>CM048747.1:57825000-60225000 GCA_026315105.1 Locusta migratoria
ATTATTATTATTTTAAATGCCCTCCAAACCTCCCCTTCTAGCCCAGCCTTTCGCTCTCCATGATTGCCTTCATTGGCGAAGCTTCATTGCCTGTAATTGAAATCCATCTCCTTGGATATAAAGTAAAATAAATATTTTCCATTCGGACAGAAGGATTTGTTGCAGTTTCGGCTCCAATGCATTTATTTATTTCCACAACAGATGGCGGTATACTTCTGAAGAAAATAATTGGGCTTCTGCCCGATAAGAAAATCAAAAGAAAGGTTGGAGTTCTAAATAAATAAATAAATAAAACGTAAGATAAACCGAAGAGAAAAGTTCAATCGAATAAAATATAAATCTTTCTCCCACGGTAGTTTCGTCTGCACAGTGCTTCAGAGCTCGTCTTGTCGATAAGGGGGGTTAATATTCCGTGTCTTCTATACGTAACTGTTAGAACAACATACCTATTTTGTTATGTGTGCACTTTGTTTGTCATATCTTAACTTTGATGCGACCGTGCTCCGAAATTTCCGCGGTCATTAGTAAGACAGTTCACATTTTTTTCTCTGTTTCATTTGTGCTATTTTTTATTATTATTATTTTTACTGACTTGATTCCCCTCGGGCACCGCGGCCGTCTTGAGTTAGTACTTCTCCTATCCGTTCTCTCTCTATCCATTTCCTTCTTTCTAAAAACATGTTATGTTTATTGGAGAATAAATAAATAAGGCTGTCTTGCATAAAGTACAAAATTATAAGTGCAATATCTAAACAAAGAAAGATAGTAATTAAAATAGAAATGACATATAAAATGCGTACGATCTCATATTTATGGAGTTATATGTTGTAAAATTGTATAATTTTACAGGTATCTATTCATTTGTATAAGTGCTGTATGCCTGTAAAATCTGTTGCGAATACAATTAGTAGTAAAGAATTTATAGATTAAAACTTCGTGCGGAATAGGGCGGTATAATATGAACGTTACTGTTTATGTGCTCATGTATGATGAACTGCGTGTCATACTGTGATACAATTTTGAAGGAGCATTCAGCTGTATGTGTGTATAATGCCTGTAAAATTTCCTGCGGCTTCAATTTGTAGTGTAGAAATCATAAATTGAGACGTCATACCGAATGCCGTAGTTTTAGTCGATGAACAGCGGAAAAGTACTAAGCGAGAAACAGTTTTCCTTTCATTATTTTGAGGTGATTGTCAGGAAAAGAAAGTTTAATAAATGTTTGAGATTATGTTTAAAGTGTCTTGCACAATCACTAAGTACTGTCATTCTCATATAGTGCTTATATAAAGTTTCGTCGCATTCTGTAACTGTTTCTCGCAGTTCTTACAGTTTATGACATTATATCTCCTGAACTATGTGTTGTACATAATTCTTATACTTACGGCGAACGTCCTCATAGATTGAAGCTTACGTGTACAAAATTTGAAAAAGATTGGAACAAAACTGTAGATTTGTATGAAACAGTTTTACGGCATTTACAATCAAATTGTTGTGAGCGGCAGACTTCTTTTCGCGCCAAAATTTTGTGTGTGTGTGTGTGTGTGTGTGTGTGTGTGTGAAAGGGGAGAGGGGTCTGCTACAAAACGCTTTATAAACGTCCGAAATTTCATGCAAACTTTGTTGCAGGTCCCTAACTACTCCCATTTTCCAATAATTAACGCATTGGATGGATATTCTCACGCGGTGGCCTCTCATATTTACGACATATCTCCTGAGCTATGTGTCGTGCTCTTTAACTTTTGGGTCAGTAACCTTCGTGGGCGTACGTTGAAAAGTTCACCAAAGTTTCATTGCAATCAAAGGAATGGTTTATGAACAGATAGAGGACATACAGACAAACATTCATTTTTATATATTAACATGATTGTCGTGCATTATTTATGTTTTATAAGGTAGTCTCCACTCCCATGAACCACAAACATTGCCGAGGTGGGGTGGTTTGCGTGCCTCAACGATACAGATAGCCGTACCGTAGGTGCAACCACAGCGGAGGGATATCTGTGGACAGTCCAGACAAACGTGTGGTTCCTGAAGAGGGGCAGCAGCCTTTTCAGTAGTTACAGGGGCAACAGTCTGGATGATTGACTGAGCTGGCCTTGTAACTCCAGCTAATGTTGCTTTGCCACACAGCTACTGAGAACGGCTGAAAGCAAGGGGAAACTACAGCCGTTACCTTTCCCGAGGACATGCAGCTCTTCTGTATGAACATATGATGATGGCATCCTCTCGGGTAAAATATTCCGGAGGTAAAATAGTCCCCCATTCGGATCTCCGGGCGGGGACTACTCGGTAGGATGTGATCATCAGGAAAGACAATACTGGCATTCTGCGGGTCGGAGCGTGGAATGTTAGATCCCTTAATAGAGTAGAAAAATTAGAAAATTTAAAAAGGGAAATGGATAGGTTAAAGTTAGATATAGGTGGGGATTAGTGAAGTTCGGTGGCAGGATGAAAAGGATTTCTGGTCAGGTCAGTACAGGATTATAAATACAAAATAAAATGGGGGTATCACAGGAGTAGGGTTGATAATGAATAAGAAAATAGGAATGCGGGTAAACTACTATGACCAGCACAGTGATCGCATTATCATTGTCAAGATAGATACAAAGGCAACACCGACAACAGTAGTACAGGTTTATATGCCAACTAGCTCTGCCGATGATGAGGAAATCGAAGAAATATATGAGGAGCTAAAGGAAATTATTCAGACAATTAAGGAAGAGGAAAACTTAATTGTTATGGGAGACTGGAATTCTGTAATAGGACAAGGAAGGGAAGGGAAGATAGTAAGTGAATATGCTCTGGGCAAAAGGAATGAAAGAGGAAACCGCCTGGTAGAATTTTGCGCGGAACATAATTTAGTTATAACAAACACCTGGTTCAAGAATCACAAAAGAAGGTTGTATACGTGGAAGAGACCAGGAGACACTGGGAGATACCAGATAGATTTTATAATGGTAAGACATAGATTTCGGAACCAGGTTTTACAGTGTATGACATACCCAGGGGAAGATATAGACTCTGACCATAACTTGTTGGTTATGAACTGTAGGCTGAAACTGAAGGAAGTACAAAAAGGTAGGAAAATAAGGAGATGGGACCTGGATAATTTGAAGGAACCTGAGATTCTTAAGAATTTCAGAGGGAGCTTTAGGCAACAATTGACAGAAACAAGGGAAAATAAAACAGTAGAGGAGGAATGGGTAAAATTGAGAGATGAAATAGTGAAAGTAGCAGAGGACAAAAAAGGTAGGAAGGCAACACCTACAAAAAATCCTTGATATCAGAGGAGATACTAAATTTAACCGATGAAAGGAGAAAATATAAAAATGCAGTAAATGAAACAGGCAAAATGGAGTACAAAGAAATGAGATTGACAGGAAGTGCAAAATGGCTAAGCAGGAGCGGCTAGAAGGCAAATGCAAGGATGTAGAAGAATGTATAAATAGGTTAAAAATAGATTCAGCCTACAGGAAAATAAAAGAAACATTTGGAGATAAGAAAAACAGCTCTATGAATATCAAGTACACGGGTGGAAAACCAGTTCTCAGTAAAGAAGGGAAAGCTGAAAGGTGGAAAGAGTATATAGAGGGGCTCTACAAAGGAAATAAACTTCGAGCAATATTGTAGGAAGGGAAGAGGATGTAGATGAAGATGAAATAGGAGATACTGTACTGAGAGAAGAATTTGACAGAGCCCTGAAAGACCTAAGTCGAAACATGGCCCCTGGAGTAGATGATATTCCCTCAGAGCTACTGAAGTCTCTGGGAGAACCAGCCATGACAAACCTGTTTCACCTGGTGTGTAAGATGTATGAGACAGGCGAAGTACCCTCAGACATTAAGAAAAATGTTATAATCCCCATTCCAAAGAAAGCAGGTGCAGACAGGTGTGAAAACTACAGAACCATCAGTTTAATAAGTCATGGTTGCAAAATATTAACACGAATTATATACAGAAGGATGGAAAAACTGGTAGAAGACGACCTCGGGGAAGATCAGTTAGGGTTCAGGAGAAATGTAGGAACTCGGGAGGCAATACTCACTTTACGGCTTATCCTAGAAGATAGATTAAGAAAAGGCAAACCTACATTTCTAGCTTTTGTAGATTTGGAGAAGGCTTTTGACAATGTTGATTGGAATAAACTTTTTAAAGTTCTGAAGCAAGCAGGAGTAAAATATAGGGAGCGTAAGGTTATTTACAACTTGTACAAAAACCAGACAGCGGTTGTCAGAGTTGAAGGGCATGAAAGGGATGCAGTGGTTGGGAAGGGAGTGAGAAAGGGTTGTAGCCTTTCTGCAATGTTATTCAATTTGTACATTGAACAAGCTATAAAGGAAAGCATGGAGAAATTTGGTGAAGGAATAAAAGTTCAGGGGGAAGAATTAAAAACATTGCGTTTTGCCGACGACATAGTAATTCTGTCAGATACAGCAAAGGACCTGGAAGAGCAATTGAACGGAATGGACAGTGTGCTGAAAGGTGCATATAAGATGAACATTAACAAGAGCAAAACTAGGGTAATGGAGTGCAGTGTAAGAAAATGAGGTGATGCTGAAGGAATTAGATTGGGAAACGAAGCAATAAAGGAGGTAGATGAGTTTTGTTACTTGGGCAGTAAAATAACAAATGATGGTCGCAGTACAGAGGATATAAAATGCAGAATGGCAATGGGTAGAAAAGCGTTCTTGAAAAAGAGAAATTTGCTAACATCGAATATTGATTTAAGCCTAAAGAAGTTCTTTCTGAGGGCATTTGTATGGAGTGTTGCCTTGTATGGGAGTGAGACATGGACAATAAACAGTGCGGACAGAATGAGGATTGAGGCTTTTGAAATGTGGTGCTACAGAAGAATGTTGAAGATTAGGTGGGTGGATCGCGTAACTAATGAGGAGGTACTGAACAGAATTGGGGAGAAAAGGAATTTTGGCATACCTTGACGAAAAGAAGGGATAGATTGGTAGGACACATTCTTAGACATAAAGGAATTGTGAATTTAGCGTTGGAGGGAAATGTGTGGGTTAAAAATCGCAGAGTAAGACCAAGAGATGGATACAGTAAGCAGATTCAGACAGATGAAGGTTGCCGTTCTTATGTGGAGATGAAGAGGCTTGCTCAGGATAGGGTATTGTGGAGAGCTGCATCAAATCAGTCTCCGGGCTGAAGACCACAACAACAACAACAACAACAACAATGTAGTCTATTACTAAATGCGTTCTTCTCTTTCTCATTTGCTGTTGACTTGAAAATGGTAATCACTGACCGAAACCGGCCGTCAAACAGACGAGTAATTTTTGCAATCATTGGCGGAAATAAAGATATGAAAACGTATATTATTTGAAACACGCTTTGTCAGAGACGTGCACAAAGAAACAAACTATTTTACGTTGGTGCTACGAGTTGTAAAACGAAGTATTTGTTTTTGTTGCGGTCCTCAGCCCGCAGAAAGCTTTGATGCAGCTTTCCACGCTACCCGATCGTGTCCAGTCATCTTCATTTCCGAATAAGAATGGCAACATACATTCCTTTGTATTTGCTTACTGCATTGGTCCCACAGTCTCCCTCTATAATTTTTAACCCACACGCCTCCTTCTATCGCTACGTTCACAATCACTTGATTTCTCACTCACGATATACCAGAGACTCCTTTTCTTACCAATTCTGTTGAGAGCATCCTCATTGGTTACGTGGTCTACTCACTTAATCTTCATCATTCGTCTGAAACTACACATTGAAACTACAGATATAGTGATTCTGGGAGATCTGTACAAGTAAGACATTTGATTTCGATGCCTTTCTTAAAAAAAATAAATAAATAAATAAATAAAAATTAAAAAAAATACGTCCTTAGAGCTATAATTATGTACTATGTACTTTGGCGCAGGTCTCATAGTTTACGCTACAGAGGTCTCGAAAGTGCGAAAGTGGTAAACCATTCTACGGTATTATTCCTATTTCGATCATTTCACATTTTCGTATTGAAATTTAATATAACCTGCTTTGATCTCAGAATTATAACGAGGACATTGAAACAAACCGCATCACGATATGTTATGCAGTTTTCGAGTTAAGGACCTTTAAAGACTAATCGTACAAAATGGGGGGGGGGGGGGCAGGTTGAGCTAGTTAGTAATAAAATAAATAAAAAGTATTAAGTCTTAATTACTGAATGCCGAAAATTGTATCCCCGATAAAGAAATGTTTATCGAAATTGGTCACGAAGTAATTTCCTGATCCCCGCCCCCCCTCCCCCCCCCCAAAAAAAAGGCATGCGACTAACTTTTTCCTGCCGTAACTTTCATTTCATATATAAGTAATAGTTTCATGTATTATTTTTAAACCAACACAATACGTATTGTACTTGTGAAGAGCACTGCTGCATTTCTTAAGTATTCGCTTATCTTCGTGGAAAATTCGGTAATTTTAAAATCCTAACCTAAGGGGTTAAAATGCCAATATAATTGAGGTGAGCGCCATTTGAAGAACGATGCATTTATTGGCCCAGCTCTGTTTCTACACCCGGCCAAGATGGCTGCCATGGCTTCGCTGCCTATACGCTGAGGTAGGTGGTATAGCCTCTATTATTCTGTGCTCTCTGGTCGTGAGCAACGGGGGATAGCAGAGACTGGTTCGGAGGGTCTCCAACACACAAGAAAATAGTTGCACCTTAAAAAACCAGTCAGGAGCATGCCTGAATGCTAGTGTTTCGAAATGCAAAAACCTCTGTCTAAGAAAAGTGTTTCCTACTAGGAGAGGGAAATCTGGATGGTAATTACTTGTGACAGGAGGAGGATAGAGACTTTTGAAATACGGTGCTACTGAAGAATGCGAAAATCAGTGGGTATATCGCTTAACTAAATAAGAGGTACTGCAAAGAATTGGGGGGAAAGGAATTTGTGACATAAATTGACTAAAAAAAGGAGTCAATTGGTAAGACACATTCTAAAACAACAAGCGTTGGAGGAAAGTGTGTGCGATAAAACTGGCAGAGGATGACCAAGAGATGAATACAGTAAACAAATTGAAATGGATGTATGTTGCCGTTCGTACGAGGAGATGAAGAGCGTTGCTCAGGATAGAGTAGGGTGGTGAACAGCATCAAACAGGTCTCCTGACTGAAGACCCCAATAACAGCATTGTATGGAATGAAATTTCAAGCTCATGGAAGCTTGAGTCTCTATTTATTTATTTCATACTTTATGTAATATCAACCATCACTATTTTTTGTGTTGAAATTATATCATACACTACTGGCAATTAAAATTGCTACACCAAGAAGAAACGGGTATTCATTGGACACATATGTTATACTAGAACTGACATGTGATTACATTTTCACGCTATTTGGGTGCATAGATCCTGATAAATCAGTACCCATAACAACCACCTCTGACCGCAATAACACCCTTGATAAGCCTGGGCATTAACAGAACTTGGATGGCGTGTACAGATACAGATGCCCATGCAGCTTGAACACGATACTATAGTTCATGAAGAGTAGCACCACATTTCAAAAGCCTCAATCCTCTTTCTGTCCGCACTGTTTATTGTCCATGTCTCACTCCCATACAAGGCAACACTCCATACAAATGCCCTCAGAAAGGACTTCTTTAGGCTTAAATCAATATTCGATGTTAGCAAATTTCTCTTTTTCAAGAACGCTTTTCTACCCATTGCCATTCTGCATTTTATATCCTCTGTCCTGCGACCATCATTTGTTATTTTTCTGCCCAAGTAACAAAACTCATCTACCTCCTTTATTGCTTCGTTTCCCAATCTAATTCCTTCAGCATCACCTCATTTTCTTACACTGCACTCCATTACCCTAGTTTTGCTCTTGTTAATGTTCATCTTATATGCACCTTTCAGCACACTGTCCATTCCGTTCAATTGCTCTTCCAGGTCCTTTGCTGTATCTGACAGAATTACTATGTCGTCGGCAAAACGCAATGTTTTTAATTCTTCCCCCTGAACTTTTATTCCTTCACCAAATTTCTCCATGCTTTCCTTTATAGCTTGTTCAATGTACAAATTGAATAACATTGTAGAAAGGCTACAACCCTTTCTCACTCCCTTCCCAACCACTGCATCCCTTTCATGCCCTTCAACTCTGACAACCGCTGTCTGGTTTTTGTACAAGTTGTAAATAACCTTACGCTCCCTATATTTTACTCCTGCTTGCTTCAGAACTTTAAAGAGTTTATTCCAATCAACATTGTCAAAAGCCTTCTCCAAATCTACAAAAGCTAGAAATGTAGGTTTGCCTTTTCTTAATCTATCTTCTAGGATAAGCCGTAAAGTGAGTATTGCCTCCCGAGTTCCTACATTTCTCCTGAACCCTAACTGATCTTCCCCGAGGTCGCCTTCTACCAGTTTTTCCATCCTTCTGTATATAATTCGTGTTAATATTTTGCAACCATGACTTATTAAACTGATGGTTCTGTAGTTTTCACACCTGTCTGCACCTGCTTTCTTTGGAATGGGGATTATAACATTTTTCTTAATGTCTGAGGGTACTTCGCCTGTCTCATACATCTTACACACCAGGTGAAAAAGGTTTGTCATGGCTGGCGTATTGTGACGTGCCAGTTACTCGGCCAACATTGACCATACGTTTTCAATACGGAGAATATGCTGGCCAGGGCAGCAGTCTTCCGTATCGAGAAAGGCCCGTACAGGACCTGCAACATGTGGTTGGGCATTATCCTGCTGAAATGTAGGATTTCGCAGGAATCTAATGAAGGGTAGAGCCAAGGGTCGTAACACATCTGAAATGTAACGGCCACTGTTCAATGTGCTGTCGATGCGAACAAGAGGTGATCGAGACGTGTAACCAGTGGCACCCCATACCATCACGCCGGGGAATACGTCAGTATGTCGGTGAAGAGTACACGTTTCTAATGTACGTTCACCGCGATGTCGCCAAACACGGATGCGACAATCATGATGCTATAAATGGAACCTGGATTCAGCCAAAAACATGACTTTTGCCTTTCGTGCACCCAAGTTCGTCGTTGCATACACCATCGCAGGCGCTCCTGTCTATGATGCGCGTCAAGGGTAACCGCAGCCATGGTCTCCGAGCTGATAGTCCAAGCTGCTGCAAACGTCGTCGAACTGTTCGTGCAGATGGATGTTGTCTTGCAAACATCCCCGTCTGTTGACTCAGGGATCGAGACGTGGCTGCACGATCCATTACAGCCATGCGGATAAGATGCCTGTCATCTCGACTGCTAGTGATACGAGGCCGTTGGGATCCAGCACGGAGTTCCGTATCGCCCTCCTGAACCCACCGATTCTGCTAATAGGCATTGGATTGCGACCAACGCGAGCAGCAATGTCGCGATACGATAAACAGCAATCGCCATAGGCTACAATTAGATCTTTATGAAATTCGGAAACGTGATGGTACACATTTCTCCTCCTTACACGAGGCATCACAACAACCTGCTATTTGTGTATGGATATCGGTTGGAGGAAACTTTCCTCATGCCAGCACGTTGTAGGTGTCGCCACCGGCGCCAGTCTTGTGTGAATGCTCTGAAAAGCTAATCATTTGTACATCACAGCATCATCTTCCTGTCCGTCAAATTTCGCGTCTGTACCACGTCATCTTCGTGGTGTAGCAATATTTTAATGGCCAGGAGTGTATTATTTAGGAAGTAGTTTCAGATGTTAAGTTTTTACTTAAAGAAATATTTCAAGACAGGATGTATGCAAGTTTGAAGGGATGGCGATCGGCCAATGAGGAAGCAGTCAAGACACAGAACTGTTGCGAAGTGTGTGCTTGAGAGAGAGGAGGTAACCAAGGAGTGGACGGGAAAGGAACTCCCTGTCTAGTCTTGGCCAGACAAGGACCCCCCCCCGGATGATAGCCGTGATTTGATCGGGAAGTGTCAAGGTTTACTCTACATTTGGCGAAACAACTGTACGGCAGTGTAGCTGGTATGTATGTTTTCACACAAGAACGTACTGGTGTAGAAAAGGTGATCCATCACTTAGAGTGTTTGAGAAATATACAGTGTTTCTGTGCTTCTTAAAGTTATGATTACTTACTTGGGGGAAAGTGCCACCATTTTCTTCTCGCAGACAATGCAACTATTTACCACTTTGATTCAATTCATGATTAATATTTCATCTGACCACTTAGAATAAGTGATTCAATAAACCTTATTCATGTGAATCTCTAACTTTGCGCACATGATTTGCAAACGTTTGAATACATTTTTATTAATGAAATAGTTATATTATGAAATATTTCCTGTTTCTTTCGCAATCTACAGCCTATGCATATAGTGTTTTGAACTTCAGGATCACAGGTAAAGGGTTATACCTGCAATTGAGGTGGTTGATGTGATATTAAAACAGACATTTATGATTCGATCCTATGATAACAATGAGCCAAGCTTCTAAATCATAACCGTACATAGACTAATTCGTAACTTTTTACAGCATATAGTCACACTTCAATCCTAGCTGTGGTAAATGACATATTATAAAAGAAGCAAAAAGTCGCACACACCGTGGTGTATCATAACGTACCACAGTGCATTGTGTCACGTTTAATAAATAAAAATGTAAATTAGATTCTCATAGTACATAATATGGTCTCTGTCACAAAACACAACATTCCACGTATTATTATGCATTGTGTCAAACAAAGTACACAGCAACTGATGTACAGTAATTTGGAATAATATCGTCCGCATACTTGTCAGCACACTTCCCCTCTGGGTCCACTTCGCTGGGGAATTAGCGTTATCGTGTAACAAAAGCATGAATATACCAATATATTTTTAATATAAATACTTTTTTAGCTGTAAGATGTTTCCTGGAGCAAGTTCTCTTTATTATTTTTTTTCCTCTGGCTACGACATATACTCTCTGTGCCGTGCGTGACAGGAGCATTTTTGATTCTGGTATGAAACAGGCCACGATTCATAAAACACCCGTCGCTATACCATGAGCATTCATCAGGAAACAATATTCACGCAGTATCGATTATATCGATTGTTACAATCGAACTGGCGAGAACGCTGGATGAGTGATGTTAGTTTTCTTAGGGTCGTGAAATGTAACACACTAGCGATGTACAACAGACGACGCTTAAACGATAGACGTCGCGTGCAGACCCTCTACAGGTCTACATTTGTCAAAGTCACAAACATCAATGAGAAGGCATATAATAATGACTAATATAACAATTCAAATATTTAAATGTTTGTAAACCTAGTGGTCCACACTGCTATGTTCATTAGTCCATAGACTTACAAACTGTTTGAAATAACTTACACTAAAGGCAACACACACACACGAGGTAGGACTCGAATCTCTGGCGGGAACGGTTGTCAAATCCGTAACATGACACCTTTCTTACCACACGACAGCGTCTCCAGCGCCAGTAATGTTTGGATTTGACTATGTCATATACATCTGTAGCTACATCTACAAACTTGACAAGCTTCCGTATAGAGCATTGCAGAATGTAACTTGTGCAGCTACTAGTCATACAAGTCAACTTTTAAAATGACCTACAGGCCTACATCCCAGCATTCTCTATTAGTCTCGTGGTCGTTTTACCGTGGGCAACAACAGATACCGATTGTACTAGGTGTCAGAACACGGTTCTCTAAATTGTTTTCAACATTGCTCCACAAAAGAGAACATCTTTCATCAAAGGGCTTCCATGTAATTTCACGAAACAATGTAGTAACACTAATGTCTTGGTCTTATTTTTGACATATCCAAACAGTGCAGTAAAATTAGTAACAAAGGTTAAAACTTAGCCGGCCGCGGTGGACGAGGGGACTAAGGAGCTCCAGTCACGGTCTGCACGGCCACTACGGTCGGGGGTTCAAATTCCCCCTCGGGCATGGATATTTGTACCGTCCTAGTTCGTAGGTAGTTCATAAGTAGTTTGTAAGTTTAGGGACTGATGACCCCGTAGGTAAGTCCCATGGACTATACAAACATTTGAAACATTTGTTAAAACTTAATAAAGGGAGATTTCTCAAACACATAAGTCATTGTCAGCCGCAAGAAGGAAACCCTTCAAAACAGGAAAGAAGAGCACACCCACGTGTGTCGCTTTTTTCTCCTAGTTTTATTCTTTCCTTTATTATAGCAGACTACATTTTTGTCTAATGTTGCAAAATATAATAACCTTTAATATCTGTAGACACATAAATAGCTAGTGGGTTCCTTTTCATATTTTGTCTCTACTTAACGGTTCAATTGTTCTAAAACTCTGCTTATTCAATTTGTAAAACAGTGGAAGTTATAAGATCTTTGGCGCGAGAGCATTATCGATGATTGCGAGTAAGTAAACAGAGCCAATAAATTGTTGTCGTCAGTGAATGTACGTTTGTTGAAATGTTTAATTAAGTGGAGTGTCAGTAGGCCATCAAGCTCTATTAAATTATCGGAACTTTGCGTTTCTATCGCGGCTTAAACGCAACGTTTCCGTGAATGTTTTTGGAGGAAGTGTTAAATTACTCGACAGTTATGAGTTAAACGGAGTGAGAATCCGTGTTGACAATGGACTTGTCAACAAACAGTGATTTTAGCGCTACGTGTTGAACTGCACTCTGCTTTGCGTGTAGCTGACGCCAATAAACTGAATGTACCTGGTTTTATTTGCACGTCGATAAACAATAGCGCGTGACGGACTGTCAACTATGGCTACTGAATCTAATAAGCTGCTAAACTCGGTCGGAACTGTTTTGTTAAACTAATATTTAGTGATGCTAACATGGGTGTCAAAGACGGTAGAACTACGAATAGTATTGACTAGTAACAAGGGACATCGACTAGTTGGGAGCCGTGCATTCGATATAAACCGTTGCAGAATGTCAATGTCTCCAGCGTCGATATCATTTGCTAGTTAATGGATTGAAAAAAAAAAAAAAAAAAAAAAAAAAAAAAAAAAAAAAAAAAAAACACCTTAATATATGATTGCCACTGATAAATGTACGTAAGCAAATACTACGGAACGACAGAGTTTCTGCAGAAGAAAATTGTACGAGAAAAGGAGAAGAATCCGTTGTGCCTTCGATGAAATTACCGCCGCCACATCCGTCGAGCTGATGTCATTTGTTCACGCCGCACCTTTATTCAGTTAAGCCGCTAATCACAACTTTCCATCTCTGTCTGCTTAAAAAGTTGAATCGAATTTTAATAGCTTCTTTCTATCAAATCACCCCTTTTGTGTAAATGTTTTTGGTTAAAGAAGAGTTAAAAATTCCACTTACGGCAGCGGCAGCGTTGTTTGCTAATGTTGGCATCGACCTTAGAATACTCTTTGAAAACTGAATCACGTAGAACGGAGGTGATTAATTTTTCTTGTTGACCGCGAAACAAATAATTAATATTCTCCTGCTTTGTGATTGGCAGTTTCTTGTTTGAGCCATTGTCCGGTCAGCAAATTAATTATCCTCGTAAAGTGAACAATTTCTTCCCAATATTAGCATACTACGCCGTCGATGCCGTAAATAAAATTGAACCACATTCACATTTCCAGAACTACTTTCTCTTCTGATTTTTTATTGGTGAGATTACATGTAATTTTGGAATTTGCGTCTTTAAAATTTATTACGCAATTAATGAATGACATGATATATGGTGTCCACCATGTTCATGGTCCCGACCAATGAGAGTTAAATATGTAATTAGTGACTCGTGCAAGGTGTTGAACTGGAGGGATCACTAAATTTTTACAGCTGATGTGTCCTGAGATCACTACGTTTTGTAGCACGGAAAGTTCTGTCCACTGATATGCGAAGGTACTTTATTTGCTTTTTAAAAATCTTCTTGGGTTGTATTACAGTTCATTCGTTTGTTTTTCACCAACTGATTATAATATCGTACAAATTTGTTTAGTGAATAGGATATTTGACCGATTTCTGGAATTCATCTTAAATAAGTAATTATGGCATCTTGTGATCAATACATACTGTACTTTTCCCTCTTGAATCGTAGTATTTTGTAGGAAAGGGGGAAGTGAAATTCAAATAATTTGAAAGCCCGCCAAAATGCTCCATTTGAGGCATGTGATGCGTCTGACGTCAACTGAGATGATGCTGTTCTTCTCCCTTATAATTCAGGAACAGTGATAGGTATATTGTTAGGATAGTCAAGTTTCTGGAAACTACAAATATTACGTATTAACACACAGTATAAATACTTCTTAAAAACTCCAGAAAATTTGTTTTTACGTGTTACAAGCAATGGTAAATATGTAAAATAGGGTTGGAATTCGATGACAGGTATGGAAATAAAATGGCGGATATGAAGTTTATTTTTTTGAGGATCATTTTGATGTAAGTAAACACCCCGTACTGTAATTAATACTCTATCAGTTCACTACTAGCTTCTAAGTTTTAAAATTTTACATTTTATTCCAGGACATGGAGACAGCCACATTTGGCCACTTGATTTTATTGAACAACTATTTTAATGTGATCTAATTGAAATTCTTCTGAAGGAGGCAAAATTACTTTTGCCGAAACCTGGGTCAAGGTTTATGTATATGAACAACTTTTATGCAACCGGTTTTGGATGACATTTTATTCACTTTTGTATATTATTGTGTACATATTAGTGGTCTGATGTTTACATTTGCATACAGCTGTTCACGATATGCCTCGCAAATGGTTTGTATACAAGTAATTTTCTAATGTACGTGGTAAACATATAAACTACATTTTGGATGTCGGTTTTAATATTTACATCCGTGATGCAGTATATCAATATATGTTGGATAAATAAGATATTTGTGTTTCAAAAACGGCTACTCTAATTAAAATAATTTGAAATAACTTTTAATTTCGCTAACAATTCGATTCTGTTTCACATTGTCACAGTCTTCCGCGACAACAGATAAAAAAAAAAAAAAGTAGGAGACGGTTGGACAGCACGGATCGCAAAAATTGATATGGTATTCATGTCACTAATTACAGCAATTACAAACGTCTATTGAGCAGATATATTGAATTTACAGATAAAACAATGCAAAGCTTTCCTCGTTGTTGGCACGTACGATAAAATATTTGTAATCTTAATGTGACCGTTCTTCAGCATCCCGGTAAGTTTGTTTGTAATCAACGAGCACGAGAAAAATGCGTACCGAGGTGTGGAAAGTGGCCAGCGAGAAAGATTAAGAGAATTAATCCGAATCCGAACTGGTTTAAAGTAAGTATATTTTAATTTAAAGGCAGTTTTCACCTTCATTATTTACGGTATGTAAGGTTCTCATCATCACACTACACAAAATTCCACACCTAAAAAATAGATGAAAAGCGTTTTCCTTACCAAAACGATATATGAAAAAATTTCAGAAAAATCTAGTAACTTTCGCTAACATTATAACACAAATATAGATTCGTCTTCCTCGTGTCGTGACAACACCAGGGCTTCAGCCAACGACAGCGTTTTACGTCATATGACATAATTTCAAATATTTAATGATCTTTATGCGTTGATTTAAACGCCAGTCAAGGGAGAAAATCTTATCACGTAGAATGTGGAGTAATATATTTGCATCCTCCCTTGACTGGTCTTTTTAATTAATTTATCAATATTAACAGTTTATGCCGTCACGCCCGTAGGTAGAATTTTACCCTTGTGGTCGCAGTATTTAGTGACATAATTAATAATTTTTCTGGGGCCAGTCCGTAATGTGCTGCCACCAGTCTTCCGAGGAGTGCAAGTAGTGGATATGCTTAGAAGCACTTCGTCACTCACAACTACAGCTCATCACCTGTGATATTTTCCTGTGGCGCAACACAACACGGACAACAAAAATCACTGTACAGTAACGTTCTGTCGCTGAGGGTGGGAGCCGTCTGAAACAAAACACTCGTGGCCCGAAGTCAGCGACTTTTGTACATACCCATCTAAAGTCTAAGCTGTTCCGAAAACTCCCTTAGGCGCATGGTATCGAATGCCTTGCCAAAGAAACACAGCATATATCTGTGATCCTGTATCTATTGCCGACTACATCTCTTCGATAAATAGCACGAGATTCGTTTCACATGATTTTTGCTTTCGGATAACATGTTGATTTTTACCAGGAAGATTTCTTGTCTCCAGAAATCATATAATATTCCAACATAAAATTTGTTCCAAAATTCTCCAGGAACCACACGTTTGTCTAGCCTCTCTACAGTAACCCCTCCTTTATGGCTGCACCTATGGTAGGGTTATCTGTATCGTTGAGACACGCATGTCACCCCATCTCGACAATGTCTGTGGTTCATTAGGGTAGAACTTCGGCGTAGAGGATACCTGTCAGACATTTATTCCTATTTAGTAATTCACTTCTCTAACTTTGCATATAGGAGTGAATTACGAAATAAGAATAAATATCTGACGGATATCGAACTAGCATTTAAAAACAAATTGATGGAATTTATGAATAACAACCCCTTCTACTCAGTAGAGGAATTTTTACATAGAAATTATAACTGTACATTAAACGAATTGTACGTCAATTAATGTTATCTTTTACTAAACTGACAAGTTCAGCAGCATTGCAGAATCTAGTAATGATGATGTATGGAACAAGTATTAATATACTTATCACCTCTGGCAAGCCTCCTACACTTGTAGACGAAGTCTCAGCAAGCAAAAGCAGTGGACACTGGCATTCTTTCCTGACTTTCCAGTTCCAGTAGGCAGCAGAACTACCCTACCAATCACCTCAGGTGCCAGATGAGACTGCTGCCGAAGCCAGTAGCGTGAAAACTGTTCACCGTGGCCAACACAGCGTTCAGCTGCTTACTAACAGCGGATAACTCCTCTTGAATCCGCACACAGCAGGCGCAGTCTCTATATACCTTGTCAAGTAATTTAAAATTACCAAATGTTGCAAAATAAAGCCCTTGATACGAAATTAATAAATTTGACTCGTAATAAGGGCCCAGAAAGCTAAATTATGCCAATTAGATATCTTAAGGTGTGACAATGGCATCAGCTGGCAGTAGACTGGACTGACTGGCTGATGTAACGGACTCTGACTTGTTTGGAATAGCACAAATCACAGACGAAAACTCTACACAACACCACTTACCAAACAAGAGAGAATAAAGCTCTTAAAACACAAGCACTAACGAGATTTAATACAATGAGTAGAAATAAAAATGTTGTAAAGGTTAAGTTCGCTACATAGAGCAGTTTAGGTGGTACTTGGGCAGCTGCCATTAGACTGGCTGATACCTAGCTGTAGCAATGGTCTCTGACTTTTTTTAAAATAAACAAATCACAGACAAAAACTGTACAAAACACTAATTACCAGTTTGATTTCATCCATTTGAAAATTGATTTTGAATTCCTGCGACTGTAAAATCCGTGGGTTTGTTTACAAATAACAATACTGATACCAGCCACGAATTTTTGTATATAATTTATCCCTTCGGGATTCAAGAAATAATTTTAATTATTAACTGCCTTTTTTCGGTCCAATAGATTTAGTTGCAGTGTTCTTGGTGTGTGACGTTATTTTCTTGGCTTTACTGCAATGGTTAAAAACTCTCAAAATTTAGTAGTTGGTGTATCTTTACACATCGTTAATGGTGAAGAAATTCTATTTGCAATTTCATTGCGGTGGATTTGCGTAGAATATTAGATACATTAAACATTATAACAGACATTATCTGTACAGTGTACAGCAATGTTAACAAAACTAACGTACATGAACAGTTACAAACCTGTTATTATATGAGATTAACAAAATAAAGCAATTTTTTTCAGATAATATGATACATTTTTTTAACACAAGAGTTTTTCTTCTTTGATCACGCCCATAATTTGCTTACGTATATTTACAAAGAAGCTTATTTGTATTTGTTAGCATTTTCTAAGTATACTGACGAAATTTCGGAAAATATTTAACTGCTTCACTTTCCAGTAAACATTCAATATTTTAACTTCATATTTAGGTGTGATGCGAATATATATCCAGTTCTCCAAACAAGTCCATTTTATGTCCATTTAGTCAGTGAGGTACTTCGACGTTTTGCTAGATTCCACTAAATGGGTCTCCTGTAACGTGTCTGTGTGTTGCTGTGACCAGGAATTGGTATCTCGACCTGTTGGTCCTATGTAGTACATGGAACATTGCTGGCTTGTGTGGTGTCCTAACAAATAAATTTAAATAAAAATACTAACTGTGTTGTACCGTTACTTGAACTGAAATTTACTGAACTTTTAAATGCTGAATTATAATGTCATATTTATTGCTAATAGAGTGCATTAGTCACAGAATTGATTTTAATAAATATATTTAACGCTTTATGTTTTCATAAGTTGATTAAAATGAAAGGCAAGACTCAGTCTGTAATAATTTTAGATATGAGAATTGTCTATCAGTATTATAATTATTTTCAACTCAAGATCTGTCCAACCCACAGGAATAAAAATACATCTCTAAGAGTCCTTTCAGTTTGGTCTGTAGACCTACTCTTTAAAATTCATTAAGATCTGAGTCATTACAATTTATTCCATCGCCATCCAGAATCATCGTCCAAGCTGAAAAATAATTATGAAAATATTATTATTTCAACACCCGTCCCAGAATCATTTAGTAATTATTTACTAGAATTAATTATGTAATGGCAACTGGATCAAAAATCCTGAAAATGCGCAAAACCTTGGTATGGTTGCTGTTAATATGAAGAACCCGATATACTGTTTACTGTTTCTATTGAAGACTATATCTGACATTTTAGAGTCATTTAACAGACCTTGATTACCATTATTGAGAAAAAACAATCTAACAGCGACTCTCGCAAAATTATGATAATGTTGTCCTTTCAAATGACGACATGACACGTACAGGAACAAGACAAGACAAGAAGGATTACACGTTGTGCAATTGTTTAAATGCTATTCGAACAAAGAGCTGACATACCATTCACGACGATATTGAAATTTCTTTGTTGTGAAAAAAAGTTAATTTATGTCCTTGGTACCATTTTATCTTTGACATCGCTGCACATATGGTTTTGATTAGAATTCAATATGGCGTCACAATTAATATCGTTTAACCAGGCGACGTTAAATCTTCTTCATTTTAATTAGTAATGTGTCAACCATGGATGAGATATAATTATTGGCTACAGTAATTTATTTAACTATGTTTATATTCCGTTTCATGTTCTTCTGGCTCAGAGATGTTTGAGGTACGTAGATGTCACAATACTATCAGTGAAAGGATTTATTAGAGACATTGCTGATATCCTAAACTGTTTCAGTAGGCGTCACAGGAAAATGAATTTGACAATGGAAGATGAAAAAGGAAAAGGCGCCAATATCCTGGACCTAAGTATTACACGACACATCAACAAACTAAGAATGAATATTTACAGAAAAGGTACAGTGATAAACACCCCAATCTCTTCAACCTGATGTCACCCAAACATTCACAAACAGGCAGTATACAAAACAATGGTACATATACCAACGAAACTATCGCAGAACCGTGAAAACATGAATCAGGAAATAAACGTAGTAAAAGATATTGTAGTAGCCAATGATTACAGCTCATATGGTTGACACAATACTAAACAAAATGATGAAAAGCCCATACTCAAACCACGCTAGAGAAAAAAGGGCGAAAAGAAATATGTATCTAGAATCCCTCACATTGGCAGTCTAATGCAGAGGACTGCAAATATATTGAAATACCACAAACAAAAATAGTATATTCTACAGCCAATAGACTGCAACAGAAACTAATAAATAACATTCAATGTAATTATCATCCGTACTGCGATTCTGCAATGTACTGAACAACATGCCAGAAATGCTCCATGTTCTACATAGGACAAACAGACCGAGAAATCGAGTAGCAGTACACATACCAAATACAGGCCATCCATTCAGTGAAGACAAAGTGATCCACCGCCTAAATAAAGTACATAAGATTTGTTTGTAGAAATGGAACTATATTCACAGGAAATATGAAGATAAAATATTAAACGGAAACCTTGAAAGAGTATCAGATACTTTCTTCCGATTTACGATAATAAGACATAAGTAAATTATGTCCCAAGATCGTTAAGAGAAAACCACTCTTTTCAAAAATGTATCATACTATATGAAAACTCTATCTAATCACGCATTGGAACTATTTATGTACGTTTTTTCTGTCAACATCGATGTATACCATGCACAGAATGTTATGATGTTTAATGTATGAGACATTTTATCTTTGTTAACTCCTTCTAAGAACATCTTTGTAACTGTTTAATTATGAATGTTTATTCTCTCAACATTGATGTATACTGATCACAGAATGTTGTGATGTATAATGTGTGTGAGAGTCTAATGAAATAGACCATTACAAAACAGTAAATAGCATTTCTTAAATTTCGCCATTAACTGTGTAAAGGACGACCGACAACTAAAATTTTCGCGTTTTCAATAAGCGCAGTAAAGACAATGAAAGGAAAACCTCACACATTAAAAACACCGCACCTAAATTGGGTAGAAGAAAGAAACATACTTGAAAATGGGAATTATCTCCGGAAACGCGTCATGCTAAAGAAGATGTAAAATGTGACTAGTAGCTTAACAAATTTATATTATATTACATTATATTAAAGAAAGTCGCATTATATATCTGCGAAATCAAAATGGTGCATTAACTATAATAAAATGTCTAAGAATATTTTATATTATGCCAGTAGCAGAAGAAAAGATGACTAACATTACTTGGAAATGAAATGCGATTTATCATAGTGCTTTTCTTTTTCTTTTTCAGCCATCAGTGTTGTATTTTCTTATAATCTCTGATGACCTTTCTTATGCTCAACCTTTTTCACGAAGTAAACAAAAGTTTGATTTTGTTTTAACCTTAGCGTGGACTGGGCGCAATAAAAGAATCTTTCTTTACGATATGCGAGTAATATTGTAATGAGTAAATGTTATAATCTCTACCTACGAATTCATTTACTTTTAATAATTTCCTGGGGCTCTCTTTGGACGCCAGTTTCATCCGATGTATGCTGTATAATTTTTCCACCTCATACTATATGTGCATATCGTAATTCTTTAGAATGTTTGTTCAGAACATTCAGTCATCTTTAAACAGTTTGCTGTCAATGGCAGAAAATTATAAAAATTTTCTGTATCTAGTTTTTCTTTACAAAACTAGTTTGATTATTTCATTATTTAAGACACTTCACACTGAAAGTATAGTTAGGCCATTTTAGCTGTTTGATAATCACGATTTATCTGAATCAACAAATACACACAGTTGTTATGTTTACAATGAAATTCCTCAGATAAGATATAGCTGTTAACGACAGCTTTCAGATAGTACTCCGAATTTATAATTAATGTGCAGCTACTCGCAGAGGACGGACGTTGGCTGTAATTACATCACGGCAGTGAACCTTTTCAGATAAGCTGATGCGTTAATGCGGGGAAGAAATTAGTTTTAACTTTGGCTGCCAAGAGCAGACCTGCCGTAGTGATCGTAAGGCGGAAGGACAGAAATGTTGTCGTACGTAATATTTTAGGAACAGGACAAGGTAGAAAAAGTCAAACAAGTGGGAAACGCATTATGCTTAATTTATTAGTTATAGCTTGTAACTAGGTCTGTTCAGTCTGAGCTCAAAGCAGGAATGTAATAATTTAATATTGCTATTACTCGAATCATTGGTGGTATCCAGAATAATTATTTTATTTAGTAATGAATTCACTCAATAATTTTTAGGTACAGAATTCAAGACTGGATACAGCAAATTTGTATTTAAATTATAGTTGTCCTCAGCGATAGCTTACTTACTCAGCCTCTGGGAAAATTATAGACGGTCTGCAAGTAAGTCAACATTTGCTATTTGGTCATTTACAGACTGACTATAGCTAAAATATTTTGTAACCCCTATAAGGCGTAAAGAAAAAAAATATTTATTGAATATAAGAACGATTTTACAAATACGCTACAAAATGAAACGACACAATTGCATAATTATTTATTGTTTTTGCAAAATGATACCTTTAAAATATCAGTATCTTGTCCACATCAGCAACTGTTACATAATAGGTATTTAAAACAATAGCAAGCAGTAGCAGTTAATTTGTTTTATTATAACCGCTACTTATGATATACGAAGTTTATTTTAACTGAAGACAATGAAATATGACGGAATGTCAAAATATGTACAGTAATAATTTGTATCTGAGGGAGACATCCAGTGATATTACACTCGCCCCCCCACCTAACCCCGTGTGCGGGTGGCAACATACAAATCATTAATGGGAACCCCTGGTTTTTATAGTAGATTACCGCAGTATCGCAAAAACTACATTCGTCTCGTCTTGGTCATTTTTCCGTTTGGCCACAGTTAGCACTGTAATCAGCGGTATCCCCCCCCCCCCCCCGAAATGCGTTTACAAATGTAATCTACAACATGCAGCTGAATGTCCATGAGATATTCAATGCCACAGGGCACAACATCTCCATGCTGCGAGAGTAGGACAGGCCAGCAGTTCATGTCACCTAACTGTACCCTCCACTCACAGCGTCGTATACCGACATTATGACTATATGAATACACGGTGCGCCTCTGTTTCTGGGGCTCGAAAGGAACGTTCCCTCGCTTTTCCACACAGAGTAAGAGTTCAATTATTTTATACAGGATATAAGAATACCTGTTTAGATGTCTGCACAAGCTATACATATGTGGTCACTCATGTCTTTACAGCCTGTTGGCATTTGCTGATGCATCTTATCATCTTATCTTTCAAATATCCCCACAGGATGAAATCTACTGGCGTCAAATCTGTTGATCCAACACTCCATTTAATATGGTCAATTCTGCCGATCCACCGACCAATGTTACCATGCTCTAATACGTCTCGTGCTTTACTTTCGTTAAGCGCTGGCCACCTGTCATACTGAAACCACATACGTTGCCGAACGTCCAAGATGACATCATGGAGTACTTCTTCTTGCAAAAACCTTCCATATTTTCGTCCATTCAACGTGCCGTCAATGAAATTTGGGCCATTGAGTTTGTCCCCAAGATGCTGTACCAGATGTTAACCGACGAAGGGCGTTGATGGTCGACGTGCCGTAACCAGTGGGGATTATATACTCGCCAGTAATGCATGTAATGTCTGTAAACGCTACAATGATTTATAAAGGTAGACTCATAGCAAACAGTATCTCGGCAAAGAGTTTGGATGTCGTTCGCATTTGTAGAAGTGCCCTTTCACAAAACACTAACCTGTTATGGAAATCGTTCCCACTCAGTTCTTGATGCAGTAACACGTTTTATGGATGGTACCTATGACGATGCAGTATGTTAGAAATGCTACCGGTGGACATACCAGAAACGCGGTGTAATTGCCCAACACCCAACAATCCCCATAACGGAATATGGCCAAGATAGCTTTTTTTTCTTCTTTTTTAGTCCTTTATTTTTTGACAGCCGGTTTCAGTGGACTATGTCATTATCTTTTGAGCAATTGCCTACAAAATATTGGTTAGGCGTGAAGTTAAAGTCTTTGTGTTCAAACATTGCACGACGGCTCACTACAGGGCTGTAGTCGAGAGCAATGTACATGCCAGACTTGTACGAGGAAGTCAAAATTGAAACAACTTTTTTCCAGTTAACATAAACGTTTTCTGGGTGTTGTAACGCATCATAATGTAAGTTGGCTATTACTACAGCAAACGACGTTTCGGCCAACGTTACATTGCCCATTTTTCGGGTACTTTTAAGTTGGCCGAAACATCGGGTATTATAGTGATCGCCATCTTACATTATGACGCGGTACAACAACCAGAAAAGTTCTATGTTAACTCACAATTGTCGCGTAAGCCTACGAAATTATATATATATATATATATATATATATATATATATATATATATATATATATATATTCATTTTAATTCGATTTCGCAATAATCTAACGGATTCCGCACTGGGTACCAGCTCCAAGATAGTAACAAAACTTTACGTGTTCTTTGACTGAAGTTCTAGGAATAATTAGTGTTCAACGTTTCATTTCTATTACGGGAGCAGCAGCGTACGTTCCTCACTGCTGATAGAAGGCTTTGGTCACAAGCCTTCTCTGTCAGTGATGTGGTTTTATGATTAGCGTGCGTTATAAAGATTTTTACGATGTTAATATTTTGTAATAAGTAGAGATTTGAGGCTATAAAATGAAGGATGTTGTCATCGTATAGAAATTGTTGGTTTGGATGAAGAACACATACTGTTCAAAGTCTCCTGTAATGGAATCAATGTTTTCTACAACATATATAGCGTTATGTTTACTTTATATTAAAATACAGTTTCCTTCAAGACACTATTGTTATGTGTTAAATCATTTCAACTGTGACATTACGTTTCTGAATGTGGTGGCTTTCCAGAAGCGTTTTAAAATCTTTAACTAACGAATCACATAAGAGTTACCTCAGTGAATTTTATTTCATTTATTCTGAAACTGTCAAGGCGTTTTTCAGAAAACTGGGCAGAAAGCCGTAACCGTATATTAGGTAGATTTCGGGACAGAACGATCTTTGAGTGTAATAATGTGCTAAGGAAACGACAGTGCTTCTCCCATGACTGAAGTTCTAAATAAATATAATGGTAAGACATAGTTTGTACTCTGTGCAAACCACTCTCAATCAGATAGTATCTTGTGGAAAGATACATGTCTAAGAACTCTTCCAGCTAAGAATATCTTCGGTAGACATCTTCAATATTCTTACCGTTCATAAATGAATACGAATTTAACAAATCTGTTCACAACCTCAGTTTGACTTTCGAATTTTTCTGTATGTTCTCAGTCTACATCTATAGTTACATTCATACTCCGCAGTCTACCCAAAGATGCGTAGCGGAGGGTACTCTGTCCCAATATTAATTGCTTGTTTCCTGTTCCACTCCATATGAACCTTTATCTCACTGGTCTTCTCTTTGTGATCTTTTCGCGAAATGTAGGTTGGCAGTAGTATAATCTTTCTACAGATCGCATCAAATTGCAGCTCTCTAAACTTCTTGAACAGTGTTTCTTCGAAAAAACGTCACCTTCCCTTCAGGGATTTCCATTTGAGTTCCCGTAACATTTTAATAACATTCGCGCAGTGATCGAATCTACCAGTTACAAACCTAGACACCCGCCTCTGAACTGCCTCTATGTCCTGTAAACCGATTTGGTGCGGATCGCAAACACTTGAGCAATACTCAAGACTGCGTCGTACAAACGTTTATATGCAGTCTTTTTTGCAGACAAAGCAGATCTTCCCAAAATTCTCTCAATAAAGCGAAGTCGACCATTTGCCTTCCCCACGACAGTCATTATATGCTCGTTCCATTTCTCTGTGCAGCGTTACACCTAAATATTTAACTGATGCAAATTCTTCAAGCAGCACAGCACTAACGCTGAATTCGAACATTACGGGAGTACCCTTGAATCCTAATACATTCACTGACGACACCCCTCTGTATATCATCAGAAAATAGCCGGAAATGGGCACTCACCTTCTCCGTCATATCATTTATATAGATCAAAAATGATAGCGGTCCTATCGCACTTCCGTGGGGCATCCCTGACGATACGCTAGTATCTGATGAACACTCACCATCGAGATTTACATACTGGGTCCACTATTACATGTCCGAATCGAAGGTCGCATCCATGGAGTGGAAACACCCGTCATCACCTGTCCGAAAGTTCAAAAGCACTTCGTACGCAGGTAAAGTGCCACTCACAATTTTCTGGGACGCAATGTTTGTTCCGTGTGCAAGGCTTTTTGAAGCTTATAATGCGGTATGACAAATGTCTCAATGCACTTGGAAATTATGTAGAAAAATAAAGATATGTCTTATCTTTAATGTCTCATTCAATATTTTTTCTTTCACACGTAAATCTGCCCCAGTCGACATGGGAAACTTATTTTCCAACTCCCCTCGTGATTAAAACGGATATCGACAGAGCTAATATTAATACTTGATGATTCGTGAAGTAAGTTTTCATTCTTTAAATGGATTTGGCAGGAGTGGATATTGCTTGGAAGGTCTCAGAGTAACGAAATTCCGCTGTGGCACCAGACTGCCTAGCGACGGCACCGCTTGAATCAGCGGATTCAGCGAAATTGGCCTCATCTCCAGTTGGACATCGGATTAGTTTTCTCGTTTGTGTACCTACAGGGGTTCGTTGCAGGAAATAAAGCCTGGGATCCTCGCAACACATAAGTTGCCCGCAAGATTTCTGTTCTAGGAAGCAGATTAGGAGACATTTCGCGTCCCCACGTCGTATATCGGGAGACGCCGAGAGCGTAAGCCGGCGCGGAGACGAGCCGGTGCGGCTGCCTCGGAGTTTACAGTGGTCGGGGAGAGTCTTTTCCCCGCGGGAAGTTTCTTTATCTGCACACGGCGGCTGAGCCGGCGTCCGAAATCCCAGGTAATTCAATTAACCGGGGACAAAGATTACCGCCCGGAGCCACGCGCAACTCGGGCGCGAGTCGGCGTGAGATAAGGCTCGTCGAAACATAATCCAGATTAGTCGCGAGCGCGGCCGAGGCGGCGGTCGGCCAGGCCCTGTGAGCTGCGCCGCTGCTGGCCGTCTTGCCTGCTGCTGCTGTTCTGCTGACGAAGGACGCCCGCTGTGCAGCCGCAACTGCAGCGTCAGCATTCAGCGAAAAGCCCAGCGACGCCGCGCACTGTCTCCTCCCGTGATCACGATGGTCGCCTTACTCAGCGTCATTACAAACATTAAACCGCGGCGAGAAGCAGGCAGTGTAACTACATACGAGGCGCGTCCAGAAAGAAAGTTTCGTTTCAATTTATCTCCGCTGCAGCGCTGCGACTGCAATTTCGCGCATGCGCTGTAGACGATGTGTATCAAGGGGAAGAACGTGCATCATTTGGAGATCGCTGTCAGTTATGTACGCTTTGTTGTGCTTGTTTGAAATGTCGGCGTTGATTGAAAATCCCGCCGCCTGTGAAATCAGGTCGGTGATTCGGTTTCTGAATGCGAGGAAACGGAAACCAACTGCAATTTATCGGCAAATTTGCGATGTTTACGGGCCAAATGCGATGAGTGATTCGATGATGAGAAGATGGTCCGACTGTTCAATGGTGGGCATAGTAATGTGCACGATGAAGAACGAAGTGGGCGTCCACCTTTGGTTACAGAAGAACTGGTTCACACGATTGATGACAAGATCCAGGAAAATCGTAGGTTTACAATTAGTGCTCTCGCTATTGGACTTCCCCCAAATTTCACTGTTTCCAACTTGTTGAAGACACAGGCGACAGATTTCTGTGAAGAAGGTATACAAAACCTGGTGCCACGCTACGACAAATGCCTGCAAAATTTCGGCAGTTATGTGAAAAAGTAGTTTAAGAGTTGTAGAATTTTATGCAATAAAAATTTCTTCTGTATCTGTGAACAATTTCATTTTATTACCAAACGAAACTTACTTTCTGGACGCGCCTCGTAATATAGTATACTAGCTGGAAACCCGGCGTTGCTCGGGTATTTATTTATTTATTCCTGCCGTGAGTTAGTACTTCTCCTATCCCTCTTCTCTCTGTCATATTTATCGGAAAATATGTAAGATATAAGCAATCAAAATAAAAACGGCATATAAAATACGGACGATCTCATATTTATTGAATTATATTTTGTACAATTGTATAATTTTTCAGGTATATATTCATTGTGCAATGCTGCATGTCTGTAAAATCTGTTGATAATATAATTAGTAGTAAAGAAATAATAGATTAAAACTTGGTGCGTGATGGGGCGATTTTCCATAATCGTTACTGTTTATGTGCTTATATCTCATGAACTACTACTACTGTGATACAATTTAGAAGGTAGATTCAGCTGTATATGTGTATACTGTCTGTACAATTTCCTGATGCTACACTTTGTAGTGTAGAAATTATAAATTGTAACGTCATACGGAATGCCGTAGTTTTAATCCATGAACAGCGGAAAAGTAGTAAGCGAGAAACTCTTTTCCTTTCACTAGTTTGATGTGGTTGGCAGCGGAATAAAATTTAATAAAGGTTTGAAATTATGTTTAAATTGTGTTGCAAGTCGCTCAGTACTGTCTTCTCATACAGTGTATTTTTAAAGTCTGGCCGCAATATGTGGCAGTTTCTTGCAGCTCATATCGCTTATGAAGCTATATATCCGGAACCATGTGTCGTCTGTGCTTCTTATTTCTACAGCAATTGTTATCTCACGTAAGGAATACGCGTAATAAATTTGATTGAAGTGGTTTAGGAGGGCCGGCCGCGGTGGCCGAGGGACTGAGGCGCTCCAGTCACGGTCTGCACGGCCACTACGGTCGGGGGTTCGAATCCCCCCTCGGGCATCGATATTTGTGCCGTCCTTAGTATTAGCTAGTTCATAAGTATTTTGTAAGCTTATGGACTGATGACCCTGTAGTTCCGTCCCATAAGCTCTACAAACTTTGATTTTTGGTTTAGGAGGAAATGAGCAGTATTGTCGCTAAATGCAGCAGTTTTTCGCGTATCTCACTGTTTATGACGTCATATCTCGTGAACTATATATCGCATGTGATTTTTACACTTACGGGGACCGTCCTCATGGATTGAAGCTTACGTGTACAAAATTTCATAAAGATTGGAACAAAACTGTAGATTTGTATGCAAGACGTACAATCATATGGACACTCTGCTTTACATATTAGATGTCATTTAGAAAAGGCGTTGTATTCACCAAGGTAAATTTTCCAGGACAAAGTATTGTAATACCGTAGTGTGATTATATATATATATATATTGCTGTTGGTTGAACCGTTTTGGGTAATTTTGGTGTTGATATATTCGTGTAAGTCCAGGGAAGGTTTATACGGTGATAAGATATGGAAAAGTTGTCCGGAAAAGAAGACAATCGGGAAAAACTGAAACAGCTTTTTACTGTAAGTTATAAATACTATTCGTCCAATTGCGATAAAATTTTGTACATTTCATTGTTGTTGTTTGTTGTTGTTGTTGTTTAGAGGGGACTAAACTGCGTGGTCATCAGTCCCCTGTTGCGAGCTAAGTCGATACGGCGTAATGCATCCTGCAAAACAATGCGTGACTCACACAGTAGACAAACTCATAATGGGCACGTAATGAGGGGAAATGAGTTCAGGACACTCAAAGAAGAAATCCTAAACAGGAAAGAAACGCAGAAAGAAGAAAACTGAAAGAGGAAAAAAAAACTGTACTAAAAGGTTACAGCAGAAAAGTGTGGCTGGCTGATCGCGAGAATAATAAAGGATGAGCCAGCCACTCCGCACATTCTAAAACATACGAGTAAAAGCAGGGAGACAGCACAAAAGAGGAAGAGTAAAAATTTGTGAAAGATGGGTGCCTGAGAGATCAGGCTAAAATACCCACCTTTAGATCAAATGATAAAACCCAGCTGCACGGATAAAACGTAAAACACAATCAGCTGTAGCAGCGTCGTCACCGAGAATAAAAGGAAGTGCAGCTGGCAGGTCAAATGACTGTCGTAAGGCAGCTAAAAGGGGGCAGTCCACAAGGATGTGGACCACTGTCAATGAAGTGCCGCAGCGACACTGTGGAGGATCCTCCCGTCGAAGTAGATGGCCATGTGTCATCCACGTGTGGCCAATACGCAGACGACAAAGGGCAACTGACTCCTTCCGAGAGGCCCTCAGGGAGGACTTCCATGGAGCTGTAGAAAGCTTCACTGTATGGAGCTTGTTTGGGGTAGGTGAGTCAACCCACTCAGTGTTCCAAAGCTTTTGTAACACTAATCGGTGGTCCCTCTCCTGAATACCAATTTCTAAGGGGCTTGCAGTAATCGCCTGCCTAGCCAGCCGATCCACGCGTTCGTTCCCCGGAATTCCTATGTGTGCCGGGCTCCAAACGAAAACCACAGTGCGGCCAGACAACGAGAAGGTCAAGAGATTCCTGAATTGACCGCACCAGTGGGTGTTTTGGAAAGCACTGGTCAAGGGCTTGCAAGCCGCTCAGGGAGTCGCTGCAGATAACATACGACTCCCCGGGACAGGCTATAATGTGCTCCAGTGCTCGACGGATAGCTATCAGCTCTGCAGTGAAGATAGTTCTCCCACAGGGTAAGGCGTGTAGTTCAGTATGCTCATCATGGGTGTAGGCATACCCACAACGGCCATCACCTAGGGACCCGTCGGTGTAGACAATTTCCGCGCCGTGGAACGAACGAAGTACCGCCTGAAACTGGCGGCGGAGAGTCATCGGTGCAACAGAGGCTTTAGAGTCACGTGACAAGTCCAGCCGAAACTGCGGACGCGGTACAGACCAAGGAGGAACACGGGAAGGGTAGTGGAAAGCAGGAGGAATAGGAAGGGATTCAAGTGAAAAGAGAATGGAACGAACACGGACCGCGATCGGGAGACCCGACCTTGGCCGCCGTCGTGGGGAAGGAAGGACAACATCCGGAATGAGAAGCCTGTAGTTCGGATGGTGGGGTAAGGCATGTACATGGGCAGCATAGACAGCGAGTAAGCGCTGCCGGCGGAACCGCAGGGGTGGAACCCCTGCTTCAGCTAGCAGACTTGTCACTGGACTTGTGCGAAAAGCCCCTGTCGCCAAACGGACACCACTATGGAGGACCGGGTCCAATACCTGGAGTGCTGACAGTGCTGCAGAGTCATATACGATACTTCCGTAGTCCAGGCGCGATTGTATCAGAGCCTTATAGAGCTGCAGAAGCGTTGGGCGTGATGCTCCCCAAGCCGTGTGGCCGAGACAGCGAAGGATATTAAGGTGTTTCCAGCATTTCTGTCGCAGCTGACGGAGATGTGGCTGCCAAGTCAGCCAGGCATCGAAAACCATACCGAGGAAGCGGTGTGTTTCTTCAGCTCGAAGGATTTCGTTATCTAGGTACAGCTCTGGATCGAGGTGAAGTGCCCGACGACGACAAAAGTGCATTACTCGGGTCTTAGAGCCCGAGAAGTGGAAACTGGGGGCCAAGGCCCATGATTGTGCCTTTCTAATGGCTCCCTGCAGCCGCCGTTCGGCGACACCAATGGTGGCGGAACTGAAGTAGATACAAAAATCGTCTGCAAACAGGGAGGACGAAACTGAGGACCCCACCGCTGCTGCGAGACCATTGATGGCAATCAGGAAGAGGGGAACACTGAGAACAGAGCCCTGTGGGACACCATTCTCCTGGATATGAGGAGAGCTGAGACAGGTGCCTACACGAACTTAAAAAGAGCGGGTCGATAAAAAGTTCCGTATAAAAATTGGAAGGGAGCCCCTCAGACCCCAACCATGCAGTGTAGCCAGAATATGGTGGCGCTAGGTTGTATCGTACGCCTTACGGAGATCAAAAAAGACCGCAACGAGATGTTCGCGCCTGGTGAAGGCAGAGCGAATAGCCGATTCCAGCGAGACAAGGTTGTCAACGGCGGAACGGCCTTGACGGAATCCCCCTTGTTGTGGGGCAAGAAGTTCGCGGTCTTCAAGGAGCCACATCAGCCGCCGACTCACCATTCGTTCAAGCAGCTTGCAGAGCACATTGGTAAGGCTGATTGGGCGGTAACTGTCAGCTACCAGTGGATCTGCTCCAGGTTTCAACACCAGGATGACGGTGCTTTCCCGCCACTGTGGTGGAAAGACCCCATCTGCCCAGATACGGTTAAACAGGGAGAGGAGTCGGTGTTGAAACTCAGCCGAAAGGTGACGGATGAACTGGCTATGTATCCGATCAGGTCCCGGAGAAGTATCGGGGCATGCAGCCAGAGCAGTTTCAAACTACCAGTCGCTAAATGGGGCATTGTAAGGTTCCTGGCGGCGTGTGCGGAATGATAACTGCTTCCGCTCGACCCTCTCTTTGAAGGTGTGGAAGTCTGCACTGTACGTTTCAGTTGCTAAGCAACGTGCATAGTAATCCGCCATGTACTCAGCTATGGCTAGCGGGTCAGTGCAGAGTGCACCCTGAATAGTGAGCGATGGAATTCCTGCCGGTGGGCGATATCCAAAGAGGCGACGCACTTGGGTCCAGACCCGAGAAGGGGAGGCGCGAGAGCCGATAGAGGCTACAAACCTCTCCCAGGAATCCTTCTTACTCTGGCGAATCAATCGCCGAGCTCGTGCGCGGAGCCGCTTAAAGGCGATTAGATTGTCCAGAGAAGGGTGTCGCCGGTGCCGCTGAAGTGTGCGCCGACGTTCCCGGATGGTCTCAGCGATTTCCTGCGTCCACCAAGGGACCGACTTACGTCGAAGTGACGTAGACGCGGCTGGGACAGTGTTCTCAGCAGCAGAAACTATGGCCTTCGTGACTAGCTGGACAGCCACATCAATGCCGGCTGGAAGCGTAGTCGGTAGCACTGCAGCTGAAGCATATGCCAGCCAGTCAGCCCTATGGAGCGACCAATGAGGTAGCCGGTTTGCGGCCTGAGTCTCTGGGAGCGACAGAAAGATGGGAAAATGGTCGCTGCCACAGAGATCATCATGGACGCTCCAGTTCAGACGAGGGAGGAGACTCGGGCTACAGATAGATAGGTCGATGACCGAATACATCCCATGAGCTACGCTGAAGTGCGTCGCAGCGCCCGTATTAAGAAGGCAAAGGTTTCTCCGTGTGAAGAGCAGCTCCACATCCTTACCACGAGCCGAGGTCTGTGTCCCACCCCACATAGGGTGGTGGGCGTTAAAATCCCCCAGAAGGAGAAACGGCGGGGGGAGTTGAGCGATCAAGGCATCAAGGTCAGCAAGAGAAATAACCTCATCTGGAGGAAGGTAGAGGGAACAGATTGTTAGTTCCTGCCTGACTCTTATCCTTACAGCCACTGCCTCGAGATTCGTGGTGAGCGGCACAGCTGCACAGGGGACAGTGCCAAGGACATAGAGGCACACACCTCCAGAGACCCTGTCGCAAAAGGGGCGATTTTTGAAATAGCCCTGGTAGCCACGCAGGGCTGGGGTCCTCTGCACAGGAAACCACGTTTCCTGTATCGCTATGCAGATAACATGGAACTTGCTCAGTAGCTGTTGCAGCTCAGCCAGATGGTGGAAGAAACCGCCGCAATTCCACTGGAGGATGTGGTGGTTAGAGACGTTAAAAGCCATGATAAAAAGGTAAAATATAAAATATAAAATATTAAAAACGTTATTCCATAGGTTCATCTGCTGCAGCCGATTGAGAACCTACGGAGTCCAAGACAAGTCGTTCTGGGGATTCAGTAAGAGACAGATCCTCACGTGACGCGAGGATCTGCACCTCATCGTCTGATGCAGAAGATGAGGTAGCGGGTGGCCTGAGAGCCACCGAAGACTCTTTTGTCTTCTTTTTCCGTCCCTAGGTTTGCAGGGCCGGGAGGGCTTCTCTGTAGTGACACCAGGGGTAGAAGAAGAGCGGGAAGCCCTTCCACCCACAGGTTTTGGATCCTTCAGCCATTGGCTGGGATCTGCTGGAGCACTAGGAGAAGCCTCAGAAGGGAGTGCCCCGAGGGACCCCTTCCGAGCGAGGGGAGCCGGAGGAGGCTGCTGCTCCTCCTCTGGCTGGGAGATGGGGACTGGTGTCCCCGGTGGTGGGGGTGGAGGTGCCCCCGCTGGTGGTGGTGGGGGGGGGGGCAGTGTGAGGAGTGCCCCCGACCTTGATGGAGGCTGACGAGCTTTGACGGCCCTTTGGGCCCACAGAAGGTAGTTGCACGGTAGGTCTGATCAGAAGTGGTGGTGATGAAGTAACTGCAGCGAAAGATGTAGTCATGGAAACTGGGTGAAGCCGTTCATATTTCTTACGTGCTTCTGTATATGTCAGGCGATCCAGGGTCTTGTATTTCATTATCTTTCGCTCCTTACGGAGCATGGTACAGTCTGTAGAACAGGGTGGATGTTGCTGCCCACAGTTGACACAGATAGGTGGAGGAGTACACGGAGTGTCCGGGTGTGATGGACGCACGCATTCCCTAATTGTGGGGCTGGAACTACATCTGGAGGACATATGTCCAAATTTCCAGCATTTGAAACAACACATAGGGGGAGGGATGTAAGGCTTTACGTCACACCTTGACCTTTTCGGGCAATGTATCGCCGTCAAAGGCCAAGATGAAAGCACCGGTGGCTACCCTATTATCCTTCGAACCCCTATGCACGCGCCGGACGAAGTGGACACCCCGTCGCTCTAGGTTGGCGCGTAGCTCGTCATCCGACTGTAAGAGAAGGTCCATGTGATAGATCAGACCCTGGATCATGTTAAGCGATTTATGAGGTTATACTGACCGGAACGTCACCCAGCTTATCGCAAGAAAGTAATGCTTTTGATTGGGCGGATGACGCTGTTTCGATCAGTACCGAACCGCTTCTCATCTTTGACATGCCTGAGACTTCACCAAACTTATCCTCGAGGTGTTCAACGAAGAAAAGTGGCTTCGTCGACATGAAAGTTTCCCCATCTGTTCGACTACAAACAAGATACTTAGGTGAGTATGCCTCATCCCTTTCTTTAGCCCGCCGTTCCTCCCATGGGTTGGCCAGGGAAGGGTACGTTCGGGGATCATATGTCGCTGTATTATAAGCAACTCTTCCACGCTTTGAGACGCCGTTTTCGCGGCCGGCCACGCTTTTGTTTGCTCGTTTCATGTTCGTCCCACGAGCAGCTAGGGAACTAAAGGTCCACCCAGGCAGAGTCCCGCTTGCCTGGGTAAGCCTTGTACAACTGAGGTGCGGCAGGTTCCTCAGAGGTTGCTCGCTAGCGGCTGTTCAACCTCAACAGCCATGCATCTCCTCGGCACGTAGCACACCTTGAGATTGAGGTTTTTTTTATAGAGGTTTGTACCGTCCTCGCGACCCGGGCGATTAAGCCGAGATCCCCGGGCTCTGAAACGTACAACGTTCCACCGTCGCGCCGAACGATGGTCGTTGAAGCACGCACAGAGCTTACGGTGTAGCGGACTGTTGGCGCGACACAGCCCACAGCTCAGGACCCCGGGTTCGCCAAGCCCGTACTCAGCAAATTAATGCTGAGCCCCTGAGGGGTGTACATTTCATGTTGAAAGCAAGAGTAAGGTTCGCATCAAATAAAAATTTGGAAAAGTCGCCCGGAAAGTAGGAAAATTTAAGAAAAACTGAAAGCGATTTTTTTTCTATGAATAAAAATCAATTGATCATGGTTTTAAGAGCATCACTTGAGTACAGCTTGACAGGACAAGGTTTGTATGAAATAAACATTTTGGAAAATTCGAATATATGAGGAAATCTAAAGTTCGTTTTTCAATGTGTTTTTGATTGAATTCAGCACTTTATACGCACGACGTAAAGGGCCATCCCCCCCCCCCCCCACCGCCCCCCGTTATGGTCTTGGAAAAGTTTTCAGTAAAATAAAAGGGGACAGTTAAAAAGGAAAGTCGCAAAATTCGAACGAAGTTCCTTCTTCGATGTGTTTGTAAATGTACTCAACACTATAAGTTCAGAACCATTTATCCGCTTGTGATAAAATTGTGAACATTCGACATTCAACGAAAGATGAATGTTCTTATGAACTAAGACTTTGGAAAGTTACCCGGAAAATTTGAAAATTCGCGAGAAGGTGAAAGATCTTTCTTCAATGGGATATCAATATCATTCGTCTGCTGCCATAAAATTTTGCATATTTGAGATAAAAATTTGGAAAAATTTCCCGGAAAATTTGAAATAAAAAAAAATAGAATGACATTTTTCCATGAAATATCAATACCATTCATCTGATTGCGATAAAGAGAGGAAGGTTTGAGTGAAGTAAAAGTTTGGAATAGTTGGCCATAAAATAGGAAAATTTGGGGAAAACTGAAAGATCTGTTTTCTTTGGGATATCAATATTCGTACGATTGCGATAAAATTTTGCACATTTGACGTTCATCAATACTTAGACTATGTGATGATGCCTTTATAAAGCTACTGGGTCTAAAATACATATGATTTAAATTAATATGGTTTATATTAACAGCCGGCCGCGTGGCCGAGGAGACTGAGGCGCTCCAGTCACGGTCTGTACGGCCACTATGGTCGGGGGTTCGAATCCACCCTCGGGCATGGATGTTTGTGCCGTCCTTAGTATAAGGTAGTTGATAAGTAGTTTGTAAGTTTAGGGACTGATGACCCCGTAGTTAAGTCCCATAAGCTTAACTAACATTTGAACATTTGTTTATATTAACAGGTAAGTGATACGAAGTTCACCGTGTCATCTAGTGTATTCATATATCCAGCCAATTCCCGCACCAGTTGTCGGTTACATAAAATTGTCAGAACGACATGTTTCGGGACCAACATTATCCCATTCTCAAATCCTCCAATAAACAAGGCCACGCGGTTGTAGTCGAGCGGTCTGGAGCGCCACGTTGCTGATCACGCGGCCTCTAACGTCGGAGGTTCTAGTCTTCCCTCGGGCATGGGTGTTTGTGCTGTCTTTAGTATGAGTTAGCTCATAAGTAGTTTATAAGTTTAGAGACTGCTGATGCCGCAGTTAAGTCATGTAAGCTTTACAAACATTTGAACATTTGATTTGAAGAAACTAGGAAAGAACGTATAATACGACTAAAAAATTACAATTATTCTTTCTAGGATAACTTACCTAAAAATTAAAATGGATCAGCCTTTAGAAATCGTCAACTTTAAAATACATACAGCATCGTCAAGCAATAATCTGTCTTGTAGGATTTGGGAATGGGATGAAGTTGGTCCCGAAACATGTAGTTCTGACAATGTTATATAAATGACAACTGGTGTGAGAATTGGCTAGATACATAGTAGTGAATGCCGCAGAGGATCATATAGGCAGAAGGGCAAGGCCTAAAAGAAATCCCTGGATGATACAGAATATAATGAAATTCATTGATGAGAGGAGAAAATATAAAAATCCAGCAAGTGAAGCAGGCAAAAGGAAGTACAAACGTCTGAAAAATGAGATTGACAGGAAGTGCGGATTCGCTAAGCAGCTGTGGCTAGAGTACAAATGTAGAACCGTAGAGGAATTAATCATTAGCGGAAAGATAGATACCGCCTACCGGAAAATAAGAGAGATATTTGCAGACAAGAAAAGCAGCTGTATGAATATCAAGAACTCAGTACTAAGTACTAAGCAAATAGGGGAAAGCTGAACTGTGGAAAGAATATATAGAGTGTCTATACAAAGGAAATAAACTTGAAGACAGTGTTCTAGAAATAGAAAACGAAGTGGAGGAAGATGGGATAGGAGATACGATACTGTGAGAAAGAGCGCTGAAGGATTTGAGTCGAAACAAGGCCCCGTGGAGTAGATGATATTCCGTCTGAACTGCTGATATCGTTATGAGAGCCGGCCATGAAAATATTGTCCACCTGGTATGTAAGATGTAAGAGACAGGGGAAATACCCTCCGACTCGAAGAAGAATATCGTAATTCCAATACCAAAAAAAGCAAGTGCAGACAAAAGTGAAAATTACAGTACTATCAGTTTAATAAGTCATGGTTGCAAAATACTAATACGAATTATTTACAGACGAATGGAAAATCTTGTGGAATCCGACCTCGGGTAAGATCAATTTGGATTTAGGAGAAATGTAGGAACATGGAAGGCAATACACTTACCTTAGAAGATGGGCTAAGGAATAGCAAACCTAGATTTTCAGCGTTTGTTGATTTGGTGAAAGCTTTTGACAATGTCGACTGGAACACACTATTTCAACTTATGAAGGTAGCAGGGGTAAAATATAGGGAGCGAAGAGTTATATTGAACCTATACAGAAATCAGACAGCTATTATTAGAGTCGAAGGGGAAGAAAGGGACGTAGAGGTTGGGAAGGGAGTATGACAGGGTTGTAACCTTTCCTCAATGTTGTTCAAAATGTTCAAATGTTTGTTAAGCTTATGGGACGCAACTACGGGGTCATCAGTCCCTAAACTTACAAACTACTTCTCAACTATCTTATACTAAGGACGGCAAAAATATCCATGGCCGAGAGGGGATTCGAACCCCCGACCGTATTGGCCGTGCAGACCGTGACTGAAGCGCCTCAGTCCCCTCGGCCACTGCGGCCGGCCCCAATGTTGTTCAATCTGTACATTGAGCAAGCAGTGAAGGAATGCAAGGGGAAATTTGGAGAGGAAATTAAAGTTCAGTGAGAAGTAATAAAACATTTGCGGATTGCCGTTGACAGAATAATTTGTCGGACTCTGCAAAGGATCTGGAAGAGCAAATTGAAAGGAATGGACAGGGCCTTGAATGATTTAAGATGAACATTAACAAGGGTAATGGAATGTAAAGTTAGAAAATCAGGCAGTGCTCAAGGAATTAGATTAGTTAATGAAGCAATAAAAATATAGATGAGTTTTGTTATCTTGGTAGCAAAATAACTTCTGATGGCTGAAATAGAGAAAATATAAAATGCACAAAGTTTACGGTAAGAAAAGCATTTCTAAAGAAGCGAAGATTGATAAAATGCAGTATTAATTTAAATGTAAGGAACTCATTTCTGAAAGCATTTGTGTGGAGTGTAGTATTGTATGGGAGTGAAACGTCTACGAGAAGGATTTCAGACAAAAAGATGATTTGGTGCTACAGACGAATGATGAAGATTAGATTGTAATAATACAGCTTGCTTTAAAGTGCTTTAAAATCAATTTCAAGGGCGAGAAACACTTGTTCCAGACTCGTTTTCATAGTGACTCAAATTTCCGCTCCACTTCATTCACTCTTGCCAAGTCACATTAACATCATAACATTATACACGATTCGTCTTAACTTATTCACCAATTTCAGTCTTAATCACATTGTAATTTACAGCCGCAAACGTTTGCTAATTATTCTTTTGTTTCGTAATGTTCTTCAGTCGAAAGAAAGGATGATACATCTCTGAATGCCATCCTATCCTGTGCAAGCCTTTTCATCTCTGAATAAGAACGGCAATCATCCTTTTCAACCTGCTTCGTCTCTTCGTCTTCTGGATTTTTACCCTAATCCCTCTCTGCAATGCCAAACTGACTATTCCTTCATGTGTCAGAATGTGTATCACCATTCCATACCTTCTTTCAGTCAAAATATTCCAGAAATTTCTTTTCTTCTCTGTTCAGTAATGCCTCATTAGTAATAACACTGTCTTACTCTCTTCCCCACCTTTCATGCATTCTATACAAACTACATTATAAGACTAGAAAAGTCACGGAGTTTTATTTTCACAGCAACAGATACACTGAATCCAATTGGTCGGGCGCATTATACGCATTGATTCAGTGTATTGCAAGGTGATCAACGGCATTTTAAGCTATTTTCTATACTCGCAAACATGATGACAGTCTTGTGAAAGTTTGGGACTGGCGCATTCCATCTTACCTGATGCTATCACAGTTATTGTTTCAGTCAGCCGCGGTGGAGTAGCGGAGCGGTCTAAATCGTCTCGCTGCGGAGCGCGCGGTTGATCGCCGTGGAGGTTCGAGTCCTCCCTGGTGCATGGGTGTGTGTGTTGTCCTTAGGTTAGTTTACCTAGGTTTAAGTAGTTTGTAAGCTACGGACTGATGACCACGCAGTTTGGTTCGATAGATTTACAAACATTTGAACATTTTTGTTTCAGTCAGTGTCACCACGCAACTCCTGTGGAGACTCAATACAAGTATAAGAGTTGCCGACATAGCCTCCCATGAATATACCTCTAAATCCAACATTTGTCCAACCGGCGCACGGCAATTTAAAGGTCGTATTACCTAAGTTACAGTCTTTCTCTGTTTGCGACTGACATGTCTTTTGCTATAGTAGTCGACTAAACACGTTGTAGTGTCGTTATAAGAATTTAGGACGTTTAGCCTGATGCGGCAGCTTAGTGCACGAACAGTTTCGTAAAATTTTTTCCTCTTCTTCTCCTTATTCTCCTTAATTGTTGCTTGAGCCTTGGGGATCATAAGCGTTCTCTACATTCCTCTTCCAGTCCTCTCCTGTCTTTGCTTTGGCAGTCCATTCGCTTTTCCTCAGGCCCATGGTCACTGCGTCACTGTCGATGTCATCCTTTCATCTAGTACATGGCCTTCCTCTCTTCCATCTTCCTGCGTTCTACATTGTCCAATGTTCCTGACTATCAGTCAAGTCACTGCCACTTTGAACGTTCAGGGTTTCTGCACCTCAGTCGTAGCTCAGTTTCATCTGTAAGTTTCTGAAAAAGTTGTCTTTGTCATTAATTCTTACCGTTTAACAATTCAATGTTACCGCTTTATCTTGTAATTTAGGCTCTATTACAGTCGCTTGCAGTATTTTCTTGTTTAATTTTGCAATTAGGTGATCTACTCCTGAATTAATGTGGTCATAAATTCAAAGGACATTCCTTAAGGGTGGATACCTAGCTGAACGTCCTGCACCGTTATTTAATCTCAAGAATTTAGCCTTAAAAATAAACGAAGTGACACAACTAAGGCGAAACAAATTTTTTAGGCGTCGTGGTGCAAGTAAATGACATGTTTTGAATATTTCTTTGTCGTCTAAAGAGTCGATTTTGATACGTATGTCCGTGTAAGACTGTCGCTGCACCTCCTGTCCATCTTGATGTAATGCAGGATCACTTATGTTGCCCTGTCATACTGCTAAAAAAATAAAAAAAATAATAAAAAATAAAATAAAAAAAAGAGCTGGAAACAAGATGCCAGACGTTACATTTACTATGCCCAACGTTTTTTAACTATGTAAAGTTCTGAGAAAAAATTCATGAAACGTCTAATTGAGCTCTGTATTAGTCAGACATATGTATGACTCACAAGTATTTCAATATACTTGAAAAATTATGTATATTTAGATTTGTTTCATCAATAAAATTTGTTCATCAATTGATTCGAGGGAAAGTTATGCTTTAAAACACAAGGAGAGATTTATATCTCAGTATTCTTAATTTTTATAATGTACATAAAGCAAAAAATAGTGAAAACCAAGTTTAAGCATTGATACATTAATGGTCATTCTAAATTGTATGATAGTGGAAGAGGCAAAGTTTGTCTGAATATAGAAATGCTAGTGACAAGTCAGTTTCCAATTGTGGAGAGTGCCGTAGCACATATCCTACAATGCGTTCACACTGTCTGAGAGATTAAATTGAAAAAGAGCTGCGCTTATGTAGATAGACGTATTCAATTTATCAATGAGTTTGCAGTCTGACACGCCTCAGTTCGTAATTATCTCTGGTTGTCTAACGTTACGACCGGCTGCGTTTACTGACAGAAAATTGGCAGTTTATGAAAGGGCGGATCCGTACTTTTTCCCATGCGTGGAAAGTGATGAGATTTGCCCATTAGAACGCAAGCACACAGAATACCGGACTTAAAAATTATAACTTTATTTAACGTGAAGACCGAAATCGCACTTGCAGAGACTTAGAGCAAACAGTTAGGCGGCCGTGTTTGAATACCTCTGTTCACCACTGTAACAGAGCCAACTGCGGTTAATAACTGCGGCATATTATGTGATCAAACTGAATACACTCCTCCATCAAAGATACGAATTAGCGTCCACAAGTTGACCGCTGGTACGGAAATATTCTGATTTTATATGCACTAAGCCCGGTCACTCCTAGCTTTGGTTGAGTCTGGCGTGAAGTGAATGGGAAAGTAAATAAAAGAATTTTTCCGAATTTAGACACAGGGAGAATACAGAAATCAAATAAACACCTGCTTTGCTTTACTATGCCTATGTGGAACGAAAGGAAAGTTAGATAAAAGATTCATTGATAGAATGTAGTCATAGTTTGGAGACTCATTAGATAATCTAGGGCGCAAAAACACTTTAAAGTTGATGTACACTGCACAATTATTCAAAGATCTGTCACGAAAATAGTTAAAAACATCTAAGGAAAAGACAAGGAGGGGCTGGATCAGACGTATACGGCAGAATTCCAGGCTGTGCGAAAGTTTCTACGAGACGATAAAAGACAGTCGTACTGAAAACAGATGTGGTTAACCATCATCAGTCCATGCCCCTCCCCCTTTCCACTGAAAGTAAAAGATAAATGATAACGAAAATGTCTTATCGCATCTAAATAAACTGGAGTGAAGTAAAATGGAGGAGTAAAAATGAAGTGTAGTAATAACGGTAGCTTCTATGAACCGTCGCAAAACAGAAAAAATGCATAATATACCACCTTAACACTCGGCGGAGCCAACCACGTCTCTGATGTCATTGAACGGTAAGTGTAACCGGCTTCTTAGTAGAAGCGACAATCATGAGCTTTCAGTGACGTTATTACTTCAGTTTATTAAAGTTATCTTGTGCTCGCGTGTGTATTAGATTTAGTTTTGCCTTAAGTACCCTTCCGCCGTGTGAATGGCGACAATTTTCTGTCTTTGTTCTCGCCTGTATATTAGATTCAGTTTCGCGTTAAGCATCTTCCGCCGTATGAATCCCGGCAGTAATTTGTTTTCTTTTCTTTGGATTAGTACCATCTCTAGCCGTCTTCGTTTAACTTAGTTACCTTCTATCAAGTCTACACTGCGTCTTTCTAGTCGTAGATTTTCTGGGTATTGTAATCATGAATAGGGTCTGTGATTGCTGTGTGCAGATTCAGTCTGGGCTGGTGACTCTTCGCTCCCAGCTTCAAGCTGTATTAACTTCCGTGGCACAACTTCAGGCTGCGTTCGAGGGGCGTCGTTGTAGTTGGCCGGTCGCGGGAACCGATCGGTTGACCAACGTGTCCATCGATCCGGTGCGGCAGTGACATGCACTGATACTGCTAGCAATGAAGCAGACATCCCACCCGTTGTTGAGTGCGCTCCAGTGCGTGGCAGGTGCCGGAAGACATTCCAGGGGACTGATCGTGAGGCCTCCTCGGTTCGTTTTGTGAAGAGTTTCTAGGAGCTATCTGTTTAGGACAATGTTCCTGAGCCTGATAGAGTCTCTCATCCTGAGGTCACCACTCAGCCTGCAAGATCTGGGCTTTCACAGAGGGTGGGTTTGCTTGTTGTTGGGAGCTCCAACGTTAGGTGGGTAATGGAGCCCCTTAGAGACATGGCTGCCAAGGGGAACGTGCACTTCGTATGCATACCGGGTGGAGTCATTCCAGATGTGGAACGGGTCCTTCCGGATGCCATGAAGGGTACGGGGTGCAGCCAACTACAGACGATGGCTCACGTCGGTACCAATGATGCGTGTTGCTTAGAATCCGAAGAGATTCTCTCAGGTTTTGAGCGGGTATCTGAAGTTCAACATGAAAGCAGAGCTCACCGTCTGCAACATAGGTGACGGGACCGACTGTGAACGACTGGTACAGAGCCGAGTGGATGGTCTGAATCAGAGGCTGAGACGGTTCTGCGACTGTGCGGACTGCAGATTCGTCGACTTGCGCCATCGAGTGATGGGGTTCCTGGTCCCGCTGAATAGGTCAGGAGTCATCTACACGCAGGAAGCGGCTACACGAGTAGGACTGTATGACGTGGACTAGGCGGTTCTTTAGGTTAGAGGACCTCGCGAATACACAGAAAGGGTCTAAATCTCAAAAGTTACAGTTCAATGATAGGAAGAACACGGATCTAAATACCATTGGCCTAAAGCTGAGTTTACACTACCAAGTCATTGCAGAAATTTACTTGCTGGGAGCAACTTGCCGAACTACTTGCGAGTGTAAATACGTCAGAAAGTGGACTTGAGGCCCTTACAATATATTGCACAAGTGACTTGCTGCAAGTATCTAACTTTCAGTGTGAAAAGTGTGCAAGAAACTTCTGCAAGTTACTAACAGCTTTTAGGATTCATTTCTATTTTATACAAGTTGAAATCGCAAGGGTTTGTAAGTATGTTGTCTACATCATCCTTTTATAGAATGTCACGATTAATTTCATACAACCATCCCACGTACTATAAGTTATGAAATAACATAAATGGAGAGTAAACGAGTATGAAGAAAGCAAGATACCAAAGGTTGAATGAAGTTGTGGCGCACTCCCTGAAGTATGGAATGTGTACAGTGATTGTAAATACAGATAAAGGAAACATGTGTACAAGTTTAGCTGATTTAATTTATTGCAATAAATCTCAGAACAAACTTTTCACACAGAGAGAAAAATGGTAAGAAATAAGAATTGGCCATATAGAATGTAGCGTAACTCTGTAACTTCTTCAACAGTAGTTATGATTTGGAAGCAGTTTGGTGATTTGATGTAATGTCGCCATTAAACAAAAAATCTATTATACTTTTTTTCTCACATCACCTGTTTTTAGAACCCGTAATCTCGTTGTTTTTCTGTTACGTTGTCAGATTCTAGTGGATGTTGCAACGCATTTTGCGACGTAATACAATTTTAATCCACACTACTTAAGGCACTCGTAACGTAAAGGCGGATTATGCGCTTTCTTTTCAGCTTTATTGTATATGTAGCCTGCCGCTATACAAACAGGAAAATTATTTAAAGGAATTACGGCTTGCAGTAAGTACATAATTTCCTCAAATACTAGTGTATACAGCCCCTTGCCTATTTTTTTTTTTTTTATTATTTTATTCCAACTCCATTCCGATATGACTATAGAACATTTGAATACGCAGTTATTTCTGTACTAAATCTCAACAATACCTGTTTAGAATGCGTATAAAGACAGGCCCAACAAACTTATGGAAGTTAATCTTTGTTCCATTGTAAATTCAATTTTGTTACATTGGGAATATAAATGTTTTAATAATGTATCAAGTGTCTGTCGTACTACGTCATAAACGCAGCAATGATCCATATACATGAACTAGTATTTAATTTTGCAAAAATGTTCAAATGTTTGTAAAGCTTATGGGACTTAACTGCAGGGTCATCAGTCCCTAAACTTACAAACCACTTATGAATTAGCTTATACTAAGGAAGGCACAAACATCCAAGCCCGAGGGGGGGGGGGATTCACTCCCCCGACGGAAAGGGCCTCGCGCATCATTTCATAGCGCCTCAATGCGCTCTGCCGCCCCGCCGCGGATTAATTTTGCAACTCAGTTGTTGTTTCAGTAGGAATATCTGCTCAAAATTATTCATGAAGAACCCCGACAGTATGGGACTAAGTGGAGAAGCCCTAGCCGGACCGGAGACTGTAATTCTTGTTTTAAAATTGGAAGTGATTTGGATTAACGCATTTTTCAGTAGCAGTAATTATGTCATGTAATTGTGCAGAATTTGCTTAAGATTTATGTGAAATGTCAGTAAATCTGCATAATGTTAGTACGTGTGTTTATACTTCCTTCAGTAGAAACACTAGTATTTAAATAGTGGCATCGAATGACACTGTTATGTCTTTAATTCTGCTTGCAAGATCAATGGAATTTTTTACTCCAAACTTTGGTTTAAAATTCTTTTTCATTTTATGATGTAATCTAGCTGTTTTGCTAGTAATGGATCAGGAGTAGAAAATGATGAAACTACTAGCAGAAAAGAAATAATAAATGCATTTAATTTAGGTAAAACATATAATCTAGGAACCAAAAAGTTCATATGCATTATCATCTGGCTATTTGTTTTCTTATACACGCTGTTTGTTTTCTGATATCTTTTACATGAGTTGCTGTGGCTCCATCTTTTTAATTGAAACGTGTTAATTGAAACTATTAGTAGTTGTTGGAAGTCCAAATTACCAACGAAATGGTTCATTTTGTTCATTGAATCGCCCTAAACTGTTCGATTTATCGTCTTAGAAACGATGACATTATGGACAATTTTTTTGTTTGTTTTCAAACTACTTCTACTTATAGGTGTGCGATAATGCATGAGAAAAATAAGGAGCACTTTCAATTTTCGTGGTTTCGTGAGATATCTTGTCCTACAGCAAGCACTATCAAACTTATCTCCATCTAAATGTTTATGATTAACAGTGCATGAAGGAGTATATTTCATACATTTATTTAACACGTTTATTTCATGACTAGTATATTAGATACGTTTTCATGCGATCAGGAAACTGTTGACGAAAATGCGGTTGCAGATAGTCTTTATGTTTCAGATGGCTTGCCATTTGTTTACTTTAGCAGTATGTCTTGCTGGCGCAGATATATTTGGTGCATAACAGAATTTACGCGTCATGCACATTTCTATTAAAATAATGGATGTGTGATATTCATTATACATATCTGAAAAAACCGATAGATGTAAACTTATTTTATCGCGAATTTTGTACCTATTTCTCATTTGTTCTTGTATAGACCTACTTTCGATTTGTGCAGCCTTAATTGCAGCTGATGAACTAACCCATGTTTCGATGCTGACGTATCAAGGGCTAACTTTGCGATGTAAATATTCCCTGTTGAACCACATACGCTGTGAAACTGTTAGCTTCTACTTCGATAATCTTCTTTACATGAAGGTTAACTGCACTTTGGTACCACACTTTATTCCATTGATTATTTAGTTACTGTTTTTCTTTGATTGCAGATGACAACCCTATCTTCGTCTGACGGTCCAAAAATGGTAGCACATTACAAACATTGTATACGATATACAACTTTAATGCCCAAGTATTACACCTAAGTTAGTATTAGTATGTTGATTTTGCCAGCTGTAAATAAATAGAAAAAGTAACTCATGGTGTTACAGAGGTACTGCAACAGTTTGGATAACAAAAAAAATCTGTTTTTAGTATCAGGAGGTCATCATACCCAATATTTTTACTAAAAACACGAGTAACATCAGAACTATAAATCCAAGATGATTATTACTAAGTATTGATTATGGAGAGTTCAGGTGTCTTGTCACAAGTAGTGCACAGCTTGAAGATCTTACATTTCCTGTAGTATTCTCAAACAAGGCAGCTGAAACTTCTTCAATAATTTACGGCGCAATTTGCCATTGGCCTGTTAGAGGAGCAATTTAAAAATCGGCAGGTAATTCTAATTTCCGGAATGTGTTTTTCAATCCCTTTGTGGGGAAATGACCTTATTCGTTTAATCTGTCGATACTCTCGGAGAGCCAACTAGCGGAAGCTGCAGACAGTAAAGATTGGAACGCCTCCAACAAATAACTGGAGGTCGCTGGTGCAGGTGTTACTCTGATACGGAGAGGTCGCCGCAGATACGAAAACGTGTCGGGTCGCATTAAAGGAGTTACCTGGAATGTGAATTATTTTACAATTGTTAGTCGTGACTCTATATTCACTCGAATATTATTCGTAATAAGCACTAGAAACACCCACATAACAATAAGTAATTTCGTGCCACCTCTTGGGTGGTTATATGTGCAAAAGTGTGAAACGAGATGGTTGTACAAAGTTTGATAGAATATCACTGTATTCCATAAAACACATTTCTTCCCGCCACCGGATAATATGTCTATGTTGTGTGTGGTAGTTATAAACATAAATCTTAACTCACAAACCGAGCGAATAGCAATTTATCGTTATCAGAATTTTGCTAAAATCGTTGCAGAATTGCTTACTGTATCCATCTCTTGGTCTTCCTCTGCGGTTTTTACCCCACACACTTCCCTCCAACGCTAAATTCACAATTCCTTGATGTCTAAGAATGTGTCCTACCAATCGATCAATTCTTTTAGTTAAGGTATGTCAGAAATTCCTTTTCTCTCCAATTCTGTTCAGTTCCTCCTCATTTGTTAAGCGATCCTAATCTTCAGCATTCTTCCGTAGCACCACATTGCAAAAGCCTCTATCCTCTTCCTGTCCGCATTGTTTATCGTCCATGTTTCACTCCCGTACAAGGCAACTTTCCACACAAAAGTCTTCAGAAAGGACTTTATTTGGATTAAATCAATATTCCATGTTAACAAATTTCTCTTTTTCAAGAACGCTTGTCATTCTGCATTTTATATCCTCTGTACTTCGACCATCATAAGTTATTTTACTTCCCAAGTAACAAAACTGATCTACCTCCTTTATTGTTTCGTTACCTAATCTAATTGATTCAACATCACCCTATTTTCTTAGACTGCACTCCATTACCCTAGTTTTGTTCTTCTTAATGTTCACCTTATATGCACCTTTCAGCGCACTGTCCATTCCGTTCAACTGTTTTCCCAGATCCTTTGCTGTCTCTGGCAGAATTACTATGTCGTCGGCAAATGATTTTAATTCTTCACCCTGAACTTTAATTCCTTCTCCTAATTTCACCTTGCTTTCCTTTATAGCTTGCTCAATGTACAAATTGAATCACATTGGAGAAAGGCTACAAACATGTCTTTCTCCCTTCCCAATCACTGCATCCCTTTTATACCCTTCAACTCTGACAACCGCTGTAGAAGTTGTAAATAACCTTACGCTCCCTATATTTTACTCCTGCTTGCATCAGTACTTGAAAGAGTTTATTACAATCAACATTGTCAAAAGCCTTCTCCGAATATACAAATGCTAGATATGTATGTTTGCCTTTTCTTAATCTATCTTCTAGGAAAAGCCGTAAAGTGGGTATTGACTCCCGTGTTCCTACATTCCTCCTGAACCCAAACTGATCTTCCCCGAGGTCAGCTTCTACCAGCTTTACCATCCTTCTGTAAATAATTCGTGGTAATATTTTGTACCCATGACTTACTAAACTGATGGTTCTGTAGTTTTCACACCTGTCTGTGCCTGCTTTCTTTCGAATGGAAATTATAACATTTTTCTTAAAGTCTGAGGGTACTTTCCTTATCTCATACATCTTACACAACAGGTGAAACAGTTTTGTCATGGCTGGTTCTCCCAGAGACTTCGGTAGCTCTGAGGGAATGTCATCTACTCCAGGAGCCTTGTATCTACTAAGGTCTTTCATGCTCTGTCAAATCCATCTCTCAGTATAGTATCTCATATTTCATCCTCATTTACTTCTTCCCCTTTTCCTACAATATTGCCTCTAAGTTCATTTCCTTCGTATAGCCTCTATATATACCCTTTCCACCTTTCAGCTTTCCCTTCGTTGCTTAGAACTGGTTTTCCAGCTGTGTTCTTGATATTCATAGAGCTGCCTTCTTATCTCCAAATATCTCTTTTATTTTCCTTTAGGCTGTATCTATTTTTCCCCTATTTATACAGTCTTCTACATCCTTGCATTTGCCTTCTAGGCACTCTTGCTTAGCCATTTTGAACTTCCTGTCAATCTCATTTCTTAGTCGTTTGTACTACATTTTGTCTCTTTTACTGCAATTTTATATTTTCTCCTTTTATCGATTAAATTTAGTATGTCCTGTGATATCGAAGGAGTTTTTGTAGATCTTGCCTTCCTTCCTATTTTGTCCTCTGCTGCCTTCACTATTTCATCTCCCAATGCTACCTATTCCTACTCTACTGTTTTATTTTTCCCCGTTTCTGTCAGTTGTTGCCTAAAGCTCCCTCTGAAATTCTAGAGCACTTCAGGTTCCTTCAGTTTATTCAGGTCGCATCTCCTTATTTTCCTATCTTTCTGCAGTTCTTTCAGTTTCAGCGTACAATTCATGACCAATAAGTTATGGTCAGAATTTACACCTGCCGCTGGGTATGTCTTACACTTTAAAACCTGATTTCCAAATCAATGTCTTACCGTTATAAAATCTATCTGGTATCTCCTGGTGTTTCCTGGTCTCTTCCATGTATACAATCTTCTTTCCTGATTCTTAAACCAGGTGTTTGTTATAACTACATTATGTTCCGTGCAAAGTTCTACTAGGCGACTTCCTCTTTCGTTCCTTTTTCCCTGACCATATTCACCTACTGTCTTCCCTTCTTTTCCATGTCCTACTACCGAATTCCAGTCTCCCACAAAAATTAAGTTTTCTATTCCGTTAATTGTCTGAATAATTTCCTTTAGCTCCTCATAAATTTCTTGGATCTCCTCATCATTGGCAGAGCTGGTTGTCATATAAACCTGTACTATTGTGGTCGGTGTTGTCTTCGTATCTATCTTGCCAACGTTAATGCGATCACTGTGTTGCTCATAGTAGTTTAACCGCATTCCTATTTTCTTAATCATTATCAGATTTTGTATTTATAATCCTGTACTCACCTGACCAGAAATCCTGTTGCTCTTTACTAATCTCCACTATATCTAACTTCAACCTCTCCATTTCTCTTTTTAATTTTCCTAGCTTCCCTACCCGATTAAGGGATCTAACATTCCACGCTCCGATCCGTACAATGCCAGTGTTGTCTCCCCTGATGATCAGATCCACCTGAGTAGTCCCCGCCCGGAGATCCGAATGGAGGACTATTTTACCTCCGGAATATTTTACCCGAGAGGATGCCATCATCATATGTTCATACAGTAAAAGTGCATGTCCTCGGGAAAAATAACGGCTGTAGTTTCCCCTTGCTTTCAGCCGTTCGCAGTAGCTGTGTGGCAAAGCCACCTTAGCTGATGTTACAAGGCCAGCTCAGTCAATCATCCAGACTGTCGCCCCTGTAACTACTGAAAAGGCTGCTGCCCCTCTTCAGGAACCACACGTTTGTCTGGCCTCTCCACAGATACCCCTCCGCTATGGTTGCACCTACGGTACGGTTATCTGTATCACTTTCACAAATATTATTATCAAATTGTAAGTCAATGACTTGCTTTGTCATAACACGAGGCAAGATTTATCTTCAGAATGATGAGAGTGATGGGAACTGGTAAAATTCTTCAAGTTAAATCAAAACTTGGAACTTTTGTTAATTAACTTCTTAAGTAAGAAACACTGAGCACCTACCACAACCGTTATCATTCAATACTACAATTACAATAATAAGTACAGAAAAAATTTCTTTTGCTTTCTACATCTACATCCATACTCTGCATGCCACCCTACGGTGTGTGGCGGAGAGTACCTTGAGTACTACTGTCGTTCTCCCTCCTATTCCAGTCACTTATTGTTCGAGGAAAGGAAGATTGTCGGTATACGTAGGAGGGAGCAATATACTGCTAAACTCCTCGATAGAGATATGTTCTCGAATCTTCGACAAAAGCTTATACCGAGCTACAGAGCGTCTCTCTTGCAGAGTCTTCCACTGGAGATTATCGATCATCTCCGTAAGGCTTTCACGATTACTAAATGATCCGGTAACGAAGCGCGCTGCTCTCCGTTGGATCTTCTCTACCTCCTCTATCAACCCCACCTGGTACGTATACCACACCGGTGAGCAGTTTTCAAGCAGTGTGCGAACAAGTGTACTGTATCCTACTTCCTTTGTTTTCAGACTGCATTTCCTTAGGATTATTCCATTGAATCTCAGTCTGGTATCTGCTTTACCGACGATAAATTTTATATGGTCGTTCCATTTTAAATCTCTCCTAATGCCTACTCCCAGATAATTTATGGAATTAACTGCTTCCAGTTGCTGAGCTACTATAGTGTAGCTAAATGATAAAGGATACATGTATTCTATGTATTCGTAGCACATTACATTTCTCTACATTTAGAATCAATTGCCATTCCCTGCACCATACATCAATTCGTTGCAGATCCTCCTGCATTTCAATACAATTTTCCATCGTTACAAACTATCTATATACTAAAGAATCATCCGTAAAAAGCCTCAGTGAACTTCCGTTGTTATCCACAAGCTCATATATATTGTGGATAACAACGGTCGGATGACACTCCCCTGTGGCACACCTGACATCACTCTTACTTCGGAAGACTTGTCTCCATTGATAATGACATGCTGCGTTATGTTATCTAGGAACTCCTCAGTCCAAGCACACAATTGGTCTGATAGACCATATGCTCTTACTTTGTTCATTAAACGACTGTGGGGAACTGAATCAAACGTCTTACGGAAGTCAAGAAACACGGCATCTACCTGAGAACCTCGCCTTTTTCGAAACCCATAGTGATACCAACACAGCAGATTTCTAGTCTCCATAAAAGTCCTTGTACTCGCACATAATACGTGTTCAAAAATTGTACAACAACATTAGAGATATAGGCCCATAGTTCAACAAATCTGTTCGACGTCCCTTCTTGAAAACGTATTCTCAGTTAGTGATGATCTCCACCCAAAGACAGGTTTTTGTCCATCAAGGGAAAAAAATTAAACAGAAATATACACGCAATGCGGCTGCCTAAGCTACTAAACTGTAGAAGCTTCACTCACCGAGTCTACCTACGGACAGACTGTTCGCCACTAATCACCTCAGAGGTAATGCATACTCTCTGGCTTATCTCCATATTAACAATTGCATTCCATATGAATGGAACGTGTAAACATATAGCTCAAATACCAATAAAATGTGCACAAGGCAGAATAACAAAATTACAGTAAAATATGCCCATGGAAGAATATGTTTACGCCTTTCAAGTCTTATGGGATTGTTGAAAGGAAGCTTTCGATGCGTTTCTATAGCTGACTATTAAGAAAACATTTTCAGTCTTAGCACACATCACGTTTGTGTTTTGCGTGTATCTGTAGCTAAATGTTATGGATATGTACAATGTGGGGGTGTTATGTTTGTGCTGTATATATCATGGGCGAAGGGAGGGTGTGAAACTGAGGGCTACCAACCAAGCTACTCTTCTCGAATAGCACAAAGGGGACCGACCAGCTTAGCATCCCCAAACGCCGGACGGATCTGATGTACACTAGCGGTGTCACTTACACTCACACATGAGCCGTCACGGGGAACTTTGAAGTTAATTCCGCAAAATGGGACAAAGTCTGCTGGTCAGCCTTTTAGTGCGAACACCGCGCCCTCCGCCAATTTCCTCAGTGTCCAAATAGTAATGAACGTGTATTTAATCCATCATTACAATCCAATTTCTACTGGATTACGTTAGCAACATCGACTACAGAGGCAGTAAACACAATAGTAAGACACTGAAAGAAGTGAACATTAGAGAGAAATGCAAACATGTGTAGAAAGAGGTTCTTGTCTCCTTCATAATCTTCATATTGAACAATCACTCAGAAATTAATGACTGTTATATCGCGCCATTCACATTGTGACCGTTTTCATCAACTCATTTGTAAAAGGACGCGTTATTCTTATACGACTGTTTATGATGCTTCTCATTTACCTCCAAATTTTCCTTCCCATCAGCATCACCAAATAATGCCAAATTAATTACACAATGTCCTTGCGCGTTCAAAGGGACTATGAAATCACAGTTACTGTCGATTGCAGGCTCATATCAGAAATATGAGAAATAATTTGCCGAATGGGAAATTCATAGAAAAAAAAGTCGTTTTGAAAGATACTCAGTCTGTAACGCAACCACACTTTCAACTAGCAAAGATTACATAACAGGGTATTTGTTTTGACAAGTTATGTAGCTTCAGGTAAATTAGTTTTTGCTTCGGTTAAGTGGACTATATTTAAACCAGTAAGAGATATTACAAGAGTCACATATTTCTGATGCGTTTTGTGTACTGCGGTGCCGTGTTTGGGTCGTAGTGTTCTATCATGTTAACCTTCTAACATACCTATTTCTTACAGAAAAGTATCAAAATGTCACCTTTTTTTCTATGTAAATGATATAACTTATAACTTTGGTAATTCATATTATCTGTTATTTTGAAAAATCTAAACAATTATTCCAGGTGGGAGTGGATAAAAGGTGTCTTCCCAAGGCGAGTCCGGTTCCGCAAAAAATCCGTGCAAATAGTCTAGCTAAACACGTTATTTACTATGATCAACTTGAAAGACGACCGTCTGTCGTTTTCCATACATTTTTTATAAAATTGTAATTTATTTGATGCCGCTAGATTAGCATTTCGTTAGGACTAGAACCCCACTCTTTTCAAGGCATGAGGAACAGCATTTTTATTTCATGTTTTAAAATATTAGTTTCTGAAACGTTAGTTAATATTTCTAGGACTTTGATAATTTATTACTGTGGTTAACAAAATTGGTTCCAAATTTTGCTTGTGTTCGACCTGATTAAATAAGTTAAGTTCAGTATAATTTTGACTTGTTTATAAATAGTAGTTTTCGAGCATCTTCCCCCTTTTTATTTAATATTGTTTATCACCAGTGCTGAGAACAAGCCCAAATGCAATTTTTTATGTTTAAGTTCCGTTGCGCCATAAATGTTTTCTTAGCCAACTTTATGAAATAACTTCAATTGTGACGGTTTGTTTATGAATTTCTGTGTGTAATTTCGTGTGAGCTGCTACGTATATTGGCCACTGTGTCGTTAACTTCCTGTTGTTAGAGTAATTTGAACCAAGTTTGTTCTCATTTTGGCCAGGGAACAAGGTTTTATAGCAGGGAGTAGCCGATAGTTCACACGGATCTCTCGCTAATTTTACTGCTGAAATTTATCTTTTTTATAACAGTAAATTCTTATCTGGGTACCTCCTACCAGAATTAAGCTTTTATTGCGTACAGTAGTCAACTTTTAAACTGAAAGCAATCTATATCTGTGTCCTCTTCACTCTCTTTCTCACACGACAGAAGTGCAAAAGAGTCATCACCATACGCTGAAACAAATGTCTTCCCACTCCTCTCCCTGACTGGAATTATCAATATTCATCTATCAGTTGGTAGTCCTTGATAATAAGCGGGTAATTGCAGTTCAGTAAAATAGTAGAAACAGGTTAAAAGATAAATATTAAATTTGTAGAATATATTTAATCATGAATCACCCATTCCACTTTACTTATAGAAGAACGGATTTCGGCCAAGAGTTACAAGAAAAAAGAAGGCTGCCGTGAGCTGAAGTGTTCGATTTTGAATACACTTATTTGGAAGTGATAGCATAGCAACATAATTATCCAGAGGAGACAAAGTCATATTCACAGAATATATGTCATCAACTGCGAATGGGGAAAGCTGAAAATATGTACCCAGCCGGGATTCGAACCCGGTCTTCCGGTTTCTAGGCAGTTGAACTGACCACTACACAACTGGGGACACAGTGATCACCACACCTGCAAGGACTACCTAAGCACGCCTCCCGTCAGATAAAAATTCCTTCCTTGCCCTGACCACAGTACTCAAACTCATAGTTTTGAAACTACTTCCAGTAAGTGTAAAGGCTGCAAACTTGCACGCCCCTCGCCACTAACGAAAGTTTGGAGCCCTTAGGGTTACTGGAAGTAGTTTCAAAACTACGAGTTTGGGTACTGTGGGCAAGGTAAGGCTGGAATTTGTATCTGACGGGAAAAAGCATCGTTCCGTTTCGTTGGGTGTCAGGGATATCTTCAGATCTCTTTCCTTTCAAACAGAATTTGAGTAGAGTTATTAGGAAGATAGAGATCCAGCGAGTATGGTGGATCTTAAAGTTGCATCACAACATTTTTTGCTAGGACCTGTTGATGATATTGGCTGCGTGTTGGTGAGCTTTTTCGTGCGACTTTGAACATCTCATACTCACCGGATCTCAATCCTCCAGACCTCCAGCTGTTCCCTCGACTCAAACTCGCTTTAAAAGAAAAGAGATTCGACGATATTAGTGATATCCAACCAAACTTTACGTTGCTTTTGATCATCAACCCGAAGGAAGAAGCGTGGAAAGTTTCTAGGACATGTATCACAGTACTCAGCAGTGCATGGTTGTATGAGGTGAATGTTTCGAACGATATGAAGGAAACTGTAGATCATGTGGCTGTTTCACAAATGAATACAAGAGAAAATATAAATGTGAAAGTTGTAAGGAATGGTGAATTTCTTTCTGATCATGATTTGTCTAAAATGAAAGCCGAACTCGTACCTAAGAGAGAATAAAGAAAGTTACAATGATTAATAAAGATCTACGTACTGTAACAGAAGAATAAATTAATAACTTTTAAGGCAAAATTGAAATGTTTAACCATGGTAACAGGCGAGAAATATCTAAAGGTATTAATATGCGAATTAACTGTTGCGGAAAGGGCTAAAAAATGGACAAAATGGCAGTTCATTCACGAAATCGAAGTTTATGACAAGTTTAAACGCCGGCCGTGGTGGCCGAGGGGACTGCGGCGCTTCAGTCACGGTCTGCACGGCCACTACGGTCGGGGATTCGAATCCCCCCTCGGGCATGGATATTTGTGCCGTCCTTAGTTGTAGCTAGTTCATAAGTAGTTTGTAAGTTTAGGGACTGATGGCCCCGTAGTTAAGTCCCATAAGCTCTACAAACATTTCAACAAGTTTAAACAACAAAGAAGAAATGACCAAAGTTAATCTTAAATACCAAAGGAATCTTTGACAAAGATAAACACATTGACGTAGACAATAATTTTCAAAAACTAACACTCGTGACTTTTATGAAACTTTTAACAACGGATATAAGGTTATAAAACCCCAAATGTATGCTTAAAAAATTTAAATGCTAGAATTTGACTAAGCAACAATGGAAACTGTCATACATTAACAACTTATTTTAATGAGCTACTGAACTGTATGAATCATGTCAGATATTAAAATTCACACTTAGTAAAAATTTGGATGAATATTTGTCACCAATTGTAAACGAATATGAAGAAGTAAGAAAACCCTCAAACACAACAAATTTAGAAGACAGTTTTATATCTAAGCTGTTCTCTTGTAGCCATTACTGCCAAGTATAACAAATGAGCTACGATTACTGGATAACAGAAAAAAACAGAAGAATGGAATGTTCCCTTGATACATCCAAACCACAAAAATGTAATAAACAGGATGGAAATAACTACAGAGAGATCTCTGTACCGCCAGCTGCTTATAAAATATGTTCCAGAATTTTATTATTCAGAGTAGAAACAATACTACACATTCAATGAATATCAAATTAGATTTCGGAAAGAAAGGTCTTGCTCATAACAGATATTTAATATAAAGTCAGTTATTCTCCACAGATTACATAATTAAAATGTCATTCTAAATAATTTCGTAGATTTAAAAAACGCTTTCGATTCTGTTGACTGAAAAATTATAGTTATAATAATTTTAATACGTTTAAGATACAGTGTATGAAGTTACATTAAGAGAGAAATTTCACAACCTTTCAAAATAAAAATAAAAACAACGTGTGTACGTCAAAGTGAAGACCGATCCCCAACTCCTTTTAACTGTAGATCAGAGAACACAGCGAAGATTTGAAACGAAAAACTTGTTGAAGATTTCGTCTATAAGATTAGGAAGAATAAAGAAAACGATCGAAATAAACTGTCTTGCATTTGTAGATGATTCCGCTGTACTTTCTGAAAAGTAACACCTGCTGTAACAAAAGTAAATATGACGGACGAAATTGTTTAAATAAGTGGCTTAACAATTTATGGAGGAATAAAGAAAAACAAATTTTTTGACAAGTGTTAAGGAAGTTCCAAATTCCTGAAAATAGATAAGGGCGAAACAGAGAGAGTAAAGATATTTTGAGAACTAGTGAAGACCATCGAAGAAAAATGTGTTGTAGAAGAAAGTATTGTATAAAATGGGGAAAGCTTTACAATAATAAATGTTCAAATGTTAGTATAGCTTATGGGACTTAACTACGGGGTCATCAGTCCCTAATCTCAAAAAACCACTTATGAACTAGCTAATCCTATGGACGGCACAAATATCCATGCCCGAGGGGAGATTCGAACCCCCGACCGCAGTGGCCGTGCAGACCGTGACCGGAGCGCCTCAGTCCCCTGGGCCACCGCGGCCGGCTCTACAATAATAAGGGCCTATCGAATAATGTCATGGTAATGCATTAAAACACTGCATTGAAGCCGCAATACCTATATGCAAGTGAATGTCTGGCATTAAAATGTAATTTAGAGACATTAGAAGTACTAGAAAAGCTAATGATAACGAAAATATTAGGACCACAAAACACAAAAGAAGGCTAGAAATTACGAGGTAGTGCTGAAATATGCGTTAATGTATAGCATATTTCAAACGCAGTTCGAAAAATAAGACTTCATGTTTATCGATTTATTTCGTGCGCAAGAAAGTAGATTATGTAGTAAGTCGAAATATCTACGAGGGTAAAACGTTCACAACTAGTTGGATGAATGAAATAAAAACACGGATACTGAGGTAAAATAAAAATTTATAGTATTTATAACTGTTAAGAATTTCGGTAAAAGTATTTCAAATGTAAGGATTCCAAGGCGGGGTCGCTAAAAAGGCCGAAGCAAAATGTCTGAAAGTAGAAACATAGGGAACAAATGAAAGCGTACTGAAAGAATTTAAATTGCACGTTATCCTCAGACAGCATATTCACCGAAAGAAATGAAGCCACTGGGCTCCTAAACAAGCAGTAATTTCTAATAACAAAGAAGGTAATACAGTACATGGTTATTACACACTCTGCAGTTGCTGCAGTTTGAATGACAGATGAGAATTAACAAAGAACCCCGTCTGCTTTGATGACAACTACAGCATTTTTTTTTTTTTTTTGTGGCACTCCTGTCGATAAATTTATAACTTTTGTGTGACAGCTGTGTGATAGCGTTTTTCCGGCGCGTTGCGTTCTTCAGGGGTGAGCTGGCCTTCTGTAGCGGCTCAATCATCGCACAGTGTTCGGCCGGCGTTCCAAGAAAATGTGCCCAGGGACTCATATCTCAGATGGAGCGGCGCCGGCGCCGGCGCCGGCGCGGACGACGTGAGGCCCGCGGAACGTGCGCAGACACCCGAGCAGACGCTCCGTAAACATTCACGCCCAATTCCGAGGCCGTCGTTAGCGGCGAGGAAACGCCTGTCACGGTCGCCAAACAAACAACACCACGGTCAAGCGACGTGCTGTTCCCCCGCAAACCGAATAAATGTAGCCAGGCAAACTGTGATGCTCGTGGCAATCTTATAATACGAAAATGTATGTATTTGTTTGTCCGGAATCGTGAACATCCGAGAGTTTTTGACTGATTGCTTTTAATTGTTCTATTATAGTTCAGATTGGATTTAATATATTAGAGTATCGATTATCCGACCTAAGCCGACCGCGGCAAGGTCTGATAAACGGAAAGGTCGGATAACACGCAAAACGATACAAAGAAGCACAAAGATTTTGAAAAACTTATTTGAACATAGGAAACTTGTTCCATATGTGAACAAGAACTGAATGTAACATTCAAATACGTTAGACGGAACTCAAAGGAATGTGATAAGATATTACGTTACACAAAAATTAAACTAAACTAGGCCAAATGAGTAAAAATTTAATACAATCCAGATCAAATTAGAATGAATGGATATTTACACTGTTGTGTTTTGAGAAAGACTTCATCGAACTGCAAAAACATATTTAAATCTGTGTAAAGAAGTTAGTAAGTGTCTTTTGCTAGCCTTCTGTTTGCCGTTCTTTTGGAGATAAACACGTAGCATCTTAGGAAGTAAAACCTCGGTGGACGATGTTTCCTCTAGTTATTGCACATATTTTATACCAGTTTCTAAGGCTTTGTGCCCGTCGTTGTGAGAAATCTAGGGCGCACTTTCCTGCACTACATCCGATTCATCGTCTTCTTCGTCTTTTTCGTTTACAATGTTGACTATAACTTCATCTGTCAATTCAAATTCTTTATCTTGAACAATCCATTCATTTACGTCATTTTCTGTGGCGTCAGCACATCTAGGAACTTTTCGTAACAATGAAGGGGATGGTAGGGGATAGTAGTTTCGGCTTCGGTCTGCTGTTGCAGAATTTCACCATCTGGAGTATTTCTTGAGTTTCCTGTACAAACATTTTCCATGATTTTGCAATTGTATTTGCTACAATACTCTCCCAACATTGGGTCACGTCATAAGCTACGTCTTTCAGATTAATATGGCACAACTTCTCAACCATGTCTTCTTCCTAGTCCATAGCATTAATTAGTGTGGAAATCAAGTTTCTGCGGTAGTTCCTCTTCAGTGTGTCTAAGGTCCCATGGTCCATAGGCTGGTATAAGGATGTGATATTTGGAGGCAAAAATATGGCCTTTATATCTTCATCTTGAAGTTTATCCTCATTAGGATGACAAGTGGTATTGTCTAGAAGCAACGGTGCTTTGCGGGGCAAGTTGTTGGCTTTCAAAAACTTTTCAGTTAGCGGCAGAACTCGTTACAAAACCATTCTTTAAAGATGTGTGAGCCCATACAAGCATTTTTGCGTACAGTCCCGGCGCGGTGAAAGGGTCGGTTAACACGGAATGTTGGATAATCAATGATCGGATAATCGAGATTCTGCTGTTCCTGTTTTCTTAATATAAGCTAGATAACCTGAGCGTGTGTAACACTATTTCCACATTATAAAATTTATATAAACTGAAATGTGACATTTTTTTTTAAATAGGCACATACGTGGTGTTTCAGGAGGAATAGTAAATATATTAATAGGCGAAATGCAATAAAAATAAATAAAATGTTCAAATGTTTGTATAGCTTATGGGACTTAAATACGGGGTCATCAGTCCCTAAACTTACAAACAACTTATGAACTAACTAATACTAAGGATGGCACAAATATCCATGCCCGAGGGGGGATTCGAACCCCCGACCGTAGTGGCCGTGCAGACCGTGACTGGAGCGCCTCAGTCCCCTCGGCCACCGCGGTCGGCTAATAAAAATACCATATAATATTCGTCCAATTTTTGTTTTCTATAACGCATTTTCGTTGCCTGCGTTGGTGCAAATGTTGCTGTCGGTGTGCTGGGTGTTGAAGATCAAGTTGTGAAGGCGTGCTTTAGTGTACATTGAAGTAATCTTTGCTGGCCAAGTCTACTACGGTAGGGTGTAAACGTACCGCAAGTCTAGTAATGAATAATAACATCGTCAGCTGTATTTTATTACTGATCAGCAATTTGTTTCAATGGACCAAGCCATCATCTTCAGGCCCTTAAAATATGATAATCTGCAGCTGTCTAATAAACGCCGGCCGCGGTGGCCGAGGGGACTAAGGCGCTCCAGTCACGGTCTGCACGGCCACTACGGTCGTGAGTTCGAATCCCCCCTCGGGCATGGATATTTGTGCCTTCCTAGTTCGTAAGTAGTTCATACGTAGTTTGTAAGTTTAGGGACTGATGACCCCGTAGTTAAGTCCCATAGACTATACAAACATTTGAATTTGAACATTTTGTCTAATAAACAACAAAAGGACTGGTATCACTCATTCATGTCAATTATAGTAAGGAGGACCAACAGGAACATTTACAGCAGATGAATATACAGCTGTAGTATTTGTGTGTGGGTTTTGGAGTCGAAACGCTGCTGCTGGTTGTAGAGAATACGGTATTTGATCCACTAACAGCAGATTACCATATTCAAGAGTTCAGTGCACTGCTTGACAGAGATACAGTACCTAGGACTCATGTTGCACCTGAAGGGATAAATCGACAGACGGTGGTTGAAGGAAAGACATTATTCCGTCGATAGTACATAGTCAACATTCAAACATATAATTTCAGCGCATAAATATTCTGCTCAAAAAATATTGGTAAATTGCGGATTTTTTTGACGTCTCTTGCTGTACTAAAGATGGAATTCCGTTCTGTAAACCTGAAAATTTGTCACGTACCTAGATTCGAACCCGCGTCTCCAGCTTTCCGCATGCCTTAAACTCTCGGCCACCCGTGCACGCTATCCAGCCAGACCAAAGCTTCTGTGTGTCACACGTGTCTGTATGTATGTATTTCTCAGCAATTACAAAGCATCTTCCAGGATGAATATGCTCTGTTCGCTGTAGCGTACAATTCACCAACAGTTACAGCTACATAAATAACAAACGGCTTCCGCGCGGGAGTAGCCTAGCGGTCTGGAGCGCTACGTTGCAGGTCGTGAGGCCTACCCTGTCGGAGGTTTGAATCCTCCCACGGAAATGGATGTATGTGTTATCGTTAGGTTAGTTTAACTTAGTCTAAGTAGTTTGTAAGTCTAGGGACTTTTGACCAAAGTAATTTGCTCCTATAGAATTACAGAGATTAGAAGACTTTAACAAAAGGCTGAAGTACAAAAACAATAAATGTTGCCAGTGTACTGCATACAGCACATCAGTATGAAAAAGTTGTTGCAGAAGTGTTCAATTCACACTGTTCTCATAGCAGTGTTACGATAAAGCTCTTGCAAGCTAACAAACAACTATTTATTCTTCACAACAATTTATACTCTCAGCACTCTTCAGAAAGTTTTTTTTTTTTTTTTTTTTTTTCTGACAACATACACATCTTATACATTGGCGTAGTGTCGCACGAATATATATATATATATATATATATATATATATATATATATATATATATATATATATATATATATATATATATGTCAAAGCTAGCTAACTTCGGGGTTGAGTTCTTCGCCGCAGATACGTAAATATCGTTCAGTATCATGTGGGAATCCTGTATGGCGCTCGTGGGGAACGATAAATGGTGAGGACGTTACCATTGAGATGATGGGCCGACGTAGGGCATGCTCTGGGTAGCCAAGAGGTTGGGTTGGCCACTGGCCCAAAGCGGATTCCCAGTTTCCATGAATCTCCATCTGGTACATACCTTTACTCGTAGCAACTAATTTATTTCATTGCCATCAAGCAGCCCAAGACAATCCTTTCTCACCCTTTTCCCCTCATTTTGCACATGAAGTATACATATTACTATATTACGTTATTCAAAAACATTAAGTGATCATTGGTTTCAGAAAGCTTTGTTTTTCCTTAATGAAACATTTTTTGTACTTTCAGGGCACCAAAAACAATTAAAGTGCTAAATTGTTGTGAAATGTTTTAATTCCAATATAAACAACATGAGGAATATTAATTACAAAAATTCTTGTTATCTTCGGACAGAAGTCATACGTATTTAACTTATTTGAATTAAAGCGTATTAGACTAAGTACTATCAGCATAGGCAATATAATTTTTCATTAGGCTACTTGACATGTCTGTGCAAAATTTAACTTTTTTGAAACCGAAAGATCCGTATGATAATGCTTGATGAAAATCTCAAACATGTCTCACGATATTCTCAAGCCCACCGTATTATTGAAATTGCCTCATTTTACAAAACATTGAGATCTTATAAACAAGTGCCGATGATAAGTGTTTTTCAGAAGCCCGCAGTAAGAACATTTCTCATAGGAGGAAGATTGTAATATAAGAACCAAGATTTTAAGTGCATTAGAGAGACCATCTTTCAATACGAATAATTTAATGTCACGTCAGCACTGTAGACGTGACATTATACATAATCGAGAGATTATAATCGAGAGATACATAATCGAGAGATACTACGAACACATGTTTACCACAACATGGCGATATAATAACGTCCACAGCTAATAGCAATATATTAATCGAAGTTAACGGGACCAACGCGGGATATGGCGATTTTGGATGGGGACATGCTAAATTAAAATACCAAAAAAATAGCATTCACAATCCAAATATAGAACAAATCTGGTATCGATAACTAGATTAGACCTATTTGGATCGAATGTAATATCGTCGATACCACCCCTATATTCCCTTCAAAAATAACCTATCCATCTCCCGTAACTAGAAGTCATATACATAAATTGTTACATTGTATCGGTATTTAGATTTTAACTAAATAGGTCAAATCTACTAAACGATACTACATCTTCAAAATACATCTTAAAAAAACCTTACCTAATCTTCTAAAGGCAACGCTACAGGTAACTGTTTTTTAAAGTGAAAGTTAGGTTACGTACAGGTCAAACAAGTGAGGGCGCCTAACGCCCGAATCTCCGGTTCATAAACACCCAATCAGTTTACGGTTGTACGTTGAATATATATCATTTCAAGCCGTTCAACTTCGAGTCTAAGCTTTCTTTAAAATTACCAATTATTATGTAGACAGACAGCATAAGGAGCAATAATTCAACAGAAAAACTAAACGACAAACTGGTACCGTGAAACAAATTTCACCTCTATATTCACTTTAATTCCCGCCATCAACCACGATTATACCATCCTTTCTGCAACGCTACATGTAACAAACTGATGTCCGCTTTGGCGACACTTTCACCAACTTTATTTCTACCCCACATTCAGCACATTTACAGTTGCCACCAAGAACCCCTGAACCCAGCAAAAATTGAATAACACTAAGAGGACAATACAATGCCACGTACTGTAGATGTCGTAATAAATATCAGAGATACATAAACAGTGAGTATTCAAATCACGCTCGGGACGGAATGACTTAAAACATGACGTCATTGGTCAAAGCGGTATCGGAGACTAGATTTGACCCGTGCTTTTCAACCGTAATTTTAAACGATTTGAGACATGGTGACTTCGCAGTGGAGGGACACCACTTGCCCACGCTTGATTGGATTGTTTCCAGCCTCTGTAGGACACCGTCATGGAAGCAAAGGCCGGAAAAAATCTTAGCGGTATCTCGGAAGACGTTGGCAACAAGTTTTTAATTTTACAGGCGGCCGTTGCATGTAACAAAACCAACGAGAACAGCTCTCTGGCCCTAAGGTTTTTAATTTTTATTTATTGTTATTTTCAAGCCCTTGACGGGGCAGGCTGGCGGCGGCCTGTATGCCACATTTTAACCAAGCATTTGCAGAGATTTTCCAGATGTATATATGTACAAAATAAAACGGCGATAAAACTCGAGAATGAAAGTTATAAAAAAAGGAGATACATTTAAGACTCAATAAAATGATATAAATTAGCAAGAGAAATGATGAAAGTTTTCTGAAACGGTGCCATGGTGGCTAAAATACATAAGTATCTTAGTAAAAGTTCGAGGCGGCGACACTGACGAAGACACCAATATAAAACACATGTATGCAACACAATGTTTTAGTTTTTAATTCTCTCCATAGTGTATGGTCTGGGAAGCAGCTGATTCGATTATATAGATAGATGAAAATACCAGCAGATGTATTAAAAATCTTTATTAAATTCTGTGCGACAGGTTTCGGTGTTACATTACACCATCTTCAGGCTCCTAGCAGGACAAGTTAAAAAGTATAATAGTAACAATGTTAATCAATACATGCATTATGAAGTTGTGTAAGAAAGAATCGTCAGGGGAGTAAAAGTAAGTCACAATAAGATAAAGCAATTCTTAACCAATAAATATGGTGTAAGGTCAATATGTAACAAAAATAAACATTGTAGTGTCAATATAATATGGGGCTTTCCTTTTGGAAGTTATGTAAAAAAGAAACATCAGTTGGGCAAACAACGAGTCTCAACAAAGTACAGCAATTGTGCAACAATAAACATGGTATAGCATCACTATGTAACAAACTACTTTCAAAAAACATTATTTAATTACACAATATAAATGTACTATAACCATAAGATATCGTGAAGAAGGGATATTGGTAGTAAGGGAATATGCAAAGGTAATGCATTGAGGTAATATAAATAGAAACTAATTAATAATATTCAAGAGTATTAATAATAATATGGCCCATGTTTTATGAAAGTAGTTTGTTACATAGTGACGTTATATCATATTTATTGTTGGACAATTCTTGTATCTTATTGTGACTTGTTGTTTGTCCACCTGATGTTTCTTTTTTACATAACTTCGAAAAGGAAAGCCCCATTTATATTTACACTACAATGTTTATTTCTGAAACAGTTTCTTAAATATTGACCTTATATTTATTGGTTGAAATTGCTTTATCTTATTGTGACTTATTTTTGCTCCCCTGACTATTCTTTTTTACATAACTTCATAATGCATGTGTTGATTAACATTGTTACTATTGTACTTTTTATCTTGTCTGGATAGGAGCCTGAAGATGGTGTAATGTAACACCGAAACCAGTCGCACAGAATTTAATAAAGATTTTGTATACAGCTGCTGATATTTTCATCCATCTATATAATGTTTTACTGTTGTCGACGGTTGCACTGTTAAAATAACAGATACAATTACACCATAGGATGCACAGACACTATACACACCAACGATGCAACAAGTTAACATTGGAACACTACGCAGATCTCGCAGTGGGAGAGAGGAAGGAGGGGAGGCCCGGGAGGGTCGGGATGGGAGGGTGTGTGGTGTGGGGAAGGAAAGCGTAAGAACTCGGAGGGGAGGGAAATGGAGATCCAAGTAGGACAGGGATGCGAGGGGAGGTGGAGCACGTAATATATGGGGGGGAGAGGGGTTTAGGGCTGATAGTATGGGTAAATATTGGGACTCGGGACGAATTGCGCTATCCGGGAGAGGGAGACTGTGAAGGTGTAGGCCTGCAGGGATATGCTGGTATCGGTGTGGCGGAGGCCTGGGGTTCAGCAGGAGGGGAGAGACCAGAGTGTGACGGATTTTGTTTTGCGGTTGTTGTATAGGACACGGTTATGTTCAAGGAACTTTAGAAGGTGAGGAAAAAGAATGAGATCGGAGAGGATCCACGTGGAGGAAGAGAGGTGGACGCGGGAAGCGAGGTGGAGGGCGTGGAGTGGTATTTGGAGGGATTTATAGTAGGTGGGGGAGGAGCAGAGGTGGCGACTTTTGAAAATCAGTGTTGGTGCTCTGTATCACGGTTCAGAAATGTTCGGAACCAACCCCCCTGAAAATCATGTTCATGCATTTTCGAATGTGCAATACTTGATAAAAGTAAATAGGCAGTTGTCTGGCCTTTTAAAGATAGAAGGAAGAAGGAGGAGGAAGAAAAGGAAAGCATGGCTGCATTAGGACACTACAATATAGCGATCTAATTGGCCGAAAAGGATATTTGGATGTGAGTAACACCCCAAAACTTCTACACGACCAATGAAATAATTTTTCACTGTACACTAATCTTTTTGTGTGAAGTTATTTTTTCTGACAAAAGCGTTTGTTAGAACACTGTCACCAAATTTTAAAGAAATCTTTGAAATATTTTGACATTTTGAAGTCCGACATCAAATTTCTTTGGTCAATTCCAAGCAAGATCTGTATACTTCATGGAGACTTTCATCGCTTCGAGATAACGTCATGACATCTCTGACAGTATTAATATAGTCCAAGGTTTTTTTAAGCCTGAGAGAAATGCATTACAAATTTCAACTGAATCTATAAATTTAATAACAAGGGAAGTGACATAGATAAATAAAAACGATTAATTTTAGCATCAGTATCTGATAGTTCAAGCTAAATTCCTGAAAGAACACAATGGAATGTTCATAAATACGTACACCTGAAAGGTCAAAAGGACCGACGTGCTTCAGGATGAATAAAGATAACACAGTGGGTAAAACACGGACACTCATTACTACTCGCTTGGGGACCCGCGTACACAACTGATCATTTCTTTCACATATGAAATATCGTCTCTTGCTATGGTCACGTTTTTTTTTTTTTTTTTTTGCATTGCCTCTTGAGTCATAAGGTAGGTTTTGATTTTTCCCGGTTTTTTAAGTCTATACAGTTTTGCTTTCCATCTCAATTTTATGTGGGTGCTCAGCAACGCCAAAAAATTCTTGGGCGGTGCACGAGCCCCGGAGCACCCACGGAGTCGGCGCCCCTGGGGAGGCGGAAATCCAAGTGGGATGGAAACTGCAAAGGACGGGACACATCAAGGAACGGTAGATGTATAGGATTGTGGAATGGTTAAGTCCCCATGACTGGCCGGAAAGGAGATTGAGGATTTTGATACGGGAGAGGTCTTTTGGCGGTATCTGATCGTGAAAGCCTGTCAAGTGAAATGAGACACTTGACGACAGTGTTCCGACAAAACGGATATTTTGCGAGACAGATACATAAAGCATTCAGGCCCAAGAGTGTTCAGTCTACGGAGCAGAGGCAGTGTGGAGAGGCATATATAGGCCAGGCATATCGCACAGAACAAGAACGCTGTGATGAACATAAGCGTCATATACGCCTGTATCAAACAGAGAAATCAGCAATTGCAGAACACTGTTTGAACACAGGACATCGCATGTTTTATGAGAAGAGAAATTGTATCCCCGGCTTCATCCTTTTGGGATTGCGTCATAAAAGAAGAGATACATATCCGTACCTCTGATAATCTCAGCAGTCTAAACGAGCGTGTTCTATATCCAGCGGCGCCAATATGCAGATACCATCAGTCGTACTTGGCCATCAGCGAGGTGCAACCACCTGAAGATGTCGGACAGTATTGTGGTATCTACACAACGTTATGCGGCGGCAAACCCGTGAAGACTGTATGCAGAATATCCGCCGAAAAAGCTTGAAGAATCACATTTTTTTGATGAACTGTTTGAATGTGAAGATTCCAAGAAAGGGAGCGATCCAGGGTGAGGCCAAGGTTTTTGAGGGTGGAGGTTTTGGGACTAGGACGCTCATTGAGCATGAGGTACAGGTTGCCCTCAGGTGCTTACTAGTCATGAAACATCAATTGCCGAACCACTTTTGTGCGTAAGCTGCCGCCATTATAGTAGATCATGGTGCTGAAGAACTGCAACAATCATGAACTGCGCCGTCTCGACGAATACGTTCTCCTGACGACTGTGATTTCTAAAATCGCAACGGTTTGCATATAGAGTGGGATACGTTTAAACATTCTCTCGTTGTGGTATGCATGGGCTTCCGCTGAATGGGCGCAGGTGTTTATTGTATTTGATAAAGGATAACTTCAGTATTATAAGCACTGGAGGAGTTAATAGAACCACCATTTACTTCAGTATGTGTTTCCATTTTTATCTTATCTCACGTCAGTTCGTGTTTTGTATCTTGTGCTTGACGGTATTAGCAAACGTAACAATCCTTTTCACCTTTCAATGTGTAATTTTCAGAATATGATGACCATTTATTTCCCCTTGTAACGGTAGGGGCCCTTTTTTACTAACTTTGTCTTTGACTTAATGTTCCTACTACTTTTGGCTGATTGCTGTCGATACATGTATACATTAATTTTAAAATTAACCTTTTAATTTCAAAGTTCTGAAATTTATAACTAGGGCGGCATCTACCAAATAATTGACTACAACATGAGGGTCGCGTTTTCATTGGAATTGTTGATTGCCTATTGCACAATTCGTTAGACTACGTATGATATGATTAGCTCGAGCCCCCAATTTTGCCACTCCGTGGCCGGACATGATGGTTGTGTGTGTGCATAGTTTTCGGAGGGATTGCGTGAATGCATGTGTTTCTTTTTCTGACGAATTTTCGTGTCTGTCAGCAGCTCAGCGAGCCTCTTCACAGTGAGTTGTTATCTATCCTCCATTAAAAAAAGACAAATCAGAAAGCGATAAAAAATTTCTGAGTTCCAACCTGATCAAAATGAAATTCCAAATACATCTGAAAATGTTTGAGAGTCCAGCGCGGCCGATTCAGCGGCTATGTTGAACACCTATCGTCTCATTGGATTCCACTACACTCCCGATATACATCTGCAATCGAAATTGTCCCAGAAATCAACCGCCACCGAGATTCAACTGCTGTCAACTGCTTCTCGGCCGCTCCAGGCTGCCGTTTATGTAAACCTGTGATGTCATTCCTGCAATACAGGGTGTCTCAGGAAAGACGCTTTCCAGGCGTCCGCAGATCGCGCGGTATGGCTCCCGGCCGCTGCCACCGCATCCGCCGGCCACATAGCGCCCGATTCTCGGACTCTATTGAGCCGTGGGCGCATACACTGAGTTAAAGTCTAAAAAACATTGCCATCTGAGTAACCTAAGCTTACCATTATTTACAGTAGGTGTTCAAAATGATGTCCCTCTATGGAAAGAGCGGCCTGACGTCTCTTGAACAGCAATATGAAGGGTTTCTGATGATAGTTGACTGGCCTCTTCGTTCTCCAGATCCTGTGACTGGGGAATGTTAAAAGACAAGGTGTATGCAAGCAATCCCCATACACTCGAAGAGTTGGAAGACAGGATTCAACTAGTCATTTCCCAGATTTCGGCAGCCGAAATTCGTCGAGTGCTCTCAAATGTGTTCAAGAGATGTCAACCCGCTCTTTCCATAGACAGACATCATTTTGAACATCTACTGTAAATAAAAGCTTAGGTTACTTAGATGGCAATCGGGCGCTGCCGTGGCCGCCGGATGCGGTGGCGACGGCCGGGAGCCGTACCACGCGATCTGCGGGCGCCTGGCAGGCGTCTTTCGTGAGACACCTCGTATGTCACCTAAGGAGTTTTAGTGATTATCGTAGTAGTGTAAAGAACTTATTAAATAACGATTGAAATGTTGATATAATGGCGGCGTTAGATGCGCAATAATATTCTAATGCAAAGGCATGCTTAACACGAATATTGTGGTTTCAGTCCAGAGACTGGTTTGATGCAGCTCTCCACAATACCCTATCCTGAGCAAGCCTCTTCAACTCTACATAAGAACGGCGACCTACATCCGTCTGAATCTGCTTACTGTATCCATCTCTTGGTCTTCCTCTGCGGTTTTTACCCCACACACTTCCCGCCAACGCTAAATTCACGATTCCTTGATGTTTAAGAATGTTTCCTACCAATCGATCCCTTCGTTTAGTCAAGACATGCCAAAAGTTCTATTTCTCCAAAATTCTGTTCAGTACCTCCTCATAAGTTACACGATCCACCCACCTAATCTTCAGCATTCTCCTGTAGCACCACATTTCAAAAGCCTCTATAATCTTCCTGTCGGCACTGTTATCGTCCATGTTTCACTCCCATACAAGGCAACACTCCACACAAATGCACTCAGAAAGGACTTCCTCAGGCTTAAATCAATATTCGATGTTAACAAATTTCTCTTTTTCAAGAACGCTTTTCTACCCTTTGTCATTCTGAATTTATATCCTCTGTACTGCGACCATCATTTGTTACTTTACTGCCCAAGTAACGAAAATCATCTATCTCCTTTATTGTTTCGTTACCTAATCTAATTCCTTCAGCATCACCTGATTTTCTCACACTGCACTCCTTGTTTGCACTCCTTGTTTTGCTCTTAATAATGTTCATATTATATGCATCTTTTAGCACACTGTCCATTCCGTTCCACTGCTCTTCCAGGTCATTTGCTGTCTCTGACAGAATTTCTATGTCGTCCGCAAAACGCAAAGTGTTTAATTCTTCACCCTGAACTTTAATTCATTTTCCAAATTTCTCCTTCTTTCCTTTATAGCTTGCTCAATATACAAATTGAATAACGTGGGAGAAAGGCTACACCTCTGTCTTACTCCCGTCCCAACCACTGCATCCCTTTCATGCTCTTCAATTCTGACAAGAGATCTCTGGTTTTATACAGGTTTTAAATAACCTTACGCTCTCTATATTTTACAACTGCTTGCTTCAGAACTTGAAAGAGTTTATTCCAATCAACATTGTCAAAAGCCTTCTCCAAATCTACAATAGCTAGAAAATAGGTTTGCCTTTCCTTAATCGATCTTCTAGGATAAGCCGTGAAGTGAAGATTGCCTCCCGTGTTCCTAAATTTTTCCTGAACCCAAACTGATCTTCCCCGACCGAGGTTGGCTTCTACCAGATTTTCCATCCTTCTGTAAATAATTAGTGTTAATATTTTGCAACCATGACTTATTAAACTGATGGTTCTGTAGTTTTCACACCTGTCTGCGCCTGCTTTTGTTGGAATGTGGATTATTAAATTTTTCTTAAAGTCTGAGGGTAGTTCGGCTGTCTCATACATCTTACACACCAGGTGAAACACTTTTGTCGAGACTGGTTCTCCCAGAGACTTCAGTAGCTCTGAAAGAATGTCGTTTACCCTCAACATGAATATTTTGAGGATACGTCTTTCGGCCATCGCGCAATGAATATTGAAGCAGTTATTTCGGTGAATTGTTGTTTTTTTTTTTTTTTTTTTTTTTTTTTTTTTTTTTTTTTTTTTTTTTTCTTAGATAGATTTTCCAGTCCTGTGTCCAATGTGTTGTCCAGAATTACTGTGCTCATAAATCTTAAACAAATTAAGTCGATAAAGAAAATAATTTAGTTTACACAAAGACAACATATTAAAATGCAATAAAATATATATTCTAAACAAGGCATAATGTATGTCTACGACAACTGCAACTTACCATTGCACAATATAAATGTTGGTTATACCAAATTTTGTGTCTCTTTGAGACCTTCCAATTAGATCCTCGCTCATTACTGTACTTCATTTAGTTTAGCCTCCGGATTTTTCCAAGTGATTTTATATTAGTTTTCTCTATAATTTTTGGTATAAAATTAATAGAAATGATGCCAGCTCATCATCTGAATCGCGTTGTTCCTCTATCTCCCTTGCTTCCCGTGGTAGTCTAGATCTCTGAAACTGTAGCGTAGTATTTTTGGCGGGAAAAATGGCAGTTAAAGCTGACGTCACGTCCGCCAGCGTGCTCTCCATGCGGTCTCCGTCCGCCAATGCGAAGCTGGGCGAATGTTACCTACTCGCATCTGCTGATTGCCTGTTCAGTCGTCGCAACTTTCCATGCTCTCCGCTTCAAACTAGCACGCTTTTCATCCCAAATGAAATGGCTGTTGTACTTTGTTTTGAAGTCTCAACCTGTTGCTATATCCACTTAACGTTCAGAAACCCCTGCAAGGAGACAGGAGGTTCAATGCTGCCAGCGGTCATAGTAGAAGAAGATTCTCAGGTAAGCCTACCTGTCAACAGGGGATCAGGAGTTCGGCAGCTTTATTAATTATAACAACTTCGTGCCTTTATACCCGTATATTTAACAGCAGCGTTGGTGGGGAATGATCTTTGTGCAGTAAAGGAACCTGAGAACGATGATTAAGAAGCTGAAGAAAGAATATATGATTGTGTGTCTGAAACAGAATTTATTTACGAACCAGTCGTGAAATTCCATGGAGTTGGGCGCACGTGAAGTGACGACTGGTCGAACGAAACACACAGAATCGATCTGGATGTCATGGAAGCAAAAGAAATCAACAACTCCGGTACCAAATGGAAATAAACACCAATTCGACTACAGGTGTACACACAGCCGCCCAAGACCTCGTGAACTTGCTCTACTCGTAGAATTGTGACACATGTTTTACCGATAGCGCGTCGCAAGCAAAACTGAATGCCATTCGTGCACGCCTCAGTCAACAACCAAAACCTATTTATTCCACAGACAGTCTACTACTCATTAATATCTTGTTATTCCGGAACAGCAATGGCATTTATTTGACGTTTCGGGCATTTAATTATGTTTGTAACACAATGTATAGTGTTCCTTTCATTTAACGAATGCATTGATGTATAACAGACACGACGGCGGACACAGCTGTCAAAAATTCAACACACACAAACACACTTCGGAATTCGGATATTAAGCAAAATGAACCGAAGGCTAGGGCCCAAAGGTGATCACTCCTTGTTTTCAATTGCGCACAATTTATTGAGACTGCAGTAAATATTGAGTGAATGCCTTGTACACAAAATGTAAGGTAAATTACAAGGAGAATCTGGTATGTTAAGTTTCAAGTAACTAGTATGTAACACTGAAGGAAAATGTCTATACTGTTAAGCTGTTTTAAATATAAAATGCATATATTCCGTTATCAACAGGCATCTCACAGTTTGAAAAACCTTACCAAAGGGCACACAGTAAAATGACAGGACTGACAAGGAGCGTAAAAATTTTAATATTAGTTCTCAATCAGATGGGCACCTTACAACTTAAATAACTGTTACTGAAAGAGCACACAGAAAAATGCCTAGACTGAAAAGTTGTTTACTTTTTATATCTGATTGCCTAGTTGGGAGTTTAGAGGCCACTAATTAATTACAGGAAATTTGCTAGGAACGTGTTGCCTCATTAGTTTACTGTGTAACAAAGCACCTTTAACAATAGCAGCCTTCTCCAGCAGTTGACAAGGAGTAATTGCTATCCATTCTCCACACAAACTTTTATGGAAATACCCCTCAGGAAATGACTCCAACTGAGAATGAACCATATAAACCCTATCGCGACAGCAGAACCGACATTTCAAAATTCACATCGCCAGTACGACCAAAGAAAGATAAAAATCAGTACCAACTTACTTAAAGAGGAATAACTCGAAATATCACCAGGTTAGGACAGTACTGCCTACCTTCCGTACCTCAAATTGCCGAGTACCGATAAAAGTGACTTCAATCACTAGGTCTACTTAAATAGAAGAGTTCTATGATATAAAACAAGCATGAAAGAATCAATACTTACGAAAATTTTGAACCTTATAGTCTTATTAATCTGAGGTATTCCGTTTGTCAACCTACACTATGGCGATTCACTTGAAGTGCTTGGCAGCCAAAAAGAATCAAATCCATCAAAGGTCACAGGAAGCAACCAACGCAATCCGGCCGGGCAGATGAAACTCTTTGCTTAAGAGTTACTGCCACAGTTTGGCCACGAAATCGACTTAAGAGTTTATGACCATGAAGAAGGAAAAGAATGTGTTGCTGGCTCATCCCGGCATTTTACGACCCCTCAGTCGTGACGTCTAGGAGCAACCGTACCAACGGCTGCAGGGCCCCAGCGACCGACAAACTTCTGCGGTCTCACCACAACTGCCCTCCAGAGATAACACCGCGCGCTCCGTCTATGACAAGGCATGGGATGTCAGTGAAGATCGATGGCGGTAACTGGCCCCAAAAGGGGAGAGAGAAGGGAAAAGGAGCCGCAACGGCTCAGTATACGCAACTGCGAAGCATCACCTGTGTTGTTTGTTTGCGACAGATAATTTTTGCATACTCTGACGTGAAGCCATACGATTTCTATATTCTTGCGAATGGTCACCTTAGCTATTATGCTGTCCATGAACGCCTCCCAGAAGAGCGGGAGTAGCCGCGTGGTCTAAAGTCCTTTCTACACGGGAAGTGAGAGCTTACGAGATTACCCATGATGCACCGATCACTCCGTCCGCGTACAGTTTAGACGTGTCCACTTACACAAGAAACGCGTATACGATCGCTAGTAGGCGGAATAGGATGGATCCTATTCTCATGCTTATGGAAGTGCTTCGCGCATACGCAGACCGAATGGGAAACGCAGCTAACAAACGAAGCCAAGTCGGGAATTGGTTTGAGATTGTGTACTTGTCTCCTGCTCAGAGGAACGTAGTTTTTCGACTCAGTCGTAAGTATTTTAGGAGGTGATACTATAGAGGAATTCCATTAAAAATTTAATGTAACGTGTGTACAATTTTTAGTGAATACCAAGATATAGCTGTTAATATGAAATCAAAACAAACATAGAGCAAATGTAAATCATGAAAGTTTCACTGGTTTATCCGCCGGTTGTTGGTAGTTGAACATCAGTTTCTCAAAATTATAATTCTGTATATCTTCTACACGTTCATTTCCACTTAGTTAGCCGGTTTTCTAGGACATATTCAGACTTTAAACTACGTCGAAACCGGTTATTTAAATAAAAGATAATATGGTAATCTACCAAGAACCGACGAAAGAATCAGTCAAAATAACCAGATCAGTTTGTTGTACATACCAAGAGCTGTATCTATGTACCCAATAAAAATTGGACACACGTTATATGAAATTTTAACTGCAAATCATCTTTATTGCCATCTTCTAAAACATTTGCTATATTTCCTGAAACATGCTGTACTTAACAGATGAAATATTTGTTTCTGGTGAGCATTATTTGAATCTTTATCAAAATGAAAGGACTATGTATAGACACCTGAGCTTGTTGATCACATACATAGGCGCCTCAAACTGCAGGGGCTGCAAGTATGTAATTGCATTTTATAATGAGGACGTTAACACACGTGAGCGACGTAATTACGCATGAACTGCACAAAAACAATTCATGTTAACGCGGCGATTCATTTGCTGTAACTTGACAACAAACGAAGTAGACGCGTGAAACAGACAACTCAACAAATGCGCACAATTTGAACGCTACTTTGTAGTTCGACGGTCTATCGCAAGGGGCGCTGCAGCTGACAACGACTTCCTTGTGCGTGTTGCACGTCTCGTATAGGAAGGGCTTAAGGCATTCGGCTACAATCTAAAGGGCCACTCCCTCCAGTGGTTCGTTTACTCCCTCGAGCATGATTGTGTGTGTTGTCCTTAGTGTACTGTAGTGTAGCTGAGTTATTCTGTATGTCTAGGGACTGATTACCGTAGGTGTTCGGTGCAATAGGTTTACAAAAATTTGTTTGTAACGTCTTCCAGGTAAAAGTAGACAGTGTGTGTTATGTAAAGGATTGAGTCATTCTTGAAGACGTACATATATACCTTAATGGTTAAGTTGGCTTCTCACGTCAAGATGGGTATCTGTGTTTGAGTCCCAGGCTAGCACAATTTTTATATGACACCGAAATATTATACATGAGTAGTATAATAGAATTCGCAATTGCTAATACATTTCTTCTGTGTAGCTGTAGTGACTACAGTAAAGCCAAAAACGGTACATGTTTTCACCTGTTACTATCCTAAAAAGCAATCGCCAACGTTGAGGAGAGCCCGTTGCCAAGGATGTGGAAGCCGTAGAACACCGTTTGTGGAGCCTGTTTTGTTGATGGTGCGAATGGAGCGGTCTACTGCCTGTCGAATCTCTGTAACAGTTCTGAAGCGAACGCCACGAAGTGGTTCTTTCATCTTCGGAATCAAATCAATATCACAAGAACTTAAGTCCGGGGAGTATGGTGGATGGCACAGTACTTCCCAGTTTCGTCGACTAAACAGAGCAACCATAGCTTGCGCTATATGCGCCAGCGCATTTTCGTGCAAAATGATTGGTGGGTTGCGCGGAAACTGTTGTCCCTTCTTTCGCAAAGCTAGTCGTAAGTGATGCTCCAAAAACGAACAGTACCGGTAACACTGTGCATTGACGGTATGCTATGGAGGAATGTAATCGAGAATGTAAACGAGAATCACCATAACTTTCACTATTATTTCGCGGCCACGCATAATTACGCCATTCATTGGATTAGCGTTTCAGTTTCTGCTAGTACAATGTGGCCCATGTCTCATCCAGTGTTACGATACGGCGTAAGAAAGCATCTTCTTCGCGCTCATAACTCTCCAAGTTCGTCTGAGCAGCATCGTAACATATCCACGTCTGCATTTCTGTTAGTAAATGCAGAACCCATTGTAATGCAATTTTTCACCTGCCTAGGCATTCCTTCAGGACGCGAAGAACAGTGGTATGAGCTAATCTGATGTCGTGGGTGACCTCACGAATCGTCTGACGTCGATCACTTTACACTAACGCACCAACAGTACGCACCTCCTCTTCATAGTTGCTAGGATCTGCCCGATGCATGTGTGCCACTGTTTGCTGACTTTCGTTGAAGGTTTTCACCCAGCTTGCCACTGTTATGCACGGAAATTCCGATTCCCCTTACGCCTCTTGAAGACCAGAAGACACCTTAAACTTTTTAAACCGTCAAAACCTAGCCTGTCCTTGAGAGATATTTATCACAAATTCTCAGCTCTGAATAATTAATATTTACAATATAACAAACAAAACTAATTTCAAAAGAACTCACGTGACGTGAAATGCAGCAGCTAATGCGAGGAGAGTACCAGTATCGTAGGCGGGCTTTCCCATGATGGGAACCAGCACCTACTGTGCCATATGCTACTGCTCCCCAGCCCACATTTCAACATATGCTGCACTTCTGTCTTTCTTCCGCGTTTAAGACACGTACGATGCTAGCAAAGAAACGGCCAGCGGCAAGAAAAATGAAGTGGCCATAGGCCAGGAATAATCACACAAAGGCGCAATGCTGGGGAGAGCGCGGTTGCCCCCGTTGGAGCGCGCATGGGTGTATGTGTATGTGTGTGTGTGTGTGTGAGTGAGTGTGTGTGTGTGTGTGTGTGTGTGTGTTGTCCTTAGAGTAAGTTAATTTAAGATGTATGCGTGGGGACAGTTAACCACAATAATTAAGTCCCATAGATTTACAAACATTTGAACATTTGCAGGTCCGCTCGATGTGACAGCCGATGGCCAGCGTCCACTGCACCGGAATGTATAAGAATTGCAGGCCCTTTCGACACATTACTACTATGCGATATAATCACTTGTTATAGTTTTTTTATACAAAAGACAGAGTCGAGATATTATACACTACTGACCATTACAATTGCTAAACCAAGAAGAAATGCATATGATAAACGGGTATTTATTAGACAAATATGTTATACTAGAACTGACATGTATATTACATTTTCTCGCAATTTGGGTGCATAGATCCTGAGAAATCAGTACCCAGTACAACTACCTCTGGCCGTAATTACGGTCTTGATACGCCTGCGCATTGAGTCAAACAGAGCTTGGATGGGGTGCACAGGTACAGATGCCCATGCAGCTACAACACGATACCACAGTTCATCAAGAGTAGTGACTGACGTATTGTGACGAGCCAGTTGCTCGGCCACCATTGGCCAGACGTTTTCAGTTGGTTAGAGATCTGGAGATTCTCTGGCCATGGCAGCAGTTGAACATTTTCCGTATCCAGAAGACCCGTACAGGACCTGCAAAATGCAGTCGTACATTATCCTGCTGAAATGTAAATTTTCTGCAGGGATCGAATGAAGGGCAGAGCCACGGGTCGTAAAACATCTGAAATGTAACGGTCACTGTTCAAAGTGCCGTCGATACGCACAAGAGGTGACCGAGACGTGTAAACAATGGCACCCCATACCATCACGCCGGGTGACACGCCAGTATGGCGATGACGAATACATGCTTCCAATGTGCGTTCACCGCGATGTCGCCAAACACGGATGCGACCATCATGATGCCGTAAACAGAACCTGGATTCATCCGAAAAAATTACGTTTTGACATTCGTGCACCCAGGTCCGTCATTGCGTACACCATCACAGGCGCTCCTGTCTGTGATGCAGCTTCAAGGGTAAACGCAGCCACGGTCTCCGAGCTGATAGTCCCTGCTGCTGTAAACGTCATCGAACTGTTCATGCAGATGGTTCTTGTCTTGCAAACGTTCCCATTTGTTGACTCAGAGATCTGTTACAGCCGTCATCTCGACTGCTAGTGATACGAGGTCGTTGGGATCCCGCACGGCATTCCGTATTGTCCTCCTGAACCCACCGATTTCATATTCTGATTGGATCGCGACCAACGCGAGCAGTAATGTCGCGATACGATAAACCACAATCGCGATAGGCTACAATCCGACCTTTATCAAAGTCGAAAACGTGATGTTACGCATTTCTCCTCTTTACTCGAGGCATCACAACAACGTTATTCCAGGCAACGATGGTCAACTGCTGTTTGTGTATGAGAAAATACTTGGAAACTTCCCTCATGTCAGCACGTTGTAGGTGTCGCCACCTGCACCAACCCTGTCTAAATGCTCTGAGAAGCTAATCATTTGCATATCACAGCATCTTATTCCTGTCGGTTAAATTTCGCGTCTGCAACATGTCATCTTCGTGGTGTAGCAATTTTAATGACCAGGAGTGTATTTAACATCAGATGGACGTGAGTTACCTACAGATTTTGTCAGAGAAGTACAAACAACATTCCTCAGTAAGCGACAGTAATTTAAATAGGAAGCTTCCCTGTGTATGTTTGATTTCTACACTACAGATATATAAGAGTGTTTTACTTCCTTTAATGAATATAAAAAGAACTGTAAGGGTAATTAGTGATTATAAGTGTTTTAGTAATGAAAACGGAATATCCTGTTAAAGTGGAAATGTAAAGTCTAACGCTAAGTGTAAAGCATGGAAGCGGCCAGCAGCAGGCACATTCCGACGGTGCCGTGCGGACACGGCTCACGTGTTCGAGAAATCGCGAAGTTGAAGAATCAGCTCAAGCGGTCATCGGCCAGCTATCTCACCAGCAATAAGAACAGCGAAACGTGATCAAGAAGAATAACGTCAACAGTTTGAAAACGTCACAAGCCCAGTACAGTTACGTCTCCAGGGAAACGTGACTAAAATTTCAGCAATCCATCGCCGCATGAGTTTTAGGCTCCCACACGTGACAAGGTTACACGTTTCGGCACTTTTCGAAGAACTTGACCAGAATCCAGTGACCGAACATTCTGGAAATTTCTCCACGTGACAGAGACCAACTTGAACCAATAAATACCTGGACAATTCGAGCAGAAGGGAGTCATTCATTCGTTGCTTCAGCACGACTGAAGTTCCGCACCATTCCTGCCGATCACCCAACCGACATCGAAAGAATGGACTAGGCGAGCAGTCGCGAGAACGGAAAAAGAATTAAAGAAGACTTTCGGGCACCCAGGCAGCTGAGAGGACGACGGGACTACGGCCTCTCGATAGCTGACCTGTGAGATTTAGTCAATAATCGACTGCTGCGGGAGAGGAGACCAGGGGTCGTCAGTTCGACGCCGCTAGCGTCCCACACTGCCCCTTCGATGGACGACGCACTCACCCACACGGGCCACGAAGTCAGAAGAGTTACGGACGCCTACGTGAGCTACTGGCAGTAATCACAACGGGAACGCGAACTACTGAATGTAGCCACGCGCCGCCTCGCGTCGCAGCTACGGACTGCAGCGCATATTCCGCGCCCGGCCTCGCCGCTGCTGCTGCCTACGCGTTACCGGACCGCCGCATCCGCTATCAGCGCGCCGGCCTGCCGCCTGCTGCCTTCGAGTAAGAGAATAACTAAATGTAAGGAAATTACCAGAAGTATTATGTCTATCTGTAAATAAAAAGCTATCTGCTTCGATGCTGTCTCATTTCAACATCCTTCCACTTCTGAGCCAGGAGAATTCACGTCCCACAAATGTGATTAGTACCAAATAAATAATATGAATATTCCTTGTGTTAAACTAAGAGTTACATCCCATCCTGACAAATATCACTGATACCAGGTGTTTGATGCTGATAGGAAAAGAGTAAGGGCTGTAAAGTGAACCATTAATCAGACAGATAGCCCAGATTTAGTAACCAGTATGATCAAAAGTAACCGTGACCACGTTACAAAACTTTCATGGCGCTCAGTCTTCGTATAGTGATGTAAACCACAAATTAGTACCTTCGTGCAGTATACCTACTGGCTGGGATGGCACAGGAAAGGCTGCCGATAGCCCGCGACATGCAGCTGACCAGTTAATCGACAGGCGCGGCAGTGCGCGGACCACGCACTACGGGCCGCCGCCGCCGCCGCCCCCTCAGCGTGGCCCGCCGGCGAGAGCGCCTGCAGCCAGTGCCACGCGCAGAGTGCCATTGTGACGTCTGCTGCGTGCCGGCTGAAATATTCAGAGCCAGGCACAAACAGCTGCTACCGCTCACAAAGAGAAACAGTCGCGAAACATCCGCCGCGCTGCCGGCTGCACTTGTCCCGTAGTAGGGGGTGTTCCGTAATTATCTTGCCGCGCGTTCTCGTACAAGAGACGCAGGTATTAGACGGTAACCGCACCCAGACGTACTGTAGCTTGAATGTGTGCAACAAGTAACGATGACAGGACTCTATAACAGGACTCCATACGCCCTCATCCAAGACTCGTGCAGTGCATTTTCTCTTTTAACAGTTTTTTTAAACCTGTAAGAATTCTTAGAAAGGCCTAAATTGCAAGCTAGACTAAAATTTATAATGTAGTGACTAGTTTTTACTTTTTAGTTGTTTTTAAACCTGTAAAAAAGCAATAAAGAAACACAACCTGAGAATGGCATTCATATTACTACAAGAAAATTAGACGACTAACACAGTATTTATGGACGTGGACTGCACCGTTCATCAAGAACATGGAGTAGTGTTGTTGAGCTATATCTCCAAACCATATCTCGTATCATCAAATCAAAATGTTCAAATGTTTGTAGAGCTTATGGAACACAACTGGAGCGTCATCAGTCCCTAAACTTACAAACTACTTATGAACTAGCTAGCACTAAGGAAGGCACAAATATCCATGCTCGTCGGGGATTCGAACCCCCGACAGTAGTAGCCGTGCAGACCGTGACTGACGCGCCGCAGTCCCCTCGGCCAACGCGGCCGGCCCCGTCGGCCTTCGCGGCCGGCTATCTCGTATCATACAAGCATCTACATCTACATGGGATAAATGCTGCTAATCGCATTTAAGTGCCTGGCAGAGGGTTCATGGAACCACTTTTATACTATTTATCTCCCATTCCATTCTCGAATAGCGCACGGGAAGAAAGAACATTTGAATCTCTCCGTTCGAGCTCTGATTTCTGGTACTTTTTGCTGATGATCTTTTCTACCCATGTAAGTGGGAGTCAACAATATATTATCGCATTCGGAGTAGAATGTTGGCGATTGGAGTTTCGCAAGTAGCCCACGCCGCAGCGATAAGCGCCATTGTTGTAATGATTCTCATCCCAGATCCTGTATCATTTCCGTAACGCTGTCTCCCCTGTATCGTGCCAATACGTAACGATCTGCCCTTCTTTGAACTCTTTCGATGTCCTCCGTCAAACCCACCTGATAATGATCCCACACTGGCAGCAATACTCCAAAAAAGGACGGACGCGCGTAGTGTATGAAGTCTGTTTAGTAGTTCTCTTACATCTTTTAAGGGCTCTTCCAATAAAACGCAGTCTCTGGTTCGTCTTTCCCACGACATTATCTACGTGTTCTTTCCAGTTTAAGTCTGAAGTGAGAGTAATTTGATATTTTGTAGAGTTGATGATGTGTGGACTCATTTGCGATATAACGTATTTCAATTAAGCAGTCACAGGGCTATATTCGTCTTAGCTAAAATTAAGGAAGTCAGTCATTCAGTATACAAAAAAAGGTTTCTTTTCTTTCTTAATTGTATGAATTCTTAGAAAGGCCTAAATCTCATGAGATATTAAAATTTACAATGCAGTGAGTAGTTTCAAGCATCACTCATTTTTAAAGCTGTTACAATGTATACGAGAAACACAACCCGAGAATGAGATTCATATTACTACAAGAGAATTAAACTATGAAACTAACACAGCATTTATGAACGTGGAGTGAACCCTTCGTCGGGAACATGGAGTAGGTGTTGTAGGGCCATACATCCAAATCGCATCTCGTATCATACAAGCACATGATGGGTGGACTTATTTGAGATATAACGTATTTCAATTAGGCAGTCACAGGGCTATCTGAGTGCCTATATTTGGTTCTAATATGCAAGGACAATATGAGTATGTGCCTTAGCGAAAATTAAGAAATTCAGAAGACAAAAAAATATGGTTACTCTATGTGGTACATTCAACATCTATAAAATTTAACTGTCAAAGATGTCAATTCTAAATATTTGTCAGATGTTGCATGGCCTAATACAATGGTGGCGATTTACACTTGGCAAACACATAATAACCAAAAATCAAGGTGCACAGAAGATTGTTACTAGTAGGCTACTAAAATTTCGGCATCTCCCATTCCATTAATGGATAAAAACAGAAATTATAGTTACCTTATACAAAAGCTTTTGGTCAGTAGTTCTATAAAATGTAGATTTATTTTCTCAAAAGGTGTGGACAGTTGTTTATAATGGTCATAAAAATGTCTGAATAAATCCTCTTCCTGTGGAGGAAAGGGACGGAATATAGTATCTGTCATGTATGCTACTGTAAATATCGCCGTACTACAACTAAGTTCATGTTTTTGACGAACGGTTCTGTCCACGTACATTAGAGCTGTGCTAGTTTTATAGTTTAAGACTCTTCTCAAGCACTTCAATGTCAGATTGTGTTTCAAATTTATTTTGTAGTCTAGGCCTGTTAAAGAACTGTTACAATAAAAAATTTTCAACAGTTTAAAATATGTAAGAGACTGCCGTGTCCTCTTCTTGGAATGTAAGAATATATATAATTATTTTCTCATTTATTTTTTCATCAGATACTTTAAATTGGCCTAGGTCGATCAGTTCAAGCAAAGAACTATCAGTACTTTCAGAATGCTCTGTCATATAGGCAGCATCTTGATTTTTTCAAAATTCTCTATAACTACCAGTCGAAATCCAAAGCAAATAAATTCATAAATGGTTTCGGACATTTTGTCAATTTTCAAATCAACAAAATATGTCCTTCAATATGATCGTTCGTCGCAAGGTTCTTTTTCTTGGATAAATTGGCCTGTCAAACCAGAGGAAGCAGAAGTCATTCCATAATGGTTCATTAACTTTTATTCAATAAAAACATTTTCTTAAATTCAAGTGCCAATGTTTCTTCAGTGCCAAAGTAATAATAAAATTGAGTGAAAAACAAGTTCAAATGTTTGTAGAGTCTATGGGACTTAAGTACGGGGTCATCAGTCCCTAAACTTACAAACTACTTATGAACTACCTACAACTAAGGACGGCACAAATATCCATGCCCGAGGGGGGATTCGAACCCCCGACCGTAGTGGCCGTGCAGACCGTGACTGAAGCGCCTCAGTCTCCTCGGCCACCGCGGCCGGCTGAAAAAGTAGTCCCAAATTTTACAATCGACAATTTTTATAGGTTGCAACAGTAAATTAGTCCGATTTAGATCAGACCCGTTTCGCTTTATTCTAAAGCATCTTCAGTGGTCAATTGTACAGGAATTTTTTTTATTTTATTTTATTATATATATTTTTTTCTTTTTTTTTCTTTTTTATATTATTTGTTTGATTAAATTCGATCGATAACAGTTTTCACGCAACAGGATTATTTCGATTCTGAATAAAATGGACTACTGATATTACTCACGTATTTTTATGATGTCCTCTTTATGTGACTTTTTTAGCACATTGTCACTTCCTGTCACTGTTTATATTTACAATATTTACATTTTCACTTTGTCATAAAAGTTTCTGAAAAATCGCTATTTCTATAGCCTGGCAGGCTTTGTATGTCGATTGTTTTGTTTTCCCCGTGTGTGTCTGTGTGTTATTTGGTTACAAGTTCTGTGGTTCGTACTGTGAGATGTGTTTTTGTTTCCTTTCTGTCAAAACATTGTCTGCTAGCAACTTTGTGTGCGATGTTCTGACTGTGTTGTGTGTGTATTTATAAATACGTTTGTAGTTTTACTAGCGAAGTTCTGTGTGTTTGTATGTGTGTGTGTGTGTGTGTGTGTGAGAGAGAGAGAGAGAGAGAGAGAGAGAGAGAGAGATTCTGATTTTCTGTAGGTGTGTGAGTGTGTGCGTGGATGGGGGGGGGGGTAGGGTTTTGCTGTTGTTTTATGTGGTGGGTTTGAGGGAGGGGGAGGTTTGTCTTTGTCTACTATGTGTTCTATGTAAATAATGTTTGGTGGCTAATGTTTACTTGGTCATTTAATATGTGTTTCTTTTCTATTCATGCTTTTTGAATTTGGTAATTCTCTTGGGGTGTTACGAGGTGTTTCTTACTACTAAATCTGACTATTTTCATGTCGGTTTCTGTGTTGCCTAACGTGTTCTGCAAATGTTGAATGGCTGTTGCCATATTTCCATGATCGTTTTTATTCTTTATATCCTGTTTCAAATGCTCCGCTGGCCTGTTCTAAGTATAGAGCATCACTACTGTTGCATTTGAGTTGGTAAATACCAGATTTTTGGTAGATGCCAGTGCTTTCTGTTTTGTTAGGCCTTTCTGTAATGTGTTATGGCTTTGATATGCTACTCTTCTTCCTTGTTTCTTGAGGATGTTTCCAATTTGGTGTGTAACAAACAACAGGTGGACAGGATTGAAACATAGTTAAATAACAGGAATCAATGTGTAGCAAAGCTAAAGCAGTAAGCACTCTGCTTCGATCTAATCTCTTCTGCAAGAATAATGTTAGTTCCAAGTTAGCACCGTCGAGTCTTTCGAGCAACTTCGATGTATTGGAGTGAAAGCTAAGTGGATACGTGGTAGCTAATTACTACTTTGAGGTTTCAGTTATGAAAGGAGTAAAGATGATTTCAGGTAATAGTACATTGTAACAATGGCAGGAGGGGATCCATAATGACGAAATCAAAGAAAAACTACGAATGAACACCTTTGATGTAGCAGCTAGAGCAAACTGGCTGAGGTGTTTGGGGCATGTTACACGAATGGGGGAAACACGATTGTCAAAGAGACTCGTGGGTTTGGGGGTAGAGGGCAGGAGAAGTCGAGGTAAGACAGGGAAAAATTATTTGGATTCGGTCAGAATGATTTATGAAGTAACAGGCTTAACATCAGACGAGACATCAATCTCAGTATTCAACATGTGAAGATGGAGAAATTTTATAAGGGGTATTAGGACCCTACCCTTCAGACTAAACGCTGAAAGGCATATCAGTCTTGAGTGATCATGATGATGATTTTATTGATCGTTGTTGCGAAGGGTAACAGTACAGCAACGGTTCCCATTAATCCCCATTACATTTATCAGATTATTTCTCCGGAGATGATGCTTATCGCACATCATCAGGGGCGTTAGGTACACGGATCAATCACTAGATCTAATATGCCGATAATTAAAGAGCGTGGTTATAACGTGACTAAAATCTAATAGGTTTGTGATTGTTCGTTAATTGCGTTAGCAGTGAAGAGAGGTTCTAATGACCTTAGTTGCAGATGAACGTTCCATTTTGAATACTTCAGTATTTCACAGAGATTCTGCAACAATTAAAAGCCATCGTTTTTACTTCCTATGAGCACATAATTTCCTTTTGGTATAAAATAATTTTACTCTTTCTAGTTTCATGCCGGCCGCAGTGGCCGAGCGGGCTGCGGCGCGCCAGTCAGAGTCTACATGGCCACTACGGTCGGGGGTTCGAATTCCCCTTCGAGCATGGATGTTTGTGTCGTCTTTAGTATAAGGTAGTTCGTAAGTAGTTTGTATGTCTAGGGACTGATGATCCCGCAGTTAATCCCTAAGCTTAAAAATCTAACAAATTTTTATAGATTTAGAAAAGAAACTGTGGCTTTTTTTCCTTATATGTTGGCCTAGGGTAACCTGAATAGCACCAACATGCCTCTTGTATATAATGCCTACATCTGCTACTGTAGTTCTTGATTTGCGTAAGGCTTTTGTCACTGTACCTCACAAGCGGCTTCTAATCAAATTGCAAGTTACAGAAAATTGCTCAAAGTTGTACTATTCGATTCGTGATTTCCTGTCAGAATGGTAACAGTACGTAAATCAATCAATTCTACAGGCAAAAAATTCAATAAAATACTTACTAATTACAATCATGAACTACTTTAATTCTAAAACTTGTAACCTCCGGGCTGAGATCCACTACTCCATGCGTAAAACACCTGCGATGGACAAGAAGAATATGTACTCTAACAAAGAGAGAGATTGAGCACTTCACCAGGATCAACAAGAACCGTCACCAGACAGAGGGAACAGTTTTCTAAAATTTATTAGTGACATCACAGAGCGCATTGAGCATGTGTTTAGTAAATGTGGAAATTGTTTTTACACCCACTAGGAGAATAAAAGAATGGATAAGATCGTCAAAAAATATGCGACATCCTGTTGCTACACCAGGGGATAATAAAATTCCTTGCTGGTGTGGTCAGGTTTACATCAGTTCAACAAAAAGAAATGTTCACGCCCGTCTAACGACATACTGATAAATCAGCCGTAGCGGAGCATGTTCTTCAAGAATGTGACCGTGAAATAAAGTTTAAAGGACGAGCGTCATTGCGAAGACATCAGATTATTAAGCACGTATGTACAGGGGGCCTTAGAGATTTTCAAACACTGAGACAATTTTAACAGGAAATAGAAGCGCGTGAGACTGGATAAAAATTGCATATCAACATTGCAGAGAAAATATGACAATCTATTATATTTAATCACGAATGATGGCAACATCAGAGACCATATTACAGGCGACGTCGCATGATGAACAGTGGCGCCCTCTGGATGGCCTACTTGCAGTTTGTCGCTTAACCTCCGAGGATGAATTCAACAGTGGAAGGCGAAACGTCAAGTTTCACGCGTGGACCACGGCATCTCAGCCCGGAAGTTTCAAGTAATGTTAACTCCTGCCATGAAAGCCTTCACTGTTTGATTTCATTCCAAATAACGCACAGAAAATACCGCATGGAAGTCCAAGCAAAAGCTACGTTTAATTGGCAGACTACTTAGAGGATACAATAGTTCTACTAAAGAAGTTGCATATACTACAGTTCCTGTCCTACTTTGAAGTACAGTTACGCATTGTAAAATCCTCACCAGATGGGACTGACGGAGGATATAGAAGGTATTTCTGAGATAAACACGGCCATAATTCACGAAAAGTTGTTTGTTACAAATCGGTTTCGGTTAGATTCCTAATTATCATCAATGTATCTACAATATGAAGGCATAAGTTATACAATATATTAATAAAACCCTACATGACGTCTACATTTACGTAACAAGTTCATAAAGATTGTAAGCAAACGGATTGTCAGTAGGTGTGTTAAGAAAGTTACACCCGATGTGATATAACTTAAAATTATCAATAGGCTGTGAGGCAAATATTGACTTATACAGACCTTGGTGCCCTTTACATGGTCTGGGAATCTAGTCGAAATCGATCTCCAATCAACAGTTTCTCGCGACTGATCGCCGAGTTTCTCTCATAAATTCTATCAACAGTTGCTGCGAACAGTTATCCAGTGACGGATTCCAACGCAATTATTACAGAAAGAAGTTCAGAGAAGCACATCTCGTTTTGTATCATAGAGATACAGGGGAGGTAGTGTCGAGGAAATGCAGCACGAGCTGGCGTGGATATTATTAAAAGAAATAAGTTATTCGGTGTGCCGAAGCCTGTTTACGGAATTGTTTCAACCACAAACATAATGTATAATCACCCACCCAGCGCTCCTATACATCTTCTGGCAGGCACATAAATATCATTTTCAGAGGAAATATGTAGATATATATGTCTGGTTGATGATATTGCAACGCCTGATCTGCGATACAGTGTTCACTGCTAAACCAAAACAATTACAGTAATATGCGGAAGTAGCATGGGCTGTTATACCCTTACAACACAAAAGAGTCTTGCTGATTCAGTGCTGAGGCGGCAACATTCTCTAATTCTTTCATGATCCACCCAAATGTTTAAATGTTTGTACAGCTTATGGGACTTAACTACGTGATCAGTCCCTAAACTTACAAACTGCTTATGAACTAGCTAATACTAAGGACGGCACAAATATCCATGCCCCAGGGGGAATTCGAATCCCCGACCGTAGTGGCCGTGCAGACCGTGACTGGCGCACCGCAGTCACCTCGACCACCGCGGCCGGGTATCCCGTATCGTACAAGCATCTACATCTACATGGGATATTCTGCTAATCGCATTTAAATGCCTGGCAGAGGGTTCATGGAACTACCTTTATACTATTTATTTCCCATTCCATTCTCGAATAGCGCGCGGGAAGAAACAACACCTGAATCTCTCCGTTCGAGCTCTGATTTCTGGTATTTTATGCTGTTGATCTTTTCTACCTATGTAAATGGGAGTCAAGAATATATTATCGCATTCGGAGTAGAATGTTGGCGATTAGAGTTTCGCAAGCAGCCCACGCCGCAGCGATAAGCGCCGTCGTCGTAATGATTCCCATCCCAGATCCTGAATCATTTCCGTAACACTGTCTCTTCTGTATCGTTACAATACAAAACTAGCGCCAAAACGCGATATTCTGTATTTAATATTTAATAAACTAATTATTTATTCCATGTCAAACACAAGCTAGGGAACCTCTCAAATTCAAGCTATGCGCTTACTAAGTAACGTGTATTATTTCTTGGAAAATTAATAGACTACACAATTAATATAAGATGGACGATGCACGGCGGCCATGTCTGAGCCTCAAATTGCGGAGCGAAGGCAGCCTTGCATCGAGCCGCCACACTACAGTCCAGACCACGCACTCACATATGTAGCTCCTGAAACTTAGATTGATCATTTTAGAACGATGATAAATGACATAATATTGTCCTTCAAGTCAAGACAATGTGTATTGAGTGTATATTGATATGCGGGTTGCAAGTTTTCTGCATTCACTAAATAAATTACCTGGCATCCCAGAATCTTCAGTATTATTAGGTAGTTAGACGAGTACCTGCCAAATTTCAGCCTCACTTCAAGAACTCCGATCTGTTTGCTACCATCTGCGTGGGGACGACAGCTTTAGAAGACGTCAGGCTGGTGAACTTTAGAATTTCTACTCTTCATACATGCAATTGGGGAGTAACTGCAACCCTCGCATGAACTGTTATTGCGGTACAAACGTGTCATCCATGGCAACATGGAGGAGGAAGGAAAATTATATTGGACCGGTTAGCGCAAACCGTATAGAATTTCTATTGTAACAGTTGTGGCTTATTGTAAATAATTATAAATAGAACAACGTGTGACATACTTCATTTTAGAATCAAAGCCTAGCCACAGTATAGTACTATTTCAGCCTCACATCAAGAAACAACGGATCCACGACATGAGTGCTGCTTGTGCGCAGGGGACAAGAGAAGCAAAAGTAGGTACCAGGTTAGTGAACAGACACTCTCGTCTTCATACTCTGACGAGGTAGGATGCCATACGGCCCCTCAAGTGCAGTACAGTTTTCTATCACAAATAGAAACAATGGCACGAAGTGTGCTGGTAACAGGACTGAGGGTTGAAAGAAGGGAAAAAAGTTGGAAAATTCGTATTTACTTAGAAACGATTAACTTTCTTGAACTTTAAAGGACTTTACCCCACAATTTTCTCCATTTTATCCCGCAGTAATTTAAATATTAGGAACTCTGAAGGCATTTGTCAGATTATAATCTTGAATGGAACTGAGGCGTTAGCAGTTAAGACAAAAAATGAAAAAATATTGTGAAATGTTTTCCAAGAAAATGTCAAAGCTTTCCTTGTTAGGTCATGTAGCTAATGTGTAGGTGCTGACTGGAATAGGAAATCAAGAAAAATTGGTACAAATTGGTTTACAGAATTTGTTCATTTTTTGACATGACCCACTTTGAGACGCCGGGTGCATTGGGGGAACGGGATAAGCAGGGGATGTGGGAGAGGTGAGGATTTGAAAACTGTCGACTGAGATCAAGGGATGAGCATAGTAACCTGTTCAAGAGAAATCATTTTGCAACTTCCTGGCAAATTAAAACTGTGTGCCGGAACCGGGACTCGAACCTGGTTCCTTTGCCTTTCGCGGGCAAGCGCTCTACCACTCAGCTATCCCGATGCGACTCCGGATCCGCCCTCAAAACTGTATTTCTGCCAGTACCGCGTCTCCTACTTTCCAATCTTCACAAGAAATTCTCCTGCGATCCTTGCAAGACTAGCACTCCTGGAAGAAATTATATGGTGGAGACATGGCTTAGCTACAGCCTAAGGTATGTTTCTAGAATGAAACTTTGCAGCGGAGTGGTAGAGCGCTTGCCCGCGAAAGGTAAAGGTCCCAGGTTAGAGTTACCGGTTCCGGCACACAATTTTCGTCTGCCATGAAGTTTCACATCATCGCAAACTCCGCTGCAGAGTAAAAGTTTAATTCTATAATGCACCAAGGAGTACTTATTGACAAATTAGGAGATTGTGCATGATAAAGTAGGGGTCTGTTCAAGAAACTGTGGAACTTTGTCTAATTTTTTTCGCATACCTTTTAATTGGTGTGGATTCTCTCCTTTAAAGCAGACATGTACGCCTCTTGCTTCATTACGGGACGCGCAATCTGCAATCTCAACTGTCGTTGATATCAATGTCCTTTAAATCACATCCGCAAAGGTGAGGTCTGTAGAGGACGGAGGATGTCAACGAAGTCCAAAAGACCGTTACAGATGTATATGTTTGCTCTTGACTCATGGGGTGTGGAACGAATGTGATGGCAACGGGATGCATTCAAAGATGCTGTGTTAGGATATCTGGGAATGATTCAGCTGAAATGTTGCATGGTTCAGCAACCTATCGGTCACTTTGTTTTAGATTGACACGAACGGTTTTCGTTGGAAATGCTCAAATGAGCTTCGTCCGTAGACGTCGAAGGATCATTTTTAACTTTCTTCCGCCCACTTTTAAGCTGTGTGAATCATCGTAAGGCCTAGTGCGGCTTAATAAGTAATCACTGTAGGCTTTCTGTATGACTTGGTACGTCCTGCATAGATTTTCTTGGGATTCATGCAATATTTCATAAAGACGCATAGTACTGACAACACCTAACAGAGATACCAATAATGAAATTTCCGCCAGTTACACATTGAACACAGGCGTATACAGTGGTGATTCATTGACATGAAATTACAAATGTCCCAGACTTTCGTGAACAGACCTCGTGTAGCAGACAGCGAAATTAATCTAATTATCAGACTGAAAATCACAATGACAACAATTCAATCAGTATAATAGATTTAGTGGATGCCTCCCACGATATAACTGTTTGCGTCGGTTCAGTGTATACCAAAGGAAAATTTCCATTTTACCGTATAATCAAAACTATTCCATTTTCATTGGCGGCTGTACCTTGGGTACAACCTCTGCTTGTATAGATCTCCAAAAAATGCTATTATCTAATTTTATCATCGAGATCTTTACGGCACCGGTATCTAGGGAGCTGTAAATTACGAGATACACGACATTAATGTCCTTGTAGTATAATTTTGACAAATTGCAGCCCCACAAGTTGCTTAAAATAATTACAATTATTTTATCTAGGTTTCGACTACACTAAGGTAGTCATCAGAAAAAACATGAGACTTCTACAAATATAAGGAAACGCCTTGATCTGCTGGCACATCGGCAGCCACTTAGCGGCTTGCCACCGAGTTAAAATTTTTATTTCTTCAGACTGATCGCCTCTAACTAGCATTTTGTTTTTTAATCTTTTAAACAACATGAGTTTTCCTTACCTTTGTAAAAGTCTCATGTGATGATTTTACTTTCTGATGATGACTACCTTAGTGTAGACGAAATCTAGATAAAAATATTTGTAACTATTTAAGCAACTTGTGGGGCTGCAATTTGTCAAAATTATTTTACATCCAGTTGCTGCATACAAGGCCAAGTTCAAAATTGTAAGCCTTCTTGTAGTATTCATGCTCCTGAGCATGCGCTCAGCAGTAGCGATGACCTGTTCTCTCGTGCCTCATCCGTTGGTATACGGATGCGTTTTTGGTCTCGTTTTGCATTTTACGTTTTTCCGTGGCGAACTGTGGCATTGTTTTTATAAAGGATTTAAATTCTAGGAAAAGCGGAACATTTGTTTATTGTAATCCAGTACTTGATGATGTAACTATAGGTCACGAAACCTGTCGTGATTTTTTACACGAAGTAAGAAGTGCTACAGCAGATTTTTTTATCCACCATTATGTATTTTAGATACGGATATTCGACCCGACGTCGAAACGTTGGTATTTCACTACCTAAAAATTTGTCAACACTTTTGCTACACTCCATTACTGCTCGAATAATGTTCAATCTTCATTCGCCTCTGTTTCTTTACGATCGTTATTAGTACCTGGTAATAACCTTACAGAAAAATGGTTTTGAAGAATCGGCAGAACATTACACTAACAAGTTTGTAAATAACGTGCAGTTCCTGTAACTGAATTGGAATACTATAGACGTTAAAATAGCAAAACAGTGCACCCACATCAAATAGCTCGATTTATTCCGGTTATTTCACAAGCATTATGTCATAATATAAAAAGTAGGAGATTACAGATGAGATTAGATTAGATTAAATTATTTGGTTTGTTTCCTGGATTCGTGTTGACAAGATCCTCGTGAATGTGGAACATGTCTTTTTTTTCACTTGTTGATAATCTAATAATACTAATATAGGTACATACAATTTTTTTGCAAGCTGATAACATAATAATACTAATACTATGAATAGAGATAAATGCATCATTTGGTTCTATTTAAGAATTCGTCAGTGTAGTAGAAGGAGTTAGCCAATAGAAAGGCTCCTCTTAAAATGGTCTTTATTTGTAGCTAAATTTTTATGGTTGTTGGTAAATTATTGAAAAACGTGTTCCAGAGTAGTGGACCAATTTTTAAACTAAGTGCTTTTAAGTCCTCGTGTAGATCATTTTCATCCTATTATTGTAGATATGAACTGGGCTGTTTGTTGGGAAAAGGGATATATTATTTATAACAAATTTCATTAAGCAATAAATATACTGAGAGGCAGTAGCTAATATACCCAGTCCTTTGAAGAGACTTCTGCTGGATGTCTGTGAATTTACACCACAAATAATAGGTATTACACGCTTTTGGACTCTGAAAAGGCTTGAAGAGTTACCACAAAATATTATACCATATGACATTATGGAATGAAAGTAAGCAAAGTGTGCAAGCATTTTTATGTTCATGACTCCTATGACTAATACCACTCGTATTGCAAATATAGATTTGTTATGTCGTTTCTGCAGTTCTGTAGTGTGCTCCTCCCAACTGAATTTATTATCAAGCTGTAATCCCAGGCCGTCCGCAGTGGCCGAGCGGTCTGCGGTGTGTTAGTCACGGCCTGCACGGCCTCTGCGGTCGGGGGTTCGAATCCCCCCTCGGGCATGTATGTTTGCGCCGTCTTTAGTATAAGCTAGTTCATGAGCAGTTCATAGGTTTAGGGACTGATGACCCCGTAGTTAAGTCCCATAAGCTGTACAATCATTTGAACAATTATTTTTAGTGCCAGGAATTTTATACTAGCAACCTCTTGTATCTGCTCTTCTTCATACTGTATGCATATACTGGATGGAAATCTCTGAACTGTGTGTAGTGAATCTTTCCAAAGTTTAATGTCAATGATTTGGCTTTAGTTAATGTTAAAGAAAATATAATTAGCAGACCTTTCCATAACTAAGCTCTAAATGCTATTTATTGCAATACTTGTATCATCTGCAAACAAAACGATCTCTGCTCCTTGCAGTGTAACTGATGAGAGGTCATGAATGAATACAAGAAAAAGCAATGGCCCTAAGATGGATCCCTGTGGGACACCACATGTAAATCTGATGATGAGTGTTTTCTTAATTAACTAGTCCCTTGCACTGACAAAGAAGGTGTTGCATAAATATCACTCACTATTCCCTGCATTTTTTTCTGTTGTAGATGCTGTTATTTACCTTCCGACTTCGACGCAGCTTGCAGAGTAACGCGAAGACACGGAGCGCCCAAATGAAAATCGGATTTTTTACTTCGGGGGAACACTACGAGAAACAGCATTAACGGCGGATGAAATCGCATCAGCCCGGTGGGCGCCGGCAGCGGCCGCCGCGCTGGTTCAGATGTTCATTGGATTACGGCCGGCGCTCGGCAAAATCAAAAAGAATCAGCCCGTAATGGATTTAGCAAACAGCAGACCGCGCCGCTCGCTAATCCAATTACGGTCGCTCATTGGGCGTGCAAATGGCGGCGGTCCGGCGAGGTGAGAGCGACTCCCGTGATGGGCCGAGCTGCACCGCAGCGGATGGACTGCAGCCGAGTCCATCACTCGCAGGGTCAGCATGTGCCTTTGGAAAATTTGTGTACAGCCGGGATTAGCACCCGAGTCACCTTTTTACTGGGCAATTGCGCAGACCACTACCGCAATTGACACAGTGGTCACCGTGAGTGTGAGGTACCCACGCATGCCTCACGGCACACGTTAGATTCCCACTTATCCACACACTACTGACATAGTGTACAAGCTTCCTAGGGTTTTATTTGCGGACGGAGAAGTTAATACTGCTTCCTCCCACAAGTCCCCTAAAACCTCCATATCCTTGCGGATGCTGTTGCGTAGCAGTGTGCGTTTGTACCGCCCTACAGTACACACGAGGTGCCGTAGTTGCTGTCTTTATGGAAAGCATAGAGTTCTGACTAACCTGTTGTCTTCTATAGTTGTGTCCCCAGCGCAGAAGACAGCACACAGTTCGTAGGTTCTTCTACAGCATACAAGTGAGGCTAAAATAAGTTCTGTATGATGGAAGCATAAGAAGCGACTCGCGAGATTTTTAATTGTCAGGGATGCCATTTATTAAATAAATAATTAAATATAAACAACTTTTTTTAATACGACACGGTCTATGCTGCCCATAGCTCATGTTGAGACCTCGACTGTTATCATTATTACATAAATCTTTACTCGTGACTGGTGCGGTCCGGCGCGTATAGTGGTAAGCTCGATACTGAAACTGCGGCGCGTTGCGAGAGGGCACCTGACGCTCTATTTCGCGCCAAAACAGGGCCGTCGCGCGCCTTCTGCAAAATCGCTCTTCTCTTGTTACAATAAGAGAAGGCACCTTAAACTTTTTAAACTGTTAAAACCTAGCCTGTCCTTGAGAGATATTTATTACAAATTCTCAGCTCTGAATAATTAATATTAATATATAATAAACAAAACTAATTTCAAAAGAAATCACGTGACGTGAAATGCAGCAGCCAATGCGAGGAGAGTACTAGTAACATAGGCGGACTTTCCCACGGAAACCAGCACCTACTGTGCCATATGCTACTGCTCCCCATCCCACATTTCAACATATGCTGCACTTCTGTCGTTCTTCCGCGTTTAAGACACGCACGATGTTAGCAAAGAAACGGCCAGCGGCCAGAAATATGAAGTGGACATAGGAATATCACATGTGCCCCTGTCCATTATCACTCAATACTGACGACGTGTCCCCGAAAATCATAACAGTAGGAGTCTGCAGTGCATCCACCCACAAGAAATAAGCGTTGTCGATTGGCGCTTTCTCTTTCTCTGTCACTCATTTATGTCTATAGAATAGCGAATCCGGCATTGCTGAATTCGGATATCGGATGGCAATTGGATATACCAAGGTTGGAACATAAGTAGTAACAACACTGCTGTGGAAACACAGTGCAATGGAATTTACTATTGTCGCTGATAGCACACGTTGTTGACCTCCTAGCAAACGGACTCGCCGGCCGCGGTGGCCGAGCTGACTAAGGCGCGCCAGTCACGGTCCGCACGGTCACTACAGTCGGGGTTCGAATTCCCCCTCGGCCATGGATATTTGTGCCGTCCTTAGTATTAAGTAGTTCATAAGTAGTTTGTAAGTGTAGGGACTGATGACCCCGTAGTTAAGTCCCATAAGCTCTACAAACATTTGAACATTTGATTTGAACAAACGGACTCGCCCATCCAACGTCAGGCGGTGAGAGTGCAATCGTGGAAAACACTGCCACATGTGAGCGAGTTGCCTAACGCAACGGTGTCACCATGTTTTCGATACATAAAGTCTGGAGTTGTATCAAGACTGAATGTGCCAGTGGTACAGAATGACAGTGTCACAAGGTCTTTCAAGAGCATGCAGGGAATCGGCATTGCCGTACAGAACAGTGCCATGTTGGTAAAAGCCTTCAACGAAGGTCGCGCAAACTGTGGCAGACATGCATTGGGCAGTATTACTGTTCGTTTTTGAAGCATCATCAGCGACCAGACTTGCGGAAGAAACTGCTACACTTCCTTCCTAACCCACCCAACATTTTGCATGACAAATCGCGGGGGCACAGAGTGCAAACTGTAGCTGCTCTGTTCGGTAGATTGAATTATTGTACTATCCACCACACTCCCCAGGCATAAGTTTTGTGACTTTGATTCCGAAGATGAAGGAACTACTTCGTAGCATTCGCTTCATTACTGTTCCAGAGATTCGATAGGCAGTAGACCGTTCCATTCGCATCATTAACAGGCTCTGCTAACGGTGTACTACGCCTTCCACATCGCTGGCAACGGATTATACACACCAATGGTGACTACTTACAATGACAGTAACAGGTGGAAACATGTAACGCTTTTGTATAGGTTGTGAATAAAAAGTTGCCATTATTTAAGTTTCAACCCTCGTAGAGCCTACACTTCTTTCTTCCTGTACATCAACCATCTTTATGCCTATTTCTTACTTTCCACATTGGATTCTCATTGTTTTAACTACCTGAAAATCCTACGTTGCACGGGTATTAATTTATTACGGTATTCAATTAGTCCATGTACTCCCTCCTTATCTCTCTGTCCATCTATCTCTCTTTCTCAAAGAACCCCTGGCTCGTCCACCCCCTCCTTCTCCATCAATATTATTTTTATAAGAAATTTAATGATTTTATCTGCGTTGGGAAAGCATTATTTCCAGCTGACCCCACGTTTGAAAGGTAGCCAGCCGACAAAATTCTACAGCTGAAGACTGCAAAGTCGTCGGTAGGAAACTCAGGAATCATGGACTTCTTCAAATCGAGTTTCAACCTAGCCTTCATCTACCAACGATCGGTGAAGTCACCAGAAATGACACATGGTTTGGATTGTACGTTTAACTGTAGGTCCCCTTTTCCCATTTGGATAACTAGGGTAAGTTAGGGACATGTTAGGCGTCGAAGTTGCGTTCAGTCCAAAGACTTTTTCAAATCACTGAGCCAAACTAAGTTATTATTACAGTCGATGTAAGATGTTACCTCTTATTTCACATTACATCCTCTTCAAAATTTACGTAAAGTATCAGTGTACTTTTAAAATTTTTCATTCATTACATTTTATTCTAATATGTCCGTGACAAAATCAATTGCTGTGCGTTAGTCTAACTAAAACTCGAAAATGGCATCACTGATTTAAATGGCATATATTTTTTTGGCTTTGTTCGCTTTACTACAGGGCATATTTAGAAAATAATTAAGAATATCGAAATTTAGAATTGAAAAATTAAAAAAAAAATTGATAATTCTGCAAGGCGGTCACCGCCCTTTTGGATTAGACTTCTACTTCATGTGACGCCAGACCATTTATCCGATGAAATTTTGCGACCTCGATCTGAAGAGAAAGAGAACGACACAGTGTACATAAAAATTCGCATGGTGCAAGGTGATGGCCATCGCACGCGAGACTTTGACACCTTTGTACTAATGACCATGAATTTGCGAGTAACGGAACTTTTCTTATACAGGGGAAGAAGTGGGTGTGCTGAAAGAGGGGACAGAAGGCGAGTGGCAGTCAGCGGAGTTGGTAATGACAGAGGAAGTGGGATGGATAGGTGGATAGGACCGGAATGAGGAGGAGAAAACAGAGGTACGTAGAGAGAGAAGAGGGGGGAGTACATGGACTAACTACAAATACTGGCATAAAAAATACCCGAGCAACTACGCTGCTGTAATTTTGATACTACTCTACCAACTATTTGTACTGTGCAAGGGAAAAACCTGACCCTATTATACCCATGCAAGGAAGACATTAGCAGTATGTCACGCAGTATTGAGAAAGATGCTCCTTATCTACTTACAACTGGTGAGACTTTATCATTTATGTAAAGATAGATGCAGATGTGAGTATACATCTTTTGTTCTGAACTGTATTGTGTTTTTCCTTTAAAAGGGTTTAAAGCGTTCCTATTTATTGAAGTAGAAGGAGGATTTTTAAGTGGGTTTCGTCCCAAAGACACAGAAGATTGGGGAATCCATTGACACTCGCGGTCTCGCCGGCCGCCTCTCAGGCTTCAACACCGCTTCGGAAAAACAAGAGCTGTTTGGTGTGAGTTCAACGAGTAAGTTCCAGCGTGGTTAATCTTCTCGCACTTGCGACACGATCTCATAATTAGCATATTAAACTGTAATTATTATCTTTAAGAATAGCTGTACCTCATCGAGCTCATATTCAAACGATTCTTCTTGACGAATAAAATATCATTCTGAGGTCGAAATATGCAGGAAGACCGTGGGGAGAAATTGACTCCTAACAAGGTAACTAATACGTAAAAAGGCTCTTGGAACAAAGAGATAAAAATCAAAACAGACAAAGAAAAGTGGGAGGTGATGGGCACAGAGGTTAAGGAAAGGAGAATAGGTTCTCTAAACAATGTAAGCTACTGATGCTGAAGGGAGCTGTTGAATCCCAGTGTAAATGTGGAGGAGGAGGATGTTAGAAGTTATATTGAAAAAAGAACAGGCAAAAATAGAGATAAAGACGTAACGTGGACAGAAATGGAAGAAACACTGAAGGCCATGAAAGGAGGAAAAGCTCTGGTATTGGATGAAGTCAGTGTGGATATGGTGAGGGTAGCCAACATTGAGGGAGCACAATGGTTCTACCTGGTTATGAGTACGTGAGGGAAAACGACTCCAGACGACTACAAAAGAGGAATAATTACATCGATTTTTAAGCAACGATGACAGAAATTATTTAATTGTAAGGGAATAACGAACCTTCAAGTGTTTCGAATTTGTGTTGTTTATCGAAGATCTAACTTAAATCATTATTCCTTTGAAAATACATTTCCCTTTACAGCCTGCTCTCGGATCACTCAGTCACAGATGCGATTATTGGAAAATGAGTCGCTTTGCTGCGATGCTGCAGCCCATTTCCGTGTCGACAAGAGTGGACTTAATGGACAGAATTGGAAAATTTCTCATTTTAAATAGTCGCAATAAACCAGTAAATACTGCCGTAATTGTTAATTCATTCGATTTCACTTCAGAGTTAACTGAAGTGGCACGCTGAATACGCAGCATACGTTGTTTAATTTTAAAGCCTTCAAATATATATCGACAACTCCGATTCAGCAGTTTTTTCACAACAGCAATTACGTCACTGGGCTAATCCCAGGAGCGTAAGACTGTTTGTGTGTTACACGTCACATTAAAATTATAAATTTCGTGGACCAATAAAACACGCATGAGGAGGCTTTATAACATATCTAGAAATGAAAGAATAATATGTATAAACTGGGTTGCATTAGTGGATACGTTTATGTGAATTGCGTTATTTTATGATGGAAATTCCCATTACTCTTAGGAGGAATCTCCGATGGCAACAAATAGGAGCCTCATAACCCAAGGCACCATGTTATGGACTGGTAGCAGTTCCCGCCGGAGGTTCGAATCCTGCCTCGGGCGTGTGATTGTGTGTATTTGAGTGTGTATGTGTGTGTGTGTATGTCTGTTGCCCTTAGTGTAAATTAGATTAAGTAGTTTGTAAGTCTAGGGACTGATGACCATAGCAGGTTTACAAACATTTGAAAATTTAAATTGCGAACTGTTGATAATATGATACTGAAACTGGTAAGACGAGTACCAATAAAATGACTTAGAATCTGTTTTTCTCAGTCTTGAAACAACAAGGAAACACTTGTTTTAAAAAAAAATAATGTTCAAATGTTTGTATAGCTTATGGGACTTAACTACAGGGTCATCAGTCCTAAAACTTACAAACTACTTGTTAATTAGTAACACTAAGGATGGCACAAATATCCATGCCCGAGGAGGGATTCGAAACCCCGACCGTAGTGGCCTTGCAGACCGTGAGTTGCGAGCCTCTGTCCCCACGGCCACCGCGGCCGGCAACACTTGTTTATTTGCACATGTGGATGGAAAATACCTTCTGTTGTCACCCTCATTTATTACAATAACTCCTTTTATTTCCGAAATAACTCTTAAGGTCTATAATAATTTATTTTTCCAGTGTTCCATCCGATTAATTTATTCGAATAGATATGCTAGATTTATGACAACTTAATCTTCCCTACTCTCCTTTCCAATGTCTTCTCGTATACCTGGGCCTTACTTAATTATTGGCACCCAAGTAGGACCTATTCGAGATACAACTGTTCAAATTGCTGACTATTCTAAGCGATATGAATCTACATCTCCACTGCTTGTAACATCATCTATTCATTACTCATATCTGGTTGAATGTTTAGTTATTTCATTTATATGACAATAAGAGTTTCCTTTGCTGCCGCGGTGACGTAGCCGAGCGGTCTAAGGCGCCTCCCTGCGGAGCGCGTTGTTGCTCGCCGTCGGGATTCGAGTCCTCCCTAAGGTATGGGTGTGTTGTCCTTAGGTTAGTTTACCTAGGTTTAAGTAGTTGGTTAGCTACGAACTGATGACCACGCAGTTTGGTTCGATAGATTTACAAACATTTGAATTTTGAGTTTACTTTGCCCACCTTCCATATCGACGTGTCCCATTGCCGCCATTTAATTTTGTCTTCCACTCCTGTCTGTTCTTTGAAACATTTGACCCTCCTTAAGATATCCTTGTATTTTTCGATGTGCCACACTTCATTGCCGCAATAACAAAGTTTCAGATTTACAGACCACGTCTGACGGTAATTTGTTAATTTTTCTCTTCGTACTCTTGTATGAGACTAATGGCAGTAATTGTGAAATGACCACTTACTTCACTGTAACTTCGCTAATTTATCTTCACATGACATGAAATAGTTGTTTTGTGACTAACAACTGTTGTTGTAATATCCCATGATAAATATACCCTTCTACATTTGTAAATGCAGTGATACTTTATTTGTACACAATCATGTACCACTGATTTCGGAATAAAGATTCATGATCGGGTGATAATTCAACATCCGAGGATCCGACCAGATAATTTAATATGAATTACGAGATCCTTGGTTAGCGATAGTTTAATATTGTTGAGTGCAGTAAAGTGTGAAAATAAATTAGTGAAATAAAATGGAGTGATAAATAAAAGTGAATAATACTTGAAGTAAAAATGAAAACAGTTCAGTCAGGCACGGCCAAGTAAAACAGCACCTGCGCCGCATTCCGACCGTCCGACCGGCTAATGCTGCAGATTCAGCACGACACTGTCCCGCCGAGTATTCACGTGTGGCAAGGAGTCCATCACTCTCTCCACAAGAGAAAGTCGTTGATTCAGCGATCTGACCATCAACCGATCACATCACGTGAAATGACAGACTGTGAAAATTGAAAATCTCGTACTTCAAGAAGCAATGTGACCTGAAGTCAATAACCTCCAGAGCACATAACAATGGACCTGCCTAGAACTGTACAACATGATATCAGAACACAATGGCCCCGAAGGCGTTCATGTCCAGCCATTTCCATCAAATAAATATCACAGTCAAGTAGACTATGGGAGATAGAGTGATGGACTTTTAATGTCGTCTGATCAGCAGTAGTGGCGTTATTAGCAGCAGTAGCAGAATTTAGAGTGTTATTCATGAACAGCCACCGGCAGTGACAGTTGGAGTTGAAGATAGAAGATGGTCGCCAGTATCAGCGATCAGAAGGAGATAAAGAACAACAGAAGTACTCACCCATGGTGGCTGGTCATAACGATAGTATGCAGTCTGATCGTGAAAGTCATCTGTGATTTCCGTCCAAGGTTCTGCCAGTTGTAGACGGGCAGCCTGATGACCGCCTGTTCGACCCCAGAGCAAGGGGACCTTGTAAAACGCTGTCCTGACTATAAAATGTTAAGTTGTAGTTAGAGCTTGTCATCCTGACAACTGGGCAATGCATTTACAGTTGTTGTTAAGAGGTCAATGATTAGCAAAGCGGTAGAGGTACTTCATGAGATGACAAAAACACTCTCAATTTGATAACAGAACGCTCCCACCCCCACCACTTCATTATGTGTCAGAAAAGACCTTGGCTTAACCATGAGGTGTGAATAACAGTTTTCGAGTAGTATTACTGAATGTTTAGAAAGACAGGAAAGCGTAAAAGTTACATTTTTCCTTCATTGTAATTCTTTGAATTGTTGATTAGTAGTAGGAGAAATATATTTTAATTATTTCAGTTTGATAAAATTTCGGAAGCAAATACATTTCAAAATGGGGAAAGAAGGCAGTAGAGTGGCAGGAATTTCCACAACTGATTCAGAGTGTATCGTAAAGTTTCAGCTGCGCTACTCCGATGTATTATCAGGATTCAATAACTCAATTCCGGTTGGGGTACTGTGTGTGATTATCTTCTTCTGTCAGATTGGGATAGTACGTCCGATTTTTATTGACATTTTTGAATGGTAAGACCTACGAAAATATAGTCAGTCAATTCTTTCATTTTTTGTAACATTGTGTCTTTCATTTTTGTGAAGTTATACAATGGCTTATTTGATATCTTCATGTTATTGTATTGTGTCATCACCATTAATCAGGTAATTTGTATAAGACTTGATTTTTTTTATTTTGTTACATTGTGCATATGAAAGCAGATAGCATGCAGCCATATAGTAACGACACAAATAATATGTTGCACAATTAAGGCCAAATTTGTGATAATTGTTCTGATAAATAATATTACTAGCTTAATAAGCAATAAAAGTAAGCAGAAATGAAAGAACTAATTAGTATTCCTTCATAACTATGATGGCAATCGAAATATTACAGAGAATTTGCTAGCTTTTTGTCCATCCAATATTTTGTCAATTTAAGTGGCTAATATTTATGCTTATTAAATTCTAGAATTGCTTCAGTCAGTTTTGAATATTAGTGACAATAGAAAAATATAGTAGTTTTTTTATCGCATTCTGTCTAAAATTTATTTCGGCATGAGCTATATACACTACTGGCCATTAAAATTGTTACACCAAGAAGAAATGCAGATGATAAACGGGTATTCACTGGACAAATATAATATTCTAGAACTGACATTTGATTACATTTTCAAGCAATTTGGGTCAGAGATCCTGAGAAATCAATACCCAGAAGAACCACCTCTGGCCGTAATAACTGCCATGATACGCCTGAGCATTGAGTCAAACAGAGCTTGGATGGCATATACAGGTACAGATGCCCACGCAGCTTCAACACGATACCACAGTTCATCAAGAGTAGTGACTGACGTATTGTGAAACGCCAGTTGCTCGGCCAACACTGACCAGACGTTTGCAGTTGGTGAGAGATCTGGGGAACGTTATGGCCAGGACAGCAGTCGAACATTTTCCGCATCCAGAAAGGCACGTACGGGACCTGCAACATGCGACCGTGCATTATCCTGTTCCAATGTACGATTTTGCAGGGATGAAGGGTAGAGCCACGGGTCGTAACACACCTGAAATGTAACGACCATTATTCAAAGTGTCGTTGATGCGAACAAGAGGTGACCGAGACGTGTAACCAATGGCACTGGGTGATACGCCAGTATAGTGATGACGAATACACGCTTCCATTGAGCGTTCATCGCGATGTTGCCAAACGCGGATGCGACCATCATGAAGCTGTAAACAGAACCTGGATTCATCCGAAAAAATGACGTTTTGACATTCGTGCACGCAGGTCCGTCATTGCGTACACCATCGCAGGCGCTCCTGTCTGTGATGAAGCGGCAAGAGTAACCACAGCCATGGTCTCTGGCCTGATAATCCATGCTGCTGTAAACGTCGTCGAACTGTGCGTGCAGATGGTTGTTGTCTTACAAAAGTCCCCATCTGTTCACTCAGAGATCGAGACGTGGCTTCACAATCCATTACAGCCATGCGGATAAGATGCCTGTCATCTCGACTGCTAGTGATACGAGGTCGTTGGGATCCAGCACGGCGTTCCGTATTGCCCTCCTGAACCCACCGATTCCATATTCTGCTAACAGTCATTGGATCGCGCCCAACGCGAGCAGCAATGTCGCGATACGATAAACCGCAATCGCTGCAGGATACAATCCGACCTTTATGAAAGTCGGAAACGTGATGGTACGCATTTCTCCTCCTTACACGAGGCATCATAACTTTTTTACACTGTAGTATGTGATTAGACATTATTTGTGTACGCTCACGGTCGACTGCCACGATAGAGTGGCAGAGTAACATTAATTTTTTTTTATACTTCAAGACCTGTTTAATTTTGCGTATCCAAAACATTTTTCTTAGATATCAAGCAGGTAATACTTTTTTTTAATTGCTGATTTCCATAATATAACAACATAAATATATAAATTCGGAGTCTTAAAGCAATTTTTCGTTGCTATACAATATCGATACGAGTTAACGATTAACGTTAACTTACGTTAAATTATCCGCCGAGTAAAGTTTTAAAGTTTAACGAAGTTAATTTTTTTAGTAACGGATTAATGATTAATTAAGTTAACTTTTTGATTAACGGTGCCCAACCCTAATTTCAAGTGTGGAGCCAGTATGGAGATGCATAATGCAGAATTTCTAGTCTGTCACCATGGTGTCCCCAGACCCTTTCCGACCATAATGATGCAGAAGGAATCGGGATTCATTGTTAAAACAATGTCAATTTGGTTGTCTATATCCGTCGTCCATCGCTCAATGCAAACGCAGTCTCTTCTGTCGTTGACTAAGTGGTAAACGCAGTAATGGAAACCTGATGTACAGTCTAACCTATTGCAGACCACTTGGTATGCTATTGTAGAATATTTGTTGCGCAATAAACCACAATTGTTGTCATATGATAAGTGGTATTACAGAGCGAGCCATCGGTCCCGCCGGTATGGCGATCCCTCCTACACCCAGCGATTACAGATCCGCATCGCAGTCGCTTGGTTGCGACAGACACGATTACCGTTGCTGTAGGCAACTCTTCTTCGGGATGAACTTTCAGAATTTCTCGAAAGACGGTCTCTGTCTTCCACGAGGCACAATGAAGCTGCTTACGCAGAAAAACCTTAAGAATCAACAGTCGGTCGTCCGTTCGACTTTTACACAGCGCTTCCGGGGCGCTATATTATTGTGTTGAAATGATAATTTTGTTTATATATAGACCCCCCAAATTTATTCTGCATGTTTCTCTCGATTTGGATGTTCTTATCAGGGCGTTGCATTTTGAGTTGTAAGTAGTGTACGTACGATGTAGCTGAAATAGCACTACGATGCCTACAGTTGGAACGTGTCCATAGAAAATGTATATTGCTGAATTTGTAAGAAAATGTCTAATATTGTGCCTCCTGATTTGTGTCGAGTAACTTGCTTGCAAGAAAATGTATAATATTGCTTCTACTGTGTCTATCGATATGTGTACATAAATCTGTGAAGTTTCATCTTTGGCAAAGATTATGTGTCGCATAGCATTGTAGCTCGTGCAGAGACAGTCAGACTTGTGGTTCAGCTCGCTTAGAGAGCAGTTGTGTTGTGTATATGGCTCCGATGTAGAGCAGAGGCTGCAGTGCCAGCAAATATACATATATTGCATTTCGTATAATTGTGAAAAAGGTTGTACCACCCCTGGAGTGAAGGTAATAGCATTTCATGTAATTATGAAAAGGTTGTATCATTTAGGAGATGTAATGGGGATTATTAATAATTAGTAACACAGTTGACCTTTCTTTCCGGTTTCATTTACGTAGTAGATTAACCTACTTGCTTTATTTTATAATTAGTTATTTGTGGATTGAAAGTGCAGTATTGATTTTGGTAATTTTGTTGAACATAGTTCTTTATTGGTACCGTAGTAAATGACTGTTATGCAACACTGCAGTTAATTGAGTATGATACTGAGTTTTGATAATCAGATACTGATCTGCATAAAATTCTCGTAGTCGAACATTAAGAAAGTGGTTTGTGTGTTCAATATCTTTCTCGCAGTCGAATTTTTGGATATTGTCAGTGTGTGTTTCACACAGGTTGCATGTCAGTTGTTTTGTTAAAATATCCGTTTCGCACATAATCAGTTTAATGCACTGTTTCTCATTTAACAGTATATACATCAATATCAGGGCCATAATTAAACCAAATTACTGTGTTAATGAACAATGTATGTGTTCAGTTAAATTTTGATGAAGTTATCTGATGACTTAGTGATTTTGACTGTTGAACAACAATATGTGACAACTATTTGGACTGCAACTAATACCAGATCAAGTTTTGAATGAGTAACATTAAAACAAACTACCTTTGTTGTCTGATTAAACGATTAACATTAAACATCACGTACAGCTTTTACAGTGAAATATGGACTATTAAAACTTCTGAGAGCAAGCACAAGACAGTAAATTGTTCGATATAGTACGAAATCAGGTTATGTTAAGATCAGTAATAAATTGTGGAAAGAAGTATTTTATAACCTCTACAAGACCTGGAGTTTTAATGGAGAGGAGTGTCCCTTGAAAAGGGCTTTTCAGTAAATATCATCATAATTAGAATAACAGTAATGGATACCGATTAATTCCATTTCGAACGAGACGTGCCCAGGGAATTTTTTTTTTTTTAATTATTAAAAAGTTACAGAAGTCTCTCTAAATTAATTTGCGATTCAAATAAGGATTTCTGACAGTGTGGAGCCAACCTGAATGTTGTGAAAAGTTGCTTTTTATACACAGATATTCCCAACGTGACTATTCAAGCCGTCGGTTGGATGCACACTCGACTATCTTTTGACATACCCTATTCTTTGCACTAAAGTTGTGCATTCAGTGTAATAATTGTGATTGCTGTACTCCTGCTGCCGTATGTTGTTGAAATGAATCAGGAAACAGCAATGGAACTGAATTACAAAATGATTGTGATAAATGTAGGTTCATTTTATTATTCTTCCAGCAAAATAACTGGCGAAAACGTATGTAGAGAGAATATGCACCCTAGCACTAGTAAGAAAAAACTTTGCTAGAAAGAGAACTGATGACATGTTGTATACATTTCAGCAGGGAAATCAAGCTGAAGGTTTTCATATGGATTAAAGTCTTATTCAGAAGTGCAAAATGGACTATACACGTTCTACATCTGTATTTATATCTACTTTCCGCATAACACCTCGCGGTTTGTGGAGGAGGTACTTACGTCCTACTGCCGTACTTTGTATCTTCTCTGTCTCTTCTATTACTCTCTCCTGAAACAGATCCGGACTTTAAAATACTGATCCAACGGATATTTTAAGCTACGCTCTTTGTTGCGAAGTACACTTCCAGAGCAGCCATCCAGTAATTATAATTCCGACCTGCCTTACTGACTATTAATTTCAAGTGATCGTTCGTCTTCAAATCTCTCAGTACGAGTATTCCCAGTAATTTTTGTGTAATTGCTTCCAACGGTTGTTATGCAATCGTATATTCATATAACAAACAGCGCTTTCTTCACAATACATAGAATGTGTGCACGTTGAAATTCGTCAATCGCAGATAAGCCGCAGAGTCACATTCATTTCGCTATAATCGTTTACAGATTTGCGCCTTTTCTGAATATTACCGCGCCATCAGTGGAAAATCCGATGGATATACCGACGGTATGTGCTTTTCGGAGAAGAAGATAATAAAAATCTCGGAAATGTGGTGCTGTGTAATGATGGGGAAGAACAAATGGTTAGGTCGGAGAACTGCTCACTAGTTAATAAATTGAATTAGCAAGAAGAGAAATATTTGAAGCAGAGCTTGACGAAAATGCGATTTCAGTTGATGAAAACATCGTGAGGTACCATGAAATATTCACTCCGGTAACTGAGAGAAGTGTGTGTTATTGGAATTTTCAACCGAGGGAAAGACAACACAACGTTAAGCAGATTAAAAAGTAATTAAACTCTGGCTGTTATGCAGATAATGAGTGAATCACGGAATCAGCAATACCATGATGAGCTGCATCTGGCAAATGTATCCAGTTTACAGAAATACTCACAGCACTGAAATCTAATAGTCCCCATTTGAAATTTGCAGAACACTTAGTAAAGCAGAATCAGAACCCCAAAATCATTGAAATCTTCTGGAATTAAATTTTGCGAAATCTTCAGTGCCATTAATCGAAGCATACCTCTCACCAAGTATACTGAACCTGCCGACGCCTGCGCTTTGCTTAGAGTTAGCAGTATCAATACTCGGACAACATTGCTTCAAATAGCCGTGAAAAATTAATGTGGGACAAAAGACGAACCTATTTTTATGACTGAGGAATGTAATTAGTTTTTAATTGGTCATGGCATCAGACGAGTCGATTGAACCATAGAAGATCGGAAAATCATGGTTCGGTTATATGCGTTGTTGAGACTTCTGAGGTGCACTTTAAGACAAACGATCCCACGACTTTAAGAACTTGCGACTTTTTTTAAAACAAATAAATACTCATATTTCGGAGTTGAAGAAAATACGATAATAACCGACCGATAAAGATCAATTTCCAGGTACTAAGAGATACTGCAAATTTATCTTGAGACATACAACTCAGCAACCTGGTTGGTTCCACCGAGAGACAGTCAATTCAGTGTCACTCATCTCGTGATGATTTTCATATTCAGCAGTCCATCCAGTGCTGATCTGACTAAAAACGAGAACCGTAATTCTTCTGTAAAAAGCTGTATAGAAAACCTAAGTGGAGATTCCGGTTTTCTTTCAGATGCATTTTTCTTAAATTGTTTATAAATTGTGGGATCTCTTGCGTTAAAATAATGTTAACACTGGATTTTGTACGGTGTAAATATTATTTAACGCTTTCTCCAGGATATAGTTCACTGCCAAGCCCGTGCTAAATACGCAATAGCTACACCCACACTCCACACTCACTAGTAAACCCAGTTTATGGTAATTAATTTACCCTATCAGCAAAAACGTTCTCAAAAGAGGTGTTCGTAAAATGCTACGCAAATCATTTCAGATAAATCTTAACACCTTCATGACTATCGTAACACGCCACGCGGTTTCAATGTTGCATAATATCATAATTTTCATTACAAAAATTTTGAATTTTACTAATCGACTGTCCACACTATATACACTATATATATACACGTTTTAATCCAATACTCGACCATGTTCCGCAAAATAGTTCCAGTAAGTTCGGAGCACAATCATGGAGATATTAACAATTTCGTGTAACATCTCCGACTCCCCTCTTGCACCAAAAGCAAACGTAAAAGTTCCCGACTGAATCTGATTGGTTCAGGTTACTGAGAACCAATCAGATAACAGAGAAAGCCTGCGCAAACCCGCGCATTCCATATACGCCTATCAAAAACTAAGAACTTTCCAGAACTAGGCCTATATGCAGAAAAATGTTTATAAAATATTAAATAATAAAATATCCACGACTATAAATAATTACCGATGTTTACGTATACTGCCTGTTTCCGTCTTACCATAAACAGACGGAACATTTACATTCGATTTCTCCATTAATATACTCATATACACATATGGAAAATACCTTTCTAGTTGAATATTTATCAACTTCTATTCGTCAACTCACTATCGCATCTACCAAAACTTGATATACATATATCTAATACAAAACAGTAATTATATATTATTAACTTTCAAATATTGCCGTAAATTTTCTTTCTATTCATTAAATAGTTCATTTTAATACTACTGAGAAACACGTCTGCAGAATGCTGACCTCTGTCTTTCAAAACCCACACTACGTACTCAGGTTCTTGCGTACATGACGCCGACCGACACTCGGCTGTCCGCCTCACTCACCGGCGCAAAGCAAGCGAAAAAAAAAAAAAAATCTGAGATAAATACAGATACATGGCAGTGCATAGCCGCTACGCTACAGACAGTCGGCGATGATTTTTTTGGTCCGTACTACTTGGAGTCTGTAGTAATATATTGAGACTCTGTGGAATGGTGTTGTACCACAGGATCATTCTTCGACGGAGCCATTGTATCTCTGCCCCTATTTAACTACAATTAAATCATACTATGGAGTCTCCGCCGACATGCCCCACCCCGAGCCTCCCGTTTACCTTCTACAATATGCTGACGACACCGCCTTCCTAGCCCTCGCCCCCTCCCTTGCCCGCTCCCAGTTTTTCCTCCAGTCCCACCTCACCGAGTTCGCCTCATGGTGCAACCGGTGGCTCCTCTCCGTCAATCCTGACAAATCCCAGGCAATTATCATAGGTCGTACCACCCGCTCCTTCCGTCTCCATGATTTCTACCTCACCCTCCACAACCGCCCTATCCGCCACACCCCCACCCTGAAGTACCTTGGCCTAACCCTCGACCGTAACCTCTCCTGGACCCCCCACCTCCGCACTGTCCGACAGAAAGCCCTCTCCCGCCTTAACCTCCTCAAACTCCTCACCGGCCGGACGTGGGGTCTCAGCCCCTCCACCATTCTCTACACCTACCGGTCCCTCATGCGTCCTGTCCTTTGCAGCTTCCATCCTGCCTGGATCTCCGCTCTCACATCCTACTATAAAACCCTCCAAGTCCTCGAGCGCCACGCCCTCCGCCTCGCCTACCGCATCCGTATCCTCTATACCACCCGTAAAATTGACTTCCGCAACCCCCTGGTCCACCCCATCCTTAGCAACCCTGGGCCTCTGCCACGCCTCTACCGCGTTATACCCCCTTCCCTTCATCTCCACACCCTCCATGTCCTCTCCCAGGGTAATTTCCGCCGCCTCCCCCTTCCTGATGACGTCCTCCGTTCCGACATCTACCCGTCCTACCAGCTCTGATCCCCCACCCATAGATAAAGTGCCCCCTCTCCTCCCTCCCCTTCCGCTCCCCCGCTTGGCTACCCCCTCCCTGCCCTGGAGTCCCTACGGCTCTTCCCTGCCGCCCCCTTTTCTTCACCGCCGTTTTTTTCTTTTTTTCTCCTCTCCCCCACGCTTTGCTCCGCCCCCTTTTTATCGGGGTCCTGGACCGACGGTTTTACAAGTGCTACGTCAAGTGTTGTGTATTGTGCTACAGTGAAGTGTGTGTTTTTTTAACTGCGTCCAACGCAACCAGACAAGCGTCGCACCGTGTATTTTACTTAGTGTCTCCGTGTACTCGCCGTCCTGTGTTTTTGTCGTCCAACATGTGCTTTTTAAGTCACCGTGGCTCCTCGTTTTTAACTGACTACATCCGGTTTTTGTTCACCTGTCAACTGTTTGTACCTCCAATTGTCGCCATGTATGTGTCATTGTTCCTCCGTTGATTTTTCGCCTGTCATGTATTTTAAATTTCATCTCATCAATGTATTTTATTCTCTCGGCTGAAGAGCAGCCTCTGGAGCTGCTGCTAGCCTACTGGTGTAATCGCTGGTGTGGAAATACAATAAAGAAAAAAAAAATACTATGGAGTGGTCGAGCGTTCGAGGCGCCTTTCTGTGGACGCGTGGTCGCTCGCCTTCGGAGTTTCGTGTCGTCCCTGAGGCATGGACGTGTGTATTGTCCTTACGTTATTTTGAGTTAGTTTAAGTAGTTTGAAAGTCTAGGGACTGATGACCATAGAAGTTTTGTCCAATAGGTATACAAACATTTGAACACTATTAGACACACGTTACCATCTTCGCAACGCACGCGAAACCTTTGACGGGTTCCAGAAAATATTACAGTCGAAAGCGGAAAAATCGATAGCGGTGCTTCGATGTCTGGTGCCACCCCTAACTCCGTTCGTAACAACTAACTATCGGATTCGAGTGAGGCGTGAACTGTACAAAACTAATATCCAAGTAGTCAACAAGCTACAGTACAAGATGATGTCGGCTCCATAATGGGGTGGGCTGTTTTAAGATGCATGAACTTGATTTCCGGCCAAGAAGAACCGGTAATTCGTTGAGAATGAATATGTTCGGCTACTTGGAAACCAAATGCAGCTATTAATGGATTTCGTGTTGTCAAACAATAATCAAACGTACGAGAACTGCGACGTGGCATCAGACTCTCCGAAAAATAACAGCCGCACTATTACGAAGATAACACTATCAAGTTAACTGTTCATGCATCCAAGTTACTAACAGGAATATCGACCAAAGAACGGAAATGAAAATTGTGGCTCTTTTAGTTGAAAGTAAGTTAGGATTTAGGTATGGTAGAATCATCAAAGGCATTTCCATAATAGTGATTAATAATACCAGCAAGAGTGTAGGAAATTAATAACACGTTCATATGATTTCTCGACAGAAAAACTGTTTGACTATATTGAATTGTTCCTAGTTGACCCAATACTGATAAAAATGTGAAATATTTTGGAAAGACAGATTAAATATTCCGGGTGATCAAAAAGTCAATATAAATTTGAAAACTTAATAAATCGCGGAATAATATAGATAGGTAAAAATTGACACATATGCTTGGAATGTCATGGGGATTAATTAGAACAAAAAAACAAAAGTACAAGAAATGTCCGACAGATGGCGCTTCATCTGATCAGAAAGGCAATACTTAGTATAACAAATTAAAACAACAAAGATGATGTTCTTTACAGAAATGCTCAATATGTTCACCATCATTTCTCAACATTAGCTTTAGCCGAGGAATAATGTTTTGAACAGTATGTCCGGAGTTATGGTGCATTGGAAGTTCTTTCAGAACCCTAGAGATGTCGGTCGATCACGATATAGATGCAGCTTCAGGTAACCCCCAAAGTCAATAATCGCACGGACTGAGGTCTGGGGACCTGGGAACCCAAGCATGACGAAAGTGGCAGCTGAGCACACGATCATAACCAAACGACGCGCGCAAGAGATCTTTCACGTGTCTAACGATATAGGATGGGGAACCATCCTGCATAAAAAAACGTACTTTCCAGCAGGTGTTTATCGGCCAGGCTGGAGATGATGCGATTCTGTAACATATCGGTGTACCTCTCCCGGTCACGGTAGCAGTTACAAAACCATAATCACGCAGTTCCTCGAAGAAAAAAGGCCCGAAACGGTAAATGTGATGAATCCAACCCATACCGTAACTTTCTAGTCGTGCAATAGAGTTTCCACGATAGATCTTGGATTTTCGGTAGCCCAGATTCTGCAGTTGTGCGCGTTGACAGGCCCTCGGAGCGTGAAATGAGCTTCGTAGGTCCACAACAAAGTACTCAACTTCCGCCATCTTTTGAAACGCCCACACCGCAAGTGGCCTCCAATCCCAGGTAACAGTTCATGATGCAGATGGATTGTGATGATAGCATCGGAGGGTACGCCTGCCAACCAAACAGTAGTTAACGGAATACCGGTGCGAGGTGCGACTGCACGAGCGCCGATTTCCCCGTGCATAGAGGAACCCGCTAGTCTCCATTTCTTCCTGAAAAGTCTCAGCAGCATTATGCCTTGTGTTCGGTCGGCCACTAGGGGGCTTCGTTCTTCGAAATCACTCTAGCCACAGCTGCATTAGTCAACGGACCTTTACCCATTCGTATCCCTATGGCAATAGGATCGTAACCCTGAACTAGCACATTTGCCATTCTGATAATACAGCTTCACTAAAAGCACCTTCCTAGGTAACGTCAACATGCTGCGACAACTAGTGCATCAGATGCTTTCTCTCACTACAGCTCCTTTTATACACGATTTTCATGCGTATCGTGGCCGCCGAGAAGAACTGGCCTGGGCACTCCACCAAGTCACGTGATAACAGTAGTGCCGAGCCAGTGCGATCATGAAGCTGGCTGGTTGGCTGCTAAGAGACAGTGGGCTGTGGTCCAGCGGCCAGCCAGTCAACTTCGCGATCGCATTACCTCGGCACTACTCTTATCACGAGACCTGGCGGAGTGTCCAGGCCTGTCTCTCTCGCCGGCCACGCATGCGGTGACACTGACGTTTTGCTGTCCAACGCCATCTGTCGGACATTTGGTGAGCTTTGCTTTTTTTTTTTTTTTTTTTTTTTTTTTTTTTTTTTTTTTTTTTTGTTCTAATAAAACCCCATATCATTCCAAGCATGTGTGTCAATTTTTACCTCCCTATATGCATTATTCCGTGATTTATTAAGATTTCAAATTTATTCTGACTTCTTGTTCACCTGGTAAGTTAAATAACCGTATGTCAAAGAATGTACTATCAAATAATAAATTAATGGCGAGAGACATATTTTTCCCTCTATTATACCAAAGATATTAATCAGAAGGAGAGGCATTGAATTAAAATTTATGCCGTGGCCAGAACTCGAACCTAGGACCTCCTGCTTACTAGGCAGGCGCTATAAGCACTAAGTCAATGTGTCGTTATCGATACAGCGCCTGCACAGACTGCCTTGCGGTTCATCTCCCCTACAGACTAATATCTTTTATATTGTAATGGTGTTGGCCACTAGTGATACCAAATGTAACAGGTTTGGGGTGTGTATTTGATGGTTTTGATACCAAATGATGAATGTTATACAGATAGACATCGTCTTTGTCAGGATAACGATATTTAATTCGTTCCATGTGCGCTGTGAGCATAGTACTCAACTCGGGAGATGGGGTGGTAGTGAAACAGTGGTCTAGTATAACGAAACATTTTATTGACACTCGTGTGCTTAGAGTGCAGCCGGAGGCGAGTGGAGTGGGCATGCAAGCTGTATCGTGCTGAGATGGCGTCCAGCTGACGCCACGATCCTCGTAGTAGCTGACACCACACTCCTGGGTGAGTAGCTGGCTGCAGTCTTACTGAGCCATGCATCGGTCAAGCTGGCCGCGGTGGCCGAGGGGACTGAGGCGCTCCAGTCACGGTCTACACGGCCACTACGGTCGGGGGTTCGAATCCCCCCTCGGGCATGGATATTTGTGCTGTCCTTAGTATAAGGTAGTTGATAAGTAGTTTGTAAGTTTAGGGACTGATGACCCCGTAGTTAAGTCCCATAAGCTTAACAAACATTTGAACATTTTGAAAAGTGGTTCAACGCCCGGTTGCGCTGCTGTTGAGGCCGGGACCCCGCTGCCCGTTGCGTCAGGTTGTGCCGTGGCTATTCCGCAGGCTGCAACTCCAGTCAAGGATGCCATGTTGTCCGTGAAAAACGGCTGCTGACTGCACTGCGTCGAAGCACTTCCAGCCTGCAACAGACTCAGTTTTGTGATAACAATAATAACAGTATGTTGTCGACGAGTAGCACAGTCGGGGCTGCAGGTGACTGCCTCTCTCTCTGTTGTGGCTGGCTGACTACCGAACCTGCCTTTTTCGCATTTATATGACGAAGTTGACCCTGTCAGTCGGGGTTTCACAAATGTGACATAGCTGATCCTTGCTACATGTGACCGATTTCATACTTCCGATCACGTATGTCGCAGCCACATTTAAGCATTAATGCTGCCACGCTATTACGCAGTGCGGTGCCCTTGATGACCTACTTGTGTCCCCAGAAGCTTCGTCAAGCCGCTCCACTTTATTTGCTTGTCCAAAAATGTTCAAAAATGTTCAAATGTTTGTTAAGCTTATGGGACTTAACTACTGGGTCATCAGTCCCTAAACTTACAAACTACTTATGAACTACTTACGAACTAGGACGGCACAAATATCCATGCCCGAGGGGGGACTCGAACCCCCGACCGCAGCGGCCGTGCTGACCGTGACTGGAGCGCCTCAGTCACCTCGGCCACCGCGGCCGGCTTTGCTTGTCCCACTCTACTTTAAATCACATGCCTGCTTTCAACACAGCACCGCTTCTATGTTCACTCACCACTTGTAAACTTTTTCATATAATATGTCTATATTCTCCCTATATCCTACAATATATATCGAGACAAAATATGTCTCTTTTATTTGATATTTGTATAATCCGAGGTACAAGGCGGGATCATTCCAATTAATGTTTCTTGTTTGGATGCTATTTCGCTTCTGGAGAGCAAAAAAAAAAAAAAAAAATAAAAAAAAAAAAAAAATGTTCAAATGTTTGTTAAGCTTATGGGACTTAACTACGGGGTCATCAGTCCCGAAACTTACAAACTACTTATGAACTACTTACGAACTAGGGCGGCACAAATATCCATGCCCGAGGGGGGATTCGAACCCCCGACCGTAGTGACCTTCTGGAGAGCCTTAGCAACCTTAATATGTATTTGTATAAGGGAACAGCCCGTGCAGTCGCTGTATCCACTAGGTTGCGGTAGCTTAGTGGTTATAGCACCTTCCTAGTAAGCAGGAGGTACTAGTTCGAATCCCGGCGGTAGCAGAAAATTTTATTCATTGCCTCTCCTTCAGTTTAATAAACGTACGAAGTGTTCAGATTGAAATAAGGGTAGGAATGGGATGCAGACTTCCTTCCTGCTGTTAGGTCTATTTGCTGTATAAGTAGTTTTGCGAATAATGGATAACGTATATGGGTTGAGATTAATCTGGAGAAAAAGGAAGGTGTCAGGAAGTAGTAGAAATAAATATTGCGAAAATAATGAAGCTGACGGACGTGAAACCTGCCACATCATAATTAACATTAAAATTGCACATCAGAAGTAGTTAGTAGTAAGGAAGTTTCCTACATTGGAAATAAAGTAAATCATGACAGAAGTGTCAAGGAGAACATGAAAAGTAAGCACATAGAAGTAGGTTAGTGTTAAATGCTAGGTTTAATTTGAAGGAAAATTTCTGTGAATACTTTCGCAGCACAGCACAGTAGCCTATAGAAGCAAAATACGCACAGCGGGGAGGCCGCAAAAATAGGAGAGAAGGACAGTTTTCCAGTTTGGCCAAACCCGACGAAACCACGTTCTCAATACGCCACTATGCATTTTCGCTATGGCTCCATAATTGTTTGAGCTGTTCTCACGTGGAATGCACTGCGGTAACAGAGACAGATCAGGTTCAACACAGTTTCGGCGAAAAGAGAAAGAAGAACACTGTCAGGTAAGGGACACGAAGAAATCAGGGAAGAAGCTCCATGACACTACCAGAATCTGTGGAGGGCAAGAAGTGAAGGAAAGGAAGAATTTGGAACACCCCCTGCAAATAACAGAGGACGTAGGATGCAACTGTTAAAAATGAAAGTGACGAATTATTGGCAGTGCGCGTCAAACCTATGATAAGATAAATAACTGTCGATTGTACCCTGCGGTTATATGGATAGGACGAGTCCAGAGGTCATCATACACTTGTGGAGGTCCTGTGCGCTGTCATAATGCGAGAGGAACTCGTGACGCCGTTGACCGGAAACTCGAATTCTTCAGTAATTTCCAATATGTTATGACACACTCGTATGTCCCTATCTACATGTACAGCTATATACATCGCAATCCCGTGGCGGAGGGTACCTCGAACCACTACTGTTTCAATCCGAAATAGTTCGAGAGACGAAATACTGGTTGTATATCTCTGTACAAGACGTAATATCCATTATATATATGGTCTTTGAGCCAAATGTAAGTAAAAAGTAGAATAATCTTTGGGCAGTCAGTTTACATATCCGGTCCTCTTAATTTCTTCAACAGCGTTTCTCGAAAAGAACCTCACCTTCATTCAAATGATCGCCATTCGAAATCCCGAAACATTTCTATAACTCTACGCGGTGATCAAACCTATCCGTAACAAATGCAGTTGCCGTCCTTTGAATTACTTTTATATATTCCTTTCAACTGGCCACGTTTGGTTCCGAAGTACTTACGGCGTCTCACAATACTTTTACACGTCCTTTACAGATGAAACACATATCACCAGAATTATCCCAGCAGACCAAAGTCGATCATTCGATTCCATCACGTCTCTCTTTCATGTTCCTTCCATTTCGTATCGATATATACTCTATGTGACTGCGTCTAGCAGCACACTACTAGTGCTGCATTCTAACATAGTTTCCGACCTATTTTCATTAACTTACATATTTCGTCCACTCCCATGAACCACAGACATTGCCGGGGTGGGCTGGCTTGCGTGCCTAAACGATACAGATAGCCGTACCGTAGGTGCAACCACAGCGGAGGGGTATCTGTGGAGAGGCCAGACAAACATGTGGTTCCTGAAGAGGGGCAGCAGCCTTTTCAGTAGTTACAGGGGCAACAGTCTGGATGATTGACTGAGCTGGCCTTGTAACATCAGCTAATGTGGCTTTGCCACACAGTTACTGCGAACGGCTGAAAGCAAGGGGAAACTACAGCCGTTACCTTTCCCGAGGACATGCAGTTCTACTGTATGAACATATGATGATGGTATCCTCTCGGGTAAAAAAAAATATTCCGGAGGTAAAATAGTCCCCCATTCGGATCTCCGGACAGGGACAACTCAGGAGGATGTGATCATCAGGAAAGACAATACTGGCATTCTATGAGTCGGAGCGTGGAATGTTAGATCCCTTAATCGAGTAGGAAAATTAGAAAATTTAAAAAGGGAAATGGATAGGTTGAAGTTAGATATAGTGGGGATTAGTGAAGTTCGGTGGCAGGATGAACAGGATTTCTCGTCAGGTGAGTACAGGATTATAAATACAAAATCAATTGGTGGTATCACAGGAGTGGGATTGATAATGAATAAGAAAATGGGAATGCGGGTAAACTACTTTGACCAGCACAGTGATCGCATTATCATTGTCAAGATAGATACGAAGCCAACACCGACAACAGTAGTACAGGTTTATATGCCAACTAGCTCTGCCGATGATGAGGAGATCGAAGAAATATATGAGGAGCTAAAGGAAATTATTCAGACAATTAAGGGAGAGGAAAACTTAATTGTTATGGGAAACTGGAATTCGGTAGTAGGACAAGGAAGGGAAGATAGTAGGTGAATATAGTCTGGGTAAAAGGAATGAAAGAGGAAGCCGCCTGGTAGAATTTTGCACAGAACATAATTTAGTTATAACAAACACCTGGTTTAAGAATCACAAAAGAAGGTTGTATACGTGGAAGAGACCAGGAGACACCGGGAGAGACCAGACAGATTTTATAATTGTAAGACATAGATTTCGGAACCAGGTTTTAAAGTGTAAGATATGGGCAGATATAGACTCTGACCATAACTTGTTGGTTATGAACTGTAGGCTGAAACTGGAGAAACTACAAAAAAGGTAGGAAAATAAGGAGATGGGACCTGGATGAATTGAAGGAACCTTAAGTTCTTAAGAATTTCAGAGGGAGCTTTAGGCAACAATTGACAGAAACAGGGGAAACTAAAACAGTAGAGGAGGAATGGGTAAAATTGAGAGATGAAATAGTGAAAGTAGCAGAGGACAAAATAGGTAGGAAGGCAAGACCTTTGACAATGTTGATTGGAATAAACTCTTTCAAGTTCTGAAGCAAGCAGGAGTAAAATATAGGGAGCGTAAGGTTATTTACAACTTGTAAAAAACCAGACAGCGGTTGTAAGAGTTGAAGGGCATGAAAGGGATGCGGTGGTTGGAAAGGAAGTAAGACAGGGTTGTAGTCTTTCTCCATTGTTATTCAATTTGTACATTGAGCAAGCTATAAAGAAAAGCACGGAGAAATTTGGAGAAGGAATTAAAGTTCAAGGTGAAGATTTAAAAACATTGCGTTTTGCCGACGACATAGTAATTATGTCAGATACAGCAAAGGACCTGGAAGAGCAATTGTACGGAATGGACAGTGTACTGAAAGGTGCATATAAGATGAACATTAACAAGAGCAAAACTAGGGTAATGGAGTGCAGTGTAAGAAAATCAGGTGATGCTGAAGGAATTATATTGGTAAACGAAGCAATAAAGGAGGTAGATGAGTTTTGTTACTTGGGCAGTAAAATAACAAATGATGGTCGCAGTACAGAGGATATAAAATGCAGAATGGCAATGGGTACAAAAGCGTTCTTGAAAAAGGGAAATTTGTTAACATCGAATATTGATTTAAGCCTAAGGAAGTCTTTTCTGAAGGCATTTGTATGGAGTATTGCCTTGTATGGGAGTGAGACATGGACGATAAACAGTGCGGACAGGAAGAGAATTGAGGCTTTTGAAATATGGTGGTACAGAAGAATGCTGAAGATTAGGTGGGAGGATCGTGTAACTAATGAGGAGGTACTGAACAGAATTGGGGAGAAAAGAAATTTCTTGCATACCTTTAGTAAATGAAGGGATAGATTGGTAGGACACATTCTTTGACATCAAGGAATTGTGAATTTAGCATTGGAGGGAAGTGTGTGGCGTAAAAATCACAGAGGAAGACCATGAGACGGATACAGTAAGCAGATTCAGACAGATGTAGGTTGCCGTTCTTATGCGGAGATGAAGAGGCTTGCTCAGTATAGATTATTGTGGAGAGCTGCATCAAACCAGTCTCCGGACTGAAGACCACAACAACAACAACAACAACAACAACATATTTCGTTTAAAGCTAAATAGAAATTATATCTAAGACAGTCTGCAATTATTCTTTGAAGACATCTTCCCGTACCCCAGAATATCATAAGGAAACAGCCGTAGATTTTCCTTCATTCAGTCTGAAAGATCATTTGTAAGGATAGAAAATGGTAGCTGTTCTGTCACACTTTCCTGCCCACTGCTAAAAAACACTTGTCGGCGAGGACAACGTATTGCGCTGTATCAATTAAAACTATTAGCCACTCATATATCTGCGAATATATTCCATATGCTCGTTCCTTCATTAGCAGATTGCTTCTTGGCACCGCGTCAAGTGAAAGAAAGGCAAGCTTCGTTCCTCACGAGCAATGCTTTGTAAAGCCTTGCTGGTGTATGGATAGCAGATTATGCGTCTGAAGAAGATTTACTACATTCGAACTGAGTATACGCTTAATAATTGTGCAGTAAACATGTAAATGATACTAGTCTGTAATTATGCTGGTGCGTTCCTTAACCTTTGGTATCAACGAGGTCCCTACGTGAACGGAGTTGTGCCATTTCAGCGGCGCCGGTATGCTAAGGTTGGGTATCACACTCGGCGCTATACGCTACATCGCCACACGCTGCCGTAAACATTCATCCGCCATCGGCGACGACAGAGGTGACCGAATTCTGATACCTTGGTGACCAAATTGGTTGCAGTCAGTTCTTTTTACCGTCCGTTCATTCCAATCGTTCGACATTCATTTTTTAACTGACTTTGTAAAACCGACCGTGTTACGATTTAATTTGCTTTCGCAGGACGAGTAATTAAAAGCGAAATACATTTTTACTAAAATTTCAATTGAGTTATTATCAATTAAGTTTATTGTCATCGAATTTAATAAAGGAAATTGAAATATTCCACCCGGGAGGGCCCAACCAACGGTTGTGTGCTACACATCCTGCAATCGGTCACTCTGCTGGTATCCTATTCTTGTCAACAGAGCCCCAAATTATCCAGTCCTCAAGGCCTCAACGTCGAGTAGTTTGAGAACGGCCATTATGATTTATAGAAATGTATCTGGCCATTGGCCTCAAGATCTATGAGAAAGCATTGAAATGTACTACCTCGAAATGTCTCTTTGTTAGACAAACGTGAAATAAGTTATAGACAGGATGGACATAGGCGATATTAGTCATCGGAAAGAAGAAGTAGGTTACATGAGCGAATGAAATGCATTTAATCCACCTTATTTAGTCTGTTCTCCCTTTGGTCGCTTGTGTTTCATACAGAAAAACTAATGAGAAAGGTCATAATAATAATTAATTAATTAATTATTTTTGTGTTGAATTTCGTTGACAACTTCATGGTTTCATGATCTTGAGGAACAGATAAGTTAAGATAATTTATGTATTATCACTGATGAAAATTATTCCTAAATATTAAACTTGAAATTATGTGTATGTATTTAGTTTTGCAAAAGACGCTTTACAGAACCAAGTTATCAGTTGTAAGAATCGAAAAGCAGAAAACATTGGTTAGGAACTGAGTAAGAGAAGATTGAAGCTATTTCCAATGTTATTCAATCTGTATATTGAGCAGACTTTGAACAAAAGCAACAAGAACTTTGAGAAGGGATTATAGTTCAGGGAAAAGAAATAAAAACTTTGGTATTTGCCAGTAACATTGTATTTCTGTCAGCGACACTAAAGGAGATGGAAGAGCGACTGAACGGAATGCACAGAGCATCGAAAAGAGCTTATGAGTAAAAGAAAGGAAATGGAATGTAGACTAACAAAATCTGGCGATGCTGAAGAAATTACATTAGGTAGGGAGACAATAAAGGTGATAGATGAGTAATATTACTTGATGATATATGCAAAATGGTAACATGAAGATGACACTTCAAATTTTAAATGGTAGAAATTTTCTGATCAAATGTTTGTAAATATAGAAGACTTAACTGCTTTCGTAACCGCTCCCTAGGCTTACAAACTACTTAAATTAACTTACGCAAAGGACGACACATACACCCATGCCCAATGAAGAACCTCTGACGGCGATAAGGTGCCTTAGAGCGCTCCGGTACTCCACTGCAGTGGAATCTTCTGAACGCATTTGTGTGGAGTGTAGCGTTGTACGGAAATATAACGCTCACGGTAAATAGTTACACAAAAATTGGATATAGGCTGTGGTACTACAAATGAATGCAGAATGTTCTGATGGGCAAGTAATGAAAAGATGATGAATAGAATTTGGGAGACAAGAAATTTCTAGCATTCCGTGACTAATATAAGGGATCGACTGTATATATAAAAACAATCTAGAGCGCAAGATTAGTTGTTTATTACCAACTAGTTTTAACCCATTGTTGGGCCATCTTCAGGATTTCTCTTCAATACGGTGTGGAACTGCGTAAGAGATGCGAGTTCTCAGGTGACAGTACATGAGGACATTTCTCGATGTCTAATAATATGCCCTACCAATCGACCACTTTTTTTGTCAAGGTAAGAAAAAAATTTGTCTTCTCCCCAATTTTGTTCAGTAACTCCTCATTAGTGTCTTTCCTGGTGACTACATCCTCCTGAGTAGCCTCCGCCCGGAGATACGAATGGGGAATATTTTACCTCCGGAATATTTTACCCTACAAGTCGCCATGATCAGATATTAATGTAGTAGAGCTTCATGTCCTCGCGAAAAGTAATGGCTGTAGTTTCCTCTGACTTTCAGCCGTTCGCAGTAACTGCACGGCAAAACTACATTAGCTGATGTCACAAGGCCAGCTCAGTCAATCATCCTAGGTGTTGCCCCCGTAACAGCTGAAAAATGCTGCTTCTCTTCAGGAAAAACACGTTTTTCTGGCGTCTCCACAGATACCCCTCCGCTGTGGTTGCACCTACGGTACGTCTAGCTGTATCGTTGAGGCACGCAAGCCACACTACCTCGGTGATGTCTGTGGTTCACGGGAGTGGAAAAATATGATGCATCGATAACATATCCGTTGGGAAAAGTGGAAGAGTCGCAAATCGTATGCCCTTCAACGTTATTTTCCGAGGTTTTAATACCTGTTGATCAGTTACGTTCCTAAAGAACAATTTTCCGGCTTGATGAGTCGTGTTGGAAATTGCTTACTTTTGAACTCGTATGCTGAATGGTTACATTGGTTGAGATTTATTAATACGGTAACTGTTCGGATTGATCGCGATTTCTTTAGACAGTATTGTACTTAGAGACTAAAAGTGCCAAGAATATGAAAATATTAATAAATATTTGGTATGTTAATGTTTCTGTGAACGAGTCAATCATCAGCATCATAGTTTGTCCTATGGCCTGAGCTCACCATACAGAACAGTTTTGACAGCATTGTTGACAATCTACACTAACCATATGACAGTGGCCGATTCAAATACACTTCTTGTTGTCCACGTCAATATTTGAGGCACGCAAATATTTATACGTACCCATACGGCCACTGAGGTGGTGACAACCCTTACGAAGAAAATGCGTTATCTTTCTGGGCACATGTCGTCGAAACATGGGGAGATGTACCAGCACCGTTGATACATAATTTGTATGGTTGCTACCGTACCTCACAACTGTAAACATTATTTCCATTTTGAAATCCTCCCCTCTCCCTATAATTATTGAAACGGTAAACATTTTATGAGTTGTAAATCAAATAGTATATTTAACAAATTATGTGTGTTATATACCGCTATTCTCACTTCCTGTTCATAGTAAAACGCTTGCTATATGGGCTGCTGAAGGATTTAATTGAAAAAAAAAAAAGGTCTCTCTTTGTGTCAAGTAAGGGAATAAACGACATGGAGGTGAAGTTGTAAACGACGCTACCGCCATGCGTGATTAACGTCATAAGACGGACAGACCGCGCCTGTTTGCTGTGTAGTGTGTTATTTCCAATTCATATCTGACTACTATGACTTCGGGATGTTACGTTATCGTATATTGTTGAAGTTGTTGTCAAGTATTATTTCATTTACTACACATAAATTTTTTGCCGTTTCAAAAGTTCTGAAGTGAGAGGAAGGTTTAGAAACATATCCAAATGTTTGAAAAGTGATTGCACAATTGTAAAATTTTCAAATGTTTGTTAAGCTTAAGGGATTAACTGCGGGGACATCAGTCCCTAAAATTACAAACTACTTATGAACTACCTAATACTAAAGACGGCACAAATATCCATGCCCTAAAATGTTCAAATGTTTGTATAGCTTATGGGACTTCACTACGGGGTCATCAGTCCCTAAACTAAAAAACTACTTATGAACTAGCTAACACTAAGGACGGCACAAATATCCAAGCCCGAGGGGGGATTCGAACCCCCGATCGTAGTGGCCGTGCAGACCGTGACCGTGACAGTCCCCTCGGCCACCGCTGCCGGCTCCATGCCCTAGGGAGGATTCGAACTCCGGACCGTAGCGGCCGTGCAGACAGTGACTGGCGCGCCGCAGACTGCTCGGCCACTGCGGCCGGTAATTGTAAATTACAGCAACAAATATAGATATCATACTGAAATTTTTTGTTATATCACATACTGTGTTGACAACATGTGCTCAGAAAAATAAAAAGCACGTTTTCTCTGGGAGAATTTGTACCGCTTCATTGACCGTATTGGCATGTTTAAAAAGTACGTGTCTTATATTTTGACCTAGACTACAGCATATCACTTGGGTACAGCTACTTGCAAGCTTTTTTTTTTTTTTTAGAGTTTGAACAAGATTTTTTCCAATCAGTAATAATAATATAACGAATCACGAGGCTACTTGTTGACAGCCGACCACAAACTCTGGAAAGAGATTGGCCTGAATTAATTACAACCAAAATTGGTATCTACATGTGCCTAGCGTACGAATGTTTTTATTCCTATGTGTATTATCTGCCAGGTAGCAACAGAATGTCGAGAAACTCGCTAACACAACAAGAGACTTGAGTGGAACTTTGGACTCTGAAACATCAAAGGAAGAATTCGAAGCGCTTAAATGCGGACAGAAGACTTGTGAGAGACTCCAGAAACTGTCGCGAAGGAATGGCAGCTGTTGTCACTGCGTCACGAGAACAAAGGGCGGCGATTACACCGAAATAACTGCAGCGCTTCAGTGTGTCGCCGTGGACGTCGGAAATAGCGTCGCCTCTTTGATGCATCAGCTGCGCTCGGGACAGACCGATGGGTTTGAGGAGGAAACGGTAACGAGCTTCCTTTCGAAAGACCGGAATGTGGGCCATCGGAAATTGTTTCCTTCTGCTTTCCACGCGACAAATTAATGCAGCTGGTTCAGAAACCTTAAGTGAGGCTCAAACGAGGGAGGTCTAACGATACACAAAGGTGCTGTTTTAACCCACGCAACTCTTATCTTCCTAGTCGTTCTTCCTAAAGCTCAACAGTTTTCCACTGATTTCCTTTGAGAAAAGAGAGAAACCAAATCACTCTAGACACGTACACTCAATCTACGAAAAAAAGTAAGATTTCTTTCCATTTTTGATTTCGTTATCAATAATTATAAACTGTAACATTAGTAAAACAGTGGATAAAAAGGAGGCCTCGATGGCAAATTAAAAACTATTTAACGTGGTTTCGGCAATGACTAAGATTGCCTTCATCAAAAATTATAAAATGAAACAAGTCACATAATAAAATATACTACTTCAAGCTTACGTCACAATGTTTAAAAAGAAATTTTTAGAAAATGCTAGCCACTATGGGCTGCACGGCTGCACGGAGGCATCAGACTGATGCCTGCGTGCAGGCGTTGTGACGTAAGATTTACAACTAAGTAGTATATTTTATTATGTGACTTGTTTTATTTTATAATTTCTGGTGAAGGCAAGCTTAGTCATTGCCGAAACCAGGTCAAATAATTTTTAATTTACGACCGAGGGCTGCTTTCTAACCATTGACGCTGTAACGGTCGATGACAATAGCATTGTATTAGTAAAACAGCATTTCATAACAAATCTCTTATTACTGAATAAAATGTTACGTTAATTTCAGTGCTAGGGAGTGTTATCTGAAGGCCTTTGTGTGGACTGCCTCTGTCACAAGTGCTTCCATCGCGTAAAACCGACAACCTCTTCCGTGCAACGACACTCTTCAGACATAAACAATTTTCTCCTAATTTTAAATAAAATGTTTGTAAATGTATGCAACCAAACTACTGTGGTAGTCAATCCTTCTAGTAATACACTTGAATTATTGATTTCAGTTTCAATAATTCTGGAGTCTTGGTTCAAATCTAATACTCAGATTGGTTTTAGAAGACACAATCCAAGTTTTCAATGCAGTTATGTAGAACATAATTTTAATTTTCATTAGCAAAGGTTTAAGTATTATTATCTACTATTTCTGACTGAGGCAAGGGATTATATTCATGTCATTAGTTTACACATCTACTAATTGAGCACCGTTGCTGTCATCTACCTGATTTATATTGCTGCTTCTAAAAGATACTTCTCTCGATGTTACTAGCTATTTTATAATTTAGTAGGTTAAAATATTTTACACGTACTCTTCTCCAAAATCTGTTATGATAGTTAACGAAAATGTTAAAAGCTTATTCTGCCAACCACCCAAGATTAAGGCTCTCTTACGGAGTGTAAAGGATGAACTGGACTTATAGAAACCGGGAATCTACCACATACCAAGCCAGTGTGGTGTGTCATACATTGGCCTAACAACCAGGATCGTAAAGAGCATCAACGGCACACCAATCGTCAAAAAAATGTTCAAATGTTTGTACAACTTATGGGACTTAACTACGGGGTCATCAGACCCTAAGCTTACAAACTACTTATGAACTAGCTACAACTACCTAGGGGGGATTCGAACCCCCGACCGTAGTGGCCGTGCTGACCGTGACTGGAGCGCCTCAGTCACCTCGGCCACCGCGGCCGCACCAATCGTCCAAGTCAGCTATAGCGGAGCACTGTTTGGAATTAAATCATTTGATGAATTACGAAGATGTCACGATGCTGGGATAGTGTTATCAGAGAATCTATCGAAATAAAGGTCACGCAAAATCTTATCAACCGTGACATGGGATATCAGCATAGTTCCGCCTGGAATCCAGTACTCGATCTGCTAAAAACGCAACAAAGGCAACAGCTCAGCTGTGGAAGCAATAATTCTGCATATGACAGAATGAATAACTTGGCGCAAATAACACAGGCTGAACAAATCAATCACCTCAAGGCGGTCACATAGAGAATGAACGGCATTTCCAGGAGCCAGAGAGCCCCGCGGCAGGCACTTCTAGCGGGCGCGGACCTCATAGGGAGCACTTGACACTGTTGGATACGGTAACATAACAGTATAGTGCACAAGAAAGCTTAAATGACGGCAGTCCGCCGATTGAACGCCCAGTACAACTTGCAGGTGGAACAGAACGTAGCACGCACACACAAGGCGGAACCGCCACACCTAGTATTGCGGCTAGTGGCCGGCGCGGACGTCGGATGGAGCGCCCCCCTCCCCCACAGCGCCGACCAATGGCAGAACATCTACTCACAATAGACAGGCATAAATACTGGACGCGTTCCATATTGGATTCGAGAGTAACTCGATCGAAATATCTTGCTATTACGACGCGTATTACCGGCAGAAACCCGGTTCTCCAAGATGACAATATGAAATGTTTTGTTATCGTTTGAATATGTTACATATATGAGTTTCTTCATTTCCTTTTTGGATGTTATTAGTAAAGGAAGTTGTGTATGAATTAAAATAGCGTATACTATTATAGAGAATCTTGAGCGAGCAGATGCTATCGATAGTGGCAGTCGAGCGGCAGCCATGTATAGTAAACATACTGTTGGCTGATGCCGCTGGTTATCGTAATGTTTGGGCCGGATCTCGACAAATTTGTTCTAATCAAGTGGTGTATTGGCTGCTATTCACGCGCATGATGAACTATGGAGTACATAGTATCAACAGGGAAGTATAAATGGATGAAAATCTGTTGTTAAACTGTGCCATGTGATGGTGACTATACAGGAATACCCGGATAACATTGTAGCCGTCTTTATGAGACCTAAACCATTTACACTAGTTGACTGCATCATGTTTGCACTTCTTAATTAAGAACCTCAGTGCACAGTCAGAATTAGCGGCGTAAAGTAATTGCATGGGAATTATGGAGGCATTCAAACTGAGTATTGTGGAGTGATCAGTGATCCATGCCATTCCTTCCATCAGTTTGTCCCCGCTTCATCTCCTTAATTTGAGGTTTAATCTACAGTTCGTAACCAATAACGTATTGCCAGTGTCTATATCTGCCCCTGGATATGTCTCACAGTTTAAAACCTGGTTTCTAAATCTATGTCTTGCCGTTATAAAGTCAATCTGGTACCTTCCAGTCTCTTCTGTTATCATCTTCATAGGGATTAAACGAAGTGTTGGTGACGATCGAATTTTTTCTGCACAATATTCTACTAGGCGATGTCCAATTTCATTCCTTTTCTGTAGTCCGTACACACGTACTACATTTCCAACTCTTCCCTTTCTTACTACCGAGTTCCAGTCCCCTTTCACAATAAAGTTTTCCTCTCCCTTAAGTATACGGGTAATTTCTTTTGTCTCTTCAAACATCTCTACAATTTCCTAGTCGTCGGCTGAACTAGTTGGCGTGTAAACTTGTATTCTACCTCATCTATCTAATCAAAGGACAGAACATCCCACGCTACGATCCGTAGAACAGCTGTTTTGTTTTTCTTGATGACATCCTCCTCAGTAGTTCGTGACCGGAGATCCGAATGGGAGACTATTTTTTGCCCGTTCGCAGTAATTGCACAGTGAAGCCATTTTAGCTGATGTTACAAGGCCATCATGTGAATCATGTTGACTGTTGTCCCTGTAAGTTCTGAAAAGGCTGCATTCCCTCTTCAGAAACCACACGTTTGTCTGGTACGTCAGTCTGTATCGTTGAGGAACGCAAACCACCCCTCTCTTTGTCCTGGGCGTTTAACTCAATAATGTCGTCAATTCATTTTTAAGATTAAGAAAATTTGACAGTTTAACAAAATACATGAATATTTAAAATTACACTATATAAGACAAACATGTATGGATGCTCTAATAGACAGTCTGACATCATCATTTGCTGAATTTAATAAATAAAACTGAAAACTTTTTCCTATAAATAATTTAACTTCATTTCGTTGCACTTCGGCATTAAATTAAATTTTTTGAACTTATTTGCTTTTGTACACTTCGAAAACACACACATTGATCCACAGAACATCACTTTTGCCACTGCAGCAGCTTGTTGTGGCGATCACCTGTGCTCTTAGACCACGCCCACGCCTTGTGGCGATTACGACACGGTACTATCACGGTTCTATCACTACACCAATCCAATGTCGCAAATCAACCACAGAGTGAAAGAGAAAAAAACGGTTACAGCAACTCACAATCAAATGTCTAAGCCGTATATGAACAGAAACAACACTTTTACTCCATCTATCACCTTGCGTATAACATTGACAAAAATAACATTCACGAGAAATGGGATGACAAAAATAGAAAATACTGTGAAATGAGTAAAGAATGGCAGTGGAAATGGTATTAAAGTCACATAAGAAAAAGAAAAAAAATTGTAGTTTGGGAAAGATCTCTTTTCATCACTAGGAAATGGAGGTCGACAATGATACATGGATAGTCAAGATGTTAAATATCAGCTACAGTATTTTTTTTTTTTTTTTTTTTTTTTTTTTGTTGACAGATCTTGAAAGTGGAGGGAGCAGTATAGCTTATCTGCAAACAGGTACAACGGCGGTATAATCAAATCGGCTTCTTTGCTGCATGTGATGTACCGTTGGTTTATCAACAGAGAAAGATGCGAGTTTGTCATTTCGTCGATGCAATCTACATCAATTCCGCTAAGTTGTTGTAGGTGATATAAATCCATTTATCATCAAGTTTCCTGTAAACATTGTTTTGATTAAGTACAGATTGACATATATGCATTTGAGACGTTACGCGCACATACGTCAGTGCAGTCACTGTTCACGGAATAACTTTATGAATGTTTCAATCAAGAAATTTAAAAGTTGTCTATTAATAAGAAGCAAAATTCAGAAGTGTGCAAACTGCAACACGGGAAATTAGCACAGTAGAAGAAGTATGAATACCTCTAAGAACTGCTTGGTTAGCCGTGAGTTCTAACGCACCTCTTTCCAAGATGGGGAGGCCTACCGGCCCCGGTTCGAATCTGTCCGGTAGATTAACAAAGAAGATCGGAGTGCCGGCCAGCCTGGATGTTACTTTTAGGCGGTTTTCCACATCGCCCTATGTGAATACTGGGCTGGTACCCAAATCTCGCTTCAGTTACACGATTCGTAACACCTTACACTTTCGCACATACAACACTATACGCAGCCACTTGGGATACACATATCCTCCCGGGGAGTGTGGGATGACGACAGGAAGGGCATCCAGCCATCCCGTCACTATTAACACGCCAAATCCAAATTAACAAAACCGAACCTGCGTGTGCGGGAACATTATCAAAGAGAGAGAAGCAAGTATATGTGGCTCTGAGAGATACTGAAGGGTGCAGAGGTTGATACCGGAAGAAGGAGAATACTTAATATAAATCCCTGCATAACACAGGAGATACTGAACATAATTGATGAAAGGAGAAAATATAAAAATGCAGCAACTGAAGCAGCCAAAAGAAGTACAGACGTCTGAAATATAAGGTCGACAGGAAGTGCAGACTGCCTAAGCAGGAGTGGCTGGAGGAGAAATGCAAGTCTGGAGAAGAATGTTTAAGTAGGGGAAGGATCAATACCGCCAACAGGAAAATAAATGAGACATTTGGAGGCAAGAAAACCAATTGCATTAATAGCAAAAACTTAGACGGATACCAGCAATAAGCAAAGAAGGGAAAGTTGAAAGTTGGAGGGAATATATAGAGGGCCTATACTTAGGAAATAAATTTGAAGGCATTTATCTAGAATTGGAAGACGAAGTACTGGAAGATGAGATCGGAGGTACGATACTGACAGATGAATTTGACACAGGACTGAAAGATTTGAGTCGAAACACTGACCGCTGTAGTAAATGAGATTCCATATAAACTGTGCATACCATTAGGAGAGCCATGCTTGAAGGAATTGTTCCACCTCGTATGCACGAAGTATGAGACAGTAAATTCTAATTCCGAAGAAAGCAAGAGCAGACTTATGTGAAAATGACAGAACCATCAGTTTATTAAGCCATAGATGCAAAAGACCAACATGAATAATTTATAGACGAATGGGAAAACTTGTAGACTCCGGCCTTAGGGAAGATCACTTTGTTTTTATGATAAATATACCAAAACGGGTGGCCAAACTAACATTACAACTTATCTTAGAAGATAGGTTAAGGATAGGCAAATCTACGTTTTAGCATTAGTTGATATGGAGAATGTTTTAGACAATGCTGACAAGAATACACTCATTGAAATACTGAAGGCAGCAGGGGTAAAATATAGAGAGCAAAGAATGAAGTTCATCTTGTACAAGAAACCCAACAGCAGTTGTAAGAGTCATGAGAGAGATTCAGTGGTTAGTATAGGAGCAATCTAGGGTTGTTGCCTTTCTCAAATGTGGTTTAACCTGTCCATTGAGAAAACAGTGAAGGAATTCAAGGAGAGATTTGGAGAGAGAATTAATGTTTAGAGAGAAGAAATAAAAACTTTTTAGTTTGTCGAAGACATTGCAATTCCGTCAGAGACAGCCAAATACATGGAAGAGCAGTTACGTGGAATGGACAGTGTCTTGAAAGGAGGGTATAAGATGAACATTAACAACAGCAAAACAAGGGTAATGGAATGCACTGTCAAAAGATCAGGTCATGATGAAGGAATTAGATTAGGAATGTAGTAATAAATGTAGTAGTTGAGTTTATTTAACTGGGCAGCAAAATAACTTCTGAGTGAAGATCTCTCGGGCCTGCAGCCGGATGGATTGATCGTTGTGGAACGAATTTTCGATAGCGTAACGTGCCATCATCATCAGGTTACTCCCGCTGACTGAGGCGCTGGACAAGAATGGGGCCCCTCCACGCCAACACCAACGTGGTGACCATCACAAAAGTTCTACTGTCACCTCCGTAATTAAGTTAGTTTGCTAAGGTGGATCACGGGATGTGGGAACCGCGATGTTATCCATACGTGTAGGCACGATCACGCATTAATACGGTGCATCTGGAGATAGAATTGGTCGAAAGGTATGCGAAGGGTAAAGGTATGTAAGGGCAGAGGAAAAAAAGTGCCAAGGCAAGAGCCAAGGGAAAAAAACCTCTGCGACAGTGGGGGTAGGTATGAAGGGCAGTAGCGGTATGCTATCTGCGACAGATCATGCAAGGTTTGGTAATGTTAGTAATGGGTATTTTCTCAGTACCGTTAACTTTGCTAGGTTCGTCATAAAGAATCAGTCCGTTTTGATGCGAGGTTCTGCTGCAGCTGAGCTCCAATGAAGTCTCCTGGGTCGGCTGCGGCAGTTTACCCGTTAACATCGGCTGTGGCAGATGGTCAAGTTCTGGTTTCTGGTTTTCTACGTCGGAGATCACACGAGCTCTGTGGACCAGCGTATTTAGAACCCCTTTTCTTTGGGACGGTTGATGACAGCTAGAGGCATGGAGCTACTGGTCCGTGTGGGTTTTCTTCCGATAGACACTGTGTCCCAACGTTCCGTCCGGTTTTCTGCGAACCAAATCATCCAAGGAAGGTAGCTGACCGTTTTGTTCAACTTCCATTGTGAACTGAATCTGGTTGTGTATGGAATTCAGGTGTTGCAACTACACCTGAAATTCATCTTCGCCGTGAGGCCAAATGACGAACGTGTCGTCGACATATCGGTAGATTATCGTCGGTTATAGTGGCGCTGTGTTTAGTGCCTTGTCCTCAAATTCCTCCATGTACACATTGGCAATCACATGTGACAGGGGACTGCCCATGGGCACGCCATCAGTCTGTTCGTAGTAATCTCCGTCAAAAAGAAAATAGGTCGACGTGAGCACGAAATTAAATACTTTTGTGAAGGAGGGCCCAAATTTCTTCTCTATGAGTTCCAGCGACTCCTTCAGTGGTACCCTGGTGAAAACGGAGACAACATCGAAACTGACCATGAGATCTGAGTTGGATAGTCTGAGTTGCCGTATCCGTTCCACGAATGAGCCGAGTTTTTGATATGGTGCTCACATTTGCCAACCTGCGGACTCAAAACTGACGTCAAGTGCTTCGCGAGTTGGTACGTTGGCGCTCCTATTGTGCTCACAATCGATCTCAGAGGTATACGCATCTTGTGTAACTTTGGAAACCCGTAGAGTCTTGGTGGTGCGGCCGCACGGGGACGGAGTTTCTTAGCTGTTTCGTCTGTGAAAGTACTTCGAAGAAGTTCAATTGTCTTGCGCTGTATTCGGCTGGTTGGATCCATCGTGATCTTCCTGTAAGCAGGGTCATCTAGGAGCTTATACATTTTCTCCTTGTATTCCGCAGCTGTTAGCAGAACGTTTATGTTCCCCTTATCCGCCGGCAGGACGACGACCTGTGGATCATCACGCAGCGACCGCAGCGCGGCCCTTTCACGTCTGGTAATGTTGTGCCTGGGCGGCGCAGGCGCGGCTAGAGCGCGGCACGTTTCCCGCCGTATCTCCTCGGCTGTATCCGGCGGTAGAGTGGAGGCCACTTGATCCACACCGCTGATGAATTCAGCGACAGGTAATGCTGCTGTAGGGGCAAAGTTTAAGCCTTTCTCCAGGACTGATAACGCAGCAGCGTCTATATTTTTCCCTGTAAGATTCAGGACGGTGCGCCTCGGCTCCTGATTTGGCTGTTGGATGATTTGGTTCGCAGAAAACCGGACGGAACGTTGGGACGCAGTGTCTATCGGAAGAAAACCCACGCGGACCAGTAGCTCCATGCCTCTAGCTGTCATCACCCGTCCCGAAGAGAAGGGGTTCTAAATACGCTGGTCCACAGAGCTCGTGTGATCTCCGACGAAGAAGGCCTGAAACCAGAACTTGACCATCTCAAAGAAGTATTCCAGGAAAACGGGTATAGCGATCGACAAATCCGGCGTGCTTCCAAACATAAGAGCACACCACAGCCAACACCCGAGGAGGATCCGCAGGCAAAAATTGCCTACATTCCATACGCAGGCAACGTATCGGGAAAAATCGGCAGAATCTTACGACGACAAAACATCAAATGCGTGTACCGCCCGCCGGCAAAGATCAAATCTCTTCTAGGGACAGTGAAGGACGATCTGGGACTCCGGAAATCGGGAGTTTATCACATTCCATGCGAGTGCGGGAAAGCGTACATTGGCCAAACTATTCGAACAATTGAAGAAAGGTGCACTGAGCATAAGCGCCACACCGAACTCCAACAGCCCACAAAATCAGCAATTGCTGAACATTGTTTGGAAACAAAACACAAGATGAAATATGAAGACACAGAGGTTCTACACAATACATCGCGGTACTGGGATTGTCTGTATAAGGAGACCATCGAAATCCGGCTACGAGAGAATCTCATAAACAAGGACAGTGGATTTCAATTAAGCCAAGCGTGGAATCCGGCACTAAAATTTCTTCGATCGCGGCGCAAGCAGAACACCGAGCACAGCGAAGGCAGAGCGCAAACTGAGGTCCGCCACTCGAGTCCAGAGCTGGAGCTACCCCCACCACCGCAGCATCCCGGTGTCCGCACTCGAGGTCAGTGGAGGGGGGTGACCGCAGGTATATATAACACAGCCGCCGGTCCAGCGCCTCAGTCAGCGGGAGTAACCTGATGATGATGGCACGTTACGCTATCGAAAATTCGTTCCACAAAGTTCAATCCATCCAGCTGCACGCCCGAGAGATCTTCACTCAGTATATTAGCCGGGAAAACCTACGAACACACAAAATAACTTCTGATGTCAGAAGTAAAGAAGATATAATATGGAGAATGGCCATGGGAAGAGGCGTTTCCGAAGGAGCGAAATTTATTACATCCAAAATTAATATAAATGAAGTCCTTTCTGAAAGCAATTACATGGGTAGATCTCGCATCTGATGAGGAGGTGCTTAAGTGAGGAGAAAAGGAGTTTTTGGCATATCATGACAGAGAATAATAGGTTGGTGGGACAAATTCTGAGACTTAATGACTTACCATTAGAAGGAAGTATGTGGGGTAAAAATTGTAGAGGGAGACCGGAGAATGAATGCATTAATCAGATACAAATGGGTGTAGGTTGCCGTTCTTATTTTCAGATAAAGAGGCCTGAACAGGACAGAGTAGCTTGGTGAGCTGCATCGAACAAGTATGCGGACTAAAGAGCATAACAATAACAATTTCACTGTATATGTCCTGTGCAACTTATATAACTGAAGTAAATTGTATGAAGAGTAGTTTTATTTTGTGGTGTTTAGTATTATATTTAATTTATTCTATGTCATTGGATTATTTGAGTATATATTTGTCATTTATTTGCGTTTTCCAGTATGACAAGATTATTTTTCTTACTCAATTTCAATTGAAGGGGTGAGAAATATAAAGAAATGTGCAAACAATTACAGAGTGTTACCGTTGAAACTCACAGTCTTAGTGGGGGCTTAATAATATTCTGGGAAATAACAAATAATTGAAATAAAAATTAATTAAATTTAACACAATGACTAAATGTCAAAACTATGAGAGGTGAACTGTGAATGATGTAATAGGAATCTCAATTAACGAAAATCATGATTTCAGTTTGAAAATACGTGAACAGTCAACTGATTTGTTTGAAAATAGCCTACGTGATCGTACAGTACATAAAGATAAGAGATAAACGATTTTTTAATTTTTTTTATTTGCCTCCTTCACAGCGCAGACAAAACTATTGAAATTAATTTTATATGCTACATTTGAAATTTGTTCGACTGCGGTTGACATGCGCTGCCCCGAGTTGCCCCTGGCTATCAGCCGTGCTGCGTCCTTCCGTAGTGTGATGAAATCTTCTATCCCAATGGAATAACGTAATTCCAGGACCGCTCATACGATATTTTCAAAGTACTTATTATACGGACGCTAACACAGCAAGGCCACACTTGTTATAGACCTTGCAGCATTTTAATTCTCACACTTATTACACTACGGCTACACTTCAACGACAGTTCTGCCACAGTTCTAATTCCAGACACTGTTACGTTTTGAAGTTGGAGCACAGTTCTACGCAAGTTTGAATACCCGTCACCTACGTTGTTTTACTGTTAGCAAATTTCAATACCATGTAAACCTTACTTTCGTTCAAAAAACGTTCTCCAAATAGCTCGATATTTGAAAATATCCCCATCAGAATTTCCATGTAGGCCGGGAAAAAAGAGACAAAATGTTGATAATGTCTTTAAAGTTCGATAAAGTTATTTATTTAAAAGTGAGTACGGAAGTTTCTAACATTTTCCCTTCTTTTTACTCCCGGTCCTGTTACTAAGACTCTTGGTGCCAATATTCTTATTTGTGATATAAGAAAAGCACTGCACGTGAGGGAACGTATTGCTTCGTACCACATCAGCGTATGAAGACCAGTTTCTTTCCTATAACCGGATATCTTCTTTCGCTATTGTTGTACCATGCGCAGAAGCAGCACTTAGGTCGTAGATTCGTAGTTTCTTGATGTGAAGCTGAAATAGTTGTGTAATGTAGATAGGTTTTAGTATTCTACAATGACTTATGTCACTCGAAATTTCGGGATGCCAGTGGCCTTTTTTCTTTTATTTATAAAACAGTTTCTCTACAGAAGCCACAAATGTGTGATAGAAATTCATAATATTTATAAATTTTATAGTAAATTTTACGTGATACACGTACTCGATTGTCATAGGTGTTCACTTTCCGAAGTCGCTAGCTCGACTCATATGTTATCCGTCTGAGGCCCTTAACTGGACTTGGCTGCTGTAGTGGTAACACTACGCGATAGTCGCTACATTTTGGCGCCAACAGAACGCCCGTCACATTTCTCTTAAAACAACTTTTAATTAACTTTTTTAAGCAACAGAAACGTAGCTTGATACAAGGTAAGTACATAATACAAACAGAAATATTTAAATTCTTGTCATGTTTCTATTAAACCAACTTTTAACTAACTTTCCAAAACAACAGAAACATAGCTTAACACAAGATAAGTGCATTATATAAACAAAAATATTGTCGCAAGACCACACGTTATACGACTGCTGGCGTGGCGAAATGTTTAGCGTCATCGATTACTGTGCTGAAGATCGCCGGTACAATCCCGTCCACAGGCAAATATTTATTTCTTTTTATTTATCATTTCCAGAATGTTCTACATGTTCCTTATGTTCACTTGTAATTTGTACATGTTTCTTATGTTAACTATTCCTCTAATTTCTGATACATTCTGCCTGTGTATAAATATCAGAGCATTCTGCCCGAGAGGCAGTCACTGCAGCGCGTATGTTTAAGTTCGCAATAAACCTGCTGTCAGTATAAGTGCTGTGGTTAGCTGACAACCCTGCCTTAGAAGTCAAGCCTGCTTCCATTTCAACGTGACAGTATTTTAATTGTGTTATGTTTAATGTAAATATAATTGCTGGTGGGTTTAGGTGGACTAAGATTACAAATAAAAGTCAATCAGATATTAGATGGAAAAATGGGCGGAGCATTCCCTAGGGATACTTGTTCACCGGACCATATGCTTTATGTTTTACTCGCACCACGTATTAAATGAATGTGCAAACAATTGCAGAGTGTTACCATTGATACAGTCTTAGTGGGGACATGATAATATTCCGGGGAATAACAAATAACTGAAATGAGAACTAATTAAATTTAACACAAAGACTAAATGTCAAAATTATGAGAGATGACCTATAAATTAAATTTTTATTTAATTAATTTAACAACGCCAAAGTCAATGAGCTGTTATAATTCATATGAAGACAGAGGAAAGTAAATAACTGTAATAAACAAAGATCTACCTTGTGCTATCATCAGGAGCACGGACAGAAAGATTTATTTCTCCCGATTAGGAAATTATCATTATAGGACCTATCTGATAACTTCGCTTCACTGTAATAGATTTATTTTGTAGAGAACATTCTGCACGATGGCTTCAATAGAGTTTTTTTGTTGGCATGTTCACTATGAACATGTGCACTGTATTAGTCATTGACACTTTCGCTGCACGCAACATCCATGCACATGTTCACTCTCCGGGACCAGAAAATTGGTTGTCGTTAGTTCTTGGCAACAGAGACAAGAGCCGGAAAATATTTCGTTATCTTACCTGGAGCATTTCACGAATATATGTGCTGTAGAGGTTTCCGAGTTACAGTACGTGAATAACAGGCAAACGCCGTGGTATATGGAGCATCTCTAGACCGAAGTCATTATGTTCGGATAGAGTTCAAGAGTAAAGAAGAAACTCTGCGAAAGCTAGATAAGATAGTCCAGAATACACATCAGTAACATCTACATCTACATGGACACTCTGAAAATCACATCGAAGTGCACTGCAGAGGGGTAATACAGCCACTTTTATGATATTTCTCTATAGTTCCATTCTTTAATAGCTCGCGGGAAAAAAGGAACACCTAAATCTTTCTGTTTTCGATTTGATTTCTATTATCATGGTCGTTTATCCCTATGTAGGCGGGTGCTAACAATATTTGTGTTCAAATTTGGAAGAGAAAGTTGGTGAAAGAAATTTCGCAAATAGATCTCATCGCAACAAGTGACGCCGTTGCTTTAATGATTTCCACCCCAACTCGTGGATCATTCCTGTGACACTCTCTCCCCTATATCGCAATGTCCTTGTTTGAACTATCTCTAAATTGTCTGTCAGTACCACATGGTAGTGATCCCACAATGCGCAACAATACTCCAAAATAGGAGGCACAAGTTGAAAGTAGATTGTGAAATTTTTTATTGAAAAATGTCTGGGGGTTGAGATCAGAAAGGGTAATTTAAAACGCTCACTATTGCTCCAAATTACTTTAAGGATGGCCACAGTACTTGTGCAACGGAAATTTATCTAATTGCTTACTCCTTAAGGAAGCAGCAATTAACAAACACAATAATAATGTATATGAAGGAATAGATAAATAAATGGGACGGGGAGCATGAAATTATAAATCAGGAGTTTGATTCTTTAGATTATTATGTATTCAAAAAAATAAAAATGTAAAAATGTGGGGAGACCGAAGAAGCACGATGAAGCATTCACCTCGTACAACAGTGAATTAAATTATTAAGTTAATGCCCGTATTAAAATGGTTTCTGCTCTTTTTAAATATGGAGGCAACGTGGAAGGATATTTGCAAATACACAGGAGATAAAGAAAGCACACTCATTCACTCACTGACACACGCATAATGCTTGCGACACTCACTCAATAGGAAACAATTCATGGTAGTTGCAGAAGCGTCGGCGGCGTTATGACGAGATGGTGGATGTCTTCAAGCACAATTTAAAAGTATACTAAGCAAGAACAAACTCGTGTGCGGAGAGGCAGCGGCACACTAAACTTAAGTACCACGTGGTGTACAAACACGGTGAATTACATAAAATTTACAAAAAGAAATTAATTAAAAAACAAGTAAAGCACACACGAGCATTCGACCGAAGAAAGCTGGTATCAATAAAGCGCATGGCTGAAGGCCAAAGTAATGACCGTTACGAAAGCACGTTGTGCAATCGGTCATACCAAGATAGGAAAGACGGAATAATCCAGAAATTTCGAGAGAGAATTTAGCATGCTCGCGGAAACAGACACCACACGATAACGTTAGACAGAAGCAGCAATGAATTCAAACTTACTAAGTTTACGCAAAGGATGAAGGCCACACACGTGTATTCTAACTTGAGAAAGCAAGATACAAAAATGATTAACAGATTGTCGGTCGCTGTGGCCAAGCAGTCTGCGGCGCGCCAGTCTCATTCTGCACGACCTCTACGGTCGGGTGTTCGAATCCCCCTCGGACGTGGATATTTGTGCCGTCCTTAGTATTAGCTAGTTAATAAGTAGTTTAGGGACTGATAACCTTGTAGTTAAGTCCCATAAGCTCTACAAACATTTGAACGTTTTGGTTAACAAATTGAAAATACAGATACTAAAATTACGCTAAATTACTCCAGTTCTGATAAATAACAATCACTTCGCCCCACATAGCGAAGAGTTACTTTAGTAAAACTTCCAGTATTAACCCAGGAATGGTGATCACATTACAGTTCTAACAGCATGCCATCCCCTCAGCATGATTCGACGAAACACTCACATCGGCTGTCTCAGGAAGAGTGAGCCCAAAGGCCACACGCAGACCGTTTCCTGGCCATACCAGATGTTAGGGTGCGTTCAAAGCCTACTGTCTACCAACCCTCCCTGAGGGTGATAATTCCCTCTACTGCTGTTCCAGACAGTTCTCGTTTGTTACCTCCTTGGCCCATGATTATATTGGTACCACACTAAGAACAAGCCACCTGGCTCTATTATCAAGTAAGGTTGTCTCTGGCAGTGCCGACGACATACGAATCTATACGTTTTTAACTATAGTACACGAGACCTAACGCGCGAAGCGACGACTGAAAGCCATGGTGCGACAGTCAGTCAATATTAATAGCAACCTTCCACATTCATACGAACACACAAGTTCAATCACACAGGAGGAAACGTATATAAACATGGGGCAGTGATCATTAATAAATGAATAAAATAAATTATGTACAGGTAAACAAAATTAATCGTGGAGAAGTTCTTTAGAGTAATGAAAGTAGACTTTTTATAGTTCAAAACTCAAAATGGAACATGACAACACATTCAGTGGATGTGTTTCAAAGTGTGGTGTAGGCAGTTTCCTTAGTAGAACTGTTGTATCTTCTTTCTGCCAAAAGGTGAGAGCCAAACATACCGTCAGTGGATTACAGATCTTCAAGCTCTCACTAGAAATTTCAAATTTAACTGTTCGAGAGGAGCTCTGTATTCAGATGTGATGTTACATGACACTGTTGTCTATAAAATTTCTGATGTCCAACTTTGCGAACAGATTCTAAAAAATGTCCGATCCGTGTTTCCATCAAGTGGAACAGTATGATTCAGGTACCGCAGCAGCAGAAAAATTTTGATTCCATTCCGCTGTGTACTATAGCGTCGTCACCCGATCACGAGCGCCGACGTGCAGTTCCTCCTGCCCACGCTGAGCGAAAACGAGTTGATAGACACAGTGCCTTGCCCGCCAAGGAAGTGAAATCTTGCCCAAAATGTTTCTCGTGGCACAAAAGGCTAAACTATCCATTCCGGTCAGTGGAATGCTATGCATGCGTCAAGAAAGGTCATATACAAGCAGTCTGCTCACAGCAAAAGAAACGGATTTTGCCTTCCCGGCCCAAACAGCGACAAAACCATACTTATTCATTAAATTCAGTATTTTCAAAACCTCTGACAGCCCCTCGTAAAATCACAGACACGGAAGTAGCATAAGTTGTTCGCCTGGCTAGAAAAAATTATATCAGTTTTCGTGTGAATGGCAATTTTATAAAATTTCAGTTCTAGAAAATTATCCTTTGTCGAGGCCAAAAGATTTAATGGATAGATTGGGTGCAAGAAAATATTTCTCAAAAATAGATATGCGAAATACCTACCTTCATCTGCCACTCGACAAAGAATCACAGAAAATTTGTGTTGTCAATACTCCTCTGCGTTTGTTTAAATATTTGCTTCTACCGTTTGGCAGTGCACCGCGCCCGCAAATTTTCAAAGATATTTGGAACAGCTTACAGCTCGGATGCCTTGTTGTTCAAACTACTTGGACGACATAGTTGTGTCAGGCCGTGTCCCAGAAGAACACATTGCATATTTGAGAAGTTTATTTCAAGTTTTGTCGGATGCAGGTCTCAAGTGTCGCTTAGATAAGTGTGACTTCTTCAACTGCAGTTTCTAGGACACGTCATAAACAGTCAAGTTGTGCACCCATGCAATCACATTTGCTTACCATTAACTACCTGCCAGCACCAAACTATGTGAAAGAACTACAGTCGGTCTTAGGAAAGTTAACTTTCTATATTAGGTTTATTCCCAACGCAGCACAAATTGCAGCCTCTTTGCATCGGCTACGCCATAAAAATGTTCGTTTTGTTTGGATAGAAGAATGCCAACGCGCATTTCAACAGTTAACAGATGTTTTGCTCAGTGAGCGATGTTTGGTGCACTTCGATCCGGAAAAACCAGTTCTTTTGCAAGTTGACGCTTCGTCATATGGCCTAGGTGAGATGCCGTCACATAGCGTTTGCGTTCAAACTTTTGACAATCCTACAGTGCCGTCATTCTGAAAGTAGGATGATGCTTTAGCAATAGTGTATGGTGTCAGGAAATTCCATTGCTATTTGTATGGGAGAAAATTTTACTTAGCAACTGACCACAAACCTTTGCAATCATTGTTTCATCCAGCCAAGCCGATTCCTACTCGCACATCACACAAATTGCAACGCTGGGGGTTGCTCTTTTCACACTATCGGTACGAGATTGTGAACAGATCCGCAACTCGCCATGGAAATGCCGACGCACTTTTCCGTCTTCCGATTGGCCCTGATAAAGACTTTGCCGGCCGAGGGGACAGAGGCACTTCAGTCACGGTCTGCACGGTCACTACGGTCGGGGGTTCGAATCCCCCCTCGGGCATGGATATTTGTGCCGTCCTTAGTTGTAGGTAGTTCATAAGTAGTTTGCAAGTTTAGGGACTGATGACCCCGTAGTTAAGTCCCTTAAGCTTAACAAACGTTTAAACATATTAATAAAGACTTTGACGTTTCTATGATGTCTTCTTGTCAGAGAGATGCACAGTAAACTTTCTTGCTATCCTTTGGATTCGACTGTAGGAAAATTTCTCGGGTCGCGGAAACGGATCCCGACTTACGAATTTTGCTGTGTTATATTTGCACAGAATTTCTTGCTCACAACGTGACATTCAAAATTCGCCGGTGCATCGATATTTTGCTAGAAGAAATGAACTTTCAGTCCGTAAAGGTGTCATTCTTGTTTCAAATGACAGTGGACAATCGCGTGTGTTGATCCCACGATGTTTGCAGAAAGAAGTATTGAACTTACTTCACCAAGAACAGTTGGTAATAGTTCGCACTACGCAATTGGCACTGCGACACTGTACTTGGCAGGGTATGGACGCCCATATAGAACAGATCACGTCACAATGCTCAGTCTGCGCTACCACCCAGTCCGTCCCACCTCAGAAATTTTATGCGAGGCCCAAAGCAGATTCATCATGGTAACAAGTGCATATTCACTATGCTGGTCCCTTCTGGAACACTAAGTGGCTTATTGTGGTGATGCTTTTAGTGGTCACCCATTTGCAGTGCCAATGTCTTCTACGACTTCTAGCCGCACGATTAGGGCGTTATGTTCAACGTTTTGTCTGGAAAGTCTCCCTGAACTGATCGTCTCTGACAACGGCCCTCAGTTCACATCGCACGAATTTCGCTCCTTTTGTGAACACAATAGAATGAAGCATCTCACCAGTGCACCGTTTCACCCGCAGTCAAACGGCGCTGCGGAACTTTTCGTCTGGACATATAAGCAACAGATGTCCAAACTCCGTTCGGCGCGCTCACGGGAGTCAGCTTTGCAACTGTTCCTCGCCTCCTACCGCTCGCATCCACGAGAGGGGTCATCGCCGTCCGAGCTTCTGCACGGCCGCCGCCACCGCACCCTGCTCCGTTTGCTCCACCCACCGCGCCGCCCGGAGCAGCAGCCGACGATACGCAAATACCGCTTCGCGTAACCTTTCACAGAGTTCTTAGCGGTCGCTGACAATGGGAGCAGGGTGAGATCGTCAAATATTTCAGTGCTTCCATGTTTGAAATTTCAGGACCTGACGGAGTTGTACGCCGGCACCGCAACGAAATTCGCCTTTGTTGTGTACCCCGTGATCATTCTGCGTTTCTCTCAGCAGATTCGCGCAACATGCAGACCGCGCGGCTTCCGCCGCCCGCGCGACCTTGGCAACCGCCCCCGCATTAGATCAGAATGACCCGACTTCATGGAGGCAGAGCCCCCGCCACCTCCGCCTCCCCTCGACATCCCCATGGACCTATGGACCTGGACCAGCACCCCACACAGCATCTTACGCTGACGTTGCCACCGACGTCACCTTCTATGTCATCATCTGGGCCCCAGGCCTTCGGAGGTTTTCTCGGAGGACGTTACATTGCGGAAAGCGGGGCCAAGCCGGTAGTCTGCCGTCCTCCGCAGCTACAGACTCCGCTCCATCACTAAGTCCACGAGCTCTCCTCCTCCCCTGTTATTTTGCTCCTTACAGGACAACGGTCCGGCGCTTTGGGGTGATGTTGTGGCATTAAGTCAGCATCACACGCATGACGCACGAAAACGATCGTGAAAAAGGTAGCGGATGACAGGCAGCCAATCACACGACGGCACCGCGCCTCCTGGAGGGAACAACCTAACCGCGCGCCCTCTACAAGCAGCTTTATCTAGGCCGACGTGCGTCTGGAAGCGCACTCCCAACTCGGCTCTCAACTAGGCAGTTATCTTGATTCATCGCAGCTAACATCGAGCAAGAAGACGCGGCCGGGAGAACAGACCTACTGTCTGAAACTTGAATTTCTTTTATTCTTTAGTAACTAATAATTGTATCACTAATCTGTATAACTGTTTTAGCTCTCCATGCATCCCACATATCCTGAGTAGATCCTTTCCCGAAAGATGGGCCGACGAGGACAAAACAACTGCAGTATCTTTTGTATGCTATGGCATACCATCATCCCAAAGATACTTCGCAACAGCGGGCTATAATCCAGATGTAAATAAGAACAACAGCATTTGGACATGATCAGACTTCCGATCATGAAACTTTACGTTAGAAACCGGCAACACAGTGGCGGACTATGGGGGGAGGGGGCGAACCGACCTCGGCCTCTCGTTTTTGGGGGGGCTCCAAATACGGAAGCACTGTTTTATTTTATTTTATTTATTTTTATTCATTTGATCGCTCTTTGCTTCACTTTATGGGCTCTCCAAATCAAATCTCAAAGTTATTCTTTTTTAGACTGTCCTGTGCCTTCTGTACGAGGGGGGAAGGGGGGACTCAAAATCCCAAAAGTTATTTTTTTATAGTAATACACCTATTTCCAAGTGGATGGTGGGCTTCATTTTCTTCTGCCGCCACCCTGGGCCTCCGACAGCCTTAGTCCGCCAGTGCAGCAACAACACTATATTTCAATAGCATTATTAATGGTGGTTGGCTGCTATTTCTTTCCTTGCAAGAATAATTGTTACTTATAAATTTCCTTTCTCGAAGTATTTTTCCGCCACAGTGAAAATTATGAAAACCTTTGTAGTAAACATAAGGAGAGGCGTTGAATTTAAATTTGTGCTGTGGCCGGGATTCGAACCCGGGACCTACTACTTACTAGGTAGGCGCTTTAGTCACTCAGCTAACACAGCAAAAAGCGCCTACGTAGTAAGTCGGAGGTGATGTGTTCGAATCCCGTCCACAGCACAAATTTTATTTCAGTGCCTCTCCTTATGTTTAATACCTTTGGTACAAGGAGATAATATTGTCTTAAAGAAATGTATTAGGTGAATGTTATCCATTATGGATGCTGAAGAACTCCGTTACTGTTCCTAATAGGTTGTGGAAATAAAATCCGCTACCAGACACAATTATTGGCGGTTTATTAAAACACTACCGGTTTCGGACTAGTGCCCATCTTCAGGTGTTTACATTCACTGTTGTTGACTGTTTAAAGAAAACGTAAATTACATTGTGCTTAACATACCGATATACATATACAATTATCATATAGATATACATAAAACAAATATGGTATGTGGTGGAGTGATTTGTGTTAAGGTTATAAGTGTACTCACATATAAGTAGGATACCATACTTATATGTGAGTTCAAATTGTTCAGATGTTTGTATAGTCTATGGGACTTAACTATGGGGTCATCAGTCCCTAAACTTACAAACTACTTATGAACTAGCTAAGACTAAGGACGGCAGAAATATCCACGCTCGAGGGGGGATTCGAACCCCCGCCCGTAGTGGCCGTGCAGACCGTGACTGGAGCGCCTCAATTCCCTCGGCCACCGCGGCCGGGTATATGTGAGTGCACTTATAACCTTAACACAAATCACTCCACCACATACCATACTTGTTTTATGTATATCTATATGATAATTGTATATCTTTATGTTAAGCACAATGCAGTTTACGTTTTCTTTAAACAGTCAACAACACTGAATGTAAACACCTGAAGATGGGCACAAGCCCGAAACAGGTAGAGTTTTAATAAACCACCAATAATTGTGACTGGTAGCGGATTCTATTTCCAGAACCTAAATGTATTATAGTTGAAAACCTTTGTATTCACCACTGCACCGTTATCTGTCGATTGCTCCTGGTGCAAGAGATGACCCCCACGTTATTGGGTTCGAACGGATGTTGTGCCACGAAATCTCGAGCGCAGAGCGTTAATCCATCCGTGTAATTAGCGTAGACGGAGGAGAGGTGTGTGTGACGTGAGGTGCGCGGGCAGCGGCGCTGTGCGGCCGGCGGTTGCTAATAGCGACCATTGTTCCCCAATCTGCGCGCTCACTTGGGGCGCTATCAGCGGCGGACAAGGGCCCGCTATCTGGCCGCTGGCCGCTGCCGCTGCCGCCATTTCACACCCTCGTGCGCGCGCATGCCTTTGTTCCGCCGCCTCTGACGCCGACAGCCGCTGTCAGCCGCGAAATGCGCCGCCGGTGTTGTGCGGAAACAGGACGGACCTCGTCAGGCATACTGCTTACTATCCTGTCCGCCCTGGACACCGGGCTCGTCCGCGTTCTTCTCCACACAGTCTAGTCCAGGACCTTTATGCAAAAAGATCGCACTGACGTGTTTTACGGCCCACTTTAGATTTGTAGTTTTATAAGTTTTTACAAACATTTTGGACCAAAATAATAATATAAATAATAAAAAATTAATTAATAAGTGTGTCTGAAACCCTTTTATGAAAAAAAAAAGTAGTGGCGCGTTTCAAACCACCGACCTTTAGCGTCATAGTCCAACGCTTTACTCACTACGCTATGGGTATATGTATGATTTGCGGTCTTTTTCATTGTTCGTACTTGGTCGTTCGTTGATCATTTAGCTCAGCTTTTTTTATTACAGAGGGCAGTCAGCCCTCTGACCGAGCGTGCTGAGCCACGGCGCCTGGCTGCTACGGCCATCAATCACAAAATGCGTCCTATAATCTCATACTATTGATGGCCGTTGTTAGCTGATGCTAATGTGGCATTTGTAGACATTAGATTATCATTTATCGTACGAAGAACGATATGTTTTTGTTAATTCTTCAAACGTTTGCACAATCTATGGGACTTAACTACGGGGTCATCAGTCCCTAAACTTATCAACTAGCTTATACTAAGGACGGCACAAATATCCATGCCAGAGGGGGGATTCGAACCCCAGACCGTAGTGGCCGTGCAGACCGTGTCTGGAGCGCCACAGTCCCCTCGGCCACCGCGGCCGGCTAGGTGAGAGATGAAACGCCACTACGGTCGGGGGTCAAATCCCCCTCGGGCATGGATATTTGTGCCGTCCATAGTCGTAGGTAGTTCATAAGTAGTTTGTAAGTTTAGGAACTGATGACCCCGTAGTTAAGTCCCTTAACCTTAACAAACATTAGAACATTAGAGAGATGAAACTTCTTGCAATAGTCTCAGCTATATGGCCTAGTTAACTTACTAAAAGTCCTCGAAGCACCGGGTTGTGGAATCGCGGTTAGGACGTCATCAATATGGCGGCCTAAGAAACTGTAATCTTAGAACGGCTATAAATTCTCACAGGATTGACCCAAAAACGTCATTTTGCGTCAAATTACAGAGGAAGCGCGGAAAAACATTTTATAGCAATATTAACCCTAGAACGGTCGGTCGAAAAATAGCTTCAGGAACGTTCGGGCCGGGTCTGTGGGACCCAACAATTAAAATGCTTAGGACAAGTGCCAAAAAAGTGTATTTACATCAAATGACGAGTTTTTATAGTGTTTAGGTCCTACCAAATGCTGTAGGCACATCATTTCAACGTTCTGAATTTCACAATTTCTGTAAAATGAAAAAGTAGAAAATATACTTTTTTGCAGTAATAAATGTAACCACACTAGAAGTACAAGTAAATTGGATTGAAATACAAATATAAATGAGAATAATTTGTAGAACTGAGAAGCAGACTTGTTGAATTTATGTTATATAAATCGAAATTGTGCATATAATGAATAGTTTGTATGCTATCGTCCTCTAAAATCGTCACTTTTCGTAACAGACGACACAAACCATTTCTGCATGCACCAAGCACAACTATATTTTGCAAATTTTGCAGAAGTATTTAGTTTTGCTGTCCTTCTACTTATAGCATCTTCCCCTTCATCCCCACTTATTTCACTATTGGTATCATGATCACTGTTTATTTCGAAGTCTGGGTCCGCACCAGAATCGTCAATTTCATTATCATCGTATAAAATGTTGCAAATTTCACAGTATGAAACACTTTTTCTTTAAATTTTATATTTTAAATTATTGGCATCAGAAATAGTTCACAAAGTAATTTGAAACTGGATGAAACACCAAATAAAAATCCACCCGCACCAGTAGAAATCAATAACATAAACGGTCGGGCTGGGTCTGACAGACCCACCCGATTTTTGGAGAACTGCCGAACATTGTCTAAACAATTATGTTAATGCTTTCTCTTGCATGTTTCAGGAAGCTAGCAGAGCGCTCGCGTCGGATCATCCACTATAAGCATATAAATTCATTGAAATAGAAACTAGTGGGTCTCACAGGCCCTGCCCGACCGTTCTAGGGTTAAACATTTTTGGAGAAAGCTTTTGACAATGTTGACTGGAATACACTGTGTCAAATTCTGAAGTCAGCAGGGGAAAAATACTGGGAAAGGAGAGTTATTTACAACATGTACAAAATGCGCCGCCGCGTGTTGTGCGGAAACAGGACGGACCTCGTCAGGCACACTGCTTACTATCCTGTCCGCCCTGGACACCGAGCTCGTCCGCGTTCTTCTCCACACAGTCCAGGACCTTTATGCAAAAAAATCGTACTGACATGTTTTACGGCCCACTTTAGGTTTGCAGTTTTATAAGTTTTTACAAACATTTTGGACCAAAATAATAATCTAAATAATAAAAAATTAATTAATAAGAGTGTCTTAAACTCTTTTAGGGGAAAAAATAGGTACTGGCGGGTTACGAACCACCGACCTTTAGCGTCATAGTCTAACGCCTTGCCCATTACGCTACGCCCTTCAATCGCAACATAAGTCCTCTAATCTCACACTATTGATGGCCGTTGCTAGCTGATGCTAATGTGGCATTTATAGACATTAGATTATCATTTATCGTACGAAGAACGATATGTTTTTGTTAATTGTTTACTGCGCCAGTGCTTTGAAATGACAACGTGTAAACTACAATAAGAAAATCGTCAAATACGCAACGCAAAATGGCGTATGCCACAGAGAGTTCTGGGCGAGGAATGTCCGAATGGAGGGTGCCAAATCTCCGTTATTATTGCAAATATGTCGCATACGATACGAGATAGAAAAAAAAAAACGTAAGGGAGCTAAGTTGTAGAGAATTTTCTCCTCTACCAATTACGTTATTCAATTTTCGTGTCAGATGAACGGTTCGTTTGCAATTACAATTAAATTACAAACGGTTTTTCTTTTTCATTACTACCGTATTTTTTGTCCGAAAAAATTGAAAAAATGAGGTTCTGGTCTCTGGGGGCCTACAATCATGTCTGTAAAATTTGGTGCTGATCGATTGAACAGTTAGTCTTAAAAACAGGGAACACTTTACGGACAGACAGACAGACATACATCCCAAAATAACCGTTATTTTTGCAAATTTTTTTGAAACGCTATGCGATATGAAAAAAAAAAAAAAACATAAGAGAGCAAAGTTGTAGAGAATTTTCTCCTCTACAAATTCGGTTATTCAATTTTCGTTTCAGATGAATAGTTAAGCAGTTATTTTCATTTAAATTTCGAGCTGTCAAAAGACGATCGCGAAGGCCCACTTTTAGTGACACTACCGTAACCTACAGTGTGCCAAAAAGGCCTGAATAGGAAATACTAGGTGAGAGATGAAACCTCTTGCAATAGTCTCAGCTATATGGCCTAGTTAACATACTAAAAGTCCTCGAAGCTCCGGGTTGTGGAATCGCGGTTAGGACGTCATCAATATGGCGGCCTAAGAAACTGTAAACTTAGAACGGCTATAAATTCTCACAGGATTGACCCAAAAAGTACCTTTGCATCAAATTACAGAGGAAGAGCTGAAAAACATTTTTATAGCAATATTAAATGTACATATAACATTTTTGGAGAAAGCTTTTGACAATGTTGACTGGAATACACTGTGTCAAATTCTGAAGTCAGCAGGGGTAAAATACTGGCAAAGGAGAGTTATTTACAACTTGTACAAAATGGGACGCCGCGTGTTGTGTGGAAACAGGACGGACCTCGTCAGGCATACTGCTTACTATCCTGTCCGCCCTGGACACAGAGCTCGTCCGAGTTCTTCTCCACACAGTCCAGGACCTTTATGCAAAAAAAAAAAAAATCACACTGACGTGTTTTACGGCCCACTTTAGATTTGTAGTTTTATAAGTTTTTGCAAATATTTTGGACCAAAATAATAATCTAAATGATAAAAAATTAATAAGAGTGTCTGAAACCCTCTTAGGGAAAAAAATTTAGGTAGTGGCGAGTTCCGAAATACCAACAATTAGCGTCAGCGTCTTACGCCTTGCCGACTACGCTACGGCCATCAGTCACAAGATACGTCCTTTAATCTCATACTATTGATGGCCATTGTTAGCTGATGATACATCTACATCTACATACATACACCGCAATTCACTCCCAAATGGAACGAGGAAAAAAAGAATGCCTATATGCCTCCGTACGAGCCCTAATTTCTCTTGCCTTTGTGATCTTTACGTGAAATGTAAGTATGCGGCAGCAAGATCGTACTACACTCAGCTTCAAATTCCGGTCCTCTAAATTTACTCAACAGAAATTCACATAAACAACGTCGTCTTTCCTCCAGCGATCCCCAGTTGAATTTCCAGAGCATTTCCGTCACACTCGCGCATTGGTCGAACCTACCGTAAACAAATCTATCTGCTCGCCTCTGAACTGTCTCTATGTCTTCTTTTAAACTGATCTGCTGCGGGTCCCAAACACTTGAGCAATACTCAACACGTGGTCGTACAAGCGTTTTATACGCGGTCTCCTTTACAGGTGAAGTACATCTTCCAAAAATTCTCCCAATAAACCGAAGTCGACTGTCCGCCTTACTCACAACTGTCCTTACAGGTTCGTTCCATTTCATATCGCTCTGCATTGTTACGCCTAGATATTTGAACGACGCGACAGCATCAAGAAGCTCATTACTAATGCTGTATTCCAACATTATAGGATTGTTTTTCCTACTCATGCACATCATCTTACATTTTTTCTACATTGAGAGCTAGCTGCCATTCTTCGCACCAACTAGAAATTTTGTCTAAGTTATCCTGTATGTTATTACAGTCAGTTAAAGACGACACCCTCCCATACACCATAGCATCATCAGCAAACAGCCGCAAATTACGACTTACTCTGTCCATCAGATCATTTATATAGATAGAAAATAATAGCGGTCCTATCACACTCCCCTGGGGCACGCCTGACGGTACACTCGTCTCTGATTGACACTCGCCGTCGAGAACAACGTACTGCGTTCTAAAACTTAGGACTTCTTCCAGCCAGTCACAAATCTGTGAATGGCATTTGTAGACATTAGATTATCATTTATCGTACGAAGATATGTTTTTGTTAATTCTGCAGTGCGCCATTGCTTTGAAATAACAACGTGTAAGTTACAATAAGAAAATCGTCAAATACGCAACGCAAAATGGCGTATGCCAGAGAGAGTTCTGGGCGAGGAATGTCACGTGACATCTCCGAACGGCTGATTTTCGTTAATTCAATGGAGGATGTCAAATCTACGTCATTTTTGCAAATATGTTTCAAACGATACGAGATAGAAAAAAAAAACGTAAGGGAGCTATGTTGTAGAGAATTTTCTCCTCTACCAATTAGGTTATTCAATTTTCGTGTGAGATGAACGGTTCGTTTGCAAATACAATTATATTACAAACGATTTTTTTTGTATTAATACCGTATTTTTTGTCCGAAAAATTTGAAAAAGGGAGGTTCTGGTGTCTCGCGGCCTACAGTCATGTCTGTAATATTTGGTGCTGATCGGTTGAATGGTTCGTCTTAAAAGCAGGGAACACGTTACGGAAAGAAAGACAGGCGGACAGACAGACAGACAGGCATCCCAAAATCGCTGTTATTTTTGCAAATATTTTCGAAACGCTAGGAGATATGAAAAAGTGGGCCAAAAACGCCTGAATAGGAAAATAATTAGCTGAGAGGAGAAACCTCTTACAGTAGTTTCAGTTAAATGGCCTAGTTAACACACTAGAAGTCCCCGAAGCCGGGTTGTGGAGTCACGTTTATGACGTCATCAATATGTTGGCCTAGGAAACTGTAGACTAATCTTAGAACGGCTATAAGTTCTCACAGGAGTGACAAAAAAATATCCTTTTTGCGCTACATTACAGAGGAAGAGCTGAAAAGCATTGTTATAGCAATATCAAATGTACGAGGCGCGTCCAGAAAGTAAGTTGCGTTTGGTAATAAAGTGAAATTGTACACAGATACACAAGAAATTTTTATTGCACAAAATTCTACAACTCTAAAACTACTTTTCCACATGTTGTTGTTGTGGTCTTCAGTCCAGAAACTTGTTCAATGCAGCTCTCCAACGTAATCTATCCTGAGCAATCCTCTTCATCTCCTCATAAGAATGGCAACCTACATCCATTTGAATTTGCTTACTATATTCATCTCTTGGTCTCCCTCTGTGATTTTTACCCCACTCACTTCCCTCCAACGATAATTTCACAATTCCGTGATGTCTAAGAATGTGTCCTACTAATAGATCCCTGCTTTTAGTCAACGTATGCCAAAAATTCCTTTTCTCCCCAATTCTGTTCAGTACCTCCTCATTAGTTACGCGACCCACCCACCTAGTCTTCAGCATTCTTCTGTAACACCACATTTCAAACGCCTCTATCCTCTTCCTGTCCGCACTGTTAATCGTCCATGTTTCACTCCCATACAAAGCAACACTCCGCACAAATACCTTCTGAAAGGACTTCCTTATGCTTAACTTAGTGTTCGATGTTAACAAATTTCTCTTTTTCAAAAACGCTTTTCTTCTCATTGCCATTCTGCATTTTATATCCTCTGTACTGCGACCATCATTTCTTATTTTACTGCCTAAGTAACAAAACCCTTGTTCATCTTATATTCTTCTTTCAACACACTGTCCATTCCGTTCAATTTGCTCCTCCAGGTCCTTTGCTGTCTCTGACAGAATTGCTATGTCGTCGGCATAACACAATGTTTTTAACTCTTCACCCTGAACTGTAATACCTTCTCCAAATTTCTCCTTGCTTTCCTTTACATCTTGCTCAATGTACATTTGAATAACATTGGAGAAAGGCTACAACCCTGTATTACTCCCTTCCCAACCACTGCCTTTCATGCCCTTCAACTCTGACAACCGCTGTCTGGTTTTTGTACAAGTTGTAAATAACCTTACGCTCCCTATATTTTACTCCTGCTTGTTTCAGAACTTGAAAGTGTTTATTCCGAAATGTAGGTTTGCCTTTCCTTAATCTATCTTCTAAGATAAGCCGTGCCGCGGTGGAGTAGTCGAGCGGTCTAAAGCGTCTCGCTGCGGAGCGCGCGGTTGCTCGCCGTGGAGGTTCGAGTCCTCTTTGGGGCATGGATGTGTGTGTTGTCCTTAGGTTAGTTTACCTAGGTTTAAGTAGTTTGTAAGCTACGGACTGATGACCACGCAGTTCGGTCCGATACAATTACAAACATTAGAAACATTTTTTGAAGTTAAGCCGTAAAGTCAGGATTGGCTCCCGAGTTCCTATATTTCTTCTGAATCCAAATTGATCCTCCCCAAGGTCGGCTTCTAACTACTTTTCCATCCTTCTGTAAATAATTCGTGTTAAAGTTTTGCAAGCATGACTTATTATTTCTCAAAGCGTGGCACCAGGTTTTGTGTACCTTCTTCATAGAAATCTGCCGCCTGTGTCTTCAACCAGTTGGAAACAGTTTCTTTCACCTCGTCGTCATTGGTGAAGTGATGACCGCCAAGGAAAGAATTGAGATGTCCTGGAACTTGTCATCAATCGCGTGAACCAGTACTTCTGTAACCAAAGGTGGACACCCACTTCGTTCTACATCGTGCACATCACTACGCCCGCCATTGAACTGCCGGACCTATCTTCTCACCATCGAATCACTCATCGCATTTGGTCCGTAAACATCGCAAATTTGCCGATAAATTTCGCTTGGTTTCACTTTCCTCGCATTAAGAAACCGAATCACCGACTTGATTTCACAGCTGGCGGGATTTTCAATCAAAGCCGACATTTCAAACGAGCATAACAAAGCGTACGTAACTGACAGCGATCTCCAAATGGCGCTCGTTCTTCTCCTTGATAGACATCGTCTACAGCGCATGTGCGGAACTGCAGTCGCAGCGCTACAGCGGAGATAAATTGAAACGGAACTTACTTTCTGGAGGCGCATCGTACATATAACATTTCTTCTGAGTTATAGTAACAAAAAGGGAAATAATATAATTTTTTCAAAGTTTCTTTTATGTTTCTCTATTAATAACTGCGTAATTATGCAACGAAATTAAGATTTTTTTAAAATTAATCATGTAAAACATTCTTAGAGATTTCAGACAATAGTAGTATGTTTTTCCTATCATTAATAGTAAAGGAGTTATCTGAAATTATTTACTGTAAGGTGTGATTATTCACTAGTCAGACCGCATGTTAGAATAGTAAGGAGAGATATCTTGAATCCTTGTTCAAGACTTGCAACTACAGCATGAAAATATAACATATCTTGATCTAAAACTCGAAGTACTTCTTGGAGAGATGTGATATGAGAAGTCCTTGAAAGGCCTTGTCCCACAGACGACTTCTGATAGTAAATGGGCACGTTACCAGGAGCAAGTGCAATTAGAAGGACGAGTAAATCGACATCTGTACCAACGACCATAGTTGCCTCCTCCTTCGCTGTGCTCTTTCAGAAGTCAGTTTATCAGCATCAGCCTGTCATTGACGTGTCAAAATATTACCAAATTTCAGATCACTTCTTAAACCAGCATCAAATCGATTATTTCCAGAATTGATCAGAATTTTTTCTCGGCAGTCTTTGCACATCATATTTTCTGTAAAGTGAATGTTTGATATTTTGCCTGCCGTCGTCTGTTCTCTTCGCTTTTTCTGCTGGTATGGAATAACCATCAAAACGACAGCACAGCAATTACCATAATGTTTCCTCACATAATTTATGGAAAGTACATATAACTCTTTGTAACTCAAACATTGTGACCAAACAATTCAAATGTTCAAATATTTGTAAATCTATCGGACCAAACGGCGTGGTCATCATTCCGTAGCTTACAAACCACTTAAACTAAGTTAAAGTAACCTAAGGACAACACGCAAACCCATGCCCCAGGGAGGACTCGAACCTCCGACGGCGAGCAACCGCGCGCTCCGCAGCGAGACGCCTTAGACTTCTCGGCTACTCCACCGCGACCAATAACAACCCTCCGCAATAAATATCCACTATTTACAACATAGGAACAATCTTGAGGAGGTGAGAGACGAATGTCACTTGATATGCCGTTATCTAACATATCATAAAATACGGCTTTTTGTGTTTTTCACATGTAATAATCATCAAACAACGATAAGTGATGAGTTGTCAGCTCCTGGTTTAAGCATTTCTGGAGGCCGTCATCAGTTTTCGCAAGACAACTTACTCTGAAGAATAGCTGCATGCGTGCTAATATCATCACCTCGTTACTTCGACGTAAACGAACTTACGTGCATATTTTCCCTACACTTAGTACCACTGCAGCTTTTCGGAGTTCAGCTGCATCCTCACTTGCTATAGTACCACTTGACAATGATATGCGCTCAGAACTATTTGTGAGCGGAGAATCTGAGGCGAACCACGCCACCACTTTTAACAATCGTTATTATCATGTGCTTGTCGTGATTTCCTTAGCTGAACGTGTTGATCAGTGGAGGTTACTTCCACACCGCAAAATTTCTCAAAGCGCTGAATGATCTCTGCATACATCTTCTGCACCCATCAATTCAGGGTACTATTTGCTATCCACCAGATGATTTGAACAGTCTCATCAATACTTATCGTCATGTGACTCAAACTACCAGCTCACATTTTTTCAGTACGTCTAATCGAAAACAGTTCTGTGGTGACAGAACTTTGGAACTCTTGTGGTGCCGGCCTATCTTGAATGTGTTGACATCTGTTATATGTATAAATGCGCACACTTTGCATATGCAAGTGGCCAGCTTCATGTAAAAAGGATACCGCCTATCTGAATTTGAGCCACATCTGCTCTAAACTTACTTTTAGTATTAGGAACTAGTGGAAATAAGATTTTTCCCTGTCGATTGTGGTCAGATTTGTGTATGACGGCAAAAAATAGAATGATACATTAAAGATAAGACGTTTCTTTATTTTTCTAGATAATTTCCAAGTGCATTGAGAGATTTGTCATTCCGCTTTATAAGATTCAAAAAGTTTTCCAGATGAAAATCAGGGCGCTCCCAACCAAGAGTTGCAAACTGGTTTTGCGTTGCCGCTGCTGAGTGTGGTTTTCCATGCAGAACGCCAGATCTGAGAAGGCTAGGCTGCTTTTTCCGAATCACCTGTCTCAATTTCGATAGAGCGGCACAGTACCGCGCAGCATTGATCGTTGCATCCTCAAAAAAGTCCAGCAACAAAACTCCTTGGCCGTTCCAATAAACTGTGAGTAGCACTTTATCTGCAGATGGCGTGCTTTTGAACTTCTTTCGGACAGATGATGACGGATGTTTCCACACCATAGCCGTTCAAATGCTTCTCTTGTCTTCAACACCTCGATTTTCCCTGGACGAATTTCTGAAGCTTATAAAGAGGATTGAAAAATGTCTCAATGTACTTGTAAATAAAGATATGTCTTATCTTTTCTGTCAAGTTTCATTTTTTTCCTTTCATGCACAGTTCTGCCCACAGTGGACAGGGTAAAGTTATTTTCCAAGCCCCCCTCGTAAAATGCCATTGCATTACACTTCATACAGTTCATAGACATTGATTCACAGTAGAAGAATAATAATCGTACTATAGAAACTCTTTTGAGGCATGAAATTCATTTTAACCGGACGTCTTTAAGAAGGAAAAGATTACGTTCATTTCCACATGCTTGCATTATATTTCCGATTCTTTGCGCCGTTGTAATACGTTTCACAAATATATTTAGCGGATATCAATTTCATTTCAATGAAACTATACACAATATATCATTTACAAACAAAATACTTGTAATCTTAACCGACTAAACTACTGTGGTCATCGGTCGCTAGACTTACAAACCTCTTAAACTATCTCATATCCAGGTCAAGACACACTCCCATGCCCGATGGAGAACTCCTAACACGAGCGGCCGAGCTATTCGTAACGTGGCGCTTCAAACTAAATGATCATTCCCGCACAGATCTCCACTAACTGTACACTATATTATTACTAATTATATCTCTTTGTTTATATCCATACAATGTAACCCAGTGCTATCCAGAAAGTTCCTTTCATGAACTTCTTTATGATCTGATGCATTTAAAACCTCATGGCATTTTAAACGCCCGCCTTAATTACCTACGTTCCTCGCATTATGTGGCACATAACCACAACAATGTACCAACATGAAGGGCTTATTGGAAACATACGGAAAGCCACTGCACGTTTGAACAATCTCAACCACACCAACGTTGTTGAACGGAAGCAGATTGCAAACTTTTATTGCGGCAACAGTCATCGGTGGCAGATTGAAAGGTCAAGAATTACTGATTCCAATCATACCAACGATTTACAATTGGAATTGCCTCTGTTATTCAAGAAAGCTCTAGGCAAATAATTGACTATGGCCGGCTTAAATTTGGAATATTCGTGCTTTTCGCATGGCTTTCCCATGAGTTGGCATACCATAATATTTATAGCTTTTTATTGCAAATCGAAAGAAGACCTGTTCTATTGACCTTAAAACGAACCAATAAATATTTAGTCTAATTTTTCACTTTTTGACATGTAACATATCCGGCAGGCCACCGCCGCAGAGCCTACGATCGCGCTAGTCGTAACGTGGGACAATGAACTAATCTACACTGGCATAATTTAAGTTCGGTTACCTGCATAATATGGTAACACCCAAAGCTGTCACCGCTCCTGCAGGAACTCTGATCTTGAAAGTAACATAGGCGGGTGATGCCCATCGTACAGCGGTGAAGCGCGTGCTATTCTAACGCGAAGATGGCGATAGAAACTACCTGCACCCGAAAATCTTATTCCACCTTTCGCCTTGAGTGCTGTACCCATGCATGTAATGCTGGCATATCTAATATATAAAGCAGAGTGTCCATATTTTCGTGTGTTTGTTGGTACGTGTTACATACAAATCTACAGTTTTGTTCCAAACTTCATGAAATTTTGTACACGTAAACTTCAATCCATGAGGACTGTTGCTGTAAGTGTAAGAATCACGTACAACACATTGCTCACGAGATATCATAAACAACTAGATGCGCGAAAAACTGCTGCATTTAGCGAGAAGGCTGCTCATTTTCTCCTAAGCCACTGCACCGATTTCAACCAAATTTGGTACACACATTCCGTGAGGTAACAATTGCTGCAGGAATAAGAATCACATACGACACATGGTTTACGAGATATACCGCCATAAACGATAGGAGTTGCAAGTAACTGTCACATAATGCGACGGAACTTCATAAATACACTATATGCGAATAAAAGTACTTAGCGAATTGCAACCAACTTTAAACATAATTCCAAATCTTTATTAAACTTTTCTCGCTGACAACCACATCAAAAAAATGAAAGGAAAAAAGTTCCTCGCTTACCACTTTTCTGCTGTTCATGGATAAAACTACGGCATTCGATATGACGCAACCATTTATAATTTGTACACTACAAACTATAGCCGCAGGAAATTTTACAGACAGTATACACACGTATAGTTGAATGTACCTTCTAAATTGTATCACAGTGCGACACGTAGTTCATGAGATATGAGCACATAAACAGTAACGTTGCGCTCCTCTCGGACTAAAACAACGCAATTCGGTATGATGTTACAATTTATAATTTCTGCACTACAAATTGTAGCCGCAGGAAATTTTACAGATAGTATTCACACATAGAGTTGAGTGTACCATCTAAATTGTATCACAGTACGACATGTAGAACATGAGATATGAGAACATAAATAGTAACGTTCATGGAAAACCGCCCCATGACGCACCAAGTTTTAATCTACTAGCATACAAATCTACAGTTTTGCTCCAATCTTTATGAAATTCTGTGCACGTAAGCTTCAATCTATGAGGACGATCGCCGAAATTGTAAGAATAATGTGCGATACAGAGTTCACGAAATATAACCTTATAAACAATGAAATGCACTAAAAAGTGCTGCACTAAGCGACAATTCTGCTCATTTTCTCCTAAACCACCGGGCCGATTTCAACCAAATTTGATACATACATTCCTTACCACGAGGTAACAATTGTTGCCGGGTTAAGAATCACATACACCCATGATTGGGTCATAAACAATAACAGTTGCAAGAAACTATCACACAATGCGAAGAAATTTATAAATACGCTATACGAGAGTGAGAGTAGTTAGCGATTTGCAACAAACTTTAAACATAACTTCAAACCTTCATTAAACTTTTTCTTGCTGACAACCATAGCAAAATGCTGAAAGGAAAAAAGTTCCTCGCTTACTACTTTTCCGCTGTTTATGGAGTACGGAATTCGGTAAAGTTACAGTTCATAATTTCTACACTGCAAATTGTAGCCGCAGGACGTTTTACAGACAGTATACACATGTATAGTTGAGTTTACCTTCTAAATTGTATCACAGTACGACATGTAGTTCATGAGATATGAGCACATTAATAGTAACGTTCATGGAAAACCGTACCATCACGCACTGTTTCATCTATTATTTCTTTGCTACTAATTGTGTTCGCAAGAGATTTTATATTTATACAGCCCTTATAAAAATGAATATATACCTGAAATATGGCAGAAGTAAATAAACAAATACCCGGGCAACGCCGGGTTTTCAGCTAGTATACAATATTTACCGATGTGTGGCATGACGATAGCAATACAATAACCCGCTATAATTTTCGAAAGAACAGACAAGACACACACACACACACACACACACACACACACACATACACAAACACACACCTACACACACACGGGCACACTGTACGATAGCTTTTTGTCTCAATTATTTACATGTTATTTACATGGCGTTTAATTATAGTGAGAAATGATGGGGCGTAGTAAGCAACAATACATGGGTTCAAATCCCTGTTGGGGCGTGAGTTTTCAAGCTTCTCCATTTGAATTATTTCAATACTCACTCGCATATAATGTCGTAAATTCTTTGTATCTAAAATTTATATTATCCTTCGAATCTTTCCACCCAGTGTTTGCGTGTGTTGTCCCTTGATAGATGTTTCTGATCAATGTATTAGCAAACGTACCCTCACGAAATACTGGACCTAAGTAGAAAAAGACTTATTATTTCTATTCTGAAGGTCACATACACACGGTTGATTACCAAGAATATCCACATAAGTTTAAATTGCTGTGTAAACGATAGCAAGAAGAAGCCCAAATTAAAATTATTCAAATGTCAGCAGAATAATATCCTCAAACAAGATCTCCCCCATACTATACTAACACTATGAGCACGAGCTAAGCTACGAATTATCCATTCTTGTGGCCACAAATTTTTATCTATATTCCAGATTACTTATATGCTGATTTATTAAGATACTAACAAGGAAAGAAGTTGGACTCGAACAAACACACATACATCAAAATGGTACGAGACATAATGTATAGATCCCTTATTGCACTAGTGACACTCTGCAAAACTCTACAGTCGTCCGTTAGAGGCCGCTGCGAGTGCCTTGCCACCTTGAACTTTGACCTGTCGGTTCGCCAGTAGGGACGGTGCGGTGTGGCTCCCAAGTTGCGTTTTGTGACATATGTGTGGTGAAGCGTCAGATGGAGCGGCGCTTGATAATCAATCCTGCTAAAGTATTGCGATTAGTTGAGATGAAGTTACGAAGAACCTTTATTAGTGAAGGGTGTATTAGTTTAGAAGATGAATCATTTGCGTGCTTTCTCGTATCTGTTATGGTACAGAAATATGAAGTTAGATACTGTTGTAACACCAACACATAATGATGATACAAGGATGATAATGACGAAGAACACATTGCTAGCGGTAGTGCTACGGTAAGTGCGGGAAGAGGCGATGGAAGCAGTGACAGTGAATACCAACAGTCTTCCGAGAAGAAGGTTAAAGTTGCAACTATCATTACGGCTTTTGATGACAATACGCTAGAGAACATGTACGATGATTATTACATAAGTTATAGTTCAGATATCTGCATTACGTGTGGCGTCTACAATTACATCTACAGTGCTATCTAGAGCATGATTGCAAAGTTTTGCATAAAAACGACACCCACCAGCACATTGAGGTGTACGTAGAGATGCTGTAAGCAAACGTTCATATAGCTATGTTTGTTCGAGTCCAAGTACTTTCCTTGTAATACACGAATCTGACATCACGATCATATATCAACTGACAAAATTTTGTCTGCGTCAGCAGAAGGCGGAAAGTAGCAATGATGTCGTTTGTTGTCTACGGATATAAGGAAATATTAACATTTGCGTTCCTGAACAGCATTTGGAGTTGCTCACATCATTATTAGCTAGTCAGGAAGGCGGTCGTTAATCACATGAAGTATTCAGACTGTCTCTCTCCCACTGACATGAAATACTTATTGGTGAGAATACATCCGCTACTGTAGATGGCCGTTCTCATCAAATAAGGCCAAAGAAGTCCGTCATAAAAATCGTTAAACCTTCATTCCCCCATACTTTCCTCGAGAAGACTCATCACTTAAACAATAATGACACTTGTCAGTTTATTTCCCAGTTCATAGACGGAAATCAGCACATTGTGTACCCGCTACAATTCACGTAAACACCATAGAATATCGATAACTAAAGACAAATTAAAAAAAAAATTAACTGGCTCTCTTATTACCTTTCATTCCGCCGGGACACCGACTATTATTACTATACAACAACTGATCAAATATAAAAAATTGTACATGTTTAATCCAGCATTTTCTGGACTTAGAAACGTTAACATAATTCACAACATTGAGTTATCCAGTGGTATTATAATAGAAACAGGCAACAAAATTTTAGTGGCAGTAAAAACTGTTTAATCAGCATTTGGAAAGGGAATTATAAATGAAGTGTTAAATATAATGCAATGCCAAAAAACAAGAAAAGTCTTGCCTGTATACAAGGTAATGAAATTAGTTCAAATAAACTGTATAACCGCAGTCACGCTTATCTGTGACTCATTTTGCTATCAAAAGTTTGGTTGATGTGATGTTGAAGACACTTCTGGTTTCATAGCAGCAGCTACTCATAATTCAGATTTTTTGGCAAAGAGACCAAAGTACTACAAAGTACAAAGTACTACAATCCTCTATATAGTATTCAGCTTTATTTAAAGATTTTGTTCCTGTAATGTTTTGATTTCGAGTTCTGGAAACATCATTGAAGTAGCTAAAGGAGGACTGTTGTTGCATCCTGTCGACATCTTGGTCATTAGAGACAGAGGACAAGCTCATACAGTTTTTGTCAAGGATGGAGAAGGAAGGAATGGGCCACGCCCTTTGGAGCGAACAATCCCAGCAGTTGCATGAAGTAATGTAGGCAAATCACGGAAGACTTAATTATGGAAGGTTGCCGTATGCACCACTTGGCTTGGTATGCAATTTGTGGCTTTATGCTGCCCGGCATGCGTAAGTTACTGCAAATGAAACTATAAAACAAAAACGTCTCTGTAATTCGATCTCACGAAACGTTGTTAGTTTCGCGTGTCATTTCTACTATAGCAACAAAAGTCAGACATTTAACGTACGATACAGAAGGTAACATTGCAGCGACATCTGTGAAACCAGCTACTTCCTTTTTCTTCTGTCAGCGGCTTCGTACCCACTTCATTACGTTTTCGAGGACATTTATGGTGTCTAGTCTTTCGAATTACCTAAGTTTCATAGCAGTAATTACGTAATTAATATTGACAATCGCTATTTCAATTTTCGTGTTGACGTATTAATATTGTAAAGGGACTAGAATTAGCAATGAGTAATTTTGATAGAAATTAGCAGTAGAGAGCTGGACAGGAGCATATAGTAAGAACTCGCTGTGGCGACATTAGGTCGCACGGAAAGTAAACAGCCGTACGTGTCGGCAGATTGAGCACTTAGATCAGTGTCGAAAGAGCATGTGGAAAGTCGCCAAGCAAGATCACACGCATTGCAATATTTGCTTCAGACTGTAGCAAGGGGCTTGGGACACTTTCAAACGAACCACTGAACACGCGGGAAGATCGACCGCGGTGCAGTTGACATAAAGCAATACCCGTCACAAGCGGGACAAGAGGCAGTATAAATAGTTGATGCGAAAGGACATATCTGCCTGTGCTAGTCTGGTCTTGTCCGAGTACGGCCAGGCGATGGTATGTGCAGCTTCGGCGCCATGACGATCAACATCACCACTTGGTAAAAGTGGGTTACTGCTATCATAGCCGAGCGGTCTAAAGCGTCTCGCTGCGGAGCGTGCGGTTGCTCGCCGTGGAGGTTCGAGTCCTCCCTGGGCATGGGTGTGTGTGTTTGTCCTTAGGTTAGTTTACCTAGGTTTAAGTAGTTTGTAAGCTACGGACTGATGACCACGCAGTTTGGTCCGATAGATTTACAAACATTTGAACTGCTATCAGCACGACTTCGCGGAGCGGTCAGCGGTCCACGCCTGGCCCAGGTGTCACCATTGAGAATCCGACAGCAGTTCTAACCTAGGCAAGGGGCTTGGGACACATTAACGAACCACTCAGCACGCGGGAAGATCGACCGCGGTGCAGTTGACATTAAGCATAACCCGTCACAAGCGGGACAGGGGGCAGTATAAATAGTTGATGTGAAAGGACATATCTGCCTGTGCTAGTCTGGTCTTGTCCGAGTACGGCCAGGCGATGGTATGTGCAGCTTCGGCGCCATGAAGATCAACATCACCACTTGGTAACAGTGGGTTACCGCTATAAGCAGGACGACGCGGAGCGGGCCACGGCTGGTCTAGGTGACACCATTGAGAATCCGACAGCAGTTCTAACCTAGGCAGGCCTCCACTGAGGTCGCCTGCAATTGGCCCGTAGTGATGGGAATGAGGCGCTGAGTAGCTTCCTGTTCGAGACAGCAATAGCGTACCGTCCAAACTGTGCACAGCACGCGGCTGCTCAACGAGAGTGCTGTGTCCGCGTTCCTGCCTTGTACACACGGCGCGGGGCAGCTGACTCAACGCACACCACGCGCCCCGGCAGTGGCTACGTCTGCGTCAAAGTCGTGCCCACCTTCGGCGAGCAACCACCAGGAAGCGCCGGTGTATCTGAAGGAAATGTATAATTGAGCGGAAGCGCGTGAACCTATCCGTCCCCTGTGCCTCTGAATGTGTTATATGTTGGTCATCCTGACAAGTTTCTAGCTATGGTCTCAACCACCCAATTGGGGCAATATATTATGAGCTAGTAGCTCGCTAACACTAGGGCTGCTTTTCCCCAACGTTTTCGAATACGCGAAACACACCTAAAAAAATCGCACTGACGTGTTTTACGGCCCACTTTAGATTTGTAGTTTTATAAGTTTTAGCAAATATTTTGGACCAAAATAATAATGTAAACAGAAAATTAAATAATAAGAATGTCTGAAACACTTTTAGGGAAACAAAAATGTTTAGGTAGTGGCGGGTTTTGAACCACTGACCGGCAGCGTCAGAGTCCAACGGATTGTCCACTACGCTACCTCCAACAATTGAATGCCACGTCCTTTAATCTCATACTATTGATGGCGGTTATTAACAGATACTAATATGGCATTTGTAGACACTAGATTATCATTTATCGTACGAAGAACGACGTGTTTTTGTTAATTCTTCAGTGCGCCATTGCTTTGGAATGAAAACGTGTAAGTTAAAATAAGAAAATCATCAAATACTCAAAGCGACATGGCTTATGCCAGAGAGAGTTCTGGGCGAGGAATGTCACGTGTCATCTGCGAACGGCTGCTTTTCGTTAATTCAGTGGAGGCTGTCAAAACTCTGTTATTTTTGCAAATATCTCTCAAACGATACGAGATATGAAAAAAACATAAGGGAACAAAGCTGTAGAGGATCTTCTCCTTTACAAATTTGGTTATTCAATTTTAGCATCAGATGAACGGTTTATATGCAATTAAAACTACATTACAAACGACCTTTCTTTGATATTACTAACGTATTTCTTGTCGGAAATATTGTTGGATCTCCGCAATCACTCAAAGACACATTTTCTACTCCCTGCTTCAACACCATACATTTGCGCTAACATCCAATGGGTCACCGTTGCCATTTTGCCTAATCTGAAACATAACCGGATATTAATGCTTTGTCGACACGATTTATGTGCGTACCACCGCTTCACTGCTGCGCTTTGCACGAAAGGGGGCGCTTGTTAACATGTAGCTTGTAAAATATGCGACCACTCACCGAACATTTCACACGCACATTTAATAATGAATTTTAGGAGTATTTGATTTACGTATTTACATTACCGGGCAAGAAATAATATTCTTTTCATTTTTCAGTCTTCTTCCCATTCGTAGGCCACTTAATGGTTAAATATTGGAATCGTACCTTCCGTAAGAGGTGAAGACAGGAACCATTATTAAATCTCATTGATAATACTAGGTAGAGATGAGTCGTTGTTCTACGTTATTAGTACTCGACTGATTGACTTAAAATTGCACATGATACCCTAATAAACATTGGGATGCACATCGATTAAGTGTGTAAAACATATTTCAAACAAGTAAGGCAAACTGTTGTTTATAAAATTTTTGATACGATCTTGAAACAATCGTGAAAAATTACCGAAAACTTGAAAAAATCATGGGGGTGTAGCAAATACATAAGGAATGAGAAGTTGCATTGTATCTCGCGGTATCCAAATCAAAATGAACAGCTGCATGTGGGACTTTACACCCAAAACTCTATTTATTGTGCTGACAATACTGACGGTAGCTGTTACGGAGGCAGTTGTAACCGTGAATGACTGTGAAATACGCAATAGCCATGTAACGGAATAATGGATATCGAGATTGGAAGGCATAATCAACAAATGGGGTGTAACCAATACAGAGATAGTTCCAAAGCTGGTGCCAGGTACATCAGGATAAAGGAAACGATATGGGGAAAGTATCTGGAGAATATGGAAACAGTTGACAGAATGTGCACAATTAAAGTTAGTAAGTCTTACTCAGAAATTTACTGTAGACTTGAATAATATAGTTCTGTAAAACGTGACACTATCCCCTTCCGTTAAATGTCTCTGTATGATGATGCAACGCAATTTTGTACAACGAGATAAAGAATTTAGCTCTGTAACGTCTAAATTGACACTTGAGTAACGTTTATCTATGAAATGTTTTTCTTGGCCCATGTATTTAGCAAAGCAAATCGACTAGGAAAGCTATTCATGCTCGAACGCATTATCACAGTTTCAATTCGTCGACGAAAAACCCACCAAAAGCATTTACAAAAGGAGAACTAGCTAATGAAAGGCCGAGGTGACTGAGGCGCTCCAGTCACGGTCAGCACGGCCACTACGGTCGGGGTTTCGAATCCCCCCTCGGGCATGGATATTTGTGCCGTCTTTAGTCTTAGCTAGTTCATAAGTAGTTTGTAAGCTTAGGGACTGATGACCCCGTCGTTAAGTCCCATAAGTTGTACAAACATTTGAACATTTGAGCTAATGAAAGGAATATTTTACTTAATATGATTTACATTTAATTTACAAAAGAAACGACATGTTACTCAACGACAACGGAACAACAGGTTTTCTTTCTTGCCTTATAAAAAAATTATTACAGTAACAAACTGACATATATTATTTATCATGGAAGGAAAAATGACAAAAGTAGCAGCCTAAAGATTGTATCGTCAGAAATCAGATTTTGCTCTTTACCCTGTATGTGTATTCCAGTTACCAGAATTAAACGGAAGTAAGTTTGAGATATAAATTGCAATTTACGCTTAATCAAAGCTGAGGAAAATAACGAGATTCAATCTCACTAACTGCTGGAGCTTTGCAACATTACCAATTGAACATGTGAGCTACGTCCCGTCTGCAGCGGCTGGTTTGAAGATACTGCCGCTGATATTCCACCTACTGAGTCTGTGTTAACAGGCGCAATTGATGACAGAAAATGTTTTCTTCGAAAATCTGTAACCAAATAAGTAACATTTACATCAGTACGACGGTAAGCACACATGTAAAAAGCAAGTCTTTAAAGTTTAGTGAAGCGGTGTGTGCTGCCGTTCGCCCTCGAGCATGGGTGTTTGCGTTCCTTATGTTAGTTTAACTTAGTTTAATTTGTTTGTAAGGTACGGACTAGAAACCAAGCAGGTTGAGTCCGATATATTTACAAACGAACCAAAAACCGCACGTTAGAAACCAACCAATTCCAGCCAAGAAGACGGAGAAACAGTAGTGTGATGTAAAGAAGGGGCAATAAAAACCACCACAGACGATGGTTTTAAAATAAAAAGGAAAACTTGTCTGGTGTAAAATAAGTATCTTCACTGCAGTCAGCACAAGACGTATATCCGTTATAGTTAATTTTTAAAGATGCTGTGGAAGATGTACACATAACCAAATATAATACTGCAAATGATTTAAAGGCACAGATGGTGCTTATTATGCAACAAATTGAATCAAATATCAATTCAACCATTAATAATCTTGGTACAGAAACTGAGAAGTTAGAGACATATAAAATCAGATACGGATAATTCAATTTCAAATATTAATATTCTGGATTCGAAAACTGAAAAGTGTGAATGAGATATAAACTTACATATTAATAGTGTAAAGACTAAGCTGGGATAAAGACGAAATTGAAGAGATGATTCACTCGAAATTAGAGGTTGTAAAGACAGATATGGGCCAAATTTCCGAAAACATTTTACCGGTGGAAATGGTTTTAGGACAGAAATTGTAAAAGACACAGAAAGAAGTGGGTGGAGGTGTGAAAGATTGTATGCAGATGCATAATGCATTTGAGCAAGCAACCACTAAGTTTTTTGAAAATTTGTCTAGCAGGGTTGTGGAGTGTGAGAAATAAGGGATGACAAAAAGAAAAAAAAAGTAAACCATACTCAATAACGAAACTGTGTATCAGCAAAGGGGGTTATCCTGCTCTGGTTTTTATTCCAATTCAGTTGCAATGTATAGGAGTTTTTAAATGTTTGTAAATCTAACAGTCATCAGTCCCTACTTAAAGTAACTTATCCTAAGGCCAACACAAATACCCATGCCCTAGGGTGGACTCGAACCTCCGACGGGTAGTTTTCAGCAATTGCATGTGGCAGTATAGCCAGCAATGCGGTAATTAGATGAAGATGATCCGTTGTTTAAAGTTATTAGCTAAGATCTCGAAAAGTACATGATCAATTAATTTAAAAATTTTACATGATACCCTACTGATCATTGGGATGTATGTACCTAAAATAGTTTGTAGTGTACAGTACAGTCATAATGGAAAAATAAATAAATAAAATAAAATAAAAATTATTTCTTTGTAATGCCGCTCATCTTGAGCGTCACATATTCTTTATCATGTGTTGAGAGTCAAAGAGTTGACACTTCACGAGGAACTTCAATAGATCATTCTTATTTCGTATTCATAAAAATACGTCCCGGTACACGTGACGATTTCCTACAAGTAAATAACTGTCCACGTTAACCTTTAAATCATGTTCAGGCAATTGTTTCCAGTGTGTTGGTTTTGTTAGCTGGTCATTGTAAGAAGGCGAACTTCATACACACATTTCTGTTATTGATAACGTCGTGAGAATTTCCCACTAGTTGCTCTGATTACATCACTTGTACGTAAGAATAACATTATAATTATTTATTCGTAATAACGTAAATAGGGTGACCAGACGTCCCATATTTTACGCGATCGTCCCTTATTTGGCTTAAGTGTCCCGTTGTCCCCACAAAACAGATACGGAACGTTTTTTGACCCGTTTTTCATTAACCGCCCCGTATCGTTGAAAGGTACTGTTTTTAAGTAACAAGTGCAATAATAAAACGGTGAACTCGATATGTAATCATGGGCAAAGAATAAAGAAAAGTACATTTTTCGAATAAAGCAAAGTGTACAAGGAACTATTTATCAAGTTCTTTCTTTGGTAGTATGTAATGGTTCTACAAGGCGAGCAGTTGTGCATTGTTTCTTGCTTTACGATATATCATTTAGATCGGTCGTTTTAAACCATTAAGAGTCACCAGTTTCGTTAATCTTTTTCATAAATACCAAAAGGAATGTGCTTTTTTAATGACAGAATTAAGGCGAATTTACATTTCCGAAATTCCAACAGCAAAGCGAGAAATTAGAGTAGAAGCACTTTTTCCGTCGACAGTGGACGTCGGTTTAACGTTATGCACCACACATACGGCCTAGCTCATAACCATAAGCGTATTGCGGCTGAGTATACTGTCTTGGTGAAAAATCTCTCTTTCAAATTATTTCATCTTCTGCAAAAATTACAGCCCGTAATTACCTTTGTACAGTGTCTATCTGTCTTCGTTGATTTATGGACTGATGACAATAAGTAGTGTAGGATTGAAAGTATTAAGGATATAATTATAACTCAGACTCATCTTTAGGATACTTCATACGTTAATTTTAACAAAACTGTATTTCAAATTATCATACTCTCGATTGAGGTGCATTCTTTTGAAACATATTTTTCAAATTCAAATGTTTGTAGAGCTTATGGGACTTAACTACGGGGGTCATCAGTCCTTAAACTTACAAACTACGTATGAACTAGCTTATACTAAAGGGGGCACAAACATCCTTGCCCGAGAGGGTATTCGAACTCCCGATCGCAGCGGCCGTGCAGACCATGACTGGCACGCCGCAGGTTGCTGAGCTACCACGGCCGGCAATTTTTTTCTTTTTATAAGAGTGAGAAATAAATACCCTACGTTTATAATAATAGCTGTCAGCCCTAATGAAGAATGTCTTTGTATAAAATTGACATATTGTGTTTGTATATGAAAACAATTAATTGTTGTTGTTGTTATGGTCTTCAGTCCGGAAACTGGTTTGATGCAGCTCTCCACCCTACTCTATCCTGAGCAAGCCTTTTCATCTCCTCACAAGAACGGCAACCCACGTCCACTTGAATCTGCTTACTATACGCGTCTCTTGGTCTCCCTCTGCGATTTTTCCCCCACACACTTCCCTCTAATGCTAAATTTACGATTCCCCGATGTCTAAGAATGTGTCCTACCAAGCGATCCCTTCTTTTAGCCAGGGTATGCCAAAAATTCCTTTTCTCACCAATTCTGTTCAGTACTTCTTCATTGGTTATGCGATCTACCCACCTAATCTTCAGCATTCTTCTGTAACACCACATTTCAAAAGCCTCTATTCTCTTCCTGTCCGCACTGCTTATCGTCCATGTTTCACTCCCGTACAAGGCAACACTCCACACAAATGCCTTCAGAAAAGACTTCCTTACACTTAAATTAATATTCGATGTTAGCAAATTTCTCTTTTTCAAAAATGCTTTTCTTCCCATTGCCATTCTGCATTTTATATCCTCTGTACTGCGACCATCACATGTTATTTTACTACCCAAGTAACAAAACTCATCTACCACCTTCATTGTTTCGTTACCTAATCTAATTCCTTCAGCATCGCCCGATTTTCTAAGACCGCATTCCATTACTTTTGTTTTGCTCTTGTTAATTTTCATTTTATATGCTCTCTTCAACATACTGTCCATTCCATTCAACTGCTCTTCCAGGTCCTTTGCTGTCTCTGACAGAATTACAATGTCATCAGCAAAACGCAATGTTTTTATTTCTTCCCCCTGTACTTTAATACCTATTCCAAATTTTTTCTTGCTTTCCTTCACCGCCTGCTCGATGTACAAATTGAATAACATCGGAGAAAGGCTACAACCATGTCTTACTCCCTTCCCAACTGATGCTTCCCTTTCATGCCCTTCGAGTCTAATAACTGCGGTCTGGCTTTGGTACAAGTTATAAATAACTCTCCTTTCCTTTATTTTACCCCTACTGACTTCAAAATTTGAAAGAGTGTATTCCAGTCAACATTGTCAAATGCTTTCTCCAAATCTACAAAGGCTAAAAATGTAGGTTTGCCTTTCCTTAATCTATCTTCTAAGATAAGACGTAAGGTAAGTATTGCCTCCCGGGTTCCTACGTTCCTCCTGAATCCAAACTGATCTTCCCCGAGGTCAGCTTCTACCAGCTTTTCCATTCTCCTGTAGATAATTCGTGTTAAAATTTTGCAACCATGACTTATCAAACTGATGGTTCTGTAATTTTCACACCTGTCTGCGCCCGATTTCTTTGGAATGGGGATTATTACATTTTTCTTAAAGTCTGAGGGTATTTCGACTGTCTCATAAATCCTACACACCATTTCAAATAGTCTTGTCATGGCTGGCTCTCCCAGAGACTTTAGTAGCTCTGAGGGTATGTCATCTACTCCTGGGGCCTTGTTCCGACCTAGGTCTTTCAAGGCTCTGTCAAATTCATCTCTCAGTATAGCATCTCCTATTTCATCTTGATCTACGTCCTCTTCCCTTCCTACAACATTGTCTGTAAGTTCATTTCCTTTGTAGAGCTGTTCTATGTACTCTTTCCACCTTTCAGCTTTCCCTTCTTTACTGAGAACCGGCTTCCCATCTGAGTTCTTGATATTCGTAGAGTTGCTTTTCTTGTCCCCAAATGTCTCTTTTATTTTCCTGTAGGCGGTATCTACTTTTCCCCTTCTTATACATTCTTCTACAGATTTGCATTTGGCTTCTAGCCACTCCTGCTTAGCCATTTTCCATTTCCTGTCAATCTCATTTTTTAATCGTCTGAACTCCATTTTGCCTGTTTCATTTACTGCATTTTTATATTTTCTCCTTTCATCAATTAAATCTAGTATTTCGTGTGATATCCAAGGATTTTTTGTAGGTCTTGCCTTTCTACCTATTTTGTCCTCTGCTGCCTTCACTATTTCATCTCTCAATGCTACCCATTCCTCTTCTACTGTTTTATTTCCTTCTGTTTCTGTCAATTGTTGTCTAAATCTCCCTCTGAAATTCTCCACAACTTCACTTTCCTTCAATTTATCTAAGTCCCATCTCCTTATTTTCCTACCTTTCTGCAATTTTTTCAGTTTCAGCCTACAGTTCATGACTAACAAGTTATGGTCAGAGTCTATATCTGCCCCTGGGTACGTCTTGCAGTTTATAACCTGGTTCCGGAATCTATGTCTTACCATTATAAAATCTATCTGATACCTTCCGGTGTCTCCTGGTCTCTTCCATGTATACAACCTTCTTTTGTGATTCTTAAACCAGGTGTTTGTTACGATTAAATCATGTTCCGTGCAAAATTCTACCAGGCGACTTCCTCTTTCATTCCTCCTGCCCAGTCCATATTCACCTACTATCCTCCCTTCCCTTCCTTTTCCTACTACCGAATTCCAGTCTCCCATCACAATTAGGTTTTCCCTCCCTTAACTGTCTGGATAATTTCCTTTAGCTCCTCATATATTTCTTCGATCTCCTCATCGTCGGCAGAGCTAGTTGGCATATAAACCTGTACTACTGTTGTCGGTGTTGGCTTCGTATCTATCTTGACAATGATAATGCGATCACTGTGCTGCTCATAGTAGTTTACCCGCATTCCTATTTTCTTATTCATTATCAGTCCTACTCCTGTGATACCCCCAACTGATTTTGTATTTATAATCCTGTACTCGCCTGACCAGAAATCCTGTTCATCCTGCCACCGAACTTCACTAATACCCACTATATCTAACTTCAACCTATCCATTTCCCTTTTTAAATTTTCTAATTTCCCTACCCGATTAAGGGATCTAACATTCCACGCTCCGATCCGTAGAATGCCAGTATTGTCTTTCCTGATGACAACATCCTCCTGAGTAGTCCCCGCCCGGAGATCCGAATGGGGGACTATTTTACCTCCGGAATATTTTACCCGAGAGGATGCCATCATCATATGTTCATACAGTAGAGCTGCATGTCCTCGGGAAAATTAACGGCTGTAGTTTCCCCTTGCTTTCAGCCGTTCGCAGTAGCTGTGTAGCAGAGCCACATTAGCTGATGTTACAAGGCCAGCTCAGTCAATCATCCAGACTGTTGCCCCTGTAACTACTGAAAAGGCTGCTGCCCCTCTTCAGGAACCACACGTTTGTCTGGCCTCTCCACAGATACCCCTCCGCTGTGGTTGCACCTACGGTACGGCTATCTGCATCGTTGAGGCACGCAAGCCACCCCACCTCGGCAATGTCTGTGGTTCATGGGGGTAGAACAATTAATTACTAATTTCAAATGTGACATGAAGTCACCAATGAAGTACGCACCCGTTATCAAAATGTTCAAATTTTTGTAAATCTTAAGGAACTTAACTGCGGGGTCATCGGTCCCCAAACTTACAAACTACTTATGAACTACCTTATACTAAAGACGACACAAATATCCATGCCTGAGGAGGGATTCGAACCCCCGACGGGGAACGGCCTCGCGCATCGGAGCAGAGCGCATCAATGGTCTCGGCCGCTCTGCCGCGGCGCCCATTTTCAGATTTCGTTACTAATAAGCGCTATAAGAGACGCTTTATAAATACTAAGGTCACAGTAGGTGTGCGGCCGTTATTTACTAACGAGTTTTGAAATCGGCATCGTCATACTCTAAAACGTTGGGTAACGTTTCACAGAATATAACTTCATCGCCCTGCTGAACTAGTATAGATTCTAACGATGGCGAGTTCGAAACGCGCAAATAAATAACAGCCGCATCACCACCTTTCTATCTATAAAGCGTCTCTTATAGTACTGCTTAATAACAAACAATAAAATATCTATGTTGTTAGGAACGCAACGTATTTTTACGCTTTTGTAAGTGCGAGTATTAACAAAATGTATGGTAATGTATGTAGCTTTAGTATGAAACAAGTATTTGAACTAAGATCTATTTTTGCTGGACGTTTTACAAAATGTGGTTTCATTTCAACCAGGGCCGGCCCGTCCATATAGGCAAACTAGGCAATTGCCTAGGGCGCTCGAATTTGGGGGGCGGCAAATTTGTGGTGCGCGACGAACCCTCATACGCTCGCAGTGCGTTTTGCTTTGCTGTTGCACTTCGGTTCCAGGAGCGACGACTTCCCGGTCACTACACATGGACAGAACAACAGGCTAGAGACAAGGCGCAAGTTAATCTTGCATGCATTCTCTTTCACATTTCAAAACTTTTCTATAAAGCGTTCAATGAGTAGATGTGTAGTAGTTTGCAACCAACCATCACTTGATCACAGCTAGAGATACTGGAATAAATTCAATTGACGAGAGATTTCATCAGATTGATAACCTAAATGATGTACATACATGATGTACAAAATAAAAATTAAAACCAGTTCTTGAGAAATGTGTTAATTTGGGAGTCTCTCACTCACAATGACTCGAAAAATATTGATGCTACTGATCTATGCAATGAAATATAAGCCGTTGCTAGAAGAGTTCCCAATAACTAAGGCTCACAAGACGTTCTGAGTTATATTTCTAAAAATGGACTTACAGATATTTTACTTAATTTAGTTACTGCACTAAGGGCGTTGCTTACTCTTCCTGTGTCTGTAGCCAGTGGTGACCGCTGCTTTTCGAAATTAAAACTCGTAAAAACATATCTGCGATCCACAATATTGTTGTTGTTGTTGGTTTTTGAGGGGACTAAACAGCTAGGTCATCAGTCCCCTGATCTACAATGACTCAAGAACGACTTGTGGGATCGGCAGCTTTGTCAGTTGAACGAGAAACAGCACAGATAACTGAAAATGTTCAAATGTTTGTTAAGCTTATGGGACTTAACTGCGGCGACGTGAATCCCTAAACTTACAAACTACTTGTAAACATATACTAAAGACAACACAAACATCCACGCCCGAGGGATGATTCAAACCCCTACGGGGAACTGCCTCGCGAATCGGAGCAAAGCGCCTCAATGAGCTCGGCCACTCCACCACGTCGACACGATTTAAAGAAATCGTATCAGATTTTGCAAAATCCAAGGCAAGAAAAATGAAATTTGTGTGACACTTTGTATAATGAAGCTTCTAACTGTATCAATTATTGTAAACTATAAACCAAAACCATTTTAAAAGACAAAATTTGAAAACGATGGAAAAGTATCGTTGATGTATAAAAGTGTATGATGTGTCCCATTTTAAACGGGAAGTATGTTTATGTAATGCTTAATTTGTGATTACGTATTTGATTAAAGAAGATGCAATGTGTATTTTACATTGGTGTTTTATTATATTATTTATTAAATGGTGTCCCCTATTTTTATTTTGGGCATCTGGTCACCCTGCATTAGACTCCCAGATTTCTGGGGCGGGCGGTGTACGGTAATTTTTGTGGCTTCCGTAGTAAGTGATCTCCGCAGATACTGTATGGCAATAAACGAGGACAGCAGGTGGGGTGTCACGAATCCGTATATACCGGCCGTGTATCTGCAACGGGAGTGAAAGAAAATCCGCTCGCATAGGCGGTGGCCCGCGCACCTGGTGTCCACCTGGTGTGGAGTTCATTAATCACTCACGGATTGTCGCCCCGCCCAGCCGCCGGAAAATGTTCGCGTGTTGATCGTCTGTGCGACAGGTTACAAATGACAGCGGCCGCCATTTCTGCAAGGAGCCGACACACCTTCAAACTGACCGGCGTTCGGAGGCTTAATAGGCATCGGGGTCGGAATTGTCACTTATTTAGTCATAGATTGTTAAGAAGAAAAGTAACAGCATTTTCTGTTGCTTGTGAGTTTGGTTCACTGCTCAGTTCCGACAAACTTGTCGCAAATATGTTGCAAAAAATAATGATCAAACCTTGAAAGAGGGAAAATTTTTTGAAAATCGATTTCATAGGTTCATTCCGTCATCTTCTGTTCATAACATTATGACGCCCCTTCTTTCTTTTGCACTTATTTATTTACTAACCGAAAACCCGGCGTTGCCCGGGATGTTAAATATCTGCCAGGATGCATGTGAAACTGCAGTAGGTGTAGATGGAAAGCACATAATATAAAAAATCAGGTTCCAGGCTTCCGATTCTGACTTTCCGGATATACACAAATTTCAAACCAAAGGTTTATTGATACCACTTACGCTTCGATATATTTTTAAATTATAAAATAAATAATTTTAACATTTCAGTGTACTTGAATTTCGTCAAGAAATAATTTGACTTTGAAAATAATAAATAAATGAAAATGTTTCATAAACAAATAGTTTTAGCATTTTTAATATTTAGTATAATTTAAGTACATTTTTACAGTCATCAGAGGTGGAGAAAAGACACCATATTTACTTAAAAACACATGCCGTTTTCACGAAAATATCACGAAAGTGTATAGTCAGAAAAGAAGTAATTAACACTCTTATCTCAAAACTTGATGGTACAAAATATTCTTCGTTTGTCTGCCTGGAGTGCAAAAAAACAAATTATAAACAAAATATAGCGTATTTATAAAGGCTCGGCGCATATGTGGCAGTTTTATGCGATTCCTATAGTTTTTGACGGCATATCTTCTGAACCATGTGTCTTATGTGATTCTTACCCTTGCAGAAATTGTTACTTGACGGTAAGGAATGTATGTACCAAATTTGGTTGAAATCAGTCCAGTGGTTTAGGTCAAAATGAACAGCATTGTCGCTAAACGCAGCAGTTTTTCGCGCATCTCATTGTTTATGACGTCATGTCTCGTGAACTATATATTGCACGTGATTCTTACATTTACGGCGGCCGTTATCATGGATTGAAGATTACGTGCACAAAACTTCATGAAGATTGCAACAAAACGGTAGATTTGTATGCAATGTTCCACTCCAGAAGAACCTTTGCGAAAACGGTTGCCAACAAATTTCGATTTATCAGAAATGGTTTTCTTGTCATAGCCATTCTGCGTTTTATATCTTCTTTACTTCGGCAATCTGAAGTTATTTTGATACCAAAATAACAAAACTAATCTTCATTTTCTGTCGTTACCTAATTTAATTCCTTCAACATCGCCTAATTTTCTTACATTACATTATATTCCCCTTTGCTTTGGTACTGTAAATATTCGTCTAACAATCTGATTTCTAGACACTGTGCAATCCCTTCAAGTGTTCCTTCAGGTCCTTTGCTGCCTGCGACAAACTGGATTTTTTAAATTTCTTTTAAACTTCTACCATGACGTCAGTGTATACATTGAATAACATAAGGGAAAAGCTAAGCTATGTCTTACTCCCCTTCCAACTACTGTGTCCCTCTCATTTTCTTCGACTGTCATTACTGGTTTATGTTTCTAATTGAAGTCTCATATTTCTTACCTCTGCTACTTTCAGAATATGATAGAGTATATTCTAGTCAATAATATCGGAAGCTATCTTATTAACTACAAAAGATAAATTGCAGGTTTGCCTTTCCTTAACCAATCCTCTAAGATACGTTATTACGGTCCCTAAATGTCTCCCAAATAAATGCGGTAATGTTTTTTCTAGACTGATAAATTAACAGCAGCTGTAAGGAGCCCTGTTGACACTGTCGATAACGCTTTTATGTCAATTCGTGGTTTCTACACTAAGAAATGGCGTCACGTCTATGTGTTACACGACAGCACAGCGAAGTTCAGTATCCTTTGCGATATGCCCTCAACAGATACCGTTTAGGCCTACAGAACGACACAGTGGAAAAATAACACAAGAAAATTAGCGACGAAACACAGACGAACAAACGAGTAGCTAACTCTGCTGCCGAAACGGGACATCCAGCAGAAATTTGTTTCCCTGGGTACAATGTGTTTTAATAGCGGCCTTTATTACGCCGAATTGCAGCCATTAATTAACAAAAACAAACACCGGCTGTGATGAAAAAGCAATACATATTCACTGTGCGCAATAACGGCGGCAGCAGCGATGGGAAACTCAGGAAATGTGATGCGTCAGCGTTTGAGGGAAGGGGTGAGGTAGGGGGAGGGGGTGGGAGGAGGAGGGGGAGCGGGTGTTGGAACACGCCGGCTAGGATAAACATCAAAACTCGCTGGCTGACTTCGTGCCTCGATTGGACTGCAGAATTCTTTTATTACCTCCCCTGTAGCTTTATTGCCAGCCATTTTTAATCTAACATTTCACTTTTTTTCCCTCCACAAGCGTCACGGTTCAGCAGTAGCGTAATATATTTGTATTTCAGAGAACCAGTTTCGATTCATCATTTGTCGATTTCAGCTCATCCACCGTCCTTTCCCCCGGCTCCACAAGCTTTGAGTCTCATCACATTCCTGTTCCTTTGTGAATGTTCATGTGCCGTTAAGGTATAATGGGTGATTTTTTAACGCGCTTTCATTTATTTTACATGTATTTATTGAGCAGAGGGGAAGATTACTTTGATCAGACGTACTGTACCATCAGCAAGAGCGCAACAGATTGACGTAACACAGACGTATGTGCTTATATGCTTCGGAATTTAAACTGTTCGTAGTGATGTATGACATATACAGCAGAGGGTTGGCTAATACGGAACATCGGATTATACTAGACATCTTATGGCGCTATATTTAGCGTCATGTAGGAAGGCGCATCCGCACATAGAGGCGGAGAGATACGAGAAGCGTGGAGGGGAAGAACTACGGTAGAGCACCAGAGCTATGTCTGCGGGAGAAGTATTGCGTAAACTCGCCTTCGTACGTCATGTCAACTATAGTGGCAATATCTGTTGCCTTGCAGCAGAATTAACTCTGAAATAACAGGATGTCATACGTGATTTTGAATCACACTGAAGAGGCAGGAAGACTAGAGTTTAAGGTCGCGTCGGCATAGTTATCATTAGAGAAGGAGCACACGTTCAGTTAGTTCTTATCAAGGATTGGGAAGGAAATCGACCTTGCCTTTTGGAAGGAAACATCCCGGTGTTTGCGCAGAGTGATTTAAAAAAATCATTAAACCCGTAAATCTGGATGTCTGAAGGCGTATTTGAACCACCGTCCTTCCAAATGCGATGCCAATTCATTACTACCGTGCCACATATTTTCAGTTCCTCGTGAATATGCCGATAGATGATCTTCCTGTAGTGTTGTGTTTGGTTTGCAAGCAAGCAGGGGCGCCGACGTTTGAGTATCCGTGTATGTGCGCAGAATGAGCCAAGCAGTGAGCGTACAGAAATCGTGGCTCAATTTCTCTGATCTTGGCAAGAAAAGTAGAAAAAGCACCAGTTATGTCACTCCGTCAGTGGCAATAAATTATTTCGTCACGAATGTCGTAGAAAATCTAAAAATTTTTGTAACAAAGCCAACTTACTGTGCTGTGCTACCGTAACTAATTTGGATTTGTATAGCTTATGGGACTTAACTACGGGGTCATCAGTCCCTAAACTTACTTATGAACTAGCCAACACTAAGGACGGCACAAATATCCATGCCCGAGGGGGGATTCGAACCCCGACCATAGTGGCCGTGCAGACCATGACTGACGCGCCTCAGTCCCCTCGGCCACCGCGGCCGGCAACTACTTTTGAAGTGGTCATTTAAGTATACCGTGACACAGCAGGGATCTGACACACTTGACAATAATTTGCAGTACAACACCTAGTTACACTACTTCAGCTGACAGAAAGCAACGAACAGTAGAAAGGTTTCTCCCGAATTCACTTTTGACTTCATTTATGTCCCTATGTTCGTATTGTGTCCAGCTTTGGCCCTCCGCGTTCTTCGCCTTGCTTCTTCTCTCATTTTGTGTGAGAGCTGCTCTCTCTTGAAACATGTCTGTGTCTTGTATCGATATTTGGATGTAAAATGTTATATGAACATCTTTGAGTAACTACATCTATGGTTTACTGTCAAAGACTACGTATGCGGGTAGTAGCTGAACAGACAGAGAGAGTCGGTGTGTAGCTCTGGTATTGATCGGACGTGTTTTGGTTAGTTGCTTTTGTACGAGCTGATGGAATAAATTTTAAGTCTGATTTTCACAGACACAGTGCTGTCTTGATAAGATTTTAGATCATTCATATATGTATCAGTCTGAGAAGATTTTTGTTTTTGTTTTTGAACCATAAGGTAATGTAATCATTATTGTTAATATTAATTGAGAAAGTTGAATCTCTTTACCTGTTTAACTTTTGTAGATAGAAAGCTAACCCACTTTCTTTCATTGAATGTTATTGGCTATTAAAATCAAAGCATAATATTGACTGAGTTTGATTAACATATTTCTTGCCGCGGTGGAGTAGCCGAGCGGTCTAAAGCGTCTCTCTGCGGAGCGCGCGGTTGCTCGCCGTGGAGGTTCGAGTCCTCCCTGGGGCATGGGTGTGTGTGTTTGTCCTTAGGTTAGTTTACCTAGGTTTAAGAAGTTTGTAAGCTACGGACTGATGAGCACGCAGTTTGGTCCGATAGATTTACAAACAAACATATTTCTTTATTGGTGTGACGTTTAATAATAATAGTGATCGTTGTGCAATACTACACAAATGAACAAGATACTAAGTTTCTGCAGTCAGTCAGTTAGCGAAATAAATACTTGCTGTTGCATTATTTGAAAGTGGTTTGTGTTTTTCCAGATTTCTCTCGCAGTCAAATTTATAATGTAGTCTGTGAGCCTTATGCAGATTACGTGTTGTTCTTGCTCTGTTAAAAATATAAGTTGCACTTTCAATCAGTTTAAACCCACTGTTTCCTAATTAACTGTGTAGGTATTAATATTAGGGCCATAACTAAACAGAATTATAGTGTTAATGAATAAAAAAACTGTGTTAAACTAACCTTTAATCAGCTTGATTGGAAAGTTAGTTATTGTGTTAACTATCAGCGGATGACGATTATTAATGCTGCATTTAACACCAGATTAGTTTTGAATGAGTTGCTTTTGAAACAGACCTCCTTTAGCTGGCTCACTATTGCCAAATCCCTGTAGCGACCCTGTTTTTCCTATCTATAGAACAGCCTTAGCTATATCCCACCAACATACCAGTTTTACGCTGACTTTAGCAGAGGCGCTGTGGAGTAGCTGAGTGGTTTATGGGGTCTCGTTGCGGAGCGCGCGGTTGCTCGTCGTCGGAGGTTCTAGTCCTCTCTGGGGCATGGGTGTGTGTGTTGTCCTTAGATTAGTTTACCTTAGTTTGAGTAGTTTGTAAGCTACGGACTGAAGACCGCGCAGTTTGGTCCGATAGATTTACAAACATTTGAACATTTTGAACTGTAGCAGAAGAGGAGAGCATGGATTTTCATTGAAACAGCAGACGCTTGTAAGAACAGTCATTTCTCTTCTGCTCATAACCTCGCTTGCTTAGTTTCACTGAGCTAAGAGTTTGCTGCAACTTTCGGATCTCATTCCGAAACTTGAACGTTTGCGTTGAGTGTTAGTGCACCGACAATCAGGTCAAACTGTGTTGAATTAGTCATATCGACATGCTAATAACGATCCTTGTAGTTCTGATGTCACCTGGGGATTCAGCAATACCACGTAGAAATACACGTTTGCTGAAATTACAATAATAGCCGACTAATGATTTCTTTGGCGCTGAGCCCACAATAGCTGATAGTAGTTGTGTATCGCTTGATTTACAGTTGTCGAAATACTGTCACAGACGCTGTGTCTTCGCCCCATCACAGTGTTTGGTAAGACACAGCTTGCACTCGCTAGTGCGCCACAGAGTTCGTTGTGTTTTATGATTATTGGCAAGAAGATTTATTTAGGGATCGGGTTTCGGACTATTGCTCTCGACTACATCCCTGTTCCTCCGTTAATGTGGATTATTTTTATATTTTATGTCGTTAGTAACAAACGACTTGCTTCTTACTTGCCAAAGGAAAGAATAATAATACACTTGTAAGACCATGACAATTGATTTATTTAACTTTTTGTTTCTCCCTACATTCCGATGTGCATTGGATTCATTAGTAAATAAAAATGTTATTTGAATTACAATTGTTGACAGTATTCAGCTTATTAATGTATTATCACTGCATTTGGAAGGGTTTTACATTTGTGTTCACGACACTTGAACAGAGTCGTAGAGTCAGTTAATGGGCTTTTGGAGGACCAGCCAAGCCTTTCATTTTATATAAAATGCTCACATAGCAGTTTTTCTACTTTTTAGGTCTTTATTTAATCAATATTTACATTTAAACCAACCAATTGCCTTTTTTGTAGCCTACACCATTTTATTCAAAATAAGTCTGCCAGAATTCCTCTTCCATTTTAATAACCTTCCCTTTCCCCCATCCCAGCACCGACACACATTTTAATTAGCAAAATCCTGCCAGTCAGCCATTTTCATACCATTCTCTCATCCATTCTTGTTTATTCAGCCACTAAACCTTCCATTTTGGCGAAACACAGCCAGTATTTTCCTCATACGAATTTTATATCTACCGATACACCTTGCATTTGGCATCAAATTCTGGATTTATAACCTCTTCACTCCACGTAAAACACAAAAGCAGATGCTATGTACAAACAATACCATTAACCATTAATCTGCCAGGATGTTTCATATCAGCGCACACTCCGCTGCACAGTGAAAGTTTCATTCTGGAAACATCCCTTAGGCTGTGGCTAAGCCATGTCTCCACCATATCCTTTCTTCCAGGACTGCTAGTCTTGCGTGTTTGCAAGAGAGCTTCTGTGAAGTTTGGAAAGTAGGAGGCGAGGTACTGGCGGAAGTAAAGTTGTGAGGCGGCATCGTGAGTCGTGTCGGGATAGCACAGTCGGTAGTGCGCTTGCCCGCGAAAGGCAAAGGTCCCAGGTTCGAGTCCCGGTTCCGGCACACAATTTTAATCTGCTAGGAAGTTTCACCATTAAAACTGTTTCCTACTTTTTTTATTAAATGGCTTAGAGCAAGAAAGGATACAAATGGACAAGTACGACTGCAAAAATGCGAACGAAACTACAGAAAAAGCTTGAAAAATTTAAACGACCGCCATGGAAACAAAAATGAAGTATCTTGTTCCAAGTGGTATGGCCTGTATTAAGTTATTGACGTTTGAGAAAGGAAATAGGTCGCCATGGTACATCGGTCAGGAAATGACACGTTAAATTTTTTCACGGATTGTGATACAGAGGAAATAATTTGAAAAACCATGATAATAATTTATAAAAAGTCTCTGAGAGACATTGTTTTCTTGCAGTCTCTTCCGAGGTATGGGCTGATCTTGGTGCTGAACAGATGATTTTCCTACTAATAAGTGGTAGACTCATTAAAATTTGTCAATTTGTTTCTTACAATTCTTGTACGAGTAGAATTAAAAATTTATACATTCATTACTGGTTAAACTAATGCAAACCACATCATGCAATACCTATCGAGATAACGGAATAGCTGTAGCTATCCTTGTGTTCTGGGTCAATATCTAAACAATCCAAGCAAATAGCCCTCACCGGCCGGAGGTGGTTGTGTTGTGCGTAATCAAGTGTGAGCCCACGGCGTCGTACAAAGGTCCCATATAATTAAGTGCAATTCCTCGAAAAACTGGTGCTTTGGTTTCCTAGTCCGTTGCCGGTGGTGGCTGATGTAACACTTCCGTCACGTCACAAGTCTAGGAATACAAGGCACCAGTGAATCGTATAATGCATGCAATACGCTGAAGAGCCAGTGAAACTGGGAGACCTGCCTGACATCGTATGGAGCCCCCGCTAGCGCTCAGAAGTGCCGCAACACGACATGGCATGGACTTGATTAATGTCTGAAGTAGGAGATCCCTTCTGAACAGCACAGTGCCAAGTATTCCAAACATGCGCAATAATGTCTATATCCGGAGTGTTTAGTAATTTGGTACGTATTGGGATCGCACTGTCCTGCTGGAATTGACCAAGTTATCTAGACGTATCAGGAGTCCCACATAAGTCAAATTTCAAACGCCCGACACCATTACAGAGCCTCCACCAGCTTTAGAGTTCTCTGCTGACATGGAAAGTTCATGGGTTCATGAGGTAGTCTCCATATCCGTACACGTTCATCCGATCTATATAATTAGAAATGAAATTCTTCAGACCAGGCAGCAAGTTTCCAGTCATGAACAGACAAAAGTGGATGTTAAATAAATCAGGAAATATAGCAACCAGTAGCTTTGTTTATGTATTTCCTCACCACGATCGGTTTCGAACTGCCTGGCAGTTCATCATCAGGTATTATAAATTTTTATACTTTGTTCACAACATTGTGGAACTCGTTTGGCTGTGTGAGCTATGCGTTTGGCTCTAAATTACGTTATTTACAAGATTAAACCGTAATCTGAACCGCTACTTAACACTTGGTTCACACTGTTGTTTGACGATAGGTGGTTTTTCAGGCATTTCAGATATCATGAAGTGCTCACAAAACACACTTCACCATAACAAAAGTTGCAATTAACACTAAATAATGAAAAGTGTAAAGTAATACACATGGCCACTGAAAGAAATCCGCTGAACTTCAATTACACGATAAATCAGTCATACCTTAAGGTTGAAAATTCTACCAAATACCTAGGAGTTACAATTGCGAACAACTTAAACTGGAGAGAACACATAGAACATATTGTTGGGAAGGCAAACTAAGGTTACGTGTCACTGGCAGAACTCTTCGACGATGCAACAGCTCCACCATCACACTTTTGCGTCCTCTCCTGGAGTGCTTTTGCCCAGTGTGGGACCCTCACCAGGTGGGACTGACGGAAGACATTGAGAAGGTTCAGAGAAGGGCAGCTAGGTGGTTTTTTTTAATTTTATTTTTTTTATTTATTAATTTTTTTTATCTAGTTAAAGGGGGGAAAGCGTCACGGAAATGTTGCGTGATTTGAGGTGGAAATTATTAAAAGAACAGCATTATGTGAGTTCTATTTGCTAAATTTCAATGACCGAGTTTTACTTTTGAATGTGGAAATATTTTGCTAGCACCCACCTACATAGGAATACATGACCATCCCAATAAAATAAGAGAAATAAGATCGAAAACGGTACGATTAGGTGTTCTTTCTTCCCGCGCGCTGTTAGAGAATGGAACGGTAGAGAATGGTTACGAAAGTGGTTAATGAATCCACTGCCAGGTAGAATATCTGTGTAGATGTAAATGTAGATAATGTTTCGTTGAATAGTTCGCACACTAATTGTGGGCCAGCATTGAAATTTTCAGCGGTTTGCGGAAGGGTTGCACTTCTGTGACGTTGAATGATTCTCTTCTGTCCTCGTTGATCTCATTCTAAAGGATTTTTGTTTTTAGTCCGCACCAATGATGGAAATCTGCTGTCCTCCAGGATTCCCGATAGCCACGGTGCACTTATGAACTGCTGATACGAGAGAATCCCCACCTCATCCATCTCTCGTGCGCCGACTACAAGAACAGTGTCACTCTCACTTAAGCCTTGATAACCTGTAATTCTACGGGCAGTAACTGATCTAACGCCTGCTGCAGGAACCTGTGGTCCTCTATAGGCAATGTCTACCGCACCGCCGTCCTCTGAGTGTTTACATATGTCTGTGTTTGTATACATGTGCCTATACGAGTTTTTAACTCTCAATTTCCTTATGCGTAGGGCTTATAAGATGGCTTTTTGTAAGGCTCATTGTGTAGCCAAATGGTTTAAATTTAAAGGCATACGGCTGTGTTTTCCTCTGAGTACAACGAATGTAGCCTGCGCGCATTAATAGTGGACAAAATAAAATTTTCGTGCTTCTAGTTAACAAAGTCAGACTCTGTATTAATGTTTCCTTTGCCTCTTTTAATCTATGTCTCATCAGCTTCAAAAGGATGATATACCGGACGAAAAAAACTTGTCACACTTGGAAGTTGGCACAGGATTCTTCGTCCAAGAGATTAAGTCGTAAACTGAGGTACACACGCCACCACTGCGAACTGTGCAGCGGCATTTCTCTACCACTTCGACACATCCGTGGGTTGCAGCAGCTCAAGAGCGTCACTTACAGGATGCAAACGCTGACACAGACATTCCAACCTCCAGGCTTTTAAAGCTTTCTCGAACGATGGGACGAGTGTTCAAATTTACAGGTGGTGTCAACTGAGAAGTAAAGTATTTTTCAGGCTTGTAAACGTAGTATTGGCGTGTCTACTTATTTACTGACTCACCCTCGTAAGTTGAAGATAAGCGTTATCTCTCAAAGAAAGATCGTGTGCAATTTTGAAAACATGTATAGAAACGAGTAACTGTTAATACTGTCACTGCCGTACCAGTCGTCGCAGTTCACTGAGTGTGCGAAGCTATTGGCTTCGTTCTGCGTCAAACATAGTTGTCGTCGAAACCTTTTGACTCGACATCTTGATGTGTTCATGGTGTATCGGGAGAAAATGAATATTTTAGCAGGTGGTAGTATACAAGGATTCCAATAAGATGCCATATGTTTCCAAATTTTATTGATGACTGAGATACAGGTGTTAGTATGTATTGCAAACAAACTTACAGCGAAGCAAGAAATCCACAACGAGCTTGAATGCACTTTTGACTTCACTTGATAACACGAAGTGCAGGTCTTCGTCTTTTCGTTCTTTTATGAGGGCTGCTCTATTGTGATCAGAATGATCAAATCGCCTCTTGCGTTTACATTTTCTTTGTAAAATTCGCTTTTCATCCATCCCCACAATCCGAACTCCAAGGTGCTAAGGTCGGTGGACGTTGGTGGCCAATACATTTTGCCATATCAACCGACGCAACCTTCCGGGAACGTTAAGTTTAAACAATGTGGTATCTGACGACGAGAATGTGCAGGATGAGCACACGCATTCTCGTAGCTAGAGGAATCTCTTCCAATAATGATAGAAATCCATTTTTAAGATAGTGTTGGTAACGGTGTCAAGTGAGACTATGCGGTAACATTACAGGTCCAGTCAACTGATTACTCTCACGATACACCACACATATGCAAAGAATCGTTCTTCATAATGTGTCTCCACATTATCACGAGAGTGTCGTTCAGACCACTGAAGTGAATTACTAGTGTTATGTCACGAATGAGAGTGGCTTCATCATGGAAGTACATACATTTTCATGTATCAAACGACAAAATTCTAATAATTTATTTTCACCTACTGCTTGAAAGTTTAACTGAGTTGTCAATAATACGGATGTAACAACAACACATGTAATGCACGTCATAATATTCTATCAGAAACACAGATACGTGCCGAAATATTACGTGCGTTTGTATCAGGGTTACGTGATATCAACTAAATAATGTCTTTTATTTCGATACATACAATAGCAACCCACAGCTACCGGTGTAACAGCAAAAGAAACTAACATGCTTTGAACTCGCCTGTTTATGTGTAGTTAATAAAAAAGGGACACATCTTACATAAAATCTTTATTTCAAATTATCTATACTATTTATTATTCCTCATAAAGCACCCTACATACTGACTGAGCCGCTGGTGTAATATATTGTTGATGAGCTTGATCCTACTAGACAGCTACTGCTGACAACGTGTGTGGAATCTTAATCTCAAATGTTCCGTGCTCAGAAATAAATAAAAACAAATAAATTCAGCAGTAACTTAGTTTAACATTTATATTAACATCCAGAAGAATAACAACATAAACTTCGCACCATTCATATAATTATGACTTTAATTTTTCCTCCATAGCAAAAAGAATTCTTTATCCTCGCCCTTGCCTCTAACCACTATCTCCCCACATATTAATTGCATTGTTGGAGCAGATTCTTCTTACACACCACGGAGGCCTTTACAAAACTCTCCTCCCTTGCGACGGCGTGGAATATCAGGGGCCACCAGCCGTTTGAGATGCAAAGTGAAGCGATTTCTCCCACTGTCCATTGTATACAAACACACCTTGCGATTGTGAACTGTTTCTACACAGCCTATTCGATGTTTATGCGCCTGTCCCCCAAAACGGTGCACCAGGGGCTTCCTTTCCGAAATGTCATAGGAAACCACAACTGATTGAAAACATAATCTACACCCCCTCAAACAGCTAATACCCTCCTCAGTTTTTAAAATTTTTTTTATTATTATTTTTTATTTTACTTTTCATTTTTCAGTCCGCCGTTCTATATATAGTGTTACTAGTTCCTCTTTTTTATAATGTCTTAAATACACCCAATCTGATTTTTCTAGATGAACTTTTGTGTTTCATCTGGATGACTAATCGCTTACCGACCGAAAGTTCAACCTTCGTCATCCTGTACAATTCCATATTCTGTCTACGCAAAAGAAGTTGGTGCTGTAGCTGAAGGAAGCGATTGTAAGGTGGTCCGCAGACGGGCCGATTCGCACTCGTCGCAGCTGCGACTCGTCCTCGACGCGACTCCGTCCCCATGCGACTGCCAACGCAAGTAAATTGGAGGCCACCAACGGCGCGTTTAGCACGCGTCTTGTAATCGTCTCGAAGTCTTTGCGAGAGACGCTCGTTTCTTGCGACCTGTAGTGCACGCTAAAGTTCCAGCATGACGAATAGCACGTCGTGGAGGTAATTTACCATGTATTATTTCTGTATATCCAATGTACAAAACACTTTAGAGTCCATGAGACCTACATGCCATAACTGTAATGAACTTTTAATATATGAATAAGTACATAATATATAAATATTTTTAGTATATCCTGTCTTGAAGCTTACAAATATTCAAGAAAAGACCTTTATTTATATCTCAACCAGAGGTCATGATCTTTATTTACTTTTTCATTGGCGACTAGTTTCGGGCATAAGCCACGTTACTTATATTCTGTAGGACGCTAAAAATTTTGTATCAGTCTCTTGCAGTTCTCTTGCACGAACGAACAACCGATGATGAAAATCCCGCTCTATGTACGGATGCACTCTTTTCGTCTACCTTTTCTTGCGTTGTTAGCAGTCAAAAATCACAGCGTCCCCCTCATCACCAGAACTTTCTATTACAGGATAATAGTTGGAGGAAATAACCAACACCGTTTTGTAGCTCCCTGTTGTAAGTCGCAAGCAGAATGAAGAGAAAATCGCGCCCACGACGAGTGAGAAACGACCCTGTGCGGACGGCCTAAATGGCAAGTGGCAGCACAGTCGCTCCCGTCAGCTACCGCGCTAAGCTTCAACTTACTATTAGTTTTAGCGTGCAGTACTGACCAACGAAAGTAGTGGGGTAGTGGGACGGTAACTGGGAGACTGGAAACGGCTTAGGAAGAATCCGGTCCCATTGTACGTTAATTTTTCATAACGACAAGCGCTTCTATCGTAATAGTAATTAAACTATCGAATAATACTACTCAGTTATCATTAATGAATGATTAGAGGATAAGATTAAGCACAACGTAAGAACTAATATTGATAAATTCAAAGAATTTTGTAACGAATTTCTAAAAACAAAAATGTCTGTCATTTTCTTATCATGTACGTCGAGTGATAGTTGTGAATATCACACTAGTATTGTAGGTAGAACAACAGCAGAAATGTACGAAATATTTCTTCTATAACGGACTTAACGTTATATTTTGAAGAGGGGAGAGATGGAGTCAGGTCTTCACGTCCTCTGGAGCTCAGTTTACCAAACTATAGCTGAGATGCCGCTATCCATATTGCTGAAGCTCAAGTGACAGTTTCAGACTTTCAGAGGAAGTTGTTCGTCAGGTGAATGGTCACGCAACACAGAAATGAACCCGTATTCTGACTAAAACTCAATTAAAGCGTCCGATGGCGTGAGCCGAGTTTCGCTGCGGTGTGCACGAGATCCTTGGTGAAAAGCGAACTTGGCGCGAACTCCACACTTTGAAATCCAAGTTTCGCGTGATGGGAAGTTCTTTTTCATTGCTTCATTATTTTCATTTAAAGACACAAAATTTTCATATACGTCACTGAAAATTCTAAGAACATTTACCTCATAGATTTCCAATATTCCTGCACGATTATACCTCAAGTAGAAGCTTTTGATAAGCTACACGAAAACATAATTTTGATCTGTGACTAGAATTCGATAGTAGGTAATCGAAGAGAAGTATCACAAACTATTTTATAATTTGGGCATTCTCAGCAGAAATACACTGTTAAGAAATTATCGAAGGTAGGGGGAATTCGGGCGACATTAAGGTTTATTACATTTTTTCTGGCTCTTACGTTTAAATCAGATATTTTATTAATGGCAAAACGAGTGCTTAATGTATCTCCTTTGTATTTAAGCTCTTAAAAGTTTTCTAAGTCTGAAGATTTTTTTAGCTAGGCTTGATTTTCTTAGGGTAAGATGACGAATTCAACATTTTATTTAGGAAATGAGAATTTCATTGATGCTAATCTACTTATCAAAAGAGACACAGGCATAGCATTTCTCCTTTGCATCCCTATCTTTTTAGCCCATACACTGAGCAGAGACTATGTCATCAACATGTTTTTTTTTTGTTTTTTTTTAATTTTATTTTTTTATTTTTTATAGTAACGTAAAGTAGCTTCAGAGAAGTCGAACTTTCCAGCGGCGCCTTTAATAGGCTTACCATTTCTTACTCACTGCATGTCATCTTTGAATGATTCCTTGCTCCATTTCTGTCACCCTGTCTTCCTAATGAACTGCACAATTCGTCATCTTAACCGCAGTCGACATTTTGGATTCAGACTTACACACGCACACAGCCTTACACAATACATTCACTAAACCGTTATTAAAACATCAGTAAATCCACAACGTTTGGGATGAATCAACTGATATTCACTAATACAAAAGTGTTACTTGCATGAAACTTATTTCAACTGCAGAAAATTTTTTAACAAAAGCAGCCTCTGTTTTCAACAAACCAAAATGACCGAGCAGTTCTGTTTCAAGAGACACTAGTGCAGAGCGACCTAAGGAAGCGATATCAGAGGGCACGTTAAACAATCTGTTTATTTATCGGAGAAATTCGAAATTCATCTTAGACGCCTCGTCACTTACTCGACGTTCCCCTAATACAAACAATTAAGCCAGGATTCCTTTCCAAGAATTATCTTAATCCGCCTTAGCTGTCTTTTATACCTTTACTAGCTTAAACCCGCGGCTCCGCTAGCGTGTTGATTGATTATGATAGATAAAGTGCGAAACGTCAAATCGATATTTATTGAAGAGAAGTATTAAAAGAAATTTCTTTTTTACTGCTTTATTTATTTATTCTTATTTTTCCTTATTCGTATGCTTATCCTTAAAGAGAAATAGCTGAAGACATTGTAGCACGCATAGACCAAACATATGGTCTGTAGCATCACGTTTCGCTGTATGTAACCTCCTTGCTGTAGAGTAGCAAACGTTATCGCTGGCCTTCAGTCCCATTTTTTTTATAATTTGACGACTTTCAACCACCATATCTTCCACCCCCTTCTAGCTATTGGCATGGAACTGCTTTGGTGTACAACGGGAGACTTCGGACAACAATTACGCACATACCATTCTTTTGAATTCTGTTGTTTTCGCTGCAGAGCGAAATATTAACACACACACACACACACACACACACACACACATATACACACACACACACGTAGAATTTTATATACACCGATAACTTTCCATCCCAATATACTCCACCCTTTTATCGTTATCAACCCTCAAGCTACAATGCAACCAATAAAACCATTTTCAAAGAGTAAATATAATTTTCAAAGAGTAATTATTGTTGCGCATTTCGCGTTATAGTCTTCAAATTACTAAATATCAATGAGATTGCTATAAAACCGTGCCTAAAATCTTCCTCAGGTATAAATTAGTAACTTGTTAAATATTTAAGTCTCTGCGTCTTGTCGTTCGGACGTGATAAGCGTACACCAAACAGACATTCATATAAATATATATAGATAAATAACTATCCGATCGCCATAAAACCGTGCCTAAAGCCTTCCCCGGGTGGACATTAGTAACTGTACAAATTTTTAGCGCTTTATGTCTTGCGGTTCAGACGTGATAAACGTACACCGAACAGACATTCACATTTATAGATATAGATTAAGTCACGACCGGTTTCGCGCCATTAAAGGTGCATCTTCAGGTATCTTCCTTAGTACATGAGGTGGAGAGACTTGTTGCGACGTCTGAATGTTCATGTTGGGTGCCAAGTTTTATGGGGGCTTTCATCAAAGTTCATAGAAGGTAGATAGGTTTATATGTGACACCATGAATTTGTCATCTATATGGTTGAAGTCAATAGTTAGTTAAACCAAGCTGACCGTCTAAAATTTTTTATTAAATTGAACGTTAGGAGCGTGTTGTATCTCCCCTGAATCTGAAGTAAATTGTATTGCACCGATGGGTTCGCGTCATATCTCGTTAAAACACTTGACAAAACGAGAAGCGTTTTGTAGTCTTGATGTCTCAAAAGTAATAAGATTTTAAGAACCATTAATTGCGCGTTGGACATAAAAGTATCTAACTGGAAACGCCTCCACTAGCTTCAACAGTTCCCTGCCGACATATTGGGTGGATTTATCTCCGTACATGTCGATCGACTCGATACCCATCAGACCAGGCAACAAGTATCCAGTCATCAACAGATGTTGACGGAAACAGGCGAGGCTTAACCGAGTGGGCTTTCGACTTCGAGAGCTGATGTCGGTAATGTTTCGATGAATGATTCGCACGCTGACACTTGTCATTGCCACAGCATTGAAATCCGTAGCAGTATGAGATGGGAGTTGCGCTTCTGACGCGTGAAGTGGTTCCTCTTCAATCATTTTTGGTCCAGTTGTTGCAGGTTCTTTTTTCCGCCGTAGATATGTTGGAGACTTGAGAATTTACCGATGATCTTCACGCTGCACTCGAGAAGTGGTCGAACGGGAAAATCCAGACTACATCGCGACCTGGCAGATGCCGTTCTCCGTTTCTCGTGCGCCGACTATAACACCACGTTCAACCTCTCTTACATCGTGATAACCTGCCACCAGGTACCTATTGTGCCGTATAAATGAAACGGAGTGTCTACTGTATACTCTGAATTCCAAATGACATACTCAGGTTCGCATGAATAGAGGAGTCGGAGAATATATTTCAACCGAGTATATTCGCAACGTGAGTAAAAGGTCGGGGGAAGTTGCTCACAACGGAGAACATTCTTCGATTTTGTATGGATAAAACTAAGGAAGTTTCTCACAACAGAAGAACATTTTCCATTTTCTAAAGTGAGCTCTTTCGCATACTTCATGCTATGTAACTTCTATTAAGGTTACGTTTCACGGTGGTTATTAATAATATTGAAAAAAAATGTGTTGCTTAGAAGGCAAAAAAGTTCATTTATACGTAGGCTAGTCTGAAGAAACACGAGAGAAACTAAAAAGTTTCTGCAAATAAAATCATTTTGCTGTCGAGTCGCTTCCTTCACAATAATTATACGTGTGACACTTCAAGCATTCTATATAGAAATGAAGCAATAGTGGATTTAACTAGGAGTTTTACCCGTTCCTTATTATAATATTGTACGTTATAAATAGGTTCTATTAATAAGGCCTTACTACGTTAATTCCGAATAAAGTGCATTCCATGACTTTACAAAATAAATATTTCTGCAATATAAGTATCTGACGTAATTCTGTACAGCTCTTGTTCATACTACCCAAATCTGTTGGCCTATTTGAGAAGCGTTTTTTGCCTTCGTAATCGTAACTTCTTTTATGTTAGAAGTAATTAAACCCGACATTAAAATTAATAACTGAGTAATTACATACCTAGCAGTCTGTTTGTTGTAAGAAAATCGAATGGCATAACGTTTATAAGCGATGGTTGGGTGTCAAATTGAACAAAAAGTATCTTGTGTGAGGAAGTTCTGACAGCGTTTCAAGCTGAAACAGATGAAAATGTAATGCCTTTTTAAAATATCGTTCGCGAATTGTGCTAACTCAACTTCCATAACAAACTTCCTGGCAGATTAAAACTGTGTGCCGGAACCGGGACTCGAACCTGGGACCTTTGCCTTTCGCGGGCAAGCGCACTACCGACTGTGCTATCCCGACACGACTCACGATGTCGCCTCACAACTTCACTTCCGCCAGTACCTCGCCTCCTACTTTCCAAACTTCACAGAAGCTCTCCTGCAAACACGCAAGACTAGCACTCCTGGAAGAAAGGATATAGTGCAGAAATAGCCACAGCCTAAGTGATGTTTCCAGAATGAAAATTCACTCTGCAGCGGAGTCTGGGCTAATATGAAACTTCCTGGCAGATTAAAATTGTGTGCCGGAACCGGGACTCGAGCAAAGGTCCCAGGTTCGAGTCCCGGTACCAGCACACAATTTTAATCTGCCAGGAAGTTTCATATCAGCCCACACTCCGCTGCAGAGTGAAGTTTCATTCTGGAAACATCCCTTAGGCTGCGGCTAAGCCATGTCTCCACCATATCCTTTCTTCCAGGAGTGCTAGTCTTGCGTGTTTGCAGGAGAGCTTCTGTGAAGTTTGGAAAGTAGGAGGCGAGGTACTGGCGAAAGTAAGGTTGTGAGGCGGCATCGTGAGTCGTGTCGGGATAGCACAGTCGGTAGTGCGCTTGCCCGCGAAAGGCAAAGGTCCCAGGTTCGAGTCCCGGTTCCGGCACACAATTTTAATCTGCCAGGAAGTTTCATATCAGCGCACACTCCGCTGCAGAGTGAAGTTTCATTCTTCAATAACAAAGTTTACCGAAAATTTTGTAACATCGTCAGAAGAATTAAGTCTGGTAAAAAGTCCATATTTGTGGTTAATAATACACTGTTGTACAAAAAACTAATATATAAACATTGTACAGTTCTTCCTCAACACGTAGATGCCTCCTCCATATTTGTACACTGAATAATTTGCCTGATTGGGCTATTTTGAAGAAATACACAACCGAACAGCTGACCTGTGCCTGATATGACACACGGAGAACTTACTCAAGGAGGAGGGGAACAAGCGAGACTGAACTTCCAGCTCAGAGAATATGTTTTAGTCATACAAAATTGAGAACATGACGTTTTTTGCTCTGAGAATCTCCTTTGCTCGTTCTTTTTTATGCGGCTCATTGTCTTATAAAGGCTTTGCCTACCGCCGGGCCGACTGACTTTTTGCCTATACTGACTTCTTGCCTATACTAGTCTCCTTGCCTATACCAGTCTCCTTGCCTCTTCTTATGCCCCCCCCCACACTCACACGCACAAATTTTCTTTGATAAATTCATCAATAACATAGACTGGTATAACCCAAATACTGGATGCCAGAGCGTAAATTCCCATTACTGGGTGAGGGGAGGTGGGTCAGTGAAATATATCAGTCCCTTCTAAGCACGTAACATATACAATTATAATACACTGATATCTATCTTCGCATGACTTTCTGATACCCGCGAACTACTGTCGCCGACAAGAAATTTGGAAATTGTTGCTGGTAAGTACCATGGGACCTTAACTTCTGGTGCGCGTTCCTCAGATGCGACATGAATTCGACCCCGTCCATCAGTTGTAGTTCAATAATGGCATAGGACATATGCCCCAGCAACCAAATAGTTGTGTTTAGAACATGGGTGCTGTTTGATACCTGGGATGGTGAACCAGTCCCCCTGAACGTTCCTCGGAGTGGTCCGCTTGCAGAGGGCCAGCTTTCGTCGAGCGAGCTCCCACATATCAGACGCTCAGAGGCATTCAAACAGGGGATTCTCGTGTCCGGAACGCAACGCTGGGACAATCGTCAGAGACTAGGATGTGGCTAAGACGTTGTAAACGATCTTGTACCAGAGGCTGCGGACCTCGGATGAGAGATGTTGGCCACGCATGCCTCTACATGACCTCTGGATACGGAGCCTTCAGTTTATGGACTGGTCGACGCCCCCACAACTTCATACAAGCGAACTGAGTGGTGTTGACCGATGTAGTCTGCACGAGATAGCTCCGATTCAAAAAGTAGTCTCTGCCATGTGTAGGGAATGCCTACTGTCGTCATGGTGAACGTTGATTATATCTGGCCGTCCGTTTGCAGTGCCGCTGATAGCTTTGCGCTCAGTTGGCGGATGCGTCTTGTAGGATGACGGCAGCCTGCCGGCTGGGTCCTCGCGGTGCTGTGTGCAGCCGGCGTTCCATCACGCCTGTTTGCGGACGTCATCGGCGGGGCCAAGTTCCAGAGCCAACTACTTGCCGCCTGGATGGCCGCAGCACGCGCTCGATAGCCCTAATAAGCCGTCTACACTGTGCGTGGCCCCTCATTAGGAAAGCTGCGTTAACAGCCGTCTGGGGCAGGCCAATCCTGGGCCAAGGAGTGGAGTGATCAGATATCCTGTATGGAACAAGTTCAAACTGCTGAAAACTGGAGTCTCTTTCTCTAATGCGTTATACAGTCTACACTTCAAACGATGTAATGGAGCAAATCTGTAGAAGAATGTATAAGAAGGGGAAAAGTAGATACCACCTACAGGAAAATAAAAGACACATTTGGGGACAAGAAAAAAATACTACGAATATCAAGAACACAGTTGGAAAGCCAGTTCTCAGCAAAGAAGGGAAAGCTGAAAGGTGGAAAGAGTACATAGAGCAGCTCTACAAAGGAAATGAACTGAGAGACGATGTTGTAAGAACGGAAGAGGAAGTAGATCAAAATGAAATAGGAGATACTATACTGAGAGATGAATTTGAAAGAGCCCTGAAACACCTTGGTCGGAACAAGGCCCCAGGAGTAGATGACATACCCTCAGAGCTACTAAAGTCTCTGGGAGAGCCGGCCATGACAAAACTATATGAATTGGTGTGTAGGATGTATGAGAGGCGAAATACCCTCAGACTTTAAGAAAAATATAATAATCCCTATTCCAAAGAAATCGAGACAGGTGTGAAAATTACAGAACCATCAGTTTGATAAGTCATGGTTGCAAAATTTTAACACGAATTATCTACAGGAGAATGGAAAAGCTGGTTGAAGCTGACCTCGGGGAAGATCAGTTTGGATTCAGGAGGAACGTAGAACCCCAGGAGGCAATACTCACTTTACGTCTTAGATTAAGGAAAGGCAAACCGACATTTTCAGCTTTTGTAGATTTGGAGAAAGCGTTTGACAATGTTGACTGGAATACACACTTTCAAATTCTGAAGTCAACAGGGGTAAAATACAGGGAAAGGAGAGTTATTTACAACTTGTACAAAAGCCAGACCACAGTTATTAGACTCGAAGGGCATGAAAGGGAAGCATCAGTTGGGAAGGGAGTAAGACAGGGTTCTAGCTTTTCTCCGATGTTATTCAATTTGTACATCGAGCAGGCGGTGAAGGGAAGCAAGGAAAAATTTGGAATAGGAATTAAAGTTCAGGGGTAAGAAATAAAAACATTGCGTTTTGCTGATGACATTGTAATTCTGCTAGAGACAGCAAAGGACCTGGAAGAGCAGTTGAATGGAATGGACAGTGTGTTGAAGAGAGCGTATATAATCAACATTAACAGGAGCAAAACAAAAATAATGGAATACCGTCTAAGAAAATCAGGCGATGCTGAAGGAATTAGATTAGGTAACGAAACAATTAAGGTGGTAGATGAGTTTTGTTACTTGGGTAGTAAAACAACGTGCGATGATCGCAGTACAGAGGATATAAAATGCAGAATGGCAATGGGAAGGAAAGCATTTTTGAAAAAGAGGTATTTGCTAACATCGAATATTAATTTAATTGTAAGGAAGTCATTTCTGAAGGCATTTGTGTGGAGTATTGCCTTATACGGAAGTGAAACATGGACGATAAGCAGTGCAGACAGGAAGAGAATAGAGGCTTTTGAAATGCTACAGAAGAATGCTGAAGATTAGGTGGGTAGATCGCATAACTAATGAAGAGGTAATGAACAGAATTAGCGAGAAAAGGAATGTTTGGCATACACTGACTAAAAGAAGGGATCGCTTGGTAGGACACACTCTTAGACATCGAGGAATCGTAAATTTAGAATTGGAGGGAAGTGTGTGGGGTAAAAATCGCAGAGGGAGAGAAGAGACGCGTATAGTAAGCATATTCAAGTAGATGTGGGTTGCCGTTCTTATGAGGAGATGAAAAGGCTTGCTCAGGTTAAAGTAGGGTGGAGAGCTGCATCAAACCAGTCTCCGGACTGAAGACCATAACAACAACAATGGAGGTATATCAGGGTTTTACGTACCGTATATTAGAGGCGAATTACAATCTCCGATTGCGTGGATGAGGAATGGGAGGGAAATCAGCCGCGCCCTTTCATAAGTATTCTCATCCCATTTGACTGGACTTGTGTCGATACATAATTGTTTTGAAATTTTTAGGTAATCTTTTGTATTGTAGTTAAAGAACGATGTGTACTCCAACTCAACTTATTACTGATATTGATGTATATTTGAGGTTGAAAGTATCATTGAATTTAGTATAACATAACACTTAACGTCGAAATTGGCCCCTGTTGTAATTTTTACTATTACCGTCGATGTATTTCAATGATTCTTAAAAATAAATGGCTGTTGACCATCATATGTTCGCCAATCGTCAACTCATAATGATAATAACAATTTTTATTTTGGTTAAGAGTAATTATAGTCACAAAATACTTGGAATGACACCATTCAACACAAATAATTATATATAGGTATTACATAAAGCGTAATATGCTAGATATTTGTGTATCACTTGACGTAATTATGACGTAAACCGTATTAAATATACACTAGTACAGCGAACGCTGTCTGTATCTTCTGTATTGTGGAAAATGTATTTTTTCAGTTTATGTGAACTAAAGTAGCAATGAATATTTTACGTTAGTAAAAATTGGTGATGCGCTAATGCTGTGAGCGGTTAAATCTAATGTTTAAATGTTTGTAAAGATTATGGGACCTAACTGCGGGGTTATCAGTTCCTAAACTTACAAACTACTTATTAACTAACTTATACTAAAGACAGCACAAACATCCATGGCCGAAGGAGGATTCGAACCTCCGACGCGCAGGCCGCGCGATCTACAACGTGACGCTCCAGACCTCTCGGCTTCTCCCGCGCGGCTGTGAGCGGTTACCTGATGTCAATGCTCAATATGAAAAATATTCTGGATTTTGTATGGAGGTAATATCTGCTTGAAAGGAAGTCAATTTGGACCAAACAAAGAAGATTATTTTGATTTATTACTGGTGTTTAAAGAAAAGTTTTGTTTTCTGAAGAACATTTGTAAGTTCAGTATGGGTAGAACGAACCTGGTAGTTTTATCACGATTTATAAACTTTTCTAATAGTTGACGTTTTGTGACTGTTTACAGTTCTCTTTGCTTGATGTGTTTAGCTAATTCGCTGAGTCATTTCAGAGTTATCTGCGAGAGCCACGGAAGACGGACGGGCGCAGTTGGATTTGAACCCTGTCCTGCCGAATGGGACTCCACTGTGATAACTACTGCGCCACTTTTCACGGTTTGTGTGTGAAGAGAGACAAAGGAACTATGGACATCAGCGGCCACTGGGAACTGAAGTACACCAATAGGGAGAGTTGGAAATTTGTGTCGCGCCGGGGTGCGAAACCAGGTCTTCTGCTCAGAACTCAGGTATGACGTCCACATTGCCGTACGGAAACAGTAGTTTGATTGCTTCCCGTCAGACATAAATTCTTTCGATATCGTAGTTAGCATAAACTGATAGTCTACAAAGACACCGCCATCTCTGATCAAACGTATAAATTCCACATACTTTCCCCCCTCTCCCCAACATAGTGCCAAAATAGAATAACATACAGCCCCCTTTAATAACAACACAGCAGAACACTGCCGCAGTCGACTATGGATTAAATTAAATCTTGTTTCACATATCACCAATACGACATTTCGTAATGACGTGAACGTGTCAGTTTAATAAAAAGTGTCTTAATTTGATTTTCTGATGTTGTGTTTTTAAAAATTTTGTTTTCAAGTACTAATTTAGATCTAAATTTTTATTTACTTAGTAGAAGCAGTTGTCTTTCAAAAACTCTGTTAATTAAAAAAAATAGATGCTGGCTATTTGTAAGACGTTTTATGCTATTTAGTAAATGACAATGACTTTCTGTGTGAAAGTTAGATTTAACCTTGAACGGCAAAGATCATCCTTTCTCTTAGGGTTGTAGGTATGCACAATACCATTACTTTGCAAGGCCGCGATTCTGTGGTTCGAATTTATTGCTTTCCTTCCAAGCACGGTAGTTTATACTCTAACGTGTAGTTGGAGATTTTGTAATACATACCGAAGCTTATCCAATGAGGAAACATTTCTTGAGGAAATTAAGAAGGCCTCTTCGGAAGAAAATGAAAAAGTGAGAGTCCAACAGTCGCGATGCCACTTCGCTCAGAAATCAGGAGAACAGATCTCAATACACCAATATTGATCTTCAGCTAACACTCAGCTCTAAACCTGAAAGTATGCAGATTGTCACCATTTGCGGTAATGTTTTGACACTACGAACTTCTTCACTAGCACAGGTAAACAATGTAGCTATTTAGTCCAACTGAACTTCCTTAGTGATCGAGTCTTCTTACGGCTTTACTTACTACAGATCTCGTTTCCAGTCCTCTTACTACTAAGTTCCCAAGGCAGAGTTTTTTGAAATCGTCTCCGAAACACATTCTATATTAAATTATTACACTAATTATGTAGGCTCCTGCGGCCAGAGTCACATGACATAAACGTTTTCTGGTTGTTGTACCTCGTCATGATGTAAGAAGTTAAATAACCGACGTTTCTGCCAACGTTACAGTGGCCTTCATCTGGGTATACTGATGTGAGCTGGTTGTTACTATACTTTATATTTACATTCAGTTCGACATTACGTCATTTTTAAAGAAAAAAGAAAAAAACGATGGCAGAAGAAAGGATCTTTATTATGATAGGATGCTGAGGTAGAGGGAGGGGGAGGGGGGTTAGGCGTTGCTTATTGCATAGCGAGAAGTGATTGGTGTTCATCGGCGAATGGGGTGAGGGCTTCCGTTTCTCTCCTGCTGGTCGTGGGCCGCGCGGCGGCAGTAGCTTACTAGTGACGCTCGCGTGTTGTGTTGTCAGTGCGGCCTATTTCGCTGTGATGGCTGGTAGACAAGAGGGGGCAAGCCTGAGTCTATCTTCTCTGTTCATGTTATTTCTGTGTCCCAACTTCGTCGCCGCTTTTGTGTCCCAGCCTCGTCGTAGGTGTCGGTGGCCGAGTGGAATGAGCCCGACTCCGGAACAAAAATAGCACGCTGGTGCAGGTACGGAGGGGAGCAGCCAGAAACTATAAACACTAGAGTAAATTAGAAAGATATATATATTGAACAGAATGTAACAATACTTAACTTTTACATAGTACTGCAGAATGTTGATACATAGTTGTTAGAGGCCTGCCTAGTGCCTGTACGATAGCAAAGTCTTCACTGGTGCCTATCTGATTACGAAGGTCCTAACTCGTTGCTATCTCAGTCCGAAGTGACCGGTGTCTTTCCGTGGTGGCCACGAGCGGGGTTGCAGCAGAGGGTTTGCGTGGCGCCGCAGCTCCGACCCTGTGGAAGAACGTACAACATACATATTGCTACCGAGCACGCGCTGAATGGTGCCCGGCAGCCATGTCTTCTTGTTTCCAGCAAACACCCTGTACAGCACCGGCGTAGAAACCTGAAAACGCGTAGCGCCATACGAACCGACTCGGTGCGTGGGAGGCTGCAGCAGGTGAAGGAGAGTGCGGTGACGGCGGCCGTGTAGCAGCTCGGCAGGAGACGGACCGTCACGTAGCATGCACCGATACGTAGACAGGAAAATTTGAAGAGCTTGCTGCCTGGAGTGCTGACCTTTCATCTTTTCCATGTGTGACTTGAATGTTCGAACGAAACGTTCTGCTTCACCATTGGAGTGAGGGTGAAAAGGTGCAGTGGTAATATGCTGAATGTCATTCACACGACAAAACTGTTGAAATTCCGCACTAACATACTGAGGTCCATTGTCACTGACGATAGTTTCAGGCAAGCCTTCGATGCAAAACACTGATGTTAAGGCACTGATTGTACTAGACGCCGTCGTTGAGTTCATGGCAATCACAAAAGGAAACTTGCTGAAAGCGTCTACAACAATTAAAGGTCCGGCAAAGTCAATGTGTAAACGTTGCCATGGTCCCTTGGGGCGTGGCCAGTCTGAAAAACGTTGCGGAGGAGCCGCCTGATGCTCCGCACAAACAGTACACTGTGACGTCATGTTCTCTATCTGAGCGTCCATACCAACCCAGGTACAATGACGTCTGGCCAGTTGCTTTGTCCTAACAATACCCCAATGTCCTTGATGCAGGAGGCGTAACACTTCTCGTTGCAGGGAACGAGGAACAATCACTCTTGCTTGGTCGTTGTCGGTATGCAACAACAGTACACCCTGACTTAAAGATAATGCATGACGTTGTGCAAAATAACGTCGAACCAGAGGCCGATCAATGTCTTTGGCTCTGGCAGGCCACCCTGAGCGAACAAAACGTGCTACCACACTTAGGTCTGCATCCGCAGCTGTTTCCTGTGCAACCCGACGAGAGTTTAAAGGAAAGTCTGCGACAGCGGAAGCATCGCTGGAGTCTATCTGACAACATGCCATTTCTGAAGAATCAAATGATACATCCTGGCCAACCGGAAGTCGGGAAAGTGTGTCCGCGTTGGCATGTTTAGTGGTAGGTCGGTACAAAATCTCATACTGATAATTTGACAATATCAAGGACCATCTCTGAAGCTTTTGTGCCGTACGTGGCGGAATTGGCTTTGTGGGTGAGAACAACGACGTGAGAGGCTTGTGGTCTGTCAACAAATAGAATTTTCTGCCATAGAGATAATGATGAAACTTTGCGACGCCGTAAATGATTGCTAAGGCCTCCTTTTCTATCTGACTGTAATTCTGTTGCGTCGGCGTCAGTAGCTTGGATGCAAAGGCAATAGGACGATCGTGACATCCAATACGATGTGAGATTACAGCGCCCAGACCATACGACGAGGCGTCAACTGCTAACACTACAGGCTTCTGTGGGTCAAAGGGAATCAAACATGCATCACTGAGTAGTGCAGACTTTAATTTGTCAAAGGCAACCTGACAATCTTTAGACCATACAAAAGGAACATTCTTCCTACGTAAGTGATGCAGTGGAGCTGCAATCTGAGAGGCATTGGGAATAAATCTGAAATAATAGTTCAGCTTCCCCATTACTGCTTGCAATTCGTGCACATTCTTAGGAGGAGGCAAAACTTTGATTGCTCGAAGATGTGACTGTAAGGGATGGATTCCTTGGGCATTAATCACATGGCCTAGGTACTCTATTTCAGTTTAAAAAAACGAACACTTTGCTTTATTGCAACGTAGACCTGCTGCAGTCAACACTTTGAGAAGGCAATCCAGGTTTGCTAAATGTTCTTCAACTGTACGTCCGGATACCACAATGTCATCTAAATAGTTCGAGCAACACGGTACAGAAACTGTCAGCTGTTCCAAAAAACGCTGAAAAATAGCGGGAGCGGAAGAAATGCCAAAGGGTAGGCGTTGAAATTGAAAAAGGCCCATGTGAGTATTAATGACGAAAAACTTTTTTGACTCGTCATCAAGTGGAATCTGTAAGTATGCCTCTGCTAAATCAATCTTGGAAAAGAAGCGAGACTGTCCTAATTTGTCCATCAGTTCCTCAGGTCTGGGCAGAGGGTAAGTGTCGACAATTGTTTGACTGTTCACTGTTGATTTAAAGTCCGCACAGAGACGAAGTTTTCCTGACGGCTTGGGTATAATTACTATAGGCGAGGCCCACTGACTCGCAGAAACAGGAGAAATCACCCCACTATCTTGCCAACGTTTAAGTTCTTCGGCAACTGTATCACGCAATGCGATAGGCACTGGTCTAGCTTTACGAAATTTTGGAACTGCAGATTCTTTTAAAGTCACATGTGCCACGAAGTCTTTTGCACAACCTAGTTCCGGCGAAAACAAGTCACTGTATTTGTCACACAATGCATTGATTTTATCCTGAGGCACTATTGACGAAATTTGAAGCACATCTCTTTGAATTGATAAACCAAACAAGTCAAAAGCATCTAGTCCAAAAATGTTCTGCGTAGATTTGGCCTGAAGAACAACAAAAGCAACTGTTTTCGTAACACCTTGAAAAGAGGCAGGCAGGCTACACGTTCCTAGCACGGGAATATTTTGACCTGTATAAGCTGTTAACACTTGTTGACACAGCGATAATTTTGGCGAACCCAGAAGTTCATAAGTATCTTTATTAATTAAGGTAACAGCGGAACCAGTGTCGAGCTGAAATTGCACAGTCTTATTGTCAATGGAAAGATTCACAAAAAGTTTTTGCTTTCGGCGCTCGACAGGTGCGCGAATGTGGGCAACGTCTGCTACGGTTTGTTTACTGCGCTTGCGCGGGCCGCGTAGTGAAGGAAGCGGCGCAGACTCGGCACGCAGCGGATTAACAACACTGTCACTAGAGGGCACTACCGCCGGATCGGCGTCCGCGCAATGCGAGGCTACTACAGAGTCACTAACTACTGCACTACACTTTAGAGTAGCTTCTTGATGTCTACTGTCACTAGCTACACAGTACTGGGCACTATTACAAGGAGCAGTTGCAGAAGGCACTATTTTCACTACAGGAATGCACTGTTCATAGTCATTTTGCTTGTCCCGAACTCTTTTCCGTTGCACTGTTTTACGCGCTCGTCGGCGCTTGCTACGTGCTGCACTATATAGTTTTGCCACAGGCGCAGAACTACTTTCTTGCAATTGAGAACCAACTAAAGCACTGTTCAATTCCACAGCCCGTATAACATTTAAAGAATGAACTGTTCTCGCACTCTGCGAAGCACTGTTTCTAACGGTACCGTTCTTTGAGTTTTTAATTTGCATACACACAGACTGTACATGTCCTGATTTGCCACATTGATAACAGGTTGCGTTGCGACTAGGGCAATGAGCACGCTTGTGGCGAGACACACACTGGGGGCAAGATTTACGTACATTTTTCTGAAATGAGCGTTGGCGCCCGTTATTCAAATCACTGTTTCTAACACGACGGGGCGACCTTTGTGTCGCACTTTTGCACTGGCTACTGTTCACTGTCTGTTCAGCACGGCCTGTACTATTGTAAGAATCACTAGTGCTACACTGAGAACTACGGCTAGGAAAACGTCCGTTGCGGTGCACTGAATTTACACTGTGGCTTTGCATTTCTACCTCTGCTAAGTCAAAAGTATCATGCGCTTCTATAAGCTGCAGTACACTGTCTAATGAAGGGTCTGACTGTTTCAGAATTGCTGCTCTAATTCTGGGGTCCTGAATATTCTGCGTAATCGCATCCCTCAACATCACGTCACTATACGAAAGTCCACAAGAGCAAGTAAATTTACATTGGCGGGTTAAGCACTTCAATTCCGTAATCCACTCTTGGTGTGACTGCTGCGGTAATTTTTTAAGTCTGAAAAATCGGTACCGCGCAGCGGCTACAAGAACTTTTCTCTCATAATGAGCATTCAGTGCATCTACTATTTGTTCAAAGTCTACATCACGAGGAGATGCGTGAGGGAATAGTTTTTGCAATAATACGAAGGTCTGGGGGCCCACTACAGATAATAACAGATGCTTCACTTTCTGACCTGTAATTTGATGAGCCGCGACGAGTTCTTGAAACTGTGCGAAGTAGTCGCTCCATTCTTCCTCACGTTCGTTGTACTGGCGGAACGTAGGGAGCGGTACAGCGGCAGGTGTGGGCTGCTGATGCGACGGCTGTTGTTGAGTTGCCGTCAACTGCGCCACTGCGTTGAGAAGTTGTGAGATTTGCGCCGTCTGTAACTGAATAATTTCCATTAAGTTTGGGTTCGGGGTAGTGGCCATGCTGACCGATTAGGCGCCGCGTATACAAGTAAATTAGTACAAAACACAAATGCAAGATAAATGAGGACGCTCTGCAACAAAAAAGTCCACAAAACACGTAACAAAATATCTTCCCCCAAAATTCTTATATTAAGGGTGGGTGGGCGGGAGCAATTTCTGCGTGCTCCGACTGCTGCTGTCTGGCTGCTGCAAGCGGGCTGGTCCAAGGTTCTATCACTCCTCGTCGCCACTTTTGTGTCCCAACTTCGTCGCCGCTTTTGTGTCCCAGCCTCGTCGTAGGTGTCGGTGGCCGAGTGGAATGAGCCCGACACCGGAACAAAACTAGCACGCTGGTGCAGGTACGGAGGGGAGCAGCCAGAAACTATAAACACTAGAGTAAATTAGAAAGATATATATATTGAACAGAATGTAACAATACTTAACTTTTACATAGTACTGCAGAATGTTGATACATAGTTGTTAGAGGCCTGCCTAGTGCCTGTACGATAGCAAAGTCTTCACTGGTGCCTATCTGATTACGAAGGTCCTAACTCGTTGCTATCTCAGTCCGAAGTGACCGGTGTCTTTCCGTGGTGGCCACGAGCGGGGTTGCAGCAGAGGGCGCTCGTGGCTGTCGTCGTGAGAACGCCGCGCCGTGCGTGCATGGCGGCGCGCGGCGAAAGTAGGTGGCGCGCACTTTGTACTTGTGCGACACTACAGATTTATTGTGTTGGCCTAATCGAATGTAGCGTTCATGTTCGCGTATGCGCGTTGCCACTGCCCTCCCTGTCTCACCTACGTATACTTCCCCACACTCGCATTCCACCTTGTATACTCCTGATGCGTGTAGTGCCTCTATCTTGTCCTTTGTGGAACCAAGTACATCCTGAATCTTGTGACTACTATAGAAGAAAGGCTGGACACCAACCCGGCGAAGATGTTTAGCAATCCAATCTCGGACGTTTTTTACATACGGTAAGCGTACTGCTGACTGTTTTTTATTGACTTCCTGCCTACTGCTGTTTCTTTTATTTGTGGCCATGGCGGTGTGAATCACTCTATGGTTGTAGCCGTTGGCCTAAATGTTGTTTCTAGTTTGTTGACCTCGGCCGTTTTGTCGTCTTCATCACTTAGTCGCTGCGCTCGAGTCGTCAGTGAGTGGATAACAGAGTTCTTCTGTGCTGGGTGGTGGTTTGGTTGGGGATGCAAATACCTGTAGGTATGTGCAGGCTTCCGATATACCCTGTGCCCAAGTGTGCCTTGCCTTTATATATATAAACTTTCACAACTAGGAATGGAATAGCGCCATCCGTCACGATCTCTAATGTAAATCGTATCTTCTTGTGCAATTTGTTCAGATGTTCACGGCCAGCAGGAGAGAAACGGAAGCCCTCACCCCACTCGCCAATGAACACCAATCATGTCTCGCTATGCAAGAAGCAATAGACACTCCCTCCATCTCAGCATCCTATCATAATAAAGTTTCCATTCTTCCGCCAGAAATTCACCAATAACGTCGCTTATTTTTAAAATAATTATGACGTAATGTGTAATTGAAAGTAAATATAAAGTGTAGTAACAAACAGCTCACGTCAGTATACCCCGATGAAGGCCACTGTAACGTTGGATGAAATGTCGGTTATTTACGTAATAGCCTTCTTACATCTTGACGCGGTACAACCCCCAGAAAAGCTTTATGCCATATTACACTAATAGTTCTGCAGCAGTTTATCACAAATTTTCCTCCACCTAGCACTCCATAATATACACGTGGTACAGAACTTTAGTATGAGAACATTTCGGGTTGCGTCCAGTTAATCAATGAGAAATTTTTTCTTCCTTCGCATTAAACGTAAAACCAGAGCATAGTATTCGAGGCAGGTCATGGTGAAGATGCGCGTGATCGGAAATGTGAGAGCAAGCCATTGGTTGCATCGAAATCAATGTTTCCAACATCTATGACGGAAAGCTGACCACTTTATTAAGATAGGTGTATGGGTCGTTGGCAATTACCGGAAAGTATAAATAATAACATAAATACTGCTTGATCCAATAATGTTTTCCCGCACTGTACGTTGTTAAAGAACAAATAAGCCGGCCGCGGTGGCCGAGGAGACTAAGGCGCTCCAGTCACGGTCTGCACGGCCACTACGGTCGGGGGTTCGAATCCCCCCTCGGGCATGGATATTTGTGCCGTCCTAGTTCGTAAGTAGTTCATAAGTAGTTTGTAAGTTTAGGGACTGATGACCCCGTAGTTAAGTCCCATAACCTACACAAACGTTTGAACTCTTTTTTTTTTTTTTTTTTTTTTTTTTTTTTTTTTTTTTTACGAAATAAAGATTCGGCGTGGGAAGAATTTATGAAGAACCTTTACCACAGTGGGGCATTTGTAAGGCATTCAAGAGTCGGAAATTTGTAGTCGGAAACAGAGCCGACAGCATACAATAAGGATGTTGTGTCGACTAATAAAGCAGGCGTGAAAAGATTGGTACCCGTTAGGAAGGAATGTACGATAGCTTCAAACTAATCGAAAGAAAGGTAATTTAATTTTTTAAAAATAAGAATAAAAACCCTATGCCCTCGTGTGATTTTCTACTGCATTTTGAATATTTCTTGATGGCTGTTAGGGCCGTTTACGAATCTAAATTACAGCAGTGAAATTCTACTGAGGTGAATCAAACAGTGCACTTGCGGCAATCGCATTACGTCGGCACATGAAAAAAATATTGCCTGTTGATTGAGCAAAAATAGTAATCTGAAAGGTATCGGAAACAGACGCAGGAGAAGCAGGCCGACAATGGCAGGAAACTAAATTGTGAGAATGTGAGTTTCCGGGCGGGAAATGGAGGAGCTAAGCGCCGGATCCTATCGGTCTGCCTGAGAGCGAATAAAAGCAGCGAGAATCAATTTTTGATTGAATTGAGGCTTACACAGAGTGGAGCATCTGCTACAGAAGAATGCTCGTATTACCTTAAATCTAAGGTTTCTCTGAGGGAATTGGAATTCAGAGACGTGAGCCGCCTCTGCAGAAACTGGAATGAGACTTCTGTCGCGAATCCAGGATGGAGAAAAATTGAAATTCAGATCTATTTACGCGTCAAGCGTAAGGCGTGACTTCGTTACAGATACATGAGACGCAAGTGTATGTAAATTATATCAAGTAATTGGTGGACGAAGTACGAAGATAACGAAGTTACGAAAATGCGTGATAGCCATTCTTGTCCCGTGCTGAAGCGCTATATTAATATTTACTTTGCTCTTGATTGAGAATCCACGAAGTCGGAGACTAGTTCTTTGGTAACGTTCTCTGTAGTTTGCTGTGTTGAAAGCACTACTTTTGGCCGTTTTGACTCCTACGAGTTCCATAACACGTTGTGAACATACGATCGTCAAGAAGAATATAACTACAGCATACCACTCATCACCAACGTCTACGTTCTTCGTGATATAAATACCATCTCTGAAAGGAGGCAATATGAAAGCCCATTCGACATCATGGGCATTAGAGACGGAGCACACGTTCTGATTATTTTGGCTTAGGATGGCGAAGAAATCGGCCATGCCCTTTCAAAGGAACCATCCCGGCATTTTTCTCGATTGATGTAGGTTAAATACGGAAAACTAAACCAGGATGGCCGGAAGTGGATTTGAACCACCGTCCTCCCTAATACAGCTCCACTGTGTCACCATTGCACCACCTCGCTCGCTTGACTTCTCGGAAACTTATTTTCGTAAGTGGAATGGCAAGGTGCTGGTTGTTTAGTGGATTTCAGATGAATTCAGTGAAATTTAAAAATTTCCCATTCAATAACGTTTCGCTCTCGCCAGAGGTTCGAGTCATCCCTCAGGCATCGGTTTGTGTGTGTTGTCCTTAGGATAGATTTAAGGTAATTAAGTATTTGGAACTCTAGGGAGGGATGACCGCATTAGTTTGGTCCCAAAGGTTTACAAATATTTCAAAATTTTGGTTATTTAACAGTTTTCCAGGTGCAGTGCGCAATATGGAATACAATAAAAATAAAAATGCAAAATAAACATTTACTTTCATAAGTATGCCTCATTCAGTTTATAAAATGTAGCACAGAGCCCATGCATATGTCTTATTTTGTTTAAGAAGTATTCGCAACCACCTAAATATGTTTGAAATTGCACTGAATGATTCTAATATCTGTAAGAATGTGGCTGCTATCGGAACAGCTTTCAATTTATGTTATTTGAATTAAAAATAAATAAATAAATAAAAAAGAAATAATAATAAAAATAAATAAATAAAAAAGAAATCTGTTGTGGAAATACGACAAATAAGTGGTAATATTTCAGGTGTTCTGACGATATCTTGTTTCCATTTCTACACAATACTTTGTCGAGCAAATGTGCCGTATCCTTTAGGTGCTTTCAGTTTCGCTGTTACAGATCTTCTTTGAATGGTCCCCAACCAGGCTGTCGTATGTCGTCGGGCATCCGCCAGTCTTCCTAGTCGAGTCAGATTACCACCACGTTCTTTGATACTATTTCGTTTACCACAACAACACTGATATTCCAGGAAACATACTACATAATGAAACTTCCTGGCAGATTAAAATTTGTTTGCCGGAACCGGGACTCGAACCGAGGAGTCAATCAGTATATTGCTCTCCCCTACGTATATCTCGCAAAGGAATCATGAGGATAAAATCAGAGAGATTAGAGCCCACATAGAGGCAAACCGACAATCTTTCTTTCCGCGAACAATACGAAACTAGAATAGGAGGGTAACTGATAGTGGTACTAAAGGTACCCTCCGCCATACACCGTTAGATGGCTTGCGGAGTGTGGAAGTAGATGTAGAATTAAAATTTGTGCCATTCCTGATCTTCAGTTTAATATCTTTGATATATATTAAGACAAAATGATTTATTATTTGTTTTTTTTGTTTTTGTTTTTTTCTGTTTATGGATCGCTGTTGCGGAGAGAGACGCTGTGATAGCAATACCTCTGTACCCAGAACAAGCAGCCGACAATCATCTGAGCCTTTTCAACATCCCTCCCCCCCCCCCCATCCTTTGATTTGGAACATCATGCCGAAGTATCAGGCATTTATTTATTCGTTTTTGGTATTGTAGTTTGAGGATATGACCTAGAGGGGGGTCTGGACATACGTGTGTGTTGTTGATTCATTTACAGGGACTTATGATTGACCTGGAAACATTTACCTCAAGTGTTAGTGTAATTTACACGAAATATGATATTCTTTACCAGTTATCATTCTACAATATTATTTACGTGCGTTCAAATAATTCTGCTACTTTACCATCAGTTTTGTTCCTAATTTTGCATCATTAATTTAAAAAATTTTAATTAGGCCATGTCTGCACCTGGGAATCTTATTTGGTATTGTGAAAGCTCAGTGATGAAGATAAGCCGCACCGGAGTGGCCGAGCGCATTGAGACGCCATGTTCCGACGCGCGAGGCCGTTCCCAGTCCGTGGTTAGAATCCTACCTCGGGCATGGACGTTTGTGCTGTATTTAGTATGTTAGTTTACAAGTAGTTTGTAAGTTTAGGGATTGATTACCCCACCGTTAAGTCCCACAAGCTTAACAAACTTTTGAACATTTGATGAAGGTAACGTCACAAATATTTTCGCACCATTAGTTGCGTCAGTGTTGAGAGAACTGACAAAACAAGGAAATATTGGTTAATATTTTACACGTGTACGCCGCACACTAACAATTTTGCAACACAATACCACTCCATCACATACGGTTCTGGTAATCAGGTTATCTCGAATCCTGTATGTAAACACAGCAGGTAGACTTGCTGATACATTGTTCTTTTCAGTAAATCAATTGAAATAAGAGCGGCTGGTTCTTCAGAAAATTTCTTTGCCCCCCCCCCCCCCCCAGAAGCTGCGTGCAAGAGCGATTCCGACACCACCGCTTCACTAATTAAAATATGAGATTTATAGATCTGATCTGTATCTATGCTCGGTGAGTCACGGCATAGCTTGTAGCGGAGAGCACTTCAGCTCCTTGTTATCCTGCTCCAGTAACACTTCGTAATACGGAAGAAAAGTTTGCCGTTAATAAGTGATGCATGTCTTCGGTGAAGAGCTATTTTACTTTCGCACACTATTTGGATGTTTCCACTATAAAGAAAAGTATTTTGACTGTCTGTTAAGCAGTTACGTGTTTTACTACACAACAATGCAAAGATGGCTCCATGACGCTGAAAGCTGTAATCAAGAAAGAAAAAAATTCTATCGACTTTCGGCATATAAAATTATAATTTTAACAGGAAAATTACGACAGTTCTTTTACATAACGTAGAGTTTGTCAACAAACATCATTTACCTTCGTTCCTCGAGATAAACACCAAAGTAACCAATTTCTTGGAACTTTGACATTGTCCCCTGCTTTCTCTCAGAGCGCCTCTCTTGCAGCGTCTCCCGATCACGTCCATGACGCTTTATCTCTCAGCCAATGAACCTCTGCTCAACTGTGCTCCTCCTATCCCGTCTCCTCTAACTCAACTAACAACCCCGTCTTGTAGGGATTCCATAGTGACGAAGAATACAGAGTGTTCTTTGCACTGAATACAAAGTATTGTCGGAACGACATTTTTGCAATTTGTTTCCCTGTTTGACGATTACTTTTCCAAGGGCGGTCAACTTCTAATCACTTCGTATGCACACTACTACACAGTTCTTGGAAGTAAGTGCTGCCATTTAACTGGGCGCCAATCTTTGCCCCAAGAGTCAGTAGACTGCAGATCACTCCTGCAATTTCTGACAGCGCTGAAGGTAAAAACAGCGGCTTCAATAATTTAACTGAAACATAGACCATGTCTCTAATTTTTAACTTCTCTGTGTGGCTCATTGCCTGGTGCGAGTCTTTCGACTGGACGCCACTTCGGCGACATGCGTGACCCTACCCTACCCCAGTCATCCAACCGGGGAAAGGGTACCTACAACATCTCTGTGTTTTTGCCGATTTGCTGGCATCACGGCTGCACACAGAGAAACAAACCACGCACGGCAGTACAAACGGCTATCAGATGTCAACACTGTTCAAGAGAAGATAATTATTGTTAAAGTTAGCAACAAGGTGGGCTGGTGCAACTGGCGTATTTCCCGTTTGTTTCCAGAAATGAAAGTAATGGATAACATTTCACCAGAATACATTTCATCAGGATACTGAGAAATTATTAAGTCTCATCTCTGTTATTATTAAAAAGGATGTGGAGGATATTTCACTGTGTGTGTGTTTTCACAGCTGTACCTTTTGCAGGTGGAGTTAATTTCTGCGAAAATTGCTCGAGACGCGTAAGTGCTCCCTGTGTTATACGCAACGTGACAGCTGCAGGTTAGGCTTCAATAAATGAGTGCTCTCTGCAGTATCTGTAGAAACTCCGATAATTTTGTTATTTGTTTTTCAGGTATGGTGTCTGTTTAGACAAATATTTCCGAAACGACGAACATCATGTCTATAACTGTGTGTATATCTCAAAGAGGTGAATTATGGTTTCATTGCTGGTGTACAAGTCCGATACTTTACATGAATATACATAAAGCTACAAGCATGGTGAATAAAACAGGGCGAGTCAACCTTCATAAGTTGGAAGATTAGAGTGAGAATTGAAAAGTGATGATGGGAACAGAGGTTAGATGTGGGATGCAACGTTTGGAGTGAATGTCGTTCATGGTCGCCGTCTTCAAATCCACCATTTGGATTCAAGATTTTTATTTATTTATTTATTTATTATTTCATTGGAACGGGTGTGAAAGACACATCAAAAACACTCGCTTGCCGGCCGCGGTGGCCGAGGAGACTGAGGCGCTCCAGTCACGGTCTGCACGGCCACTACGGTCGGGGGTTCGAATCCCCCCTCGGGCATGGATATTTGTGCCGTCCTAGTTCGTAAGTAGTTCATAAGTAGTTTGTAAGTTTAGGGACTGATGCCCCCGCAGTTAAGTCCCATAAGCTTAACAAACATTTGAACATTTTTTGAAACACTCGCTTGAGCTCAGGAATTTAGTGAAGTAATTTGTTTTTGTCTATATTGTACGGTTTAGAAGTGATTAATGTTCAAAGTTGGAAAATATTGCACGGGATGTACCACATGTAGAACATGTACAACAAGTATAGTAGCAGTCGGTATGAAGCTAATTTCCCAACTGACAACACTTCTAAACTGTTCAGCCGCGGTGGAGTAGCCGAGCGGTCTAAAGCGTCTCGCTGCGGAGCACGCGGTTGCTCGCCGTGGAGGTTCGAGTCCTCCCTGGGGCATGGGGTGTGTGTGTTGTCCTTAGGTTAGTTTATCTAGGTTTAAGTAGTTTGTAAGCTACGGACTGATGACCACGCAGTTTGGTCCGATAGATTTACAAACATTTGAACATTTGAATAAACTGTAGATAGACAAAAACAAATGATACCACTAAATTACTGAGCTAAAGCCTTTTTTTATTTGATTTGTCATACATCTCCCTTCCCATTAAAAAAATGACGTGAATCCAAAATGGCCGATTTCATGATGGCGGCAATGAATGACAATCACTCCAAAAGTTGCGGCACCCCATCAGACCTCTGTTCCCATAATCAATTTTCAATTTTCCCTTCTCTCTACCAACATATGAAGGTGCCGAACGACTTTTGATTCGCCATGCTATGGTTGTATCTTGCAATATGTCATCAATTATGGCAGGAGTATGCGGCTTACGTATAGCCTAATGTTCAAGACGACCGCTGGCCATGAACGGGAAATTTTGGTTCGAACTTTCTATATTCACAGTCTGATAGGCACCTCAGGGTCTGTGGCGTGGGTCTACTGTGTGTACCACCGTCGCTCTTTTCTCCTATTTCAGTGGGGTATGTTCCAGGGAGAAAGTGTTTCGACGATATGCCACGTGTGGCCGCTAATCTCTTTCCGCGAGATATAAACGGGAAGATGCAATATATTTGGTGTGCCTTCAAGAATCGAATGGAACCGCATACCACGATACAATCACTCTTCCAGCACTTGCCATTGAAGTATGCCAGTTATCTCCGTAACGACGTCTCTCGAAGGGTGCTGATCCATGATTCTTCTCTCTGTTAACCCCATTTGGTACGGATAGCATACTGTTGTTTCTATACAGAAGTATCGGTAAAATAAGTGTTCCGTCACCTACTTCCTCTAGTGATAGACTACAGTTATTGAGGATTCTTTCAGTCAATCTGTCTGGTATGCGTCTGAACCACGATTAATTTTGGCTATTATGCCATTGGTAAGGCATCGACTAAAACAAAGGTGATATCGGGCGTTCCACAAGGTAGTGTTATTGGTCCTCTGCTGTTCTGTATTTACATAAACGATTTCGGAGAAAATCTAAGCAGCTCTCTTAGGTTGTTTGCATGACTCCATCATTTATCGTCTAGTAAAATCACCTGAAGATCAAAACCAACTGCGGAACTATTTCAGTAAGATATCACTATGGTGTAAAAATTGGCAATTGACTCGAAATAATGTGAACTGTGAAGTCGTCCATATGAGTATGAAAAGCAATTCATTAAACTTTGTTTTCAAGACAAATCATTCAAAAGTGAAGGCCACAGACTTCACAAAATACCTAGGGAATTACTATAACTTCAGACCTAAACTGGTAAAACCACGTAGATAATGTCGTTGGAAAGTTGGACATCTTTGGAGAATTCCGTGCAGGGTGTGAGGCGTAGCAGGCAAACAGTCCATAGAAGGGCAGGTCGTTTTGTATCGTCACTATACACCGGAGACTGCGTCACGGCAATGATACAGGATCTGGGATGGGAATCATTACAACAACGGCGCTTATCGCTACGGCGTGGGCTACTTACGAAACTGCGATCGCCAACTTCTCCTCCGAATGCGAAAATATATTGTTGACTCCCACTTACATAGGTAGAAAAGATCATCAAAATAAAATACGAGAAATCAGAGCTCGCACGGAGAGATTCAAGTGTTCTTTCTTCCCACACGCTATTCGAGAATGGAATGGGAGACAGTATATAGGTTGTTCGATGAACCCTCTGCCAGGCACTTAGATGTAATTTGCAGCGTATCCTATGTAGATGTAGAATATAACCTGAACGCATACTTGGGGGGGGGGGGGGGCAAGATGTGAAGAAATTCCTTTATCAACATTAAACCTTTACGTAGCTCGAGCTCCAGCTGAAAACAACTGGTGGGCATCGTTAGGGTTGCGATCTGAAGATGGTCAAGTAAGTGACCGAAACCGATTACCAAGTAAGTAAAGGAATTGTGAATTGATGCCTTGTTACATGAATTAATACGTAAACTAGCTTTTGCTATTGATAAACACACACACACACACACACACACACACACACACACACACACACACACACACCTTTGCCCTACGGAGGACTCGAACCCCTCACAGCGAACAACAGAGCGCTCCGCAGCAAGGGACCTTAGGTTGCGATATTTCTGGGTATCAGTATCAAGACGTTAGTTCCACCAAGTCTTGTACGCCATCTTCTTCTCGTAGACTGTATGCTTCAACTCTCCACCACCAGTTTTTTTTTTTTTTCAATGATTTTTAGACCAGGTATGGTTTTGTCCAACGTTTTTGTCGCTGATTGATATATTTGTTCCACAGCACAATTAAAAATTGTTGTATTTACAACCCACCCAGCAATACTAAGAATACAAACTCCTTAAAAACAGAAAGTGTAATAGTTAGGAATTTTAATGTTAATTTCTACACAATTGGTTACAGTGATAAAAATGCAGGAATAGGAGCATAAGATTTTATTATATCGAATAATATAGAACTCAATTATCACCATCACATTCCTCTAGTGCAATGGCACATCAACACACCCAGATCTAATAATAGTTTCTTCTGATATAACTGGACTTGGAAATGGACACTGTATGATTAGTAGCGGAATAATTGTGAGTAATGAAACCCAATTTGTGTCAAACAATTAGATAAAATGCGGTTGGAATTTTACAGAGGCTAACTGAGATGCCTTCAAAGAAGAAGAGAAAAAATTACAAGTGGCATTAAGATAGCATGGAAGAATAGACGCATGGAAATTTTTAATGTTCATTTCTCAAATAACGAACCACAAGGCGCACTAAATTCATTAAAAAGTAGGAACAGCCATGGTTGCGAGATGACGTTTTCGGAGTTTCCGAAGAATTTCGGGTCTGTTATAACCTCCAATCTCTACACTCACCCGTCAATTAGCAATTACGTATCCTATGTGCCTAAATCACTAATTAATTGGAAAGGTAATGGTCCAAAATTTAATCCCGTCAAATATAGTGGAGTTTATAACTTTATCGTTGCTGCAGTGTATCTGTGCTCGAGGACGATCGGAATATTTGTGGGGAAAACTTGGAAATGTAATTTGGATTTCCAGAGAGATAAACAAATGGGAGGAACTGAATGAATTTACTGAAACAAAATGGTTTACGGACGCCACGCTCACTGAATTAGCGAACTAAATGTGGAAAATGGTTTCATTATGAATGTTAATGAATGAGGGTTTATTAAGTAGACGGCTAGACACAGAACTCATACTACGCTATGGTAGGCCAAGCACCAAAACCAAACAACACAAACGTGTTCTGCTTATTACAAGCAGTAATTTGTAAGTACTGCGTGTTAATAATAAACAATCATCAGCAAATCAATTTCGGTGTTAGTAATAAAATGGCATCTCACCGTTTCAGATTTTTTTAAATATACTTTATAGAATAACTAGTCCCAAATAAAAATTCACTGAATGTTCCACAGTGCACGCGGTTCTGTAGTGGTCCACAACATGTTGCACAGATTGCCTCTCCGCGCCACATTCACATTCAGGGCAGGTAATATTTCCCCATTTACGGAGTGCGTCTGTACATAATGGTGTGAATTCGGCTGAGGGTTGTCCACACAGCGCGAAGCAGATGGAACTGTCCTTGACGCAAGACAACCATCGGCATTATGGAGAGCAGTTTTGCTGCCATTGTTCAGTCCATGACTGGAGGACATCGGGTTTGCTTCCCGAAAGGTCATTAGCTGTCGCAACGGCAGTATGTCTTGATCTCAGGCTTCTCTGTTCGGAGTGGCCTACGTCTTTTATCAGTGATAGCTGAGGGCTACCCAGGTTCTTGTGATAGTCATGTATAAGCGAGTACTTCCTTTTGGCATCTGGCGGTGGGATGTGACTCAGTACCCGCTTGCCAGTAGGTGGGAGTAGATATATTTGTCCCGCTAATAACCGGCATGGTACCATGCAGCAATTTGGATATTGTTCAGCCAAACTGGTGCACAATAGTCTGCATCCGAGGTAGACTAGATCAAGAGCTGAAGTTCTCAGCGCGTCCGCAGAAGATCCACAACTAGTACCACATAATTTGTGCGAGATGTTGTTCCTGCTCCTCAAATTCATGGCTAATTTTGTAAGGTGTTCCTTATGTGAGAGTGTACGATCCAAATTTGACACCTATGTATTTAGGATGTGTGTTGTCGGGAAGTCTGTTTTCCTCTAGCCGGTCGCGGTGGCCGAGGAGACTGAGGCGCGTCACACGGTCTGCACGGCCACTGCGGTCGGGGATTCGAATCCCCCCTCGGGCATGGATATTTGTGACGTCCTTAGTGTTAGCTAGTCTTAAATAGTTTGTCAGTTTTGGGACTGATGACCCCGTAGTTAAGTCCCATAAGCTGTACAAACATTTGAACATTTTGATTTTGTTTTCTCGAAATGAACGTTTAGAGTTCTGCGAGAAATCTATTGCAGAGGTGGAATCAGGCCACTTCTGATTTATTAGGGTTGGGGGGGGGGTAAAAAAATTCAAATATTTGTTAAGCTGAAGGGACTTAACTGCGGGGTAATCAGTCCCTAAACTTACAAACTACTCATGAACTAGCTTATACTGAAGACGACACACACATCCATGCCCGAGGGGGGATTGAAACCCCGTGTGGCCGTAGCGGCCGTAGCGGCCGTGCAGACTGTGACTGGTGCGCCGCAGTCCCCTCGGCCCCGCGATCGGCTTGGATGGTAATCTCCATTGCCTAAAATATTTGCCTATTCAATTCTTCCGTTCTTTCAAACATACTGTGCTGAGTAGCAATGGTCCAGTCGTCTGCCTAACCAAACTATCTTGAACGTCTTTCAGATATGTCAGCTAAATACAAGCTGAAGAGAAGGGGAGCAAGCACAGAACCTTGGGGTAAGCCATTATTCAGTGTTTCAGAGGCGCTATCCTTTCCTGCTGCAACAGGAAAATTTATGCAGTTAAGCATGTTTTTGATAAGCCGTGCTGCTTTCTACCTGGGATCACCTGTAGGAATTTATAATGAGACCGCATCACTGTATCGTAGGCTGCACTTAAATCTATAAAAAGCAGATGTCTTTTGCTTCATTTACTATCCTGCTACTATAAATGTGGTTGCGTCCTATTATGAGCAGCTTCGTGATGGGACGGAAGCCAGCATGCTCCACTGGTAGTTTCTCAAAAATTACCGGTCTGATTCTGTTATATAATGGCCTTTCAAGGAACTTATAGATGGCACTCAGTAATGCAATAGGGCCACACTTCTTTGGATCGTCATGTGTGGACTTGAGAAGGGGGATGATTTTTGACTCATATACTGTGGTAATATGTCCTTCAGGGCGGCCATGATTTGTGAAATAGTGAAAGGGTCGGGTTGTGTTAGGTTCGTCCTGCACAGTTTGTATGGAAGCTCTGTTTGCGATTAATATGCCGAGTGAAGCCATTATCTCTTGGTGCTCTAGATGTGCATAATTCAGCTGTAAGCTGTTATTGTTCTCCCTCTCCTTCTTTTTTTCCCTAGTTTCTGTAGCAATTTTGTTTTTTTCCTCTAAATAAGTTATTTACTAGGTTGGTGATTAATCCATCAGTTAGAAAGCTCAACAGTTACCCATATCTAAAACTAATTAGAATAGGTAGATTCAATTAGTAAATGAACGACAGCTAATGATTTTGAACGGCGTTTTGTAGTTTCATCTCCCAGATGTTGTAGTCTTCCAATATGGATACATGAAATTTTGTGCTGAGTCGTAATTTCAATTCGGGTTTTCATAGGCAACCTAATTTTCTGCGCCTCCCAGGCACCAGTGACGGCGCGTCCTGTATGTTCACTGGTTCAATGAATCCCTGAAAAGAAAAGTAAATAAATAAATTAAAGTTGGTTTTGAACTACTATTCTTCGTTTTGTTCTTATAGGTTTCTTCAAAGTTTTATCGCATGAGAAACGCTTTGCGTCGCGGAGACCGCACGTATAAGAGTCGTAGCACGGCTGTTTAATATAGGCGGCAGTGGACGCAGTGTTGCAATGCGCATGCGCGGATGAGGTTCAAATACTCTTCTGAACCCCCTAGAGGTATCATACGAGCGTTCTCGCGGCTGGGAGAAGCGAGGGGAAACGCCGCTGTTAACATTGGCGATGGAGCTGGTAGAGACGCCACGTTCTAGCTACTCGAGCTCTGGCGGTTACGAACGAATCGTCCCGAAGCAAAAACAATGGAGTTACTGCGCTCCTCGCCTAGTGCATCAGCAAATCGTACATTAACGCAACACCCGACCTTTATATCTGTTTTCGTCACATTGAAGATTCATAAAAAAACGTCATATTTCGTAAAATATCTTTAACCTTTAAAGTAAGACACATCAACTGTAAAAGCCTTCAGACGATACGATCATGAATAATAATGAAGTCCCTACTCTCCACCTAGCAGGAATAGCCACGTGGCTAGTCATCGGGTTGCGCTATCGGATGTTGGGAGTTCGAGACGACTGCAAGCATTTTATTTATTTATTTATTATTATTATTGTTATTATTTTGTAGCTCAATATTTCTTTTTTTTTTTCTTCGTTTCGGCCATATAAGGAGCACGCACCAATTTCAATGCTTCTTCCTCTATTATTCTTTTTTTTCCTCCAGTACTCTTTCATCTTTTCACTATGCATCCTTTTTCTCTCCTCAGACCTCTTTACTCCTGTCTTCTTCTCCCTCCAGCCTTGTAATCTTTCCATTCCTAACACTCTCTTCTTAAATGTTTCTCTTTCTGTTGCATCTTTTTCACTTATATTGTTTCTTTCCAAATCTTTCCTAACTCAATCTTTATTTTCTTATTATTTTCTTCTTCTTATTTTTTTTTTTTTTTTCAACAGATACGGGAACTTTTGTATTGGTACTTGCTACATATCATTGGACGTTTTAGCAAATGTGTCGCGATTTTGATGGTAAATGACATTTATACCCTTCTTTGTAAGAAATATTCAACTATTTGAAAAGATGTAGTGGAAAGTAGCCTTTGTACACGCGTAAGGTTAGGAGGGGATGCTGCTTAGTGTCACGTGACTCGAAGGTAGCTTGACTCTTCATCGTAACACATTCATTTTGTTATAGTCACCTAACAGTGTGATCAGTTACTTACTATGTGTTTGTGTTCATGTGCGTACTTGCTACATATCATTGGACGTTTTAGCAAATGTGTCGCGATTTTGATGGTAAATGACATTTATACCCTTCTTTGTAAGAAATATTCAACTATTTGAAAAGATGTAGTGGAAAGTAGCCTTTGTACACGCGTAAGGTTAGGAGGGGATGCTGCTTAGTGTCACGTGACTCGAAGGTAGCTTGACTCTTCATCGTAACACATTCATTTTGTTATAGTCACCTAACAGTGTGATCAGTTACTTACTATGTGTTTGTGTACATGTGCGTATTCATACGTTACTTATTATCAAAGATAAATGAACAAGGTTCAGTATCTTTTAGGAACAAATTATTCTTCTTTAAGCTTGGAACAAAAGTGTGAAACAAAGAAGCTTGGTAGGCCGACACCTCTACTCACGTTGAAGCAGCTCAGGCACTCTAAGAAGTGAACCGTCAGTCATGTGAAGCACCAGCCACCACTGCCAAGAACACTGGCTTAACACGCCTGCCAGGACTACCAAAGCATACAGAAAATGGCCTACTTTGGGCATTGTGATTGCCTGGCTTGTGACACGCCAGGTATTCCCGCCAAACCTATGGACCTCATGTGCATCCATACTGAAATACTCGTCAAACCCAGACAAGTAGGGTTACAATTAAGAACTGTGACTGATTACTCTTAATTGTCTTCCAATTTGTTGTACTGTGTCAAAGCCAAATGAAATCTGTAACGTGGCGTCTATACCGAAAGAAGAGGCGGCACTTCCGATCCTGCAGTTGTTATTCTTTCTTATTCACAGAATATACGACACCAACTGCGAGTGGGCAAAGCTGAAAATTTGTACCCAGCAGGGTATATGTAATATGCCGGTGACAGGCAAATATCCTTTCGTTAGTGTGGAAGTTTGGGGCCATTTCTCTTACGGGAATTAGTTTCTGAAACTACGAGTTTGAATATTGTGGGTAGGGTAGAGCTGGGAATTTGTATCTGACACGATGCGTGCTTGGGTAGACCTTGTAGGTGCGGTGATCACTGTGTCCCCATTGGTGTAGTGGTCAACGCAACTGCCTAGAAAGCAGGAGACCTGGTTTCGAATTCCGACTGGGTACTCATTTTCAAAATGTTCAAATGTTTGTATAGGTTATGGGACTTAACTAAGGGGTCATCAGTCCCTAAACTTACAAACTACTTATGAACTAGCTACCACTAAGGACGGCACAAATATCCATGCCCGAGGGGGGATTCGAACCCCCGACCGTAGGGGCCGTGCAGACCGTGACTGGAGCGCCTCAGTCCCCTCGGCCACCGCGGCCGGCTACTCATTTTCAACTTTGCCCATTCGCAGTTGATGTATGTATTGTGAATATGAAAGAAATGAAATCATTGAATACCATTGATCTTACAGTGTAACCAAGAAAGTAGGAACTATAGTATCACTGGTGACGAGAGAGTTTCAAAAAGCACATGTGAAATGCATATCTCTGATCACAGGAATTAAGTGCATTTATACTGCAAATATTTAAATTTTGGAGTACACTTATTTACAGTTTGAGTATAATAAAATGAAAGTTTTGTAAGAACGTGTTTTCACTGATTAACCCTTTCATTCCCACGTTATGAATTCAGCTTTGGAAATTTGAAATTGAGTGTTTTCTGTATCAATACAGTACTCTAAACATAAAAAATGTGTTTTAAAATTTTTGAGCGAACTATTGTTGTTTTTTATGTCATGTAGTTCATGTGCAACACAGACGTATTTTGTTGATAACACTGCCAGGTCAATAATGCTGGCATAAGCTACGCAGCAGCAGAAAAGACATTTCACTGTTTACACACAAAAAAAAAAAAAAAAAAAAAAAAAAAAAAAAAAAAAAAAAAAATTAAAAGAATAAAATAAACTATGAACGAAACTCAGGCTCACACTCACTGCAACGTAACACAGCCCCCAAGACGGGTAAAATAATACGTCAGAAGTGGCTGTACGCCGTACCAAGAGGCAAAATGTCGTACTAGAAGCTAAATTTTCAATGATTTTTGAAGCAAGATTTATGCAATTGTATGCACCCATTTTCATACTACAACACTGCATATACTGAAAAACAGGGCTTTTTTTTACGGAGTAATTAATTAATTTTGTATTACAAACTGTTGTACTAAATTAACTGATCGTTCAATAGCTACATCGCAAAATAACAACTTCCACTTTCAGTTATACAGTGGAATACAAATAACCCATAATTTCCGTGTTCTTTGAAATTCGCAAACTGCTGCGCAGTGCAACACACACTTTTTAATATTTTTATAGTTATCTCCCGCAGGTGGCAGTAATTGTGCATGACGAAACGATTGAACACTCTGGTGTCGTATACATGTTCTTTCCATTGAGAAAAAACGCTTCTGAACCATCTTTGCCGGCCGCGGTGGCCGAGGGGGACTGAGGCGCTCCAGTCACGGTCTGCACGGCCACTACGGTCGGGGGTTCGAATCCTCCCTCGGGCATGGATATTTGTGCCGCCCTTAGTTGTAAGTAGTTCATAAGTAGTTTGTAAGTTTAGGGACTGATGACCCCGTAGTTAAGTCCCATAGACTCTACAAACATTTGAAGATTTGATTTTTGAACCATCTTAGACACCGTAGAAGTTATGTAGACATTTGTAGCCAGAGGGTCCGAAAGGGTTAAAGTCAGACGTACAAAATACGCTATAAATCTGCTTTTAATACGTTGTTGTCCAGGAACAACATTGTGAATGTTAGGGTTAACTTACAATTTATGTCAATAGAATGTACAGTAAAAGACTCTCTTAAATATCGGCAGTTTACAAACAGTCCGAGTTTCTGATAAGAGAAAAAGGTGTCAGCATTTTCTGTGTTGTTTCAGTATCAGACAGCCAGTCTTTGGGTAATTATTTCTAACAAGAGTATTAACGCGTAGGTAATGCACTTTTACCGCCAGAAGCCAGTACGTGTCCCTCAACGATGTTATTCGGCGAAAATGGAACTTCCTTTTTCCGCCGCTAAAGCGATGAACGCTCACGTGTGTAATATCACCTTCGATCTTCAGGTTTCCACTTGTTGCACGTCATCTTTAAATGCTTTTCGAGAGCACCCCTCTTTTTTTTTTAAATCGTCAATCAACAAAATTGTATTCACGTGTCAAGTGTCGGCAATTAAAAAACGCGATAAACTTTCATTTCCCTGTCGGCCTCGATATACATTAGTACAAAACGTACACGTACAGCATATGGATGGGGATTGGGGGAGAGGAGGGGAAGGGTGTTGCAACCTTTCACATTTCGAAAGGTCAGACGGGTCAAGCTGTGCGCGTTCCTATTTTATTCAGAACGACTCTCGTTTACGACTCGGTTTCCATATACGAACGCGACGCCGCGCGGGCTACGCGCGGATCTGTGAAAAGGCAGCCACGGTAATTAGAGTGTGCTCCAGGGCCTTTGTGTGCCCCCGGGCGCGCCTCCTGCAGCTGCGGTTAACGACGTCTTTATTCAGTCCGCCAGGTGGCAACGTTTAAGAGCAGAATTTTTATTACACGCTCACGCCACTCCTTCCAGTTCTTTCCGCGTCTCTGGACCCGCATAATAAAAAATACCGCGCCAGCCGCTCGTAATGGCGTCTAGGTTGTGGTACTACTAATTTATCATCTCCGGTAATATCCACAATTACGTCTGTGGAATTTGTTCCTTGCGCCAAGGGACGTACGTCGTTCACTCCTGCAAAAGTACTGTCGCATCACTCCCTTCACTACACATCTTGAATCGTGTGTTATTTCTAAAAGAGTTAAAATGACTTAGAAGTAATGATAATTATCGGTTGCACATATTATAAACTAGCTGAAAACCCGGCGTTGCCCGGATATTGAATTCTTTATTGTAACCTAGACTTAGTACGTCTCCAATCACGTCTCTTAATTTATCCCTCCCCATCTCCCTTTAAAGGAAAAGAAGTTATATTTATGGGAAAATATTAAATAAATGAGGCTGTCTCGCACAATGTACAAAATAATAACTGCAGTATCAAAACAATGAATGATAGTCATCAAGATGTAAATGATATGTAACCTTTACCCTAGCATCACTAAGCTCAGATCTGTCACATGGATGTCTAATGGGGGGGGGGGGGGATCAAAAATTGCCCTCACGTTCTTTTCACTTTTTAACAACTTATTTTTGTTTGTTTATTTATTTTTTATTATTTAATGAACGAGGAATTTCTTTATTAGGTTACAATACCCTTTCCATAGTTATCAGGAACATTATAACAGATGCAAACAAAACGAATAAAGTAATGAATATGAGAAATGTTATTATATTTTTTTCATGAAACTAACACTTAGATATACATCAGACTAGTATTAAGAAATCATAAATAACGTACAATTCCAAACCATAAATACGAAAACAGAAAATCAAAGTATAAGGTTTTCCTTCCTACTCGCTCTCACTTTCAATTTCACAATTTGTTTTTGTAGAATGAGTGGAACACACATACTTGGAACAACTGCAACATACAATAGACACTTTTGTCATCTTGTCCTTTTCTCTTTTAGAGTTTTTAGTCTTCAAACATATGTGACATCTTCCTCTTGAATAAAAGTCAACAGCTGCAGTTGCAGTAATTCTGATACTGATGAGACATTTTATTAGAACAGTGAGTAATGTAGAACTGCTCTAACAGCAATGGAGCATTCAAAACAATGGGAACGTAATACAGCTGTACCAGCAGTCAGAAACTGCATTTCCTTCTGTCGTACTGAGAAATATATTAGTGATAAATGTTGTCTCACCGATGTATAAGGGTGGGAGGGTGCAAAAAATGCAAATTCAAATGTTCAAATGTTTGTTAAGCTTATGGGACTTAACTACGTGGTCATCAGTCCCTAAACTTACAAACTACTTATCAACTACCTTATACTAAAGACGGCACAAATATCCATGACCGAGGGGGGATTCGAACCCCCGACCGTAGTGGCCGTGCAGACCGTGACAGGAGCGCCTCAGTCTCCTCGGCTACCGCGGCCGGCACAAAAACTGTCCGCACTTAAATTAAATGTAATAGGCAGATTGAAATAATTCTCAAACATTATAAAACCGTGACAGCAGATACTCTAGATATTTTTCCACAACTACCTAAATTCTTGCTTCTTTACTGTAAAAACTAGATATATTAAACAAATAAAAAAATACCGCGGGCAATCCCCCCCCCCCCTCAAGCTGTCCTAGGGTTAATACATCCTTTTAATTCAAAACTTGATTATAAAGATTACTTCTGGTTACTTTGAAAATGCACCACCCCATTTCGAAGTGGTTTTAACTGTTAAAACGAAGTTTCCTAAAGGTCGGAAACATATTTCACTTTAACAGTCAGATCTAGAAAAACAAACCACCTCACCGTAGTGGGATATCACAGCAAGGATTTACTTGGTTCATGAAGACGGACATTGTGCTGTTGATGCTGGCTGCGATTCACTAAAAAACAAATAGTATGTTTCAGGTGTACCTTGAAATAAAAATATACGTTAGTGATGATACTTACTTTTATGGAAAATTTCTTTCCATTTTGATTAAGATTAAACCAGACACATAGTTGCACAATCAAGAAACTCAGCAACAGATTAAAGAGCTGCATGCAGACTCATATCCATGTACAGAGTGCCGTAATATGGCTTCCATTAGAACCGCGTAACCGCGTAATAAAACTAATGACAATGTTTTGCAGTTTTTAATTAAACAACGTTCTCTTACTTTAAGTATGCCAAAATATATAAATTAAAGTATTATATTTAGGCTTTAAATGTTTAGCTCAATGTGTGTATGTGTTTCATGAAATTTGCATTTAATGTAATACGCAAAGCAAAAGTTGTGTTTTGACTCATGTTAAACTTACTCAATTTATTTACGTTAATTGAGTTTTCGAAGTGCACACATATCTCTTTTGACAATATTGTGTAGTTGTACTATTACTGAGGCACGTAATTTTAGTGTATTTCCATTTGTGGGAAAATTTTTTTATAAATACAGATTTGTATTTAGTTGTAGTAGTTTTGTTTATTTCTACGATACTTTCTCAGTACCAAACGTATCAATAAATTGACAAAATAAATGACAAATTAAATACTTACCATATTTAGGATATATATATATATATATATATATATATATATATATATATACACCTTTGTCCGCCCAATTTATTTAAGCAAAAAGTAAATATGTAATAACGTAGTGCAATAGTTCTAACATGAAGTATTGTTGTTTTTATATCAGTATGACTATTTATAGGATCACCAATTCCGTATCTATGTGTAATACATTTTTAGTGTTTGTAGTTATTATTTACGAAAGTATCAAAGTAGAAAGTTACGTAAAGAGACAACCATAATTATGTTTAAGTCAACATATTTCTGAAACATATTTTACTAGTGATGTCAATAGTATTTTAAACTGAAGATGAAAATGTGATATTTGACATGTCCGGCGGCAAAGTTTCATTTAGGTATTGGATATTTCGTGTTTGTGATGTTGGCAACGGATTTGTAAGGAGCGCGCAACATAGCAAGTGCTTGTATGAATAAATTGCTTGGTGTGTCCACCCTTGAGCAAGCAACATAAAGTTATCCCTATGACAAACATGGACATGTGAAAGCCACTCCGCAGTATTTATTAGACTACCCTGTGATTTATTGATCAAAATAGAAAATGCAAGTGTTTCTGGAAACAGCAGTCTCTTGAAGTTAAAACCTAGATGTGTCGCAAATCATGGGTATTCGCCTTGTAGCTTCATTTTCAAACATCCCAGTGGTTATGATGTCCTATCTGCTCAACAACGTGTCGTTCAGTGATATAATATTGTAGCTCCTTTTAGTGGTATATTTGGATATTGTTTGCGGAAAGTGCTGTGGACAGAGTAATAAAGACTTAACAAAATGTCAAATGTAATGCAGTACGTATTTCCGGATATAATGTTTTTGACGTAATATCTCCTGAATTATGTGTATTACATATATATTATTTATTAGGTTCGTAGAGTGGAATATTAGGAAACTGCTTGCGAAATGTGTTGTAAATGGAGTTGGTAGTGTTACGTCGCAAACATTGTGACAGGGAAATGTGTTAATATCTTGGTTTGCTCACTTTAGAAAGACGGAATAAGTCAGCAGCCGGTATCCGAAAATGATCACCCGCCTTGCGTGATGACGGCAGCCGCTGCGTCGGCAAATTGGATAGTCTACTGTCAGCGAACAGTGTGTGAGTGAAATGGCTGTCAGACAGAGACGCAGCTAGTAAACATTTCATAACTACACGTAACTCTGTCAGAAGAGTGAATAAAACCGCGGATCCGTCAGCGGTGAAGACACATCGGGCGAACACTGCATTTTCAAAGGGAACACATTCAACCGTTTCATACGTCATAGCTTTAGCCAATTTTATGTATAAATATTCCCACATTTAGAAGTAGCAGTCACTTGGTCTTCTGAATCGACTATGCCCAGGAGGTAGTCTTCAATTCACTGGCCTAATCGTTGTGCTCAGTCTTTGTCACAGATAGCAGTACATACGGGTAGCTGCTAGAGGCACCTAAGAGATAGAGTCTGGTCGAGGCCATACTTCACACTAAACATCATCTGGGAAGACGGTGATCCGCTGTGCTGACGACTTCATACCTCTATGGTGGCTGCCTGAGGCCAGCGTAGTCTTCAGTGGTTGGTTACTAAAGGTCAATGTTGCTGTCGTCGAGTTAGCACTCTGGTGCTAATCCGACCACCCGGTGTCCCGAGTCGGGAACCAGAACGACACCCGACATCCGGGCATTGCGACGCGGTGCGGCACGGGCACTACCATCATACGAAACACCAAGGTTGCAACTCTAGCTTCTGTCGAGCTACCGCTTACATCAAACTTATGTATGTTACGGAATAAAATGTGTCAACTATAATTATGTTTCACTAGCGTCCCTTGGCGCTCCACCAGGTTCCACGCCTCATCCTGATGTAAAGCTGGGAACCCACCGCTCGGCCCTAGCAGTAGTAAATTACAACTTCATCCTTATTACGGAGAATTTTCATCCATTTCATTGTCTTTCACGTCTTGACGCCTGAACTATAATCGTAATACGATATTACGAGTATTTCGAAGGTACATCCAGTGGTGTATATGTAAAGTGTTTGGAAAGTACTAGAGAGTTAGCAGGAAAGACCTAATAAATCAAAATGTCATGCATGATGAGGCGGTTTTTAATGAACCTAATTGTTTATGGCTCCGTATTTCATGAACTGCGTGTCGTACTATGATAAAATTTCGAACGTACGTTCACTATTTCAGCATCTTTTCTGTCTCCTCCCACTACCTCCCTGTGCCTCTTCCTACTCTTCCAACGCAACTTCTGTTTCTGCCGCATCCTCCTCCTACTCCACCGCCACCTTTTCATCTTCTTCCTCTCCTCTTTTGTACTCTCACCCAATTTCATATCCCTTCCGCCCTCTCTTCCTGTCCCCTATCTCTTTTCAAGTCATCTTTCATGTGCACATTAAAAATTATATAAAAGGTGATTCATGGAGACACGCAAATATTTTACATTGTTATTCTAAAAGTAAAACTAAAGAAGAAAGTTACACGTAAACATGGGTCTTCAGATGTTTACTTACGGAGTTACAACTAATAAGAGATTTTGCCTGACATCTAGCAACCTTGTTAATATGAAGCCGTAGCAAAAGGGTACGAGGTTTCAGTAAGGCAAGATTTCCATTTTGTTGATGTTAGTGATCTGGTGAATCTAATAAAACATTTCGTAGATGTGTATCCGCAGTAATGCCAGCAACGCCAGAGATTACACAAGGAATTTCCAGAGACAATACTAGCAAATTTGTTTACTTTCCATTAGGAATGTTGACAATCTCCATCGAGTGGTTTCAGTCGTTTCCTAACCTTGAAACGAATTACTTTTATTTATTGTTTAGTGAAAGAATATAACAACAGTGTATTAAGGGCTACCACATACTTACTGTTGTAGTTCATAGATTACTTATGAAATAGAGATGCCTTTCATATTTATGACAGAGGAAGATGCGGATGTGGTGTTTCTTTATGGCTAATGTGATGCTAATGCTGTGGCAGTTAAAGAACATCGCTCACTTTATCCAACTAGAAGGTTTCCGAATGTACGAACTATTAGCGGAGTATATTGAATGTTACGGAAGAGGTTCTCCACCTAGTGAACGAGCGCTAGATAGGAACTTCACAAACTAAGGTATTACGTACATTGAAGTACAATTAATGTTCAAATGTCTCTAAATCTAAGTGACTTAACTACGTTGGTCATCAATTACTAGGCTTACAAACTACTTAAACTAACTTAAACTAACTATGGTAACAACAACACAAACACCCATTCTCGAGGAAGGACTCGAAACCCCGACGGCGAGCGACTGCGCGCTCCGCAGTAAGGCGCCTTAGATTTAGTATAATCTGTATCGTTATCAAACACACAAAGTGCATCATTTGCAACCGGGAGATCGCGCCCTTCGCTTGGAGTTTTGCAACTGGGTGAATACTAATCGGCAGTTACACAAATACATTTTATTTACTGTCGATGTGCAGTTTATTCGAGACGGTAGAAACAATTTACACAACGAGCACGTATCGTTTGGAAGGAACCCACATGCAAGAGTGCTACGAAATTTCCGGCAGGAATTTCGCATAAATGTATGGTGTGGTATAATCAGTTCACACTTGATTGGACCATTTATTTTCCAAGGAGGTCTGCCGCGGTGGAATAGTCGTGCGCACTGAGGCGCGCTACTGCGGTGCATGCGGCCGTTCGCCGTCGGGGTTCGAGTCCCCCCTCGTGCATGGGTTTTTGTATTGTCCTTAGGTTAGTTTACCTTAGTTTCAGTAGTTTGTAAGCTACGGCCTAATAACTGGGCAGTGGAGTCCGTTAGATTTACAAACATTTGAATATTTCTTCCAAGAACCCTTAACTGGCGAGATGTACTTAAAAGTTTCTTCAAGAAGATATGCCTCATTATCACGAAGATGTTCCACTTGCTACGCGATTGAAAATGTATTTCAACAAGATGGCGAGCCTCCACATTTCACCAACGCAGTTACTAGACATTTAAATGAACACTTACCCCAAAATGGATTGGTAGTCGTGCTACACGTTTGCCGCCATCGAGATCGCCCGATTTATGGAATCTTGTGTATGGGTATGGATGTAATAGTTTATAAGGATAAAGCCAATAACGTGAGGTATTACTTGCACTGATAATGAATGCAATAGACGAAAATTAGAACAACGCTGTGAAACGAGTAGCTAAATCTTTTCATACATTTGCAGCTAAATCAATTGAACAAGGTGGACACATTTTTGCACATTTGTTGTGAGTGGATTGTGAAATTGCATTTACAATGCACCATTTCCTTAAAACTGAGCTTTGTTTTATCAGGTTTACCATGAATACATGTGTGCTATGATACTAATAACAGCAGAATATCTCACACATTCACAGTTTTAGTTAACTGATTTACATCATTATCCAAAATGAAATTCTCTGCAACTTCTGTTGAAAACTTAGTGCAGCTGTCTAGATTAAAAAAAATGCGTTAATAGTTATTAAATTACAAAATTTCCTAAATTATTTCTTTAATTTTCTGAAATATCTAGAAAAATACTGCAGATACTCGTCTATTACATATTTTATTAGATTCATCAGATCAGTAACAATACATGGAATCGTGTTTTAATATACTTTGCACCGTTTTACAATGGCTTCATATTAACGAGGTTTCTAAAATTCACCAAAACTGGTTATTAGGTGTGGCTCTGTAGCCAAACATTTGCGGAGCTTTATTTATATATAAATTTCTCTTAATTTTACTTGTACAATAATATTCTAAAACATTTGAATATATTCTTGAATCACCCTTTATATCTATCAAATTTCACGGTAACACTCAAACGGTGTGGAAATCTGTAGCATCCTCCGCCTTGCACAGTACGAAATCTAGAATACACATTAACATTCCTCTTGACTTGCATTTTAGGCGTAAATTTGCAACAAAGTAGCATGAAACTACAGGTTGGTATCGGAGTCTATTCTATAGTTTCCTCAGACTTGCACCGTAATAGTTACTATACAGTCGCTTCCTTTTCAAATGTTTTAAAGGTCAAGTGTGTGAACTTTTATTGCAATTGGAAGAAAGGTATGAAAGTACATGATGGGCTAAATAAAAGTGTCGAGAGACCCCTTTCTCTATTTTTTTTTAGGACAGTGACGTGCTTCTCGTCCTGGGGGGGGGGGGGGGTTGTCCAAATCTCAAAAGTTACTTTTTTATACGAGGCGAGTCCAGATAGTACGTTCCGTTTCAATTTATCTCCGCTGCAGCTCTGCGATTGCAGTTCCGCACATGCGCTGTAGACGATGTGTATCAAGGAGAAGAACGTGCGCCATTTGCATATCGCTGTCAGTTACGTACGCTTTGTTGTGCTTGTTTGAAATGTCGGCGTTGTTTGAAAATCCCGCCGCCTGTGAAATCAGATCGGTGATTTCGTTTCTGCATGCGAGGAAAGTGAAACCAAGTGAAATTTATCGGCAAATTTGCGATGTTTACGGACCAAATGCGATGAGTGATTCGATGGTGAGAAGAAGGGACCGACAGTTCAATGGCTATAGAGATTTGTGCCGTCCTTAGTTAGTTCATGGATGGTTTGTAAGTTTAGGGACTGATGACCCTGTAGTTAAGTCCCATAAGCTATACAAACATTTGGATTTGGATGACAAGATCCAGGAAAACCGTAGGTTTACAATTAGTCTCAAGTCTTTCCTTGGCGGTCATAACTTCACCAATGACGACGAGCTGAAAGAAACTGTTTCAAACTGGTTAAAGACACAGGCGGCAGATTTTTAAGCAGAAAGTATACAAAACCTGGTGCCACGCTGTGACAAATGTCTGCAAAATTTCGGCAGTTACGTGGAAAAGTAGTTTAAGAGTTGTAGAATTTTGAGCAATAAAAATTTCTTCTGCATCTGTGTACAATTTCATTTTATTACCAAACGGATCTTACTTTCTGGACGCGCATCGTAGCAATGTATTTCCAAGTGACGGGGGGGGGGGGGGGGGGCTCATTTTGTTTTGCCGTCGTCCCGGGCCTCCGGCAGCCTTCACACTATTTGGCTGTGACTGCCCGCCGTAGCGGCCGACAGTGGCTGCCAACCGTAACTGCCGACCGCCGGTGCCCACGTATTTCGTTGCGACTGCTAGCCGCAGTGGCCACGCCATCCAGTGCCGCGTCTCTGTCAAAGAACACGAGTGTACTAATACTAGGTTTTATGGTGGGCGAGGAAGAGGAGAAAGAAGAAATAATGGTACTTTTTATGAAAGCTTGCCTTTACAGCACTTTCCAAACATGGAAAAGTGAAAGTATTTAAGCTAACTTAATAACAGTCCATTTGTGAAATGATGAAGAGAGGTACAGAAGTTTAGACCGTCTTAGTTGTAGTTTAAGCGTGGTGAAAGAGAAAATAACACACCTATCAGTACGGTACAAACTCTAATCCAAAATGATGAAGAAATGGCAGTGGCTTTACGTTAAGTTGCTGTATAAAAATGTACGTATTCATAACATCGGCTTAATATGAAAAATTTTGCATTTATATTAAATAAGATAAAAGTCTGCAAAGGTAACAGATTTATATGGAAATGACTCAGTGTTGGTACAATTTGTTGTAAGTTTTACGTTGTCTTTACAATAATACAACTAATTATTTTCAAAAGTAGTAACAGTATAATGTGCTTTTGTCTCCAACCGACGAAACATCTAATTGTCGTAAAGTTCGATAAGAAGGACTCGAAAAACTCCTGATGCCAACTAGTAAGACGAGAGACGATTCAGAAAAACATGTAAGTCTCGTAACGTAGCTTGAAATGTCAAATGTTGCTTCATCAATGACGTGGCAGTTTCCTGATGGATGCTACGATGCTTCTCATGATTACCTATATGTCATGTTCGGGCTTCTGCTCATCACCTACAGCAATTCTTCCTTTGAACCTACAACCGGGAGAAGAACTGCGGCGCAAATAAATGAAATAATCTAGTTTCAATGTTGTAATAAGATTCCTTCAATTTATCTTCTTCCAGTCGTCCTACTTGATTTGTGGTTTCAAATCAGAAAGGCAACAGTTCGTAGCGATAAATGGAAAGACAGTGAATGAGTCAATAATTACGTCCTGCGTTCACTAAAGAAGTGTCATACGCCACCTACTGTTCTTAATCAGTATAGGTGATGTACGAGATGTAACCTGAAAAGTGATCATCTAGACCAGGGGTCTCCAAAATATGGCCCACGGGCCGGATGAGACCAGCAGAGGGCTTTCATCGGGCGCGCGCACCATTTCCAAATAACGCGCGATTCTTGCTCATTTAACGCTGTAAGAGAACTTCAGGAGCAGCGCTTGAAGCACGTCCAAGTCGTCTACAGCAATTAATAAATAAGATAAACGCCACCAGGTGCACCCTGCCTGCAGGTGCACCCTGTCTGCAGGTGACTGGGATTTTCTGTTCCTGTTTTTCTCTGTTAGATTGGTGCTTCTTTATTATTATTATTATTAATTTTATTTATTTATTTTATTCGATGTAGCGCGTGCCGTTTTATTTCAAGTTATCTTTGTTTTGAAAATTTTAACGATTTTGCCTCCACATACATGTGAACTGTGCAGGTTGAGGCGAAAGACAGAAAAGTTTACACCGAGTGTCGAGTATTTAATAAAACATGAGGTGTGAAATACTGCTTCATAGAGAAAAGCAACAAAGTCATCTGTTTAACCCACAATGAATTCTACTCACTTGTCAAAAGCAGTTAATTCAGTTATTACTTCCTGCCATGGGATAGAAAGGAAAGACATTGCTATTGTCTGTCTGAACGCCACTCCTGATTGGCTGACTTCACTTCCCATCATTCATTGGGCCAGCGCCAACGCGGCCACCCAATAGGCGTGAAACGATTGAAGTTAATAGTGCGTGATTTGAGGCGTCTGTTGGGTTTATTTTTACGAGTGTCTGTTATACTTTTTCGGCGCTACGGTAGACCATTCGATTAAATGAATGGAGCTTAGGGAAATAAGGAATCCGTTTTTGCTTTGTTACAAGAGTGTCATTACATTTTACACTACAAACTGGTCGATTTACGTTCACTCGTCCACCTACCGAGCACCCTGTCTTCACTGAAAAATACTAAGATTCTGAAATATTTTCGTTTGCAATAGAACTTACAGTGTGGTGAAAATGTATCGTCGTCATGAATTTCGTCGTAACATGGCAGTTTCACTTGACGCTCCTAAACACACAATGACAAGTGCAACTTTGTTCCTGCATCCTGCTGCCGGTGATCTGAAATTTTACCACCTATATATACTTCTTAAGGAGAAGCCACCATCGCCCAAACTGCATTTTAACGTAGGTCACATGTTATTTATCTTTGTCTTTTGGGTACTCACTGGGCGCCACTACCGGTGATCTGAAGTTTTACCGTCAACATCTACACGGCAAGCAGAAGCCATCGTCACTTAAACTGCATTGCAATCCAATTACTTACGTTTGATTGCGTGTGTAAAGAGTGAGGTGATTGTGATCATGCTGTATAAGGATTAAATTTGGTTTTTTGCCATATTGAGGACGTCTCAGGTGAAAGTAGTTGTTGGTATCGTATACTTCAGTAATCGCTGATTATGCGTCCCGCACTGCGATTCAGAACTTGAAATGTGGCCCTCGTGGCCTAGTAAACTGGAGAACCCTGATCTAGACAATAAATATCAATGCAAAAAGCGGAGGAAATGGCCTCTGAAGTAGACTACTGTCAACCTGTTCCTAAAGTAGTTCATTAGTTTGCAGTTGGAGAGAGTTGAGTCTGGCAAGAACACTTTATTTGAAAATTATATAAATTTACATGATCTTAAATTAAAAAAAAGTACTCCGTTCAAATCACCCGTGATTGTATACGACATCTTCGTTTCACGCTGTCGTTTTTCGTATGTTAATTATAGTTAATTACAGTTTTATTAATAACTAGGTGAAAACCCGGGGCTGCCCATGGAATTACTTATTCAGCCCATTTCTTCCTTCTGCTCGTCTCCTTCTTGCCCCTGTTTCTGTTGAACTCCCCTTCACGATGTATGGTACAGGATTTGATGTAAGCAGTGACCTTTCACTTGTTTCGAAAATTAGGTGTGAAAAATTTCAGTGAGATTAGTTTTAAAACTGTATATTTTGCCAAGGTCCGGAGGTAAAGTACCCTCCGCCTTCGACCATACGAAATTTCATACAGAAAGTCGCCTTCCCCTGGTTTTGAAAGTCAATTGAGCATAGTTTCGTGAAAATCAAAATAAAACTGTTGATTTTGTGGAGTTTGTAGTTAAAGTACCAGTAGCCATGCAACGTACGGTTCATATTCTCCGGACTGTGTGTCGTGGGTGATTCTTACTCGTACAACATTTGTTTCCTCGCAGTACGGAATATGTGCACCATGGTACCACGTCTCTATGTACTGCAGTGTATACCTGATGGTTTTAGCATTCCGCATTCCCCTACGGTGGCCTGTGTGGTAATCTTAAGCCTAGAAACAAGGTGCGCAGAATGGGCGAAAGAGAGGCTGGGCGAACGCGGAAACGCAATACCTGGCAAACCAGAACGCCTCATTTTCTAACGTGACGTTGCGCATTTACTTCCATTTCGGGTGGAGGCACAAAGCTTTTAAAACCGTTTTTATTTCAGAGCTATTTGTCAGCGCGGCAGAAATTGGTTTTGTGCTCAGAGTAATTCCCTTTGAGCTTAAGGCAGAGTGTTACTTGACGACGATAACAGACGGTCTCATCGCAGCTTCTCTAAGCGAAAATGAATATAGGATTTTTTATTCATTTCGCTTAGCACTCACCTTCTATCACAAGAATTTCTGAGTCCATCTTTCATTTTATCTTCCCCTAGTACATTTCAAATAGGTTGGAGCAGGGGTTCACAAACTTATTGAGTCGCGGAGCACCTTTGCAATGTGGGAAAAAAGGCGGATCATTAAATTTTACGTCACAGATTTATATTGCGTTTGGTAAATTCAGTGACAGTATTATTGTCGGAGCAAGGTAGTTTCACAATTTAAGCTCACAAGACAGTAAGATTAATCACTATGTATATTTTATCCACAATTTGACATTACACAGAATTTGACGGACATACAAAAAACAATAACAAAATATTTGAGAATAAACTCAGCACAACAGGTATTGTAGTCCCACAATTTTTACACACACAAATAAATATACCCGGGCCGCTGAAACTTTGCACTTGATGTTTACAAATAACAAGTGAAGAGCAAGAAGCACGAGGCGCTAGTCGCCAGGAACGATCCAATCACAGCGCGATAAACACTTCCAGTGATCACGTGCCGTGACGTCAACATTCCCGCGTTGCCGGCTTTGTTCAGTTCTAACGTAAACAAAGTTTTGTATCTTTTCTACCTCGTGTTTTCGTTGTGTGTACTGTTTTCGCTACAATTTGTTTTATTGTGAGTGGTTTAAATTGACTTCCCGAGTTCAAGTAATTGGATAATGTCATCGAAAACACTTTTGTCTAGTGACGTTTTCTGACTCAATTTCGTATGAATAAAAGCTTCGAAGCTTATGCTCTGAGCAGGTAGTTCATTCTCACTTCAAACGATCGAAAAGAAGTTATGATGCAGTGGTTAAAAGAAAGAAATATTGCTGCAGATATGACAATGTCGAAACCTCTTTTATATTCTCTCGAGAAACAAAATAAGTGTATTACACCCACATATGCAGTAGACGAAATCGCAAAGAAGCAGCGTCACAATGAAATAAATCTGCCCCCATTTTACTGACGTTTTAACCCTATAAAATTGGTATGGTGTGACGTGAAAAATTACTTAAGGAACAATAAGTCTTTCACAATTACAGTGGTGGAAAAGCTGTTGCATGAAGCTGTTGCCAATGTGGATGCTGCATCTTGGAAGAAAAAAAAAGGGTCGAGCACGTTGAAGAACTGATTCCGGCAACGCAAACAAAGGGAAGGGGTCATGAACAGTTAATGATTTGTCTTGGTGGTGATGACGATTTTGGCAGTGACGACAACAGTGAAGATGGGGAGCTGGATGTAATTGTACCATTGTCGCCGTAAATTGGTGAGTGAAAAGCATTCTGATTATAAAACGTAGAGAGAGAACTTACTATCTTGATTATTGTTTATTTCGTATCTGGCGTGGTCCAATGCTTATTTTCTATATTGCTTTGCTCCGTTATTGAAAGCGTGTGTATTGTTGTGCTCTGGCTTTCATTAATATGCCGTTAATTAATTGATGCTCAAGAACGAATTATTATATGCACTTTTATTGTTCAATGGCTCACATTTACGAGATGCAACCGAAAACCGTTTCGTCTGCTGTGTGTATAGAGGCTAGTGTTGCAACGTCGCTAAACCAGTGTAGCCAACTTAACTCGCCGTAACGCGAAACGTCAAGTGCAATGTTTCAGCGGCCCGGCTATAGCTGTTTAAAGACATAGTTACAAGCTTTCCTTGCTTTGTTCCGTGGTATTTTATTCTCTGTGCAAAATTTGTCAAATAATAAAAAAATTTGAGTGCCGGTTGTCGTAGTCTTCAATGGTTTCAACAGAAGATCCTGTTGAAAAGAGTCCATGTATGGGTAGCGCACAAATACCGTTAATATTGCCAAACCAGCTACATAGGTTTATTCATCCATCTGAAGTAAAAATGCAATATATTTTATTCGTGAGATTAAAGTACCCTTCACATCCTCCAATAAGTTCGAGATTCATCGTGAAACTCTATCACTTGACAATTAAACTGCTTCAAAGACTTTAACTGCCTTTTCGTCCAACATTCATTCAACAACATATTTTACAGAAGGCTTCATAAACTTTTCAGCGATAGTGTGGGCTTCACCAGTTTTGAGCAACTCTATAACTTACAAAGTAAGATACAATCAGTGCCTTTTCGTTACATTTTGCACCTGTTTCAGTTCAGTATACATCCTTCTAAAAACATCGTTCGGTTTATCCTTGCATTCTGGATGAATGACATCACTGAATCGTATTCATTTCTAAACAAGTATAAAAAACACACGTAAACGCTGCTTTCACCTAGTGTTTTAGTTATGCACACAGCTGTTACTTTTGAATTGGGTCAGATTATAAATAATGAATTCCACGAGTGAATACTCATGAAGTTTATTATTTATAATTCAAAACTAACAGCAGTGTGCGTAGCTACAACACTAGGAGGAAGGATTATATTCACTATTCTAGGTTAAATCTAACTTTGGTACAGAAGGGGGTGAATTATGCTGCCACAGAAATCTTCAGTCACTTACCAAGTAGCATCAAAACTCTGACAGACAGCCAACTAGTATTTAAAAAGAAATTAGCGAATTTTCTGAATGACAACTTCTTCTACGCTTTACATTAATTTTTAGATAAAACTTAAAAATAATAAAGTAAAAATAAAATAAGAAATTGAAAATAAAAAAATCCTTAGAACATTATCATTTATAAACACCATTTACTAAACTGACATATTCCACATCATTACGAAATATCGTATATATGAGCTATGGAAGAAGTTTCAATCTAATCTAATCATTCCGGAAGGAGATCAAGAACGACAGAAGTACTCACCCCGTATGGCTGTCTAGAACGGTAGGATGCGGACTGGTCGTGGAAGTCACATGTGATCTCGGTCAAAGGTTCTCTCACTCGAAGACTTACAGCCCGAAGACTATCGATTCGACGCCAGGGCAAGGACGCACAGTCTTCACGCCGTACCACTATCTCTGGTCGTAGCACAACACGGCCGACGCTGCAAAACGCGTCATTGCCGCCGCACGCCTTATCGCCGCCGCCTATCCTCGTCGAGCCTCCACATTCACAGTAAGAGTAATGCATGGTACAATTAATAAATGTATTTTGTGTAAATGCTGTTTCATTTACGCGTCATCCCCGAGCCAAGGAAAAGTTTCCACATCCAACATAATTATATGATTCCTTGTAAAATGCTATCCTGACAATAAATACTAAATTGTAGTTAATGTTTGCCACGCTGACAGTGGGACAATGCATTTACAATTGTGGTTAAGTGTTCAGTATTTGGCAAAGCAATAGGATTACTTCATTATGTGACAAAGCCCTCTTCATTTGACAACAGAACGCCCTCTTCATTTGGTGTCTTGCCTCTTCATTTGATGTGAGAAGTTTTTCCTTCACTTAGCCTTTCCCAGTACTTAAACAGCATCAACAAAGTATAGTTTCTAATCAGAAAAACCGGTAATCCTCAAATTGATGTTATATTTCATTTTGACCAATGTTTTAAAAGTTGTAACAAATCATCCAAAGCGCTGTTTCTCCTACAGACAACCATGTCATATCTTGCGAATAGGAAATATGAACAACGCAGTTCCTTTGCAGTTGTAAAAGTAAAACTGTTGTCTTATTAAAATTACACGCTAGTTGACTATTCTCGCGCTGGAACTGCTTTCCTCCAGTCAGAGCGCTCAACGCTATGCCCGAACCGTTCCCCGTTGCCTGACTGCCACGAGAAATCGTAAATTCAATTCTGTTTCCTTATCTGGCTCTTTTCCCTGATATATTCAGTTGACGATTAATAGGTCTGCCCTTATCATTTCGTATTTCATCTCTTAATGGTAACTACACAAAAAACAAGACGCGGGAAACGGTGTTAGCGAATTACGTAATCATGAACAGCGCTAAGCACGCACAACTGAATCCTTTCGTAGAAGATTTAATATCACTTACGCAAAAATTGTATCACAGCTCTCAGCTTACGTTTAAAGAAACTTTGTACGATTTACGAGTATTCGACTTCTCCGAAAGCTGCAATTCTGGGTTTTTCCTTGGTGTGTGCTGTGACTTAAAAGTAAATAAAAACGTAGCTGCGTAGATTCACATACTGAAGATTGTGGATACGAATCCCGCCGTATGCGATTATTTCAATTTCTATGCCAAAATTACTTTCATTGTTGTTTTTATTAACTGAATTTTTTAGGTTCCAATACCTTCTTTCGCCTGTGTCACTATAGTATTGGCTTTGTTATTTTCTCATTTTTTTCTTCCTTATATAGGCGAAAAAGAATATTTTTCAAAGAATTTTTTATTCATTGTCCTTACATTCACCATCTAACACAAGAATTTTGATCTATTGGAAGATACATGTATCGTTAATAACCTGTAGTCAACTACCAGGACGAACTTCTGAATGGTTCGTAATCTGGCAGCTGGTGTAACCACTAGCCAGTATGACAGTATTTTCAGGTAGGCTAACCAACGGTAATGAGAAATTACATTTCGCTTTTAGTATTGTATATGAAAACTTTCACTTTGATTTGGCTCATAAGGATAAGCTTTATATAGCGGGATCGAATAAATCATGATTTTACTTCTCCTAGAGATGGTTAAACACCGTTTTCCCAAATCTACCAAAACTAATCGAAAAATATATTTATTCGGAAAATCGGTTAAAAAATCGACTAACGCTTTCCTGAGTGACAAACTCCAGTACAGCTATTGAGAGATTTGTACGAAACAGATTTAAAAAAAGGGTTGTCTGACCCGCCTTGGAACACAAACCATATTACTCTTGAAAAATCAAAGATAAAAGAATGTCAAATGTTAACTGCCGCCAGTGGCACACAATTTGTTTGAAATTTCGCGACCAGTCAATTTCATCAATTTAGTTAGTGTGTCTGCTTTTAAGAGGTTTAATCTCGCTTACTTGGCAGATTTCGTTTGTGACGAAAGCTACGTAATTTAAATATTAACTGCATATTTATACTTGTCACTTCTTTATTTCCTGTTTCGCTTTTAGAAAGCTTTTGTTCTCATGTATTTGATAATTGTGTGCTCCACAGAACTTCTTGTTGATTTGGAAACAACCAGAGACACTTTCGTTGTTTTTGACGGTACAGTTACCACTCATCACTGTTCTGTCAGCTACCAGCAGTCAAAGTTGCTAGTTCGTTATTTACTTTTCCTACTCTTCATAGTTAATTGTATCGAAAGGATGAATAGGAGTAGGAGTTGGCCGCAGTTTGTATCTGAGCATGCTGTTGGCTATGATCGGCCGTCTTCAGGCTCCTACCTCGGGGTACAGCGGTAATGGGGAGTGTGGAGCGTCGAGTGGGACACATCAGGTGTCTCATGCTTCGCCCTCTGTTTCTGCCGTCGAGGCACCTTCAGGTGTACCAGATGTGGTTGAGCCGGCCTCTCCGCAAGGGGAGTGGCGGGTTGAATGGCGTTCGCACCGCTCGAGGCGGATGCCAGTGTGGAGGCTGACCGTCCGGTCAAGCCCGTTCGTCCATGCTAGGCGCACCTTTGTCAGATAGTGTCGAATCCGGAAAGAAGTCCAATATGCACTCGGTGTTACCGTCGGTGGACCTCTGAGATATGGTGTCGGTCCTGCTGGCGTCTATCGAGCGTAGGGGTGCAGTCGGCTCCAAGTTTTGGCTTACGTCGCCACCAATGACGCATGTCGCATGTGATCTGAGGACATCCTCAGGCCCTACGGGCGGCTGGCGGAAGTGGTGGAGACTACTGGCCTCACAAGTTGGGTCAATCACAGCATTGTTCTTAGGGTTGAAAGGAATCCTTTGATTTGGAGCCGAATGGAGGATTTGAATCAGAGGCTTCGCCGATTCTTTGACAGTCACGGCTGCAGTTATATGGATCTTCGTTATCGGGTTGGGAATTGTAGGAGGCCACTAGATAGATCAGGGGTGCTCTAAAGAAGCAGCTATACGGGTAGCAGAGTACTTGTGGGGTGCTAGACGCTGTATCTGATAAGCACTTGCCAGTCACTATTATGATAGCGTATTCAGCCCCCTTAACAAGAATAATTCGATTATGAAAATATTTGCCGGAAACTTTCAAGGTATTAGAAACAAAGTACCCGAATTTACAGCGCTGCAGGAAAAGTATTCGGCTCACATAGTTTTAGGCACGAAAAGCTTGCTAAATTATGATGTGGAAAGCTCGGAAATATTTAGAGAGGCATGGATTGTATATCGGAAAGACAGATCTGACGCAACTGGAGGGGCCGTGTTCATCGCCATGTACAAAGATATTGTTTCTACCGATGTCAAAGTTCACAGTGAATATGTATTTATCTTGACACGTATAGTCTAAGAGAAGTAAAGTTGGTATGTGGGTATTATTACTCGCCCCCCCCCCCCCAGTAGCAGTTTTAGTGTAGTTCAAAGAAAGTCAACGCGAGGTAGTGCTTAGGTATCCGGGCCATGCAATATTAGTGGGGCAAGACTTCAACTTTAAGAGTATAGATTGGGACCTCTCTAGTTTCATTTGAGGCGTTACAGACAAGCAGTCTCGCAGACTACTATTGGACACGTTTTCCAAAAACTCTCTTGAGCAGTTAAAGCGGCAACCCACGCGCAATGGATATATTTTAGATCTACTAGCTACGAACGGTCCTGACCTTATTAGCGATGTCTGTGTAGAGACAGGAATTAGTGATCATGATGTCATAGCGTCAATGGTGACCAAAATTAATAAACGAAACAAGATGGATAGGAACGTTTTTATGTTAGAAACAATCGATAAGCAATTGTTAGCATCACATTTAGAAAATGAATGGACATCGTTTAATTCTGGTACAATGGATGTAGAGGAATTGTGAACTAAAGGGTGTATGTCTACAAAGTCGATTAAGGATGAAAAAGATCCACCGTGGTATAATAATAATGTTAAATAGCTACTGAGATAGGAAACACTGTTGCACTCTCTCTGTTCAGAAAACAACAGGCAAAACAAGAGGGCAAATGTTAGTAGAGATTCGTGCGTCTATAAAAAGATCGAAGCGCGAAGCATACAATAATTACCACATCCACACCCAAAAAATTCTGGTCCTACACAAAATAGATGTCCGTGTCAAAGGCCACTATCCTGTCAATCGTTAGTCACTCCAGGACAGTAATAGAAGGAAGCACACGAAAAGCTGAATTTCGAAATTTAACCTTTAAGAAATCATTCACGCACGTGGACTGTACCAGCGTACCATCATTTGATCAACGCACTAACTCCGAAACTGAGGACATGCAGTAATAGGTATTTCCAGTGTAGGTGAGCAGCTGGAAGAACTGGAAACAAAACGGTCTCCTGGTTCGGATGGAGTACCAGTCCGGTTTTACAAAGAGTGTTCTGGGCCATTGGCCCTTTAGTTAGCTTACATTTATCACGAATCGTTAATTCAATGCAAAGTTCCTAGTGAATGTAAAAAGCGCAGGTGACTCCCTTTCATAAGAAAGAACTTGATCACATAATTACAGGCCAATATCGCATCCGTATTTGGCGACATCGCGGTGAACGCACATTGGAAGCGTGTATTCGCCATCGCCGTACTGACGTATCACCCGGCCTGATGGTATGGGGTGTCATTGGTTACGCGTCTCGGTCACCTCTTGTTCGCATCGATGGCACTTTGAACAGTGGCCGTTACACTTCAGGTGTCTTACCACTCGTGGCTCTATCTTTCATTCGATCTCTGCGAAACCCTACATTTCAGCAGGATAATGCACGAACGCATGTTGCATCCTGTTGGAAATAACTGTGCGTCCTTTTATTTTTCTTTAATTCTGCTACAAATTGTTTCCGAACCTTTTCGTTTGGTCCGCATTCATATGCACCACCCGTAATAATCGTTTTAAATACTACATACAATTATCCATTAGCGAATAAGGGTTTGGTAAATACTGGCTTGATCATAAAATGTTTGCCTCTGCTCCTCGCTTATAGTGCTGAAAAATTGCAGTAGTAATACGCAATGATCTTCTTGTCAATTGGAAAAGCAGGCTCGGATCAGATCGTGTTACGTTTTATACTCCAATACCTAATTTATGCCCTATTTAGCATTCAAGGGTAATACGAGGCGCGTCCAGAAATTAAGTTCCGTTTGGTAATAATATGAAATTGTACACAGATACAGAAGAAATTTTTATTTCACAAAATTCTAAAACTCTTAAACTACTTTTACACGTAACTGCCGAAATTTGGTTGCACTTGTCATAGCGGGCCACAAGTTTTTGCATGTATGCTTCACAGAACGTTGCGGCCTGTGTATTCAACCATGTGGTAAGAGCTCTTTATCATCGGTGAAGTGTTGACCACCAAAGACAGATTTTAGATGTAAGAAGAGATGAAAGTCGCTAGGAGAGAGGTCCGAGCTGTATGGAGGAAGATCAAACAGGCCCCATTGAAATTTCCGTAAGAATTGTTTGGTCACATTCGGTGTGTGAGGTCAGGCATTATCGTGAAAAAAATTTTTTTTGACAGTAATCCTCTTCTTACACCTAAAATCTGTCTTTGGTGGACAACACTTCAACGCTGATGACGAGCTGAAAGAACATGTTACCATATGGTTGGATACACAGGCGGCAACATTCTATGAAAAAGGCACACAAAACCTTGTGCCATGCTATGACAATTGCCTTCAAAATTTCGGAAGCTATGTAGAAAAGTAGTTAACAGTTGTAGATTTTTGCACAATCAATACTTTTTCTGTATCTATACCAGTTCATTTGTATAACTAAACGGAACTTACTTTCTGGACGCCACTCGTATGTCATCAGTGTACTATGAGAATGTGTGGACACGATGCGCAACTGACAAGCCACTTTACGATTCCATCCACATACGTTGTCAGTGAACTACTGACTGCATTCTGTCCATGCGTACTTCACAATTTCAATCGTTAGCTACAGCTGAACAAAGGAATCTATATCGAAGAAGACAATCTGCGAATCTGAGACTGAGCATACACAGCGAGAAGCGGAACGAATGGCAGTAGCGCGCACGTGGCAGCGAAGGAGCGGCGGCTGCTATTAGCGGCGCGCGGCAGCTCGTTAGCGTCGCGACGCCCGGCGTCTCTCGTTTCTGCGGCGTCTGTCACCCGAGACGCCCCGCAGGGGCTGCTTCTGCACGCCCGCAGCACAGCGCTCTAATGGCTCGCGGGTTTGCCTGCCTGCCAGGGTGCGACCGTAACGGAAGCCTGCAGCCAATCAGCGGAGATCGGGAGAGTCTGATCAGGGCGCTGCTAACGTTCTTGTTATCCAGTCCCCGTCTCTGAGGCGGCAGTCTCTGCTTTTGTCAGAAAGAGGGTGTTCGTTAGAGCACTACCTGCAAGACGAAACAAAAACAAAACGCAATGAATATATCAACTTCAGTAGTCTGTTTTGTCTGATTTACTTTACGCTAACAGTTTTAGCATAACAGTTTCGCTATATTCATGCCCCCGATGAGATGTAATACAAAATGCAAATTTTCGATTAATGATGGAAATTCTCCTGAGAGATTATAAACTATTTTTCAAAAGAGATAGATTGGCTGGCCAGTATTTACCTTTCTGTTGTACCGTCGATATGAACACAAATGAAGAGTAAAGAAGAATTTCTTTCTTTAGGTGGGAGAGAAGGGATGAAAAAAAAGTATGGCAACGGAAAGGGAAGGTAATTGGCGAGCTAGGTCATGAAGATGAAAAATAGTTTATAATCTCTGAGGAGAATTTCCATCATTAATCGAATTTTTCATTGTGTATATTTTACATCGCCTCGGGGGCATCAATATAGCGGAACTGTTCAAATGTTTGTATAGCTTATGGGACTTAACTACGGGGTCATCACTCCCTAAACTTATGATCTAACTAATACTAATGACGGAACAAATATCCATGCCCAAGGGGAGATTCGAACCCCTGACCGTAGTGGCCGTGCAGACCGTGACTGGAGCGCCTCAGTCCCCTCGGCCACCGCGTCCGCCAGCGAAACTGTTCTTATAAATATACATGTGGCGTCTGTTCGGAAAGAACAGACGTCATATTCTGATCCTGCAGCTGTTATTATTTAATATTCGTAGAATATATGACTTCAACTGCTATTGGGCAAAGCTGAAAATCTGTACCCAGCCGAGATTCGAACCCGGGTCTCCTGCTTTCTAGGCAGTTGCGCTGACCCCTACACCACTGGGGACACAGTGATCACCGCACCTGCAAGGACTACCCATGCACGCCTCCCGTCAGATACAAATTCCCAGCTTCGCCCTATAACTTATAAAACTGTTCGCGTAAAGCAAATCAGACAAAACAGACTACTGAAGTTGACATATTAATTATTTTTTTGTTTTTGTTTCGTCTTGCAGGTAGTGCTCTTGTCCTTTTTCGTACTTTTTCTTTTCTTTTTTTTTTTTTTTCTTCATTTGTGTCACTATCGGCGGTACAGCGCAAAGGTAAGTACGAGCAAACACCGTTTCTTAGCAAATTTTATCCGATATTCACCACACCGAGCGAGGTAATGGAGTTGTAACACACTGGGTTCGCATTACGAGGACGGTGTTTCAAATCCATCTCCGACCATCCGGAGACATGTTTCCCACGGTCTACCTAATTCACGACAGACGTCGTTGAAATAGCACACCTGGTTACGCAAAAATCCGACCGTGAACTCCGACTACACTATCGATGGGATGTTCAATCCCAATCCGCCATTTGCAATACGCACCTAATATCTTGCGACCTTCCTATCGGAGCTCACCAATAAGAATTGGGCAAAACATAACTCATGGTGGTAAAAGGTTTATGCCTCGTTGTTTTGTTCATAGGGGTGAGTTATGTATGTCAACTTCTATGACCTAAACAACTACACAAACTGTTTAAATAAGATCAATAATTAATGTGTAGAGTAGCCAGTCTGTCAATATGCAGATGATGACGCAAAACATATATTGAAACAAACATATATTAAAGCTCTGAATAACCAAAACGGTGGATTCTAAGATAATGTTTAGAAGAGAGTTATTCAAGGAGTAATTTTTTAAATGGAGTTTATTACTCTTTTTGGAGATGAAAATTCGGAAGTGGTCGAACTTTATATTTACTAAATAACTGAATATTTCTCCAACTATTGTTTACAAGTAAATTAATGGAGTCACTTGAATGTTGCAGTTACAAATTAATCCGCCATAAATTACAGTATTTGTTATAAAACACAGTTTGTCTTCACAGGAGTACACAATTGCTGAATTATCACAGTTCCACAGCCCTACTGCCATCCAAGTGTACAGCTTTTCAACCAGAGACTAAGTTCTGCAGTCATAGCCCGTAAATTTTATAAGTCCACGCTTGCTTATCTCTTCAAATCACAAGTTCGTAACGCGGCTTCAGACCACACAGCGTCACAGCCTTTCACTACCGAGCCCACGTTCCTTTCCAAGCGTTTGAAAGCGTGCTCTCCCTGTTCCCAAAATTGTATCCTACTATGCATGCTAACGTCTCATCTTTAAAATACAATTTCCCTTCCAAAACATTATACATTTGAATATCAAAGAATTAAATGCTTCGACCTCCTCCCTATAAATGTTGTTTACATTGAACAAACAAATACATATTTTACAATACTAAAATCGGTTGAAGCTCTTTGTCAGGTAGCTATTAAGCATGGCATCTCACTGTTAAAACATACTGCCGCCGTTGAAATATAGTTACAAAATTAATATTTAATTTACCATAGATTTTTATGCAAATATATTCAGTTCTTGTGCACAAATATGTAATTGTTTAGGCATAAATTATCTGCTGCATTACTTTTAGTCGGCCATGAAATATTTAAGTGTCAGTGTATTACATAAAATGAACATTAGTAAGAATAATATTAAATACAATAAAATACGTATATAAATGTAATGCGCCCGTCTGGGTTCATGTTTTGTGTTTCTGTGGTGGAATCTACGTTCTGACAAGAATATTACTACCTCAACGAAAAGCAGAACAAGAGAGTAAAACAAAGTTTATTGAAAGAATACGGAAATAACTTGGTGCTTCTTTCTAGATAGATAGCGTGGTGTAATGTAGCCCATTTGATTCTTAAACTGTTACTAATGAAAACTACTTATCAATAATTGTAAATGTAAGTCTTATAATATTATTATGATACTACTGAAATTTATCGGCTTTTTATCTGTTAGGGATGTCGAAATTGTAATTACGGCGTTCGATTCTCCCAAGTCTCCCGAATCCACTCATATAATTATATTGGCCATATGATCATTCGCTGATTTTATATGGATTTTTAGAATAATTTGAGTGGCTACATTGATTTTCAGTTGCAATCTGGAATAGCCGCCCTCGCTCATCCAAGACCGCCGTTTCCTGTTTCCGAGCAGATTAGGATAGGGTTTCCCCAACGACGTGTATTCCATTCACTAAGTCCAAACTGTTAGCCGTGCTGCTGGGGAATCCAACAGCCCCTATAAAACCAGCCCTTCACATGGAAATAATCAGCTGCCCCCTGTATATGTAATATCACAATCTCGTGAGACCGCCTCTGGCCGGTGGACTGCAATGACAGCAAAATAGAACTGAATGTACATGTCTGGACGAAGACAATACCAAATGCACAGCCGCAGGAAATTCTATTCGTGGGTTCAGCGTCCAAGGCGCATTTTTTAAATTCTATAACAACGCAAATTTACACGATGGGGTTCAAATTTGGGATCCTGGGTGGCCTTGTAACTGTTTGAACCTATATTGCACTCCTGTAACAGCTGCCGGTCGGCGTGGATGGAATGTGACGGAGCAATATTACTTAGCAGAATCGACAGGGTGTTGCAACGTCAATAATGCAACAAAATTTTTATCGTGTAGATAGCATGCCGAGACCCACTGAAAAACACTTTTCGCACAATTTGTAGGTGGTGGGCATTCCACACGAGGAAAATGAACCCCAGAATTAAACAGACATTCCACGACCTCAGACCATACGAAGTCAGACAGGAAATATCGATCCATGAGCTCTTTGCTATGCAGTGTGTCTCCCACCATGCATGCTGCATAAGAAATCGTGATTTGTGCGAACATATCAAGTCATGTCATTAATCCAGTGTCCATAAACGATGACTGGTCAGAAGTGGAAGCAGTTGTGTCCAATGACGTTGCATAAACAGTGGCTCATATATATCGTGGAAGAAAGCAGTTGTTTACTCATTTCTTTTCAGTGCATCCAAATTGTAGTGGTTTAACGTTTCGTCATCATCAAATACTATAAATGCTTTGTTTATTTCGTACATCCTTAAATCAGCGGTAAATCCTTGGGATCTTTGGAGATGATGGAGTCTCGCCTCCATTAACAGACCTGTGACTCCCGTGATATTGCTTGCCAAATGATCTGGAACAAGATGTGAGCTTCTAAATATCAAAAGTTTAATACCTGTCATGCAAGGTCAAAGAAATGTTCGGTTATCGGTGTCAACGGCCGCACCTTTTAAATCAGCTACTACTTGCGACAGTTACGCAACGAGGGCCAAAAATGGAGCGAATATAGCACCGAAACGGGCGCTTAATTAATTAAAAAATCTAAAGACAGCTGCTGGTACTTTCTTTCAGGCTACCCAATTATCTCAACTGTAATGCCATTCCATTAATTATGGATAGAATTAAAAATCAATGTGGCTGTCAGACTCGATCTTTGGCTTACAGCAGATAATGAAGTGCTATGAGGGGACCAAGGAATTGCATGTATGTTTTGTAGAACCAGAAAGTGGCTTATGACCGTATTGCTAGGAGAACGCTATTGTCAGTTCTACAAGAATATGGAATAGCAGGGAAACTTCACAATTCAAGATTTACATATATTGTTAGGCAGCAGTTGACAGCAAATCGATTAAATACTGTGAGTACTGAGTGATAATGGGCAAGGACACAACGTCAGTAAAGTGTGGATAGGTTGTACATTTAGCTTTGTCAGGAGACCCGTCGGGGTAGTCGGTGGAAATGAGACCTCTGAGTATAGATACGGCTGCGGTCAGCGCGACCGCTTGTTAGCAGGAATCTTGGCTTCGTAACGCGTCCTGGTACAAATATCAATGTGTGATCTTAGGCTTACCCGACGAAATAACTGTTTGTACTGTTCTCGGGTCTCCAGCCGTGTGGAGTCATTTTCAAACCACAATATGTCGATAGCTTTCCTTGCCGTCATCGTCGGATGATACCTGCACAAGGAATGTCTCCGCTGCACCCTTTACACTCTGATCGCTGTCCACGCTGTCCACCCCTTCGCCCGCCGACTACAGCAGTTGGCGCGGGTCGGGCCGCTGTCTGCTGGATGCGAACTGCGATCCATCAGACGACCCATGGCTTTCTTCGGGCGCGAAAGTCCATTTCGGTAGGCGCTGTGCTTATAGTTGGCTAAGTGCTAGGTTTCAGGCCAAGGATGAACCTGGCGCCTCTGTTGATCAGACCATCAGCTAGACGTATTTCAATCGCCTCCTTTCGAAGACAGTCCCAAAGGACGTGGTTTGCCGCAAATCTTCCGTTTTCTCGTACTCCATAGAATCTCCAGTATCCATGTAATGTTCCGCAACTGCAGATTTTGTTGGCTTCTAGAGTTCAGTGTGCCTTCTATGTTCCCGAAATTTGCCCAGTTCCCAATTTATGACGGATTGTGACGGGAAAAGATACTGTAGTGGCGTGCTTCGGTTATATATGTGTCTCTGTCGCTCAAATTCGAATACATTAGTATTAGTCGCTCCAGACAAGAATGACACCATCAAAATACCTTATGTGGACAAAATAAGAGTAAAAGAATTCCTTCTTCAATGCGAAGCGAAGTAAACAAGTCAGGAGCCATCCGTAATGTTCGAATAACAAGTCCACAACATCTGACTTTGGCGTGTGCTTGTTGCCTCCGCGAGGGGAATAGGGGGAAGGGAGAGAGAGAGAGAGAGAGAGAGAGACAGACAGAGACAGAGAGAGAGAGAGAGAGAGAGAGAGAGATAGCGATAGAGGGAGAGAGAGAGGGAGGGAGGGAGGGAAGGAGAGACAGAGAGAGTACGCAAGTGAGGCGGAGAGAGAGGGGACACGGCGCACAGTGGGACGGAATCCCCGAAACGTGGCCAAAACACAAATAAGACGTTTAATTCACATAAAACTCATCACACGGGGGTTTATGAGGTCGCTTATTACGAATTTGATGGTAAAAATTGTCTAAACAAAATGGCAGAGCTAATGTAGCAACGTGACGCATGAAAATCCGTAATAATTTATTAATAACATCGTACATGTACTATTTCGACACTAATCATAAAGCGCACGGCAGTGCGCGGTATTAATATGTTCGTAAACTGCGCGTGCGAATTTGCGATTCTTTAGGGGCCCATATCTCAGGTTCTATTCATCTCAGAGTGAAGGGGTAGAGTGTTCTGGATAGATGTGGGCCTAGTTATTAATACACTACCATTGTGACTTGTTTATTATAACTAAATAACAGACTATTTGTTGAAAATATACCGGAAAACAAATCACCACGTTGTAGTTCAATAATATATTGAAACAGTCTTCAAAGACGGTGACAGAACACAAGTAATAAAGGTAATAGTATAATCAACTGTAGAAGTAATAAGTGTAGCTAATAAAGATAATCGCCACACTGCATCGACCATGTTGTTCTACGAAATGTAGAAAAATGACTGATTTAAGCAACTGATTTTTGCCAATTCCATCAGATAATTAATCAATCTATTCCGCGGTATATTGCAGTATATGATACTTTTGCTCTACTTGAAAATGCAAGTTCGGCAAAGCATTGTCGTATTGCACAGGCATCGGAAAAGAAATATAATATAAATCGGATAACTATACCTTTCACCAAGATCTGAAGGCTTACCTTACATTAGTGGGTCGTTGACCATAGTAACATGCTTGCAAACTGTCGTGGCATTCTGCAATTACACGTTCTTCTACCTCTCTGGCAAGGGAGCCTCTATTTGTGCTTTTTTCTGCTCTTCCTGGGATACATGATCTGTTCGAATCATCCTAACTTTGCCACTTACGGCATCGGTATTTTGATGCAAACGTCCTGGATTACGGCGAACCTCATATTAATATTCATATAACTGTAAAACCTAGTGAGTTAATACAATTACAGTTACAATTAACATCCATAACAAAGCAGAGTGGCCGGTGACCACAGTGAGTGTACTCATTAAGTAGTTTACTCCAAATATAATTGCTAGCAATTTTTCAGTTGCACTGTAATTAATTTCTGGCTGATTCAATTGCTGAGAGGCTATTACAGTCCTAAGAAATGCTCCAACTGCATAATTCGATGCAGCCGAAGAAAGTGTAAAAGGTTTATCAAAATGCCGATAAATCAGGAGGGGGAAATTTGCCAAAATTTCTGTGATTTTTTATGACTACATTACATTCTTCTATCCATTCAAAAGCAACATGTTCCTTCAAAATTTTAATCAAGAGTTTTCTTATTACAGCATAATCTTTCATGAAGTGTCATCCCTTCTTACAAATTATAACTATTGGATATATAGTGGAGAGGTGGACAGCTCCACCCCCCCTCCCCCATACACACATCCGACATATTACGATCTGTAGTTTGGTCCCCTATAAACAACAACATTACGATAGCTTTGCAATTTAATATTTAAATTAAATATATTTTGTTTCACATTTTGTAAGTTGTGTTATAAAGGCACCTCCAGGCTGGACAAAATACTATTTTTCACCCCTCCCCCCACTGATACACAAGTTGACTATAAATCATTAACAGAAAGGCGATATTTATTGTTTACTGATATATTTGCAAAACTGATTTCACTAACTTTCTCCTTCACATGTGATCATATGTTAGCTCCGAGCTGCATAGAAAAACATGTTCATGATGAGACAATAAGATAATTGAGATTGAATACGGAAAGACGAAAATGTTACATAATTAAACTGTAGAGAAATATTATAAAAGTGATTGGATGAACCCTCTGGCAGACTATTGTATGTGATTTGCGGTGTAAACAGCTAGCTTTAGAGGAAGAAACGTAGTGTTATACTGGTAATTCCAATTAATTTGGATATCATTCTCCCTGGAGAAAAACAGCGATCTTCGTTGACGATATTTGTATTGTAATAACAGTCTTGATCGCAGTGGTAAAAAGGTTCCATTTTACTGGTTTCAACCTAATATAGGTCATATTCAGAAATAGTAGATATAAAGCCTGTAAGGATAGATGTAACTAAATTACAAAAATGTCTATGCAATTTGATACAAGGAATAAAAGAATAATGTCGTAGCATTTATCCGTGTGGCTGGTGCTCGACTCTGTAGGACTGCTGTGGCTGTTTTCTGGCCGTCTGTTGGTTACTGCTGACTAGTAGCTAGTGTCGCTAGTTAAATAGTGTGTGAATTTCGCGCCATGACAGCAGCAGCCATCGAAAAGGCTTTATAAACAGTGAGGTCTCAGTTTCATATAAATAGCTATGTAAGTAAACAAATTTATTATGGTGAAAATAAAGACATATAAACAGAAATATTGAATATGAAATAAGAGATAGTTGTGTATTAAAATTGTTTGTATTTAAAACCATTGGTAATAGTATGCAAAGAATAAAAGACTACTACAATCATTGCATGTGCTAATATAGCTCAGTGTCATTATATTAAAACAATGAATTAGTATAACAATTTTGTCGTACTTTTATGGAACAGTGTCATATATTGTGTTGTTTAGAATGACGTCGTTGTCACAGCAACTTGAGGGTAACAAGATGGGCCTTGAGGAGCGCCATCGTATTGCCAACATAAAAAGTAAAATGACTGGTCGGCAATCAAAGAAGTCCATAGACGGACGCCGACTGTTGTCATGGTTACGCCAATAAATCGATATAGAGAATACAGATCACTTACACATACATGTTAGAGTGTAGAATTAACTTATTATACAAAGTACCAAAAACAGTACCAACATGTAATGAATTTTTATCATGTATAGCACAGTGATACATATTAAAAGCAACTATAAAGTAGTGGTAGACAGAAGCACTAAAAATAAAAGGTAAGTTGATAAAACATTATACAATGTCTCTTAAAAAGAACAAAAGATGCATTATGAAATATTCGATTTATGTTAGTAAAATGCGCCAATATAGAATATATGGTAACACAAGATACTAGTGTTATAATAAAATACAAAGGATGCCTAATATGCCTATATGGCGGTTCGGGAGATAGCTATGAAGGGATGGAGAGTATAGTCATGATATAGTTATTAGTCAACATTTCGAAGGACTTAAGTAAATGGGCCTAGCATTATGGCAAACTAAAAAGAACGCTAAAGAAAAATTTTATGATAGTACAACATAATAGTATTAAAGTAAAATACAAAGGGTGCCAAAATATAAAATAATATGGCGCTTCGCAAGGAAATTATGTAGAGACAGCGACTGTAGTCGTGATGCAACTATTAGTCGACATTTAGAACGACTAATACACAGGACCTTTATTTTTTTTAATTATGTTATAAACTTAAATACGTTTTTAGTCGTAGAGGGTATTATTATTAGTATATATAAATACAGTAGCTTCTAAATGAAATTGTTCATGTATGAATGTAATTATAAATGTACATAAGGCATCTCAAAGAAGGTACGACGTGAAAGGAAAAACAGTATCCCAAGTTTCAAATTATATTTTCAAATACATCGAAATATACGTACATTCGGAGTTGGTTCCGGAAGAACAGATGTAACTTCTGATCCTGCAGATGTTAGTTTTTGATATTCACAGAATATACGACATCAACTAGGAATGGGCAAGACCGAAAATTTGTACCCAGCCGGGATTCGAATCCAGGTCTCCTGCTTTTTAGGCAGTTGCACTGACCACTACACCACTGGTGACACGGTGATCACCGCACCTGCAACGTCTACCTGAGCACGCCTCCCGTCAGGTACAAATTCCCAGCTCTTCCTTGCCCAAACTCGTATTTTTGAAACTAATTCCCATAAGAGTAAGTTTCAAAAATACAGCTGGAATACTGTGGCCAGGAAAGAGCTGGGAATTTTTATCTGACAGTGGGTGTGCTTAGGTAGACCTTGCAGGTGCGGTGATCACTGTGTCCCCAGTCGTGTAGTAGTCAGCACAACTGCCTAGATAGCAGTAGACCCGGGTTCGAATCCCCACTGGGTACACATTTTTGGTTATGCCCATTCGCAGTTGATGAGTATTCTGTGAATATGAGAGAACGGGATATGTTTTGTCTCGAAATTATAGGATTTAGTTAAGAAGAGGTGAATGAAGGTCTCCAGTTCCTCAAGAGTGTCTGAAAGAAAACCTTTTAGGGCAGTATATAGGATTTGCATGTCATGGTCTATATATCATTCTGAATTTTTATTGTTAGTTAGGTGCAGTCCAAATACGGATTTATTACTTGACTAGCTGAAAACCCGGCGTTGTCCGGGTATTTATTTATTCATTCCTGCCATATTTCAGGTATGTATTCATTTATACAAGGGCTCTAAGTCTGTAAACTCTCTTGGGAATACAGTCAGTAGTAAAGAAGTAATTGATTAAAACTTGGTGCGGAAAGGGATTGTTTTCTATGAACGTTCGGTTTATGAGCTCATATCTCATGAACTACGTATCGTACTGATACACAATTTAGAAGGTACTCTCAACTATATGCGTGTATACTTTTGTAAAATTTACTGCAGCTACATTTTGTAGCGTAGAAATTATAAATTGTAACGTCATACCGAAATCCGTAGTTTTAGTCAATGTACAGCGGAACGTTACTGTTTATGTTCTAATATCTCAGGAACTACTTGACGGAATGTGATACAATTTAGAAGCTACATTCAACTATATATGTGTATACTGTCTGTAAACTTACCTGTCGCTACAATTTGTAGTGTTCAAATTAAAAATTGTATCGTCATACCGAGAGCCGTAGATTTACTCCATAAACAGTGAATATGTAGTAAGCGAGAAACTATTTTCCATCATTTTACTATGTTTGCCAGCAAAAAAAGTTTAATAAAGGTTTGAAATTATGTTTAAGGTTGGTTGCAAGTCGCTAACTACTGTCATTCTCATACAGTGTATTTCGAAAGTCTTGCCGCCTTATATGGCATTTTTTGCGATTTCTATTGGTTATGACGTAATATCTTTTGAACCATGTGTCATATCTGATTCTTAGCCATGCAGCAATTGTTACCTCACGGTAAGCAATGTGTGTACAAAATTTGGTTGAAATCGGACCAATGGTTTAGGAGAAAATGAGCAGATTGACGCAAAATTCAGCAGTTTTTCACGCATCTCATTGTTTATGAAGTCATATCTCGTGAACTATATATTGTATGCGATTCGTACACTTACGGCGACTGTCCTCATGGATTTAAGCTTACGTGTAAAAAATTTCATAAATATTGGAACGAAACTGTAGATTTGTATGCAACACGTACAAATATACGGACACTCTGCTGTATACAGGGTGTTACAAAAAGGTGCGGCCAAACTTTCAGGAAACATTCCTCACACACAAAGAGAGAAAATATGTTATGTGGACATGTGTCTGGAAACGCTTAATTTCCATGTTAGAGGTCATTTGAGTATTTACTTATGAGGCTTCATTGCAACTTGATCAAACTGTAAATTTTCACAATGAACATGTGTGGGCTGAAGATAATCCGCACGCAATTGTGCAATCACGTCATCAACACAGATTTTCTCTGAACCTTTGGGCAGGAATTGTTGGTGATGTTTTGATTGGGTTTCATGTTCTTCCACCTACGCTCACGTTATCATTATTTCATACGGGATACTCCATCTGTGCTGCTAGAACATGTGCCTTTACAACTACAACATGTGGTTCTTGTGGATGGCTGTGATAGAATACGCCATTGCCGGCCGCGGTGGCCGAGGTGACTGAGGCGCTCCAGTCACGGTCAGCACGGCCACTACGGTCGGGGGTCAGAATCCCCCCTCGGGCATGGATATTTGTGACGTCCTAGTTCGTAAGTAGTTCATAAGTAGTTTGTAAGTTTAGGGACTGATGACCCCGTAGTTAAGTCCCATAAGCTTTACAAAAATTTGAAAATTTTGAACAATACGCCATTCTCTAGGGCTGCATCAGCGTATCAGGGATTCCATGCGACGGAGGGTGGATGCATGTATCCTCGCTAACGGAGGTTTTGTGTCCCGACTTCGTCACCGCTTTTGTGTCCCAGCCTCGTCGTAGGTGTCGGTGGCCGAGTGGAACGATACCGACACAGGAACAATGACAGCACGCTGGTGCAGGTACGGAGGGGAGCAGCCAGAAACTATAAACACTAGAGTAAATTAGAAAGGTATATATTGCACAGAACGTAACAATACTTAACTTTTACATAGTAGTGCAGAATGTCGATACATAGTTGTTAGAGGCCTGCCTAGTGCCTGTACAATAGCAAAGTCTTCACTCGTGCCTATCGGATTACGAAGGTCCTAACTCGTTGCTATCTCAGTCCGAAGTGCGAAGTGCGAAGTGCGAAGTGGCCGATGTCCTTCAGTGGTGGCCACGAGCGGCGTTGTCCCAGAGGGCGCTCGTGGCTGTCGTCGGAAGAACGCCGCGCCGTGCATGCATGGCGGCGCGCGGCGAAAGTAGGCGGCGCGCACTTTGTACTTGTGCGACACCACACCCCTCCCCCCCAAACCGCCGCGCCGTCGTGGCGTAGGGCTGAGGGCCACGTCGACGGCACTGGGAGGAGGGCCTGAGCGGGGGCGTTACTGGTGGGACGGGCGTCGTAGCTGAGGCCGGGATCGAGACGCCGTCCGCGCCCCGGCATCCGCCTTGCGATCCTCCAGGGAACCCGCCGAAACCTGGGGAAGGGCGCCCGCCCCCGCCCAGAGGGAGCAGGTCATCTTCTTCTGAGGTGCGTGGCCCAAGCTGGGGGGGCCCGCACGGTCCCGGAGTCCCTCTCGGTGACGCTGTCATCTGCGGCGGCGACAGCGTCGGATGTACGTCGACGTCCATAGGGATCTCGTAGTCCGGGGACGAACGATGTGGCTGTGCTCCCTGGCGGTGAACTGGGTCTGGAATCAAGAAACCCGAGACAGGATCGCGCGGCCTGTGCAGGCGCAATTGGTTTGCGTGGCGCCGCAGCTCCGACCCTGTGGAAGAACGTACAATGAACATATTGCGACCAAGCACGCGCTGAATGGTGCCCGGCAACCATGTCTTCTTGTTTCCAGCAAACACCCTGTACAGCACCGGCGTAGAAACCTGAAAACGCGTAGCGCCATACGAACCGACTCGGTGCGTGGGAGGCTGCAGCAGGTGAAGGAGAGTGCGGTGACGGCGGCCGTGTAGCAGCTCGGCAGGAGACGGGCCGTCTCGTGGCATGCACCGATACGTAGACAGGAAAATTTGAAGAGCTTGCTGCCTGGAGTGCTGACCTTTCATCTTCTCCATGTGAGACTTGAATGTTCGAACGAAACGTTCTGCTTCACCATTGGACTGAGGGTGAAAAGGTGCAGTGGTAATATGCTGAATGCCATTCACACGACAAAACTGTTGAAATTCCGCACTAACAAACTGAGGTCCATTGTCACTGACGATAGTTTCAGGCAAGCCTTCGATGCAAAACACTGATGTTAAGGCACTGATTGTACTAGACGCCGTCGTTGAGTTCATGGCAATCACAAAAGGAAACTTGCTGAAAGCGTCTACAACAATTAACCAGCGCGTATTCCAGAAAGGTCCGGCAAAGTCAATGTGTAAACGTTGCCATGGTCCCTTGGGGCGTGGCCAGTCTGAGAAACGTTGCGGAGGAGCTGCCTGATGCTCCGCACAAACAGTACACTGTGACGTCATGCTCTCTATCTGAGCGTCCATACCAACCCAGGTACAATGACGTCTGGCCAATTGCTTTGTCCTAACAATACCCCAATGTCCTTGATGCAGGAGGCGTAATACTTCTCGTTGCAGGGAACGAGGAACAATCACTCTTGCTTGGTCGTTGTCGGTATGCAACAACAGTACACCCTGACTTAAAGATAATGCATGACGTTGTGCAAAATAACGTCGAACCAGAGGCCTATCAATGTCTTTGGCTCTGGCAGGCCAACCAAAGCGAACAAAACGTGCTACCACACTTAGGTCTGCATCCGCAGCTGTTTCCTGTGCAACCCGACGAGAGTTCAAAGGAAAGTCTGCGACAGCGGAAGCATCTCTGGAGTCTATCTGACAACATGCCATTTCCGAAGAATCAAACGACACATCCTGGCCAACCGGAAGTCGGGAAAGTGTGTCCGCGTTGGCGTGTTTAGTGGTAGGTCGGTACAAAATCTCATACTGATAATTAGACAATATCAAGGACCATCTCTGAAGCTTTTGTGCCGTACGTGGCGGAATTGGCTTTGTGGGTGAGAACAACGACGTGAGAGGCTTGTGGTCTGTCAACAAATAGAATTTTCTGCCATAGAGATAATGATGAAACTTTGTGACGCCGTAAATGATTGCTAAGGCCTCCTTTTCTATCTGACTGTAATTCTGTTGCGTCGGCGTCAGTAGCTTGGATGCAAAGGCAATAGGACGATCGTGACATCCAATACGATGTGAGATTACAGCGCCGAGACCGTACGATGAGGCGTCAACTGCTAACACTACAGGCTTCTGGGGGTCAAAGGGAATCAAACATGCATCACTGAGTAGTGCAGACTTTAGTTTGTCAAAGGCAACCTGACAATCTTTAGACCATACAAAAGGAACATTCTTCCTACGTAAGTGATGCAGTGGAGCAGCAATCTGAGAGGCATTGGGAATAAACCTGAAATAATAGTTAAGCTTTCCCATCACTGCTTGCAATTCATGCACATTCTTAGGAGGAGGCAAGTCTTTGATTGCTCTAAGATGTGACTGTAAGGGATGAATTCCTTGGGCATTAATCACATGGCCTAGGTACTCTATTTCAGTTTGAAAAAACGAACACTTTGCTTTATTACAACGTAGACCTGCTGCAGTCAACACTTTGAAAAGGCACTCCAGGTTTGATAAATGTTCTTCAACTGTACGTCCGGATACCACAATATCATCTAAGTAGTTCGAGCAACACGGTACAGAAACTGTCAGCTGTTCCAAAAAACGCTGAAAAATAGCGGGAGCGGAAGAACTGCCAAAGGGTAGGCGTTGAAATTGAAAAAGGCCCATGTGAGTATTAATGACGAAAAACTTTTTTGGCTCGTCATCAAGTGGAATCTGTAAGTATGCCTCTGCTAAATCAATCTTGGAAAAGAAGCGAGACTGTCCTAATGTGTCCATCAGTTCCTCAGGTCTGGGCAGGGGATAAGTGTCGACAATTGTTTGACTGTTCACTGTTGATTTGAAGTCCGCACAGAGACGAAGTTTTCCTGACGGCTTGGGTATAATTACTATAGGCGAGGCCCACTGACTCGCAGAAACAGGAGAAATCACCCCACTATCTTGCCAACGTTTAAGTTCTTCGGCAACTGTATCACGCAAGGCGATAGGCACTGGTCTAGCTTTACGAAATTTTGGAACTGCAGATTCTTTTAAAGTTACATGTGCCACGAAGTCTTTTGCACAACCTAGTTCCGGCGAAAACAAGTCACTATATTTGTCACATAAAGCATTGATTTTGTCCTGAGGCACTACTGACGAAATTTGAAGCACATCTCTTTGAATTGATAAACCAAACAAGTCAAAAGCATCTAGTCCAAAAATGTTCTGCGTAGATTTGGCCTGAAGAACAACAAAAGCAACTGTTTTCGTAACACCTTGAAAAGAGGCAGGCAGGCTACACGTTCCTAGCACGGGAATATTTTGACCTGTGTACGCTGTTAACACGTGTTGACACGGCGACAATTTTGGCGAACCCAGAAGTTCATATGTGTCTTTATTTATTAATGTAACAGCGGAACCAGTATCAAGCTGAAATTGCACAGTCTCATTTTCTATAGAGAGAGTAACAAACAGCTTGTGCTTCTGGCGCACGACCGGTGCGCGAATGTGTGCAACGTCTAATACATATTGTTTTCTGCGCTTGCGCGGGTTGCGTGCGGTAGGAAGCGGCGCATACTCGGCACACAGCGGATTAACCACACTGTCACTAGATGACACTACCGCCGGATCGGCGTCCGCGCAATGCGAGGCTACTACAGAGTCACTAACTACTGCACTACACTTTTGAGAAGCTACTTGATGTCTACTGTCACTAGCTACACAGTACTGGGCACTATTACAAGGAGCAGTTGCAGAAGGCACTAATTTCACTACAGGAATGCAATGTTCATAGTCATTTTGCTTTTCCCGAACCCTTTTCCGTTGCACTGTTTTACGCGCTCGTCGGCGCTTGCTACGTGGTGCACTATATAGTTTTGCCATAGGCGCAGAACGACTTTCTTGCAATTGAGATCCAAGGAAAGCACTGTTCAATTCCGCAGCCCGTATAACATTTACAGAATGAACTGTTCTCGCACTCTGCGAAGCACTGTTTCTAACGGTACCGTTCTTTGAGTTTTTAATTTGCATACACACAGACTGCACATGTCCCAATTTGCCACATTGATAACAGGGTGCGTTGCGACTAGGGCAATGAGCACGCTTGTGGCGAGACACACACTGGGGGCAAGACTTACGAACATTTTTCTGAAATGAACGTTGGCGCCCGTTATTCAAATTACTGTGTCTAACACTACGGGGCGACCTTTGCGTCGCACTTTTACACTGGCTACTGTTCACTGTCTGTTCAGCACGGCCGGTAGAATTTAAAGAATCACTAGTGCTATACTGAGAACTACGGCTAGGAAAGCGTCCGTTGCGGCGCACTGAATTTACACTATGGCTTTGCATTTCTACATCTGCTAAGTCAAAAGTATCATGCGCTTCTATAAGCTGCAGTACACTGTCTAAGGAGGGGTCAGACTGTTTCAGAATTGCTGCTCTAATTCTGGGGTCCTGAATATTCTGCGTAATCGCATCCCTCAACATCACGTCACTATACGAAAGTCCACAAGAGCAAGTAAATTTACATTGGCGGGTTAAGCCCTTCAATTCCGTAATCCACTCTTGGTGTGACTGCTGCGGTAATTTTTTAAGTCTGAAAAATCGATACCGTGCAGCGGCTACAAGAACTTTTCTCTCATAATGAGCATTTAGTGCCTCTACTATTTGTTCAAAGTCTACATCACGAGGAGATGCTTGCGGGAATAGTTTCTGCAGTAATACGAAGGTGTTGGGGCCCACCACGGACAATAAAAGATGCTTAACAGTCTGACCTGTAAGTTGATGAGCCGCGACGAGTTCTTGAAACTGCGCGAAATAGTCGCCCCATTCTTCCTCACTTTCGTTGTATTGGCGAAACGTAGGAAGTGTTGCGGCGGCAGGTGTGGGCTGCTGAAGCGGCGGCTGTTGTTGTTGGTTAGCTGCCTGCGCTGTGAGCTGGGACACAGCCTGGAGGAGCTGGGTAATTTGCGCCGTCTGTAACTGAATAATTTCCATTAAGTTTGGGTTCGGGGTAGTGGCCATGCTGACCGATTAAGCGCCGCGCATACAAGTAAATTATAACAAAACACAAATGCAATATGAAAGAGGACTCGCTCTGCAACAAAAAAGTCCACAAAACACGTAACAAAATATCTTCCCCCAAAATTCTTATAATAAGGGTGGGTGGGCGGGAGCAATTTTTGCGTGCTCCGACTGCTGCTGTCTGGCTGCTGTAAGCGGGATGGTCCAAGGTTCTATCACTCCTCGTCGCCACTTTTGTGTCCCGACTTCGTCACCGCTTTTGTGTCCCAGCCTCGTCGTAGGTGTCGGTGGCCGAGTGGAACGATACCGACACAGGAACAATGACAGCACGCTGGTGCAGGTACGGAGGGGAGCAGCCAGAAACTATAAACACTAGAGTAAATTAGAAAGGTATATATTGCACAGAACGTAACAATACTTAACTTTTACATAGTAGTGCAGAATGTCGATACATAGTTGTTAGAGGCCTGCCTAGTGCCTGTACAATAGCAAAGTCTTCACTCGTGCCTATCGGATTACGAAGGTCCTAACTCGTTGCTATCTCAGTCCGAAGTGCGAAGTGCGAAGTGCGAAGTGGCCGATGTCCTTCAGTGGTGGCCACGAGCGGCGTTGTCCCAGAGGGCGCTCGTGGCTGTCGTCGGAAGAACGCCGCGCCGTGCATGCATGGCGGCGCGCGGCGAAAGTAGGCGGCGCGCACTTTGTACTTGTGCGACACCACAGGAGGACATTTTGAACAATACGCCATTCTCTAGGGCTGCATCAGCGTATCAGGGATTCCATGCGACGGAGGGTGGATGCATGTATCCTCGCTAACGGAGGACATTTTGAACATTTCCTGTACCAAAGTGTTTGAAGTCACGTGGGTACATTCTGTTGTTGTGTGTTTCCTTTCCATGATTAATGTGATTTGAAGAGAAGTAATGAAATGAGCTCTAATATGGAAATTAATCGTTTCCGGACAAATGTCTACATAACATATTTTCTTTCTTTGTGTGTGAGGAATGTTTACTGAAAGTTTGGCCGTACCTTTTTGTTACACCCTGTATATTAGATGTACCTGGCATCTGTTCCTTGAATATTTTCTTGTCAGGTAGAAGTTTTGCCGGCCGCGGTGGCGGAGGGGACTGAGGCGCTCCAGTCACGGTCTGCACGGCCACTACGGTCGAGAGTTCGAATCCCCCCCTCGGGCATGAATATTTGTGCCGTCTTTAGGATTAGGTAGTTCATAAGTAGTTTGTAAGTTTAGGGACTGATGACCCCTTAGTTAAGTCCCATAGACTCTACAAACATTTGAACAGTTATATATACATGTGGCGTCTCTTCAGAAGGAACAGACGTCTCATCTGATCCTGCAGTTGTTATTATTTAATATTCATAGAATGTATGACATCAACTGCTTTGCCCAATTGCAGTTGATGTCATATATTCTATGAATATTAAATAATAACAACTGCAGGATCAGAAGTGACGTCTGGTCCTTCTGAACAGACGCCACATGTATATATATAATATGCCGGTGACGGGCAATGATCCTATCGTTAGTGGGGAGGGGTGGACAAGTTTGAAGCCCTTACTCCTACGGGAATTAGTTTCATAACTACGAGTTTGAGTACTGTGGGCAGGGCGAAGCTGGGAATTTGTGTCTGACGGGAGGCGTGCTTAAGTAGTCCTTGCAGGTGCGGTGATCACTGTGTCCCCAGTGGTGTAGGGGTCAGCGCAACTGCCTAGAAAGCAGGAGACCCGGGTTCTAGTCCCGGCTGGGTACACATTTTCAGCTTTGCCCAATCGCAGTTGATGTCATATATATTATGTATATTTGAACATTTGGTAGAAGTTTTAAGACAAGATTCAAACAACACATGAGACTTCACGTAATAAATCCGTATTTGGATATTTCCAAAGTCATATATATCCATCCAAAATGTCAAAATTTTCTAGGAAAAGCGGATGACTTTCAGCTGCCAGTGTCGGCAGAGACGTCGCCATCATTGCTCACGGCAGGCTACGCGCTGAATGCTCTGGGTCCCACGCAGTTAACTCACCGCCGTGCCGCCCGCGCTGTCCTCTCTGGCGGGATGCGGCCGCGCTGAATGCAAGACAAATACTCACCTGTCAGCGCGGCCGGCATTCACGGCGCCGCCAGCGCCGCCTTAAAACCCGGCCGACTCGGGAACTCCATTCAAAAACATACGCCGGCGCCGGCGCCCTTACTTGCTCCGCTCCTCTCTCGCCGCCGACCAGAGGACGAGGAACCGCCGCCATCACCGCCTCCACCAACACCACCACCACCACGTGCTTTTCAGCCGGCGCGGAGCCTGCGAAGTGAGAATGAATGGCAGCACTCCGCGACCATCCTGAAAAACAGTTTTCCCGCCGTAATGACTTTCGCGGACGTCTTTTGGTGTCCCCGGCTGCTCCTCTCGCGTCCTTCCTCCTCGCCACGCTGCGTGTGGACTCCGCCGTTCCCACCCCACACCCCGCACCCTCTTCCAATGTTACTGCGGCGCTTTTCAGGCTGTTGCGGTTCGACCGCTCCTTTGTCTGGGTGCCGAATCGATCCTAGGCGCGGGTGCTTTCGTAAGCAGCGGTCCTAGGGCTGAGGGTTTGGGGGGAGGGGGAGGTGGTGAACGGGGCTCCAATTAAGGTTGTCGGGAGAGCGCCTGTAAATGGCGGGCGGAGGACTTCGTGGTCTAACGTTGAGAGAGAGAGAGAGAGAGAGAGAACCCTGAGAGAGAGACAGAAACGGGAGAGGTAATAGAGAGGGACGGCATTAGGACCAGCGAATAGTCTCTGTACCTGAACAAAAGCAACCCACATTACGACCACACGCGTTTTAGTAGTGTTTGCATTGACGCTCTACGCAAAGATACAAAAGACTATTGTCACTGACCTGCAGTGGTACACCGAACAAAAGGAAAATATTAAAAAATGTGACTGGTTAAGAAAACCTAAAAAAGGAAATACTGAAAGCATAATGAAATGAGCTCACTCAAGCATGCAACACTATTCACCTACAGTAGCTAAGATTACATTTTGTACTGACTCGGTCGCTCACACAAATAAATCAAAGACACACGGTCACGCCCCACAACTTCAATTCTGCCGGTACCTCACCTCCCACTTTCCAAACTTCACAGAAGCTCTCCTGCGAAACTTGCAAGACAAGTACGCCTGGAAGAAAGGATATGGTGGAGACTTGGCTTAGCCACAGCCTAAGGGATGTTTCCAGAATGAAAGTTTCACTCTGTAGTGGAGTGTGCGCTGATATGAAACTTCCTGGCAGATTAAAATTATGTCCCGGAACTGGGACTCGAACCTGGGACATTTTCCTGTCTCGTTTATCTGCTTTTACCGGGCATTGCTTGTCGTCGAGGATCATTTGTGTGTAGTATCAAATACACAAAATATCTGGAATGTATGTGTAATGTATCGATAGAAGCAGATATTCAATTATAACTTACAATTAACCTACCATCTGATACCTAATCTCTATATAACTACCCGATACTAATGTTCCATCCTCTTTTTATCTCAGTTTTTACCAATATATTTAAATCCTGAACTAACATATTTCATATTTATGATGTTTTACCAACATTTATATTAACAGCATGTCCTTCTTCATTTAAGAAAATATAGCGCTCATTAACTTAAAGAATTTAGCATCAGTATTATTGTTTAAATAAAAATTAACAATATGGAAAGATCTGGATGTTTCATTGCCACATTGTTATAATTTAAACTTTTCACAATGAAGCAAATCATTGAAAATTAATTCAAACCCAAAATCTATGTGTAACTTTAAATCATCTCTGTGTACTTTTGTGCTGATACTAAACATTTCTGAATAAATATAAATGTAATTACTGATAGTACACCTACATTATGCCATACAAATATTTTGAGTAATTTCTGGTGTATGCAATTAATAACTCATGACGAAATAATGTCTGTTTTTAAAACATGTGTATTTAATGAAAAACCGGCCTGTAAACATTAACTTTCATGTAATTAAAAATTACTAATTGTAATGAAATAATTACGACACTATATCAACCCATCGTATTGTCTAGTTTGTATAAACAGGACCATGCAACTAATGTGCACTTACTTGAAGTTAGTCAGTTAGTTGGAGCTAAATGGTGTATTACCTAAAATCTGAATGAAAGAAGAAGTTGAAATATTTCGTGTTTAATTTGTATACTACTCCTATTAATGTTAAGAAACATAGTGAATTATTTGTGAATTATTTTCAATTATCGAAGAATGCAGCTGTTGTGCTCACAATAATTAACCAACATACCAGGAAGCTATAGGATGCAGTTGCATAAAATTTCAACTGAATAGATTTTTTTAGGGATAAAGTAGTAAAGGCTGCAAAGCATCATACAAGCAGGAGGACAACCCCTGCAGGAAGTGCAGGTTAGGTCTGTAGAATTGACAAGAAGACAGATGGAAGTTTGTAGAAGAATGTATAACAGGGTGGAAGACAGATATCACCTACCGGAAAATACAAGAAATTGCGGGTGCATGAAAATCAACAGCTAAGATGGAAAACCAGTAATAAGCAAAGAGGGAAAGTACAATGATGGAAGGAATATATAGACATCCTATGCAAGGGAAATAATGGAAGAGCAAAATACGCCACAACAAGAAGAATTTGTCAAATCACTGAAAGTTTTGAGTGGGATCAAGGCCCTTGTATTTGATGATATTGCCAATGAATTGCTGACGTTGTTGAAAGAGCCGGACATGTAGAAACTCTTGTGTGCAAGATGGATAAGATAGGGGAAATGCCCTCAGACTTCAAGAACAATGTAATAATTCCACTTCCACAGAGAGCAAGTGACGACAAATGTCAAAATCACAGATCTACAGGTTAATAATTCTTAGTTGCAAACTAATAGCTCGATTCATTTACACATGTACGGAAAAACGAAGAGAAACCTTCCTTGGGGAAGATCAGTTTTGAGTTATGACAAATGTAGGAACATACAAGTTAATACACATATTATGAGTTATCCTAAGAAAGTAGCTTGTTAAATTTTCTGTGTAAGATCTTGAGCAATTGTGATCTGCAAATGCAAGTTAAAACACTCACTGCTGCTCTAAATTACTTTGCGAGTGGCCACAGTACTTGCACAACGGAAATTTTTCTAACTGCACAATCCTTAAGGGAGCAGCCAACGTTTTAACAAACACAAAATAATATTTATAATATGAATAGATAATTAAACATAAGACAAGGTGTATGAAATCATAAAGCAATGGTGTGATACTTTAAATCATCATCTATTCAAGAAAATGAACAAACAAATAAATGTGGGGAGACAAAATTAAGCACAATAAAGCATACACCTTGTACAAAAGTGAATTAAATCATACAGCTACTGCCATTTATGAATATGGAGGAAATTTGAAACTACATAGTGGTTAACGGAAAGCACATTCATGCACACACAGCATGTGCATAATGCTTGCAACACTTTAATCATGTGGGAACACTTCATAGCAGTAGCGAAACGAAGCGTCAGCAGCGTTTTCACAAGATGGTGGGTGTATTCAACCACAATGAAAATCATACTATGCACTAAACGAACTCATGTGTGGGGAGGCAGCGACATACTATTCTTAAGTTCCATGTGGTGTGTGACCATGATAATCTACATAGAATTTACCAAAATAAATTAATTTAGAATAAGTGAGTAAAGCACACATGAAAACTCATATAGATGAAAGCCAGTATTAGTAAAAGTATGGCTAAAGGCCAAAATAATGACCGTTACAAAAGCACTTTCTGCAATCAGTCATACCAAGACAGGAAAGATGGAATCAGTCTAGAAAATCTGAGAAATAATTTTCAACACGTGGATACAGACATGACGTGAAAATGTTAGTCAACAGCAAGGAAATTTTCACATACTAAGTTTACTCAAAGGCTGAAGGCCACACATGGGTATTCTAACTTGAGAAAAAACGGATACAAAATCATCACCAGAATGAAAATGTTAGTCAAAAAACAGCAAGGAAATTTAAACATACTAAGTTTACACAAAGGCTGAAGGCCACAATTACTAAATTTATACTGAATTACTCGAGTTATGTAAATAAACAAACACTTGGCATCACATAGCGAAAGAACTACTAAAAAATAAAAAAATATAATAAAAAAAGAAAATAAAAAAAATCTATTACTGATGAACCAAGACTGCCTGGTCACGAAAGAAGTAAAGTTCTAACAGCATGCCATCCCCTCAGCATGATTCAACGAAATACTTACTTCCGCAGTCGCAGCAAGAGTGAAGCTTCATGCCATGCATAAAGCCTTCCCTTTCACGCACCGGATGTAGGGCCCACTAAAAGCGATGCTGAATGCGTTCAGATCCTACTGTCTACCAACCCTCAGTACCTGAAGATGATAATGCCCTTTACCAGAGCTCCAGAGAGGTCTTTTTCGTCACCTCATTCGTTCATGATTATGTTGTTAGTACACTATGAACAGGCCACCTCACCATCTTTCCATGTAAGATTGTCTCTGGCCACCCAGCAGACGGCAGTTCAGAATTCGTACTAAGCCATGTATTCTTAACTAAAGTAAACGAGGCCTAAAGCGTGAGGCGGCGACTGTAAGCCATTGCACGGCAGTCAATCAATATTAAAAGCAACGTTCCACATTCACACGAACACACAAGTTCAATCACATGGGTGGAAAGATATATAAACATGGGGCATTGATTAATTATAATGGAATAAAATAATTGACATACAAATAAACAATATTAATGATGAAAAAACACTTTACAGTATTGAATAACTCAAAATGAAACACAAACACACATTCTGTGGACGTGTTTCACCTAGAGAGCAGGTTAAGTAAAATAATCCTGGACTTTTAGCTTTTGTGGATTTAGGAAAAGCTTTTCATAATATTGACTGGCATACACCCTTCAAAATTCTGAGCTTAGCAGGGGTAAATTTAGGGAAATAAAAGTTATAAATAACTTGTACAAAAAGCAATAATAAGCAATTATAAGCTTTGAAGGGCATGAAGAGGTCACTGATTGGGAAGAGAAGACGATAGGGTTATAGCTTTTCTCCAATCAGTGAATTAAGCAAGCTGTGAAGGAATGTAAAAAGAAATTTTGAGAAGGAATTAAATTTCAGGGGGAAGTAATAAGAATTTTGTGTTTTGCGAAAACGTTGTTGGAGATAGCAAACGACGTGGAAGAGCAGTTGAACAGAATGGACAGTGTCTTGAAAGAAGTTTAAAAGATGAACATTAAGGAGAGCAAATAAATGGTAAAAGACTGCAGTGTTAGAAAATCGGGCGACACCGAAGAAATTAGTTTTGGTAATGAGTCAATACAAGTAGAATATCAGTTTCTTTCTTTGGGCGGATAAATAATATCTGATGGCCGAAGTAAAGATGATATAAAATGCAAAATGTTATGGGAATATAAGACTTTTCGAAGAAGTGAAAATTTAATTTGATTGTTAGGAGGTTCTTTCTGATCGCGTATGTCTGGAATGTAGCATTGCCGGTAGTGGAACATGACATGGACGATAAGGAGTTAAGTCAGAACGATGATAGAAACATATAAAATATGTTGCTACAGAAGAATGTCAAAGATTGATGGGTACATAGCGTAACTACTGAGAACATGCTGAGCTGAATTTGGAAGAAAAGAAATGTTTGGCGTATCTTGCCTGAGAGAACGGATCGATTGGTGGGACACATTCTGAGACAACAGAGGATTGTCAGTTTTTAATGGAGGGAATAGGGTAAAACTCGCAGAGGGATATCGTAAAATGAATACAGTGTGCAGATTCAAATGAATGTGGGTTGCCGTTCATATTCTGAGATGAAGAGGCTTCACAGCTTAGAGTAGGGTGGAGAGCAGCATCAAATCAGTCTCAGAGCTGAAGACCAGAACAACAACAGAGTGATGATTCGACAACAGAGTTTTTACTGGTGAGGAAGTGATACGTGAACAGTAATAAAGGCTTTAAGACCGTCGTCGTTGATTTAGCTCTAATGAAGACACGCCACGCTCACAAGTAATTCGGCCGCTCTGACAGTAATACCAGAATGATAATGACCATTTTAAGCATGTGACAGTCTTTACTTTCGTGGGTAGCTTTCAGAATGGTATTGTACACTTAAAAAAATTATTCTCGACATATAATGCTGTGCGTGCGTTCCCACATGTGCAGGTGTATGTCTTGAGACTCATTGCTGATTTTTAATACGAAAATAACTTTCGTCATTTTTATACTGGCTCTTGACTGCTGGTTCGCAGGAGTCTTTCGCGATAAAGTAATATTCTGTCATTTCCGAACACATACCAAACTCGATTTTGAAAGATGCTGTCCGTAGTGAGAAGCATAAAAATATTCGAATATTATTTTGACTTAAACACACAAGATAATGGTGTAATATTACGAAAATTTATTATTCATACAAACCGATTTGGCAAAATCTTACACTATTTTCCCGTGTGTTTCACTCATTATGAATAAAGTATTCTTTCAAGAACTCACTGAAGTCAGTGAATAAACGAATATTATTTTAATTAATTAGTGTCTTTCATCAATTAAAACATCAGGGCTAAAATGCCGTGGTCGATCGGTGTATTTGTTTTTATTGTTAAGTTGTTGTTGTTGTGGTCTTCAGTCCAGAGACTGGTTTGATGCAGCTCTCCACCCTACTCTATCCTGAGCAAGCCTTTTCATCTCCTCATAAGAACGACAACCCACATCCACTTGAATCTGCTTATTATACGCGTCTCTTGGTCTCCCTCTGCGATTTTTACCCCACACACTTCCCTCCAATGCTAAATTCACAATTCCTTGATGTCTAAGAATGTGTCCTACCAATCTATCCCTTCTTTTAGTCAAGGTATGCCAGAAATTTCTTTTCTCCCCAATTCGGTTCAGTACCACCTCATTAGTTACGCGATCCACCCACCTAATCTTCAGCATTCTTCTGTAGCACCACATTTCAAAAGCCTCTATCCTCTTTCTGTCCACACTGCTTATCGTCCATGTTTCACTCCCATACAAGGCAACACTCCATACAAATGCCTTCAGAAAGGACTTCCTTAGGCTTAAATCAATATTAGATGTTAACAAATTTCTCTTTTTCAAAAACGCCTTTCTACCCATTGCCATTCTGCATTTTATATCCTCTGTACTGCGACCATCATTTGTTATTTTACTGCCCAAGTAACAAAACTCATCTACCTCCTTTATTGTTTCGTTACCTAATCTAATTCCTTCAGCATCACCTGATTTTCTTACACTGCACTCCATTACCCTAGTTTTACTTAATTTCCTGATGATCACATCCTCTTGAGTAGTCCCCGCCCGGAGATCCGAATGGGGGACTATTTTACCTCCGGAATATTTTACCCGAGAGGATGCCATCATCATATGTTCATACAGTAGAGCTGCATGTCCTCGGGAAAAAAATAACGGCTGTAGTTTCCCCTTGCTTTCAGCCGTTCGCAGTAGCTGTGTGGCAAAGCCGCATTAGCTGATGTTACAAGGCCAGCTCAGTCAATCATCCAGACTGTTGCCCCTGTAACTACTGAAAAGGCTGCTGCCCCTCTTCAGGAACCACACGTTTGTCTGGCCTCTCCACAGATACCCCTCCGCTGTGGTTGCACCTACGGTACGGCTATCTGTATCGTTGAGGCACGCAAGCCACCCCACCTCGGCAATGTCTGTGGTTCATGGGAGTGGATTGTTAAGTATTATATATAAAATAATTTTGTGACAGTGATCACAATTAAAATCATGATTACAAATTATATTTAGTCAATAAGAAATAACGAAGAAGAAAATTATATCATAATAAAACAAAGTGTTGAATATCAATTTCTTGATGGATGGAATGCCGCGGTGGAGTGGCCGAGCGGTCTAAAGCGTCTCGCTGCGGAGCGCGCGGTTACTCACCGTGGAGGTTCGAGTCCTCCCTGGGGCATGGGTGTGTGTGCTGTGCTTAGGTTAGTTTACCTAGGTTTAAGTAGTTTGTAAGCTACAGAGTGATGACCACGCAGTTTCGTCCGATAGATTTACAAACATTTGAACATTTGATGGATGGAATTCCATAATTGAGGGAATATAATGCAGTAATATTGCCTCCTGCTACTTATTGCTCAGTGAACAGGCGTCACGCAGGTTTCGTTCCAGTTATTTAGTTTCATACTTCAATGGAGACTTCTACACTTGATATTCATGAGATGTATGCCATTATCTGTGAATTGGTACAGCTGAAAATGTGTACCAAGTCGGGACTCCTGTCAGGTCTCCTGGTTTCTAGGCAGCAGCGCTGACTTCTGCATCACTGGGGACACAGCAATCGTCACAATATGGTATTTTCCTGTGTTAAAAATATGGTTCGAATTGTTGTTATTCTGAATGATTATAACATTGAGACTGCATTTTCGCTCATAATTCTTACATAACATCTGTTGTTTTTACCTAATTAAAGCTTAAAAATCATCAAATTTCACGATTAGATCACGTGATCGAAAACGCTCCGTTATTGGCTGAAGTACTGGTGACGTCATAGAACACCTACAGCGCGGCAACTAGAAGTCGGAGCTGTATTATTGTACGCGTTTCCTCCATTTCGCAGCTTTAAGTTCAGTTTTTCATGATCTAAACGCGTTTACAATTTTTACGCCACAATGGAAAATGGTTATGTGAAGGCTGACAGCGAAAACCTCCCTAAAGTTGATGCAATTATGGTGTCTTCATTCTTTAAAAACAATCCAAATTTTTACGTGCCAGAAATAAGAAACGTGAAAACTGCATTGTAAGTAACGCATACCTACATTTTAACTCTTTGACTGCCGGCGATGTAAACCATTCCATACCGTAGAATGCCAGGCATTCTGCTTGCAGGAGTAAGCCGAGCTGCACTTGGTTTCCTTATCTCCTGTCTGCTCTTTGAAATGAGCAAGGAGGCCCCTGTCCACGAAACGTGAAAACAAATCCAGAACTGAACACAGTGCATCTAAATGACATACATCTCTGACGCCAAGTGCCCTAGTAAAATGTCTATACTTCACAAACTGTCTGTGTAAGTCCACCCCTCTGTAGAATCACTACAATATGTTGCTGTGCCTCTGTCTTTGCCACCTCTCAATACTGTCAGGGCGATTATTTTGCGTGAAGCCATTCAGTGAGCGGACAACACTTTCTACCTGTCCCGTTTCATACAATGAATGTAACCAGTCAATTTATTTAGAAACTAAATTTACAAGATCTAAAGGTTTACTAAGTAAGGTATTTAACATAGATATATCCCGTCAATAAAGTTGATTTTGTGTTTAAAACACGAAAAAGAAGATCACGTCAAATGACGTGGTCGGCATTCTATAGAAATTTCCGTATCCCGTCAATTGACGTGATTGGTGGCCAAAGTGTTAAAACTAATTATTTCGAGAGATATTTTAGACACATTGGAAATGTGTTGGTACCGAGTCATTTGCTGCGATCTCTAGCAAGGACGCAAGGAACATGTTTGCACAAACGACTGGTAGGAGTGATCTGTGCTGACAGCATACTGCAACATATAGCACCGAAAACGGGTGATATGATGCTATTCCAAGAAATAATATCGACAACCATTGACAGGTTCATACCAAACAAATTAACATTACAGGGGGCTTACACGCCGTGGTATGCAAAACAGGTTAGATCACTGTAAAAAGCAAAGATAAAAGCATGCCAAATTTAAAGACGCAATCTTTTACGAAATCTTGAAATTTAGCTCGAACTTCAATGCGAAAGGCTTACAATAATCACCACAAGGAAACCCTGTCACGTAATTTGTACAGAATCCTAAGAAATTATCGTCGTATGTAAAGTATACTAGCGGCAAAACACACGATGTAGGTGGTGATGCTAGTAATAACAATTTTGCTGAATCAGAATTGCTTAACACAGTTTTCCGAAATTCCTTCACTAGAGAAGACGCAGCAAATACTCCAAAAATCGTATCAAGAACAGCACCCTGCATGCCTAATTTAGACGTATATACCCCTGGGGTATTAATACAACTACCATCACTAAACAAATGTAAGTCTCCCGCTCCCGACTCTATACCAATTAGGTTCCTTTCAGAGTGTGCTGATGCAATAGCCCCATACTACTTATCATCGAACGTTCTTTACCCAAAGACTGGAAACTTGCATAGGTCTTTCCAATATTCTAAAAAGGCAATAGGTGTGATCCGCAAAATTTGAACTTTCCTGAAATATTATTAACTATCTCGAAGAGAATGGCCTATTGTCCCATAGTTAACACGGATTAAAAACGTATCGTTCCTGTATCCCACAGCCAGCTCTTTACTCACAAAATGAGAGCTATCGACAAGGGATGTTCAATACATTCTGAATTTCTAGATTTCCGGAAGGCTATTGACACTCTGCCTCACAAGCGTTTTGTGATAAAATTTCATACTTATGGAATATCACCACATTTGTACGATTGGATTCGTGATTTCCTATCAGAAAGGACACAGTACGTTGTAATAATATTGACGGTAAGTCATTGAGTAAAACTGATGTGACATCTGGCGTTCCACAGGAAAATATTATAGGGCAAGTACTATTGCTTCTTTTTTAAACGCTTTAGGAAACAACCCGAGTGTCTCTCTTAGTCTGTTCGCGGATGATGCTGTCATTTATCGGTTAGTAAAATCACTAAAAGATCAAAAGCAACTGCAAAATGATTTAGATGAGATATCTTCATTCGGCAAAATTTGGCAATCGATACTTACTAATATTAAGTGTGAGGTCATCCACATGACCACTAAAATAAATCTTTTAAACTTCAGTTACACGATAAAGTCAAACCTACAGGCCATCAGTCTACTAAATACCTAGGAGTTACAGTTGCGAACAACGTAAAAATACTGTTGGGAACGGGAACCAAAGACTGCGTTACATTGGCAGAACACTTAGAAGATACAACAGTTCTACTAAAGAAACTGCCTACACCACAGTTGCTCGTCCTATTTTGGAGTATTGCCGCCCATTGTCGGATCCGCACCAGGTGAGATTGACGGGCGATTTATAGAGTTTTTATGATGCGATATAGGAGAGAGTGTGTCACGGGAATGTTGCAAGAGTTGGGTTGGAAATCATTCACCAACTTTCTCTTCTGACACGAACATATATTATTAGCTACCACTTAGATACGGAGACGTGATCATTGTAATAAAATAAGAGAAATCAGATCGGAAACAGAAAGATTTAGGTGTTCCTTTTCCCCGCGAGCTATTAGATAATGTAACTATAGAGAAATATAAAAAGTGGTTCGAAGAATCCTCTGCCTTGCATTTCCATTTGACGTGCAGAGTGTCCATGCAGATGCAGTACATGTAGCTAAGCGCAAGATCGTTGCTATAGCGATCTATAATTATCGAATACACATGATGTCCCGGAAAATCCTCTCAATAGGTTTAAATGACTTTGATACTATTAGAAGCAAGTGCCAGTAGGACGACAAAGGGAGCGAGGACCTGCATGAATACAAGATTTCAAGCCTCAAGCCTTATCAAGCAAAATATCTTAAAATGTGTGAACAGTGAGGCAGAAATGTGGTCCGCACCAGCTTGCGGGAGAAACCCTACGAAGGACATCCATCCGGCAAAAGGGGAATTAATTAGGTGTGGTTATCAGGTGTCGGGGGAAAACATATTTGGAAGTCCAGAGTCTGGTAAGAAAGATGCTGTCGTAAGTTCAAACGGCCAACATGTAAAAGAAACAGGTAATAAAACATATGCATCATCGACACCCAGTGTTGCGGAAATGACGATGTTGAGTCAATACCGATATCATCGAGAGTTTTCTGGTGTTGGATTGGGTGCCGTTTGCTATTGCTCCAATACATTTTAAAAGAGTACATGGGTATATTTTTAATGGAATTTGAGCTGTACAGTGGCACATTTCATTTCTACATTATAATCTGATTTCATGTGTATGTAACTGTTAATAAGGAGAATTCTGCATTATCTGTGACCTGAGTGGTAGCGAGCAAGGCAGTCTGCAAGTGGCCAGCAGTCTCTCGGTGGCTAGTCTCGGAGAGTGAAGCTTGTGTGATGCAGACGCAGTCTGCCAATTGGTTTGGTTATTTAGGCAGCCGCATTGCGTTAATATTTCAGCTTAATTACTTCTGGAATGTCGATAGTCTGCCCTGTTGTGGAGACCATTGTATTACTATCTGAGAATATGCATTTGCTCCTTGAAAAAAATAAAAAAAATAAAATAAAAATAAAATTAAAAAAAAGAAAAAAGAAAAGGTAAATTTTTGTACTTATTATCGTAGTATTGGATAATTATTGTTGTAGTAGGTGGTTATAGTTTATTATTAAACAAGTTAGTTAACAAAAGTTGCTAGTTTTCATTTAACCAGAAATCACTTACCAGTTTCCATTCCTTTAATCATTCTAAAAATTAATTTTGTCTTTTGTTTGACAAAACAAGCCATTGTTGTCATTGCTCTAGTCATTGATATTACCACAGTGGCCGACTGCTACAGTCAGCCACTGGTAATATCAATGACTAGATCAATGACAACAAATACTTATGTTACAATTTTGAATTCTTGTTTTACGACATGTTAAGCTATTAGCTAATCTCTGCTAACGCTTGATAATGGTAAATTGACCGAAACCGGTAGCATTGAGGAAAAATAAACAACTATGGTCAATAAGTCGTTCTGCAATAATCTCAAAGCTGTTATGCCCCACCTGTTCACCTTTCTAAAGTTTATATTCTACTTACTTTCAGCAGATTAAGTTGTAAATATACACACATTCGTAAGCAATTTATCATGACGAAACTTTTCTTAATTAGTTAAATTTGGATGTTTCTACATTAATTTCCGTATTATGTATGCCTTTCGATATTTTACTAATGCCTGTAACACAAAAATTATACTATTTCATGAATTACTTAGAAAAGTAGTTATAAACACACAACACTCCTTCGGCGGCTTGTGAACATCTAGGAGCGGTAGTGTCGATGCAACTGTCAGTTGTTAACAATTTTTACAGCATCAGTAAGTTTAGCGACTGTATTTGTTAGACTGCGGTACACCCGTCGCACTCCAGAATCGTGCGGCGGGCCAACGCAGCCAGTAAGTTAACCGACCCGTTACGTTCGGCGGGTCGGCCTACCTCAAGCTTCGGCAGGCGGCAAACACTTGGCGTCTTCCGCACGCTTCACTTTGTTATTTCAAGGGGCCCTGTTGTCCCTTTCCCCGCCAAACACACAGACACAAACAACACACACACACACATCGCGCCGCCACTTTCTACGTAACAAAGTATTTGTGGTGAGCTTAGGTGCGGCCGTTCTGCTCTGTTTATTCGGCGCCATTTCACGTAACACCGGCTTTTACTGCGATGCCCAATTGTTGATTCGCGGCAGGAAAAATATAAGCGGGGCAACCGCGCGGCTGCCGGCGCGCCGCCACGCACACATGCCTCTGCTCGCCCTACCGAGTCGGGTGCACAGAGCCGGAGTGCGGGCATCGGACCGACCTGAACAAGCCCCGGCAAGGGTGCTAATTTGCAGGCAAACGCTAAAGGGTAAACCGGCCAGTTTGCTGTCGTTGGAGTCAGATAGGCTCACCATCTACATTTGTTGGTTTACGTTTTAGGAGGCGATCAAAAGATGATCAAATGTTTGTAAAGCTTATGGGACTTAACTACGGGGTCATCAGTCCCTAAACTTACAAACTACTTATGAACTACTTACGAACTAGGACGGCACAAATATCCATGCCCGAGGGGGGATTCGAACCCCCGACCGTAGTGGCCGTGCAGACCGTGACTGGAGCGCCTCAGTCTCCTCGGCCACCGCGGCCGGCTGGAGGCGATCCACTTATAATATTGTAAAAAGATATAAAATAGCCAAGATCGCGTATCATCAAACATAGTTCAGCGAAACCGGTCGTGGTTAAAAAAAAACTGATGATAAGCGATCTTGGCTATTTTATATCTTTTTACAATTTACATTTGTGCTTCGCAGTCAACTTTATGTACCACTGTCCCTTTTTCATCCAGTGTCATACAGTTTCGGGAGAAAAAGAATGCCGGCCGCGGTGGCCCCGAGGAGACTGAGGCGCTCCAGTCACGGCCTTCACGGCCACTAGGTCGGGGGTTCGGATCCCCCCTCGGGCATGGATATTTGTGCCGTCCTTATTCTTAGCTAGTTCATATGTAATTTGTAAGATTAGGGAATGATGACCCCGTAGTTAAGTCCCATAAGTTCTACAAACATTTGAAAATTTTTGAGAAAAAGAATCGTTCTGGCATATCTTCCGACCCACGTTTGTAATTTTAAGACCAGAAACCAGCAGTAAAACCAGTGGAGTTAGCTATATAAATGATCTGATGGACAGAGTAACTTGTAATATGCGGCTGTTTGCTGATGATGCTGTGGTGTATGGAAGGGTGGCGTCTTTAACTGACTGTAATAGCATACAGGATGAGTTAGACAAAATTTCTAGTTGCTGCGAAGACTGGCAGCTAGCTCTCAATGTAGAAAAATGTAAGGCGATGCGCATTAGTTGGAAAAGCAATCCCATAATGTTCGAAAACAGCATTAGTAGTGAGCTTCTTGCAGCTGTCGTGTCGTTCAAATACCTAGGCGTAACATTGCAGAGCGATATGAAATGGAACGTTGTGAGTAAGGCGGACAGCCGACTTCGGTTTATTGGGAGAATTTTCGGAAGATGTACTTCATCTGCAAAAACGCGTATAAAACGCTTGCACGACCACGTCTTGAGTGTTTTTCAAGTGTTTGGGACCCGCAGCAGATCAGTTTAACGGAAGAAATAGAAGCAGTTCAGAGGCGAGTAGCTAGGTTTGTTACTGGTAGGTTCGATCAATGCGCCAGTGTCACGGAAATGTTCCGGCAACTCAATTGGGGATCGCTGGAAGAAAGACGACCTTCTTTTCGGAAATTTCTGTCGAGGAAATTTAGAGGGCCGGAATTTGAAACAGTGTAGTACAATTTTGCTGCCGCCTACTTACATTTCGCGTAGTGATCACAAAGACAAGATAAGAGAAATTAGAGCTCGTACGGAGGCATATAGGCATTCTTTTTTTCCTCGTACCATTTGGGAGTGGAATAGGAAAGGAAATCCCCTAGTAGCGGTACAGTGTACCCTCCGTCACGCACCTTACGGTGGATTTCGGAGTATGTAGATGTAGATGTAGGTCTAAGACGAGTTGTTGCGATCAAGTCCTAGCACTAACCACGTGGTTTTCAGAACAAGAAAAAGACAGGTGTAGTATTTATAGATCTCTCAGCTGCATACGACACAGTATGGCATAAAGGATAATTGTGTAAGCTTTCTACAGTAGTCAAATGTAAGGAGTCATTAAAGCTCTTCTATAACATGCTATTCACAAAGCAGCGGTGGAGTAGCTGAGCGGTCTAAAGCGTCTCGCTGCGGAGCGCGCGGTTGGAGGTTCGAGTCCTCCCTGGGGCATGGGTGTGTGTGTTGTCCTTAGGTTAGTTTACCTTAGTATATGTAGTTTGTAAGCTACGGACTGAAGACCATGCAGTTTGGTCCGATAGATTTACAAACATTTGAACATTTGCTATTCACAAGGAAGTACAGAGTATATCTTCACGGAAAAAGAAGCAAAGCCCGAATCCTCAATAATGGACTCCCACAAGGCTCTGTACTAGCTCCCTTACTGTTTAATTTGTACATCTCTGATATGCCGGAACTCAAATCACGGAAGTTGGCATATGCCAATGATCTGGCTATTGCTTTGCAGGGTGAGTATTCCAGCTACTGGAATGAGGCCTAAATTCTAATTTGGTGCAGCTTCATAACTACTACAGCACCTGTCATCTGAACCTTAATGCCTCAAAAACAGTAAGCACAACGATACACGTGAACAACAAACAAGCAGAAAGGAAGCTGTGCTCTAATACAGCAGACCAGAAAATAAGACATGAACGAGCACCGAAATACCTGAGTGTTCAACTGGACTGCAGCCCAAGGTTCAAAGAACACCTGCATGATATCAGAAAAAAACTCAGAGGCAGAGTCAATATCATCCAGAAACTCGCAGATTCTACCTGGGGAAGCAATTCTACACCACTTCGCACTTCCTCCATGGCTCTAGTCTACAGTGTTGCAGAATACTGCGCGCCTGTATAGGCCAACAGTTCGCACGTCAACAGAGTAGGTGTTTTCCTAAATGCCACCTTGCGAACAATAACTGGAACAGTGAGAGCTACCCCAACACCATAGTTCTATGTGCTGGCAAATATTGAACCTCCATCACTTCGCAGATAGCACGCAATCAAAAGAGAAATGCAAAAAATTGCTGCTGACACCACACTTTCAATACACGCTTTTTTACATGGACTGACACGATTAAAGTCAAGAAAACACTTCTGGAACCACTCCTCGAACAATCGGAATACTGTAGCAGAATGGAAACACCTATGGCAACAAGCAAATGTTATCAACGGACATCTCATTACGAACCCGGCTGATTGTGTTCCTGGCTTCAACCTCCCTCTACGACCCTGGGCGGCATTAAACAGCATGAGAACTGGTGTTGGACGTTGCAATGAGGTGATGGCCAACTGATGGTACAGTAACTGTGACTGTGACGAAATACAGACGATGCATCACGTCATTGTGAAAATCATGGTTTTTGGGACGGTTCACTGGAGGATCTGATACAATCATTTCTTGGCTTCGTAATTTCAGTTTTTCCGTTTAATTGTTAATTATTTTGAAAGATTACTACATGTATGTGCTATAGGTTGATAAGCAATGTAATATGTATAACTAAATTTATAATCAATAATGTTTTGTTAAATTTGTTTGTCAATTTAGTTTTCCATTTTGAATGTGTATAGTATTGTAAGGCATCTAGCATATTGAACGCAAAATAAATAAACAAAATGATGTATGCTAATATTAGGGATAAAAATAATAAAAATAGTAATAAAAAGTAGTAATTTAGTATTCTATTTAATTTTTTATTATTTATCACTTATATTAAATTATATTTATATTATTATTAAAAATATATTTCAGAACTGGACACGAAACAGGCCAGTAGAAAATTTTTACAGTTGCGGCGTAGTGGCAGTGTGTTCTAACGTGCCATGCTGCGGAGAGCGCAGTTGCTCTTTGCGAGAGGTTCCAGTCCTCCCTTGGACATACGTGTGTGTATTGTCCTTACGTCATTTCATGTTATTTTAAGTTGTTTTCAAGTTAAGGAAGAATAACCACATCAGTTAAGACCGTTAGTCTCACAAAAATTTGAACAATTTATTTTGTAACAATTATGTATTGAAAGTAGCTTATTAAGTTTTCTGAGTAAGATCTCAGGCAGTAGAGTTCTGCAAATGCAAGTTAAATACTCAATGCTGCTCTAAATTACTTTACGAGTACTTGCACAACGGAAGTTTATCTAACTGCTCACTCCTTAAGGGAGCAGTCATCATTTTATCAAACACAAAATTAATGTTCAAAAATAAGGAATAGACAATGAAACATGGGAATGGTAGCATGAAATTATAAAGCAGAGGTTTGATACTTTAAATCATTATCTATTCACTAAAATATAAAAGTAAGTAGATGTGGGGAGACCATATTAAGCACAATAAAACACACACCTTGTACAAAAGTGAATTAAATCATAAAGTTACTGCCCATAATAAAACTGTTTCTGCCGTTTTATGAATATGGGGGTAATGTGGTAGGACATTTACAAATACAATGTGGACAAAGGAAAGCACATTCATTCACTCACAGACACAGGCATAGTGCTTGTGTCATATTACTCCTGTGGCAACACTTGATAGCATTAGCGAAACACTGTGTCAGGGGCGTTTTGACGAGATGGCGGGTGTCTAGAAGCACAAATTAACTAATTAAAAATACACAATGCACCAAACGAACTCATGTGTGGAAAGGCAGCAGCATACTATTCATAAGTATCACGGGGTGCGCGACCACATTGTGTTACATAGGATTTACAAAAAGAAATTAATTTAGAATAAGCAAGTAAAGCACATATGAGAATTCATACAGAAGAAAACTAGCATTAGTAAAAGCATAGTTGAAGGTCAAAGTAAAGACCGTTATGAAAGCACATGGTGCAATCGGTCATACCAAGACAAGAAAGACAGAATCAAACCAGAAAATCTGAGAATTACTTAGCATAGATACAGACACGACGCAAAAACGTTACTTAAAAAACAGCAAGGAAATTCAAACATAATAATTTTACACAAAGGTTGAAGGCCACACACATGAAATCTAACTTGCGAAAACCAGACAAAATCATCAATGGAGTGAGAATGCCAATACTGAATCTAAACAGAATTACTCGAGTGCTGTAAATGAAGAAACACTTCGCCTCACTTAGCGAAAGAATTGCTAAGGAAACCTATCACTCATAAACTAAGACTACCTGATCACAAAGAAAGAAAATTTCTAATAGCATGCCATACCCTCAGCATGATTCCACAATATACTTACTTCGACAGTCGCAGCAAAAGTGAAATCTAAGGCCACACCAGAAGCCTTCCCCACCACTCACCGGATGTAGAGCTTGCTAAAAGCCGACCAGAGCGCGTTCAGAGCTTAATGTCTACCAACACCTTGCTACCTGAAGAACATAATACCATCTTCTAGAGCTCCAGTTAGGTCTCTTTTGTCACCTATTTCGATCAGCATTACGTTGATACTACACTAAGAACAGGCCACCTCACCATCTTGCCAAGTGAGCTTGTCTCTGGCCACCCAGCAGACGGCATGCGAAGCTATGTGAACTAAAATTAACGAGGCCCTAAGTGGGCAGTCAGTCAATATTAAATGCAACCTTCCACATTCACAGGACCACACAAGTTTAATCACATGAGTTGAAATAAGTTTAAACATGGGGCAATGATCATTAATAAAAAGATATTGACATATAAATAGTCAATATTAATGGCGGATAAACACTTAAGACTAATGAATAACTGAAAATGGAACACATTCAGTGGACGTGTTCTGAGGCACCCGCGGCCGGATTTAGTTAACATAAAAAATTTCACGGTATTGTACCGCGTCATTATGTAAGATGGCTATGTAATAACCGACGTTTTGCCAACGTTACAGTCGCCTTCTTCTTGGTATACTGATGTGAGCTGGCTTTTAAGCATCACTATATTTTGTCACTACTGCCAACTATGACATCAAGTTATAATTTTGAAATCATCGATGTTATTGGTAACTTGGTTACCAAATTACTACTTTTTTGTTATTGCATTATCTCCTAAGGCGTCCTGAAAAGTCGTAAAGTCCTCCGTCCAATGCCTTTTGATATACATATTCTAATCATGAGCTATTACTTGTGGTGCATGTTACTCGACAATATCTGGAAGCCGGTTTCAACATTCGGCCGCTAGAGGATCCGAATCGTAGAGTGTAAAAGCATGGCGTTTCACGCGTGAAAGCCCCATGCAGATGGTCAACCAGTTCAAGTTCTAGACGCTGCAAGAGAGGCGGTCTTCATCACGGCCTCCGCCGTACACCTCGCGAAATGACGATGGGGTAAATGCTGGGAGATTAGAGACCACATGTGGGCATATCGGCAATCGTTTTCCCGCAAACCATTCCCAACTGGAGTTACAGTGATACACATAACTCTCCGCCATGCACCATCAGGTACTTGCGGAGCGTAGATGTATGTGCAGTAATTCGGAAGTCTGGAATTGACTGCATTTCTAATATAAGGAGATAAATTTAGCAGTAAGTGGCAGAATGGAAACAGGATAGATGGAAACAATACTACCTGGCTGAAGTAGAGTGTTTCTAGTTATGCACTTCAAAATATTTCGCGTTAGTTAGATCAGTAATATTAATCCGTATTTCTTTTTCTGTGTCGACTGCAACGGCAGAAAGATCTTTTTCGACAGTTTTACTGTACCAGACTTAGTAGAGACACTGTTGTGGGCAAAAATGCATAACAGGTTTTGATTTTTTGTATGCCGATAGTGATATCAAGATTAATAAAGAAAAAATTGAGGTGGATGTACTGAAAGGAGTGGAAATAACAGAAAAAGCGACATTTACTCATGTACAATTGGTATAAATCCAACTGTTCTTTTAAGTGAAAAGATCAAGTATTTAGTATTCACAAATTTAAGAGCATTGTCTTTACAATATAATATAAACGCTGAGAAAAGTGCAAATTCAAATGTTTGTATAGCTTATGGGACTTAACTACGGAGTCATCAGGCCCTAAACTTACAAACTACTTATGAACTACCTAATCCTAAGGACTGCACAAATATCCATGCCCGAGGGGGGATTCTAATCCCGACCGTAGTGGCCGTGCAGAAAGTGACTGGAGCGCCTCGGTCCCCTCGGCCACCGCGGCCGGCTGAGAAAACTGCCAAACAGACACGAATGTGCATGAAGCATGACAGAGAATTAAAATGTATAAATACAATTTTTTTTCTTCATTCTAAAAGATCTTTTCTGTCAGTTTTTTAACCACTGAATGTATAAAAATATACGGAACCAATTTATCATGCACCACTTTAGAATTTCTTTAAGGACGTGATACCATTCTCAGTGTTTCATTGTCGTATTCTTGTAGTCTCAAACTGCCAATATAATTTCTTTCAATACGGAATTTTCATTGTTAATACTTTTGTTACAAAATCAGGAGGATATTATGATCAATTTTATTGAAAAAAATACATATATTTAAGTAACTACGGTTTATCAATGCATATTTTTTGTGAAAAATATATGTTTATATATTTATGAAATCAACTGGTGAAAATGAAACTGTCGACAAATTAGAAATATTTTATTCTTGTTTTAATTTATTTGATTTTACTGTGCTTGGCAGCCCCGTGTATAGTAAACATCTACATCTACAACCATACTCCGCAAGCCACCCGACGGTGTGTGGCGGAGGATACCTTGAGTAGCACTATCGATTCTCCCTCCTATTCCTGTCACGTATTGTTCGCGGAAAGAAGGATTGTCGGTATGCCTCTATGTGGGCTCTAATCTCTCTGATTTTATCCTCACGATCTCTTCGCGAGATATACGTAGGTGGGAGCAATATACTGCTAGACTCCACACTAAAGGTAAGTTCTCGAAACTTCGACAAAAGCCCGACAGAGCGTCTCTCCTGCAGAGTCTTCCACTGGAGTTTAACGATCATCTCCGTAACGATTTCACGATTACCAAATGATCCTGTAACGAAGTGCGCTGCTCTCCGTTGGATCTTCTCCACTTCCTCTATCAATCCCACCTAGTACGGATCCCACACCGGTGAGCAGTATCCAAGCTGTGGAGGAACAAGTGTACTGTAACCTACTTCCTTTGTTTTCGGACTGCATTTTCTTAAAATTCTCCAATGAATCTAAGTCTGGCATCCGCTTTACCGACGATTGATTTTATATGGTCGTTCCATTTTAAATCCCTCCTAATGACTACTCCCAGATAAATTATGGAATTAACTGCTTCCAGTTGCTGACCTGCTATAGTGTAGCTAAATGATAAATGATCTTTCTTTCTGTGTATTCGCAGCACATTACACTTGTCTACATTGAGCTTTAATTGCCATTCCCTGCACCACGCGTCAATTCGATGCATCTCAATACAATTTTCCATTGTTACAACCTCTCTATATACTACCGCATCATCCGCAGAAAGCCTCAGTGAACTTCCGATGTTATCCGCAAGGTCATTTATATATGTGGCAGCAACGGACCCACGACACTTCCATGTGGCACACCTGACATAACTCCTACTTCAGAAGACTTCTCTCCATTGAGAGAGTGCTTCTTGTTTCATGTTGACAACTGTGTAAATAAAGGATATAATTGCTACATATATCAACGAATTATATGTGTAATTGAAACAAATATTGCCTTTTTTTGAAATTTTAGGGTATTAAAACATCATCGATTAGCTTTTGAAAAGCGTATTTAACGTTCACGGAAAGGTGCTCTGTGTCTTCTTCCAGTCAACCACTGCCACCCATATAATTTCCTTAAAATGCTGTTGTTCATGCCGTTGCTATACGAGCTTAGCAACGTATATCTTAAGCTGGTAGCTGTTAGAAACTTCTTCAAAAAAAGTAGTTTAGCTTGTTCGCACACGTCCAACGGTTTTGGCTGTCGACATATGTAACTTTTGAATCGGGGACTGTGTGTAAATTTAATATGCTTCTCTGTATTACGATGTCAAAGAAGAGGTTTTTCCTTAGGGTGCACGGTAGCGGAAGTTGACTGAGAGTAGCAAGTGCCGCGAGCTCGGATTTGTGTCGCTGTGATACAAACAAGCCACTCTCTCGTAGCGCGCACCCTCTCAGAACCGCGGCTGTCGTGTGGCACAGCAGCTCGGTATAATTAGCGGCAGTCACGTAGAAGTCGAAAGGGATAAGGCGAAGAAGAGCCGGAGGATTTTCAAAGGAGAGTAGGGAGGGTTGGTTGGGAGTTGCCATCTCGCCGCTCCGTCTCCGCCTCTGCGGTCGCTTTCCAGCCAGCCAGCCAGCGCGAGTTATGACGCAGTGTTTAATATCCGCCGCGTGTTTGTCTTGCAATCTGGAGAGGGCTTTATTGCCCCGCCGCGACTGCAGCGCGCTCTACAAATGGCGGACGAGTGGCCGGTCGGATGTCCGAGTCGCCGAGAGCGCTGGCCGCGTCTCCGAAGCGTCCCCCACTCCTCCTCCTCCTCCTCCTCCTCATCCTCCTCCTCACGTGCCCTCTCGTGCATTCGGCTCGGTGCTCACAGGAAATTGCCGGTGGGGATGTGGCGGAGGACAGCGAGAACGGCGCGAGAGAAAAACCTGCGTCCACAGCCGGCGGCGAGAGCTCGTAGCTGCTCCAATTGCTTCCCACGCCGGCCATTTATCTGGGCGCGTCTTCCAGGCGGGTACTGCGTGCGACGTGTCCACTGGATACCCGTGAAATCTGACGAGTTAGCCATTACATAAATACGCGAAGAAGAAAATGGAAATGTTCCACTACGACAATTTTACTTCGAAAATGGGAAGTTGGTATATAAAAACTACATCTCACTTCTCTTTATTGCACTTTGTGATGATACTGCTGGCCCTCTCATCTCAATGTTGCCATACGATACCGTCTGCGTTGGACCCGGAATCGTGTCGTTTAATAGTGATATATGTTGCGTGTGAAGTTAGTTACAAACGAAATAGCCAGCCTAGGAATCAGTGTAGGACAGTGTCTCGGTGATACTGTGATTAGTTAACAAGCAATAGATTTCATTAATTAAGAGATTCGTTTAGATGCTTTCCAGACAGTTATATAAACAATAGTTTTGTCATTGTACATTATTTCAAGAACTAGAGAGAAAAGACATGTAAAACAAAAAGTCATGAAAATAAATAGCATTATATACATGTTAGGCCCATAAACAAGTTGTGTTAACCAGCTAATTATGTTAATTAATGTAATAGTCAAAATTTGTATATTGTAAGTCTTTGTATATATTGACTGACGTGACATTTTGAGTATATATTCAGAATTGCCAATAGAATAGTTCAATATATGTTAGGAACATGTATGATGTACTCATTAACAAAGTAATTGACATTTAGCATTACTCTTTGCTTTGAAACAGAAAGATCGGAGATTTCGAATTAAAAACATATGTGCCATCTAAAATTATAGTATGTATAGTTTTCATTTTATATTGCGATTATTTTTGTGTACATGCAATGTTTTATTTGTATGTTCGGTAATTGTAAATTAGTATATTCAATTGTTATGAACAATGCATAATGTAATGTCATTATTGTCAATGTTATATATATATATCTGCCTCACCGCCTTGCGTGGGGGAGTTCGAGTTTCAGTCGTTTGTTAGGTGCTATGGAAGCTACGTCAGTGTCAAGAAACGGGCTCCCTGATTTCAAAATTAAATATCTCGAAAACAAAGATCGATAGAGGAATGCAGTAAACGGTACGTTTATTGTGATAGCTGTAATAAGTTTATACAGCACTTTGAAAAAATAGTTACAAAAGCTGCTAACAGATGGTGCTGTACGCTGTACAGCTCATATCAGCATACATAAGTGAAATAATCGTATGAAAACAGTCTTTGCAAACAAACAATGTTTTCAAAATGTTCACCATTGGCACTACAGAGGTGGCGCAAACGAAGAATGAAATTCGCCATCACATTTGGTAGTGTCTCAACCGAAATTAATTCACATGCCACAGAGATCGCCGATTCAAACTCGTCCAGCTTGGCGCAATGATTCGGGTAGACCATGTCATTCACTGTGCCCCACAAAAGAAAGTCACAGGGAGTCATATCCGGAGAATATGGACGCCACTCCATGCCTGAACCAGTATATTTGGGATATTCCAAAGCAGACAGGATTTCCGAGGTATTCCTCAAGAAAGCGAAACACTTGTTCGGTCCGATGTGGTCGGGCTCCATCTTGCATAAACCATTCAGTACCTAGTACCTACGCTCGCTGTGTGGCGAAAATTGTTCTAAAATTGCAACGTAACGCGCACCAGTGACCGTTCTCGAATGAAAAAAGGGCCAATAATGCCTGTGCTGCATACTGCAGCCCACACAGTAACTTTAGGAGAATACAGGGGTTTCGCTTCAAACCAATATGGCTTTTCGGAACCCCAAAATCGCTATTTCTGCTTATTCACGTATCCATTGAGGTGGAAGTGTGCTTCATCTCTAAACCAGAAGCAGCCAACATCAAATCCTTCACTATCAATCATTGTGAGTGTCTGATTAGCAAAGACAACCCTTTGTTGCACAGCTCGTACAGGTATGGCCTGGTGCGTTTGAATTTTGAATGGAAACATGTATTGGCTCTTTCTCAGTATTTTCTGCATGCTGGAACGCTTCAAAGTCAGATGCAATTCGACGGATGACATTGGATTTCGCTGAATAATTCCAGAAACTGTGGCGATATTTTCAGGCGTAACTGCGGTTTGCTTGCGGCCAACATGCCCCACTAGATCATCAGTTACGCTGCCTGTTCGGTGAAATTTTGCGAAGAGCGTACGAATGGTTTTCGCATTGGGTCCTTTTGGAACATTAAATCGTGCTTGAGAACTTCCCCTTGTTGCCGTAGGACTCTCTTCTAACCTGTGGTACTCTAGCACTAGAAAAACGCGTTGTTCAATGGAGTACATAGTATTAATCTTTTCCTTCGGTTCCCTAACCTCCTTCCACGCTTCGGATCACTAGTTATACTAGGCATTACGTATGGTGATTACAGCGCCATCTGTTAGCAGCTTTGGTAACTATTATATGGATGTGCTGTATAAACGTATTACAGCTTTCACAATAATCATACCGTTTACTACATTCCTCTATCGATCTTTATTTTCGAGATATTTAATTTTGAAATCAGGAAGTCCTCTTCTGCATACCCTGTACATTCATGCACAACAGACTGCCTCCAAACGCGTCTTCGACGATTGTCTACTTGACGAAAGATGCGAGCATAATCAGCTGTGAGTAGCACTCGGGGAAATTCTGACGAATCCATTCAGCATGCTGTTTAGCCATTCTGTACCGCTATTCATTGTGTGTAGCTGTCAAAGCTGAACCTCGCCATGGGCGGCGCGAGTGAACCTATTATGTGCAACCTATTACGTGGCTGCACAAAACTCACTATTCAGCATGGTAGCTTTCCTCTCAAGGTTCATCCGAGCTCAAATCCGCAGGTAGCTACCAGCAGCTGCTGTATTGACATAGGCAGGAAAATAAACGTGGCATTCTGGAATGAAAATGTTCATATTGTTGTGTCGGCGAATTCCTTGAGTGTCTCTCACAAGGAGACCACGCGGGTATCATATTTTAGAATTTTTTGATACTGGTGGTACGTGAAAGGTCAGCACACAAATAACAATCAGCAAAAGCCATTCGACACAACTCTCAAAAATTCTCGAGAAAAACGAGTTTGAAGTTTTGGAAGTACACAAAATTCTCTCTCTATTGGTCTAGTCGATAACGACTCTTCGTGACCCCATGAACCAAAGCACGCCAGTTTCCTCAGTCCTGCACTTTCTCCCGTATACCTTCCAGGTTGGAACACGTTGCTTCTGTGATGCCATCCATCCACCTCATCCTCTGACGGCCTATTTTTCTGGTGCCTTCGATTTTCCAGTTAGGCATGTCTTCGCATTATATATCAGCCCTTCCAGGGAGCGATCTGGTTTTATTTACTATAATACGGATCTGTTGGTTCTCTTTGCCGCCCATGGAATTCACAGAATTTTCCTCCAGCACCATAATTCAAAGTAGTCTTTTCTTCGCCGTTCAGCCTTTCTAATGGTCCAAGTCTCACATCCATAGATCTCAACTGGGAAGACCATAGCCTTCACAGTACGTATCTTTGTTGCTATAGTGATGACACCTTATGATCTTTTCAAGGTTTGACTTCGCCTTTCTACCGAGCGACAAGCGTCGTCTGATTTCGTGGCTGCAGACGCCATCATCGGAGGTCTGGGAACCCACATAATTGAACTGGACACTACCTCCACAGAGTCTCCTCCTATATCCCATGAATTAATAGGTGTAGTTGCCATAATTTTGGTTTCCTTCACATTTAGCCTGTGACCGGCCTTTTTAGTTTCGTTTTCTACCTACAGCAAGAGAGTTTTTAACTCTTCTTCATCTGCATATCTGAGAAATTACCGATAATTAAAACAATTGGAGCATCTATCGGTGTAACTCAGGTGGTACCGTTCTAGCCTTACAACCACAGCGGATCTCCCAGGTCGGAAGAGTTCGTACATGTCCAGCCTTCATACAGGTCTTCCGTTTGTAGGATACAGTCTGTCACACGATTATACCGATTCCTCTGAATTCATGATGTGGGCCTAGGTCTTTGGAAACTTATGTAACGATGATATCTTCACCAGATGGTCAGCTGTTTTTCAGTGTGATGACCTCTGTGTGAATTCCTCATTTGGTGGGTGGTTGAGATCCAAGATTTGTGTACGTAGGCGTCTTGACATGACATGCTGATAATGGACAGGTCTTAACACTAAGAAATACTTATTCAAATCCACGTAGTTTTCTTATTTAGTCGGTGTAAGTCTAGCATCTTGTATTGTACCTATGTAACTGTCCCGCTAATGTTTTGCAACAGTCTAGTTGTAGCCTCTGAATTATTTTTCGTTGGACAGAAGTAGCTTTCTTTTATATTTCCACTTTGTTTGTCTGCTGAATTTGGTTACTTGTTGTCATCCTGTAAGGCTCTCTTTCATACCTTTAGTGTCTCTTCATATGCAGAACTCCGCCACGGATGTTTACTATTTTTCTTGTTGCACTTGCGATCGACAGTGGCGGATTAAGTATATAATTACAACCGCAGGCTGTCTAAAGAAAATTATATTATATAAAAGAGTGAAGGGGCCCCAAAATCAGACTTCGCGGGGACCCCTCAAATTCCTCAAACCCGCCCTGAATAGAGCCATCACACAGGAAATCCACGGTGCAACAGGAGACACTCAAAGTACTACTGGATTTCATGCTCGAGTGTTTGCCCCCATCCACACATCACACAGGTCAATGCCAAATGACGCCTCGTTTGGTGTAATGAGCGTAAACATTGAATGACTGAATAGTGGAAAAACGTTCTATGGAGTGATGAATCACGGTGCACAATGCGGCGATGCGATGGCAGCGTGTGGTATGGCGAATTCCCGGCGAACATCTACCAGCGTATGTAGCACCAAAAGTAAAATTCGGAGGCGGTGGTCTTATAGCGAAAGGGGAGACCGTTGTTGTTATGCATGGCACTGTCACTGGTCTACATTGATGTTTTAAGCACTACTGAAGAGAAATGCGGCGATGGCGATTACATCTTTCAACACGATCGAGAGCGTCTTCATAATGCACGGCCTATGGTGGTTACACGAGAATAACATTCCTGTAATGAACTGGCCTGCACAGTATCCTGACTTTAATCCTATAGAATCATGTAGTGTACAATATCAGAAGGCAACGAGAATGACTTTCTCACTACTATGGTAGCCTCAGGGTACATCTCTCAAAGTAAACGCCATGTAAACGTTAAGTAAGGAGTTGAGACAGCAAAATACTGTACTATAGCACATTCAAATTACAATGTAAATTATATCTGAATAAAATACTTCGCCATATGTATATCTCACCTGATTCCCTAATTGTTTTTATCAGCGTAAATAAAACAATTTTTTTTTTTTTTTTTTTTTTTTTTTTTTTTTTTTTTTTTTTTTTTTTTTTTTAAGGTGACTCATAAATGAACATCGACAGTTGGAAGCTCTATAAAAATTGTAGACATACAAAGAATAAAAGTTTTAAAAGCTGAAACAGTTTGGATACACCGGAAATAGGCAAATATGAAACACAGATACACAAGACGACAGTGAGTGTCAGGGTGACGAACATGTGAGAACAACGTAGGCCAATTTAGATATTAAAATCAGAAAATAACATTTGATTCGTTCGAAATGTGGGATGCAAAAGTTACTTGTTACCTAACAGTAAGAGGGCAACAGAATCCAAAACACCGAGAATAATTTTGTTAATAGTTGGTGTTATCGTAGCATTCTGTTTTAGGGCCAACAGCACAGTGCTCTTTACACGTAAAGAAAGGCAATAGACACATTGCATACCACGCAATGTTAAATGCGTGTTCTGTTATCTAACGAAAAAATGTTCTACTTATCACTTAGTAATCTTTGTAAAGTGATAGCTGATGAACAAAGTACGGATTTTCTAGAACTGAAAGTAATAATAAGTTATTTCTTTCAAGAGAACATTGCATCTATGTTGATAATTAGTGTTCCATCTAGATTATTCAGTAACGTGTCTCTAACTGATAAACAATCAGATTCAAATTTTTAGATGACTTTAGGTTGTTTATTTGTTTATTTTTTTATGTTCATAACTTAGTTCCTCCCTCTGAGCCTTAGTCCTGTAATAATGAGATAATATATGGACGTATAACAGTAACTTCTAAATAACGTAAATTAAAGTGTTGCAGTTGTGAGTGATTTAAAAAAAAAAAGTGAGTCAACATGCAACTGACATTAAGATTACTTGTTCTTTCGGAATCATTATCACCAGTATAGAATTTAACGATGGCAAAGTATATCTTGTAATTGAAGTTGTTGATGTTGCCTATTTTGACGTCTCGTACGGGGAAAATGTACAGTATTTATGAATACCACTTCAGTACTACGACTGTTAATGCTTAGTATGGTAACTGCAATAATAGAGACAAAATTAAGCAGTCCATCCAAAATATTTATTTATTTAATGCTCAGACATTGGATACGTAGTCATTAGTTTTCTAACTTCTCAATACAATCGACCATCTGACAACCCGTCACAATATTGCAGTCTTGCACAGTTTCTGAGATGCTCCCAGTTCATAATGGTGTCTTCTCATCCACATATAACATACCTCGGTGAGGGTAAGATTCCAGTCCTGTGCAGGAGTTCCGCAAGGCAGTCGTGGCCAGTAATTCTTCGAAATGCTGACACAATTTCCCTTCGTGCGTGTTTAGGAAGTGCGTTCTTCTCTTCTAACAGTAGAAGCCATTTCTTTCCTTGCCCTTGTGTTGTCAAGTGGTCATACAACTTCTTCTTGAAACTGTTGTTGATAAGTCTTTAAATGGAGATGTATGATGATTCTGGGCAATTTGTTTGATAAATCTTGGTTCCTTTTTTGGCTAAAAAGTCTGCCATTTCATTCCCATATATACCTGAATGTGCTGGTGTTGTTGTTGTGGTCTTCAGTCCGGAGACTCGTTTGATGCAGCTCTCCACAAAACCCTATCCTGAGCAAGCCTTTTCATCTCCACATAAGAACGGCAACCTACATCTGTCTGAATCTGCTTACTGTATCCATCTCTTGGTCTTCCTCTGCGCTTTTTACCCCACACACTTCCCTCCAACCCTAAATTCACAATCCCTTGATGTCTAATAATGTGCCCTACCAATCTATCCCTTCTTTTAGTCAAGGTATGCCACAAATTTCTTTTCTCCCCAATTCTGTTCTGTACCTCCTCATTAGTTATGCGATCCATCCACCTAATCTTCAGCATTCTTCTGTAGCACCATATTTCAAAAGCCTCAATCCTCTTCCTGTCCGCACTGTTTATCGTCTATGTTTTACTCCCATACAAGGCAACACTCCATACAAATGCCTTCAGAAACGACTTCCTTAGGCTTAAATCAAAATTCGATGTTAACAAATTTCTCTTTTTCAATAACGCTTTTCTACCCATTGCCATTCTGCATTTTATATCCTCTGTACTGCGACCATCATTTGTTATTTTACTGCCCAAGTAACAAAACTCATCTACCTCCTTTATTACTTCGTTACCTAATCTAATTCCTTCAGCATCACCTGATTTTCTTAGACTGCACTCCATTACCCTAGTTTTTCTCTTGTTAATGTTCATCTTATATGCACCTTTCAGCACACTGTCCATTCCGATCAATTGCTCCTCCAGGTCCTTTGCTGTATCTGACAGATTTACTATGTCGTCGGCAAAACGCAATGTTTTTAATTCTTCCCCCTGAACTTTAATTCCTTCACCAAATTTCTCCTTGCTTTCCTTTATAGCTTGCTCAATGTACAAATTGAATAACATTGGAGAAAGGCTAGAACCCTGTCTTACTCCCTTTCCAACCACTGCATCCCTTTCATGCCCTTCAACTCTGACAACCGCTGTCTGGTTTTTGTACAAGTTGTAAATAACCTCACGCTCCCTATATTTTACTCCTGCTTGCTTCAGAACTTGAAAGAGTTTATTCCAATCAACATTGTCAAAAACCTTCTCCAAATCTACAAAAGCTAGAAATGTGGGTTTGCCCTTTCTTAATCTATCTTCTAGGATAAGCCGTAAAGTGAGTATTGCCTTCCGTGTTCCTACATTTCTCCTGAACCCAAACTGATCTTCCCCGAGGTCGGCTTCTACCAGCTTTTCTATCCTTCTGTTCTGTGCTGTTTTGTGCCGGTATCCATTGAAAAATATTCGTTGAAAAATATCAAAAATATTAGGGGAGTGTATATATTATAAGGTGCTTTTTTTTTTTTTTTTTTTTTTTTTTTTTTTTTACATAAGTAATACGATATGAACGGATGACAGCAAGAAGTTCGAGTAACAGTAAATGTCGCACAAATCTAGGGACTGCAACGATTTCAATAATCGTTTAATAAGAAAAGTGGAATGGACAATGTTGGGCCGGTCGCGGTGGCCGAGGGGACTGAGGCGCTCCAGTCACGGTCTGCACGGCCACTACTGTCGGGGGCTCGAATCCCCCCTCGGGCATGGATATTTGTGCCGTCCCTAGTAGTAGCTAGTTCATAAGTAGTTTGTAAGTTTAGGGACTGATGACCCCGTAGTTAAGTCCCATAAGCTATACAAACATTTGAACTTTTTTCTTGTTGACAATGTTGGATTTCGTACCAACGATTGTTCCAAGAAACGTTTGATATGCACGATCACTGCATCAGCGAACGGAAAATTAAAATCAATGCTCTGCGTCGTGAATGACGCGGGTCACTGCAGTGCGCAGATATTATTGAACAGTACAGTCCGGAAATCTGAAAATAATTTCCTCTGATGAGCCGTCATTGTAGTTACGCGAACATTGTTTTCAAATTCATATCGAAATTGGTATGCGCTTATTCAGCCATGAGCGTGGAATGTCAGCATACGCTGATTTGTTTTGACCAGACGCTGCGACCAGTCAGCTAGTATTTACGTTGCAAAACAGTTCGTATTTAACTGTATCGGTTAACGACGTGTTTATGCAAGATAGATTTGTTTCCAATTCGGAAGGTGGTGTACAGTTACATAGGAATTATTATTTCGACGTATTTTGCATCACTAAAAAAAAATTAAAGAATCAGATGTTACGCGAAAGATTGTATTACTGTCCTTAAAAAGGTGTAAACATTAGAAAGCCGTAAGATCGCTCTCCAGAGGCAAAACATGTCTGTTAATTACATTCTAACTCTGGTATAAGATGTAACGCTACTAGGGTTAGGATTTAGCGTCGCCCAGGAAAGGATTTATTTAATTCTTATGTTACTTCCGCTGTGCCCATCGCCTTTTGCCCTTCTGTCTCTGACAATTTAAGTTTCATTTTCATACAGTATAATACATATAACGTGATATCTCGTGATTAATATTTCCTACCGTAATATATTTTCCCGGAAAGTAATGAGGAGTGTGGGGAAACTGGCGATAAAAGGTACTGCGACTACAGTAAGTAGTAAACACGTAATAAATTACAGTCTCAAAGATGATGGGAAGGTGTTTTCATTCATCTCATTGTTTTATGACCTCATATATCAAGCATTGTATGTCTTCCGAAAATATAACGTGGCATACGTCAAAACTGTCATTAAAATAGCGCACGAATGTAGACAGTGCTACGGAAGTAATATTTTCGAACGACACACCGATTGCCATAGGTTTACTGATCGATCAGCGGGGAAGGTTTGAATGATAAACTGTCATTATTTTTCTGGAGTAGTCATGGAGAAAAGTTTCGTAAAGGAATGAAATTAAGTACAAAAGTCGTTGGAAGTCACTATGTGTTCTCATTCGCAAATATTGAATGAATAGACTCTTATTATTCACGCATCGCATAAATTACAAGTATTTTTGTGAATGACGTCGCATTTCTTTAATTATGTCTCGTATGTGGTTCTTACTCTAGCAGCGTTTGTTCTGCGAATGTAAGGTAGATTATACCCAATTCGGTTGAAATCGGTATAGTAGCATATGAGGAGTAGCAAACAGTAAAAGAATGTGCCTACCTATAAAGAAAATGAGGGGAGAAAACTTACAGGGTTTGTCCAAAACGTTGAAAGTTGCCGTTTAGGATTCAGCTCAAAATTTTCCATTGGGAATGATGGTCATGTGACATGTCAGACCGGCAACGACTTTCACCATAATTTATTTAGAACATAGCTTTATTGTTGAGCTATAGACAATTTATAGCTATAACTAATTGGTTATAGTTTCAGTATTATTAAAGCTTCGTTCAAAATAACGCGTTTCAGCTTGTTAGTTTCCGAATAGGCATTACTTTGACGTTATTCATTCCCGAGATTCTAACATAAACATGTACATATACGACACATTATGTCAGAGTATTACTGCTATCCTACGAACCTCAGTTTTGACGAACTTTCGCCAACATATCTGGTGGACTTTGACCGAAGGCATCAACAATGAGCTGCTAAAATACGAGAGTACATTCACGGAATAAACCAGTGCCATGACATGAGTCCACCCACAGGTAACAGATTTATTGCGTATTGATGATGTCCGAAAAATGTCCGTGATTCTGTTTGCTTACCTCATCACTGCTACAGAAATTGGCTTCGTCACTGAACAGTACCTGTTAAGGAGAGCGAGGATTTAGTCGCAATTGATTCGTCACTTATTCTGCGAATCGTACTCTACGGTCTTCGTCATCCTCTCTGAGGTGATGGTGGTGTTGAATTTTGTACCGCGCCATTTGTGCTGCTATAAAATTGGCAGTGTGGAGGTACGGCTAAGCCCTCATTCCTGTGAACAGTGACGAGTGCTCCGTTGCGGACTCTTGTTAAATAATGCCAGAACACTCACTGTTATTGCTTCATCCATTGCGGATTTTCGCGTCCGAGCTTTCACAGTATCCGCGACTGAACCTGTTGCCTGGAATGTGGCCAAGAGCCTTGCACTGCATTGCGAGAAACGATTGTCTAGTCGGGTGGCGACTGTTGAAATCGCGCTTCGTATTCCTGTCATTATGTTCTGATGTTTATATTTTGTATTATGTAACTGAAGAAACAAAAGACGAAAAATGGGCAACAATGATTATCCACACCACATAAATACGTCTTGTAACGTCTTAAGTATAACATCTGTATTTCGCACTGCTTAAAACTCCACATGACGCGTTCGGCACCTCCCACTCACGTATCATTGCTGCCAACCATAAACAATTGTAACTCGAGAATGCAATATCTGTTTTCAAAATAATGTCTACTTTTTTGCCGTGAACGTATCTATTTATCTGATATATCGTATGACCAATTACAATTGAACATTTTTGAATAGAATGCTAGATGATGACTTTCAAGATGATCACCGTGTTACTGTAACTGATACATGTGTTGCCACTAATTTCAAATCGTAATCTTCTACAGGGTGTCCCATTTATCGTGACCACCCGAAATATCTCTGGAACTACAACAGCTATCGTAAACGACTTTTACCGGTATCAATGTAAGACAGATGCTCATGAATGTAAATATTTTGAAACATTCTAAAACGAAAGCATACGTACTTTTTAACACAAACTTAACGTGTTTTAAATGGACACACTACATTATTTCATCAATAATCAATAGCATGACTAATCACATAAACAGTGGCATTGATTGCATCGCAATACGCCAATTACATCACGAAGCGAAGCGAAGTTGACCCTTGAAATAAGCGAAACGTGAGGATAGCGCACTCCCTGAGCAGCATGGGATCTCGCTTGAGCCTCAGGACGTGCGCTAGCCGCGCGTTTCGCGTATTTCTAGCGTCAACTTCGGTTCATGAGCCCCTCCCTTTAATTGATATAGGTAAAAATCGTTATACAATGGCTTTTGTTGTTCCAAGCATATTTTGGTTAGTCAAGATAAATGGGACACCCTGAATAACAGTGGATCTGTATATACATGTTTGTTATCTATGGACTCGAAGATGTCTGCAGAAATTCTGATGAAATGTAATAATTAGCCCTCAGAAGCTTGGCAGCGATCAGAGCAAGATATCTATAAATGTGAATGTCTGTTCGGTGTACGTTTATCACGTCTGAACCACAAGACGAAAAGAGCTACAAATTTGTACAGTTACTAATGTTTACCGGGGAAGGTTTTAGGCACGGTTTTATGACGATCGCATAGCTATCTATCTATATATATATATATATATATATATATATATATATATATATATATATATATATATATATATATATATATATATATATATTAATGTGATGTCTGTTCGATGTACGCTTATCACGTTCGAACGACAAGACGCAGAGACTTAAATATTTGTAAAGATACTAATTGATACCCGAGGAAGGCTTCAGGCACGGTTTTATAGCGATCTGATAGATATTTAGTAATTTGAGGAATATAACGCGAAATGCTGAACAATAATTACTCTTTGAAAATTATATTTACTCTTTGAAAATGGTTTTATTGGTTGCATTGTTGCTTGAGGGTTGATAATGATAAAAGGGTGGAGTATAGTGGGATGGAAAGTTATCCGTGTATATAAAATTCTACGTGTGTGTGTGTGTTAATATTTGGCTCTGCAGCGAAAACTACGAATGATCTGTGTGTAATTGTTGTCCGAAGTCTCTCGTTGTACACCATAGCAGTTAGCCGATAGCTATAAGAGGGTGGAAGATATGGTGGATGAAAGTTGTCAAATTATTAAAAAAAATCGAAGTCCAGGGATGACGTTTGCGACTCTATAGCGAGGAGGTTACATACAGCGAAATGAGATGCCATAGACCATATCTTTGGTCTATGCCTGCTACAATGTCTTCAGCTCTTTCTCTGTAAGGATAAGCATAGCAATAAGAAAATATAAGAATAAATAAATAAAGCAGTAAACAAGAAATATCCTTTAATACATCTCTTTAAAAAAATCGTGTTGACGAATCGCGCATTATCTATCATAATCAACGAACACGCAAGCGGAGCCGCGGGTTTAAGCTAGTTCATAAATATCTACGTAAAAGTTATCGTCTGGGACTTGCAATGACGCTAGCCCCCCTAGGGTGGAATGAACCAACCGATTGTATTGTGCAGTAGCATCGCTTCGGTGAGTGTTCTTGTTGATTCTGCCGCTACGAATGATTATTTCACCACCGGAGCCACTACTGGTCCTCCAAGTGCCATACGTAAACTCTTATATATACGTTCGACATATGTTAGACTGTGATATTATCGGAGCTGGGTACCGTTAATTAAAAATTTAGCTTCGTTAATCATCAATCAGTTACTGAAAAAGTTAACTTCGTTAAACGTTCAAGTGTTACTTTACGCACAATTTAACGGAAGTTAACGTTAATCCTTAATCGTTAACTCGTAAAAGTATTGTGTATCTGCGAAAACTCGCTTTGTCTCCAAATTTATATATTTGCGGTTGTTGTGTTATTAAAGTGAGCAATTAAGTAAAACTTATTATTCTACCTGATATAAAAAAAGTTTTGGTTGGGCAACTTGAAGTAGGACTCTGAGTATATATAGAAACTAGTGTTACTTGGTCAATATCCAGGCACTCGGCTACAAGCGTAAAAACAGGAGGATTAATCACATACCACGTTGTAAATTTGCAAAACCGTCTTCGCTAGAGTCGTTGGCTTTGGAGGAAAAGTGTTATGTTCTGTGAGGTGATTAGTCTTCTTGTATATAATGGAGATTTTGTATTTGTTATGCACGCGGCCGGCCGCCAGGACACAGTGTGTTAGCAATACATAAAGATTAGTTTGTAATAATAATAATTGAGCAATAAAATAAAATTTATGGGAAACTCAAAATATGTAATTTCACTTAATATCATTTGACATAAGGTACATATTGCCTTCAAAATTCTCGTCTGGGAGAATTCTGGGAAATTCTCGTTTGGGAGACAAAATATCTTTTCCCTGTAGGGAAAAGACGTTCCACTGCAGCACGTGAAGCTGTAGCGGTAATATATTTTATAAAAACATCTGTTACAGTATTTTCTCCAAGAAATATCGTTAAATGAGTGTTTTGATTTCATTTCGAGACACATTTTCATTAGACTCTGTGCTTTACTTGTTAAACGTATTTGGCCTGTGGTCTCCTTATATTGAATGACAAAAATATAAAAAAATAATTAAAAAAATGTACAGAAGGTACGTTACAAATAAAAACGAAACGCATCTGGTGTAAAATAATTATTTAATTGCATTCGGCATAAGACAGGGAAACTAATATCATTAAAATTATACGCTAATTTCCTGATTAAGTGTGTCAGATATATCTCGATTCTCGCAGCCTCCATTAGCAATTGTTTCGCGGTATGCAATTTAAATTTGTTCCTGTCACCTATAAAAAAATTCAATGAGAAAATTGTAATGAAAATTCTTTTCCTGCCTTCCTGCCCCCATTCAGCACTAATACCTACAGCGAGCAGTTATTTCATAAACTAGAACATTAAAAATACTTATTCGTTAAGTACGTCGTCGCTGAACGTGAATCAACAGGGACATAAGACAAAATTTTATTTTCGTGGAAACGTTGTCGTTCGCTGGTGGAACCAAGAAGTGGATACAAAAACAACGGATTAACGGACTTAACGATAAGTTAACGGAAGTTAAAGAGTCCGTTAACGTCTTTTTAATCAACTTTAAAGTTAATCAGTTACTCAAAGTTATCTTCATTAATTAACGATTAACGCACTTGTGACCAGCTCTGGATTTTATTATGTTAATATATATTAGACATGCTGAGGATTGTATGCAATGTGTTTAATCATATTACACGGAACATATCAATCAAATATAAATGCACATCGATTTTATAGACAAATAATAATAAATTCTACCCGAGGTCGCTAGTACGTCACGAAATCAGAAGAATCACCGGCAGTCCTCAAACTTACAAGTAAACACATATTGTACAAGGTGAAATAAATGTCAGATTATGTAGCGATACACAATATTTGCTGTTGATGGTCTGTTCGAAAAGCTACCGTTTGAATATCCAGAGCGACATTGAGATCGTGCACGCCAGTACTGATATGATGCAGTTGTGAGCATGCAGGATGTGGACAACATTTTATTTCTATTTTTCGCCCAACCAACGGCATTCATTCTACTGCTCTCTACAGAGCTCGGCGCAAATAGATGCGTTCTTTTCGTACTCGTGTTAGACATCGTACTTCGGAATCAGAATTATTTGGCAATTTGGGAATTGTTCTTGCGAGAGACCATTGGCTGATTTGCGCCGTAGAATTATAAAAGATATTCGTTGGCAAGGCTGACACGACGGGACGCTATTTACGACATGCAAGCAGAGCTAGAGCTGCATCACGACGGTTGAACATCGCATGCCCCGCAGTTATGGAAGCTTATACTGCGGACTGGGCGGCCGTCCCCGGGCATGGATATGTGTGTTGTCCTTGGTGTAAGTTAATTTAAGCAGTTTGTTAGTTTACGGAATGATGACCATACTTAATTTCAGACCTATATATTTATGCATAACAACAACAATTCCTGAACTGCAAGTCGCACAATGATGTTTTAAATACATTCAATTATATCAGTGGATAGTAAAATGGAAGGAAACTTACGGTTTAACGTTCCGCCGACAGCGTGGTCATTACGCGTGGGATTTTTGGGTAAGGATGGGGAAGAAGGTCGGCCGTGCCCTTTCAAAGGAACTATCCCGGAATTTGGCTAGAGTGATTTAGGAAAATCGCGGAAAACCTAAATGTGGATGGCGGAAGGTGGATTTGAACGAGCGTTCCTCCGAATGTGAGTACAGTGTATTATCACTGCTCCACCTTGTTCCCTCAATGGATACTGTTCGCAAAATATGTAGCGAATACATTTAGTACAAATGATAACAAATTTAGACGTCAATTGCAATGAGGCAATTTTTTACGCATCTCAGTATTCATGACGCAATATTCCTGAATTACGTACCGTGCAATGATATAATTATTCTATAACCTCCGTGAAAGTGCAAGAAATGTACTGGTAAAATTTCATTGCAATTTTATGGACGGTATAACAGCGCGTATATTACTAACTAACATACAAACGAAAAAAATTTCGTTTTCGTATTAGATTATACGAGGAGACCAACGAATGTTACATTCTTCGAAACGTTTTTGCCACAGGAGTACAGCAAGGAAAAAATATCACGTGATTACGTTGAGAATGGTAAAATAAACGTTTTTATATTTATAATACTCATGTTAATATGTGTATCACACATCGAAATCCCAAACTTTTGTAATAAGTCGGCATCAAAAATTAAAGTGCTTCCAACGTCTGGCCAGCGTACCAATTAGTGCTATGGTAAAACGTCATACAAAGGTAACCATGTTTTGCGAAACAGGATTCTAGAGACGTTCACGTTTCAAAGGTTCATTTCCAGCCTCCAAAACAAACAGGGCAGCTATAATGCCACAGCAGTGGAAATGTAAACTTCATAGTAATTACATGTATATAAAAACACTGTTCTGCGTCGTTATTTCGTTTATCATTCCGTAACAGTAATATTGTGGTTATTTTTTGCCGTTAGCTCAAAATCAGATGTTACAGTACTAGTTCTTAATTTCTACATGTAAATTTTCTACATGTGAATTTTGAAAAGTAGGAGATATACTTAGAGATAAGGAGATGGTGTGAGAGAGAGAGAGAGAGAGAGAGAGGAGAAAGTAGAAGGAAAGGGAACAAAGACAGAGACGGGATATTGTTGGAAGGGTACCAGGAGAAGACGGAGATAGAAGTGACAAAGTGTCATGGATGTCGGAAACGTTCGCTTCTTTGAAGAGCAGTTACACGTCAGATGGTCCAGGGTCGTAAAACCATCTGATACGTTTGTTTACGATGAAAAGTATACACAAATGAATTTATCACTGGTTTCACTGAAAGCGATTTTCAAAGAACACTTGTTTTATAACTTTCTCTATTAGTAATACAAAGAATGATACAGACGTATTTACTTTGAGTGTCTGTATTTGCAACAAATCTTTCAGTTTCGTCAACATTAATTTCATAACTGCTGTAAATCCGACGATGCCTAGGCATTTATTGGTTCCAGTGACTATATGGTATTATGTTAAATATTTTCGCGTAAATCATCAGCGACGCTTGTCGTCAGCATATCCGATATCGGTTCAAAGTATACATCTGTCCACAGTTTGCTTTTGATAGTCAAATCTATTCCTCTGACGGAAGTGCACTTCGTCTTTTGTCTCTACACCGTGATGCTCATCGGACGCCTCTTCTTCTCAAGAATCATAATAATTGGGTTACGTAGGTTTCTTATTTTTTCTTGCAAAATCCTCCTTTCTAAACTAATGTTTTCTCATTTAAAAATGACCCGTAATTTTTAATTAATTAATATTTCTCATTGTTTTCAGCAAGCCAGTTCGAAAGTAATTTTAAAAAATTATGCTTGCCGGCCATTACAGTTCGCATCGCGATTGCACTCAAATTTAACTAAATTTCGTCTTCCAACATTCGTTTCATACTGACCTTGTTTTCTCACAGCCTGTAATCACTGTTTAGTGCCTCCGTAGTCCCATATTTTTTTCTATTTATTCATGTATTGTGGCGAGTTTTAAACACGGTCGCGGACCTTTATTCCGCGAAGCGTAATAATAGCCAAGCATCTCATTTCGGAGGAGAGTTGTCTGGTTCATGTAATTATCCGCACCCATGTTATAATTTTCAGCTCATCAGAACCTCACCCGACTAATGTTGCAGAAAAAGCTAACATTTCGCCAAATTACTGTGTGGTGATATTTTTGTTCGTTGTCTTGACCTCAACAATAACTTCCGCCATCTCCTTATTCCAGATTACTTTGATTTTGCTCCCCTTTTGAATTTAATTCCTACAGCTAATTCCAAATTTCATTTCTCTTTCTTCCGCGGGTTTCAGTCTGAATCTCTATTTCATCCTCTCTCTCTCTCTCTCTGTCCGTCTCTGTTCATTTCCTCCTTCCCCTATCACATTTCATCTTCACCTGTCTTTCTCTCTCTCTCTCTCTCTCTCTCTCTCTCTCTCTCTCTCTACATCTTTCCCTCGCTCCCTTCTCTCTCTCGCCTATAGATTGCATCGGCTACGAGCCTTGTGTATGGACAATGACAGATAACTTTCATTCTGATCAGTGAAAATGTATGGAAAGTATCCTCAACTATGCACCGTATGAAATATTATGTACACAAATAATTTTAACGTCAAGTGAGAAACGATTCCCGAAGATAAGAATAAATATGTAGACTCTAAGTGGAAAAGCAACGTGCCCTCAGAAAGGCACCATACAAATTTTAAGAATAAAGTTAACTTTCAATAGTTGTGATGGTAAACTGGGAAAGATTTCAACAAGATTGGAATAAAATTGCAAACTTTGTCGAAGTCCGTATGTAAAGTCCGCTCTGTCATGTACCATACGAAATTTTATGTAGACAGTGACCTCCTTCTTGTTTTTAATGTCAAGTGTGCAAAGTTTTTTCGAGATTGGAACTAAATAGGAGCTTTGCGTACAATAGAAAGACACAAAGAAGCACACGGTCATTTTTATGTATGAAGAAGGTCACGTGGTATATTTAAGTGTCCCTTACGACCATAGTAACCTTCCTCTTCCTTTGAAACCCGAGTGTACAAAACTTCGTCAAGATTGGAAAAGATCTGTAGATTTATATGCACAAACACTCAGATCCACGGTGGCCCTACATATAAAGACCAGCTGAAAATCCAACGTTATCCGTTCGTTTATTGATCCAGTATTAGTTTAATCCATCTCTTCTTTCTTACTCTCCGTATCTGCACTTCTCATCGCTCTCTTTCCAGGACACTGTCATGTGTCTGATGAAATGGTGTCAGAACTTCCAGTATTAAAGATTTGATCGAAAAATTTGCATGATATCAATATCATGGAAGTTTTTTGTGGTAAATAAACGAGCACACATATGTAGCCTATCGTTTGGCAGTAATATACTTGATGATTTCCGTAACGTTGCATTGATCTCTTGTCTGAGCATTAAACAGAGTGTAATATGCATGTTCTGTGCGTAACACTTGTTTGGCACAAGTGGGCAGGCAAAATGTTCATCTGTTGATTCAGGGCTGCTTTGTGTGCCAACATTAGACTGCCATTGAATTACGCCTTCCACTTTCATCATTCTCCATCAGTTCCGGATTTAACTGAACGTAACTGCAAAGCAGATCCAGAGTTCCTCTATGTGCTTTTAGCGTTCATGAGGTATAGCGCATTATGTTTAACATGATTAATGGTTTGTGTAGGGTTTAATTATCTGTTACAGTCTAACGTGGCAACTTTACTTAATCATTAGTTAAAGTGATGAGGCTTGTGCCACCTGTAAAAAGTGCCGTCTCTTTCAATTATTGTAGGGAATGCGCTCCTTGTGTGGGTTTCCATTAACAAATGAAAACTACGCGTTTGGATGAAATGGTTGCTTTTTCTCGAAACATAAAACGGTCTAAAATTATTTTCGGATGAAAACGTTTCTTCTACGATAGCCTTAGAGTGGACAAGCATCGATATAAGGATCCTTGTCTCGTAGGGCAATGAAGACCCTTTTAGTAAAATTTATTGAACAACGTTCTTTTCATACACTGATATAAAGAACACATTGTACCTTGATTTAAAAGAAAAAAAGAAAGAAAAAATTAACTACAAAATAAAATAAACAAAGCCGTAAGGCATACAAGCAAAAGTGTGCCGAAATCAGTTGCAAACAGAAGGTAAATAACATACAGGGTGTCCGAAAAGTCTTTCCCTGGTTACGTAATTTGATAATTCAATCTAAAAGTAAGGTACAAATATGAAACTGGTGTCTAATTGTTTACAAACTATCAAAGTTTTTTTTTCACACATCAGTAAACTTCCACATAAGCAACGTTGGTAGCTCGTAGCACATCTAGGCGATATTCAGTTTCCGTCCACACATTAGCCAACATCACATTCAACGACTGTGGTTATCCGTTGCCGCAGGGTTTCAAGATCTGGTACACGTGTTCGGTAGACCTCGTCCTTGACATAACCCCATAAGAAGAAGTCTAATGGGGTTATGTCAGGAGATCGTGGCCTATCAGGACCAATCCATCGCCCAGGAAAGGTCATATTCAGATATGCACGGACGTCCAAACCCCAATGACGTGGTGCACCTTCTTGCTGAAACGAGACATCGGGGTGATACTGAAGCATCTGAGGAACAGTACACAGTTGCAACATGTCCAGATACGCTGCAGATGTGACGGTAGCCTCAGTGAAGAAGAGTGGCTCGATACTTCGATCGTGCAATAGCGCGCACCAAACATTCACCTTAGGACTGTCTCTGGTGCACTCCATTACCTCCCCAGGAAATTGTGAACCCCAAATGCGCACATTATAGCGATTCACTACTCCACTGACAAAAAAGTCGCTTCATCGGAAAAGGCAATTCGTCTGAGATAATCATCATCGTCCTCAATACACGATAGCATTTCGACCATAAAGTCATACCAAAGTGTAATGTCATTGGACAACAAGGTCTGAAAGAGTTGCACTTTGTAAGCACTAAACAATAAACGTTTGTATAAAATATCATGGCGAGAGCTTTTTGGCATCTGTAATTCACGTGCGGCCCTACGCACCGATTTCTTCGGACTTGGCAGAAAAGACTGCCTCACAGCTTCCCTCCTGTCTGCTGAGGTTCTTGGACGAGTAGACCTCGGAAGGTAAGCAAGCGATCCTGTGTTCTTGAACTTCTCATACCAGGGTTTAATGCTCTTGACATCAGGCGAATTCCTTCCAACTGTTGTCAGTGTCTCTGCACTGTGGTTGATGATCAAGTCTTATGGTACCACAGGGCACACTGTGACTTCTCCTGATTGATTATCACGGCTTCTTGGACACTGCATCTCATCCACGACTTACGTACTGCGAGCCTAAAACAGAAAAAAAAACTTTGATAGTTCGTAAACAATTCGACACAAGTTTCATATTTGTATCTTACTTCTAGCCTGAGTTATCAATTTATGTAATTGGGGAAAGACTTTTCGGACACCCTGTATTTAAGATTTAAATAACCTAGAGGGTTTTTAAGAAAACAGAATGAGTTGAAACCTGCGGCTGTCTGCTGATCATGCTATTGTGTAAAAGAGGGTGTCGTCATGGAATGACTGTAGTAAAATGCAGGAAGACTCCGACCAAATTTCTGGGTAGTGTGAGGAAAGGAAACTAGCGGTAAATGTAGAAAAATGTAAGGTGATGCAGATGAGTAAGAGAAACAATACCGTAATGTTCGAATACAGCTTCACAACGTCGCGTCAGTTAAATATCTAGGCGTAACGCTGCACAGAAATATGAAATGGAATGAACGTATCGCAGTAGTAGGGAATGTGAATGGTCGACTTCGGTTTCTTGGGTGAATTTTGGGAAGGTATGATTCGTCTGTAAAGGATTCATTATAGAAATCGCTTGTACAATCCCGTCTTGAGTATTTCTCAAGTGCTTGGGTTTGAAGTAGGACATAGAGACGGTTCAGAGGCGGGTGGATAGGTTAGAAACTGGTAGATTCGTTCAGTAAGCGAGTGTTACAGAAATACTACGGGAACAACTGGGAGTCGCTCTTTTCAAGAAGCACTGTTGAAGAATTTTAGAGGATAGACTGGTCAACGATTCTTCTGCCGCCAACCTACATTTCGTGTAAAGACCAAAAATATACTATTAGAGATATTAGGGCTTGTACAGATGCATACAAGCCTTTGCTTTTCCATCGTTCTCTAAGGGAACAGGAAATAAAATAATTAGTAGTGGTACTGAGTTCTCTCCGCCACACACCTTTGGACGGATTGCGGAGTATGTAGATGTAGATGCAGAAACAGTGGCACAAGTCGTTAATACATTTTCATAAAAATACATGAAAAATGCAAGACCACAGGGGTTTGAAAACATTAATCACAAATCAAACAACGGCACACAGCTTAAAATTATTTTTAAAATAGTTTCTGAGAAAAATGTACAGGGGCCTATCAAAATCAGTGTCAGACAACGGCACAGAGGCCACAATTACATTAAAAAAATTCAATGGTCAAGGCAACGACTTGGAGCCCAGAATTAAATTTAAAGAATAAAAAAGCTTATAAAACAAATGAACGTCCCATACCTTGAATTACAGACCTACTTCGAAAGAACAAATATCAACAGATCGCATAGTCCTGAAATACAGTTATATGGTAACAACTCACAAATGGCACACTTCTTGGTTGCCGCGACGGAATGTCCGAGCGCAATGAGACGCTATGCTCCGATGCGCGACACCGTTTCCTGTCGGAATTTCTAATCCTCCCTCGGGCATGGATGTTTATGTAGTATTTAGTAGTAAGTTTACGGACTGATGACCCCGGAGTTAAGTTCCATAAGCGTAATAAACATGTGAATATTTTTGAACTGCAACAGACCGCGCCAAAGGTAATACACAAGCCCTTCTACAAAATACGAAAGAATATATCAGGTTCAAGTCCTCAGTTACAACCCCTAAACTTCGCGATACAGGCAGCCTTAACGAGACAACCCACGTAGGATTACGAGAGGTCGTCGGGTTCTTGAAGTAACAGTACTGACGTAAGGTCAACGCATAGTCCGTCAACTAAGTGTTCTGCCAGTAAAACACAGTCTCTGGTTCGCCTTTGCTACGACATTATCTACGTGTCTTTTTTGTTTATGTCTGATGTAATAGTAATTTCTAGGTATTTAGTGGAGTTTACGGCCTTCACATTCAATTGATTTATCTCGAACACTAAGTTCAAAGGATTTCTATTCGTGCTCATGAGGACGACTTTACACTTCTCGTTATTTAGAGCCAATTGCCAATTTTTACACGAAATTAATATCTTATTTAGATCGTACTGCAGTTGGTTTTTATATTCAAATGATTTTACTAGGGCTGCTCAGATTTTCTCCCAAATTGTTTATGTAGATAAGGAACAGTAGAAGACCAATGAACCAATGACACTACCCTCTGTTTTAATCGATGTCTTACCATCGATTGCTACAAACCGTGACCTCTCTGACAGGAAATCCCCTATCCAGTAAAAAATCTGGAGCGATATTCCTATTATAAGTCCTTTGTGAGGTACTATGTCAAAAGTGTTATGGAAATCTAGAAACACGGAATCAATTTGAGATCTTTGGTCGACAGCACTCATCACTTCCTGTGAGTAAAGAGCTCGTGTTTCACATGAACGATATTTTCTAAATCCGTGTTGTCCTTGGGTCAGTAGATCATTCTGTTCGAGATAAATTATAACATTTTAATATGGAATATGTTCCAAAACCTGATGCAAATTGACGTCAATGAAATAAGCCTGCAGTTTATTGGATTACTCCTACTGCCTTTCTTGAATATTGCTCTGACCTGCGCAACTTTCTAGCGTTCTAGAGATCCTTTGCTGAGCGTGCGCTTGTACATGGCTGACAAGTAAGGAGCTATCGCTTCATCATAATCAGCTAGAAATCTAATGGGTACACAGTCCGAACCAGAAGACTTGTTAAGTTATTTCAGTTGCTTCACTACTCCGATGATGTCTAATTTTACGTTAATTCATTCGCCTCTATTCGTAATTCGAAATCTGGAATATTTGTTTCGTCTTATTTGGTGAATGAGTTTCTAAAAGCTATGTTTTGTAACTATGCTTTAGTAGCGCTATGATCGTCGGGATCGGCATTTCTATCACCTAGTGATGCTATTGTTTCTTTTTGGACTCTATTATATGTCACAGATGACCAAAATCTCTTTAGGTTCTTAGTCGAATTTCGAGAAAGTGTTTCGTTCAAATGTTTGTTAAGCTTAAGGGACTCACCTGCGGGGTTATCAGTCCCTAAACTTACTTATGATCTAGCTTATACTAAAGGCGACACAAACATCCATGCCCTAGGGGGAATTCGATTCCCCGACTGTAGCGGCCGTGCAGACTGTGACTGGCGGGCCGCAGACCCCTCAGCCACTGCGGGCGGCAGTGTTTTGTTGTGGAAAGTATTGTAAGCATCTTGCATTGAAGTCTTTGCTAAATTTCGAGCTTCTGTGTAGGAGCGCCAATCTTGGGGATTTTGTGTTCGTTTAAATTTTGCATGCCTTTTTCGTCGTTTTTGCAACATTGACCTGATCTACACATGTAACTGAAAATTAAGTTCAAGAACAAAAGATTCAGCAAGTACAGTCAATAACGGAAGAAGTCAGAAAGGCTACAACTCAACCTAATGAGAAGACGCAGACACAGCCAAGAACACATGTATAAATTACACATTTACTCATTTCTAGTTTCGGCAAGCTATGTTGCTATCATCAGGTGATCAAATGTTAATTTGACAAACTAATAGACTACAAAATGAAACATAAAAATTAAAAACTGATCCAGCACTACACATATCACGTGTTGTTTAGTACACAATGGACACAGTTTCTTTGACGATGTCTAATTTCAACTTCAAGTATGCAAGCATCAAATGACCAAGGTATTATGACAATGATGTACCAAAGAACATACGATATTTTTCGATCCAATGGGCGCACAGCCCAGAAAATTTCTCAAAGAGTAATCATACACATATATCAATGTGCTGCTACTTTATAGTTCTTTATTATAATGTTATGGATCCATGTAGGTTAAATAGCCAATCTGCGAAATATACTAAAATTTATACAATATTCACCGTTTGTGTTTATATACATATGTTAGGTCTGTTTTTTCAATATAAAATGTTCTTACGTCCATATGACATCCTTGGCAATGTCACGCAGCTTAAATAACAATAAGGTGGTGTTACACTTATCTGGTGTAATGAAATACCGTGATAAATTCGTTAATATTTTGGAGCTTGTTGATGTGTCTAATCTGTGGGTGGTTACGTTTATTTGATGTGACAAGCGTTTTTTTTTTTTTTTTTTTTTTTTTTTTTTTTTTTTTTTTTTTTTTAATTGTCGTTCAAAGATACTATACGGTTATAATTACTTTGATATGTATCGTTACCATTGAAAACGTATTAATGATCTTTGCGATCGATATATTTATAATGTATGTCTATGGTCTACTGGTTGTTGTATTTATCCGTTATCTTTGACCAAGAAATCAATAAAATTATTAATGAAATTTTTGTGTTTAATATATATCTTCAATAATGTTAATTATTAGACCGTTATGAATTATATGTAAAATTTTCATTGCCACTTCCGTTCGTCCTGCACACATAATCATAGTGCAGGACGAATGGAAGTGGCAGCGAAAATTAATTCGCGACTATATGCAACAAATTTACCCCTTACAAATTCTACATAAATATCAGATGTATCAAGCATATCCATATTCGAGAGCAACGCGTGTCAGAACTTGAAATTATTCGATCAAGAATATGCTGAGATGTACGGTGAGGAATAACTACAGAAGTATAAATTTAAGGTAAATCAAGGTAAATCTCATACCAACGCTCCTTTCATCATTACAGTATGTGTGTGTTAGCCGACGCACATCTTCAAGCAGATAAACAATCGAATAGTGTAGTAGACAGCTCTTTCATGAGTACAGAAAATAATTACAACTTTTTACATGAAGGGAAATGCATTGCGATAAAGATAATAATAACACTCTGTCACAGAACACATTAAATGCCGATAGATGTAGGTTAGGTTGGTCGGGCAGGAGAAACGTTCTCTATATGTTAGTTTACTTAGCCTGAGTGATTCAGGTGGGTTAAATATGAGGGTGTAGCGTCGCAGAACGACCTGCAGTGGAACGAGCACATCAGGTCAGTCGTAGGGTCCCGAATGGCCGACTGCCCGAATGGCCGGATGCCGAACCGCCGTTACGGGCGCAATACACTCCCTACACTTCCCCAGACCTCGCCCAGTAATCCGTAGTCGCCCGATAACATCAGCTAATCGTCTCCACCGAACGATATAGCCGTGAAATGACACTCAGGCGTAAAAGATAAAGACTGTCAAGTTACCAATCGTTTCTGAAAATTTCAGCTAGTACTTAAACCCGGTACATTTTGTGTTAGTTTCAGTTTTATTTGATACTAGTTGTACATGGCCTCATGTTTCTGTAACGTTTTACAGATTAAATGGAAAAGAAGAAAGAAGAAAAAGCATACGTTCCTACAATGTGTACTTTCGAAACACTTTGTGAACGGAATTTGTTTATACATCCCAAAACCTTACTCTTTTTATGACGGTTCCCCTCTTAAGGTGTTTCTTCCTTGTTCCTCTTCCTGCACACCCCATCCTCACTCCATCCCCCTTTCCTTATATCCTCCCCTCTCTTTCTTTGTTAAATTTTCGTTCTCCTTCTTTCAGTGCAGCAGCATCTCCTGTATCTCACACCCCATTTCATTAGTACTCGCTCAAGGTTCATCTCCTTCTCTACCCTCGTGAATTTCCTCCCCTTCCTATACCCTTTCAACTGTGTCTAATGTAAAGTCTTGTTTAGTGTTACGTTCAAAATCGTATACTTAAGAATGTTCCTGACATCCAATCCTAGCTATATTTTGACAAAACATTGCCAATAATATGTGCATGTTTGTGTATAACAAAATTTTTAAAATTTATCATATATGAAAATTAAAAAAAAATTTAAATGTGGAAAATTGCAAGAAATTACATATACATTAGTTAAGCGTAACGCATTTAAGAAAGTGGTATAAAAAACCGATCTTCATTTGAATGCAACGCAATATCATAGTAATCGGCCAAAAAGTTTTGATTAACTCTTTTTCACAGACGAACATTTGTATTTTATACAGTTTCCCAATTTTTAAATATACATATCTTCTTCTTCTGGTTCGTTAAGACCCTTCAGGATCACGTGTTGCTTGTTTAGCACGCCTTCTTTCTTCCCAATACCTCTTCATTCTCGCGCTTCTTCTGCTTCTTTATTCTGTTAATATGACTTTAATTTTTGCGTCCGGCCATCTGTGACCGTCCACCAACCGTTTATACTTCCCCTGTCCTGCACCAGTGCCTGCAGATTCGTTTCTTTTATTCCTACAGTCATCCAATCATTTTTTACTTCCTTCACCCCGTTGTTTACCACATGACATGTTGCGTTCCATATCTTCTTAGGGAACCTCTCTTCGTGCATCCTCATGATGTGCGTAACAAATGGTAACCTCCTTTTCCATATCTCGCTCGATATACGTTGAAAATTTTCGTATAGTTCCTCTCGTGTTCTGTGTATTCAGATATCCCCATTTTTAGTGCCCCATACGTCTCTTATAATTTTCCGCTCCTCCAACTGTATACAAGTTCTCTTACCGAGTGTGATTTTTCTTAAGCCTACAGTGCAGAATTTCTTACATTTGCTGTGTAGTGTCGCAATTTGTCATTCCGTGACAGATTTTTCTTGGCATATGTTGTTTCCACTGCGTACCGAAGCTTCTGTAAGAGCTGCGCCCTGTCTACTGTGCTACTGCTGCTCTGTATTCCACCAGTTCTCTGCCAAATAACTAAAGCTCTCGACTTTCTCAACCACTTGGCCATGTATTCCAGTCAGACCCACTGTTCAGTGTCTTGCTCTTGTTATATGCAATCTTTATTCCAACCTTTTCTGCTACTTCAGATAGATTTTTAGAGCCGTCGTTTCCTCTTCTTCTGTTTCATTTACCAGTGCCATGTCATCTGCAAATGCCAGGCAGTCCACATTAACCTTTTCTGCTACTTCAGCTAGATTTGTTAGTGCCGTCGTTTCATCTTCTTCTGTTTCATTTACCAGGGCCGGTCATCTGTGAATGCCTGGCAGTCCACATTTGCATTATGTTTGACCTTGCAACCTATCTGTACACGTTTGACCTTCATATAACTATTTAGTTGTCTCCATTGTCTCAATACTTCATCGAAGACCAGGTTAAAGAAAATTGGTGACAGTACATCCTCCAGTCTATTTCGAAACTGTCTGAAAGTGTAATGCGATGTATGACCCTGGCAGTAGTGTCACTCGACGTTTCCTTTATTATTGCATGGTTGTAGCATCCAATCCTCTGTCTTATAATACATCAAGCCCGGTACTCCTGTCAACTGAACCGTAGGCCTTTTTCAAGTCCACAGAAGTCGCTATTGTCTTTTTCCGTTTCCTATGACTGTACTCTATTATCGTCTTGATATCAAATATCTGTTCTGTACAGTTCCTCCCTTTTCTAAAGCCACACTATTAATCTATTATTGTCGGCCCCAGTTCTTCTTCAACTCTCCTCAGTAAGATTTTTGACAAAATCTTGAACCCCATGTTTAAGAGAGAGGTTCCCCTGTAGTTATCCAGTATCTTCTTGACCCTTTTCTTGTGTAGTGGTACTGTAATGGCTTCTTTCCAGTATATGGGTATTTTCCTATTTCTCCAAATATCTGTTATTATATTGTACATACTTATTTCTATTTCAGGCTCGCCCCACTTCATCTCTTCAGCACAAATACCATCATTTCCTGATGCTTTCCTGTTTTTGAGGTTTTTAATTGGCTTTGTTACTTCTGGTGGGTGTAATCGCTAGCCTATCCTGACTTTCGTCTCTAGAGCGTAAGTGTGTCCAATTTACTTTAGGTACTCCGGTATTCAGCAAATCGCTAAAATACCTAGCCATTTCCTCGTACACCTCTTTCACGCCAATCTTTATTGTCCCATCTTGTCCTATTAAGAATGGTTCTCTTGCTTCGAAGCCCTTAATTCTGCTCTTCATTTCTCTGAAAAAGACTCGTAATTTATGTTTCTTGAAGGCTGTGTTTGCTTCTTAAGTATCTCATTCCTTCTCTTCTCTTTGCGTTACGGATCGTCCTGCTAGCAATTTTTCTCGCATTCTGAAAATTCTACCAATCTGCTTCCTTTTTTGCACGATAGCCATTTCATCCATGCTTTCCTCTTGATCACGACCACATTCTCGTATTCATCTGTCCATCACTCATGTTTCCTGTTGTGATTGTTAGCAGCCAATCACACTGCCTCTTCTTCCATCATATCTCTCACTCTCTGAACTACCATTCCCTTCGCATACTCTTCTCTGAGTTGTTTTAGAAGATCTAGGTCGATTTTATGATATTTATGCTCCTGTATTTCTTCGCTTTGTTGGGTATCCATTTGTTCATAATCTCACTGTGATTTTTGTCACGGATTGCTTCACGATCTAGCTGTTTTTTCCCCAATCGTGTTTCCAGGGCTGACCCACTTTGTTTTCTTGCTTGCCTTAGCTTTGGATTGGGTGTTTTCTCGTCTTGTGTCTCCTACACAGGTCTATTAGTCTCTCCCCTTTCTTGTTTGGTCTCTTGTGGGCTGTATAATCTCCCACAGGGCCCCTAAACTTCTTTTCCATGCCTGTTTGCCTATATACGTCTCCTAGCAAAACAGTAACACCTCTTTTGTCCACATCTGACATTACCTTATCCGAAGTGGAGCAAAAATGTTCAGATTCGGCGTTGTCCTTTTCGTTCTTATCATAACTTGGTGCATGCGCATTTACTATCGTATAGGCCTATATTTTGTTTCCTATTTTCATTGTCAAAAATTGCAGCCTTTCATGTATGCCCTTCCATGCAGTGATACTACCCAGGTATCTGAGATCTACTACAAAGGCTGTACCAAACATAATCGGTTGCTTTGAACCTTCAACACCGGTTTCTCCTTCAGAACCACATATCCTTCTGATTCCACTGTGCTTTCATCTCTAAATCTTGTTTCCTGTAGTGCCAGTATACCAATCCCGAGTTCTCTCATACTGTACAGAACTTGCTTTAGCTTGCCCACCTTCATAACTATCTGTACGTTTATGGTTCCCATTTTAAAAGTCTGTTTTGGTCTGATTTTTTGTCTGTGATGTAGATTGGAGATACAGATAGGTTCGTCATTTAGTATTGCACATAATGCAGGCTCTCCAGAATCCGATAGCCTGCTTTCGTTGACCGAGGTCAACGAGGGATTAGCCCCCCCGGGGAATATTTGTAATGATCACATGCTTTATGACTGCTTCACAAGCCTAAGTTTCGACTTTGGCTACCGCATTTGCAGTAGCGTGGTTTCATCTGCGGTGGTCAGTCACAGGGGGTGTAATCAGGCCGCTACACTGGAGTACAGACGCCACTCTGTTCTGAGAATGTCATCCGCCTTGATGACCGTTGGAATTTGCCAAATCTGCTTTGAAATGACTGGACATCTCTTCCGCTCATGAAGCCGTTGACCTTTTGACATTTTCGCGCTACGATTTAAGTGAAAATGGTAAGGAAAGAGGATAGTCTTAGGACAGGATAGGTCAGGAGAGAGGTTATCAACTCATACGACAGAGTTTCAGTTGGTACTAACAGAAAATTTGCTAAAGCCTATGTAAGAGTGTATAAAAATTTCAGCGCAGCCTGCACAGAACAGTCATGTCTATATACATTACATTTCATGTTCTACAGAAATTGGTATCTAGAAACCTGCCTGTATCCGAATGCAACGTTTTGTCGAACTTTCAAATCAACAATGCTCGGAAATTAAGTGTTTTGAAGGAAAGAGCATTTACAGTTTATATTGATTCTAAATTCTTTTTTGTGTTTATTTCTGTATTGTCTATGGAACTAAAATGTTAAACAATGAGCGGTTGGAATATGAACAATATTACGAAAATAATAGAATTATACTCACCGTATAGACGCCACACTGTGTCACAGTATCTCATAACGAGAAAGATCACAATCATAACGAGTTTTGCACAACCATTGACGAACTTTCTCTAAGCGCTGCTAGAGTTGAAGACGAAATGAATGAAAACATGTAGATAGTGATAAACGTTGTGTTCTACATCTGATTGTTCCTTTAATACATGAAAGAATCGTCTTTCCTATCGATGTGGCGTCAATTCTGAACCTAACACAGCATTTAGATTTGGGGTGGGGACTTCCACAGAAAACAAACAAACACACAGATTTGTACAACTCTACAAGCACGAAGTTCGCGCACATGGGCACTGTTTCTGTCCTAAGCAGTGCAAATGTGAATACTTTTCGTCGTTTCTTCTAAAGAGTGTTGTACCTTTACGTTACTGTGATGGTCTTAAATGAAACGAGGCAAATCACCATTACATTAGTCATGCTTTGGGTTTTTGTAGCTATGTGAAATAACATATAAGTTATAAAAAAACGAAATATATTATCTCAAAAAGTAAATATTTAATGTACAGACAGCGGATTAAAACAACTATCTGTTCGACCGTTTCTACCGCCTCTGGAGTATGGTCTAGAGAGATAGGTAGCCATTTTCTAGACTCTCTCTCTCTCTCTCTCTCTCTCTCTCTCTCTCTCTCCCTCTTGATCCCCATCCCCATTCTGCCTCTCTTTCCTCTATGAAGGGAGGAAGGGAGGAAGCCCAGGGTTTAACGTCCCGTCGTCAGTTCGGTTATTAGAGATGGAGCTAACGCTCGGAGTTTTGGGTGAGGATGGGGAAGGAAAGCGGCCGTGCACTTTGAAAGGAACCATCCCGGGATTTTCCTGGAGTGGTTTAGGGAAATCATGGAAAACCTAAAGCTGGATGGCCGGAGGTGTTTTTGAACCACCATCCTCCCGAATGCGAAACCAGTTCGTTACCACTGCGCCCCCTCACTCGGTTTTCATCTATGACAGATGGAGGTGGCCCATTGATAACACTCTGGACATACATTGGTGACGATGGTGGTTCACATCCGTGATGTCCCTAAATCATTCCAGTGAAATGCCGGGATGGTTTCTTTGAATGTGCACCGCCCAGTTCCGTCCGAATCTACACCCAATCCGAGTATGAGCTCCGTCTCTAATAACTATGATCTCGAAGGAACGTTAAAACATATGCTGTATTCCTTCTGAGGTCTCCTCAAACTGTCCATCTGATTCTGCCTCTCTCCATTCTATTATTCTCTCTCTCTCTCTCATGCACAAACACATCTCTCCCTGGCTTTCCTTTTTCGACGACAGTTGTCATTCAAAATGAAGATATTAAAAGTTAGGAACTTAATTAAAATTTTTATGTAAACGGTGCAAAATTATCACAAACTCTGGCGGCGAAGGATGTATTGCACTCTCCCCAGAGACAGACTACACTGTTTCGCAATTTGGCCAATAGATAAACCTGCTTGGCTAAGTGATTCAATTGCAGCACGTGGAGCCATACTAACGATATCTACACTTAAACTGTCACGAAGGAACTGACATGCAGGAACCAATTGTTATGTATCGTAGGAGTGCTTAACGTTCGCTGCGGACACCACATCACTGACAGGTGCAGCAAATGCGTCATCCCTCGCCAAATAGGTAAACAAACGTATCAGATAGCTACATAACGTTTATGTACACAACACTGCTTGTTGGATACTATTGTATCTAAAACTGATCAAATTTTGTTAAGTTGAAGGGACTTAACTGCGGGGTCATCAGTCCCTAAACGTACAAATTACTTATGAATTACCTTATACTAAAGTGGACACAAAAATCCATGCCCGATGGGGGATTTGAATCCCCGACGGTGTAGCGACACATTAATATTTTTTTTATTGAAAATTATATCTGCGACGCTTGTCGCTAGCATCCGTTCTCTCTGCCAATAAATCTCTGATTATCCTTGTTTCAAGTTATACCTTCAACTATTTCAAACGATCTGGAGAGAAAACGGAATCGCTTTTCGTCTTTCGTTCTTCTACCTTTGTACTGAGCGGACGTATTTTACTCGACCTCCATAATCCTGTAAGTGTGAGCTCTGATTAGCACTCTTTTACTTAATAAACTTTAACTTTCATTTGGAATTCCTATTTCATTTAAATAATGACTATTTATCCCCATCTTGTTACCAATTTTCAGCAATATTAGTAAAGTGATGCTTGGTTATTGTTGCCTATTGCCTCATGATGACAAAAGAATGCAAAATTTATTTACTCTCATTTTGTGTTAAACATTGAATTCAATGCCTGCAGGAAATCTTCATTCTGTTAAAAGCGAAGTCCGATAATTTCTTTAACTTTCGATAACAATAGTGATCAAAATTACACACGGTCTTAAAACTTTAATAATTAATAGTCATGAAACCAAGCATCAGTTTACGAGAACGAAGATATTAATCAATTCATACAGGTTCAACTGCAGTGTCACGGCTTCCACCAATGATTGCATACCAGGAAACTTATTCCGCTATTTTCTTATGTAATGGTGCTTTCTGGTGTTGTCGTAATTTCTAAATTACATTGCTACTGAGAACTGATAACAATTTCAGAAATTAATATTCATTGCTGATCTTACAGTTAGTTAAATTTCAATTCCGGTTTTCAACCTTGATCTTTTGACAACACCAGTGAAAATAAAAAAAAGTAACATTACATAAGAATTGGCGCCCATCGTGACAGGACTTCGATTCGTTATAAAAAAAAAAATTGTAATTTTGTGTGAATTAATTATACCATTGTTTGAAATTTTTTTATATTTGTAATCATTCACCAATGTATGATATCTAATCTGTATAATGTGTTTATTTTTCATGAACAACTGCTGACCGATTGTGACGTGAAAACCATAATTACTGCCCCGGAGAATAATAAAATATAAATTTGGAGCCACACCCGATCACGAGAAATTCAACCGCAGCCAACAATGAAAATTGCAACACAGGTAAGGACAGACTGATTATTTCGCTTATTTGGTGCTTTCTACTTTCTCTTAGTCTTTCGCAAGTACGCAATCTCCGATCCAGTACCTCATTCTATTAGCAAAAATCTGTTTTCAAAATTTCTTTTGTAGTCAGATATTTATTTTAAATCACAAGTTAGAAAAATGGCCAACATGGCTGCTAAATCGATATAACAAAGCGATCCTCGCTTGTCTCTCACTCGAAGCGTCTTGCATGCGTGTGACGAATATTAATATTGATTTAATTGTTTCTCAACAGTGCTGATAAAAGAAATTTTTTTGCGTGTGAAGTGTGTAGGTTCCCCACACTATTCCATATTTTTGATAATTTATTAGTATGGTTAAAACCCGTAGACAAATTACTACAATGGAGTCAGAACAAAACACTAATGTTTCACAGCCCGCGCAAAATGTTGAAAATAATGTGGCTGCGAGATCAATTGAAATGATTCCACACATAGTGGAGGAAAATCTTGCAACCACATCACACGTAACAGATTTTCCCACACAGACAGTACACCAATCTGAAAATCCGCAAGAAGATTGGTTAAAACGATTTGAGATATTATTTGCTAACATGTCGCAACAAATTAACAATTTACAAACATCTACTAAAGACGAACTAAACAATTTGCAAGCATCTACGAATGCTATACATGCGAACATGTCGCAACAAATTAAAAATTTACAAACATCTACTAAAGACGAACTAAACAATTTGCAAGCATCTACGAATGCTATACATGCGAACATGTCGCAACAAATTAACAATTTACAAACATCTACTAAAGACGAACTAAACAATTTGCAAGCATCTACGAATGCTATACATGCGAACATGTCGCAACAAATTAACAATTTACAAACATCTACTAAAGACGAACTAAACAATTTGCAAGCATCTACGAATGCTATACATGCGAACATGTCGCAACAAATTAACAATTTACAAACATCTACACATGCTACAAACAATCAGATTTCAGGCTTGACCGATCAAATTAATCATTTGCAGGCCAACACGAAACATGATTTAGAGCTGTTGCAAAATTCCACCAAGCAGCAATTAGACAGACTAGAGGAACAGCAAAATCAAATCGCAGCTCAAATGATAACTCGGGATGAATTTGAGTCGAGATTTAAAAATCTAGAATCAGTACAACAAAATTTACCCTCAATTATTTCTGAGGAAGTAAACAAATTCGAACAGGCTATCAATGGTAAGTTTTCTGAAGTACAAAACAAAGTAGTGGATCAAATCATGGACACAGTAGATGCAAAAATCTCTTCTGTAGTCGATGATGTAACTAATTGTAAAGAAACCGTTAAAACATTACCAACAGCTATAGACAGTCTCATACAGAATCTTACACAGCTTAAAATTCAACAAGAAAACTTGGAAACAATTGTTACGAGAATTACGAGTCAAGCAGAAAACATAGTCAAAGAAAATCATGATAGGGTACAACAATTCTTATCTAATACAGAAGCGAAGTTGAATGAAAAGATAGACGCAGAATTAACCACTGTAATTCAAGACGTTGCTACTCAAGTGTATGAAAAACATGGAAATACTGTTAAAGCTTTACAAAAAGATCTTACAGACGTGAAATCAATTTTAAATACGCAGATGACACAATCTAGGCCAAATGAACCCATGACAAATGTGTTCCATGATTGGAAATCTCCCAGAATTGCAACAAATATTCCACGCTCTCCATACAATCCGGGTACATCTAATAATTTGAGGTCAGACAGGACGCAGACTGACTTTTGCTTGACGACCTCTAATGACCTTGATCGACTAGGTAGGGAAATGAAATCAAACATACCCCCCTCTTATTCACCACGAAATCATGCTACTGCCGAAGAACTTGACGAAAGTATGATAAAGCACCACCAATTTCAAATCTTTATTAATGAGAACCGTACTGTGCACCCAGTCATTTTCCTACAATCTTTTAGAGGTTTATTACCTGAATCGTGGTCCGAAAAAAGAAAGATAAGATTTGTTGTCGGATACATTCAAGGTGAAGCGGGAATCTGGGCTGCAGAAGCCCTACAGAGTTGTGAAACTTATGGTGAGTTCGAACGGGCATTTTTAGCCACCTTTTGGTCGCCTGCTGTGCAAGAAAGGTTTCGAAATGAAGTTTATAATCCGCAACCTTTCAATGAACGAAACGGGAGTCTGCGGAGATATTTCGAGAAGTACGTAAACAAAGCTAAATTCTTTGATGACCCCCTCCCGCACAGGGAAGTACTACGCGTATTAATAAACAAATTGCCTACACGGTTGCGGTTGCAACTAGCACACGTTTCAACACAAAACTTAGAAACTTTTCTCACTGAGGTGGACACACGAGATTCAATCTTTGAAGATGACCGAGCAAGAAATAATAGTTACAGGTACGGTAACGCAAATAATTACTTCAACTATCCTAGTAATCAGCTGATTCATGTCAGCCAGCCGCAGCCTAATAATCAAAACATGTCACGCCCTCCACAGATGTTACCGCAACAGTCATTTATTAGCAATACCGGACAGCCGCAAATGCAACAAGTGACTACTGGAGTAAACAGTGGACACGCAGTACGAAACGTACCTAACGGCGGTCAGTATTACCGACGCCGTCGTGACAACAGATTTAATCCGGGCTACTTCAATCACAATAATAATAATTTCAATAACAATGCAGCTACTTTCCCTAACCAATATAATGGTAACACACAACCGCTCTGGCGTAATGGAAACTACTACAATAATAATAACAGAAACAGAAATTTTTTTCCAAACAATAACGGTAATCAACAAATTCCGAACTTTTCTACTACTCCTGCACAACAACCAAAAGTCAATCAAATACCAGTAGCAACGATGACGACTGACAGTACAGATCAAACAAACTGGACACAAAATGAATCGACCGTGACTATAACTGACGTGACAGAAACCTTAAATCGACCTCAAAGACATTCCAACGGGACGCAGACGTCAAACTAAATCGGCTCGTGTCTGGCCCTCCGACATTGAGCGACAGAGGCAGTGAGGGCACAATTCTCACAGTAAATATGCTGCGTTACAATAAAGGAATCGATATCAGGGATGAGCTACTCCAGGAACAAACACAACAAAACAAAGTACCTATAGTTGCCTATCAAGCACACATCTTAATAACAGTAGGAGACATACCTACATCGATTTTAGTTGACACTGGAGCAGCTGTTAATGTATTGTCTTACAGTCTATTTAAACGCATAAACAATATTCAGAGGTTACCTACCTTTCCTGTACAGAACTGCAAAATCATTGGTGCAGTAGGTGCAAAATCTAAGCCAGTTAAGTTACAAACACTTGTTCAACTACAAATCTGTGATGAAATTGATACTTGCTCATTCCTTGTAGTAGATGCTGTCATAGAAGACTGTATACTTGGTTTAGAATATCTTCAAAGTCGAGAAGCAAAATTAGATTTTAAGGAAGGTAAATGTTATTTGACAGTAAACCACTGTGTCTGTATTTTGAATCTGACTAAGAAGGAAGTGACACCAAGAAAATCTTGTAACTCTGTTAGGTTGAAGCAAGTCACCGTTAATCAAATGCAATTTGAAAATTATACTGGTATTCAGGAATCTGAAAATGAACCTCTTGAATCTATAGTTCAAAAGGTTAACGAATCCACTAATGCTACAGATAGTCAGAGACAACAACTTCTCCCTTGCTACACAAGTACATACGAGTATTTGACAAAAGGCCAGGTGTAATTAGGACATATCAGTATAACATGCAAGTTAAACCTCATGAAGCATTTTGTAGGCAAACATATTCTATACCTTGGGCAAAACAACCAGCTGTCAAAGCAGAAATTAACCGTATGCTTAGATGGAACATAATAGAACCTTCAATGTCACAGTATTCCAGTCCTCTTCTTGCAATTTTTAAATCAGATGGGTCTGTTCGTCTTGTGCTTGATGCACGTCAAATCAATAAGATTATCATTCCAGTTAGAACTAGGCCAGAAAACCTAGAAGAACAGCTTCAGAAGTTCTATGGAGTCAAATATCTATCAAGTTTTGATCTTAGAGCATCATATTGGCAGGTTCCTATAACAGAAGAGTCTCGTAAATATACTCCCTTCATTTTCTCAGGACGATCGTACCAATTTAAGGTACTGCCTTTTGGTCTAAATGTGAGTTCTGGTGTCTTTATCACAGCACTTGATACAGTACTTGGTCCGGAATTACTAGATAATATTACAGTTTACGTTGATGACATACTTGTTGCTACTTCTACATGGGAAGAACATGTCATCCTACTTGAAAGAGTGTTAGATAAATTTCTGTCATCTGGAGTAACTGTCAACTTGAAAAAATCTAAGTTTGTTAAAACTGAAATCAAATTTCTTGGGCACATTATCTCACCCACGGGCATTGTTCCTGACCCTGAAAAAATTAAAGCAATTCAAAATTTTCCTGCACCTCACAATAGGAAGCAATTAAAAGCCTTCTACGGTTTATGTTCATTTTTTCGGCGCTTTGTGCCACAACAACTACTCAATAGTACTGCTCTTCTTTCACTTCTTCGAAAAAACAACCCTTGGAATTGGACAGAACAGTGTCAGCAAGACTTTGACAAAATTAAACAAGCCCTTGTTAACTCAGACATATTAAACCACCCTGACATGTCACAGGATTTCTGTATTGTTACGGACTCGTCAAATTTTGGGGTTGGAGCGTGTCTGTTCCAAATTTCAAATAATCTGGATCCACAGTCCCTAAAAGTCATCAGTTTTGCTAGTCGCACGCTCACTGAGTGCGAACGTCGATATTCAACCACAGAGTTAGAACTTCTTGCAATTGTTTGGGCATTCAAAAAGTTTCATCATTATATCTTTGGTAAACATACAAGAGTCTTCTGTGATCATCAGGCACTTAGCTTTTTGATGTCATGCAGACTATTACACAATAGATTAGCCAGATGGGCCATGATACTACAAGAATACGATTTTGAAATTGAACACATTAAAGGATCAGATAATGTCATAGCAGATGCACTTTCCAGACTTCCCCAAGGTTTACCAGAATTTGAAGACTACCTTGAGTCAAACACAGAGTTTAAGATAATGCTCATGAAGGACATGGAATTTAGAACATATTATTTAGATATGTGCAAAAACATGCAGGCATTACAGCAAGCAGATGACAGGTGGAGGAAAATTATCACACAAATTACAGACAAGTCAGATGCACATCTAAATCAACATTACAAAGTCTACAAAGGAGTACTTTTCTTTCGTAGACAAGTACAATCGCAACTCTGGTGTGTTTGCATACCTGCCACATACGAAAAATCTCTAATTTGGCACACTCATAGAGTTTGGGGACACTTTGGCGCACTAAAGTGTCTCCGTAAGCTTAAACAATACTGTTATTTTCCGAATATGTCACGAAAAATCCATTACACATTGAAATCCTGTTTAATCTGTCAGAAATGCAAGCCTAACAATCAGTCAAACAAGATGCCGCTTCATTCTATCTTGCCATATAAACCTGTTCAATTAGTTTCAATTGATACTGCAGGACCTCTTCCGATTGGACGCGGAGGCGTCAAACACATTCTTGGCATCTATGATGTGTTTTCAAAATTTGTGAAGTTATACGCCTTAAAAAATACTACCGCAAAAGCAGTGATTCGGCGCCTGGAGCGCGACTATTTCCCTTTTGTCGGGAAGCCGACGACAATTCTGTCCGACAATGCAAAAACTTTCACATGTCAAGCGTGGAAAGATTTCATTCATAAAAATTACCTGAATCACATTCTCATTTCACGTTACAATCCTTCTGCCAATCCAATGGAACGCATGTTCCGTGAATTAAATCGCTTCATCAGAACATATGCTTCCAACAAACAAACATCCTGGGTTGAATATATTGGACTATTTGAGCAAGTGGTTAACAACCTACCTTTGTATTCTACACCCTATACACCCACCGATTTAGTTTTAGAAACCAAAGAGACAAACGAATGGGTAAAGCCGATACCAAAATTTCCCCGAGGTGACGTAACACTGGACGAGAAGGTAAGACAAATATTAGTAGCTCTAACTGATGCAGCTATAAAAAGAAAAGCCTACTATGATAAGCAGCTGAAAAGAACACAAACATTTAATATCGGAGACCTAGTACTTCTGCGAAATCATCCTAAACCATCAGCTATCGTAAAACGTAATAAAAAGTGGCAACATCTATTTTCTGGACCCTTTAGAATTGTTCAAATTCCGCACGAGGGAAGTTATTTATTATCTACAGTACACTCGGGAAGAGTGAGAGGTTTATATCCACACAAGCATTTGAAAAAGTTCTATGCTTAGTTTTTAAGCTGATCACAAAAATGATAAGTATGACACCTAGTTCCTAGTAAATAAGTAAAACATTCACAGATCCCAGGGAGAATAAGCTGAACAAAATATTTTTTTTCTCTTACAATGTTACGTAATGGACAACAAATATTAACTGACGGTGTGACTGTTCTCATGTCAAACACTTAGCAAATAACACAGATTTATCGAACCACTGTTATGTTTAATACAACATAAAACACTTACTATGGGCATTAATTATTATAATTATTAGTATAAGTATAAGAGAATATTTATGATGATGAAAATGAATATATGGAGCAAATGATTTATTTTAGTACGATGGATCTGAAGTAGGAGGATTTATTTTTATGAAAGAAATGTAGTGATAAGGATATATTAATGTTTTGTTTGCCCAAAACTCCTAATACGAGCCACACACACACACACACACACACACACACGCACACACATACACACATACAAATACACACACACACACACACACACACACACACACACACACACTCAAATCCAAACAATGTTGCTATACGAGACATGATAACGTAACGTATTTGCGGTCAGCTATCTTTTCAAAGACAGTATAAATGATATGAAGTTTTATAGGCCACTAGGAACCTGTAGATTAATGCTGATCAGCTGACAGGTAACACACATGTCAACAACTGTGCAATTTATTTAAGAGGGAACATATGACCTTTAAAGACATCTAAGTTTATTGAACAATTCTAGTTACGTATTGTGGGACAAAAATTTCTTAAAAATTACACAAGACTTTATGCTGATGCTTATGAGCTTGGCAGTATTTAAGATGACAGTGTCATTACGATGTTGCGTCAATACTACTATTTACGGTACGTGTCAAAACATTCGCAACAGATATGAAATATTTTGAACAACATTACAAGCTGATGTGTCAGAAGCGTTCACTAACTGAAAAATCAATCTTTAGACTAAACAACCTTTAGTATAAGCAGTAGTTTAAGACTTCTTTTTCAGCTGACTACGTGCACGAGAATTGTGTTCCTGCCAACGGTAAGAAGATTGACAACACAACATCAAAATGACGGAGGAGACAAACACATATATATATATATATATATATATATATATATATATATATATATATATATATATATATGACTATTATTTTGTTTTCAGACACATTAAACACACACGTACAACAAGACGATTGAAAATATTAGACACGTAGCATGATGTTTCTAGACTACAGACACGTTGTATTTAAAACAGAAAATCTAAACTACACATTTCATTTCTGAAAAGGAAAGAACAGGCAATAGCAGGTCAGACCGCATGCAAAACTTAAAGCAAAGTGAGAGAGAAGCATGGAGTGCATTGCTATGAGAGACTTTAGAATATTTTAGTTTGACGTAATATTTTATAATAATAATAATATAAATGGTAATTTTTGCAAATGATGGATTGATGTGCTGAATTTATGTTATGTACTATTTTAGAGAGACTTCTCTAACTATAATGCTGTTTTTCTCTCTCTCTCACTCGATCTTTATTCTGAATGCTATTTAGCCAGAATCTATGCACCAAATTAGCTGATGAGTCTGACCTTGCCAGTGTCAGCAAAATTTGCATTACCTGTTTAAAAGAAAAGAACCATCCCAAATTTATACGCTAACTGCTAATGTTGTATGACAGACTTCACCTCCCATTTTAATACTGACAAAATCCGATATTAAAAATTCCAAAGATCCATTTCTCAATCTATATAAAATAAATAAATAAATAAATCTGACATATCCAATATGGTGATATGAATGCTTAATGACGAACCTTTAAGCTTAAAAAATAAAAGGATTATGAGGAATAATATTGCTGAAAACAAGGACCCCCACTACCGACCTCTGACATGAACATAGGCCGCGACTTATTGTACAATGCACTATATTGTCTAAAATAAACTATAATGATGACTAAATAATAACCAAAATACGATAAAATGTGGCTTGTATGTCATTTGAAAATTTATGAACTCTGTTAATGACTAGTATTTCAGAATAATTTGTCACTGTATATAACCTTTGTAAATAGTAAAGTAACGATAGGTTAACATGAACTGTATAAAATCCAGAAGATATGTGTAGAACGTGATAAAACGAACTGAAAGGACAGTGATACTACTGTGAGTTATTAGTGACAGAAAACTTTAAGTGATAAAACTATCCACACAAACAGTGTTTGTGTTCACAAAACTAGGACGCATTTATAGTCAAAGTGCGCGACAGAAGTCTATGCCTTCATGAACATATTAATTAATTAGTGAAGTGATTTTGTCATTGACAATAGTGAGCTCGGACTACAAAAGGTAGCACTCGCATAATGAATTAAAGTGATAAGTGAACGTGTAGACTGATAAGTACTTGACTATATGTATATCTGCATTATGGTTGTGGACACTTAAATAGTGTGGTCTGAAATTAACCGCAAAAACTTGTTACGTGCGGCATACCGACATAAAAAGTCATGATAAAAAATCGTGCAGTGAAGTGACTTTCGAAGTGCATATACGAAGTGATGGCTATTCATATATATATTTGCATACGAAGTCGTAGGTCTTGTCTCAGCTAATGGACTTTAAGGCAGCTGAGATGACAGCCTAAAAATAAATGAAGAAAGCACAGCAAGTAAGCGGACCTAACCACCTTAATATAAATGATTAGGTACTCACCGCGCTGCAACGATCTTCACTATGAACTGTTATGGATGAATCCTCTACTCTGGAAGAAAGATGGAAAAACACACGCGAAAACACAAAGTCGGCGAGTTATGTGCTGTACGCAATGCTCGCGAGGTTGCCGCTGCCACGTTTAAACGAACACTGCTGAAGCTGGCCAGCGGTAGAAATTTATTCATTGTTGACGCTTGACTGTTACGTCACGCACCCAATGGCGATCCCGCCGTGTGAAAATTCAAACTAGCACTGTGAATGGTTTCAAAATAAACAAAATGTATCTAACATTTGTATAATGAACACAGCGAAAACCGCCCCTACGGCATTTCCCAATCAAAGAACTGTGCTACGATACGTACAAAGAATACCCTATGTCAGAAAAATAAACAACTTAAATTCGCTAAAATGTAAACTCCAGTTACCAATGCCTGTACATATTTTTTTAATGTCTATATGTATATATGTGAATTAGTACGTAAGTCTTAGTAAATAATTTCATGAACGATTAAAGCTCCCACAGTGAGCCAAAGAAAAATTTTTATTTACGTAATATGTTAATTATAAGTCTTGGTAAAGTCATAAACTGAACATATGCCTTGTATATAATTTAGTTTCCATTAATGAATTTATGTCAAGAATGGGCATATGTTCATGTCAGTTGGTTGCGATATTTGCTTTTGAAATCAAAGCTCACACTTACATCCGTTCGCTAAAAACTATAATAGTACTGAAACACTCAACTGAATAAAACAGAAATAAACTCATTCAGTAATCAAACCTGTAATTTTTAGTTAAGGGATAAATTTTAATGGCATATGTACAACTTTCATTTCATGTAAAACCACACCGAGGCGATGCGGGAAAAGCAGTCCGTGCTCTATCAAAGGGCACCTCATCCTGGCATCTCACCCCACCACTACGCTGGGGCCGAGTCTGCGGCGCACACCACCGACATCAATCGGCCTGCCGCCTTGCACCGCGTCGCCGCCGCACCGCCACGCCCACGGGTCAACAATCAGGGCGCGCTGGGGACCGCTCGCTGCACCGTTGGTCCGACCATCGACGCTTTGCATTGTATAATTTGAATATGAAAAAAAAATAATGGAAATTGTTAAAAAAAATTAAAAAAAAACTATATATATAAAAAGGAAAGAGACACAACTGTAACTTCTAATTTCATATCTAGTGGGCTCACACAGTCTTAAATAATCTGTTAAAAAAATTGTATAACAAGAAATTTATGATGTCTTTGAGTAGGAAATGCGCATTTGCCAACTCAAAGCCAGAGGGGGCAAATGTTTTTCAGCAATATTAGTAAAGTGATGCTTGGTTATTGTTGCCTATTGCCTCATGATGACAAAAGAATGCAAAATTTATTTACTCTCATTTTGTGTTAAACATTGAATTCAATGCCTGCAGGAAATCTTCATTCTGTTAAAAGCGAAGTCCGATAATTTCTTTAACTTTCGATGACAATAGTGATCAAAATTACACACGGTCTTAAAACTTTAATAATTAATAGTCATGAAACCAAGCATCAGTTTACGAGAACGAAGATATTAATCAATTCATACAGGTTCAACTGCAGTGTCACGGCTTCCACCAATGATTGCATACCAGGTAACTTATTCCGCTATTTTCTTATGTAATGGTGCTTTCTGGTGTTGTCGTAATTTCTAAATTACATTGCTACTGAGAACTGATAACAATTTCAGAAATTAATATTCATTGCTGATCTTACAGTTAGTTAATTTTCAATTCCGGTTTTCAACCTTGATCTTTTGACAACACCAGTGATAATAAAAAAAAAGTAACATTACAACGGGGAAAGGCCTCGCGCATCGCAGCATAGCGCCTCAATGCGCTCGGCCGCTCCACCACGGCACTATTGCATCTAGATTACCACAACCAAAAATCATGTTTGTGGACAACTGTTGTACTATTCCTTAGCTTCCTCAACGGTACACACGATATTAGATCTTATATACGGAGAACTAGATCCCAATTATTGGGTATATTGAAATTTATGATCGGTAGTGTATGTAAATGCACGGTATAGTATTATACTTGAAATACACCGTGTCAAAATGTAAGTTCCTAAAATACGATTTCATGAAATGTTGTTTCATTCCTGTAGTTATTGCATCATAGCACCTTATCGATACACAGGGCAGATGTTGGTAGCAGCCGGCCGCGGTGGCCGAGGAGACTGAGGCGCTTCAGTCACGGTCTGCACGGCCACTACGGTCGGGGGTTCGTATCCCCCCTCGGGCATGGATATTTGTGCCGTCTTTAGTATAAGGAAGTTCATAAGTAGTTTGTAAGTTTAGGGACTGATGACCCCGTAGTTAAGTCCCATAAGCTTAACAAACATTTGGACATTTTTTTGTTGGTAGCACTTCAAATCTTGAAACGCTTGTCAAGGGACCAAAATGCTGAGGTGATCTAGCCTTAGACTCACAAATCACGTAAAGTAACTTATATTAAATTGCGCTAATTAGAATATGATCACCGGGAACTCCAAAACCCATCATCCGCGACCACTCATCCGTGACTTGGGGCCTCGGATGACGCGGCCTTTCCCGCGTGGCATTAGGGATGATAAGTGGTTTCGACAGTGTCATAGCGCTATTTATAACATACATTCAATATGTTCGACTATTCTCACTATTGTCTTTGTTTTTTGACGAGCTCATTACACTATGACGTGGTCTGAAATGCGCATGCTGCATCATAATGTATGTGCATCTACTCCACGAGATTGTACAAAAGTAATACTTTCCATTTTGGCATATTTCATTGTTTTAAGATGTAAATTGTGGACTAGTTGTACAATGAATTCGTAAAGTGGTCGTGCACTTTTAGTCGGTTACAGAAAAGCTACCAAACAAGACTGAAATGTAATAGCTTCACCAAATAAAAGAAAACCATTCTAAGTTTGTGTTAATTCATATTCAATGTTGTACATGCGTAGGTAATGACGGAACAATTAAATGAGCGGAAATAGATGCCTGCTGCGTTTATATCATGGTGCAACTGCAACCGGTCACAGAAAAGCAACGAAATATACGTAAGTGAAAGCTTCATTAAATATGCAGTACTGTCCATTCAATTTGCTACACCAAGAAGAAATGCAGATGATAAACGGGTATTCATTGGACAAATATATGATATTAGAACTGACATGTGATTACATTTTCACGCAATTTGGGTGCTTAGAGCCTGAGAAATCAGTACCGAGAACAACCACCTCTGGCCGTAATAACGGCCTTGATATGCCTGGGCATTGAGTCAAACAGCTTGGATGGCGTGTACAGGTACAGATGCCGATGCAGCTTCAACACGATACCACAGTTCATCAAGAGTGGTGACTGGCGTATTGTGGTGAGCCAGTTACTGGGCCAACATTGACCAATATTTTCAATTGGAAAGAGATCTGGAGAATGTGCTGGCCAGGGCAACAGTCGAACAATTTCCGTCTCCAGAGAGGCCCATACAGCAGCTGCAACATGCGGTCTTGCATTTCCTGCTGAAATGTAGGGTTTTGCTGGGTTCGAATGAAGGGTAGAGCAACGGGTCGTAACACATGTGAAATGTAACGGCCACCGTTCAAAATGCCGTCGATGCGAACAAGAGGTGACCGAGACGAGTAACCAATTGCACCGCATACCATCACGACGGCTGATACGCCGGTATGGTGATGATGAATACACGCTTCCAATGTGCGTTCAATGCGATGTCGCCAAACACGCGTGCGACCATAATGATGCTGTAAACGGAACCTGGATTAATCCGAAAAAAATGGTTTAGGAATTCGTGCACCAAGGTTCGATGTTCGTGGGCGCTCCTGTGTGTGATGCAGCGTCAAGGGTAACTGCAGCCATGATCCTCGAGCTGCAAACGTCGTCGAACTGTTCGTGCAGAACGGTGTTGTCTTGCGAACGTCCCCATATGCTGATGTGCGTGTATTGCGACCACGATGACCAATATCCGCGCATAAAACTTAAAAAACGGAAACCTTAACAGCTGGGTACTAGCGAGCGCTACAGGATACTGGAGGGTAAATCCTTATCAGTGGAATATCGTCCGAGGGGAGAAGTGACGAGAGTAATTTTAAATTGTAATAAATTTAAATCCATTGCGGGCAGACATGAATCTACTCAATACTCCGCCCGCTCTCGAAAGACCAATGAGAAAGCAACATTCTACTACTTCTAAATATGATCGTCGGGTTATAGGAACGATCCCGGAAATCGCCTGGACCGATTTTGGAAAATCATAGGAAGCCCGAATATGGATGGCCAGCGGCGGATTTATACTTGGATTGCGACCTCATCACTAAGCACCATCATTTTTAAGGATTGTTCATTATGGTGAAACTCATGAAACAATTGTAAAAGATACTCAGATTTTTGAGGTCTATCAGGTGGGTGGCTATAGTGCAACAATAGTAGCTTGAGGCTTATAAAAATTAAAACAATGTTTATAAACTTCTTTTCCTAGTTAGTTATAGAGCGGAAGTACGCACAAATATATTGGGGCTCTTTAGGCGGGTGTGCCGTATAGAATCTTACGATTTTTCACTCTTTTTGGTCAAACATACTGTAGTTTCCTTCAGCTATTGATCTCACCATAAAACATCATTTTTGTCAAACGAAATTACATTGCACACAGTGACATTCATGAAGAATACGGGTCATGGATTCAAAATCAGAAAGCCACAGAAAAGATTGATCTTTTCTCTGCTCCATTTTATTATGGCGTCATTTCTTGTAGCTGCACGAGCATGAAAATTACGTACTATAAATCTATAAATGCAGGTTTGGTAGGCATCTTGAAGAGAAGAAGAGAAAGAAACATGCACTCTGCAGCGGAGTGTGCGCTGAAATGAAAGTTCCCGGCACATTAAAATTGTGTGCTGGAACCGGGACTCGAACCTAGGACATTTGCCTACCGCGGGCAAGCGCTCTACCGACACGACTCACGATGCTGCCCCACAACTTTACTTCCGCCAGTTCCTCGCCTCCTACTTTCCAAAAACTTCACAGAAACTCTCCTGCGAACCATGCAAGACTAGCACTCCTGGAAGAAAGGATATGGTGGAGACATGGCTTAGCCAAAGCCTAAGGGATGTTTCCAGACAGAAACTTTCACTCTGCAGCGGAGTGTGCGCTGATATGAAACTTCCTGGCAGATGAAATGTGTGTGCCGGAACCGGGACACGAACCTTGGACCTTTTCCTTTCGCAGGCAAGCGCTTCCAGGTTCGAGTCTCGGTTCCGGCACACAATTTTAATCTGCCAGGAAGTTTTATCTTGAAACGTTGAATGGAATGGGCAGTGTAACGAAAGCAGGTTATAAATTAAGGGTAGGGTAATGGCATGTAATCTAAGAAAATCAGGTGATGAAGAAGGAATTAGATAAGGTAATGAGACAATGGGGTAGCAACATAACTTCTGAAATCCGACTAAAAGAAGGTATAAAAAAGATTGACTAAGGCAAGAAAAGCATTTCGAAAGAAGTGAAATTTGTTGACACAAAAAGTTTATTAAAAATCGTAATAATTTCTTTCTGAAAGCATGGTTTTGGATTGTAATATTGTAAGGGAGTAAAACGTCGACGGTTGGGCGTTAAAATCGGAAAATGATATTCTTTTTAAATGTTGTGCTACAGACGAATTCTGAAGATTACATGTGTAGATCGCGTAGCAAATGAGGAGGTACTGAACAGAAATGGGGAGAGAAGAAATTTCTGGGATAACTTCACTAAGAGAAGGGATTGCTTGTGAAACATTCATAGCCATCAAGGAATCGTCATTTCAGCATCGGAGGAAGACTGACACATGAATACAGTAAGCAGATTTAAAAGGACTTAGGTTTCTATTCTTAAAAGGAGAAGAAGAAGCTTGCACAGGGCAGGGTACCATGGAGAGCTGCGTCAAAGCAGTCTTTGGACAGAAGACCTCAACGACAACGTCGAAGTCGTGCCTTTTCTTACCCCTTGTGTTTTCATGTGGTCATGTGTTTGAAATGTAGGATAGTTTGGCGCTACTTGTTACACAGGTATTTGTCCGTGTTTTGGCTAATTGTAAGCCATTTCAATCCAGTGGTTTCCGTATATGAAGGTAAGCACTGAAAAATTATTTTTGTTCCAGCTTCGGTAATTGAGGAAACAAGGGATTTAATTTCACTTATGAAACCATTCTGTTTGGAAGAATGCTCCCGCCTGAATCGAACCTTTGTGTGATAACTGAAGCTAAAAGAAACTTTGTATTTCCATATTTATTGATTCAAGCTCTCCGTCAAAATGGTAATAAAAGCATTCATGTAGGTGTGCCTGTCCCTAACTTAAGACAAGTCTTGAGGTCAATATTGCCTTGGGTGTTCCTACATTTCTCTGGAATTAAAAATAATTTTCTCCAAAATCATATTGTCAGATTTAACATTCATCTATTTAGAAAATCTGTTATGTTGCGGCCATGTGTTACTAAACTGATGGTTATGTAATATTGGCACCTCTCTGTAATTATTAGTCTTCGTCAAGTTCTTGACTCATACATCTTGCCGACTAGGTGGAATATTTTGTTATGGATTGCTCTCTGATGGATTTCCGTAGGTATGGTGGAATATCATCTTTCTATATTAAGTAGTTTCAGTGTTTGTGTGTTTGTATTGCACATGAATTTACAGTTTTATTCAGATTTTGATGAAATTTTGCACACTTTATCATGAGAACAATAGTGCGCTCACAGTCTACCTAAGGTATGCATTGTGGAGGGTGCATTACAACAGACTTCAAAACCTCTTTACCGTTTGTCTTCCATCTTGAAATGTTGTATACTCGACCTTCAAAATAAGAGAATCGTAACTGCCCAGTTAAGATTTCGTACGTTGCATTATATGCAACGTTTCATAGACATAGGGAGGAGGACGAGTTGAGGACGGTGATCGTATGGCATTTATTGGCCGAGAAATCACCAAGTGAGGTTCGACCGTCTTATTGCTAACCCCACCTCGGTGACGTACATTTGGATGATGATGAAAATCATGACGATGATGACAACACACAACGTCGAGTTTCCTGTTGGAAATCGAACAAGTGTCCCTTCCATGCTAGTGACGTTTGCAACGGGGCTGTGGAGTATGGCACACAGGCGGGAAGGAGACGGATGGAGACAAGAGGAAATGGTCATAGAGCCGGGATAAATTGGTGTGAGAGGAATAGAGAAAAATATGGTCAGAGAGGAGGAGATGAACGGACCGTGGTCATGACATAGAGAGCGTTTTTCAGCTAGTCTGATATATCGAATACTTAATACTTAGTCGATGTAGTTCCATGATATATTGGAATTGGGACTGCGGCTGGTTTAGTTTTAATTCCAGGTAATAATTATAATTTCGTGTGGCTCATTGGCCTGATGCAAGTCTTATAATCCCGCGCCACTTCGGCGACTTGAGTGTCCCTAGCCTACCCCAGTTGTCCAATCGGGGAAAGGGCACCTACAGCTTAACGTGGAATCCAAACCACGTGTCGTTTCTGGCGACTCCTCACATCGTTGAGAGGTGAATGATGCGTTAAAGTGCAGACTGAAAAAATCCGAGATCCTACCGGGTTTCGAACTCGCTTCCCTTTGGTTTCCAGCCTAGTGCTTCAACACAAGACTTAATTGCAAATAATTAATGTATTCACCAACAGCCGTAAAGTTTGTGTTGTTTTATTGAACGACCGGTTTCGGTATTACAACAATGCCATCTTCAGGATATGTCGTAACATATATCCAAGTAACTCTCTAAATGGCCGTATATACTGGTTTACTTAATAATTCCCAGCTCCTGAATGAACATGTGTTAATTCACACATGTGACAGCAACTGTCAAAATAAGTTACTCGGATATGAAATAGCCTGAAGATAGTATTCTTGTAATACCGAAACTGGTCGTTCAATAAAACAAAATGAACTTTACGGCTGTATGTCATTACTTTAATTAATTGGAATTAAAACGCAATACTTACGTACTTGCGCTAAAATAAATCAAGTTGCATTCATGTATTAGAGATTTCTTGGACTTCTAGTCATCTTTAGGAAAGTGAACAGCTGGGGCATAACAGCTTTGACATAATTGCAGAACGACATATGGACCATAGCTGTTTATTTTTTCTCAATGCTACCGGTTTCGGTCAATTTACCATTATCAAGCGTTAGCAGAGATTAGCTAATAGCTTAACATGTCGTAACACAAAAATTCAAAATTGTAACTTAAGAATTTGTTGTCATTACTCTAATCATTGATATTTGCACAGTTGCTGACTGATACAGAGTCTGTAGCAGTCAGCAACTGTGTCAATATCAATGATTACAGCAATGACAACAAACACTCGTTTCAATTTTAAATTTTTGTGTTACGGCATGTTAAGCTATTAGCTAATCTCTGCTAACGCTTGATAATGGTAAATTGACCGAAACCGGTAGCACTGAGAAAAAATGAACAGCTATGGTCACTATGTGGTTCTGCAATTCTAGTCACCTGTCGCATGATTACACAATTTTGTCGTAGCGTGTTAAAAAATAATCATACACCACGAAGTGTCAGTCATAAGAGCACTACTTAATCTCTACGGCTCCAGGAAAGATCGTCGTGTTACGTCACCGGGAGACGTAGTCGTACTTCTTAGCACAGGAAGCGCGAACGTCGACTGCGGACGGCAACGAATGTGCCGCTCGAGAGGGAACGAACGACGCAGCAGCGGCGTCTATCTGCGAGCGCAGAGGCGGGCGGGCGAGATTTGATGGGCGGCTGGGAGGGGGGAATATGGCGCGCGAATATGCCGCGGGCGCGGGGAAGTGGTACGGCGGGCGGCCGATACCTCCGGCTGCGCGCTGCTGGCGGGGGTCGCAGCGCTGGGGCGGAAGAGATCAGAGGGCGAGCCGCCTCCCAGGCAGCCAGCAGGCGCTGGCGGAGGAAAGGGGGGGGGGGGCCCTGCCGAGGCGGAAGCAGTCGCTCCGGCTCTAAACTACTCGTCTCCTACAGGGCAGCTCGAGAGGAATACTAAATATTTCAGGGGGTGGTACGAGCGATATTCCGACATTAGTGCCTTCTGATTTTATTCATGAAAATTACAGGAGACACACACATCAACAAAAAAGTGTTGCATCACGAGTATTCTAGGTTTTCATAACCATTTACATAAAAATGAACAGACATGTAAAAAGCGTGTCTTTATTGCTCACGAAAACATAAATGGACAAATTGTGTGATAATAACCTAGACGTTCGGAATTCATTTTAAAGTCAGACTAGATCGCTAGGTATTTGTAGGAAACCAGTTTCGGCCAAATAGATGACCACCTTAAACCACTATAACCATTGTGTTGGCCATCGGTAGTACTGACCAGTAGTGCCTGAGTGACTGCTCATTTAAGCAGGTCTTTTTCAGCGCAACCGGTGGCCAACACTGTGGTTGTAGTGGTTTGCGATCTTGGATGACTTTGAACTGAATTCATTCTGATATCTAATACTCCACGATGTTTTCCTCAAGGGACTTTTGCTCTGCTTTGTCCAATTCCTGAAGGGTGATGCGGAATGGATATCACAGATTGGTTGGCGGGTCGTCTTGTCCTGTAACAACCCAGACATGCTGGATAGGGTTCATATCCTGGTCGTTCTAATTTTGCGACGTCGTTATTATGAAGGAACGCAGGAATGCAGTCAGAAAATGTGTACTAAAAGAGCTGTGCGGGAGTGGCCGTGCGATCTAAGGCGCCAAGCTGCGGACTGCGCGTCTGCTCCCCTCCCTCGAACATGAATATGTGTTTTCCTTAGAATAAGTTATTTGAAGTGTTTTTATGTCTAGGGACTATAAACCATTGCAGCTTGCTCCCATAGCATTACAAACATTTGAATTTACACTAAAAAGAAGCCCACGTGGGTTTCGGATTTTGAAATGTCTTTATATTTATGGTAAGTGACGTTCAGGACTTAAATAATAATCAACTCAGGACGTAAATAATAATCAACTCTCAAATAATAATCAACTCGGGACTTAAATAATAATCAACTCTCAAAAATTCTCAAGAAAATTGACTTTGAAGTTTTGCAAGTACACGTAAGAACGGTTTTAGCATCAGTGTATGTAGCTCAGGAGGTAGAGTTGTGGCTCCTTAAACATACAGTCGGTGGTTCCAATACAGTTGTGAGAAATAAATTTCTCGTTGCGTTCGTTATCACTTATATAAATCTCTAATTCCACTTTGTTTGTCAGTTTTTGTTTATGTGTACGTACACGAGCTGAACTACTTGTCACCTGAAACGATTGATGAGCTGCTTGGGAAGCCATTCGTAGCTATGCAGATGACTTTCCAAAAACAGCGTCGCAGAACTTCATCCGAACTGAACAATCAAACACTACCGTCGCCAACTAATAGTGAAGCCATTATTGTAAAAAATAAAACTTAGCCTGTGTCTTTTGATTGCAACCATCATGTTTAACAACCGTTCCTACAATGTAGAAAATTACGAATAACAGAATATACGTGAACTTTTCGTAAAAATTACCGTTAGACAGTAATATTTACACGCATTCAAACACAATGAAAAAAAAAACTGTCATGGAAGGATTCGAACCACCGCCCCTATGGTTGTAAGGCCATGCGCTACAGCAACAAAAATTGTGTAAGGATTCGAAAAAAATCGAAAAAAAAAATTGTCACTGAAAGATTCTAACCACAGACCTTATGGTTATAAGGCCATGCGCTACACCAACAGATGCTGTTACTTTTTTAATTATAGGTGCTTATGTGCTTATGTGTACTGTGTAAACCTTCAAAGTCAATTTTCTCGAGATATTTTGAGAGTTGCATGAACGGCTTTCAATGATTGTTATTTGTGTTCTGAACGTCACGTACCATAAATATTAAAAAATTCTAAAACCCGATACCCATGAGATCTCCTTGTATGAGTTGAACAACTGTCACCCATTAAGACAAATCTCTCGGCGAAACGTCGCCAATACGCTTGCACTATACGACGAATGTCAGCCCTGTACCGTGAAGCCTTTTGATTGCCTTCTACGACAACCAGTGGAGTACGGTGACTCAGACAAGGCCACCCTTATACATCAGGCAACGACGACACTGCTGCACTCGCTAGAAGAAGTGCCTAAGATGTTCAGGCTGACTAGGTCTTCTCCAAAGACTTGACGATTGACTGGCTCAAACAGATGAGATTGCCATCTGCAAATAACACTTGACGATAATAATGGTGAGTCCATTCAGCATGCAGTTGGACCCATTAGCGCCGTGCTGCATCGTGTCAGTATCTAAAGTTGGACCTTGTCATGGAATGTCGGGAGTGAAGATGCATGTGATGCTGCTAGTTTGAGTAGCTGACCGAAAATCATTATTCAGCATGGTGGCGATCCGCTAAGGGTTTCTCCATGTTCAAATCCCTAGGTAGCGTTCAGAAGCCTCAGTGGTAGCCTTTGGGTGGTCGGAGAAAAACGTCGCCAGTTCATGTATCTCTATACCTCCTCCTTGTCCGATCACCGTCGCTTTGGCTGTCTCTGACTTCTAGAACTTTCCTTTATGAGAGTGCGGATATGAACAATTTTCTGTCTTTCTAGACATGGCAGATGTACAGTCAATATAGGCACTGTACTTCCTTCCTGGTTTTATGATTGGAACTGGTCGGTCGTCTTACACACTCCGTCGAATTGACTCTATTCATTCGTGGTTGTCTACATCTAGGAGCAGGTTAAGCAACATTTATGGACTGTCTAAGGATAAGTCTTTTGATTAAGGTAACTTGCTCGTTAATCCTCTTAAAAATCGATTAATTTTGTTTTGCATGTTAAATTAGACTTTTCTGAACACAATGGTGGTTGAAAAATTTAAATTTGACTACAGGAAGTTGTTTAAATAACAATTCAAAGATCACTCTGTGTGCAGCTATGTCCTTTTTCTGCTACTTTCACACGTTGATTGTTGTCATTAGGCCGGCCGCGGTGGTCGAGGGGACTAAGGCGCTCCAGTCACGGTCTGCACGGCCACTACGGTCGGGGGTTCGAATCCCCCCTCGGACATGGATATTTGTGCCGTCCTAGTTCGTAAGTAGTTCATAAGTAGTTTGTAAGTTTAGGGACTGATGACCCGTAGTTAAGTCCCATAGACTATACAAACATTTGAACATTTTTTTTTGTCATTAGACTTCTCTCCCAAAAACATAAGTACAATTGTTTTTCAAATTGGAAGCTCTGTTGGAGTACACATTTCGATTCTCTTATGTTTTCTTTTATATATGGTTATCGACCGTTGTTTTGTTTATTAACGTTTCCGTAGTTTACTTTAGTGCTATCTTGACTTTCTCGGAAGTGTCTATGTATCCTGAAAAGTGTTTTGGTTTCGGCTAAGTTCTTCCATAAAGCCTATACAAATGACAATCCAAAGCATGTGCTTCGTGACACTTGTGTAGGCTCATGGTGTGGGAACAAAAAAAGCACTCGAAAATGGTAAAGTTTATGTACACCACCACTCCCTAGCGTTTGCAGTATTGGAGGCAATTAAGCCTTTATACAGGGAACTAAGTGACAAAAAACTCTTGTCACGATGCTTACATAGGAAAACACAAAACGTGAACGAATGCTTCAACCATGTGATATGGGAACGTCCGCCACAAATAGTGTTTTTGGGTTCAACACCATGAGATTAGGTGTGTTATACACTGTAATTTGTTTTAATGACGGGACAGTAAGCAAATGTGAAGTTTTAGAGCTGCTAGGAATATCTTCTTGCTTCAATATGAAACAATCACTGGTGGCAACTGATAACTTAAGAGGTGGTACCTGAGGCAAGATAAGAAGCTAGGACAGCAAGGAGAAGCAAGCAAAGAAAGAGAGAAGATGAGGAACATATAAACAAAGAAGAATATGGAATTAGAATGCATTACGACCACCACAGGTGAATTATAGATAAAATATATACATTACATAGAATTTCCCTACAAATACATTTATGACATGTATATTTTATGCAAAAATAAACTATTTGAGCTAGAGATATGAAATTTTATGGAATGTTTCGGATATTATTTGGAGAAAAGTATACTACACACACTAATGTATTATCACCTGGTGCAAAAATATCTACTGATTAATAATAAAAATGTAGCATTTGTTTTGAACATCAAATGTCAATATTCGTAGAATTAAAACTTGTGATTCAAATTACATAATTCTAGTCTACTTTCTAGATACACATTATCCTTACTTGTACCTTTGTATGAGGCGGCAAATCATTTACAGGCCGTAAAAAAAAGTTCAATATGTAACTTAGTGAATCTACTGTATATCACATTGTTCGGTAAGAGAGATGATTTTATTCTATTAAGAGTTAGGGGTTTTAAGTTACAGCTGTGTAAACTTTAGGAAAATTTGTCGCATTTTTCCAGGCGTTCCCAGGCACGTTACCATAAATATACACATACATCAGTTTTCATGGGACTATGGAACCGAGCTGATAGAACACTTTTTATGTATTTTAGAAGGTGGTAAGAAGCTAATTCGGGAGGTAATTCCTCATAACTTTATTCATGGAAGCTACAGGACATATATAAGTCCTAAAACCACAGCTAAATATACTACAGGATGTCACTTTTTCACATAGCCACCACCTTTCGCAGTGCACTTCAGCCAGCGATGAAACTGGACCCTGATTTCGTTCTTGTAAACATCGGAACGAGGTGAGGGTAATCACTTCCTTGTATGTTTGACTCAGAGAGAGATGGAAGTCCAAATCGGAATTTCTGTGACAAGACAACCTGTTTTGTTCTTCTGTAGGCATCCGCCGAACGCTTCCCGCACAGATTTTGCGATAGCCAAGATATTTCAACATTGTGTCCGATTACAGCCTTCATCCAGGTTTGCACAAAATTCTCTCGTCGTTATCAGCCGATCAGCACGGTTGAGTTGATCGAGACGCCCGTCAATGCAACGAGTGACAGTTGTGCCGGAGCGACAGGACCGTGGCTGGTCCCGCAAACCGTTTTCATCAACGTCTATCGTATCGCCTCCATCCACCCACAGACGGCGTCTATGCTTTAGATCGGTGCACTTTCTCCACCGGTGTGGAATTCAGTCACGTGACGACACGCACGTCCACATCTGAATCCTATTGGAACACTCCTCTGCGACGCCAACTACCGCATATCATTGGAACCATCTGCAAATGGCTCAAGCACTAACACCACGACCGCGACATCTGTAGCGGACTTTCAAACTCAGCACAAAAAATTGGAAGCTTTACTTTCTGCAAACCCTCTTAATATGGACGAATCATAATAAAAATGTCACATATGTCGAATTTCTATTGATTACACACATACAGCCGTTAACACACGTAACACAATCGAATGTAAGGAAAAAATTAGGACAATCTTAAAAAATTTACACCACCAATTTCAATACACTTTTGACTTATCTGGATGACACCACGTTCAGGTCTTATGACGTTGTTGCTGCGTTATCAGGACTGCACAATTCGTCATCCGAATGATTTAATCGGTTCCTGTTGTACACTTCGCCTTACAACATCCCAACAGCCAAAAAATCCAAAACAGTAAGATCCGAGGATCTTTGTGCCCATGAAATTTAGATGGAATCAAGGGCTTAGACGGTATGTCACCTGACGATTAGAATGGGCAGGAGCCCTTCATGTTGGAAGTACATAAGCATTCTTGTAGCCTAATGAAACTCCACCAATAACGCTGCAAGTTCACTTTCGAGAAAGTGTGGATAAAGGGATCTTGTAAACCAACAGGCCCACTAAACTGATTGTTAATGAAGCCACACCACACATTTACGGATAAGGTTTCTTATAATAGCATGTGGCGTTTCTTCGGACCACCGATGTCAATTGTTAGTGTTTCTGATGCTGTCACGGGGGAAAGTGACCATATTAGTGAAGAGTAGTGTTCGGCCGAAACATAATTCTCGGTCAAAAGAGAAACTGTAACCGAATTTTGGCTCCTCTTCCAGTTTCGGCCGAAACCGAAACTTACGTACTGAAGTTAAATTATCGCTAAATTGACGTTGTACCACATATTTTGCTAAGTACTAAGCCTCCTTGAGTGTAAGCCTATCCAGATGTCCGTAGAAGATGACTGAAGAGGCGTAGAGGCTTACACAGATCGTCGGTTCTGTTATTAAAATACTTCCATATTGGAATATTTCCTGTTCTTTCTAACATTTTATACCCAAAAATATTCAAGAACGAGATAAATAAACTGAATTCGATTCAGTGGAGTCTATATTTGGAGTCTTGGCATTACTAGTTTCACATAAATATGAATGTTATAAAACAAAACAAAAACCGCGAGTTCAATACTTCCGATTTTGCAGTCGACAAACAACTTTGCATATATCAAAATGTTCAAATGTTTATAAAGCTTACGGGACTTAACTAGGGGATCATCAGTCCCTAAACTTACAAACTACTTATGAACTAACTTATACTAAAGACATCACAAACATCCATGCCCGAGGGAGATTCGAACCTTCGACGCGGGAGGCCGCGCGATCCGCAACGTGGCGCTCCAGACCGCTCGGCTACTCCCGCGCGGCGTATTTCATTTTTAGCATTCCTAATTACAGGCAGTAAATTAACTTCAAGTTGAATCGGTGTTGCGGGAAGTATTTAGAAAATTGAACTCACGGTTCCGACTGATAGTATGATTGTTACCAGTATACATTTACGCAAACTGAAGAAGAAAAGCTGTGTTTCTTATGACTAATGTTTCATAAACCCGTAATTGTTATTAAAAAACTTCTCGCATTCAAGGAAACACATTAATGAACATTTTCAGCATAACAATATGACATCCCGTTCCATTAAGTACATTATTGAATAACTGAAGTTACTACTAACACAAAGTGTCAGTACAAGATACGATTTCGTTATATTGATGTTAACAATGAAACACAGATTTACTCTCGAATAAAGTCTCCTAGTAGTTAAACGGCGCCTTTACTCGGGTGAAGCGTTATTGTTATGCTTAAGTTTACGAAAGCAAATTTCGGCCACGCCAAAGATTTGGCTTTCTGGCCGAAATGGAAACTGCGGGTGAAATCAGAATTTTAGCTGAAGCTGGCCGAAACCAAAACTGATTATTTGGTTGGTCGTTAGTGAAGAGTAAATGTGTGTCTTCGTAGGCTTTCCCAGCGTAATAAATCTTCGTAGCCTCTTAGGGTTTTCTGCCGGATACTGAAATCAAAGTGATTCAATATTTCGACGGTACAACTGTACAACATCATCAGAGTCCCGCTGAATACCACTGCTAAAGCGAAGTACTTCGTCCTATATAGGCGTCAGTCGCGTACACGGCGCATGCGCAGCAATTTGATATTAGTTAATAGTTGATTCGATGTCCTATTAAGAGGAGATTGCATGTCTGTATTTACTAAATTGTCCGTGAATCTGTTTTCAGTAGCTTCTCCCTAAACATTGTTCCAAAACCCGGAGGCATTAGCTCATTGCTGGTCTTATCATATATCATCTTGTGTCCTTCCGTTAAACATTATTCTGCTACCACTAATTTTTCCGGCTGCTGTAGTCTCGTGGGGCGGCAATGTTCTACGCATCTATCTTGCACAGTGAGAATCGTACGACCAATGTAAGCCTTGTCACAGTGAGACGGTATTTTGTACTTACCGGGTTTCCTGAGTCCTAGGTCATCTTTCACGGAGCCAAGCGGTGCCCATATATTGGAAGGCGGAAGAAAATAGTCTTAATGTTTATAATTTATAAATGTTTATATAGCTTATTGGACTTAACTACGGGGTCATCAGTCACTAAACTTACAAACTACTTATGAACTACTTAACACTAAAGACGGCACAAATATCTATGCCCGAGGGGGGATTCGAACCCCCGACCGTAGTGGCCGAGCAGGCAGTGACTGGAGCGCCTCAGTTCCCTCGGCCACCGCGGCCGGCCAGTCTTGATGTTAAAATCACGTTACTAAATACGGCTTTTCAAGTATCTAACGATAAAATTCCCATCACTTACATTTACCTTCTGCACATACGGAAACCGTGCGTAAATAATGTCCACCATACTCTTGTATGTTGAATGTCAATACTTGAATAAATATTGCGTCTGCGTCTACTTCATCCAGAGTGTTTACATTTTCACACTCAGATCGAATATGACTGCTGAGTTCCGTACCATTACTACGCAGTGTATTGAGGACATCAGTAAACATTCTTTAGTCCGGTTGTTTGCAGTATTTTCTACTAACAGAAGCAGCGATACATTCAAAAGTACCATATAGGCACACTCAGCGTCGACGCCAGTATTTGAACAACACTCTCCTGTTGTCATTTGTTAAACGTGTTCATAGCGATCCACAGCAACCGATGTACCAACTGATGAATCAAAAATGCATTGAACTCAGCTGTATCTGTGAACTCAATCTCAATAAAAATTGTACACAATTTACATAACACTTTTATTGTACTTCGTCTGTACTTGCCGAGCGGAGCGGCCGAGCGATTTGAGGCGCTATGATACGATGCACGAGGCCGTTCACCGTCGGGGGTTCGAATCCCCGCCCCCCCCCCTTCCTCGGAAATGGATGTTCGTGGCGTCTTTAGATTAAGGTAGTTCATAAGTAGCTTGTATGTTTAGGGACTGATGACCCCGCAGTTAAGTCACTTAAGCTTAACAAACATTTCAACATTTTCGTCTACACTACGTCTTAAAATACTTAACATTCCTCCTAAACCACTCTATGTATGGGGTGAGTAAATACCGAATGTATACCTTTCAGAGGAGTATATAACAGCATTGTGACCCGATGTATAAATGTCTACATGTGGACCATCAAATTGACGGGAGAGTTCACACTATCAGTTTCTTTGTAAATTTGTATGACATAAGATCGCATACACTCTTAGCTTATAAATTTCTATACCGTTACGTTCACTCATTCTGGGTGGTACAATAGGTAGTCATAGTAATGTGAACACCATGTAGTGCACCACATCTTGTTGAAGTTGGTACCACTGTCTACGTGTTATAACTGAGACGGGACCACACTGAACATTGGAAGTACGAAATCTTGGACGCTATTTACCTGTATATTATTTTCCTGCGACGGTCAACGCAAATGATCGATGGATTGCTTCCTCTCTCAGAGGATCAACGATGTCAACAGTATGGTGTCCAGTTAGGGGAAGCAGCAGTGACGAAAACGGTATTCACAGCCTAAACAAAACAAGGTGAAGAATCGTTGGCAAAGAGTAATAGTGGGCGAAACCCGAAGTTAACTAACTGCGGCCGTCGTAGAATTCACGGAAAGTTTCACTTCTTTTTTATTCTTTTAATTTATAATTCTATCCGTAGTGGATTGAATTTTGCAAGCACTGTCGCATAACCTACAGTAAACGCGTAGCTTAAAAAATGGAGAACATTGCGGAAATTTCGCTGTAATTAACAACAAGTAGACTTTAATAAGAACAAGTTTGCAACTCTTCTGTCTCTCACACTTCTACGAAGATTTGTCTTTATGAACTTGATCGTTTCTTCATACCAGTTGGCCGGCCGCAGTGGCCGGGGAGACTGAGGCGCTCCAGTCACGGTCAGCACGGGTCGGGGGTTCGAATCCCCCCTCGGGCATTGATATTTGTGCCGTCCTTAGTCTTAGTTACTTCATAAGTTGTTTGTAAGCTTAGGGACTGATGACCCCGTAGTTAAGTCCCATAAGCTCTACAAACATTTGAACATTTTTTCATACCAGTTGGTAGATTATTTGTTTCAGCCGCGGCGGATTAGTTGTGCGCACTGGGGCGCCGTGCTGCGGTGCGCGCGACCGATCGCTGTCGGGGGTTCGAGTCCTCCTTTCGGGCATGGGTGTTTGTGTTCTCCCTAGATTAGTTAACCTTAGTTTAAGTAGTTTGTAAGCTACGGACTAATGACCACGGAGATGAGTTGGATAGATTTACAAACAAACATTTTGATATTTTTGACTTGGTGGATTCGAACGTAGCAATATACTCATTACTGCGCACATCTTACAAGTTGTCAACAAATTAATAAGATGCAGAAGAATTTCCATTTCGCCGACTAAGCTCAAGATACGTGTTGGTGCGTTGCTGAATTTGTAAGGTAAGAATGAGGTTGAATGAAAATCTCTCAGAAGCAACAACAGCCCAACTTCCGCATCTGGTAATTGGTTCTCTGTTGCTCCATTACCTCGCGAGGCGCTACCAGCAGACGGGATCGTGGGTCATTAACACGCAATCTGGTGATCTGGAACTTCGGGGCGCTGCCTCCGACCGACCGAATTCCAGCTGACTACATTCCCCGCACAACTGGGTCTCACAACCGGATCCTCCCAGCGGAATACCGCAGGGGCTCTCAGTCCTGATAGCCTCAGTCACGGAGCACCAAGCAACACTGTTTTACCTCATAAAAGAGAGGTCCTTAATGTGTTTGTCACCGTTCACACTAAGTACAGGAGAAATGGCTATGACGTTCAGTGCACATCAAATAAGTCTCATTAGTATTGATTTGATTTGATTTTTCCAGGGAAGCCAAAACAGTCTTCGTCCAACCCGCCACTGCCCGCACCGAAATTAAGTTTATTGTGCGGTATCGCTTCCTGTATATTTAGTAAAGCCTACCAATGCCCTTGAACAGTGCAAGGAGTCCCCTTACCAGTTCTTTATTAGACACAATTACTTCGGGTCTGGTTGTCCCAAATATTCTGTGCCTTTTATTCTCCAATGCAATGCATTAGAAGATTAGATGTGATACAGTTTCATCACCGTCATCACAGATCCTACATTTAGGGTCCTCTTGTGTTATTCCCATTGTATGTAGGTGTTTTTTGAAATTCCCATGGCCTGTCAGCAATCCAACCCTGAGTCTAATCTCTCTTCTGTTCAGGCCTAGGATTGCAGAGCTTCTTTTAAAACATGGCTTTGGCATCATTACATTGCCATGAGTTGTTGGTAGACTTTGGTCCAATATTCTACGTGCCGTCTTCTGAGCCAGTTACGTAGCTAGAAGTTGATTTTCTTAGTGATTGACAGGACAGGATCCGGTTCAATAAATGGAGTCTCTGCCCCCATCCCGGCTAATCTGTCGGCATTTTCGTTGCCACTGATCCCCGAGTGGCCAGGGACCCACAATAGGTTTACTCTATTGCTTTCCCCTAGCTCCACCAGAACCCTGTGACATTCTGCAACAATTTTAGACCTTGTTGCAGGAGCTGCCAGTGACCTCAGGGCTGCCTGGCTGTCTGAATAGATATAGATGCTACGATCTTTCTCCTCCACACATGCCCTGATGGCAGTGATTTCGGCCTGGAATACTGAGGCCAGTTTCCCTAGAGAGATGACGCCATCCAGTCTTGGCTGCACCCTGTATACCCCGGCCCCAACGTCCAATTGTTATATTGAATGGCTTGTTGAAGCATTATGGGGTTATAATAAAGTCGGCTGGCATTTCCCCAACTTTTCCTGTATTTACCTTACTCACTATTTTAGTGTGTGATTCTAGATATCCCAAAGAGTTCCGGTAGTTACCAGATTTGAGTCTGTATGCACCAGCCACTGCCTCCATCTTGACCCAAAGGTGTAATGGGGGCATATCCAGCATGGTTTCTATCCTAGCAGTTGGTGTGCTGCTAATTCCGCCTGTTACGGCTAAGCAGGCTAATCTCTGCACCTTACCCAGCTCCTTAGCAGCAACCTGCTGTTCTGCCTTCTTCCACCACACGACCGCCCCATAGGTGATCCTGGGTCTAATCACTGTGGTGTATATCCAGTGCACACCCTTGGGGCTCAGGCCCCATTTTTTGCCACAAGCTCTCCTGGTACTCACAAGAGTACCTTTTGCCTTGGAGCATATATTCTTGATGTGAGGGGTCCATGTCAGTTTCTCATCTAGGGTAACCCCTAGATATTTCACTTTCCCCTTCACAGTTAGCGCTTCATTGAAAAGCTTTAGATTCCAACTTGAATGTTGGATGTGCTTCTTTGTGAATGGTACAACAGTCTTCTTAGGACTAGCCCCCAGATCCTGTTTTCTGCACCAGTCTTGCACCTTAGTATAGTATACTTTTAACCTTGCATTAAGCTTCCAGTACTGAAGTAACAACAATAATTACTTTCGCTTTCCAATTTTTATATTACGATATCACGTCGCAGAAAGTTGGTTTAAGAATAGCCGCGCTGGAGTAGCCGAGCGGTCTGGACTGCCACGTTGCGGATCGCGAGGCTTCCTGCGTCGGGGGTTCGAATCCCTCCTCGGGCATGGACGTTTGTGCCTTCTTTAGTGTGAGGTAGTTTATATGTAGTTTGCTTTACAAACATTTGAACATTTTTTTGTTTTTTTATCGTCTGTGCTGGTGCAGCGGCCCCGTCAAAATTACTTTGACGGACCAAAATTTTGTAATACTCTCTGGAGCTTTGTCACAACTGACAGAAACACAGAAAGATATGAAAAGGATTTTATGTAGCTCTGTTGTTCGTAAAAAGGAAAGAGAAACAGGATAGATAACCGGTGATGAAGGATAAGATACGAAATAACTGGTTGGCCATCTTCCTTGTAGGGGTGAAGTAATTAGGACGCAAATATTTTTATAGAAATTTGTGTTTTATTAACGATTTAGGCAGCGAACTGTAACTGAAGAAAAAAGTCTCCTGAAATTATATTTATACTTTGACTGTCGTTTTCACCAAGGGAGATGTGACGGGTGCTTGCTGGAATTTTCCTACATGCAAGACATGATGTAGATACTGGGTCTACGTTCATAGTGCCTGAGCGAGGTCAAGAACTCAATTCCTATAGTAAAATCAGTTTAAAGTGCAATGAATTATTAATTTAGTTTCGGTCCTTATTTCGGACCATCTACAAGACTGTACCTCCATTGATGCCGTAGATCTGGGCAGGTGTTTCGAAGGCCTTTAGAGCGTCACTGCTTCAAACCACCTGTGACATCAATGGAGTTACAAAGAAGGACCAAAATAAGGACCGAAACTAGTTGACTAAATAAATAACTCGTTGCACTTGATAAGAGTGCTGTCAGTCCCACAAAGAGAAACAAAAGTGTTTCCATAAGTATGTGATTTCTGAAACTAAATTACTTATTATTTATATACATATAATATATAGAAATACACTACTGGACATGAAAATTGCTACACCAGGAAGAAATACAGACGGTAAACGGGTATTCATTGGACAAATATATTGTACTAGAACTGACATGTGATTACATTTTCAGGCAAATTGGGTGCATAGATCCTGAGAAATAACGGCTTTGATACGCCTGGGCATTGAGTCAAACATAGCTATGACGGCATGTACAGATACCCATGCAGCTTCATAAAGAGTAGTTACTGGCTTATTGTGACGATCCGGTTGCTAGGCCACCATTGTCCAAACTTTTTCAATTGGTCGGAGATATGGATAATGTGCTGGTCGATCATTTTCCGTACCCAGAAAGGCGCATACGGGATCTGCAACATGCGGTCGTGCATTATCCTGCTGAAATGTATGATTTCGCAAGGATCGAATGAAGGGTTGAGCCACGGGTCGTAAAACATCTGAAATGTAACGGCCACTGCTCAAAGTGCCGTCGATGCGAACAAGAGCTGACCGAGACCTACAACCGATAGCACGCCATACCATCAAGCCGGGTGATGGCGATGACGAATACACGCTTCCAATTTGCGTTCACCGCGATGTCGCCAAGCACGGATGCGACCATCATGATGCTGTAAACAGAACCTGGATTCATCCGAAAACATGACGTTTTGCCATCCGTGCACCCAGGTTCGTCGATGCGTACACCATCGCAGGCGCTCCTGTCTATGATGCAGTTGTTAGTGAAGACCGTTGTTGTCCTGGAAACGTCCTCATCTGATGACTCAGGGATCGAGACGTGGCTGCACTATCCGTTACATGCGGATAAGATAACTGTCATTTCGACTGCTAGTGATACGAGCCCGTGGAGATCCAGCACGGCGTTCCGTATTGGCCTTTAGAACCCACCGTTTCCATTTTCTGCTAACAGACATTGGATCGCGATCAACACGAGCAGCAGTGTCGCGATACGATAAATCGCAATCGCGATAGGCTACAATCCGACTTTATGAAAGTCGGAAACGTGATGGTACGCATTTTTCCTCCTTACACGAGGCATTACAACAACGTTTCACCAGGCAACGCCGGTCAATTGCGGTTTCTCTGTGAGAAATCGCTTGGAAACTTACCTCATGTCAGTCCGTTGTAGTTGTCGCCACCGGCGCCAACCTAGTGTGAATGCTCTGAAAAGCTAATCATTTGCATATCACAGCATCGTCTTCCTGTCGGTTAAATTTCGCTTCTGTAGCACGTCATCTTCGAGGTGTAGCCATTTTAATGGCCACGAGTGTATATCTACTGAACGCTGAAGAGACAGAGGATCTAGTAAAGACATGTGTATGCAGAAAAATGCAGGACTGCGCTACGTCTGCAACGCCTTTACAAGACAACAGTTGTCTGGCGAAGGCTTAGATCGGTTACTGTTGTTCCAATTGCATATTATCGCAAATGAGTTCAAAGGTACTGTTATAGTTGGAGCACGAGAGTTACGAAACAACATCTCCGAGTTATGGATAAGATGGAGATTTTCAAATAAGAGCATTTCACGAGCGCACTGTGAATATCGGGAATACGGCAAAACATCAAATCCGTATCATCGCTGCGGTCGGAACAAGTTCGTGCAGCAACGCGACCACCGACAACTGAAGATAATCATTTGACTTTCGCAGTTTTCTGCGGATTTGAATACCGGGCGATCAACAAGTATCAGAGCGTGACCCATTAAACGACACCTCATCCATATGGGTTTTCGGAGCCGAAGACCCATTCGTGTACGTTTGCCAACTACAGGTGTCAATGCTTCACGCGACTTTTCGGCCCCTGAACAGTGACATTGACTACGAGTGAAGTCTGCCAATCCGGTTGCCAGGGTAAAGACCACCCGTGATACCAAGATGGCATGTGTTCATGTTGAAACATCTAGTCAAGCGTTGTCTTGCTGGAAAATGATGTCTGGGATGCCTTCCAGAAATAGCATGGTTTCGGCTCGCAGGACCTCATTAGCGTAGGTCACTGTGCGCTGGGCACTCACCAACTGTGATTCTTGCTTGTATGCAATACCCAAAAGCCTAGAGTTAACCCTGCAAGTGCTGTACGAATAAAGTCACCGCGATGCCATTCCTTATGACTTCGGCAATTGAAAAGACGGCCATCATTTTGAAACAAAGTGCACACGGATGAACCTGCAAAAACTTATCAGATACCATTTCTGACTGAATGACGTCATACGTTACACCATAACCGTCTAAAATGTTTCTGCACATTAGTAAGAGAGAAACCAGGCAGCCCTGAGACCACTGGCAGCTCCTGCAACAACGTCTAAAATTGTTGCAGAATGTCACAGGGTTCTGGTGGAGATAGGGGAAAGCAATAGAGTAAAACTATTGTGGGTCCCTTGGCACTCGGGGATCAGTGGCAACGAACATGCCGACAGATTAGCCAGGATGGGGGCAGAGACTCCATTTATTGGATCGGAACCCGTCCTGACAACCACCAAGGCAATGATCAAATTGGAGCTACGTAACTGGCTCAGAAGACAGCACCAGGACCAAAGTCTACCAACAAAAACATCCCAAGGTAATGATGCCAAAGCCATGTTTTAAAAGAAGCTCTGCAATCCTGGGCCTGAAAAGGAGAGATATTAGACTCATGGTTGGATTGCTGACAGGCCATGGGAATTTCAAAAAACACCTACATACAATGGGAATAACAGAAGAGGATCATAAATGTAGGATCTGTGATGACGGTGATGAAACTGTGTCACATCTAATCTTCTAATAAAAGGCACAGAATATTTGCGACAACCAGACTCGAAGAAATTGTGTCTAATAAATAACTGGTAAGGGGACTCCTTGCACTGTTGGCTCTACTAGATATACAGGGAGCGATACCGCACAATGAACTTAGTTTCAGTGCGGGCAGTGGCGGGTTGGACCAAGACTGTTTTGACTTCCCTGGAAAAAATCACTCAAGAGAGAGAGAGAGAGAGAGAGAGATGCGGAGAAGTTGACGACGCGAATGTAGCCCATGCGGTAACTGACGGCAATGGGCTGTCAACCCTGATAGTAGACGATGATTTAACACTGTTCCATTGCTGTGCTAGAGTCGAGGTGTACACCGATTTGCCATTCGGATTACTTTTCGATCACGGGCAGTGGTCTAGGCATTCCGACCGATTCACCTCGTCGTGTTCTACGACCGCCCGTGAAGCACTATCCATACCCGTTGTACTTCCGAAATACTTCGTACCATACGATCTGCAACATCCCAGATGGACGCATCGCACTGTCTCGTGGCAATAATGCGTCCCGTTTTAAAGTCACTGATTTGACGTTACGGTAAGCGAGGAATCTTGCACAGCATGTCTGGTAAAGCACATTGATAAATTACCTTCCACTGATAACGACAACGAGAGGCGCAGCACATTTTATCGGTAATTGGCGTTTCGCCGTGACGTTTATGTTGACCTTTAACCGACATGGCTCAAATGCAAATCGTTCGTTAAAAACTTGCTAATGTAGACGACCCGCGAATATGAAATTCCTGTCTCTATTTTTTCCAGGTGGTTTTTATTGTTTACACGTTTGGTGCATGATGGAACATTTATAGTTTATTTTAATTAATGTAATAATGAAATTATAGCTTCTTTGTAATATAAGATTGTCTTAGAGGACTACATTGAAGCCACTAATATGAAAATATCAGTCTACTTCGCAAATAATTTACACACTTTATTTTAGACCGATATTTTTATATTGAAACATGATAACAATTGCTGCGTTCCAAAAGGGAACAATGTTTTCCAAACTTATTTGTTAACCCGTAACTAGTACGGTGGGGTCATTGGAGGCCCAGATAATTTTGTTTATTACGTACCTGCCCAGCGGTCGCTATTAGCCGCTGGGGTTCACAATAAGTTTCTAAGCTGTTGACAGAAGTGTTTGTTCTGCGGTGAGTGACTGATGCGTTTCATTCAGTTATGACTGGCTGGTGGCCATGAGACAGTGGGCCGTGCCACAGGGGATAGCCACTCAGCCAGTCAGCTACGCTATTGCAGCCTTCGACCCCGGAACTTTGAAGGGTTGTAGCTCCCAAACTAACAGTCATAGGAATGTAGCTTAAATTGATTTGGACGCAGCTGGTTTAAACGAATCCAATACACGATAGGAAAAACTATTGTTCCATTTAAAAAATTATATCTTTGTGCTGTAACTCTTTGGAAAATGATACAATAAACTATGTTCATAGCTCCGCAGAAAGTGTAATATTTCTTGTGTTGACCTACCGCATTAAAATTTCCCGTCACCTATTATTTTATACGTTACAGAGGCAAACACACTTAGTGAAACACCCTAACCTAACCTAACTATATATATATATATATATATATATATATATATATATTGTAAAATAAAAGTTTACATTTCTTGTCTTTAATGCGATTTGAATACCGTGACGTATTTTAAAAAAGTAGTTACTGATTTTAACTGAACATTTGTCGGAAACATTTTGTATTAACAAATATTGTGGTCCCAGTGACGCCACCCAATCGGTTACGGAACAACTTATCGACCATAATAGTTACGGTTTAAAGCTTTTTTTTCGACAGAGAACATTCGTTCGTGATACGCTCGCGTACACAGTACTCTCAAGGAGGTGCGCTGTAAAACGGAACTCCGGCGCATGCGCCGCGTGGTTGCGCCCTCCCAGAGGAAGGCTCTGGAGGCGGCTGTGGGCGGCGAAGTTTCCCATCACCTGGAATTAGATTTATGCCACGCCGCGGTAAAAAGTTTCCCGCCCGCCGGAAACATGAGCCGCTCTCGGCCGCGCCGGATCGCCGGGTGTGGAGCAGGTATTGTTGCCTCAGAGGTCGTCCAATATTGATACTGGCAAGTTAAGCCGGGGCGAAACTCGCCGAGTCAACTGCCGCGCCCCCTGGTGCAGTCGGCGTGTGTGTGCGGGGGTGAGGGTGGGGGACTTAACTTGCCGCGGGTGGATCCACCCCCAGTCGAGAAGGCACGGCCTCTCCGTGACAAAGCCATTAAACAGCCCTGCCTTTCACACATCGCGTCTGGTAATTACATCCGCTCAATACTTCCACTGTACTTTGATGGAAACTAATCTAAATTGTATTTAGATACGTTATTTAAATTTTAGAATATAAAAATCACCATATTAGAGTCCATATAATGATGTGCAGCTGCAACACGAAGATTTCACATATCAAATATTTAATAATGAATGTTTGTTTTGATGTTTCTTCGTTTTTCATGCTACCATACCGCTTATCGAGTTGCATAAAAGCTTTGTCAACGTTTTGCTTGGATTTTCACTGTGACTTTAGGCATAGCTATAACACTTCAGCACAAATAGTACAATGAACAATGATATACCTGGTAACAACAGCGTTTTAATTTATTACTTAATGTTTAATATATATTTTTTTTACACCGGGTGTTTTACTAAGTGTGGCTGGCTGGTGTCATGAGACAGTGGGCCGTGCCCCAGGGGATAGCAACTCAGCCAGTCAGCTACGCTATTGCAGCCTTCGACCCCGGAACTTTGAAGGGTTGTAGCTCCCAAACTAACAGTCATAGGAATGTAGCTTAAATTGATTTGGACGCAGCTGGTTTAAACGAATCCAATACACGATAGGAAAAACTATTGTTCCATTTAAAAAATTATATCTTTGTGCTGTAACTCTTTGGAAAATGATACAATAAACTATGTTCATAGCTCCGCAGAAAGTGTAATATTTCTTGTGTTGACCTACCGCATTAAAATTTCCCGTCACCTATTATTTTATAAGTTACAGCAGCAAACACACTTAGTGAAACAGCCTTACAAAATGTATTCGGAACACATTTTACAAGCAGTATTCTTTTATGCCAAAGAATGCACCTACAAAATTCATTCATTCTGAGACTTATAGTTCAGGAGATTTGACATCGTAAAAAATCCGACGTATGGGAAACTTAGTATTTTATGTGATGCTGTACCGTCCATCCTACTGCGATGGAGCTTTGTAGACTCGATCTTCAAAAACAAGAGTAAAATCCCTGTACGTGTAAAATTTTGTATAGGGCATGACAGGGGGTACTTTACTTGCGAACTTCGACCAAGTCTACGGCTATATTCCGAGCCTCACAAAATTTTGCACGTTTCATACAGTGCAAGGCAGAGGTACATTGCAGTAAATCTAGACGCCATTTCACTCATCCCTGTGAAAGTTAACAGAGTTATACAAATTTTCACAGTTGGAGGAGACTGTGTGGATGGAGGAGGAGTTCGACTGAAAGACGAGGAGGTGATATTAGAGAAAGAGGGAGGTGGAGCGGGGGAGAGAGAGGGATAGGAGGAGATGAACAGAGGGGAGGGGGGGGGGAGATGAGGAGAAGAACACATGCGAAAATCAGCCCCTTAGTCGCCGGCAACCGAACTCAACAGCGACATGGAACCCAACACAGTGCCATCTGGGTGACACTGGTTCACCCAAACCACAAGGAACTCCAGAACATCAAACAGACTTGTTACGGAAAAACAAGAGTTCATAATGCGCTGAATAAGTTTTCAACGTATTTTACAAATACTGTTTATTGACTAAATACACTACTGGCCTTTAAAATTGCTACACCACGAAGACGACATGCTACAGACGCGAAATTTAACCGACAGAAAGAAGATGCTGTGATATGCAAATGATTAGCATTCACACAGGGTTGGCGCCGGTGGCGACACCTACAACGTCCTGACTTGAGGAAAGTTTCCAACTGATTTCTCATACACAAACAGCAGTTGACCGGCGTCGCCTGGTGAAACGTTGTTGTGATACCTCGTGTAAGGAGGAGAAATGCGTACCATCATCAGATTGTAAAATGTTCAAATGTTTGTATAGTCTATGGGACTCAACTATGGGGTCATCAGTCCCTAAACTTACAAACTACTTATGAACTACTTACGAACTAGGACGGCACAAATATCCATGCCCGACATGCCCGAGGGGTGATTCGAACCCCCGACGGTAGTGGTCGTGCAGACCGTGACTGGAGCGCCTTAGTCCCCTCGGCCACTGCGGCCGGCCATCGGATTGTAGCCTATCGCGATTTCAGTTTATCGTATCGCGAAATTGCTGCTCGCTCCTTGATCCTCGTGTACCGAGCGAGGATGGTGGTTCAAGTCCACCTCCGGCCATCCAGATGTAGGTTTTCCGTGATTTTCCTAAATCACTCCAGGCAAATGCCGGAATGGTTCCTTTGAAAGGGCACGGCCGATTTCCTTCCACATCCTTACCCAAATACTCCAAGCGTAAGCTCCGTCTATAATGACCACGCTGTCGACGGGACGTTAAACTCAAAGCTTCCTTCCTTCCTTCCTTCCTTCCTTGATCCTCGTGCAGAAAGGTGAGGAGTAATCTACCACATTCATTAATGATAACCTGGTACAAGAATTTAAAATGTTATTTACTATTAATGCTCGTATTTCAATGCTGTAATGTGTATGGGATTGGTATGCGTTTCACTTTGTCTACGATTACGCTTTTCTTACAATTTGATGTACCGAGTCGTTCCATGAGCATGGACAGTTGATCTTCAATTTCATCCTGCCTAACATTTAAAACATAAATAAATTAATAGTTTATATAGGATATATAACCGTCTTATGCAACTATAAAATAGTTTAATTTATGCCACACGCGTTTCGCTTTATTCTAAAGCATCTTCAGTGGTCAACTGTACGAGAATATTTTGTTTTACATATCATCCATGTATGTCCTTTGCTTGATAGATGAACCAGAAAATAAAATAGACCAACTACAAACAGAGATAAACACAGTACACAAGAACCTAAAGTTCACTCTAGAGAAGGAAGAAGCAGGCCAAATTAATTTTTTTGATATATCCATCACAAAGAAAAATAACTCAGACTCCTTCAGAATCTACGGAAATAGTACCGCTTTAGACATAATGTTACACCAGTCTTATAATCACCCACAGGCCCAAAAGCAATCAGCTCTCAGATACATGTGACACAGATTAAACACAATGCCACTAGACAAACATAATTACAACAAGGAGCTGGACATAATAATTCACACAGCAAAGAGTAATAGAGACCAAGAGAACCTCATTACAAACCTGAATATAGGAATCCAAAATAAAATAAAGAAACAAAACACACAAAACCAAGGTCTGAGAACACTCAGAACTACCCCCAAAACAACAGGAACTAAGGACATAACACAGTAATTCAACAAACAAAGGGGAACATGCTTACTTATGGAAATAAAATGTCACACGGAATTGCAAACATCCTCAAGAAACAAAGAATAAAAACAGCATATCAAAACCATAACCCATTACAGAAATTCCTAACAAAAACAGAAAGCTCTGACAACCAAAAATTTGGTATTTACCAGCTCAGATGTAACAGTTGTGATGCTCTATACTTAGGACAGACCATCAGGACATTTGAAACACGATATAAAGAACACAAACCATCATGGAAATATGGCCACGGCCATTCAACATTTGCAGAACATCTTAGGCAATAAAACCACTATTCCACCACGATAGAAATCGACATTAAAATAGATTTAGAAATAAGAACCACCTCCTAACTCTCCAAGACAATTTCCAATCTCCGAAAGCATTAATAGAAAAGAAAAACATATTAAATGACAAAGAAAACTTCAGTAATCCAATAATATTTAAACTTGTACAACACACAGTAGGCAAAGACAAACCTCCACCTCTCTCAAATTCACTACATAATATGACCACATAAAACAACAACAACAAATCCTACTCACAAACACACACCTTCCGAAAATCAGAATATCTCTTCCTCCCTCTCTCTCAAACACTCACACACACACACACACACACACAAACACACACACAGGACTTCACTAGTTGAACTAAAATCTTATTTATAGAAACAAACGCAATACAGTCAGAAAATCACACATAAAGGGTTTAGAAGACGCCTGTTTTGACAAAACGGTACAAAAACACATCTCACAGTGCGAACCAAATAACTTATAATCAAATAACACACACACACACAGAGGGTAAACAAAAATGTTCAAATGTTTGTTAAGCTTAAGGGACTTAACATCAGGGTCATCAGTCCCTAAACTTACAAACTACTTATAAACTACCTTAAACTAAAGACGGTACAAACATTTAAGCCCGGGGGGGGGGGGTTGGAATTCCCGAAGGGGAGCGGCCTCACGCATTGTAGCTTAGCGCCTCAATGCTCTTGGCCCTTCCACTGCGGCGAGGGTAAATAAAAGAAGTGACATACAAAGCCTGCCAGGCCTTAGAAACGGCGATTTTGAAAAACTTTTATAAGAATGTGTAATTATAAATAGTGTAAATACAGACAGTGACAGCAAGTGACAATGTGCTACAAAACACACATGAAGAGGACAATATAAAAATACGTGAGTAATATTAGTAGTCCATTTTATTTAGAATCAAAGTAATCCTATTGCATGATAACTGCCATCGATCGAATTTAACATTGTAGAGTTGACCACTGAAGATGCTTTAGAATAAAGCTGAAAGATTCTGGTCTCAAAGACTAATTTGTAATTCCAACTGCGGAGAAAAGAGGCCAAAAACACAAATAAGAATTATGTAAATAAATATAATATTTCCAGGTTTTCTGTAATAATATAATACTTTTGTCCGTAATTGAAGCATTGCTGCAAGAGATCCAGCTTCAGTGCCAATTAGTAAAAGGGTTCAACGTATCTGGCACGCAGAGGTCGAACACATTAATCCGGTTAAAGCCCGAACTCCGTTTAAACTCGCGTGAAAATTTCGAGGGTGGGATTCCGCGCGCCTATAGCGACTGTAGGTCGGGAGCGATGCGTGTGCGCTTCTGGTGCCAGGAGTGGCCCGGCGTTAACAAGCGGATCGAGAGAGATCTCGTGCTGAGGTCTGTTGCAATAAATCTCTGGCGGGGCGCGGCGCGCGCTCGAATATTCCGCTGACCCTCATTTCTGTCTGCGTCTGTGGGAGAGATAGAGCACTAGGCGCGCTCCGCCGCTGCCGCGGATCTGTTTTTGTAATACGTCATTGCTGCCCGCTGCCCCGCGGCCATCGGTTATTCAGGCGGGCGCAATCGATGGGAACTCCTGAATTACGGGCCGCGGCTGATGAATGTGGCACCGCTGGTGGCTGATATAGCCCCGGTCGCGACAAGTGAGCGCCTATTCTCCGATTAGCCAATCCGTTTCCGCCGCCCCTCCACCGCACTGCCGCGGCGCTGGGGTGAGGGTGAGGTCCGCCGGCGTTCCAGCACTGCTTTGCGTGCTGTAGGGGTGTGAGGCCGGGAGAAGGAATGTTACAGAGTAAGTGGAAGAGTAAGCGATAGGGGTGCAGCGAGAGAGAGAGAGAGAGAGAGAGAGAGAGAGTTACTGAAAGGGAGAGGAGAAGAGGACAGACGCACCAGCATCGTTTCTAACGCCGCCTTTTCCGGTGATTGCGCCTATTGAGTCCTATCGAATAGAAAGCTCTCTACGCTGAATCAGTTGTCTGTGAATTCCCAGACTACGATCCGTCCGTACTCTTTTTCGCAACAGGTTCCTTCGTACTTCTCTATCCAGTTACGATAACAAGGGGTGGGTACGACTATGGGTCGCCGATTTTGAACAAGTTTAACCAAACGTTCTGTGATGGAAGTAAGCGAGACACATATTTCAGCATTTTGCTACAGGCACAAAATTTCTTACCAAAAATTAAAAAGAAAAAAGAGAGATGTACAGCTCAATGACGGAAAATTGTATTTTCAAAGCAATCGACATCTCGACTGAAAAACAGACAATTTTACAAATAAAAATAAATTAATAAAATTCAGCAAACAGTTGCTTGTAATTACTTATTTTAGACGACCGGTTTCAGACACTTGAGTGCTCTTCTTCTGGTCTCTATACAGACAAACAAGTTATTACTATAGCTTTGGATCCAAACTGTTTCAAATTTCTGTAACCAACTTTTGTACGTTTTATAGCCTTTACTGTATACCAATCCACTTGTTTGTCTGTATAGAGACCAGAAGAAGGGCACTCAAGCGTCCGAAACCGGTCGTCTAAAATAAATAATTACAAGCAACTGGTTGCTGAATTTTATTAATTTATAACCTGAACAGTTGCTGAAATGGATAAGGTACTTCAGACAATTTTACATACAACACGTAAAGTTAATAATGTCACTATAATGAACGTTTCGGTGGTTTAATGCTGTAGCTACGATTATTAAACTGATATGCGAATTAGAAAACCAAAATACCGATTTTAACAGTAATTGTATAAGGACGCCTATGAAGATCGTTTAATTCCGAAGAGGCTTTGTCATAGATCTGCACTTAATCTTGTGTGTACAAATTCGATATGAGTAGTAAAATTAAGTAGAAATTTTCCTATGTGAAGGAGATAGTAGATCCGCTGTGAAAGGTATAGGTTAGACAGCCTGTAAAGGAAGAGTGTGGCCATGCGTGATATCGCTAGAGCCCAGGGCGCCATGTTTTTACCAGATTTGGCGGGCTTTGTGTATGTGTGAATAGATACAGTGAGCGTTTCTGTACTGCGGAGTGTCTTAAAAGTTTATGACAGCGAATTCACTGTACAGTTATTTACAGATTGTATTAGGTAAGCACTGCTGCTCTTTTGTACGTCTTCTGTCGGTTCTATTTAAGTAAATTTACTTGTTGTTCATCGGTCGTTGACTGTAACTTTAGTACTTCGCGGCAATTTTTAAGATTAAATGTTGATTTTAAGTTATTAAGTGAATATAATTAATAATGTGTATTCCCATCAAAACAAATGGAAAGTTTAGCAACAAAAAATCTAGGGTTGAAAACATTTTTAATGATTAACTTTTTGGATGTTGTAGAGAAAATAGAATCTAAAGGTTCATTAGAAATAGCAAAGATATTACTGGAAGAGGCCATATCTACATAGTTTGATGCAATTTAAATTCCACCCACCTCTCCTTCAGAAATTAGGAAAATAAGAAACTCTCTCTAGAGCAAAAGGACATGGAATTGATGGCATTTCCAGCAGGATATTAAAAGCTTGTTCCCAAGAGGTAAGTATGATTCTTACTCAGTTATGTAATAGGTCTTTGAAGAAGGTGATTTTCCTGGATGGACTGACATATGCTGTTGTTAAACCTTTGCATCAATAAGGGGATACGTCTGATGTCAACAACTACCGCCTCATCTCACTTCTGACAGCTTTATCAAAAAATTTTGAAAAAGTTATGTATTCTCGAGTTGCTTCACATATTAAAAGTAAAGTTCTAACAAAATGTCAGTTTTGTTTAAAAAAACAGAGAATGCTATTTATAACTTCACTGATGAAAAATTAAAAATGCTTTGAATAACCAAACATCTCCAGTTTGGATTTTTTTTATCTCTCAAATGCTATTGATTTTGTAAATCATGGGATTCTTCCAGATAAGCTTAAGTATTGTGGTATGAGTGGGACAGTACACAAATAGTGTAATTCACACTTAACTGGAAGAGTGCAGAAAGTTGAAATAAGCAGTTCACATGATAATTCCTGTAACTGGGGAGTTATCAAAAATGGGGTCCCACAAGGTTCGGTCTTGGGTCCTTTTCTGGTCTTAATATACATTAATGACTTGCTTTTCTACATTCACGAAGATGCTATGATAGTTCCTTTTGCTGATAATACAAGTGTAGCTATCACACGTGATAAACAGGAATTAACTGATGAAATTGTAAATAATATCTTTCAGAAAGTTATTAAGTGGTTCTCTACAAATCGACTCTCATTAAACTTTTGATAAAAACCAGTATATACAGTTTCATACGGTAAATGGCATGTTACCATTATTAAATTTGGACTTGAACATAAATCTGTAGCTAAGGTAGAATATTCAAAATTTTTAGGTGGTTGCATTGACGAGGGATTGAATTAGAAAAAACACATTGAAGATCTACTAAAACGTTTCCGTTCATCTGTAAATGCTATCAGGATCATAGCAAAATTTTGTGATATACATATCAGTAAATTAGCTTTATATGCTTATTTTCATTCACTGCTTTCATATGGGACCATATTCTGGGGCAATTCAACATTGAGTAAATAAGTATTCATTGCACAAAAGCGTGTAATCAGAATAAATCCTGGAGCCAACCCAAGATCATCCTGCCGACATTTATTTAAGGTTCTAGGAATCTTCACTGTAGCTTCACAATATAAATATTCACTCATGAAATTTGTTATTAACAATCCCACCCAATTCAAAAGTAATATCAGTATGCATAGCTACAACACTAGGAGAAAGGGTGATATTCACTATTCGATGTTAAATTTTTGGCACAGAAAGGGGTGAATTATGCAGCCACAAAAGTCTTCGGTCACTTACCGAGTAGCAACAAAAATCTACAGCCAACTGCTATTTAAAAAGAAATTAAAGGTATTTCTAAATGGCAACTCCTACAACCTTGGGATGAATTTATAAATCTAACTTAATGTAAAAAAATTATAAATAAATAAATAAGGAACAAAATAAAAATTATATTTTAAACCAAATTAAAAATCCTTAAAATATTTACCATTAAAAAACTGACACGCTCCACATCAGTACGAAATGTCGTATATATGGTCTATGGTGCAAGTATTAAGCTAATCTCACCTAATCATTCAATGATAATTTATCAAAATGATCAAATGTAGTGTTCCACACTTCAGGTACTCTTTCTTGTCCACGGTAGAGTTGTCAAGCGTTCCAAGGCTCCTAGCTGCAGACAGCGCCGCTGCTCGCCGTCGGAGGTTCGAGTTGTCTCTGGGGCGTGGGTGTATCTCTTGTTCTTAGAATACGTCAGATAAGTAGATTTCAAGCCTGATACAGTAAAGTCCCATTTAGTTACAGGCATTTGAATATCCTTTTAACTTTGTGGTAAATGTTGATATTTTTTTCACTGTTTAATGTGTTTGAATCGTTGTAAAGTTTTGTAATCAAGCGCAATTAGCCGCGGTGGAGTGGACAAGCGCTCTAAGGCGTCTTGAAACGGAGCGCGCGGCTGTACGCCATCGGAGTCATCCTTCGGGCAGGGATGTGTGTGCTGTCCTTAGGTTAGATTCAGATACTTTAAATAGTTTGTTAGCTTAGTGATAACCACAGTAGTTAAGCCCCATAGATTTGTAAACATTTTAACGAAGTCAGTTGAGAATAACGCTGAAGTTATCTATGAGAGCCCCATGTCACGTTGTTTGCCCACCATGAACTCCGTAACTGTTCAACGCATCTCAATAAAATTTTCCACAGTGTATGTGATTTGAACCATCTTATTAGGATTAATGAACTCAATAAATATCTCTGACTAGTTACATGCTCTTATCTAGGTTTGGTAAGTGTCCAATAAAAAGGAATGAGTTTCGGCTTGACGCCTCGCCTTCTGATAATACACTCGAGAGCAAAGCGAAAGGCCACTGATTCGAAACAAGCTCGGATTGTGGATTTTCTCACACTCGGTTGTAACTACGTCTTCACTTGTCAACGGTGTGAAGAGTGTTTACAAACGACACGTCGTTAGGAATCCTCGTTCAACTATATGTTTCCTTTTGCTGTTGGATAACGGGGGTATGTTAGGGCCAGTCAAGTCGAGTAAGAGGCGTCCAGTCGAAAGAATTTCACCAGCCTACATTTCTTTGGATCAACAATTTATTTGCCATTTATGTAAGACATGACCTAGATTTAAAAAATATTTCGTGTGTTTCACTTCACTCTAGTTGTGCTGAATGTTATTTTACATAAAATTCCGCGATAATAAAGGACAATGTTCGTTCGTTTGTATTTTATACAAATTTATACTTTATTTTTGAATTTGATGAAAATTTTCACACTCCAAAACAGTGAGACGATCACTGTCTACATATTATTCCGTATGGTGCGGGGCAGAGAATAATTTTCTAGCACATTTGTACACAAATCTACATTTTTATTCCGATGTTCCACACTTTATCTTCAACATAAGAGGTAGTCCACAGAGTATGTAACATATCGTACGGTACATAGCGAAGGGTACCGTACAATGTACAAGGACACCGTTTCATCGGTCCCCGTGCATGTTATAACGTGGATGTATGGTTCGGTGGAGAAGGTTTAATGTATCTCCAAAGACACCATACGTTGCTTTGGGCAGGGTACCTCGAAATAATCTTCGACGCCGCTTTACCAATCGCCAAGAAAGTTGTGATAACGGTGTAACTGTTCATTGTCATAGGAAAAGGATATGGACTGAGAGAGTGTCAGCAGGAGATGGGGGTGGGCCGAGAGAGGGGTACAAAGAGACTAACATTTATTATCGCTTATAATAAGAGGCCAGTAAACTGCGGGAGGAGGAAATGGTGGCGCAGGAGAAATGGAGTGAGTTGGAGGTAGATAGAGGAGGGAGGAGGATATGAAAAAGACTGGTTAAAAGAGGAGATGGACTGAAAAAGTTTGAAATGGACGGAAAGAGGAAATGGGGAGAGAGAGAGAGAAGAGGAGGGATGATTCAAAAGGTAGGGGGAGAGAGAAGGCGAATAGAGAAATAAGAGATGAAATGAGTACAACGAGACAAAGAGAGAAGAGACTGACAGAAGATTGGATAGATAAAAACGTCGGGATTTAAGGCTAGTAAGGAACTATATATGCAAAAAAAAAAAAAAAAAAAAAAAAAAAAAAAAAAAAAAAAAAAAAAAAAAAAAAAAAAAAAAAAGGTCTAACAAGCGACTTAACTATAGGTTATCTGTGTGTTTCCTAAATCAGTTATGTCGGTTCCGCTCGTAACCGATTATATGTCGGATTCTAATAAAAAGTAAGAACTGTTTACGTAGACATTCGTGGCCAGAGTCAGACGACATAAAAGTATTCTGGGTGTTGTACCGCGTCATGATGTAAGAAGGCTATCACTTAAGTAACCGACGTTTCGGCAAACGTTACAGTGGCATTCATCTGGGTATACTGATGTGTGCTGGTTGTTACTACACTTTATATTTACTTTCAATTAGACATTACGCCAAAAATTCACATATAACATCGCTTATTTTTAAAAAAATTATGTAGCGTTGCCACTGCCCTCCCTGTCTCACCTAGGTACACTTCTCCACACTTGCATTCCACCTTGTATACTCTTGATGCGTGTAGTGCCTCTATCTTGTCTTTTGTGGAACCAAGTACATCCTGGATCTTGTGACTACTATAGTAGAAAGGCTGGACACCAACCTGGCGAAGATGTTTAGCAGTCCGATCTGTGACTTTTTTACATACGGTAAGCGTGCTTCTGGCTGTTTTTATTGACTTCCTGCTTACTGCTGTTTCTTTTATTTGTGTCCATGGCGGTGTGAATCACTCTATGGTTGTAGCCATTGGCCAGAAATGTTGTTTCTAGTTTGTTGAGCTCAGCTGTTTTGTTGTATTCACCACTTAGCCGCTGCGCGCGAATCGTCAGTGAGCGGATAACAGTGTTCTTCTGTGCTTGGTGGTGGTTTGATTGGGCGTGCAAATACCTGTCGGTATGTGTAGGCTTCCGATATACCCTGTGCCCAAGTGTGCCTTGCCTTGTTCTATAAACTTCCACATCTAGGAATGGAATGGCGCCAATCCTTCTCGATCTCTAATGACGTAATGTCTAATTGAAAGTAAATATAAAGTGTAGTAACAACCAGCACACCCATCAGTATACCAGATGAAGGCCACTGTAACGTTGGCCGAAACATCGGTTATTTAAGTAATAGCCTTCTTACATCATGACGGTACAACACCCAGAAAACTTTTATGTCAGTAACAACTGTGTTACACGATATCAACCCATTAAAAAAAAAAAAAAGTATTGAATAGTAAAGGCAAACTGCAGCCGGTGAGTCATAGTTATGTACAGACAGCCGGTCGCGGTGGCCGAGAGGACTGAGGCGCTTCAGTCACTGTCTGCACGGCAACTACGGTCGGGGGTTCGAATCCCCCATCGGGCATGGATATTTGTGCCGTCCTTACGATTAGCTATTTCATAAGTAGTCTGTAAGTTTAGGGACTCATGACCCCGTAGTTAAGTCCCATAAAATAATAATAATTAAAATTAAAATTATGTACAGACAGAGGTCTACTCTGTGGGAAAGTATATACTAGTCAAACATATTTCAAACAACGTCTTGAGTCCCAAATATTCGTAAACGTCTGAAATTACATTTCAGTATGCAGTCAAAAGTAACCAGCTTCATGTTTTTGAGAGCAAAGTAGATACGGGTCAAATCCCAAAGTCTAGCCACGATGCCGCTCACCATCTATCGGTGAGTTCCCCTTCGAAAATTTCTCGGCGGTTATTTCAATTTTTTCTTCTGCCTTTCTCAATATTTAAATTAACATATAACCAGGATCAGTGCACCTCGGTTGCACAGTGGTAGATGTCGCGAGCTCGATCCCCATCAGGTCCTAGGATTTTTGTCTGTCACTTTCCAATTGTTTCACATTTGGCAGTATTGCTCAAATGTGGTTCGGAACGCACGTTAAACTGTAGGTCCCCCTATAACTGGCTGGGTAAGTCAGTTCGAAAGTCGGAGGAAGGCAACGGCATACCACCTCCAAACAGGACCATGCCTAGTAAAGCACTGTGGTGTTCAATCTTTGGATTGTTGACTGCTTTACCTTTTACCTTTATAAGCAGGATCCATTCCCATGAACCAACCACGTTGCCGAGGTGAGGTGGGTTGCGTGCCTCAACGATACCTACACGATACCTATAAATGTACCGTAGGTGCTACCACAGTGGAGGTGTACGTGTGGAGAGGCCACACAAATGTGTGGTTCCTGAATACGGGCTGCAGACTTTTCAGTAGTTGCAGGGGCAACAGTGTATATGTGTGACTGACCTGGCCTTGTAATGTCAGCTAATGTAGCTACTCCACACAGTTACTGCAAACGACTGAAATTAGGGGTAAAAAGCAGCCGTTACTTTTCCGAAGGGCAGGCACTTCAACTGTATGGACATATTATGACGGCATCCTCTCGGATGGAATACTGCGAAAGTAAAATAGTTCCACCATTCGGATCTCCATGGGGCGGGGGGAGGTCTGCTCAGGAGGATGTCATCAGTAAAGAAAATACTAGAATTCTAAGGATGCGAGCGTGGAATGTTAGATCCCTTAATCGGGTAGGTAGGTTAGAATATATAAAAAGGAAAATGTATAGGTTGAAGTTAGATATACTGGGGATTAGTGAAGTATGCTGGAAACAGGAACAGGATTTCTGGTCAAGTGAGTCAGTATTATATATACAAAAGCAGTTGGGGTTTTTTCAGGGATAGGTCTAGTAACGAATAATAAAATAGCAAAGTGGGTAAACTGCTATGAGTAGTGCAGTCATTACGTAATCGTACTCACGATAGATAGAAAGCCAACATCGACCGCAGTAGTACAAGTTTATATTCCCACTAGCACTGCCAATGATGAGGCGATCGATAACATGTATGAGGAGGTAAAGGAAATTATGCAGTTAAGGTTGAGGAGAATTGTGAGAGGGGACTGGAACTCAATAGTAGGAAAAGGAAGGGAAGGGAAATTAGTAGGTCAACATGAACTGGGAAAAATGAATGAAAGAGGAATCCGCGTGGAAGAATGTTGCACGGACACTTGGTTCAAGAATCATGAAAGGGACATTTATACCTGGAAGAGACTCCGGAAGATACCAATATATTTAATGGTGGTAAGACATAGATTTGGAAACCAGGTAAGACTCTGAAAATATCTTATTTGTTATGTACTGCAGAATGAAACTGAAGAAATTGTAGAAAGGTAGGAATATATGGAGATGGGACCTGGATAAATTGAAGGAATCTGATGTTCTTGAGAATTTCAGAGGGAGATTTTGGAAACAGATAACAGAAGAAAGAAGAAATAAAACTATAGAAGGGGAATGCGTAGCCTGCAGAGGTGAAATAAGGCAGCAGATGACCAAATAGGTAGGCAAGACCTATAAAAAATCCTTGGATATCGCAGGAAACACTGAATGAAATAGATGAAAGGAGAAGATATAAATATGCAGTAAATGAAACAGGTAAAATGGAGAACATACGAGTAAGAAATGGAATTTAACAAAGTGTGGAATGGCTAAGAAGGAGTGGCTAGAAACCAAATACAAGTCTGTATAACTAGGGGAAGACTAGATACCGCCTACAGGAAAATAAAAGAGACATTTGGAGACAACAAAAAAAAGGTGTATGATTACCAAGAACTCAGATGAAAAACCAGGCCTGAGTAGAAAAGAAAGACGGAAGTTTGAAATAGTATATAGAGGGACTCTACAAAGGAAATGAACTTACAGATAATATTGTAGGAAAGAAAGAGGAAGTACATAAAGGTGAAACAGTAGATACTGTACTGAGAGATTTATTTCACAGAGCACTGAAAGATCTAAACCGAAACAAGGCCCCTGGAGTATCTGATATTCCATCAGAGACATTGAAGTCTATGGGAGAACCAGCAATGACAAATGTATTTCACCTGATGCGTAAGATGCATGAGACAGGCTAAGTACTCTCAGACTTTAAAAAGGTTTCCTGTTGGTCTAGGTGTTTCCCAAGCCTGTTGGATCTGTCGAGAGTTACACCCAAATATTTGGCTTGTCGAAAGATAACATTTAACTCTCTATTTACCATTCTCTTGGTTAGATGGAATGAACTGCTTCTGTTTTATTGGGTTTTGGAGCAATTATCTACTATTTGTAAAACTGGTCGAGCTTTACTAGGTCGTTGGTCAGTGTTTCCTCACCAAACACTATATTCGTAATTTTTTTTTGTTTTTTTGTGGGGTGGGGGGGGGTGGGGGGGGTTGGGGGGTTGCAATCGCTACATCGACGGTGTAACTAAATTTTAGACAGTCAGTGCTGACTATATCATTGGTGTACAAGTTAAATAAAAGCAAGGCCAGAACGGAAACCTACAGAAGCCCATTTTTTGTAGTACAAGGTCCACATGTTCTATCCTCTACGTTAACAAAGTGTAGATAACCTCCAAGATGGCGCACCCTGGGCAACGCACTGTTTCTTTTCAAATCGGCATAAAGTCTACACACATGGCAGCCGAATGAATCGTGATTACAGCCATAAGGTAAAGAATCACTTTAATAATAGACAACTGAAGGTAATTCTCCGCAGTGTAGAAAAAGGCTACGACGTACAATCGCAATGGGGCGGAATTAAGTGTGGGGTGCCCAAAGGGGTCTGTTTTGGGACCGTTGCTGTTTCTTATTTATATAAATGATATGCGTTCGAGTATAACAAGTGATTGCAAAATATTTTTGTTTGTTGATGATACCAGCTTGGTAGTGAAGGATGCTGTTCGTAATATATGCAATAATGCAGTTAAAGAGATAAGTTCATGGCTTGTAGAAAACAAGTTGATGTTAAATCACAGGAAAACTCAATTTTTTCAATTTCTAACACATAAGTTGAAGAAAGCTGACATTCTGATTACACATAGTGGGCATATGGTGAAACTGAGCAGTTTAAATTTATAGGTGTTCAGACAGACTGTAAGCTGTCGTGGAAAGCCCATATTCAGGATCTTGTTCCAAAACTAAATTCTGGTATATTTACCATTAGAAAAATATCTGAAATAAATGATTTTTCAACACGAAAAGTATTACGCTTACTTTCACTCACTTAAGACGTACGGCATTATTTTTTGGGATAACTCGGCTGATTCAAAAACATGTCTGGCTCAGAAAAGGGCGATTCGAGCAATATGTGGTGTAAGTTTACGAACGTCATATCGAACCCTTTTCAGTAGTCTGGGAATTATGACACTGATACGTTTTTTCTTTAATGTCGTTTGTTGTTAATAATATCAGCTTATTTCCACGAGTTAGTAGTTTTCACTGGGTGAATACTAGACAGAAGTCGAATCTACATTTGCATCAGACCACCTTGTCACTTGTGCAGAAAGGTGTACAGTATTCTGCACCATCCATTTTCAATAAGTTACCACAAGAACTGAAGAATCTTATCACTAACCCACACGCTTTCAAATCGAAATTGAAGAGTTACCTCATGGCTCACTTCTTTTATTCTGTCGAGGAACTCTTAGAAAAGTTGAACAATTAAGCTAATTCATTTTTAATTGATTCTTTTCAGTTTCAGATTCTCGTGTGCATAGGACTACTTAAAAGTTTTCTATTACCATTCTTGTGTTAAACTTCATGTATTGACTTGTTCCATGACCATGGAGTCTCACTCCTCCATTAGGTCCTGTGGAAAGAAATCAGTGTTATTATTATTAATAATATAATAAAGTTGCTGCAGATGATTGCTGTGGATTAGGTAGGAAATTGGGCTTTACGCTCAACTAACCTGTTACAGTGGATAATGCTGCTGCCTGTGCGGTATTATTTTACTAGTAATGTCTTAGATCTGAAGCAGTGCCTGGTCGTTGTATAATAAACGAGATTCCACCGCAGGGTGCGGTACCTGAATCAAATTTAAACGGTAGCCGCGCAGGTTCGTGCATCGTGATTGGTTTACGTCACAGATATGAGAACGTGACCAAAATATCGGTGAGGTCGCGCAGGTTGCGATCGCAAGCCTTTCGCCCCCCTAACCTCCGCCCCACCCCCTCACACTACCCCTTCCCACACTATGCCATCGCCCCACTCGGCTGACGGACGACTTTCATTTCGCGGTGGCGAACAGCCCCATGGCTGCCGGAATATCTCGTAGAGCTGAATTTTGTTGCGCGCGATTGAAATGAATGGCACTCGTATATGAACGTGCGGTGCCGTGTGTTGCTTCAAAGCGTGACATTTACGATAACGAAACAGAGGTAACGCGGCAATGCAATATAGTGTGACACCGTAGAGGACGGAGATTCAAAATATTGGCCCTCAAACCACTGTCACCCGTACAAAAAATGCGCTGTGTGGCCTGTTGATCTACCTCTAGTCCTCTTCAAGGACGGGAGAAAGAGGCGCACCTCAAATGTCTGCGAACACAATAAATCATAGGGTTCGACAACGCAAATAAATTGTCTGCTCAGCAAGTTTAGACATGGAGCACTGAGGCGGAGCCAGGTAACATACGTTCACCTAGGAATGTAGAAAACCGCCTAAAAGCTGACGTCGACCTGGCTTCGACAATCCTACCCGACCCGGAAAGTGGCGCTTGTTGTCGTTCAAATGATCAAATGTTTGTAAATCTATCGGACCAAACTGCGTGGTCATCAGTCCGTAGCTTACAAATTACTTAAACCTAGGTTTACTGATGCTGTTTGCTGATGATGCTGTGGTGTATGGGAGGGTGTCGTCTGTAACTGACTGTAATAGCATACAGGATGACTTAGACAAAATTTCTAGTTTGTGCGAAGATTAGCAGCTAGCTCTCAATGTAGAAAAAATGTAAGGTGATGCGCATGAGTAGAAAAAACAATCCCATAATGTTCGAATACAGCATTAGTAGTGAGCTTCTTGATGCTGTCACGTCGTTCAAATATCTAGGCGTAACATTGCAGAGCGATATGAAATGGAATGAGCATGTAAAGACAGTTGTGAGTAAGGCGGACAGCCGACTTCGGTTTATTGGGAGAATTTTGGGAAGATGTACTTCACCTGTAAAGGATACCACGTATAAAAGGCTTGTACGACCACGTCTTGAGTATTGCTCAAGTGTTTGGGACCCGCAGCAGATCAGTTTAAAGGAAGACAATGCGCGAGTGTCACGGAAATGCTCCGTCAACTCAATTGGGAATCGCTGGAAGAAAGACGACGTTCTTTTCGTGAATTTCTTTTAAGTAAATTTAGAGGGCGGGAATTTGAAGCTGAGTGTAGTACGCTACCGCCTACTTACATTTCGCGTAAAGATCGCATAGACAAGAGAAATTAGGGCTTGTACGGAGGCATATAGGCATTCCTTACGGTGAATTGCGGAGTATGTATGTAGATGTAGAAACTAACCTAAGGACAAGCACACACACTCATGCCTCAGGGAGGACTCGATCCTCCACGGCGAGTAACCGCGCGCTCCGCAGCGAGACACTTTAGTCCGCTCGGCTACTCCACCACGGCCTTGTCGTTTATATAAATACGATATACACGGACATTGCACATCGTATCCACTGTTGGATGGTCTTTTCTTCCTGCGAAATAGTGTCTGGAATGTCTCTTCAACATCTGTGAGCTTTAGAAATTGAAAACCGGATTCATGGTCCATTATAACTTACGTTACAAAAAACCTCATTTGGAGATTACGTGCACTCAGACGAGTAGTAAGGGCAATATCTAGCATTACGTTCACCGCTAATGAACTGGAATTTCGCTCGTAATTAACATAGGGCACAAATAGACCACGATCTGCAATGGAGATATTCCTGCCTACGCAGAACATTGTTCGTTGGTGTTTACTGCTTTCACTTCAAGTTGTTCTCTTATTTCTTTCTCGATCGTCTTTAGTTAAGTGATATGTATCGTACTTGTGAAAGCATGTGATCAGCAATGAAACACCCTTTTCCTCTGTATCTATGTTAATTTTATTCCCTATAGCTTCCAGAAGTTCATTTCCGAAAGAGCATAACAATATGGGTACGCCTCGATGGGCAAATGGTTTCAGTGCGTCATTAAAGGAAAAGACTGCGAGAAAAGGGAAATATACCGGGTGATCAAAGAGTTAGTATGAATTTGAGAACTTAATAAATCACGAAGTAATGTAGATGGAGAGGTAAAAATTGACACATGCTTCAAATGACATGAGGTTTTAATAGAAAAAAAAAAAGTTCAAAAAATGTCCGACAGATGTCATGTGATCAGAAAAGCAATAATTAATAACAAATTAAGACAAGGCAAATATGATGTTCTTTACGGGAAATGCTCAATATGTTCACCATCATTCCTCAACAATAGCTGAATGTCATTAAATTATAATTCAATCCGATCAAGGTGCTTTACAAACAAGTTGCAATAATGGCCAAAATCATTTGATTGTCAGTATCTAAGCAAACAATTAACCGTCAAATTAATCTCAAAGCAATTCTAATCCAAATAACGATAAGATAGAAGCCAGTCTCTCTTAAAATAGGACAGCAGTTTCCCTCAAACTGTGAAATATTATTCTTAAGATTTTAGGTAACCTATCTTAATAATTTTTCTTTTACGTAAAATTTTTAAAGGAAATACAAAAGGTCAAGCAATTCTTCGTTAGGGCCAAAATCAGAGCGAATTTCTTTCCTAAGCAATTAACAGTAAAATAATTCAAATAATGCGTAAATACAGAAATAAAAAACAGTTGTTGTTGTTGGATCTTACTGTTAGCAAGGAGTACACGAAACCAGTTTCTATCCCTATTCAAATAGATATAGTACTCTGATATAGGGGCATGAAGGTGGCATAATGGAATGCCGAAACTGGTGGCTAAGGAATAAATGTTCCTGTAAAACATACGGATGATTGTAACCTGTTTCATACGTAGTCTTGACAGGCCGCAGTCCCAGCTCCACCATGAACGATGGCTTCAATAACACAAGAACAAGTATGTTAAAAAAAAGGGCAGCAGTTGCCCTATAACTGTGAAAGATTAATTGCCAGATTTCAGACAAATTTGCCTGATAAATTTTACATCACGAGGCAATAATGCTAGCACAAATTTTCTAAGGCAGAGAACAGGTAAGTACAAATATAAATAGAATTGCTACATTCACAGCTTTAAATTAAACGCGTCGCTTCGAGACACAGAAGGCGACTACCGGGCAACCGGCCCAAATAACAGGAGTTAACGTTTAGGTTGCCAAGAAGAAAGATATTATTAAGATAGCAGATCTTTAAGGCAAATTTTAATTTTGCGATACACAACCTTAGTTAACTGGCACGAGCAAACAATAACTATCACCGTGACGCACTACCATCAACATATAGAGCAAGGATTATTGATGTTGTTGTGGTCTTCAGTCCGCAGACTGTTTTGATGCAGCTCTCCATGCTACGCTGTCCTGTGCAAGTCTCTCTGAGAATACGTTCGGCAACCTACATCCTTTTGAATCTGCTTACTGCATTCGTCCCTTGGTCTCCCTCTACGCCGGCCGCGGTGGCCGAGGTGGCTGAGGCGCTCCAGTCACGGTCAGCACGGCCACTACGGTCGGGGGTTCGAATCCCCCCTCGGGCATGGATATTTGTGCCGTCCTAGTTCGTAAGTAGTTCATAAGTAGTTTGTAAGTTTAGGGACTGATGACCCCGTAGTTAAGTCCCATAAGCTTAACAAACATTTAACATCCTTATCGTCCACGTTTCACTGCCATACAATGCTACACTCCAGACAAATGCTTTCAGAAAGGACTTTCTAACATTTAAATTAATATTGGATGTTAAAAAGTTTCGTTTCTTTAGAAACGCTTTTCTTCCCACAGCCATTCTGCATTTTATATCTTCTTTACTTCAGCCATCAGAAGTTATCTTGCTACCCAAATAACAAAATTCATCTACTACATTTATTGTCTCATTACCTAATTTAATTCCTTCAGCATCGCCTTTCTGACATTGCATTCCATTACCTTCGTTTTACCTTACGTAATTATGTTGTGTAATACGGCCTAAGGCGCAGAAGAACACTCAAAACAGCGAACCATAGTTGGCTAAGATTTAATATTGTAATACAATCGGTTACTTATTTAGTAACAATAGGCTTTCAACAAGACACAGGCGAAACCACAATAAAATATATTTGTCAATTAGCAGAAATACTTACTTTAGCAATGTCTGCGATCCAAGAGGTTTGGCAAAGAACAATAAGACAGGCAGTTCATGCCGTCAGAAACAATATAGGGCTCCGCACTATGCCCTTAGTAAAACTTACATACCGAACACGAAATATTGGTATGATAGATCACTGTTGAACAGGATAAGTAACGCATGTAACTTAAGAATTATTAACAACTCTGAGGATAACTATAAAATATACATAAATATAAGTTCCAGTCTGAGCCTCAGAATACCAGCACCCGCAAGCTGACAGGGAGAACTTCTCAACAGTACTCCAATCCCATAGGCAAGATATCTGAGCCGGCCGCGGTGGCCGAGGGGACTGAGGCGCTTCAGTCACGGTCTGCACGGCCACTAGGGTCGAGGGTTCGAATCCCCCCTCGGGCATGGATATTTGTGCCGTCCTTAGTCTTAGTTAGTTCGTAAGTAGTTTGTAAGTTTAGGGACTGATGACCCGGTAGTTAAGTCCCATAGACTATACAAACATTTGAACATTTTTTCAAGATATCTGATATTTAAGCAGACAAGTGCAGGCCATCTCGCTCAAAATTTCAATAGCACCAAATCCCGGCCGCCCATACTGCCACCAACCGCATCGGCCCAAGCGCTTGTCACTGCTTTCCTAGCATCGGTGTTCCTCCTTCCGGCACCACACCTCAACTCCCTCACTCAAAGCCACAGACCCGCCCCGCGTTTCAACGGGCACGCCCTCTAGCGTAGTTGCACAGCAAGGATGCCCTCTAGGGCAGGAACGAAGATAGCGGTGGAGAGAGGCGGAAAAACAAACCACACAAACCGTGACACGGCTCAGTTTGTAATCGTAAGACGTTAAGTCCTCTGGATTCACAAACACTTGAACATTATTCGCAACTTGCTAATCGTCAATGAAATGAAATGAAAATCTCGAGTGGGTGACGAATTCAACAACCATCCTCCCCTCCTCTCCTCGTCGTTTTAGCTGCCTTACATAACAGATGCCTTACACAGCAGGTTTACATAGCAGCCTTACAGTCTTTGTTAGAAAATTTCGAAATTGGTTTTACCAACATACATCGATTTCAAACTTATTTAGCATAATATTTTTAAATATTTTCAGACAGATTCCTCAGTCGCTAAGTCAGCTGGGATTCACTGTTGTGATAAAAGTTTCGTTTCTTTATTTTATTCTTTTATTTTTCAGTACCATGGTATAAAATTCCCATCTTTATTCTCCCATACAATTTCAGATGTAAAAAGCGGCAGTTTATTACCATTATTATAAAACCGATGCAGCATTTTAGTTGTGGCCATTCAATGTGCAGATCCTGCCATTTAGTTGGGGCTTCGTGAACTTCACTCAAGCGTTCAGAGAGAGGCTTCTCACATTAGTAACCAAACTTTTCTCTCAATGTCTTCTTTCGTAGATTTATTTACTTTATAAGTAGTGTCGTATTTAAAATTCTCGAATCTTACTGAAATTTTTTCTTTCCTCAAAAACTATCGTCTTTTAAAAGCCCAAAACAGTGTGAAAATGAAGAGCATTTAAGGGACGGGTACCTCGGAAAAGTTGTGATAAAGACGTTTCCGTACAATGTGAGATCATAAAATGTAAACTTTCACGGCCGGCGTTGTCTTCAGGTAAAATTTCCGGGCTGATGGGCCGTGGTCCAGATGTAAAACTACCTCCCGACGTTTCGTCTCCAACTGCGGGAGACATCTTCAAAGGTCTTCCAGCTACTGCCACTGTGGGCCGAGGGACTCTCGCATTTATAGAGGGCATAGAGGGCGCCACCATACGCCACGTGATACTGACTTTGTAACTATCTCTGGATGACGTCGTCATTCTCGATTAGAAATAATCGATTGTCGTTTTGCTGGTGCAGTATCGACATCCATATTTTATTTAACTTCAGACCTTCTTCTTTCCTATTAAAATTATTCTGGTGTTTGTGGATCTCTATTGCATCTCTATACATGCGTGCATGGTACTGAGGTGTCCTAGCTAAAACGCTCTTCTCGTCAAATTTTATTTCATGTTTTCCTTTTTGAAAAATATGTTCAGCCACTGCTTTTTCCATGTGGCCCAGACGACAGTTCCTTTTATGTTCAGATATGCGAGTGTTGACGCTTCTTTTTGTTGTACCAATATATACTTTACCACAGCTGCAAGGAATTTTATAAACCCCAGGTGTTGCTAGGGGGTGACGTGCATCTTTTGGTGATCTCAAATATTCTTTGATCTTTTTTGTGGGTCTGTAGATGGTTTCGACGCCATGTTTGGCCAATACTTTCCCGATTCGATCGGTAATCCTGCTAATGTACGGCAGAAAAACTTTTCCAGATTGTTTTCGTTGTTGCTCAGAACTTCTGGATTCTTCTCTTCTTTGATGGAGAGCTCGATCAATTTCCTTGGCACCATATCCATTTTTCTTGAAGGCCGACCGTAAGTGATTTAATTCATCCTCCAAGTAAACTGGCTCACAAATTTTGTTGGCTCTATCCACCAAGGTTTGAATGATACCTCTTTTTTGCCTCGGATGATGGTTTGACTCCTTGTGGAGCAACGCGCCTTGTTGTTCTTGGCTATTTCCACGTGAAAGATCACGGAACATCTTGCCTGAGCGTACAGAGATCGTAAAGGTCTACTGTGCGAGAAATAACTGCACAACTGCGGCTCGAAAGTCGTTTGCGACCGAATTCAAACTGAAGACAACTGGTCAAGTTGTGCCAACGATAAAGAATTAGATTCGCAACTTTGAGAGAACGGGTAATGTTCGTGATGAGAGTGCTGGCATCGTAGGTCGTCCAAAAGGTGTAAAAACGCTGTAAACACCAAAAAGACACTCGCTTGTTCAAAAGAACGTCAGGAAATCGATCAGACGCACTACACAAACCCATGAAACAGCAGTTATGTTTCGCTAACGCTATTTTAAACGAAACTGAAGAGCAGAACTATCGTGTGACTATGGTTCGGTTTCAAAAAGCCTACTTCCTTGTCGAACGAATCATGATAAATCAGATGTAATGCCTTTGGGGGCGGACAGTTCGCATTTCGCGACCTGAATATCTCTTCACCATCAATGAGTGACTATGTGGTGTGCAATGGCCTGTCTCGTAATAATCGATGCGGTACTCCTTGACGGAACGTAAAGTTAATGGACTATGATATGATCACCATTATCCAAAGTGACCCTAACGTCAACAACATGTTGTTCAGGGAAGACGGCTTTCGACGCCCAACTAAGCAACAGAGTGTTAAATGTTCTGGATGAACGCTTTCGGTAATGAATTCTGGCTGTGGACTATCCACAGGCAACTAGCACGGGCATCGACAAGCTTAAATATTCTCCGGATCTGAACAAATGCGACTCCTTTTCGTCGGGCTACTTTAAAGACGATGTGTACAGAAATCATTCCATACCCAATGCTTAGCTGAAAGCAGCCTTTCAGCACGTCGTCGACAGCAAAGATTTTACGACACTTTGCAAAACTTCGCCACATCATTGCCACGGAAGGCAGCGTTATGGAATGTGTCACAACCTCAATCCTTATATCTGCAGGGTCATTTATATGATGAAGAAAGTGTGTGCACGCCTTTCTTCTGTAAGGTGAAAATGTTCAAATGTTTGTAAAGCTTAGGGGTCTTAACTGTGGGGTAATTAGTCCCTAATCTTACAAACTAATTTAACTTATACTGAAGGCAACACAAACATGTATTTCCGAGGGAGGATTCGAACCTCCGACGCGGGAGGCCGCATGATCCGCAACTTGGCGGTCAAGACCGCTCGGCTACTCCCGCGCGGCATTCTGAAAGTAATTCACGTTTTGTTTCATGTAGTTCAATAATTATTATTCTTTATAATGGTGGTCCACGCACGCCGCTGTCCGTTCTATTTAGTTTCCCGCATACGCTAGTGCAAGAACGGTTGTCTCGTGACCGCTAACCGAAGGGGAACTGCAAGTACGAGCGGGCCTCTACTGAACTGTACCGCCACCTGCCTGCATTTTCCCCCTGGTTTCGCTCTGGTAAGGTCGTCTGTTTGTAATTAGACTCATACAGCTTAAATGTACACCAGCGAAGACTATACAGATATGATACTTATCAATGAAGAATTGTACCCCAATATAGCTGAGGTGCAAAGACTGTCTTCAAATATTTTCCAAAGCCATGTCCGTCTACTGTGCTTTTTAACGAATGTAGGTGTCTATAAGATTCTATGGAGCTTACCAGGTATGACATGTGATAAGTCCAATATGCGAATCACATGATTTTTCGCGGAACTTTATTATTTTTTTAGGTTTGAGCACATCCCACGCGTGGTAATCACAGCTTAAATGAATTAATACATACTTACAATGTAGTATAAAGAAAATTGTTATCGAAATATTTAATTTAGGGTGCAATATTACTTGTATATATAATAAAAGGACAAAGAAGAGCTGCAGTAGGCTTGAGTGTATAGAAGTCTTAGGAACTGTAGGAACTCAAATGGCATTCCTTTAAGCTGCACATACACCTACAGCTGTATGGAGAATATTTCTAAATTAGGGTATCCTTCAGCAGACGTCTTTTATATAAAGAAGACGTCAATATGAATTTTATCAGCAAGGAATTATGGTGAGGTGAATGCCATTTTATCAATGACTCCACAGTCAACAGACCTAATCTACATCACCGGGCACCTGCACATCCACACTGCTTACGACCATGGCACACAAAAAATGTTCAAATGTTTGTACATCTGTCGGACTCAACTGCTTGGTTATTAGTCTGTAGCTTACAAACTACTTAAACTAAGGAAAACGAAGTTAAGGACAACACAAACACCATTGCCCGAGGGAGGGGGGAGGATTGAACCCCCGACGGCGAACGGCCTCACGCATCGCAGCAGGGAGCTCAAGGATGGTCCACCTAACTCATTGTTGTAGAAATGTTAGAGAACATCTTAGTTAAATATACCTCGAACGACGGTTACAATCGATGGCCAGCGATAAATCCTGATTTAAAGACCCTAATATTTTGTGGGCACATAGCAGAGCCAGTTTACGAATCTCACCCGTTAAATCCAGATGTGTTAAAAGAAGGAATACGTCGTTCTTGTAACTCAGTGTCTGCAGAAAGATAAGATATATCGATGATAATAGCGATAAACACTTTTAATAATGCATGCAATGGACATAAACTTGAATTTATGTGTTATGCGTAAAGTAACGACAAACACGTCAATCGAAACCATGATTTATAAGAACCACGTTTATTACATTCATATATTTAATTGGGGAGAAAAGAAATTTCTGGCATACCTTGACTAAAAGAAGGGATAGATTGGTAGGACACATTGTTAGACATCAAGGAATTGTGAATTTAGCGTTGGAGAGAAGTGTGTGGGGTAAAAACCGCAGAGGAAGACCAAGAGATGGATACAGTAAGCAGATTCAGACAGATGTAGGTTGCCGTTCTTATGTGGAGATGAAGAGGCTTGCTCAGGATAGGGTATTGTGAAGAGCTGCATCAAACCAGTCTCCGGACTGAAGACCACAACAACAACAATACTTACTATTCAATTTGGCAATAAAAGGTAGATTAACTTTTTTTTTTTTAATATTTTGTTTTGTGATAGAGGAATTGTTGGATTATGAGCTATTTATAAATTCTACGTAATATGTGGATATGTCCTAAAAGAGCTAATTAACATTCTTTTGCCATTGTACGTATTTATTTGGTCAAGGACAATCATTCTCCTAAGCAGAAACATTTTTCGAGGTCATCAATAGAACCCGGTAATCCTCCAATAACTATCAAGTGTCATACCGACGAGATGTAGGACCATCTTTAGCAGTGAATGGTTTGAAAGGGTTTTTTATTCAGCGCCGGTGAATGCCCTTTCACAATTTCGCTCAGGCAAACCTTTCGGCGTCAGGGGTAATGTAAATTAACGAATTTCAACGAAACAGAGCGTGCGTTGGCGCCCTGGTATATCGGTCTATTTACATACTTCAGGCTATTAATAAAAGAGTTGGCTCGAGAATTCTATTCCAACATGTTATTTGTAAAGGGAAAAAGCGGAAAAGTTATTTCAAGTCTCACTCATCCTTCTAATGAAAGATAATGTAGATGTCAGTTGAAACCTACCTGTTGGCAAACAGAAGCAGAGGAGTAATATTTCGCCGGTAATGGCCAGAGGCACATTCCACCCCCGCACCGCCGCTCACCCCCTCCCTTCTGCTCCCCTCCCCTCCCCTTCCAACCCCCTGAGCTCTAACTGCACTAGGGCCAACGCGATTATTGCACCGGCCGCCGGTGGCTATCAGGTTATAATTATTCCGAAATCCTCGCGCAAGATTTGAGTTCCGGCCGGCATTAATTCATTATTCGCTCCCCCTGCTCTATTCCCGGACAGCCGCAATGTTGTGTGTTGCCAATTTCACAGTTAAGCACGGGGGGAATACTTTATTAGAGGAGGGAAAATTCAATATCGATAATTGTGTTTGTCGGGATGTATTTAACGATTTGCAGCGTCAGCGGGAAGGGGCGAGGTGCGCCGGTTTTGAAGGGGTAGTGAGGTGTGGGGTGGTTGGGAGCCTCGCCGGGCTTCCTATTGATTTATCGGCGGACGGCGCGAGCGCCACAACCCCTGCCTACCTGCCGGATCCTCGGACAGTCGTTTTGCCACCGCGTAAGAAAGCCGCCCCTGGGACGCGAACGCCTGTTCTTTTTCTCCCCCTCCAAGTATAAACTGGGTGGAAGAACCACCCAGCGTCCACTCTGCCACACCGTCGACGAGAGCTTCTACAGCTAGCTGCAGACGTTGCACAGAAGTACCGAAGGAGCAGCAACACTGTACATTAAGTATTAATTGTAAATGAAAACAGAAGTTGTAAAATAAGATATATTGTCTTTAAGGAGTGCAACTGATAGAATTGTTTAAGATGGAGACATTCAAACAATGTACTCATATGCCACAGTCGTTATTTATTTTTATGTTTGGTCTTTATTATGTACAACTTGGTGGAGCTAGGGGAAAGCAATAGAGTAAACATATTGTGGGTCCCTGGCCACTCGGGGATCAAACTGGAGCTACGTAACTGGCTCAGGCCGGCCGCGGTGGCCGAGGAGACGAGGCGCTTCAGTCACGGTCTGCACGGCTACTACGGTCGGGGGTTCTAATCCCCCTCGGGCATGGATATTTGTGCCGTCTTTAGTATAAGGTAGTTCATAAGTAGTTTGTAAGTTTAGGGACTGATGACCCCGTAGTTAAGTCCCATAAGCTTAACAAACATTTGAACATTTGAACTGGCTCAGAAGACAGTACGTAGAATATTGTCTTTAAGGAGTGTAACTGATATAATTGTTTAAGATTGAGACACTCAAACAATGTACTCATATGCCACAGACGCTATTTATTTTTATGCTTGGTCTTTATTATGTACAGTCGGTGAAAGAATTCGCGTGACCCCTCGCCTAATCGCTATACACAACCGCAGAGTTCTGTGGCTTGACGGGAAGTATATATACAGCTAGGCAACACGATAGTACATACTGTAGATTACCCATATTACACGAAATCTGAGAGGAAAAAAGTTATCTTCCAGTATCACAGCCAGTTGTAACAACACGCGTTCTTTCTATGCGACGTGAAGGCGACTCCGAAAACTGATTTTAGAAACTGCTTTGCGTGTTAGCCATAGCGTTTTAAGCTATTCGCGACCGACAAATTCCTTTCCACGTTTCTTTTCTTATAGTTTCAATGAATAAAGACAGCAATTGGAATTGAGATGCTGCAGTCCATGAATATTTTCGGACGTTACTGACACCCGCCTACCTGCCGGTTCCTCGGACAGTCGTTTTGCCACCGCGTAAGAAAGCCGCCCCTGGGACGCGAACGCCTGTTCTTTTTCTCCCCCTCCAAGTATAAACTGGGTGGAAGAACCACCCAGCGTACACTCTGCTACACCGTCGACGAGAGCTTCTACTGCTAGCTGCGGACGTTGCACAGAAGTACCGAAGGAGCAGCAACACTGTACAATAAGTATTAATTGTAAATGAAAACATAAGTTGTAAAATAATACATATTGTCTTTAAGGAGTGGAACTGACAGAATTGTTTAAGATTGAGACATTCAAACAATGTACTCATATGCCAGAGTCGCTATTTATTTTTATGTTTGGTCTTTGTTATATACTACGTCGCCTCGGTTGCACAGTGGTAGAGAGCCAGACTACAAATCCAAAGATCGCGGGTTCGATCCCCACCAGGTCCTAGAATTTTTATCTGTCACTTTCCACCTCTGGCAGTATTACTCACGTGAAAAATGCCGAGTAGCACCGTGGTTCGGAACCCACGTTAAACTGTAGGTCCCCATATAACTGACTGGGTAAGTCAGTTCGAAGGTCGGAGGAAGGCAACGGCATACCACCTCCAAATAGGACCATGCCTAGTAAAGCACTCTGGTGTTCAAACCAGTCTTCGGATTGTTGACTGCTTTACCTTTTATGTACAACTAGTTTCGTCGAAACTATGTCACCTTTCTCAAGTACTTAGGTATTAAATTAATGTTTGTTATTTGAGGAAATGCATACTGTAAACCATCAGCTGTTTATTATTTTTCCAAACTTCTACCGATTTCGGTTATAAACCATTTTCACGGGAGAGAACTAGACAGACTGATTAATCAGGTGCATTATGTGCCTCCTTATGGATACTGGCTTGCATGTCACATCCCAGTATGCATAAGGAGGCATATAATGCACCTGTTTAATCAGTCTGTCTAGTTCTCTCCCGTGAAAATGGTTTATAACCGAAACCAGTAGAAGTTTGGAAAAATAATAAACAGCTGATGGTTTACAGTATGCATTTCCTCATATGTCTTACAGCCGTTGAACCTCATCTCAATAAAAATTTGAATTTTTGTTATAATAGAAAAATTATAATAAAAGTGTAAATATCCCTTACGCCACAAAAATCAAATTAAGTACTGACTGTATATTGCCAAAATAAATTTAAAAAAATCTATATCCATGTGCCAAGTTTATTATATCACTCCCAGAGTAAAAAGCAGGTCTGAGCTGAGCAGCTATTAGTTTTTGTTCGCCGCCCGCGGTGAGCGAGAGGACTGAGGCGCTTCAGTCACGGTCTGGACGGCCACTACGGTCGGGGGGGTCGAATCCCCCCTCGGTCATGGATATTTGTGCCGTCCTAGTTCGTAAGTTTAGGGACTAATGACCCCGTAGTTAAGTCCCATAAGTTTTACAAACATTTGAACATTTTTTAGTTTTTGTTCGAGGTCAAGAGAACAAACAAATGTATAGTGGTTCAACCCAGACCTCTTAGTCTAGGAGTGATGTAACAACCTTAGCACATGGAATATGGAATTTCTTGTAATTCTTTTGGCAAACAGAGTCCGCATGTAAGTTGTGCAGTAAAGGAAATTAAGAAATTTATAGTCAATTCCTCTTATAAAATATTTTAGTTTATATCACTGTTCTGTATCACCAGCAGCCGTTGAATTTGGATAGCACTGGCCAGTCCCCAGACTGAGCTGCCATAAAGCATCTTCGATAGAACCGTGGCTTTGGACAGGCGTAATTTGGCGCCAGTACTCAGGTCAGTGCTCAAGAAGAAAGACATTAATCTCTTCGCCATTGCGTACGCTTTATTCCGCAAGCCGTCGACGTGCTTATGAAGGAAGAAGTGCTTATCTAAGGTGACCCCTAGATATGTCACCGTATCTCCCCATGCTATGTTTTGTCCGTAAAGTGTCAGGTTGGTTGGCAGTCTTGGACGCTTCTTAGTAAAGTAGATGGCAGTTGTTCTTACCGAACACTTTGCTGGTTTTGCACCAGTCCTCCATTGTATCCAGTTGACTTTGGAGACGTCTGATGTTGACTTGAACGTGTCGTCCGCTGGTGAGGAACGCAGTATCGTCAGCGACTTGTGCTACCTGTACGCCTTCCACCGTAGGTATGTCGTTTGCATACACGTCAAACAGGATGGGAGAGAGCACCGAACCTTGAGGTATCCGGCTAATGCAGGTCGAGTGTCCGAAGATTGGCCGTCCACTGTCACCATCATCTTTCGGTCACGCAGGTAACTCGCAATTAGCTTCACGTAGCAGTCTGGGATGTTTGTCTGCTCGTGGAGTTTCCTAATGAGAAGGTCTTTCCAGACTTTATCATAAGCCTTTTCAACATCCAGGAAGACTGTTTCAGTCGCCTTGGTCACGTTCAGAGTCTTGGTGATGTGCTCGGCCAGTCTTAACAGTTGTAATTCAGCTGACAGTTTACGTTGGAAGCCGTACTGTTCCCTCGTATCGTTCCGTCTTCCACGAAGGGTTCCAGTATCCGTGTCTTCAACACTCTTTCCAATGTTTTCCCCACGCCACTCAGAAGACCTATGGGTCTGTGGTTTGATGGGTGTGTAGTGTCTTTTCGGGGTTTTGATATTGGGACTACCTTAGCGATTTTCCATGCTGTGGGAAAGTATTTCGTTACCATGCATCCATGACGAAGACGCTCTCAGCTCCGCCTTATATAGCATGCTGGTGGTATTACTGCGAATGCGTCAAAGTCAGTTACAGAAGGACCACAGCGCCCGGCAGCAGAGCCCTCGCTGGTGGAACTGCCAGGATCGGCTGTCTTCGATAGCGCCGCTGGCCGCAGTTATCGGGGTCTTCTGGCGTTTCGTCTAGAACGCGTTATTTAGCTGGTAGCCGCTGTCACGGTTCATCACATTTTCCGCAATGCGTATTTCAACGGATTCTTTTATAATGGAGTCCCAGTAGGATGTTGTTTTGGCCAAAATTGATGCTTTATCGTACTCCATTGTATGTCCGTTAGAAATACAATGCTCTGCAACTGCAGACTTGCTGGGTTACAGAAGGCGAGTGCAACATTCATGTTCTTTCACGGCGAGTGTTGTCTGTCCTATATAGGCCATACCACACACGCAAGGTAATTTATAAATTCCCGCCTTCCGCAGTAACAAATCATTCTTTACTGACCCCAGCAACTTATAAATCTTAGATGATGGACGGAAAATCAATTTCACCTGGTCATTATCACGTAATTTTCCTATTTTGAAGGAGACATTTCGAACAAATGGAAGGAAAGCTAGTGCTTAGGTGCCGCGTGTTCCTCTTTATCCACTGCGCGATTCCTGGTTTTAGGTGAGAAGGTCCTGTTAATTGCCGAGTCGAATATCCATTGTCTCTGAATGCCGTCCTTAAATGTGCAAGTTCTTTTGGTAGACTTTCTGCATCCGACACGGTATTGGCACTGTGAACAAAGGTTTTAAGCACACTAGTTGTTTGGGATGGGTGATGTCAACTTGAGGAATACAAATATAAATCAATGTGCCAAGGCTTACGATAAACAGAATGTGCATCACTCTTCCATTTAAACAAAACTTCCAGAAATGGAAAGCAGCCATCTTTGTCTAATTCCATGGTAAATCGAATGTTCTCATGAATGAAGATGATGCAGCAACTCTGTTAACTTATTTTGTCCGTGGAGCTACACTATGAAAGTGTCGTCGACGTATCTCGAAAATACAGTTTGTTTACAAACCACAGATTTAAGTGCTCTTTCTTCAAGGTCCTCCACAGAGGAGACAAGGGATGCCCTTGGCGACACCGTCAGTTTGTTTAAAAGACAGCTGATCCTTGCAGTTCCACCAGCGAGGGCGTTGCCGCTCGGCGGTGTGGACCTTCCGTCACCATCACCGTGTCTTCGACGCATGCGCGGTAATACCACCAGCGTGCTGTATAAAGCGGAGCTGAGAGCGTCTTCGTCAGTCCTTGATGGCTCACTTGAAGATGACTGGCAGGTGTCCAGTTGAAATATCGTGAAGTTTACGACGACCGGCTGCAAACCCGAAAGCGCGAAGCCATCAGGTATGTTAAAAACACGCGATTCCGTCAGGTGTGCTTAAATAAATCCACCGTCACATAAATGGGAGCGCAGTTTTATAGAGTCTTTTCAGGACTATAAATGGTAAAGTCGCGAGCATTATTGATGTCACAGCTATATAACAACGGTAGCAGCAATGGTCAAAAATGGCCTGGAATATCTCGGCAGAATCCGCATGAATACGAAACGTAGTAGACGTGGATAAAAGCCCGAGGGCATTTCAGCATAGGCTAAATCTTAGAAATTAAAAAAAAAAAAAAAAAAAAAAAATTCTTAAGCACTACATAAAACTTCCTGGGGTGAAGGAAAAATTCACAGCGCCCCTACAGAATTCACAAAGCCTTATCGTAATGATATAATGTCCGAACCGTATAAAATTGCATCTTCAATGAAGGGATATATTCAGCTCTATGGAATTAAGTAACCACTCGAAATATGGGCGCCGCGGTGGAGTAGCCGAGCGGTCTAAAGCATCTCGCTGAGGAGCGTGGGGTTGCTCGCCGTGGATGTTCGAGTCCTCCATGGGGCATGGGTGTTTGTGTTGTTCTTAGGTTAGTTTACCTAGGTTTAAGTAGTTTGTAAGCTACGGACTGATGACCACGCAGTCTGGTCCGATAGAATTACAAACATTTGAACATTTCTTGAAATATAGGCACTTTACCAATGTGTCAAACACGCTTTTACAGTCTAGTACAGTCCAAATGCCTAAGCACTTGAGGCTAAAATTGATAAATGGGTTTTCTTTAGTTCTACTCATTAATGGTGTATTTATGTACTTATATTAGCATAAATAAGAGTGACGCAATATTAATGCAGATTGGTAGAAAATGTGTCACTCCAGTGCTGTTACTTGAAACCATGGTGTATAGAACGTAAAATCTGATACTTGCAAAATAAATAAATAAATAAAAAGTAAGACTCTCTCAATAATACGACACAATGTAATACCTTTTTCTGTTGCCAATTACACACCGTTCACGACAAACGAACAGCACTGTTAGCAGTAGTCCCATCTAGGAGAAACGTTTTTAGTGGAATCTCATATCCTCCGGCACATTGTGGTTTTCAACCTGAGAGTCGCCACCCCCGGGGGAGGGGGGGTTGCCATCACAAGAGGAAAAACTTGCACCATAAAATAACGAGGAGATCAGTAATACAAAAATGTACGCCTCAGTTAATTAATTTAAAGTTAAAATTATGTAGTCCCTTGTGTAACACTGATTATGAATTATATAGATCATAAATTATTTTATAATTGAGTTAATGACGGATCAGTAAAAAGGCTGAAAACTGTTTTCAGGAAGCAATCCATATGTAAATAGAACATGATACAATAACTAATTCTAAAAGATCTACCTCCTTATGAATTTTCTATAGAGTTGGACCTTTCCTAATTAACTCAATTCGCGTCTGAGTCTTGCCTGAAATGCGAAATACTGATTAAGCAAAATTATTTTCTCTTAGGAATCTTTTAAAAACAGCTTATGCGATCCATTCCGAAAAACGCACAAAAAGAACTTCGACCAACAATTTAAAAGAGAACTGTAGTAAAAGACAGATTTATTTTCCCCTTTGAGATAACAATAGTCTCGAATCGTCATGTGAGGGAGTCTTCAGAATATTTTTATACGGAAGATGGTCGCCAGAATATTTTTACTTTTAAGGGGGTTGCATGTTAGAAAACGGTTGAAAAACAATGCTCTAGCATTTTCAGTTCATTTTCACGTTTTGCAAGCGTATACCCAAGGAAGGCTCCATTTGAAGGACTGTTTCTATTTTAGACCGTTACCTTACCTTATTCACATTTCTGCACTGAATTGAGGAAAAATGAGTGGATTCACAATTCTAAAGATGATTTCCCTATTAACAAATTGCAGCAATGAACTGGTTTTAACCGTATCAGCCGCGCGGAATGGCGGTTTGGACCAATAGGTTTAAAAACATTTGAACAACCATATCAACTCCATCAGTAAACAAGCGCTGTTTACAGTTTCTTCATTAAATTTTTTTTGTATAAATTGAAGTCAGCTACGTAGAAATGGCCGCATGGACTGGCTCGTTATTGCGCTGATAGCGCAGCCGCTTCTGTTGATGTTTCAAGTCCTCCCTCAGACATGGATGTATCTGTTGTCCTTAGCTTAAGTTGGTTTAAGTGGTTTGCTAGTCTAGGGATCAATGACATCAGCATTTTAGTACCTTAGCTTTGTCAAACCACCACTTCACCAACACTTGCATTCTCTTCAAGAGTTCAGAATCAAATAAAGCATTTTTCAGAATAAACAGAACATCCTGATTGACTATAGATAGAAATTTCGTATTTGCAAGAAATGTACATCAGTATGTTCAAAAAATGTTCAAATATTTGTAAATCTATCGGAGCAAACTGCTTGGTCATCAGTCCGTAGCTTACAAACTACTTAAACCTACGTAAACTAACCTAAGGACAACACACACACCCATGCCCCAGGGAGGACTCGAACCTCACGGCGAGCAACCGCGCGCTCCGCAGCGAGACGCTTTAGACCGCTCGGCTACTCCACCGCGGCAGTATGTTCTGTAGGAATGATAAGCATTTGAACCACGTCGGCTTACATGCTACAGGTCAGTATCTACATTGAAGGACAACACCACACGCCAGTTATGTCGAACTAGTTTATAGAATGAATGCATTGCCCTAGACTACGGTTCCTGATAAGACTAGTTAGCCGGCCGCGGTGGCCGAGGGGACTGAGGCGCTACAGTCACGGTCCGCACGGCCACTACGGTCGGGGGTTCGAATCCCCCCTCGGGCATGGATATTTTTACCGTCCTTAGGATTAGTTAGTTTATAAGTAGTTTGTATGTTTAGGGACTGATGACCCTGCAGTTAAGTCCCTTAAGATTAACAAACATTTGAACATTTTGAAGACTAGTTTGAGATCTTTGGCGTGACGTCACGAGTGCTGGACTGCTGTGCACATCGCTCTCGATTTTTTATATAATTTTAGGATTAATATAATTATTTTAATTGTTATTTCGTGATAATATTCAATATAAAGGTGTTCTAGAAAAGGTTCGTCAGTTATTTTAGCGTTTGTAGTGCCGTATTTGCTGTAAGTGGTGTTATTTGTGTTCGCGTGTGCGCCGGCATCCACGTCTTACTGCTTTGTTTACATCTGGTGGCGAGTGGTTCCTGCCGTAGCGGTCTCCGAAAGCTAAGTTCCAATAAGTGTTTGTGTTATTTTAGTTACATTATTAAAGTGAGTAGATTCAGAAGGTGTTATCACGCTAGTTATTTATTAAATTTAGTACTTTTCAACAGGTGACTTGCTGTTTTTAACGTAGTTGAGGTTGGGGTACTTTTAAGTAACGGTATTTGATAACTCTTGTACTCTCACTGTGTTTAGTTAGTTTATTAGTGACGCTTGAATTTGAACTTGTTTATACAAGCAATAGTGTAAAGTCTCAGTGGTAGTGTTATTTGTTCTTTTCTGATACTATTAGTTGTTGTTACTTGATTTTGTAGAGACTGAGGTTTGTTGATTGCTGTAGTTAAGAGGTACTTCCTAGTTCTTTTGTAGAAACGTAACTTAATAACTTAATTGTGAAATTTTACCATGAGTGAAAAATGTGGGCTCTGTCGTAGGGTCGTGCGTAGTGGGCTGCAGTGTGGGATTTGCAGTAAGTATTTTCATGGGGGGGGGGGGGGGGGTGCAGTGGGGAAGCCAGTGGGCATTGTGGTGAGGTTCTCTCCTGGAACTGTAGAATTTGAAGCAGGAATAAGAGGATAGAGGAGCAGGAGCGTTTGATCTGCGCCCTTCAGGTGCAGCTGAAAAACTCTGAAGAGGAACTAGGTAGGCTGAGGAGGGGAAGGGGGGCTGGGGAATGGGAACTGGCAGTTGGCAAGAAGGTAGCTAGGAGAAGGTATTCAGATAGCTTTACATTGCAAGTTGCAAATAGGTTTGACCAACTGTCAGAGTTGAGTGGAGATGAACCTCCTGTAGCTGTAGGTGTAGGAAGTATGCAGCAGACCTCAGCTGTTAGGAAGCCGAAATTTGTAGAGAGGGCTCTTATGAAGAAGGTTCTGCTGCTAGGCAGTTCTCATGGCAGAGGTGTTGGCCAACAGTTGCAGGAAGTACTTGGGAGTGAGTACCAGGTCACCAGCATAGTGAAGCCTAGTGCAGGGTTAGCTCAGGTCACTTGTAACTTAGGGGAATTATGTAGGAATTTTTCAAAAGAGGATCAGGTAGTTATAGTGGGTGGGGCCGGGAATAGTCTTGATAGGAACGGGGAATATGAATAGGTGGTGATCTGGAAAGGATAACGACTCAAACTGGTGGCACGAATGTGCATTTCGTGCAGCTGTTTCAGCGTCATGATAGGCCTTGTCTTAATACGGCTGTCAGCCGTGTTAACATGGGGCTTGAGAAGGCGCTGATGACGGAGGGCATGGATCACATTGCAGTGGTGCCAGTTGAGACTATCAAAAGGTCGGATTTTACTAGGCACGGCCTGCACCTCAATAGGCATGGGAAGGAGAGGTTGGCAAAGCTCATAGGTGACAGTGTAGTAGGGGGTGGGGGTGTCACTCATGGAAAAATTCCTGTAGTAATTGGTGTTAGGGCTGCACCTTTTTTAGACTGAAGACAGCTGATAGGTATTCTTGCTTAAAGGAAGTCCCTCTAAGAAAGGAACCACCTTTGACAAAGTCTAAGAATATAATTAATAAGGGAATTACTGTTTTTCATCAAAATATACGGGGTATCAGAGATAAAGTTAATGAACTGCTTATTGATACTGATTCTGATATTATTGGTATTTCAGAGCACTTTTTAAGTGGTGTGACAATTCAGAGACTTCCTTTGCGGGGATACAGGTTAGCTGCCTTCTACTCTAGGAGTTCCTTGCAGTGTGGGGGAGTGGCTATGTATGTAAAAAACGATTTTTCATCGGAGTCAATCGATTTTTCTAAACACTGCACAGAACAGATATTTGAATGTTGTGCAGGAGTTGTTAATGTTAATGGAACTAAACTAGCAATAGTTGTTATTTATAGATCCCCTGACTCAGATTTTAAAATGTTTCTGCCCAAGCTGGAATTGGTTCTGGGTTCACTGTATAGGAAGTATAAAAATTTAATTGTGTGTGGAGATTTCAACATTAATTGTGTAGGTGATAGCTCAAGGAAAAGTCAGCTGTTAGATCTATTTAACTCCTATAACATGATGCAAACAGTATTTTTTCCAAGAGAGTGCAAGGAAATAGCAGTTCTACCATTGACAATATTTTTGTTCATTCTTCATTATTAGAGGGGCACTCTGTCAGCAGAATAGTAAATGGCCTATCAGACCACGATGCCCAACTTTTAATTCTAAAAAGTGTTTGTTATCAAACAAATGTTAAACATAAATATCAACTACTCAGAAAAGTTAATCCAGTTGCAGTTGAGACCTTTTTAAGCTTAATTAAGGAACAAGAATGGCAGGATGTTTATAGTGCCGATAATGCAGATGATAAATATAATGCTTTTCTGAACACATTTCTTATGCTGTTTGAAAGTTGCTTTCCGCTGGAACAATCAAAACAGGGTACTTCCAATAACAGACAGCCAGGGTGGCTGACAAAGGGGATAAGAGTATCATGTAGAACTAAGCGGGAGTTGTATCAAAATGTTAGAAGCAGTGAGAATGAAGAGGCAGTAACTCATTACAAACAGTACTGCAAGGTTCTGAAAAATGTCATTAAGAATGCAAAAAGTATGTGGTACGCAAAAAGAATAGCAAACTCTCGGGATAAAATTAAAACTATCTGGTCTGTCGTGAAGAAAGTGTCTGGTGAGCAGCAGCAGGTAGAAGATATAACGTCAGTGCGTAGTAGGAATGTTTCTGTTACTGACAAGTTAGATATATGTGCAATATTCAATAATCACTTTCTGAATATAGTAGGGGAACTAAACAAAACTCTAGTTTCTACAGGTAATCATATAACGTTTTTAGAAAATGCCTTTCCGAGGCTGTTACCTGAAATGGTCCTTCATGATACTTCCATAGGTGAGATTGAGTCAATAATTAAATCACTAAAGACTAAGGACTCTTGTGCATATGATGGGGTATCTAGCAGAATTCTAAAGTACTGTTCTCCATATGTTAGCCCAGTACTAAGCCATATTTGTAATTTTTCCTTTGAGAATGGTCAGTTTCCTAACAGATTAAAGTACTCAGTAGTGAAACCACTTTATAAAAAAGGAGAAAGGGATAATGTAGACAACTATAGACCTATTTATATGCCATCGGTTTTTTCTAAAGTTATTGAAAAGGCTGTATTTTCAAGATTAATTGATCATTTCAGTTCACATAATTTATTGTCAAACGTGCAATTTGGATTTAGAAGTGGATTAACGACTGAAAATGCTATATTTTCATTTCTCTGTGAGGCACTTGATGGGTTAAATAAGAGGCTACGGACATTAGGCGTCTTCTTTGATTTAACAAAAGCGTTTGATTGTGTTGATCAAAAAATATTGTTGCAGAAGTTGGAACATTATGGAATACGGGGAGTAGCCCACAACTGGTTCACCTCTTACTAATAACAGACAACAGAAGGTAATTCTCCGCAGTGTAGAAAATAGCTATGACGTGCAATCTCAGTGGGGCACAATTAAGTATGGGGTGCCCCAGGGGTCTGTTTTGGGACCATTGCTGTTTCTTATTTATATAAATGATATGCCTTCGAGTATAACAGGTGACTGTAAAATATTTTTGTTTGCTGATGATACCAGCTTATATAAATGATATGCCTTCGAGTATAACAGGTGACTGTAAAATATTTTTGTTTGCTGATGATACCAGCTTGTTAGTGAAGGATGTTGCTCGTAATATTGACACAATAACAAATAATGCAGTTCAAGAGATAAGTTCATGGCCTGTAGAAAACAAGTTGATGTTAAATCACAGTAAAACTCAGTTTTTACAATTTCTAACACATAATTTGACGAAAGCTCACATTCTGATTACACATAATGGGCATGTGATAAGTGCGACTGAACAGTTCAAATTTCTAGGAGTTCATATAGACAGTAAGCTGTCATGGAAAGCCCATGTTCAGAATCTTGTTCCAAAACTAAATTCTGCTATATTTACCATTAGAACAATATCTGAGATAAGTGATTTTTCAACACGAAAAGTAGTCTATTACGCTTACTTTCACTCACTTATGACGTACGGCATTGTTTTTTGGGGTAACTCGCCTGATGCAAAAAGGATATTTCTGGCTCAAAAACGGGCGGTTCGAGCAATATGTGGTGTAAGTTCGCGAACGTCCTGTCGACCCCTTTTCAGTAGTCTGGGAATTTTGACTCTGGCGTCACAATACGTTTTTTCTTTAATGTTGTTTGTTGTTAATAATATCAGCTTATTCCCACGAGTTAGTGGCTTTCACTCCGTGAATACTAGACAGAAGTCGAATCTGCATTTGCATCACACCACCTTAACACTTGTGCAGAATGGGGTACAATATTCTGCGGCATCCATTTTCAATAAGCTGCCACAAGAACTAAAGAATCTTAGCACTAATCCGCATGCTTTCAAATCTAAATTGAAGAGTTACCTCATGTCTCACTCCTTTTATTCTGTCGAGGAACTCCTAGAAAAGTTAAACAATTAAGCTAATTCATTTTTTACTTTATTGATTCTTTTCACTTTGTCTTAAGATTGTTGTGTGCAAAGGACTACTTAAAAACTTTCTATTACCATTCTTGTGTAACAATTAATGTATTGACTTGTTCCATGACCATGGAGTCTCACTCCTTAATTGGGTCCTATGGAACAGAAAAACCAATAAATAAAAAATAAATAAATCTTATCGTTACCGGTTCATTAATTGAGAGTTCGTTGTCAGGCAACATGGATGTTAAATGCTGGTACATTCGTGGTCATCAACGTCATCCGTAAGAACATCAAGATCGATTTGGAGGTAAAGACGGAAATGGTGCCTTACCGTTGCTTGAAGTCCTCGTCAGTCGTAATCCAAAACGGTGCCTCAGCCACAGTGTTTACAGGAAATCCGGCCGCACGTACAGCTATCTGCACGCCACGAGCCAACACCATCCTTCGCTTAAACGATCTGTCCTCACGACGTTGGTGTACTGTCTCACACATTGAAAATCTACAGAGGGAGCACAGCTACTTACAGAAGTAATTAATGAGAGCGGACACAGTAACGGCTAGCTCTCAATAGACACGCGAGCTGAAAGGGCCCGAGGAGAACACAAAGAAACTTGCATTTTTCACGGTAAGTGGCCCGGTAAAAGCAATCTGCAGATATATTGTGAAAAGCTAAAAGTCGTCTGTGATGTATTGAAACAAAGAGACTGCCGAATCAATTGCCAAACTAAGAAAACCGTTGGGTAGATCGCCGCAAAATGAATCAGGTACAAACACTGTCACAAATTCTTGTCATTAATCTATCTATCTATTGGACCTTTTCCCGCACAAGCAGGTTAGGCACTATGTTAATCGCGGATTTTCCATGGGTTAATATTTACAGGGTAGTCGGATGCCCTTCCTGCAGCCACCCCATGCCCTCCAGGAGGAAATGTGTACCCCAAATGTCTGCGTATAGTGTTATAAGTGTGCGAAAGTGTAAAGTGTTACGAAATGTTTGCCAACCGTGTATCTGAGGCGGGACTTGGGGACCAGCCCGGTATTCACCTAGGGAGATGTGGAAAACCACCTAAAAACCACATTCAGCCTGGCTGGAACTCCGACCCCTTTCATTAATCCGGCGGGTGAATTCGAACCGGGGTCGGTACGCCTCCCCGTCTTGGAAAGCATTGCTAACCGAGCGGGTAAATTCTTGTCATTAATCAAATTCCTTAAAAGTAATTTATCATGGCCTTATTCATAATATATGTTAATATTGAAGAAATATTCTTTTGTGTTTGATGTGAATCAAATCTTTTCTTTAAACAGTTACGGTATATAGCATGCAGCCGCGGCGGGTGGCCGAGCGCATTGAGGCGCTATGCTGCGATGCGTGAGGCCGTTTCATGTCGGGGGTTTCAATCCCCCATCGGGCATGTACGTTTTTGCTGTCTTTAGTATAAGGTAAGTTCATAAGTCGTTTGTAAGCTTAGGGACTGATGAACCCACAGCAAATTGCCATAAGCTTTACAACCATTAGAACATTTGAATTTTGTGAAATGCTATTTTCTACGCTCTGTGGATACAATTTAAAACAATATGCGGCACACAGAGCAGCAATATAGGGTTCGCCGATAAGGAATTTTAATAAAAAGTGCACAATGAAATGGAATAATGGCACGAAACTGCTGCTGTACTATAATGCTCAGAACCCCCACGCATCACTCAATATGCATTATACTTGACATCTAAATGAGTGCACTGCTAAACGTACAGTGACTATTGGAATATAATTTTACTAAAAGCGGACGAAAAGACTTTTGCTTCATTTCTCATACCGGACGAGGAAGCCAATTTGGGACCTTCCTGTTGGTACTCACCAATAAGAATTGGGCAATACATAACTCAGAGTAGTAAAAGGTTTATGGCTCGTTGTCTGTTCATAGGGGTGAGTTATGTATGTCAGCTTCTATGCCCTAAACAGGTACCCAGACTGCTTAAAAAAATCAATAATTAATATGTAGTTTAGCCAGTCTATCAATTTGAAGGTGATGACGCGAAACATATATTTAAAACAACAAAAATTGAAGCTCTGAATAACCAACAAAATGGATTCTATGATAATGTTCGAAAGATATTCACTGACGACGTAATTTTGTATAAATGGAGTTTATTACTCTTTTTGAACATGAAAAATGCGGAGGTGGTCCTAGTTTATACATCGTTAAATAACTGAATATTTCCTCAATTATTGTTCAAGAGAGGCACAATATGAATCACAAACACTCGAGAGTAAAAGTTCCAAATTATCACTCGAACATTTCAATTCCAAATTAGTCCGCCATTAATTACATTATTTTTTATAAAACATAGTTTGTCATCATCCGAGAACACGATTGATGAATTATCACAGTTGCACAGCCCTACAACCGTCCATATTTTACCACTTTTCAACCAGAGACTAAGTTCTGCAGTCACAGTCCCGTAAATTTTCTAAGTCTACCCATGCCTATCTCTTCACAGCACGAGTTCGTAAGGCGGCTTCAGAACGCCCAGAGTGACAACCAATCACCACCGCGTCCAAGTAACGTGTCCCCTCCCAATCGTTCGAAAGCGTGCTCTACCTGCTCCCAAAATTGCATCCTACCGCTCAGCCTAACGCATCATCTTTAAAATACAATTGCCCCTCCAAAATATTATACATTTGAATACCACAGAATGAAATGCTACAAATGTTGTTTACGTTTAACAAACAAATATATATTTAACAATACAGAGGAATTGTGATAACTCTTCCAGTTAAACAAAAATTCTCACGGTGCAAAATCATGTAATTGTATTTATTCATACTGTTAGTGTTATTATTTCAACTTGTAAAACAGGATATTGATATGTTCCACTTCTGTGAGGAATTCTTTAATTAAGATCTACGGAATGCACAACTATTCTAATAGTATCAATAGGGAAAAATATATATCTCGCACGGGAAATAATAGAGATTAGGAGACAAGCAAATCAATCAGTATGAATATCCAGTATTCAGATGGTAAGCCAGTACTGAGCAAAAATTGAACGATGAAGACAAAGTACAGAGGAATTCTATAAAGGAAATGAACTTTGAGACTACATTATAGGAAAGAAAGAGGAAGTGGATGAAGATGAAGATGAAGTAGGAGACACTCTTCGATGAATTTGACAGAGTACGGAAAGTCCAAAGATGAAACGTGGCCCGTGCTGTAGATGACATTCCTTTAGGGCTACGGAAGACTCTGGGAGACGCAACTGCTGTGGCAGTCCCTGACCGTGTAGAGTGCCCGCATAACAGGCAGCCGAGGCGGGCTGCTGAGCTCCATTTCGTAGGCGCTCACACGCAATAACATAGACATAAAGAACGGCCAATGGCGGAAGAAACGGCGCTGTACTGCGGCACTACATTACGGTCAGCCAAGTGACAGTGCCCAGCCAATCACAGCAGAGTACCGGTTGTAGCAGGCTTCATAAGGACACCGACGGAGTGTGCAGTGCAGAGCATATTCAGTCACCGGCCGCTCCTATACTGGATACAGCTGCCGAAGCACTCAACGTAGTTTTCGCAGTAGTGTAATGTTTTGTTATAGTCGACATGATCGATTGTCTTAGCCTAGCGCCGCTTGTAATAGTTATTGTCCATGTATATGTTCTCACTATTATACTTGTTGTTTGTTGTTCTACATGACTGACCATCCTTTTTCTTGCCGTTTTGTTATTCTACGCCCAAAAGGTTGTTTTGTTTAACAAGCCATTAGCAATTTTAGGAGTTGTTATCTTTCCTGCAGATCGCAGGACTTAACACAAACAATACAAAAATGTTTCACCTGGTGTGTAATATTTATGAGACAGGCTAACTACCCACAGACTTTAACAAAAATGGAATAATCCCTATTTCAAATAAGGAAAACGGAGACATGTACGAAAATTACAGACCCATAAGTTATATTTGGCAAATTTAAAATTTTAGCACGTATTCGTTACAGAAGAATGGTAAGTACAATCTGACCTCGGAGAAGATGAGTTTGGATTTTGGAGAAATGCAGCAACACAAGAGGCAATACACATCTTATGCCTTAACTTAGAAGATACAGTAAGGACTGGCAAACCAACATACCTAGTGTTTGTAGATTTGGTGAAAGTTTTTGACCATTGTGAATGGAATGCTTCTTTTTTCTTCTTATTCTATTTCTTTTCTTTTTTCAAATTCTGAAGTTAGCAGTAGTAAAATATAGTAGTAAAATATAGGGAACGGAAGGCTATTTTGCAACTTGTACGACAACAAGACAGCAGTTATTGGGCACGAAAGATAAACACTGGTTCGCAAGGGAGTAGCCTTTCTACATAGCTATTTAGTTTGTACAACGAAAAAGCTGTGAAAACAAAGCAAGAAGGAATTTGGGGAAGGATGAAGGGTGATGAAATAATAAAATTTTTGTTTGGTAATGACATTGTATTTCTGACAGAGAAACCAAAGGACCTGGAAGAGCAACTGAACGGAATGATCAGTGTTTTGAATGGAGTGAATATGAATAATATTAACAACTGCTAAACAAGGATAATGGAATGCAGTGTAAAAAAAATTAGGCGATGCTGAAGGATTTAGATTAGGTAATGAAATGATGAAGGTGGTAGATGAGTTTTATCACTAGGGCAGTAAAATAACAAGTGAGAGTCGTGGTATAAAGAATATAAAATGCACAATGGCAATGGGAATAAAAGTGTTTTTGAAAAAGAGAAACTTGTTAACATCGAACTTTTAACTGTAAGGAAGACATTTCTGAAGGCATTTCTATGGGGTATTTATTACGGAAAAGAAACATGGACAATAAATATTTGATACAGAAAGAGGATAAATGCAATTGAAGTATGGTAATACAGAAGAACGCTCAACTGATTAGGAGGTACTGAACTGGGGAGGAAATGGGTTTCTGAATACCTTTAGTTACCTTCAATGAAAGAAAGGATCGATCTGTAACACACAATGTTAGACGTCAAGATATCATGAATTTAGCATTTGAGGTATGTGTGTGGGGTAAAAATCACCGAAGGAGACCAAGAAACGCATATAGTAAGCAGATACAAATGACTATTGGTTGATGTTGTTATAAGGTTTATAAGAAGATAACGAGACTTGTTCACAGTAGAGTAAGGTGAAGAGCTGCGTCAAATCAGAGTCCGGACTGAAGACCGCAACGATAACTATGAATTTTTTTCTTCGTTACAGCATGGAACGTTCTACTTTGCTTTGTCATGTTCAGGATTCGACGATGTGCATGTGAAAAACTTAAAAAATCGTATAAACATATGATTTGTCGAATCACAAGGAAATGTTTGTAAGTAAGAATCTGTTGCACTTACCTGACGAGCTGTTATGTTTTCATCATTTATTGGAAACAGGGTGTCGTTAGCTTTTGAAAAACATTAAATACAAATATTTCACTCGATGGAGAGTTGACGATGAATCTCCCACATAGTATTACAACACCACGACCACACAACCACGTCGACTTGGTTGATCTCGTTTCATTTACATTGAACATGATGCATTTGGACAGCTCAATGTTTCTATGTTTGTTTGTGTGGCCAACTTCCGCAACAGCTACAAATTATTCGTTTTTAGAATTTAAAACGCCGTTTTGCTGCTCCAATTTCTGTATTCATCAGTGAATTGTTTTCTCTAGAAATTGTATTTTGTTGGTGTATGTAACATTAACAGGTAATAAATAGTTCATTTACGTCAAAATAATCAAGTAGCTAGGGCCTACTTACGGTTTATTGAGTTTCGTATTTGTTGTTCCTCCCACCTGGTCACAGGTCAAAGTCACACCAGTGCACAATATATGCAAGTTGTTGTTATTTTTCGCTTTTGCATTTTTTAAATTTACCCATTTCAATGTAACTGTACCTATTTTCTGTGTTAACATTTTTACCCAGACGAAGTTAACTGTTTGTAATCTGTTAATGGTACATCTGTGAACAGAATATGTAGACAAAGCAATCTACTTTTGACGTCTTAAAATAGAAGAGGGCTAGGCGCATCTGGAGGATATAAAGAAATTGCAGCAAGAAGATTATTTTCTTATTAGTAAAAAAGAATATTTTAAATTTTTGTTATTTTTTCAACAAAAATTCTTCCTGTACAATAATTTCACTCTGAGCTTGTTATGCGCTTATATTAAAAGTCAATGGGTAGAAAAACTGTGTGACTGATTGGGTACTTTTTCCTTTGCTCATTTGCTAAATCGGATTTTTGCGGTCCTTTGTTCGTGTTTGTTCTCTGTTGTGCGTTAGTTTTGGCTTTGTATTACAGAGGACGTCTTGCCGTCTGACGGACCACGCTGAGCCAACCATCTGGCTTCGACCCTGTGTAACGATAAACTTATTTTTTTTATTATTTTGTTTATCTTTTATCAGCGATGCTTATCGCCTCCGGTTCCCTCTGACTCGCAATGCAACTAATTTAATTTCGTTCTTCATTTTTTACTTAAAAACAAGCGATAAGACGGAACCGTGATAGTAGTTTTACTCACTCTCTGGTCTGTATGTAATCGGTGTAGACGTCTTTTATACCTGTATCCACTAATGTAACTAAGAATGCAAGCTGTAGCTGAAAATATATTATTTCAATTTAAAAGGATTCTCTCTCCTTGGTTTTCATTTAAATCAAACTCCTCCACGTCAAATATTTAATTTCTTAATGTTTTCAGCTCCTTTGCAGCCGTAATAGTTTAATGATCAGACGCCATTACAATCACTTCACATTGTCTGCAAAATTTCAATCAATCAATCATCCTTATACAATACTTTGCTTGATTTTAGAACCTGCAGTCATTTCTTTTGTAATTTCACGAAGTCCGATCTTTTCTTAATTATTCTATCATTACCAGTAACTTCATGTTCCACCCACTGTCACACAACAATGAAAAGCGAAGTGAACAGTCTGAACATTGATCTCCTCCGGAAAGCATCTCTAACATTCACGTTTTAAATATTTAAAGTTATCATTTCCAGCTTCTACAATACGAAATGCAGGATCCAGCTAGATGCTTTCCGTAAGTCTTATAACGTGCTGTTGCTTGTATGGTGCCCAACTTTAATATGCAACCCGCGGTTTATTTGCTTTAATGTTCATTTTGTGCTGTACTTTAACTAAATTATTTCAAGTTCAAAAAATTCGGTACCATCAATTCCTTGTCCAAAGTATAATCGCGGAATCTACTTTAACAATTATGGCAACATACAAAGCAAGGGCAACGTTATACCTGGGACTCTTTCCTCTCGGAACTCAGCTCACTACCGGCTAAGCAATTCTGACAATGCTCACGGCAAGTCGTCGCAGCCGCCAATACGTCGCCTCTTACTTTCCATACTGGTAGTAAAGCTATGAGGATGGGCCGTGAAAAGTGTCAGGACACTCGGTCGACAGAACGCAAGCCTGCGTAAGGACAAGGTACCAGTTTTTATTCCCGGTCTAGAGAATAGTTGTAATCTGCTAGATGTTTGATCTGTTTGTTTTCGTGCTTGTGTCCAGTTTCAGAAGGCGTACCCTCTACGTCCGCTCGCCACTGAAGCTGACAGGCGCGCGGTAGGGGCCTTTTCCTCGTCAGATCTGGGCAGCCCCCTCCCTCCCCTCCCAGCCCGGAATCCGTGTGGGGTGGCGAGTGTCCACGGCAGCGCTGCGACCGCAGGCCGGCGGGCAGTCGTTTCCAGAGATTTATGTCTCGGCCGGAGGTAAGCCCCCAAATCGATCAGGGCAGTAAAGCTGCCCATATCGTAAAACAGTATCCGCACATTTCCACGCCATAAAAACGCTGCCGTTTATTCGGCGCGCAGTCGGTGAGTGCGCCATCCCCTATATGGCCGCGCAAAAGGTCACGCAAAGTATCCCGCGCCGGTGCGCGCCCTCGCTGCCGAGATACCGCACGGTACGGGAAACCCGGGAGCGGCACGAGATCTCACGCAGAGGGACCGTCCCAGTATTTGCTGAGTAGATAACTTCCCCAGCCGCGACAGAGAGATATCTGCAGCTTCTCGCAAACCTTCAGTTGCGGAGAATATAGTCCCATCGTATCATCAAGTCGTGAGACTCAGAACGCTGCACGTTGTTCAGAAGTGAATGTTACAATTTATGAATAATGACCATATTCAGGAATTTTCACTCCATCGATGTTGTGCCACCTTCACAACATCGATGGAGTGAAAATTCCTGAAGATGGTCTTTATTCATAACTTATAACATTCACTTCTGAACAACGTGCAGCGTTCTGAGTCTCACGACATGATGTTAAGATGGGACTATATTCTCTGCAACTGAAGGTTTGCGGGAAGCTGCAGATACCACTCTGTTGCGGCTGGGTTTAGCTGGAAGCCTTCCAGTGACGCACTGGAAGGCTCCCAGCTACCTGCCAGCTCCACAACATCGATGGAGTCAAAATTCCTGTAGATGGTCTAAATAAGACTGAAACTAGTTGAATGAAATAAAGTATTGCATTCTAGACTGTTCTTTATTCATAAATTTAAATAAGAGTGCTGTTGACCCAAACGTAGTGAAACGAAAATGTTTCCAAAAATATTTAATGTTAGAAGACCACTGTTTACGATTGTTTTCATCACCATCATTCTCTTTTAGACAGGGCATATTAGGAAGGATAGTACATGTGATCACAAAGGTTTTCCCGGCGTAGTAACTGTTTGTAATCTGATGTAATTCTTCATGCTCTTTGTAATCTTCTCAGGTTTGCAGCCGGATATAAAAGTCAAGTTGGCACAATATTTCCGCGGCGCTACTGCCCGCCATCCTCAGGTGGGCGTGCTGGTACACAATCTCGCCGGAACTGAGTTCCCAGTGCAGTCGGCGGCTCCTTTATACATCGCGGAAGACCCATAGCGCATGCGCAAGAAGTAACAGTAACTGCCCTCTGGCTCACAAAACATACAGCGCTCAGGTGGTAGAATCCGGCGAAATCGATAATCGAAGATCTAGATCATCTCAAAGTTGTGTTTGAAATTCTAGAGTGAGGTTTTGTGGGCTATTATATAAACTGAAAATGCAGTATAGTATGATATGATACAATACAGTTTTAGTTACTTAAAAATAACTTATAGAACAGTAACGGCACGCTACTCTGATGTTAATAGAGAGACCAAACTCGTTTAAATTATTCCATGATTCGGCATGATTTTGCCGTCACGACAGCGGAGACAGAAGTGAGTGAGCTATCTCGCCAGAATCACGGGGAATCCGTGCGCACTTTTGGCGGGAAATTGTGTTCTCGGTGTTGGCTCACTCATGTAGTTATTGTTTTGTTCATAAAAATTAATGCTTCACAACATTCAGAAAATGTCGGAAGGTAGGATGTTATTGACAGATATCTCTTGTACTAAAACTAGCTAGAAATAAATAATAATTTACAAAATATTAATTTAGAAATAATCATGGTGGAAACCAATCAGATCACTTCTACTACTAAAGTGGTACACTTTCCCACGGTAGGGAGCTGATGTAAACTATTCCGAATGTCAGGTTTTCACACCACTGCTGGCGTCATAAGAAACTGCGAGAAATCTCGAGTTAAACCGCTCCTAAAACACAAAATAGTGGCTGCGAATGTCAGAACGATGACACTAGATGTATCAAGTTTCCCATTTTACTCCAACTGCACACACCGCAAACCGATTACAAAGCCTCTGCCAGCTTGACAGTCCCGTGCTGAGATATACCGACCTTGTATTCATGAGGTTGATTCCATAGCCGTATAAGTGGATCCGCTCGATACAATTGAAAATGAGACGAGTCAACAATTTTGCAGTCATAAACAGACTAATGTTAGTGTTGGCACGCCCTGGCGAGACGTAAAAGTTTGTGCCGTGCAGTCTGAAAGGCTTCATGAGTGGGCCTTTGTCTTCGGAATCCCATTTCAATGATCTTTATTTGAATTGTTCCCTCGGTGACCCTTGTTGATGGCCCTGCAATGAAATCCGCCGCAATATGCTGAAGGTTTGTACTTATTTAACGTTGAACGATTATCTTCAGTCGTCGTTGGTCGTGTTCTTGCAAGATGTGTTTCCGATCGCAGCTGTGTCGGAGATTTAATGTTTTACCGGATTCCTCATATTAACGTAGCTGTCGTGAAACGATGGTACAGGAGAATCACCACCTCATCAATACCTCGGAGAGCTCCAACTGCAGCATCACTCCTGGCCATTGAAATTGCTATACCACGAAGATGACGTGCTACAGACGCGAAATTTAACTGACAGAAAGAGGATGCTGTGATATGCAAATGATTAGCTTTTCAGAGCATTCACGCAAGGTTGGCGCCGGTGGCGAAACCTACAACCTTCTGACATGAGGAAAATTTTCAACCGATTTCTCATACGCAAACAGCAGTTGACCGGCGTTGCCTGGTGAAACGTTCTTTTGATGCCTCTTATAAGGAGAAATGCGTACCATCACATTTCCGACTTTGATAAAGGTCGGATTGCAGCCTATCGTGATTGCGGTTTATCGAATCGTGACATTGCTGCTCGCGTTGGCCGCAATCCAATGACTGTTAGCAGAATATGGAATCTGTGGGTTCAACGGGGCAATAGGGAGTCGAGATGATGGGCATCTTATCCGCATGGCTATACCGGACCGTGCAACATATGGGGTCACTTGCACGACAACAACCATCTGCACGAACAGTTCGACAACGTTTGCAGCAGCAGTGACTATAAATGGCTGCAGTTATCCTTGACGCTGCATCACAAACAGGAGCGCCTGCGATGGTGTACGCAACGACTAACATGGGTGCACGAATGTTAAAACGTCATTTTTTCGGATGAATCCATGTTCTGTTTACAGCACCATGATGGTCGCATCCATGTTTGACGACAACGCGGTGAACGCACATTGGAAGCGTGTATTCGTCATCGCCATGCTGGTGTATCACCCGGCGTGCACGAATGGCATTCCCTTGGTTACACGACTTGGTCACCTCTGGTTCGCATCGACAGCACTTTGAACAGTGGCCTTTACATTTCACATGTGTTACGATCCGTGGCTGTACCCTTCATTAGATATCTGCGAAATCCTACATTTCAGCAAGATAATGCACAACCGCATATTGCAGGTCCTGTACGGGCCTTTCTGGAAACGGAAAATGTTCTATTGCTGGCCTGTCCAGAACATTCTCCAAATCTCTCACCAACTGAAAACGTCTGGTCAATTGTGGGCGAGCAAGTCGTCACAACACGCCAGCCACTGCTCTTGATGAACTGTGGTATCGTGGTGAAGCTGCATGGGCATCTGTAACTGTACACGCCATTCAAGCTCAATTTAACTCAGAGGTGGTTGTTCTGGGTACTGATTTCTCAGGATCTATGCACCCAAATTGCGTGAAAATGTAATCACATCTCAGAGCTAGTATAATATATTTGTCCAATGAATGCTCGTTTATCATCTGCATTTCTTCTTGGTGCAGCAATTTTAATGGCCAGTAGTGTACTTGCCACTGTATCAGCAGTAATTGGTCTATGGCCTGCGCCAGGCTCCTTTTGTCCTATACAGACGTTTCGGACCGCAGTGCCGTCCTCTGTTTAAATATATTTGTGTTTGCATACTTATGCACACTACTGAGAGTAGAGATTTAGTTATCTGTGGATGACTTCTGATTCTGATGTAGAACAGAACACAAAGTGCCTACATTTCTGCAATTGTAGGTACTACAGTGGATGTCTGTACTTCACGCACTGCACGCGTGAATTACTTTGTACACTATGAAATGTCTGATTATTGAAGTTTTACTGCATAGGAAAACGGACTACAACGGCGTTTGTAATTAATTCTGTCTTACGAAAATATTTATCTTCAACCTGTCTGTCTCCTGGGCCTTCTCCCGTACATGCAGCGTCGGTACTGTGTTAAACGCGGATATGGCATGGGTTAATATCTACAGAGTGGCCGGATGCCCTTCCTGCCGCCACCCCATGTCCCCCAGGAGGAAATGTGTACCCCAAATGTTTGCGTCATAGTGTTATATGTGTGTGGAAGTGTAACGTGTTACGAAATGTTTGCGAATCGTGTAACTGAGACGGGATTTGGGGACCAGCTCGGTATTCACCTAGAGGGACGTGGAAAACCACCTAAAAACCGCATGCAGGCTGGCCGGCACTCCGAACCCTTTCGTTAATCCGCCGGGCGTATTCGAACCGCGGGCAGTACGCCCCCCCCCCCCCCCCCCCGTCTCAGCAAGAGGTGCGTTAGACCACACGGCTAACCGAGCGGGTGAGACATTCTGATAACTAGAAGGAAAAACAAGTGTATGTGTGTCTGTGTGTGTATGTGTATGTATGTTGGCACGAGCCTTTAAGTAGCCATGGAAGCGGCGAGAGTAACAAATCAATTTTTGCATCACATATATAAGGTTTTTTTGATATTAAGTATGTTACTGGACGCACGGCAGGACAACTGTTGGTTTCCCTGGAAGTGTTACGGAATTGATCTGTTTGTGTGCTTGACCACAACCATCAAATATTTAGCTAGCCCATTTCTAATTGGATGACGGGGCAACGCAGCAAATACCGCGACTACTCCGGACCCTTGTTTTATGTACACGCCTCTCTTCGCTCCTGTAGCATGCAAACATTTCATTAAGCAAACCCGCATCTGGGAAATTCCCGACAAGTTGCTTTCGCTGCTATCGAGGATAATGAATGAATTAACACCTATTTCCTGCTTTAATTGCTGGGTGACAGACAAAACAAGTACGAGGTTCCAAAACTCGATCCGACTTTACACTTTGCCACAAAGTAGAGAAATGTTATGAGAAAATTGGAATTTGATATTGATATTATTCCATAATACTACTTGCTTTAGCATACGATCCTCCATTCCACGGCCAGGTACGACAACAGTATTTTCAGGTTAAGATGAACAAATCAGTGCGCCTCTGTTGCAGTTAGTAAAATTTATTCATCAGTGACGCATTTCGCGTTCTGTAAATGATAAACAACTCTTTTTAGAAAGTAATGCTTAATATGGTCGCATATCTAGCTAACATCGTTTATAATGTAAATTCGAATCGCATAAGTTACTGAAGTGAACTAACTAGCTAGTGAAACCGGAAAATTAAAAAGAGGTATGTGCCAGTGCCAGTGCCTAGCTCACACTGTGCCCCGTCATGTTACAGTAAGTCCATTTTGCACAGCATGCTCACATTTATGCTGACGGCTCTAAAACTGAAGCAGGGCTGGGATACGCCTTCTTTTGCCCCTCCAACGGCACCTACCAAATGTTTGCGCTTCCGCCTGCGTCATCTGTTTACACGGCAGAGTTACTGGCCATCAGGGAGGCCATTTATTACGGCACATGAACATTTGACTCTATATTGATCCTCACGGACTCTCAAAGCGTGCTGAAAAAATTACAACACCCGACGTTTGACAAACAAACGAATAGATATATATTGGACGTCTTGGAGGCCATAAAAAATGCACAGACAGTGGGCATAGACATCTACTTACTTTGGATTAAAGGACATCAAGGTATACCCCATACCGAAACAGTAGACCGCCTTGCCAAGAGAAGTATTACGGAAGGACAACATTGCCCCACGCCGATTCCACATACAGACTTCCGAACGACGATTCGAAAAGCTGCCTATCACATTTGGGACCACGAATGGCACCTCTCTCAAGCGTTTAAGGGAGGACACATGACAGCTATACAACCAAATGTCTCCTCACGACCATGGTTTTCATCGAAGACGTTTAGTGGACGTCATGCAACGACTATCATTCGGATGAGACTGGGACACGGATGTTACCCTGCCCACCTACACCGTTTGAAAATCATCGCTTCACGGTATTGCGACGAAGTGGCGGATCTCAACCACATCATACTGGCATGCACCAAGTACACGGCTGCACAAAGTGTATTCTACCGAACGCTGGTTGCGAGGGGTTACCCCTTCCCACAAGTGTCACTGTCCTCCTTCATGGATTCGACACGTTTAAGTGCAGTTTACTGAAGGACTACCTCAAAGTCACCGGCATACAGCTCTAATTTTAGAGCTAGTGTGTTTAACTTGAACATGCACAGCGTGAAACTGTATAAGTAATTTTTTATTATATTTTTTTATTTGTCTTTGCACCTCTCATATGGTCCTATGCTTTGCACTTTCGTTGTATTACATATGTCACTCGTACTGTTAAATATGTATTGTTTTATGTCATGTACATATGATTTTTCGACTTTTATTCTAAGGCTGCATGATGTATGATGTGAGATACTTATTAATATTGTGCTATACATTGTAAGAATCTCACTTCTATTGTAATGTTTTCACTGTAATAACCGCTGGCTGTATGGTCACTGTAACCAAAAGCCATAATAAAGAATAATAATAATATAAAAAATCCATTTCGGGACTTTGTTCTTTCGCGATTTTATCGCTCTCGTTCGAATAATTACATTTCTCTTTTAAATTTTCCGACTTCACTTGGAAATAAGGGCGTCCAAATGACATACGCGACTCTAATTAAGGATCTCTTTGAAACAGCAATTTATGTCGTTTACAGATCCAGTCTGAAGATGCGCCATGAGCATGAAACTTGTCATTGTTTTCTTAAATGCGATAGAGGCAATTTTTTTGTTTTTCTTGAATTTACTGTAGTAATTGTATATCAAAACCGGACTAAATGTTACCTCTCATTCTCACAGAATTCAAGACGAGGCTGTAATATTCTCCCAACGTTGTTTAGTATTTACACTGGCTTTACGGTTCCTCGATGGAATTCTATGACAAAAACAGCTAGGCAAACCGTAAATCACTCACATATGCTGATGACCTTACTTAAGATTTCAGGCAAAGAATGTCTACAACAAACCATTTATAAACAAGATAAAACCTTGTACCATTTTATGAGAAAAAGTTACTCAGCTAAAGGTATTAGTTCATTTAAAAGTAATTTAACATTTCAAAAGTTTTACTATGTTGAATGTAAAATATCGTCCGAATACGAAGAAATTCAGCTTACGGTGAAAATGTTATGGCATGTTCTAGGGAATAATTACTCGACATATCGAATAATAATAATTGGTGCCATTGAATAAATACAAAGAATAGAAACGAAGTCTCTTACAGCTGTTAAGTGATGTTCAATAACAGGTAAAAGACCAAATCTAGATAATCGAAAGTGTGAAAGAAGAGCAAACGATAATAATAATAATAATTAATAATAACAATAATACTAACAGAAGGGAAGAGTTTACAGAAACAGCTAGCACCCTCATACCATAGAACTGTTTGGTACGACGTAAAGTAGATAAGCAGGTCTATTCCTCTATCCATTTCTTTGTTGGTCAGTCTGGGATGGCAACAAAATACAAAGCAGGGGGAGGTGAAGTTATTAAGGAATCATTCATGTAAGAGGATCGTATAAACACGTCGTCTTTCGAATATTGCACAGACTCCGGAAAGGAAATGTATGAACAGTCATCCCTGAACCATGTGAGAGTTAAAAACAAATGTCTAAAGCTCTGGATGGAATTCCAGTTCAGTTTTGCAATGAGTACTCTCCGGAACTGAACCATGACGTAGGTTGCATAAGCCATGTAACTCATTCTCTTTTCTCCGGAACTGACCACAAACTCGGGTATTAGTCCAGCACGCCTGAAATGAGAAAACGGCAATTCCATCTTATGGAATAGCGAAAAGAACACACCCGCATGATTAAAGACCAATGTCATTAACGTCAGCTTTGTTATAGAGTTCTTGAACATATTCTCAGTTAGAATACGCTAAATTTCCTTGATACGGAAAAGGATCTGTCTCTACTTCAGCCTCGCTTTAGAAAGCATTGTTCGTGTAAAATTTAGCTTTTCCTTCCATCACATGATATATTGTAAGCCATGGATTAAGGATAGCAGACTGACAGCAGGACTACGTGATATCTGACAGGCGTTTGACACTGCAGACTTTTAACGACGGTACGGAGTACGTTTCCAATATGTTGCGGTACGAAGACATCTTAAGTAACAGAACCCAATACGTTGACAGCAACATCAGAAGGGTATAATCAGCTGGGTCCTTAGGAAACGTGTTGTGACCACTGTTATTTTGTAATATGATTAGTCTCTATCTTCAGACATTGCGATGTTGGGTAGCTTGCGTGCCTCAAGAATACGAAAATTGAATACCCTAATTTGTAGAGGAGAAAATTCTCTACAACTTTGCTCTCTTATGCTTTTTTCCTATCTCGTAGCGTTTCAAAGATATTTGCAAAAATAACGGCGATTTTGGGATGTCTGTCTGTCTGTCTGTCTGTCCGTCAGTCTATCTGTCTGTCCGTAACGTGTTCCCTGTTTTTAAGACGAACCGTTCAACCGATCAGCACCAAATTCTACAGACATGATTTTAGGCCACCAGAGACCAGAACCTCCCCTTTTCAAATTTTTCGGACAAAAAATACGGTAGTAATAAAAAAACCTTTGTAATATAATAATTGCAAACGAATCGTTCATCTGACACGAAAATTGAATAACATAATTGATAGAGGAGAAAATTCTCTACAACTTAGCTTCCTTATGTTTTTTCATATCTCGTATAGTTTGAGACATATTTGCAAAAATAACGGAGATTTGACACCGTCCATTGAATTAACGAAAACCGCCGTTCGGAGATGTCACGTGACATTCCATATTTGATTGTTTTCTTATTGTAACTTACACGTTGTCATTTCAAAGCAATGGCGCACTGAAGAATTAACAAAAACACACCGTTTTTCGTACGACAAATGATATAGTGTCTACAAATGCCATATTAGCATCAGTTAACAACGGCCATGAATAGTATGAGATTAAAGGACACGTCTCGTGCTTGCTAGCTGCAGCGTAGTGGGAAAGGCGTTGGTTTGTGACGCTAAAGATCGGTAGTTCGGAACGCACCACTACCCAATTTTTTTCCTAAAAGGGTTTCAGACACTCTTATTAATAAATTTTTTTACTCTTTACTTTATTATTTGGGTCCAAAATGTTTGAAAAAACGTATAAAACTACAAATCCAAAGTGGGCTGTGAAACACGTCAGTGCGATTTTTTTTATTCAAACACGATATCATTCTGTCCTTGCACTGAATATTTTAATCGGTTTGTTTTATGCTATCTTCTGTTCTAATTAAGGTACGCAGTTCTTTTTCACCTAACAACACTCAGCGCATCAAGCTCTTCCAATTGCGATTTTAAACGTTGAATTGATTGATTCTGAAGAAAGCTATGCGATAACATTCAACTTCAATTTCTTCCCAACTCTTTTGTTATTCCACTAACGTAGCGAAGTATTCAAACGGGTCCTATTCGCAGGGGTCCTCTTATCTCTGTTATATATTAAAAGAATCTATTTTATAATTACAATTTATTTTAAATAAGTGTCATGAAGTGAATTTAAGAAAACAGAAGCTTATATAATATTCTATATACTGTTACAATCTATAATAAAATACTTTTAAATTAAAAATATTTACTTTTATTTATTTCCGTATTATATGGCGGGCCACTAATGGTGCAAAGTATTTGCACGGGTCACCCAGTTCCCTCTGAACTGCCAACATCGTTGGGAGAGCCATTCACGAAGAAACTGCTCCTCCTTGTATGCAGAATGTATGAGACAGTCACACGTCTATAAGAATGTACCCATTCCAGTTCCAAGAAAGGCAAGTACAGATAAGAATGAAAATTATAGACCTATCACTTTAATAGGTTACGAATTTTTATAGACTAATGGAGAAAATGGTAAATCTGACATCTGGGATTATCAGATTGGTTTTAGGAGAAATATAGGAACTAGGGAGTTTATACATTACTTCTTATCTAAGAAGACAGGTTAAGGAAAAGCAAACGTACGTCTTTAGCTTTTGTAGATTGCGAGAAAGCTTTTGATAATGTTGACGGGAATACACTTTCAAATTCTCATTCTATCAGGGATAAAAGATAGGTAATGAAAACTTATTCTTAGCAGTCATAACAGCGAAAGCCGTAGAACGGTAGTAGCTTTTCCCCAAAGTTATTCAGTCTGCACATTGAGAAATCTGTGAAGTAATGCGAGGATAAATTTGGAGAAGGAATTACAGTTTATAGAGAAGGAATAAAATCTACTGCTTTTCGATGAGACTGCAGTGCTGTCGGAGACAGCAGAGAAAATTAAGGAGCTTTCTGAGTGTTTCGAAAGGAGGTTATAAGATGAACATGAATAACAACTAAACAAAGGCAATAGGTTGTATTATAAGATAATCGGGGGTTTGTTGAAAGAATGACTTTTGTTACTTGGGTAGCAAATTAACATCTGTTGACTGAAGTAAAGCATAACTGAAGAGGCGGAATCGTTTGACATCCAGAATTTTTAAATGTTTGAAAGTCCTTTCAGCAAACATTTGCCTCGTGGGCAGCAGTGTAAGGGAGTGAAACAGAGGCAATAAGGACTTCAGAAAGCAATATAACAGAAGCATTCGCAATGTTGGTGCTACAGACGAATTCTGAAGATAGTTGGCTAGGTCGCTTAACTAATGAACTAATGAGGAGGTGCTGAATGGTTCTGCTTATGTGTGTTTGAAAATCTCAAAAAGTTCTTCACCGATTGGGCTCTAAATTTGTCACAACGTTGCATTGTAACACAGCTAGGTTTTTAGACACCTATTTATTTAATATAGTACTCATAAAATTTATCTATATATATATATATATATATATATATATATATATATATATATATATATATATATATATATATATGTTGTTGTTGTGGTCTTCAGTCCAGAGACTGGTTTGATGCAGCTCTCCACCCTACTCTATCCTGGGCAAGCCTTTTCATCTCCTCATAAGAACAACAACCCACATCCACTTGAATCTGCTTACTATACGCGTCTCTTGGTCTCCCTCTACGATTTTTACCCCACACACTTCCCTCCAACGCTAAATTCACAATTCCTTGATGTCTAAGAATGTGTCCTACCAATCTATCCCTTCTTTTAGTCAAGGTATGCCAGAAATTTCTTTTCTCCCCAATTCGGTTCAGTACCTCCTCATTAGTTATGCGATCCACCCACCTAATCTTCAGCATTCGTCTGTAGCACCACATTTCAAAAGCCTCTATCCTCTTTCTGTCCACACTGCTTATCGTCCATGTTTCACTCCCATACAAGGCAACACTCCATACAAATGCCTTCAGCAAGGACTTCCTTAGGCTTAAATCAATATTCGATGTTAACAAATTTCTCTTTTTCAAAAACGCCTTTCTACCCATTGCCATTCTGCATTTAATATCATCTGTACTGCGACCATCATTTGTTATTTTACTGCCCAAGTAACAAAACTCATCTACCTCCTTTATTGTTTCGTTACCTAATCTAATTCCTTCAGCATCACCTGATTTTCTTACACTGCATTCCATTACCCTAGTTTTACTCTTGTTAATGTTCATCTTATATGCACCTTTCAGCACACTGTCCATTCCGTTCAATTGCTCTTCCAGGTCCTTTGCTGTATCTGACAGAATTACTATGTCGTCGGCAAAACGCAATGTTTTTAATTTTTCACCCTGAACTTTAATTCCTTCTCCAAATTTCTCCTTGCTTTCCTTTATAGCTTGCTCAATGTACAAATTGAACAACATTGGGGAAAGGCTACAACCCTGTCTTACTCCCTTTCCAACCACTGCATCCCTTTCATGCCCTTCAACTCTGACAACCGCTGTCTGGTTTTTGTACAAGTTGTAAATAACCTTACGCTCCCTATATTTTACTCCTGCTTGCTTCAGAACTTGAAAGAGTTTATTCCAATCAACATTGTCAAAAGCCTTCTCCAAATCTACAAAAGCTAGAAATGTTGGTTTGCCTTTTCTTAATCTATCTTCTAGGATAAGCCGTAAAGTGAGTATTGCCTCCCGTGTTCCTACATTTCTCCTGAACCCAAACTGATCTTCCCCGAGGTCGGCTTCTACCAGCTTTTCCATCCTTCTCTATATATATATATATATATATATATATATATATATATATATATATATATGGCACTTTTGCCATTTTGGTATCAACGTTTCCACATTGTAAAATTTATATAAATTCGTATGTGAAGTATATTTACATAATAGGAATGTAAAAACATCCGTCAATCCAGTAGTACGTTGTATTCGGTCAAGAACTTGCGAAGATATAAGATTTTGAACATAAGGGTAAACATCGTTCTAAGCTAGATTTCTAAGACGAGATACGGGAAGGGTAGGCAATCACGAAGAGGGGAGGGGAGATATAGACGTACTTTTTAAATTGTAATCAAGACTCGAAATACCAACTTTTGTAGTTCAGACTGTAAAACTAGCTTAATAGCAGCATTTTTCAAAAAAAATTTCATCCCCTTTTTCACTCCCTTAAAGGCTGGTTTTCGGAGAACGCTGAAAGACGCCGTTTTTTTTTAAATTCAGGAATCCATAAACCAATTTATGTACGCCTAGCATCAAAATTGACTAGATGACAAAATATTCACAAGAAATTGAGGGACTAACCGGTGGATTTGGTAGTCTTCGCCGTCTTAGCACAAAGGTGGCCACGACACAGAATATGTCCGAGATGCCCAACCTTATTCCAAAGCAACTGGTACCCCAACTGTCAGGATCACTTACTTGGCCACTCATACGTTGCCCGTATTTCATGAACTAGGATATGACTAGCGGAACCCACACCATGAACCACTGGATAACATAATGGTCAGGGATATGGACACACAGATATAATTTTGTCATCCTTACAGTCTTGAGGCAATGATCAAATTTAACCCAAGGTTGTGGCGCACTAACCAATGTTGGAAACGGAACAATCCTTCAACCAGAGAGCAAGCAGAGACTTAATTATCTGTTTAATTGTTAGCACAGAGGATGTTCCTCTCAGTCTCCGTTATTGGTTGCTGGGCTAAATATTACTTACGGTGTCAGCAGCGGAGAGTAGTAATTTTGGCAAAGAAATCTTCAGTTTAGAAGGATAATTAAATTTATTGACAGTGGTTCGTACAGGAACATGTTAACGACAGAGAACTGCATTAAATAGTTATTTTATGGTAAAAACGATTCATTCAAAACAAGGATCTCCTTCGAATTATAGAGAACAACATTCCCGAGTAACGCTCGCGAACCAGATGGTTTTTAATAATTTTTGAAATTGATTAGCCGGGCCTCTAACGATATACATCGAACGTGAGATTCTAAAACCCTGCCGAAAAAAATAAACATTTATCATCGTAGAATTAATTGGAAATGAATGGGCTATTATACTTACGGCAGCTGCGGCATTCCGCGCTAATGTAATATTTCATGGTAAAAGCGGATCATTATTTGCCTCATTGTATGTAACTGAGTTTTCAAAGAGCAATCAAGAGATTTTGGCACCTTCAGCCGCTGCCGCAAGTAAAATTTTACCTGAATTATACAAATACATCAACTTGAAAAATGACATAGATTTTCGATTATAATTTACAAGGAGGCCAATAAAACTTACACAATTTAAAAGGCGCTTTACCATAGATGCGTGCAAGACGAATATCACGTGTATACGCAGCCATTAAGCGAGAGAAAAGGAATCAGATGTTTTCATATCTATATCTCTGATCACGCTTTGAATTCTCCAGCTGCAAAATAAGTGAGCGTCGAAAATTGAGGTGGTACTAACATCTGCCTTGCGTACTGGTCAGGTGCTATAGTAAAAATGCTATACTAAAGAAATAATTTTTCGTGGGAACGCGCTTTATATACGCTCATGTTTAATGGTTAATTTTCAGTAAGATCAGTGGAAATCAAATCACCCTAGGAACGAATTCTGAAACAAACGTTGTTCATGCGTGTCGTTATTTCATTTTATGTTATGTAATAGTAACTTTGTGATAGTTCCCAATAGATAACACATAATTTGAAGCAATTCCCTAATATTTAATTTCTTCATTTTATATAGGTATAACGAGCGAAAGACGAGAGGTGCATAGAGATAGCTGGAGGAGGAGATTGAAGATGGATGGAAGGAGAGGGAGTGATGAACAGATGTCGGGGATTAGATAGAGGGAGAATGAAGAGGTAGATAGTGGGGAAGCAGGAGATAGACGTAGCAGATGGGAAATAGATGAAGGGATGTACAAAGCAATAACTGTTTACTAAGATGGTCCAGAGTCGGTAAACTGATCTATATGTTTGTGCAGAAAACGTACGACAACGAAGTAAACTATCTTAAGGGTTTAAATAAATTGTATCTGTGAAGCCTGTGAAATCTTTCGTTTTACACAATATACTTTCGTTTTACGTACCCAGTGGAGCCCAACGAACGAACGATATTGATATGATCGAAGCATTTTCTCAGTGATTCTATGTTCACACGAGTTACAGTATTTCCTTTTCCATTTATTTCATATGAAAGTGAGCCATAGCGAAGCGTGGAGGGTTTAGCTAGTTAAACCTATTTTCAGAGACGTGGCTCATCCTAATCCTCTAAAGAAACGTCTGCATGGGCAGACCCAGAACCCAAATGAATGTTTCAACAGCTTAATTTGGAACAGCCTTCCTAAAACAGTATTTGTAGGCAAGCATACAATGAAACTAGAGTTTCATGATGCTTTTATTACATTCATTTGTGGTAATATTGGAAAGTGTTAACCCTGGTGAAAATACGATCACTGGGCTGCAGCATTGCGATAGAACAAGGAATGTCGTTGGAGACACAGATCTGCATCTAATATGGCCAAGAAAGGAAGAAAAACATTCAGGAAGGTGAAAAGAAGCTGGAAGACCTGCTAGAGGTCAAAGAAAGTCCATCATATGCATCAGGACAGTTTTAATTAATTTTAATAAATTTCAGAATTTTTTTTCTTTAAAGCCACTTTACCCCAAACTAAAAATTTTCAGTACATATGTCCCATTATATCAGAATCTACCATAGATAAATAAATGAAATTTTCAGAGACTCTGCATAACATAAAAAGCCACCTCTGGTACTAAATGCATTAATATTCCCCCTTTAGGAAGTTCACAAAAATATTTTCCTGCAGAAAATCGTAATATTTTTGTAAGTAAATTTAGAAAAGTATTTATAAAAAACTATAAAATGGATAAAGTAGATTTTAGTACAGTTGACTCTACTGGAATCATGTAACATACAGTAAAAATATTAAGGTCCTGAATCAAATAGGTTTTTCAGAAATGGGTCAAATACTTGCCTAAATTAACAAAGGGCTAGATAGGCAGGGCGTGGCCCCTTTAAGGAAACAACATATATTTTAGTACTTGACGTAATAATTCCAGCAGCTGGCGAAGAAAAGGGTATCTTAAAAGTTGGACACAAATAAAGAACAGAAGCTGATTGAGGTACCTCAACACAAAAGAATCACAGTGCGTGAAAGAAATACAAGATTTCTGCAGGAGAGTAAAAGTTACATTGTGACGATTAAGGACTAAACATATAGATGGTAGGGGTTACGATGCGCTGGTAATATGGTGACAGCCTGTGAGCCTACGGAAGTTTGTAGGGGTATTGGTGTTTCTGGCTGGGTGGTGCAGTCCACAACTGACAACCGAGAGTTCGGTGTTTCGCGAGAACGCCGCCAACTTCAGGGGCAGTTGTTTATTTTTAAAAGAACCTCGCACTTGCTGAGAGGCGCAGTTAGGAGAGAAGTTTTCCCGGAGAGCTGCCTCCCATTCTGGAGGAGAATTCGAACACACTGCCGAGGGACACACTCTAAATCCTCCCTCTCTGCCTCCCCTCCCCCTTTTTTATCTGTTGAGCTTGTTTCTTTCTTACTGGTGCTTATAGAGAGAACACCTGAACCTAACGTTATCGAAACGAGAAACGAGGTGGACATGTATGATAACACACATTGCCATAAACAGATATGCGGAACTTGATCTATATGAGTCTTAGGCTGTCAAGTACGTGCGTTAAATGTTTTACGACCTACGTAACAAAAGGTTAATGTCTCGTCAGGAATGAAAGATTGCACCAGTGACCCTAATTAAATGGAATACACTCCTTATCCCCCTTGTGGGTGTGAGAAATTCAGTTTCGTTGCTGTTAAAAAACTAAGACAAAGCATTAAGAAATGGTTCTTTTCATATATTCTGCAGACGTAAGACTTTCAGGTTGACAGACTCTCAGACTTGTGTTCTGAGGCCGTACCACAGCACATCTTTTCTGAGTCAAAACACTAGTTAAAATATTCGTATTTCTGTGTCGACGGCACATTTATTTTCTTGCGATTAATGTTTACAATATAACTTTACTTAGAGAAAGCATTGAGATTCTTTGCATGTCTTGTATTTTATTTTTAATGTGGTATTTCATCTGGGTAGGGTGGAATAACTGGAACTTCAGCCATTAGTAGCATATTATTTAACCCTTAACTGATAACATAAATTTTATTTCATTATAGGTAACACGGGTCTCTCAGTGCTTGTAATATTTATTCTCTTTTATTTGCACATTTTCACTACAGTACTGCGTTTACTTCTAATATACAGGGTGTCCCAGCTATCTTGTCCACCCAAAATATCTATGGAACAATAACAGCTATTGGAAAACGACTTTTACCGGTATCAATGTACGGCTGGGGCCCATGAATGTACATATTTGGAAACATTCTAAAACGAAAGCAAATGCGTTTTTTTAACACAAACTTGTGTTTTTTTTAATAGGCACCCTATATGTTTTCTTCAGCAATCCATAGCATGACAAATCACATAAACAATGTCGTTGATTGCATCTCAATATTCCAATTACATCCCGAGATATTGGGACGCGAAGTTGACGCTTGAAATACGCGTAACGCGCGGCTAGCGCACGTCCTGAGACTTAGGCGAGAACCCCATGCTGCTCAGAACGAGCGCTAGCCGCGCGTTTCGCGTATTTCAAGCGTCAACTTCGCGTCGCAATATCTCGGGATGTAATTGGAATATTGCGATGCAATCAACGCCATTGTGGATGTGATTTGTCACGCTATGGATTACTGAAGAAAAAATATAGGATATCCATTTAAATAAATATAAGTTTGTGTTAAAAACATATTTGCTTCCGTTTTAGAATGTTTCCAAATATGTACATTCATGGGTCCCAGCCGTACATCGATACCGGTGAAAGTCGTTTTCCAATAGCTGTTATTGTTCCATAGATATTTTTGGTAGACAAGATATCTGGGATACCCTGTATACATATTATTTTTCATATTTTTAATATAATAAAACGGTTTTGAACCAATAAATGAAGGTGCATAGCATCATGAATCCTTTCAATTTCACTACAGTCATTGTTTTATGAGACTACCATCAAAATACCAATCTTGTTTTGTGAAATATATAAACCAAAGAAAAGTCTTACAATAGTACGGTTAACTGCCTCCATTCAGAGATTGTTTTCATAATGTTTGAGGTAATTCTTCACTCTTGAGGCAACTTCATTGAATCTAAGAAAAATATGAATAAAGTTAATTTTTTGTCAACTAATGACGTAAATTAGTGACGCCATGATACACATGTGTCTTCGATAAAATGATTCGCCTTCTGAAACCTTTGAAAGGGGTCGGTGTCTGCTGCATGTCGGAAATGACATCAATGTAAGTCTCATGTGCTTGCATCAAAACTAAAAAATGTCGGCTCTTAATTTGCTTGCCATCCTTTCTATTGTAGGTTAAGAGCCCTTGGGTCCTCAAATTGAAGTAATATTTCTGGAAAAGTGACCACATACAGCATACAATAACCGTACTCTTTCACATTGTTCCCCTTCCATTTTCCTTCTAACTTGTATTACTGGTTCACACTCTTCTTCTGCTATTTCATGTAGTACGAACAATTAACCACAGGATAAGAATAAATGCAGCGCGTTGGGGCCAAAAACAGCCAGTGTTGCGTCGAAAAATGGACAATAGGATGCCACGAGGCAGTATCGTTACTTCCACAGATGTTACTAACAAAAACACTGAAACGGCTCTACTAAAATAAAAATACAAACACCCTATAACATCATAGCTGCGTAAATCGAGTATTGCTATAACAGTTTCGACGCAGAGTAAATTTGGTAATAAAACACGACATCTGGTAGATTATAACAATGGGAATAATTTGGTAATAAACGATGCAAAAGAAATTCATTATGTCTATTTTTTTAAACAAAGTTATGGAAGAAAAACGGCCTTTAGCCGTGGAAAGGAACCCTTTTCAAGGGTTAGCACAAGTAATTAAACGCTTCATTTAAAAGACAATTTCCGATTATCATTCTTATACATAATTTACGGTGTAGATAAATTCAAACAGTTTTCAGAAACTCTGTATTTCATAGTAACACTTTTATCTTCCTTTCAGACGTCATCCTGCCAAGAAACATTTCCTGTTACATTAAGAAACAAGCAGTTGATCTTATTGTTTTCCCACTGTCCATCACATAGCACTTCCTCTGTGTTTGTAAACCTGTCGGCCTATCGACATCTTCTGTTTTCCATTGTTCTTGTTCAATTTCTCATTACTGGATATTGAGTGTATGAAATGAAGGTGTTGCTGGTATTAAATTGTATCGACTTGCATCAATGTTCTCGTAAAGTGTAGAATTAAAAACCCCAAATCCATATTTTCGTACAACAAAAGTATTTTGGAGACACATTTCTTATGTGTCATATCTCTTTGTGGGGTGTAACTTCAGCATAATATGTAACAAACGGAAAATTGCGTGCGTGTCTTTAGACTCTAAAAGAGAGAAGTACAACGCTGCAGCGGTCGGAAATCTTGCATTATTTTCTAACATCCGGCAGCACAATCAGCATCGACTGAGGCTTTTGCTGAAGGAATAAATCGATTCACGTAATATGCCTCGGCACCAATTCCGGGCCGTAGTTTCAACTTTTTTTTTATACACTGTGGCCGTAAAGGCAAAGTGTAAATATAACCGAACACAACAAGGCGAAGAAATGTGAAACCTTCACCAAATGAAACAAAATCTTTACGAGTTTATATTACGTACGTTTCTCTGTTGTGCCCGGTCAAGAAATGAAGTAACAATGAAATTAAGCAACTTACATAGCTGCAGAGGAAGATATGTACAGTACAGGGGAAATTACACTGTGTTCTGTTTCCTGCTAAGTTGTGTCAGTGACATGTATTTGGTTTGGATATTGGGATACGACAATGACGTCCCGCCTCATAGAAGTCACATTATATTGTGGGATCTGCAGTTGAGAGAAACCAGCAGTTTATTGGCCCAAAGTCGTATCTTGTGCGCCGCAGTATCGCTTAAAGGAGGCACATGAAACTTTAAAGAAACGTCTCCGTTCTACCGGTTACAGATGGATTTAATACACGCTATCCAGCTTCGCACTAGCCATCTTCAATGACGGTTCAGAGATTGACTATGACGAACAACTCCTAAAGAGGATTGTCTTTAGAGATGCGGCCATATTCCCTGTGTCTGATCATATTCATTACTAAATGTTTTGTTAAGTTTATAGGATTTAACTGCTGGGTCATCAGTCTCTAAACTTACTAACTACTTATGAACGACCTTATACTAAAGACAAAAATGTTTTGTATAGTCTATGGGACTTAACTACGGAGTCATAAGTCCCTAAACTTACAAACTACTTATGAACTACTTACGAACTAGGACGGCACAAATATCCATGCCCGAGGGGTGATTCGAACCCCCGACCGTAGTGGCTGGGCACACCGTGACTGGAGCGCCTCAGTCCCCTCGGCCACCGCGGCCGGCTACTAAAGACAGCACAAACAACCTGACCGAGGTGGGATTCAAACTCCCGACGAGGAACGCATCGTAACATAACGCCTCATTGCGCTCGGCCACTCCGCCGCGGAATATTCATTACTATAAGGACAGAAAATATGTCGCCTAGTGCTGACAATCCTCTTGCTTACACTGAGTACCAACGTACTACCATAACGTGAACGCCTCGTTTGCCATCCTGTATAGTAAAGGTATGGGCCCTTATTTCCTTTCGAAGCATACTGTGACATAAACAACTACCTAGGCACGTTTCCGTTGTATACATTGTCACAAATGTAAGATGAAGATGCAGGTGTCACTTCCAAGAAGACGGCGCTCCTCCACAGGAAATGGCGAATGTAAGGCACCAGGGAAGGTTCATACGAAGCAGATTGCGAACAGCGCTTAAATCAACAACAGTAACCTGTTTTAAAGGAGACAAGAGACACTATTCACTCCTTTGCACATAATGTTCTTCAGCTCACGAGGAATTAAAATATCGTTTATGTATGTGTAGAGCGACAAGTGAAAGCCACATCGATCTGCACTACAAATGTATGCAAACTTTGAGTCTTTCTTTCATTTGGTAAAGGTTTCACATTTCTAATTATTCAGCTGCGTTTCTACAGGAATATTTACACATTACTCTGGAAATCACTTTTAAATGCCTGGAAAGGGGTCATCGAACCGCTTTCGTAATATTTATCTAATGCTTCATTATCTAAGAGAACGTGGGAGAAAGGAATACCTAAATCTCTCCGTTTTGGACCTGACTTCTCATACTTTACTGTGAACATCTCTCTTAACATAGCTGGATGCTAAAGAACAATGTGCATTTTCGGCGGAGATAGTTGGTGAAATTTCGCTAATATATCACGGTGCAACAAATACCACCTTTATTTTACTTCCACTCCACCTTGTGCATCCTTACCATGACACAGTTCCCTGCATCGCGATTATAAGAAACGAGTTACTCTTCTCTGAACTTTTTCTGTCCTTCGCCATTCTCCCACCTGCTAACGATACCACCCTGCGCAACAAGACTATAAAATAAGATGGATATGTGCTGGCAGTTTCATAAGTGGCACTGTTGCATCTTTCAAGTGTTCTGCGAATGAAACATAGCCTTTGGTTCGGCTTCACTGGCATATTTGCTATGTGTTGTTTCTAATTTAAGTTGTTATTAGTTGTAAATACGAAGTATTTAATTTTTGCCTTAACATTTGATTGACTTATCGTGTAAATGAAGTATAACGATTTTGTTTTATTTTATTTTTATTTAATCATTTGTTTATTTATTTTTGTTCATGAAGATGAATTTTCATTTCCTACAGTCAACTGTCATTTTTCGCACTATGCAGATATATTTCCTAAATCATTTTGCAGTTGCTTTTGACCTTCTGGGGACTGTGTTGTGTTACTGTGGTCTTCAGTCCGGAGACTGATTTGATGCAGCTCTCCACCCTACTCTATCCTGAGGAAACCACTTCACCTCCTTATAAGAACGGCAACCCACATTCATTTGATCATTTTATTGGTCTCTTAGATTTTTCCGCTTCTCAGTTCTTTCCAACGTTTCATGTCTAAGAAAGTGTCCTACCTATTGATCACTTCTTTTAGTTAAGGTATGCCACAAATTCCTTTTCTCTCCAACTCTGTTCAGTAACTCGTCATTAGATACGCGATCTACTTACCTAATCTTCACCATTCTTATGCAGCAATACATTTCAAAAGCCTCTGTCAACTTCATGTCTGAACTATTTATCGTCCATGTTTCACTCCCGTACCAGGCAAAACTCAAATGCCCTCAGAAAGGACTTCCTAGCTTTAAATTATTGTTTGCCGTTAAAAAAATTCTCCTTTCTAAAACGCTTTTTTCCCATTACCATTCTGCATGATATGTCATTTCACTGCTCAAGCAATAAAATCCTTCTTTCGTCTTTATTATTTCGTTTATTATTTAGTATGGCCTGAATTTCTTGGACTTTGACAGATTACAATATCATCGTCAAAATGCAAAATTTTTATTTCTTCACTCTGAAATTCAAACCAATCTACTAGTTTCTCCTTGTTTTTCTTCACAGTTTGCTCAATGAACAAATTGAATAACATTGGAGAAAGGGTAGAACACAGTCTTACTTCCTTCCAACCAGTGCTTCCCTTTTACGCCTTTCGACTCTTACGAGTTGTAAATAACCGTTCGTTCACTACGTTTTACCTCTGCTGACTTCAATATTTGAATGAGTGTATTCCAATCCACATTGTCAAAACCTTTCTACCAATATAGAAAATTAGGTTTGCCTTTCCTTAATCTTCTAAGTCCTACAGTGAGTATTTCTTCCGGCGTTCCTACAGTTCTAAATCCAAACTGATCTTCCCCGAGGTCAGCTCCTAATAGCTCCCTATGTTTCTGTAAATGTTTGGTTGTGTGGCCAGTCTTCCACAGCTTATGCTGACTGCAATAAGGAGATTTATTTTACACCAGACACATATCTCATTTTATTTTAAAAGCATCTTCTGTAGTCTGTAAATAATACAACAGTTTGTACAATTTGTTTTGTATATATAGATTAAGAACAGAAACAAACGAAAGTGCCATTCATAACCGAAGAACACACGCCAGGAGTGAACCATCTCCAGACAACGAGATTGAGAAACAGCAGTGAGATATAAAGAAGAGACAACAACCCAGTGAGTAGACTGAATATCAGTTTAAAACACATAGGCCTAAGGTGCGCTAAGTTTTTTGATAACTGTTTTTAATCTATTTATACAAAACAAATTGAACAAACCAGTCTACCATTTACAGACCACAGGAGATGCTTAAAAAAGATATGAGTCTAGTGTAAAATAAATCTCCTTATTATAGTCAGGATGAGGCGGATTATCTCTTATAGTCAATAAAATTTACAGATTAATATTTTAAATTTTTCACATTATAAATTGATAAAAGATATAATTTTATAAGAGATTTTTAGAAACATTAATTATGGTTATAGGTTGGCAATTGCTATGTAATTCTAAGTATTTGTGTTACGAGGAAACAATAAACTATTGAAATTACTGAAAAAAACTGTGTCTGATAAATTCTTTTTGTTCATTTAATATGTTTTCAGTGTATTTTTGTTTATATAACATTATTTCTAACTGACCAAGTAAATCTTTTTGCCATTTATTTGTGTGTAGTACTGTTAGATTACTGTGGGTGTCCATTAGTTTGTGTTTTTGAAGGAATAGATGGTTAGCTATTGAGGATTTGTCAAAATGATGAAGCATAAAAGCATCAGTGTTTTCTTTGTAACGAATGTGGAAAGTTCTTCCAGTTTTTCCGATGTAAAATGCAAATCAGGTGTTTCATTATAATTTATACATCCCACTGTGTTCTGTAATTGGAGTGTTTTTGTTCAGTGTGTGCGGTAACTGATGTCCCAATTTGTTGTTAGCGGAGAAAGATATTGTAATATTGGATTTCTTGAATAAGTTGGATATTTTCTGTAATTATGTCCCTAAATAGGGAAAACTTGCAAAGATTTATGTTTTGTTCACTGTGTTTTTGTTAGTGATCTTAGCTTGTATTTTTATTGATAGTTTGTCGATTGATTTCTGTGAGACTCACTATTAGATGCAATTGTTTTGATTTTATCAATATTGTATCACTATTACAACACCTTTCTCCACTAACAACGAACTAGGTTACCACTTCCCACACACAGGGAACAAAAACACTCCAATTACTGAACACAGTGGGATATATAAACTACAATGTCTCATCAATCTGCATTTGACATAAGACATCCTGGAAGAACTTTCCACACACGCTACATGGAACACGCTGATGCTTTTAGAGTTTATCATTTTGTCAAATCTACGATAGGTATACATCTACACCTTAATAAACACAAAGTAATTGACATCCACCGTAACTTAACAGTACTCCACAAACAAATAAATGGCAATAAACTTAAACATATATCAAAAATTATAGTGGCACCTAATGATGATCCCGGCTCGAAATGCATTGTGTACAATAAAACACGATTTTCTGACGGAAAGCGAAATCATTATATTTTACGTCTCAAGTCCATTTCCTTTGTAGAGCCCCTCTAAATAGTCTTTCCACCTTTCAACTTACACTTCTTTGCTGAGACTGGTTATCCATCTGAGTTATTTATATTCATACAACTGTTTTTCTTGTCTCCAAAGTCTTTTTTTATATCCTTTAGGCGGTATCTATTTTTCCCTTATTTATACATTCTTCTACAGACTTACATGTGCCTTCTAGCCACTCCTGCTTAGCTTTTTTGCATTTCCTGGCAATGTCATCCATTATTCGTTAGTAGTCTTTTTTTTTAATTATCTCCTTTCATGAATTACATTTAGTATTTCTTAAGATATCCAAGGATTTTTCGTAGGTCTTTCCTTTCTACCTATTTTGTCCTTTGCTGCTGGCAGTGCTACCCATTCCTCTTCTACTGTTTTATTTGCCTCCGTTACAATCAATTTTTGCCTAAAGGTCCTCTGAAACCTTGAAGCACATCAGGTTAATTGAGTTTATTCAGGTTCCATTTCCTTACATTCCTTTCTGCAGTTTCTTTCAGTTTGAATTTACATTTCTATACTGATAAGATATGTTCATAGTAATTTCTGCCCCAGGATAGGTCTTACAGTTTAAAAATGATTTCGAAATATGTGTCTTACCATTATAATATTTACCTGGTACTTTTCGATGTCTCCCGGTCTATTCCACGTGTATAACTTCCTTTTATGATTCTTGAACCAAATGTTTGTTAAGATTAAATTATGTTCTGTGTGAAATTCCTCTTTCATTCCGCTATCACCAGTCCATATTCAGCTTTTTTTTTCCCTTCCTTTTCCTACTACCGAATCCAGTGACCAATCACAATTAACTTTTTGCTTGTTTGCCCTGTTTGTATAATTTCCTTTATCTCCTCACACATTTCTTCGATTTCGTCATCGTTCGCAGAGCTAGGTATAGACATGTGCCACTGAGATCGATGTTTGCTTCGTACCTATCTTGACTACGATAATGCGATCGCTGTGTTACCTATAGTTTATTACCCCCGTTCCTTTATTCATATTCATTATTATACCTACTCCTGTAATTCCCCCCAAATGATTTAGTATTTTTATTCCTGTGCTCACCAGGCCAGAAATCGTGTTATTGTTTCCACCCCCTATACCTAACTATTCATTTCACATTTTAAATTTTCTAACCTCCCTACCTGATTAAGGGATCTAACATTCCACGCTCGGATCCCTTGAATACCAGTGTTGTCGTTCCTGATGATGACATCCTCCTGAGTAGTCCTCGCCCGAAGGTCCGATTGGGGGACCATCTTATCTGTGGAATATTTTACGCGAGGGAATGCTATTGTCATATATTCGTACAGTAAGACTGCATGTCCTCGGGAAAAGTGACTCCAGTTGTTTCCCCTTCCTTTCAGCCGATCGCAGGAATCGTATGGCAAAGCCACATTGGCTGATATTATAAGGCCATTAACTGATGTTTACAAGTCCAGCTCAATCTATCATCCAGACTGTTGCCCCTACAACTTCTGCCTCTCTTAAAGAAAAATACGTTGATCTGGTCTCACCCCACATACCACTCCGCTATGGTTGCACCTATGGTACGTTTATCTGTATCATTGAGGCACGCAAGGCACCCCACTTCGGAAATATCTTTGGTTCGTTCATGAGGGGTAGCTGGCGACTGTACTAACCGATAATTGTCAACATCGTCCGTGAAGAGTCTAAGAGTGCTGCTTGGATTTTCTGCTAAATTGTTGATGTAGTCAAGGAGCTATAGCACCCTAGAACACTTCCCTCAGGAAAGCGAAGTATCACTTTTGTTTTACTGAGTGTCCGGCTAAATGTGCACAATGACTAAACGGACACACCGTATTATAACGTAGTTACATTGATACAGTTATTCCAATGGCCATATCAAATGATGCTGGTTGTAGACAAACTTAAAGCATTTTACACCATGCTTGTAGATGGGAAAAGAGCCCGATAAAAAGCTGAAATCGCGATTTTATCTGTTAAAACAATTATGTGTATTAGATCGCCCCGTACAATTACCTTGCCCTTAGGGAAATCGATAACACAAAATTCATAGTGATCGCCCTCTCAATTCACATGAGTAAATCCGTATGTAACCCTCAGTATGCGATCCCTACTCACACATATCCGTTTTTTATTTTTGGTTCAGGAAGTGGCGTAAATTTGCTAACGTATAACAGCTGTGTAATCTGCAGGAAGGCCCTAATTAATGGACACAGGCGATCGTAAAGTCGCGCGAGTTTCAGATTATGTAGAACTCTGCGAATGATTTAAGCTTGAATGTAAATGGCTTATGCAATAACGGCCCGACCTTCTGGTGGGAGGTAACCTCCAACTTCATGATTGGCCCATAAATCCTGTTCCCGAACTCAACTTTGGCAGTTATGACCTTGAGGCCGCTTGCGAGTGAACTTTATTGCGGGTGCTTTGGCAGCGCATTAAGACCACCCGGGGTTGCCTTTCGCGTGTTGTTATTCCGACAGCAAATTCCCAGCCACGAATTAGGCGACGCGAGCGCCACGCTAAGAGGTGGCCAGGGGGGGAAACTCGGCGCGTTACGTGAGCAGAAAGGCCGATAACGGCCCTCCGGCAGCTTATCTCGTACATATAAATCCGTAATCTCTGCGGCTTGTCGATGGTGGATTATAGTCGGGCTGCAAGGCTGCTACAAACACTGTCACTATTATTTACTGCTCGCCATGCTACATCGCTACGAAAATTTCTGCTGTTACGCACCACAGGAAATATGACGATAGAATAAACACGTAAATGTGGACGATACACAATATGGAGTACGATTTTCGTATTTTTTGCGGAACATCCAAGGTAGATTTCACATGCAACCATTGTTGCTGTTGTATTCTTGTCCGAAGATTGGATTGATGGCCTCTCGACACGAATTCTGTGCAAGCATATTCATCTGCAATTAACAAAGTCAACCCATAGCCATCTGAATCTTCTTACTGTATTAGTACGTTACTCTCGCTCCTCTCTTACCGCACACACATTTCTCCCAAGTTGAAGATTCCGTGATGTCTCAGAATATACCCCACCTAGACTTTCTTTAAGTCAAGATTTGCCACAATTTTCTGTCTCCCCAGTTGTTCAATATATCCTCACTAGTTACACCATCTATCCATCTAATTTTCGGCATTCTTCTGGTATAACAGATATCCTAATATTCTATCCATTCTTGTCTGAACTACTTGTTGTTGAACTTGCTCTTCCGCTAAAATCTACACCCCCGACAATGGCTTCAGAAATGACTCCCTAACTCTTAAATTTGGATTTTAGAAAATTTCTGCTTCAAAAATTCTTTTCTCCCCGCAGCAACCCTGCATTAAAAATCTTCTCTACTTCTACCATCGTAATTTATTTCACTGTATAATTAGAAAATTCATCTACTACTTTCATTGTCCGGTTTCGTAATCAAATTCCTTCAATACGTCAATTCTATTATATAACATAATAATAAAGTTATTTTTCTCTTGTTAATTTTCAGCTTATACGATCCTTTGTGGACAATGTCCATTTCTAATACTCTTACAGTTCCTTTACTGACTACGACAAAATGTCAATGTCATCTGCAAACTGCAAGTGTGTTATTTCTGTCTCTGAACTATAAATCCCATTCTAAATTTCTCCATGGTTTTTTAAATTCATTGTACAGATTTAATGACATCAGGGAAAGGCTACAACCCTGTCTTCCTCTCTTCCAAATTGCTGCGTAATTTTCATGCTCTTCAATTCTTATTGTTGCTTTCTTCTTATTGTAGTTGTTTGCAACTTGCCATTCCTTATATGTCACTCCTGCTACATTCAGAATTTTGAAGAAATATTCCAGTCGACATTGTCGGAAACTTTAACCAGGTATTCAAAATCTATAAACGTACGTTTGTATTTCCTTAAACCAATACCTAAGGTAACTATTTCCTCGTGTGTTCTACAATTCTCCTACAGCAGAAGTGATCTTGCCGAGGTCGGACTCTATAAGTATCTCAATTGTTCTATAAATATTTCAAGTTGGTATTTAGAAGTATAACATATTTAGCTGATAATTATGTATTATTCACACCGCATCTTATTTCTCTGGAATTGGTATAACTACATCGTTCCTGAAGTCTAAGGCTATTTTCCCACTCCTTTACATATTACACACCGGTTGGAATAGATTCGTTGTGGCTGGCTCTCCCAAAGTTATCACTAGCCCTGAGGCAATATCATCTACTCTACGGGCTCCCTTTGTCAAAGCTTTGCCGCTGTATGGCATCTCCCGGTACTTCCTATCTGGTTTTTCTGCACTTCCCCTCACCGAAATATTGCCTCCAATTTAATTGCCTGTGTGTAGCCCCCATATATACCAAATAACACCCTCCAACTTTACGTTCTTTGATAATCACTCATTTTAAGTCATAGCTCTTGATATTCATGAAGCTAATACTCGTGTCTCCAAATGTCTCTTTAATTTTCCTGCAAGTGGTACCAATATACTCTGTTTTGCTGACGTCCATTTGTCTTCTATCTACTGTTTGCATAGTAAAACTGCATTCTAGTCAATCGCGTTCGTTATACGCCTGTATTCCATTTATTTATTTATTGTAATTTTCTCATTTTATCAATTAAATCAGTATATGCGGTTGTAGCCAAGTATATCTACCAGGTCTTGTCTTTCAACCCGTTGTTTCCACTGCTACTTCCACTATTTCATCCAGCGAAACTACAAATTCTTATTTTACTGTGTTACTTCCCTCAGTTTCAGTCAAACGTGCCTGATGCTCCCTGTGAAACTATCAAAAACCTCAGATTCATTCAATTTAGCTAGGTTCCATCTCCTTACTTTTCTATCTATCTGCAGTTTCATTCCACAGTTCATAACCTATACGTTGGGGTCAGATATTCTACATACATGACGTTAATGTCTCTTACAATTTCCAACATGGATCCATAACCATTCTTGCCGTTGTGAAATGAGTTTAATTCCGTGCCTCCTGGACTCTTACACGTAAAAAACTTCCTCTCATGTATCTTAGGGCTAGTGTCTGTGATGATTAAATTGTAACCTCCAAGTCCATAATCACCTAAGATTTTTCGTTCCCTTTCTTTTACTATTACCTTATTCCAGCCGCCACAGAATCAAGTGTACCTCTCCCTTAACAGCCTGAAAAATTTCATTTAAGTCATTGCACATTTTTAAGAATCTTCTCATAATTTGCAGTGCTAGTTGTAAAATAAACTTTTACTAAGTTCGTAGCTATTGGCTTTGTGTCAATATTGGCTATTAGTTTCTCCATGACTGGATGCTTGCTGTTGCCGCAACTGTAGTAGAAATTAATGAAAGTCCATCTCCAGTTGCATAGCTGCAGTTGCAGAGCAGTTGCAGAGCTGGACTTTCATTGAATATTGGCTATGATAATGCTATTACTATGCTATTCACAGTTGCTAACGTGCATTCATACTTTCTTCTGCATTATTGGTGCTACTAAAGAATTACACACAAATGACCTATTTCTAACGCTGTACTCACCTAATCAGAAATCCTGTTAGTCCTACAATTTTAATTCATTCATCCCTATTATATGTAACAATATCCTTTTCCCTTTTTAATGGAGAATGGTATTCTTCAGTGAAAACCTGCAGGCCACTAGAGATTCGTAAATTATTTGTCCTGTAAGGTATCGTTTCAATACCTACCGGGTTTCTTAAGAAACCTAAGAGAGACAAATATGGAGTTATTTTTTAGTTATTACTGATTTTATAGCACTACGTAACTTCCCTATTGTGCTGTATGAGAAAATTCAACCCTACAAGTTGCTTTAATAATGAACTTTTTCCAGATTTTGACTACTGATAAGGATACCTTCATCGGAAATAAAACTACAACTCACATGAGACGCTTACATAAAGAAATAAATGCTCTCATGTTGTATAAAGATAGTTGTAAAACACATTTGCTAGTTATATCTAGCAGTCTGAACAATAAAAGATAACGTAGTGGCTGGTCGCTATGGGCAGCTGACGTGTCCACGGTGAAAGCGGCATCGCACTTCAGCGGTAGCTCAAACGTTTCTTTAATTGTCGTGAATAAAGTTACTCGTGCAACCTCGTTGTCTTTGTTAGAAACCGAAATGTTACTTTCAGGATACGTCTCTTATACATTGTTACATTTCTGCCTTGACACCTGCTGAATTTAAAATAGTGTACTCCAGTCGACATTTTCATAAGATTTCTCCACATCTACGAAAGCTATAAATGTTGATGTGTCTCTTCTTAATCTATTTTCTACGAAAAGTAAAAGGAATAAGAGATTGTAGCTTCCTGTCGACTTCGTTGCCGTTAGAGTCGAAGCACACCAACAGAAATGGGGAAACAAATCGACCGAGATCCTTGAGAGCAAACATCCCGGCACTTGCCTGAATCCATTTAGGAAACACCACGTAAAACATAAATCAGGATGGCTGGAGGCGGGTTTGAACCACGGTCCTCCGGAATACCAGTCGAGTGTGTTACCGCCGCGCAAATTGCTCGGTTTTGTAAGATTCTCCGTGCCATCAGTATTGCCTTCTTCCCCCTGATCTGAATCTACTGTTACTCACTCACTAATCGTACAGTTCTGTAATATTCGCACCTGTCTGCCTCTCCTTGGACTCTCGATTGTTACATACTCTTTTAGGTGCACGGGTATTTCAGCTGTGTCACACATCTTGCACATTATGTCGAAGCCTTTTGTAACGGATGGCTCGGACGTAGACAGCAGTTACTCAAAGGAAATACAATCTTTTGCTTCTACTTAACGGTTTTCAGGGTGCTATCAAATTATTGAGCAGTATTTTACCTTGTATCTGATCTTAGTCTACCTGTTCTGCCCATCCTTCAAGTCTGCATGCAAGTTCCATCCCCTTGTAGAGCCCATCAATATATTCCATCTGTCAGATGTCTCTTCTTTGCTTGGTACTGGATTTCCATCCACGGTCTTGATGTCCTTACATCTGATTTTCTTTCCTCCAAACGTGTCTTGAACTTCCCTGCAGGTGGTTTCTCCCACTACTAATACGAGTACAAATGTAAAAATTATAATGTTTGTTTGATAATATTCCTTCCTAAAGATATTTGTTGAAATTAATATCATTTTCTTTACTATGGTACAATGAACTTTTAAGCTCAGTTGTTAATTTTTGATTAAATACATTTTCTTGTTATTCTCTTGGAGTTCATTCAACAGCAATAGTTATGGACTAGTGCCTTGCACGTGCAGAAGACAATACTGGAACTGCGCACAGATTCCACATTGCTATACCTTGCTACTTCTCGAAGCGTGTCTCAAAATATAAAGTGAAACAAGGTAAAAATCAATTTTCCTTCTTACGACTAATGCAAAACGTAAACTAAGCGCCAAATAATTCTCTCCGTGTTTCTGAGAGGCGTTCCAAAAGATGAACAAATCGGTTATCTCACCAATAGGTGATTCATTTCATGTTTCTTTCTGACTGACATGTTATTCCATTATTCCTCAACCGTTTCGGAAAGTGACATTAAAAATACCTACTGTTTTATAAGAAAAAAGGAACTCTTCAACTTACCCCAATTCTTTTCATTACCTTGTTATTAGTCGCAATCCAACCATCTTAGAGGAATCATTCGATTATATCTTTTGCAGAAATGGCGAAATTTTTTGACACCACTGACTGCAATACACTGATTGAAATGCTGATGAAAGTAGAGGTAAACTTATGGGAACGAAATATCATGTAAGACTAGTACAGGAACAGACAGGAGATAAGAGGAGTATGAAACGGGCGCAGTCGTTGGGAAATGAGTAAGACGGGTTGAAGCATTTCTCCAATTGTATGAGTATTCATTGTGTTCACTGAGCAAGCTTTAAAGGAAAACAAGCTAAAATTTATAAACAGAATTTAAGATCAACGACAAGATATAAAAACTTTGCGGTTCACCGACAACGTAGTAATTGTGCCGGAGACAGAAGCAAAGTGGGAGAGTATGACGTCTTAAAGGAGGGTATAATATGAACATTACCAAGATCAAAACAATGGTAAACGAGTGCAGAGGGAAATCAGGGTAAGAAAAGAGCGAAAAAAATGTAGTCTAATAGAAAACCAGCGTTTAGTGTTTCATTATTTGACGTTTACATTTGGTATGGTTTTGCATAGGGAAAGTGATCTCGCTCCTGTGTGGTATTTCCTTTATATATAATTATAGAATTCTGACGAAGGACGCCCTTAGCTGATTTCGAAACTATGGGAAATATTACTGTTTTAATAAATTTAATGTAGTAAATGTTTTTGATATTTAGGCAGCAAAATAACTTCTGATGGAATGCGTAATTTAGATATGGAATGGAATGGCAATGGCAAAAATACAATTTCCGAAAGATAGAAATTGAATATTAATTACTTCCTGAGGCATAGCCCTTGAGTTTATCTCGGTACGGGACAGAAACGTACAACATAAACCATTCAGAAAGAAGCATTTGTAATGGTGCCACAGAGGAATGATGAATAGTAGATGGACAGATCGTGTAACGAATGAAGAAGTACCGAACTGAATGAGGTAAAAGATATTTCTGTTATGTCTTGACTACAGGAATGGGTGAAAACATTCTGAGTCTTTAACAAATATAGTGGTCAGTACCATCAGAAAAAATTCTTGTTTGCCTTTTTCTAAAGCTGCAATTTTATTTAGCCTGCTGACAGTTGGTTTCTAGACCGTGAAGCACATTAGTTCGGTCGCTTTATGAACGAAACCAGCCAGTCGACTGGTTTCAGTGGAAGTGGCCTCATTCTAAGAATTTGTGCGTTAAGTACGTGATTGCCAATGTCTTTCTCTCTCTGTACTTGCTGTGGAGCATTATTGATACAGTAGTCACCGCTATAATAAACTGTAAACATCCACTGCTAATCGGGCTGCAGATAATTCAAGAGCCACTCCACCTTTGAAAATGTACCTCGGTAAACGCGATGTTCGCATTTCAGTCCGGTTATGTTGCAGGCAGCCGGTGCAGAATTGTATCCACACTGACAAAGCATGCGTAATTGATTGGTAATATGATGTGCCATGGTGAAACGAGAATTTTGATCTCCTCGATATCTGGGGTATTACAGTTTCCATTCGCTGCAGCTGTATTGTATTTCGAGAAATTTCGTCCGGATCGTAATTAATAACTGAATGTGCGAGTGTTTTCGTTGATATCACTGATCAACTGTCTTCCTACATATCGGTTAATTGACTTCACTGCAGATTACTCGTGTACACGGAGAAGTCTGTACATAACTAAGTTAGTTTATAATTACGGCCTGTTTGCAAATTTATTTTCAACCATTTGAATCTATCTGCGTTTTTCTCATATCAATTCCAGTAGAAAATTCTGAGATCATAATTTTTAGCAATATCATTACTAAGTTGTAACTGGAAAATAAATAAATACAATTTAAGGAATAAGTTGCAAAGTGACTTTTATTAAGTAAGTTAGAGACGAAAACAATCTAAACAGAGGACGTTGATATATAACCTTAGTATATAAGCTCATCTGAAAGGTGCCGATAACAGCCACCCCTGTGAACCACAGCATTTCCGATGTGGGGTGGCTTGCATGTGTCAACGATACAGAGAGCCGTACCGTTGGTGCAACCATAGCGAAAGGGATTCTGTGGAGAGGGGCAGCAGCTTTTTCAGTAGTTACAGGGTCAACAGTTCGAATAATTGTCTAAACTGGCCTTGTAACAGCAGCTAACATAGCTTTACCATCCAGTTACTGTGAACGGCTGAAAGCAAGGGGAGACTACAGTCGTTAATTTACCCGTGGACATGCAGATCTACTGTATGAATATATGATGATGCCACCCTCTCGGGTAAAATATTTCGGAGGTAAAACAGTCTCGCATTCGGATCTCCGGGCGAGACTACTCAAGAGGATGTCGTCAAAAAATAAAATAAATAAATAAAAATTTTGATTGGGTAGATAAGTTATAAGATTTAAAAATCTTGAAAAGAGAAATGGATTGGTCAGGATTTTTGGTCAGGTGAGGGCAGGGTGATAACGCAGGAGTAGTCTGATAACAAAATATGAATGACGGTAAGTTACTGTGAACAGCATAGCGAACGCATTATCGTATCAAAGATAGAGACGAAGCCAGTATCGACCACAGTAGTACAAGTTTGTATGCCAATTAGCTCTTCCGACGATGAGAAGATAGAAGAAATGTATGAGGAGATAAAAAAAAGAAATTATTCAGACCGTTAAAAAAGAAGAACACTTAATTGTGATGGGGGACTGTAACTCAGAAATGTGAAGAGAAGGAAATGTACTAGGTGAATATGGACTGGGGAAAAGAAATGAAAGAGGAGATCGCCTTGTAACAGTTTGTGCAGATCACAATTTAATTATCACAGACACTTAGTTTAATGATCATGAAAGAAGGTTATAGACGTGGAAGACATCAGAAGACATTGGATGGTACCCGTTTTAGTTCATAATGGTAAGTCATATGTTTAGAAACCACGTTTTAAACTGTAAGACGTAGCCAGGGGCAGATACAGACTCTGTCCATAACTTATTGCTTACGAAATGTAGATTAAAACGTAATATACTGCAAAAAGGTGGAAAATGTAGGAGAACCAGAGGTGGTTGAGAGTTTTAGAAGGAGCATTAGGCAAGGATTGTCCGCAACGGGGTAAAGTAATACCGCAGAAGAATAGGCAGCTCTGAGAGATAGAGTAGTGAAGCCGCAGAGGATCACATAGGCAGAAGGACAAGGCCTAATACAAATCCTTGGATAACACAGATGATACTGAACTTAATTCATGAAAGGAGAAAAATATAAAAAATGCATCTAGTGAAACAGGCAAAATGGAGTACAGATGTCTAAAAATGAGGTTGACAGGAAGTGCAGACTGGCTACGCAGGAGTGGCTTGAGGAGAAAAGCAAGACCATAGAAGAACGGATAATTGGGGGAAAGACAGATACCACGTACAGGGAAGTAAAAGAGACATTTGGAGACAAGAAAAGCAGCTGAATGAATATCAAGCATTCAGATGGAAAATCAGGACTAAGGAGAAAAAAAAAATCGAAGACTGCCGCGGTGGAGTAACCGAGAGGTCTAAAGCGTCTCGCTGCGGAGCGCGAGGTTGATCGCCGTGAAGGTTCGAGTCCTTCCTGGAGCATGGGTGTGTGTGTGTTGTCCTTAGGTTAGTTTACCTAGGTTTAAGTAGTTTGTAAGCTACAGACTGATGACCACGCAGTTTGGTCCAATAGATTTACAAACATTTGAACATTTTTTATGGAAGGCTGAAGGAATATAGAAAAGGCATGTAGAGATACACTTGACGGAGGTATTCTAGAAATGGAAGAAGAAGTGGAGGAAGGTCACATAGCAGATTTTATACTGCGAGAAGTATTTGACAGAGCACTACATGATTTTAGTAGAAACAAGGCGCTGGAGTAGATGATGTTCCGTCTGAACAGCCATTATCGTTAGGAGAGTCAGTCATGAACAAATAGTTCCACCTGGTATGCAAAATGTATGAGTCAGAGAAATTACCCTCCGACTTCAAGAAAAATTTAGTGATGGCAATTCCTAAGAAATCAAGTGCAGACTCATGTATAAATTACAAAACAATCATTTTAGTAAGTCATGGTTGCAAAATACTAACACGAATATTTACAGTAGAATGAAAATAAACTGATGGAATACGACCTTGGGGAAGATTTATTTGGAATTAGCAGAAATGTACGAACACGCGAGTCAAAATTCACATTACGAATATCTTTTAAGATAGATTAAGGAAAGGGAAACCTACGTTTTTAACATTTGTGGATCTGGAGAAAGCTGTTGACAATGTCGACTGAAATACACATTTTCCGATTCTGAAGGTAGCAGGGCCAAATTATGGGGAGCGAAGTGTTAAACGTGCACAAAAACCAGACAGCAATTTTTGGAGTCGAAGGTCATGAAAGGGTTGCAGTGGTTGGGAAGAAAGTAAGGCCGGAAGAAAGTAAGGCCGGCCGCGATGGCCGCGGGGACTGAGGCGCTCCAGTCACTGTCTGCACGGCCACTACGTACGGGGGTTCGAATCCCCCCTCGGGCATGGATATTTGTGCCGTCCTTAGTATAAGGTAGTTCGTAAGTAGTTTGTAAGTTTAGGGACAGATGACCCCGTAGTTAAATCCCATAAGCTTAACAAACATTTAAACATTTTAAAGAAAGTAAGACAGTGTCTAGAAAGAGAGTTGAGGAGATGAACATTAACGAGCTTAATGTAATGTAATGTTAGAAAATCATTCGATGCTGAAGAAAATAAATTAGGCAATGATACAATAAAATTAGTTGATGAGTTTTGTTATTTGGGTAGCAAAATAGCTTCTGATGGCCGAAATAAAGAGGATGTAAAATGCAGAATGGCTATGGGAAGAAAAAAGTTTCGAAAGACACAAAATTTGTGGCATACAATATTAGTATAATGTCAGGAACTCCTTACTGAAAGCATATGTCTGGACAGTAAGTGAAACGTGGACGATAAGGAGTTCAGACAAAAAAGTGATAGACGCTTTCGAAACGCGGTGCTTCAGACGAATGATGAAGATTAGATGTTAATTGTAACTAATGAGGAGGTATTCAATAGAATAGTAGTTTCTAGCATATTCTGACAAACAGAAGGGATCGAATGGTTGGGCACATTATGAAGCATCAAGAAATCGTCAACTTAGCACTAGGAGGGAATATTTAGGGTAAAAATCTAAGAGGGAGAGCGAGGGACGAATACAATAATCAGATTGAAAAGAATGTAGGGTTGCCGTACTTTTTCTCAGAGGCTTGACCAGTACAGGGTAGCATGCAGAGCTGCATCAAACCAGTCTGAGACCACAACAACAACCAAGTGCCGATTCCAGCTCTCTCGGTGCTAAAGTTTCTGTATGTAATTACGCCGTCCTCTGCACCAGTTACTGCATTTTTCTGGCGTGCATTATTATTCCCTGTAGTCGACATTCGACCAGTTGCATTTGGAAACAGCCAAACAGCATTTTTAAATATATTGTTCAACACATTGGTTTCATCATCTTTACGAATGTCCGCAATGCTAGCACTTCCTCTACATAAAAGAGTTGCTGTATAGCCCTGCGGCGTTTACTCCGCCACGTTTTCTTTTGCCTAAATGAAATATGTTTTCCGTAAAATACGGGAAGTAGGAAGTCGTGCCTATTGAGAAAGAAGTAGTTGAAAATTAGGAACTTACTTCCGTTCTCTGGTAGCAAAAGCAGATGACCACAAAGTTATTGTTTCAGTATAGTAGGCGAAATAGCGACGCCAAATAATAAATTATGTCATTACTTGAAATTTTGACCTTCACTGCTTTCAGAATGGTCATCCTGTAGTTCCACCCATTCTACCACGAGATGATTGTGTCGCTCCAGACCTATGTCGTCATTCAGTTAGACATGAAAACATAGACTTTTCTTAACCGCTATTAACGGCTCCGTACACACATGATTTCCTTTGTTTTGTACATCTATGGCGAAGTGACTTTTAAATTATCTGCAATTTTGAGCAGGCAATAGGGTTGAAGAATGAGGTTTATCGGAAGTGCAGACTGGCTAAGGAAAGGTGGCTACAGGACAAATGCAAGAACGTAGAAGAATGTATAACTAGGGGAAATATAGATACCGCCTGAAGGAAAATAAAAGACATTTAGAGACAAGAATACCAGCTGCGAGAATATAGAGAACTCAAATGGAAAACTAATACTACGTGAAGAAGGGAAATCTGCAAGGAGGAAGGAATACATATTTACAGACGGCCTATAGGAAGGAAATAGACTTGAAGGCAGTATTCTCGAAATGGAAGAGGAAGTAGAGAAAGATGACATAGAAAATAAGATGCATCGATAGAATTTGACAGAGCACTAAAAGATTTTAATAGAAACATGCCCCCTGGAGTAGATGATATTCGGTTTGAACTGCTGATATCGTTAGGAGAGCTTGTAATGAAAAAATTGATAAATCTGGTATGAAAGATGTATAGGCAGGGGAAATACCCTCTGACCTCACGGCGGCCGCGGTGGCCGAGCGTACTGCGGCGCGTCAGTCACAGTCTGCACGGCCACTACGGTCGGGGGTTCGAATCTCCTTTCGGGCATGGATATTTTTGCCTTCCTTAGTAGTAGCTAGTTCATAAGTAATTTGTAAGTTTAGGAACTGATGGCCCCGTATTTAAGTCCCATAAGCTCTACAAACATTTGAACATTTTGACCTGAAGACTGCAACATGTTAAATGTTGAAGAGGCAGAGGGCTGGATTAGGCAATAGATCCTGTGTTGACGTGAGCCTGGACGGTGGAAGCCGACGAGCATTCCTGCGCCGCCCCCATAGTATCATTGCCTAATTTATTTTCTTCAGCATCGAATGATTTTCTAACATTACATTACATTAAGCTCGTTAATGTTCATCTCCTCAACTCTCTTTCAAGACACTGTCTTACTTTCTTTAAAATGTTTAAATGTTTGTTAAGCTTATGGGATATAACTACGGGGTCATCTGTCCCTAAACTTACAAACTACTTACGAACTACCTTATACTAAGGACGGCACAAATATCCATGCCCGAGGGGGGATTCGAACCCCCGTACGTAGTGGCCGTGCAGACAGTGACTGGAGCGCCTCAGTCCCCGCGGCCATCGCGGCCGGCCTTACTTTCTTCCGGCCTTACTTTCTTCCCAACCACTGCAACCCTTTCATGACCTTCGACTCCAAAAATTGCTGTCTGGTTTTTGTGCACGTTTAACACTTCGCTCCCCATAATTTGGCCCTGCTTCCTTCAGAATCGGAAAATGTGTATTTCAGTCGACATTGTCAACAGCTTTCTCCAGATCCACAAATGTTAAAAACGTAGGTTTCCCTTTCCTTAATCTATCTTAAAAGATATTCGTAATGTGAATTTTGACTCGCGTGTTCGTACATTTCTGCTAATTCCAAATAAATCTTCCCTAAGCCTTCTTATATAATTGATATTAGAAATCGCTTCTTTATATTTTTGTTTTTGTTTTTGCGTATTTATATAATGATTACCATGATTTTGTCATTGAATCCTACAATGCTGCAAGTATTGTCTTTCAAATTTACTGTGATATAGCACGCGAGCCTTTGGTTAACACCATTGACAAGAATGGGTAGTTGCGGTAGAGACATATGCTGATGTCTTAATAGTCCTTGTGTCACGAAACTTGCGAGCAGAATTAGAAAATAAAGGCGCTCACACAATGAACGCTGTAGATAAACCATGTAGCAAAAACAAACTTTTTATAGCAACAGGCAAAGCCGCACAGCTAATGCTTAAACGATCTGTTTAAAGATACCCAACAATGAAGTTTGATGGTACCAACAATCACAAGACGCAAATCACACGGTGTGACTCTTCATGCTTTCTCGATGATCTAATGTCATTATGAGTTGTCGGGTTGTCGACAATCCAAGAGGACGAGTCACACGGTTGTAAGAATTCCACTCCGACTAACGGGTCTAATTAACTGTAGCCGGCCGCGGTGGCCGAGGGGACTGAGGCGCTCCAGTCACGGTCTGCACGGCCACTACGGTAGGGGGTTCGAATCCCCCCTCGGGTATGTATATTTGTGCCGTCCTAGTTCGTAAGTAGTTCATAAGTAGTTTGTAAGTTTAGGGACAGATGACCCCGTAGTTAAGTGCCGTAAGCTTAACAAACATTTGAACATTTGAATTAACTGTACACATAAAACTGACAATTGGCACGTGATGAACAAATTATTCCAAGTTAATATGACTCATTACAAACTACGGGTAAGAACGTTACGAATTTACTACCCTACGTTTTTGCGACAGTTGCAAGCTTCGTTTCATGCCCTGCGCCCACTGACTGTTGCTGGAGACCAACGAAACTCTTGTTAGGCGTGGGCTAAAGAGCACACTGTTAACAATGACAGACGGTTTTCAGTAATACATCAATAGAAGCTCTGTTGTGACGGGAACGTGTCCTATCTAAACCACTATAGGACATTGGGCAGTATCATATTTGCTTAGAAATGGTAATAAACCGCAAGGTACTGCAAATCACTGGAGAAAATATAACAGATTAACTTGAGGTAATCTCCTTGCGGATCACCGCATGGGAACGAGTGTGGATGTCAGCTGAGAAAGGACTCCCAGTCTTCTCTTGTCTCCTTGTCGAGCCGAGTGATGGTCCAGTTTCTAACTGGTCCCGGCCCGTATCAAACACATTTAAAATGCACTGCCATAGTCGAAGTGAGACATGCATTAGTGGGCGCTTGTAATTCCAGAAAGCAATATGCTCAAACACACATACAGCCAAAGATATCATTAAAGGAAGGTTACGGAATCCGAAAGAATGTAACACAATAAACGATTCTGCACAAGAACACTATAAGGCAGATATAATCAACAGAAACGGTACTGGAAGGCAGAATACAGAGACAGAGACAGAATATCAGGGACAGAGAAAGGTACACATGAAAATGCCCCACAAAACACGAATCTCACACATACGTCAGATCATACCCTACATACAGTGGACATCCACAAAAAGCGCAAAAACTGAATAATAACTCAAAGAGAGATGCAAATATGCTTTTATGCAGATTTAACTGTAGGCAGAGTATTAGGAAAAAATTCATCTCGGGAAACGACGCTTCTGTCGGTAATTCCGTGACTTCTCTACAGATAAAACACTCTGTTTAATATATTTAGTGTAAAAGGAATAACGTTAATGGAGTTCAGTGAAAGCATTAACATACATATACCGTGTAACATATTTTCAAATGGCACATCACACGAAATAGAATGTAGGAAACCCCACAGAAGACACCGCATTAGACAAATTGAAGCGTAGGCAACACTACCACAAAACTGACACCGTGAAATAGCATTACTGCCCTTTACAAACCGAACAAGAATTCGCATATGTCTTCACGTGCTGGATCATACCTACGTGACTCTACTAAACTTATTTCCGTATGTATTCCACCAACCGTCAATTGCAGACGAACATATTTACCTTTCGTAAAATCCTTGACAACATTGCCTTTTGCTTGTTGTATCTTCGGCTGCAAACTATTCGTCCGCTTCTTAGGATCGCGCGTATGTTCGTCCTGAAATCTAATGTGCCTCCCTGCCGTTTCTTGTATTCTATTAAAACTGTCACCTGTTCCGTTTCATAAATGGAAACTGGATTACTGAATCGGAACCTTGTAGCCCCCCGAGAATTTCTCGTGCCAAGCAATCACTATTCTTGAATGTTTGTTGCTCTGTAGTTTCGTCAATTTTCTTGTTTCATCAATCTGCTTACACTTTAGATCAACATGTCGTATGCAGTCTCGTAGTTCCTTCACCATTTTGTGATTTACGCTCTGAATTTCTTCCTTTAAATCATTAACAAACTTTTCGATTACGCATTTGTTTTGGCACCTCAGAGTCTATGAAGGACTCTTACTTATGCATTTATTTTGCTCACCGGCGTCCTCCTTGGATTGTCCCATGCAATCAAATAGTATTTGGATTTCTTCGTACTAACTTCTTGTGCTTTTCTCCACTGAAGAGAAATGAGGAGAGCACGTGTGAACATGATCGTGGTTGAGGCAAGGACATGGTAGTCTCTCTACATTATCGCTCCCACAATTAAGAAAATTGGCTATTCCGTCGGTGGTAGTTAATTCTAGGATTCGTCATTATCCAAAGAATCCTTGATTTACGGTTGTGACATCTCGATATCGAGACCTTCCACTTCTCAATAATTACGTTGTAACTGTTTGGCAGGGGTGATTAATTCATGTTGTCACATTTCTACGCCGAAATTTCTGAACTAGCAAAGTGTTCATGAAACTGCCACAAGGCCAGGGCAGACGCTGCAGCTTATGTGCTGTTAACAAAGGCACAAAGAGTCCGTAATCTCCTGGCATGGCCCATTAAGGCACAAAGTGGACGTTGGTCGTACGTTGCGCATTGATCTATGCGGTTGTTTACGCTTGTATGCTATCACTAACAACTATACTCCAACGTCAGTGCTCTCGGTCTTCAAGTGAAGGCCGTACGCTTGGGCGAGGTGATGCCTGGAAACTAGTAGTCTCGTCGGCTTGCTCTTATAACTGTGGATATCATAATATGGAATTCAGAAATGGAATGTCACGTGTTTCTCGTTCCAACTACCGTTCGGAATTGAAAATCTGTTAGTTGCTGTGGTCTGGTTATAATAACCGCGGAAAGCTTTCCACAGTAATCATCAAAGTTGATTTCTCAAACTGGGGAACAATCGAAAATGGGATGCCGCAAGGCTCGGTCTTGGGCCCTTTGCTGTTCTTAATATTTATTAATGACTTGCCATTCTATATTCTTGAATATGCAGAGCTGGTTCTTTTTGATGATGATACAAGTATAGTTATCACACCTGACAGACAAGAACTAACTGAAGAAATTGTAAATGACGTCTTTCAGATAATCATTAAGTGGTTTTCAGCAAATGGTCTATCATTAAATTTTGTTAAAACACAGTACGTACAGTTTCATACAGGAAATGGAAAGACACCATTAATAAATATGGACTTTGATCAGAAATCGGTAGCAAAGGTAGAATATTCAAAAATTTTAGGTGTATGCATTGATGAGGGGTTGAACTGGGAAAAACACATTGAAGTTCTGCTGAAACGTTTGAGTTCAGCTACTTATGCTATTAGGGTATTTGCAAATTTTAGTGATATACATCTCAGTAAATTAGCTTACTTACCCTATTTTCATTCTCTGCTTTCGTATGGCATCATCTTCTGGGGTAATTCATCATTGATTAAAAAAGTATTCATTGCACAAAAGAGTGAAATCAGATTAATTGCTGGAGCCCATCCAAGATCATCCTATAGACAATTATTTAAAGAACTAGGGATCTTCACAGTGACTTCACAGTACATATATTCACTTATGAAATTTGTTATTACCAATCCCAGACAATTCAGGAGCAATAGCAATATACATAACTGCAACACTAGGAGAAAGAATGGTCTTCACTATTCAATGTTAAATCTAGATTTGGCACAGAAAGGGGTGAATTATGCTGCCAAAAAAATCTTTGGTCGCCTACCAAACAGCATCAAAAGCCTGACAGATAGCTAACTAGCATTGAAAAATAAATTACAAGAATTTCTGAATGGGAACTCCTACTACACGATATTTGAATTTTCAGATATAAATTAGTAAATCTGAAAAAATAATAAAAGTAATTTGTTTCATGTAATATATAGTACAAAGTAATAATTTGTAAAGACACCTTTCATTTACGTTCCACATCTTTACGAAGTGTTGTATTCATGATCTATGGAACAAGTATTAATCTAATCTAATCTAGTACAAATTACAGCTCCGCTGGACGATATGGACCCTTTATTTGGTGGGACTGACGAAAGCCATGTAAACAGTACAAAGAATGGCAGCTCGTTTTTAATTATCGCGGTACAGGAGAAAGAGTTACACAAAAATTATACAGGACCTGGAGTGGAAATGATTACAACAACGACGTGCTCTACTGCGACGAGGACTATTATAAAATTTTGGAACTTCTACTTTCTGCTCTGAGTGCGAAAAAATATGTTTTTGGCTCCCTCCTAAGGAGGGAGATATTATCGTCGTAAATCTTTCAATGAAGTATTCTGTAAGACTGTGTGCATGTAAAAGTCTGTATCTAAAATGTCGACTGCGGTTAAGATGACGAACTAAGCAATTCATACGGAAGACAGGGCGACAAAAATGGAGCAAGAAATCATTGAAAGAGGCAATGCAGCGTGTAAGTAATGGTAAGCTACTTTAGGTCACTATGTAAAAAAATCATCATGATGAAGTAGGCTCTGCTCAGTGTATGTGCTTAAATTACAGGGGTGCAATGGAGAAATTTTATACTTGTGTCTCTTTTGATAAGTAGATAAGCATCAGTAAATGACTTTGTTTTCTAAATAAAATGTTCGTCATCTTACGCTACCTGTAGGGCAAGTTTACGAATGATGATATCACTAACAAAAAGAAGTTTAGCTAAACAATCTTCACTCTTAGGAAACGTTTAAAAGCGTTATTACAAAGGAGATAGATTAAGCAATCATTTTTCCATAAATGAAGTATCTAATTTTAAGGTATCCGACTTTCCCTTAACCGTTTTTTGATTCACTTAGCAAATATCGCGTAATGAAAGCAAAGTCATTGTTCTTAACCAGTATTACGAGGGATGTTCCAAAAGTAAGGTCCAATTTAAACAAAAACATCCAAAAGCAAACATGTTTCCAACGCAGTTGTTTTATTGACATCCCTTTCGTCTTTCTCTACTTTTCTACCACATATCCATACTCTTTTAGACATTTGCCTTTACGTTCAACAAGCTTCTGAGTGCCTAAGTCGTAGAAATCGGCCGCCGGTGAAAATAACCAGTCTTTAACAGTTTCTATCACTTCATCATCTGTGTCGAAGCGCTTGCTGCCAAGAACCTCCTTTAGGTAGCGGAACAGGTGGAAATCACTTGGCGCCAAGTCCGGACTGTACGCTGGGTGGTCCACCTGTTCCTATCCAAAGATCATGATTAGAGTTTGCGTGTCCTTCGCAGTATGGGGTTTGGCATTGTCATGCAATAACAACATTCTAAATGACAAAAGACACGTCGCTTGTTCTGGACTGCACGTCGAAGCTTAGTCAGAGTAGTGCAGTAGGCGACTTTATTGGCCGTTGCCTCTCTTGCCATAAAGTCGATTAACAATACTCCATGTCTATGCAAAAACACGGTCGCTATAACTTTGCGTGTGGAGATTGCTTTTCCCTGACCTTGCCTGACGATCACGTGTGACGCCATTCCATTGACTGACTTTTAGACTCGGGGTTGAAGTGAGAAACCCATGTCTCGTCCCCTGAGTCAATATGCTCTAAAAGACTGTCACCTCCCTCATGATATCGCTCCAAAAATGCGAGGATAGAAGCAACTCTTTCCGTTTTATGGGTCTCGGTAAGAAACCTGGAAACCCAACAGGCACACAATTTTCGAAACTTCTAATGTTCCCATATAATTCTGTACAACGTTGTTCTTCTCACATTCGGGAAATGCACTTGTAAAATTGAAATAGTTAATCGTCGATCTTCACGAATTTTGTCGTCAACCGTATGAACCAACTCTTCTGAAATCACGGATGGTCGGCCGGAGAGTGGTGCGTCGTGCACATTTCCTCGTCTTTCGTTAAAGGCTCGTACCCTCTTGCGCACTTTACTGTCACTCATTATGTTTAGGGCCGTACACTTCATTAATCTGCCGATGGATTTCTGCCGCTGAAATGTTTCTTGCTGACAGAAAACGTATCACCGCCCTCACTTCACAATCGGCGGGCTGATTATCTTAAACATTGAGAACTGCCACTATCAACAGCACACATCAAAAGTAACAATGATACGGCGGCGTTTAACGGGCAAGGTGTGCCAGGAGTCGGTTCGGATGCGGTTTCAAATAATAACGGCTAATCGGACCTTACTTTTGGAATAACCCTTGTATCTATGAACACACTGCTTCTCATTTGTCTCTCACTGTATCCCCCCTGTCTCTCCCTCATTTCTTCTCTCTCGCTGGACTTCGTATGCATCAGCATACCGTTTCCAATCTGTTTCATTTTATTGTTAACTATCTGTTCCATCAAAACAGCAGTAGTAAGTATTTACATAGAAATATTTCGCAAATTGATAATTTTTTCGACATCTGCTGCTGTTGTAAAACTGGACCATCGATCTGTAACACAGCGTAATTCATGCCGGAAATTTTGATCTGGCCACGGAGCGTGCAAGGTTTGCCAAGGGAATATGGAGACCGCTCGCGAAAAGCGGGAGACCAGGGTTCGAGACCAGGTCCGTCACAAATTTCCAACTTTAGAGAAGCAGCAGTGTCGGAAAGATTCACAATTTGCGAAACATTTATATTGAAATATTTCATTTTACGTTAATTATGTGACATTAATTTTTCTAGTCATCAACGTATCTCACCTTCTCCTTATTATCATTTTCAATCCCAACCTGTTATTATTTATTTGATTGTATATTAACTTATGGTAAATTACAAAAGAACGTTCCTACAGTGCGACACAGCATTTCAGCACATATAAACTGTCAAGTATTAAAGACTAATTATTTTAAAACATTTGTGTCGATCGTGTGAGCATTTTTCTAAAATTTCTTTAATCTCAGCAGTGTTACGTAAGTTCTTATACTACTTAAGTCCAGGAACGTAATTACTTCTTAACGAGTTTTCCGAGTAGATTGGACTCCCACTTCCCTGAATGCACTGTTAGATTCAGATTCTACCGACGCTTGGTATTTCCTCACAATAGCTAGCAGTAAGACCTAAACTCAATTTTTTTCAATTTAGAGAGTCCATCACCGCCGTAACACATTATTTCGTGATTCAGTGCACCCAGGATTCAAAGTCTTGTACCTACACTAAGGCGATAGTGTTAGAACATATGCTTTTTTCACGTGTGCTATTTGAGAATGGAATTGTAGATGAATAGCATGAACGTAGAGAGTGCCTCCATTAAACCTCTGTCAGGCACTTCACTGTGATTCGCACAATAACGATGCAAATATGCACTCTTTCATACATAGTAAAAGCGAAGTTGCCGTCATCTGCATGTCAACGCTATCTACTGTCTTATCATCGCATCTGAAATGCCACTGCAATAAGCCGCTGGAACTGAAGCATAAATTACATCGAGATAGTGTGGTAAATGTACAGAGTGATCTTTCCCAAAATATACAGGCTGTACAGCTTGATCGATGATAGGATACTGAAGAAAACAATATCTAAAGATCTTACGTCCGAAAATGTATGCGCCGGCCGCGATGGCCGAGGAGGCTAAGGCGCTCCAGTCACGGTCTTCACGGCCACTACGGTCGGGGGTTCGAATCCCCCCTCGGGCATGGATATTTGTGCCGTCCTAGTTTGTAAGTAGTTCATAAGTAGTTTGTAAGTTTAGGGACTGATGACCCCGCAGTTAGGTCCCATAGACTTTACAAACATTTGAACATTTTTTTTTTTTTTTTTTTTTTTGAAAATGTATGCGTTCCTGGCTAGGGACCATTTATTCAATAATATTTGTTACAGAGTCTTCGGCACAATATGTGCTGTAGGATGCAGCCTCAATTATGGTATGCATGGTTTCCTCCGAGAGAACGGTACTGTTCCACATATGTCATGCTTTCTTGCCCTCTCCTGCCAAACTATTAGTAAAGTTGTGTCCGTTTCTCGTCTCTTGCTCACTCACCTTGTAGTGGATTGACACAGTGTTGTACATAATAGTTAAATATTATAAGCGAGAGCTTATCAAAATGGTTCTCATTTACTAGACGACAAATGACTATGGCCGCGGGCAGCAAGGTTGTATCGGGTGATGTATCCGCACCGACAAAACCTCAGCGTTCAATATTTGCAAAAGTATTTTCGAATTACGAACAGAGGCCAGAATGAATAACGTAGAAGTAGATATCATCGTAGTACTGAAGCAACTGATATCACTTAACAAGAACAAGTCTTCTGGTCTCGCCTGTATACCCATTAGATTTCTATTTGGTTATGCTCATGCGATAGCTCCTTACTTAACAACAGCATACAACCGTTCACTTAGCGAAGGCTCTGTACCTAAAGACTGGAAAGTTGCACGGGTCAAATCAATATGAAAGAAAGGCAGAAGGAGTAACCCCGGAACTACAGGTCTATTTTTAAAAAAATGCGCAAATGTTTGTATAGCTTATGGGACTTTACTACGGGGTCATCAGTCCCTAAACTTACAAACTACTTACGAACTAGCTACCACTAAGGACGGCACAAATATCCATGCCCGAGGGGGGATTCGAACCCCCGACCGTAGTGTCCGTGCAGACCGTGATGGAGCGCCTCAGTCCCCTCGGCCAACGCGGCAGGCCAGGTCTATTTCATTTATGTCATTTTGCATTAGGGTTTTAGAACATATCCTAGAATGTTATGAATAATCTAGAACAGAATGATCTATTGACCCAAGGTGAACACGGATTTAGAAAATTTCGTTCATATGAAACACAACTAGCTCTTTACTCACACAAAGTGATGATCGCAATCGACAAGGGATCTCAATTTGATTCCGTATTTCTAGATTTCCTCAGGGCGTTTGACGCCGTACCTCACTAACGGTTTTCAATAAAATTGCGTGATTATGGGATATCGCCCCAGATTTGTGACTGGATAGGGGATGTCCTGTGAGCGAAGAAACTGTTTGTTGTAATCTATGGTAAAGCTTCGACCAAAACGGAGGTGATATCCGGCGTTACACAGTTTAGTGTTATTGGTCCTCTGCTGTTCCTTATCTACGTAAACGAGTTGGGAGAAAATCTGAACATCTCTCTTAGATTGTTTGCAGATGATGCTGTCATTTATCGTCTAGTAAAGTAACCTGAAGATCAAAACCAACTTCAGAAGTATGAAGTCGTCTATATGAGTAGGAAAAGAAATCCGCTAAACTCTGGTTACAAGATAAATCAATCGAATGTGAAGGTCGTAAACTCCACTAAATATCTAGGAAGTACTTTTGCATCAAACGTAAACTGGAAAGAACATGTAGATAATATATCGGAAAGGCGAACCAGAGACCGCGTTTTATTGGCAAAACATTTAAAAGATGGAAAAGAACTACTAAAGAAACTGCATACACCACGCTTTTCCGTCCTTATTTGGAGTATTGCTGCCCATTGTGAGATCCTTATCAAGTGGGTTTGATGGAAGCCATCGAAGGAGTCCAAGGAAGGGCAGCTCGTTTCGTATTGTCACGATACCGGGGAGACAGCGTTACGGAAATGATACAGGATCTGGGATGCGAATCATTAGAACAACGATGTTTGTCGCTGCGGCGTGGTCTACTTAGGAAACCCCAATCGCAAACATTCTCCTCCGAATGCGAGAATATATTGTTGTTTGCCACTACATAGGTAGAAATCATCATCAGAATAAAATACGAGAAATCAAGGTCGAACGGAGAGATTGAGATGTTCTTTCTTCCCACGCGCTATTAGAGAACGGAATGATAGATTAATAGTAAAAGGTGATTCGATGAACTCTCTGCCAGGCACTTAAATCTGATTGGCAAAGTATCCCATGTAGATGTAGATGTAATGAAGCAGGAACTCATGGAGGACGCACCAGAAATGTTCGACCGCTAGTACTTGGAGCAAAATGTTATTAACACTTTGAATGGCGACCGCCATGTCAGGACCAGGTAGTTGGCCTACCTATATAGGGTAAGTGAATCGTCACTCTGGAACAATGTGCACGACAATTGTAACTACCGTTATCAATTACAGCTTGTACAGGTCTTACTAGCGACAGATTTTTCCGCATATAGGGCAGTTTTGTCACTGCTATATTCACGTGATAATCACTATTCCCGGATTTGTGCCATCCAACCTATTCAAAATTAAGCCCACCTTTACGCAGAGTGGTACGTTCAACTTTTTCCTGTGTCAGATAGTACGCAGGATCCCTATCAATCGGTGGCAGCGAATCATCAGCATCAGGGCAGCCAGAATGCATTGGTGGAAATACTTAGCGACCGTGTTTTGGGAACAGTCTTCCCTTCATAAGCCTAAACGGCCGGAACTGACGTCGTTTCTTGCGGATGACTTCGCCTCTTCTGGTGGAGAACTGGCACTGACTATTCATGATGTTGTCCCAGCTCGGATAATTTCAAGACGGATGCCAGTAGTGTCATCCATAGTCATTTGATGGGGAATCGAGATGCATCTGCGTGGCCTGCTCGTTCACGGAATGTCGGTCCATGCATTTTCTATCTATGAGGCCACCTCAAAAGTATCGTCAATGTAGATCCATTTCCAGATGTGGAGACATGTGTCAGCGTATGCCTGTTACCTTTGATACTGTACGGTTGCATACTGACGCTAAGTGAATGTCTGAGACAGAATATGCTTTGGTGCGTACACTTAGGCGGTGAAGCACAAGGAATCCATTTCCAACAAATGCTGCAATTGACAACAAAAAATAAAAAAAAAGAATGTAAATACCAAAAATAAAAAAAGAATACTTTTTAGTGAAAAAGTTTGTATAAGCCAAGCGTAATGAAACGAGAAAGGTTGCAAGTGCCAGAAAAATTTCTACTAGCTTTAAGAGCAGTTCGAAGATAGCAGCACTGTGCAAGTGTCAGAGGGGCTGAGATGGGAAGGGATGTAAGAGCCACCGCCATGACGTATGTGCCTGAACAACACAGTTGCTTTAGTTGCTGACAGTACGTTGACACGGCAGTGATTTCGGTTGTTTCACGTTTGTGTTTTGGTGTGTGCTTCGGTTGTGTGTTTAGTGTACCGACCATAAAGTGGAGAGGTAAGGAAGAAGCTCATTGTTCGTAAGAGACGTGAAGCAAGAGAAAAGAGCCAGACGTGTATTACCAGTCGTGAGAAAGAGATACGTGCAAAACAACCACCAGCAGAATAGGCAAGCTGATCCTGCTAGTACGAGTGTACAAACATCAGCGGTAAACAAAAAAATCTTATACTTATCGATGAAAGAAGAAGCGGAATAAATTGAAGGCAAAGAATTTTGTTTAAAAAAAACCCATCCAAAATTTTATATTATATCTTTTTTTTATATTAGCCTAGCATTGAAAGAGTAAAATTATATGTAATGTTATGAAACGTTCTCAAAACTACAATGGACTTACCATCTTTTTTTAACATAAACCCGTGACTTAAATGCTTTTCAAAAACTTTTTAAGACACTTACAGCGTTTTATACAAAACGATATCAATTGTGTTCCCTTTATACATATGCATCAAAACTGTTTTTAGGTTTTGTGGAGGTATTTTGATATACCGTATTTTTTTCCTAAAAGTAATAAAATCATTCAATATTTATGACACATTCATTTGAATATTGAAAAGTTTCGTTTCTGGCACTTACATTCTTTTCCATTTTTTGTACACAATTGTGACTGAATAGTACAGCTCTTAAGAGAGTATGAGTAGTACAAAAAGTCCCTTGCGTGAAAACCTTGCATTTCGCGACATACGTTTAAAAAAGCTGTTTTGAATAGTATAATAATTGCAACAGTCTAGATCGAAATATTTTATTTATTTTATTTTATTATGAAGACCGGTTTCGATCACTGAAGATATCCTCAGATCATGTTTTTAAAGTGGGAAAATATGTGATATTCAATTATAGAATAATAATAATAAGATTAACCAAAATAATTAAATTATAGCTTGAGAGCTCGCCGGACATTTGCTTAGTTCTATCAATAAACACGGACACTGAACATCATATTTGAAATCAGTCATAGCAAGGCTCGCGACAAATGTAATAATAAGTCTCACCCTGTGCGGGAATTACATCATAGAATGTACGAGCATTTACGGGAAGTAGACAATGTGTGGCATATGAAGGTTTGGGTCGTTCCGGGAAGCGTGCGCGGGTAGCGTAATGGTAACACGACCGCTCGCTATAAGCGGGAAATCCGGGCTCGAGTCCCGGCCCGGCACAAATGTTCATATGTCACCATTAAACCGTACAGCTGATGCTGATTAATATTCGCAATTGGGAATACATTTCTTGTATTTATATTAGCAGCTGTAGTCGCCGCAGTGTCCGTTCCTTCAGACATGCATGCACGCATGCATGTCTGAAGGACATTTGCTTAGTTCTGTCAATAAACACGGACACTGCACATCGTATTATTATTATTATTATTATTATTATTATGCAATTAAGTCAGTGTAAAGCAGAATCCTTATAATAGTCAAAGAAATAGTAAAATTACTACTGCTTCAGATATATTTGGATTAGGTTTCTTAAAAGATTTTTTATTATAGTAATTTTACAAAATTAAGACAGAATAGTGAGTTTTCTGAAGTTAATTTGGTATTTTTTGGAGTAGGCCTAAATGAAATATAAATCACAAATATTTTGGATTCCCCCTTTTTTCTAATGAAAGTTTAAGCTTATTATTTACAACTTTAGTAGGTTGCTGTAGGCGAAGATCGAATAGTAAACAGATTAATGAGATTTCAGTTTTGTTTAGTCACTAACTTCAAGTGTAGATCCACAAAAGTGACAGTTTTAAGTAGTGTTGCATTCTGTTTTACCAATACTTTTTGTCAGATTACTAAAGAAAGCTTTTTCGTACTTCATAATTACGTATCCATATGGGCTGGCGACCGTTATTAAAACAAATAGTGTTGTCTTTCTCTTAAAGAAAAAAAACTCTTCTTGATTCCTTGCGTTTTCAGCCTGTCTTTTCTTTTGGTACTATACATCTTTGTGAAACGAAGTCTACCTCCATTGCTTTCATCTATTAGGATGACACGCGGTCAAATTAAAAACCTCTAGGAGGGACACAATTCTGTAGGCACAGGCTTGTAGTAGCGATTTGGTGCAGTTAGTAATATTACAGTGCACATAATAAATCTATTAGGAGTTACTGTATATTTCTATGTGTACTGTAAGCGGCAGCAAAGCTTCACTAACCGACAGGAGCGTTGCAGAGTGTGTGACTAATGATCGCTGTTGCAATTATTAAATTAGTCAAAACTGATCGCTGTTTATTTTCCACGGGAACGATTTTCTATAAAATATTAGATCTGGTTTCGTCCGTATGCTCTCCTCGATCAATCCGCAGTATTTGTACATGGAGGGGAACATCACCCAGTATGTGTTTTCTTTCCATTGACGGTATTAAATTATCACCTAAGGGATAAAGGAATTTTGCTGTCAAGTGACGCCTTCTCGAGATCCCCTTAGTGCAAAAAGGACTCGGACGCTATCAGCAACCTAGTCACACCCTCGCAGAAGGAATCCTTCCCCCGTCCCTCCCCACCACTCAGCAGAGTGGCTATCTCGCCGGCCGCAGAGCTCCGTATCATCCCTGCAGTCAGAGTGGCGGTCACCGCTACTGACGTCACAAATCCTCTCGGGGCGCGGTGCTGTTTACCGGGCGCTGGCATGGCGGCCGAATGCGCACCCGGGTCCCTCCATCCCGACTCCACTCTTTTCAGCGACTCCCAAAGCCCGAAAACTCCGGCAGCTGCGTGAATTATGCAAAAGGCCTTTCCGGCGCAGCGCACCACAATTCGGGAAAGAATTTTTGCTCGTGCGTCACCGTAAGGCGCCCTCTATACTGGCCTGGCGGGGTAATCTGCGGGGCGTGGCAGCCGCCCCTCTGCTGTGGCTAATGCTGCCGCCTCTGACGTCGAGGGTGAATAAGTAGTTGGCTGCGGTGGTTCGGGAGGGGCCTCACATGGCAACCACTCTGAACTGTAAGGATCTTCTCATTTTGTCGTCGTATTAATTGTACAAACATGTGTGTGGCCTCAGCCCATTCGGACAATTTGCATCCGTCTCATCATCGTTAGTAACTGATTATGCCTTTCAGCGCTCATTCTGTAGTCCCCTTAGGGGGGTTAGGACGAGAAGAGGGCCGCCCTGAAAGAGGAGAGGCACGACAGGACATTTTAATTTCCACTGTCTACACTTTTACAAATAAATTCATAAAACACTGTCACCATGACCGAGAACGATTCAGAATTCACACTCAAAGCAGTGGAAGTTCTAAAACATAACAAAATAATTTTTATTTACATGTGAAATTCCATCATTTATTCACCAGTATTGACTGCATTTGTTGATATAGGTACACTTTTCTTCGTAACAGAGATTATTCGACTAGTTTTACAGAGCATACAAACAAACCATACTTACAGAAGTATGAAACTAAAATTTATTTAATTTATGAGAAAATTTTAAATTTTATGTTTAGAAAAAAATGAAATTTTATAGTTAACAGTTTTAATTTTTACTACCGTTTTTAATATATTTGGAAAATTCTAGAGTTTTATACACCTGTAAGTATGCTTTGCGTGTAGTGCAAAATTAAACGAAGAATCTCTCTTACTTAGGGAGAAAAGTGTACCTATAGCAAGAAATCCAGCCAGCCAATAGTAAGCGAAAAACACTGTTTCTGGAGTTTCATACACATGTAAGTATGCTTTGTGTGTAGTGCGAAATTAAACGAAGAATCTCTCTTACTTAGGAAGAAAAGTGTACCTGTAGCAACAAACCCAGCCAGCCAATAGTAAGAGAAAAAATTATCAATTTTTACATGTAAATAAAAATTATTTTGTTATGTTTTACAACTTCCACTGCTATGAGTGTGAATCCTTAATCCTTCCCGGTCGTACTGACAAAGATTTATTAATTTATTTTTAAATGTATAGACAGTGGAAATTAAAATGTACTGTTGTGCCTCTCATGCTTCATGGTGGCTCTCTTGATGTCCTGCCCCCACCGCTCCTTTGATAAAATTCCTCCTTAAACCCGTATTCAAGCCTCTAACTTGTTCTTGACTCAGTCCAAGTATTTTCTCCTTGGTCTACCATAACCACTCTTATCCTCTACCGCTAAACCCAGGAGTCTCTTAGATAACACGAACCCGCCATCTCAGCCACTCCGTTCCACCTATTCAACGAGCTTAAATCTCATAGAGCGGCTTACACACGAGTTACAGCGCTCTTTGCGGCCACCTGTGAAACTATACCGCCATATTTTTGGTGGTCAGTACACTTGACTGGAGTCTATCGTGTTGTTGTTGAGCTTGAAGCGTTGTATTTACTGTATTGTATTTAGTGTATATTGTCTTACGATTTTTGCTGCTGAAATATCTCTAAAGTGTGTTCAATATTTAAATGTATAAATCTAAGTGATAAAACGACAAGTACGTAATGCAAGAACACCATATGTTTTGCCTTGTTGGAGCTCAGTTGGTCTACATTCAGACAAAATTTCTGACTAATGGCAGTTAGCTGCCCTAAGTGTTAAGTTTCAGATGACCTATCCTGGATTCCCTTGAAGTACACACACCATAAAAAATGTTCAGTTTTCTACCTAGTGTTGCTGTGTTTTTGAGACATTTCTACTTCTGTTGATGCCGTGGTTGATGAAAAGTCACTTTTGATTGTCTTCGCGATTTAAAAATAAATTTATTCGTTGTTGACAATAACTGATCGAGCATCTACATCTAAATGATGTGGATGACTTCACACTTCTCATTATTTAGAGTCAATTGCCAATTTTTACACCATACTGATATCTTATTCAGATCATTCTGCAGTTGGTTTGCTCTTCAGATGATTTTACTAGACGGTAAATGACATCTACATCACATTCAAGGGCCTGGCAGAGGGTTCATCGAACCACCTTTATACTATTTATCTTCCATTTCATTCTAGAATAGCGCACGGGAAGAAAGAACACCCGAATCTCTCCATTCGAGTTCTGATTTCTCGTATTGTATTCTGATGATCATTTCTACCTATGTAAGTAGGAGTCAACAATATATATTCGCATTCGGAGGAGAATGTTGGAGATTGGAGTTTCGTAAGTAGCCCACGCCGCAGCGATAAGCGCCGTTGTTGTAATGATTCCCATCCCAGATTTTGTATCATTTCCGTAACGCTGTCTCCCCTGCATCGCGACAATACGAAACGAGCTGCCCTTCTGTGGACTCTTTCGATGTCCTCCTTCAAACCTACCGGATAAGGATCCCACACTGGGCAGCAATACTCTAAAAATGGGCGGACAAGCGTAGTGTATGCAGTTTCTTTTGTAGTTCTGTTGCATCTTTTAAGGGTTCTGCCAATAAAACGTAGTCTGAGGTTCGCCTTTCCCACGACATTATCTACGTGTTCTTTCCAATTTAAGTCTGAAGTAATAGTAATTCCTAGATATTTTGTGGAGTTTACGGCCTTCACTTTTGATTGATTTATCTTGTCAACAAAGTTTAACGGATTTCTTTTCGTACTCATGTGGATGACTTCACACTTCTCATTATTTAGAATCAATTGCCAATTTTTACACCTTACTGATATCTTATTCAGATCATTCTGCAATTGGTTTGATCTTCAGATGGTTTTACTAGACGGTAAATGACGGCGTCACATGCAAACAACCTAAGACAGCTACTTAGATTTTCTCCTAAATCGTTTATGTAAATAAGGAACATCAGAGGACCAATAACACTACCCTGTGGAACGCCCGATATCACATCTGTTTTAGTCGATGCCTTACCATCGATTACTACGAACTGTGTCCTCTCTGACAGGAAATCCCCTATCTAATCGCAAATTTGAGGCGATATACCATAACCACGCAATTTGATTAAAAGCCGTTTGTGAAGTACGGTGTCAAAAGCCTTCTGGAAATAGAGAAATATGGAATCGATTTGCGAACCATTGTAGATAGCACCCATCACTTCGTGTGAGTAAAGAGCTAGTTGTGTTTCGCATGAACGATATTTTCTAAATTCGTATTGACCTTGGGTCAATAGATCGTTCTCTTCGAGATAATTCATAATATCTGAATACAGGATATGTTCCAAAACCCTGCTGCAAATTGACGTCAATGAAATAGGTTTGTAGTTTAGTGAGTTACTCCTACACCCTTTCTTGAATATAGGTGTGACCTGTGCAACTTTCCGATCTTTTGGTACAGATCCTTCTATGAGAGAGCAGTTGTATATAGCTGTTAAGTAAGGAGCTATGGTTGACATGTAACCAGTGCAAAGTGTGGAAGCAATAGTAACAATTAGAATTTTTTCAGCTGTGTATGTCTGTGTTCTTTACAACAAATATGTACTTGTTTAAGTGTGGTAACAACGAAAGTCATTTATGATAGGTTATATTGGTGTGGAATGCCTTTGTGGCAGCTGACCCAGGCGCATTTTTATTGCAGTACTCAGCTGTCACTTTCGTCTTTTTACTCAAATTTCACGTACCAAACGTTACCTGTTTCAGCATGACAACATGGAAAGCTCTTAACGATACCATTTTTCGACGTGGAATGCTTTTGTAGCAGATGAGGTAAGCAAATTTTTAGCTGCAGTATTTCGTGGTCATTTTCCTGTTTGTACTCAAATTTCGTCTATAAAAGTTCACAACCACACTCTTGGACAGCAATTTTACAAGTTCGTGGACTTACTTCGTTTAGTAAACACAGGATAAATGTATACTAGACTTTATGAAGGCAGTTGTTACACACATTAACAACACATACAAATCCGTGTCATGATTGTTCGTCGTAACAATTCCTGTTCACTGTATCTTTCGCGGCACGTTTAGAACCAAGTAGTTGCATTAAAATCAACTCGAATATTTTCACAGTGGCACTTTCGTCGTTATTGCAAACCTCAGCTTACTGAACTGGAACTGTATTACTGACAGGTTCGTAATATTTCATTACCGCATTCTTAAAGAATATATTACCAGTCTCGTCAATTCGCAGCTTCGATAAAGTCTGACGGAACTTAATGCACGTAAATATTCAATGATCAATGTTTATTTAAAACGTGGAACTGTAAATAGGTAAAATTCTCGAATGGATGTGGCGTACCAGCTGTCAGCCGATACCCCAAATAAAATGGCGGACCTAATCGCCACTCAATGAAATACTAGCTCGTTGCACCTACTTCATTTCCAGTTGATTTTCTCATTACGGACAATCTCCGTCCATAAGATACCTGTCATAGGTATCAACGTATCAGGCATCAACGTATAAGATGAAAATTAACAAGAGCAAACCACGTGTAACGGAAAGTACTGGAATAAAATTAGATGAATTCGAGAGAAATATACTGGGAAATGTGACAGTAAATATAGTACGTCAGTTTGGTTATTTTGACAGTAAAATAACTTCTTTTATAACAGATTCCAGCAGAGATCATTGTTAATTTTATTTTTGATGACCAGTTTCGATGCAACTAAGGCATCATCTTCTGATCTCCATCATTCATCTTAACAGTATTTGCTAACGTTATCTGTCCAAAAATAAAGCTTTACACTTTTCTTATAATAACAAGAAAAAAGTACACGCGCATTCCACAAAATAATACAATGGTAGCATTCTCCATTGGTTTGCTGAATAACCACGTTATTTTTCCCATATATAGCTCACGTCAGCTTAACAAGATGCACCAGGTGTACTTTTTTGTTATTGTTATAAGACAATTGTAATGGTTTACTATATGAGATGCACTTTCAACGACTTCTGTTAAGACAAAACATGGAGACCAGAAGATGCTGCATAAATAGCATCGAAAACGATCATCAAAATACAGTGAATAACGAGCGATCTACGCCAGGTAAAAAAAAAAAAAAAAAAAAAAAAAAAAAAAAAAAAAAGAGAGAGAGAGAGAGAGAGACCGTTTGTCCCAACGAACCCATGTGTTCCATGTATAAAATAATGTTTGGTGAATGGTGTTGCGAAGATAAAAATTTCAGGATGGCATTTGGAGGAAAAATATTAACCCTTTCATGCATGTTGTAGCTGATCAGCTACATACCTTACTTTTCCATTACCTCTCAAACTGATCAACATTTTACCACAAATTCATTTGTACCTGCTTGTATAATTAGTGACACATTTGCAACTAGCTCGTCCTAGAAATTATAAACCGTAGACTGCATTGAGGTGCTCCTAACATGTGCGTTTGTTTACTTCAGTATTCCTCCTTTTCCATGTAGAAGTAGTCAATCACATACTACTGTTGCATTATGAGTTACTTTCTGGAAAGATGGAGGCATAATACTGACATTTACTACATCGGGTACATCGCGGAAGCACTAGCTGAGCACGTATGAGCATTTTGTTCCTAGCCCAGTAGTGCATAATAATTTTAAGGATCTTTTTTCAATATTTTTCAGTATATGCGCACTATTCATTAATCGTGGTAGTTTTTATAACTTCAAATAAAAAGTCCAGCGTAAAAGGATTAATATAGATTGTAGGAAGTCTTTTCAGTAGGCGTTTTCCTGGATCGTAGCCTTGTACAGGAGTGATATGGTAACGAGTAGTTCAGACTGGAACAGGACAGGAGATTTTAAAATATGTTGCTGCAGTCTAATGCTGAAGATTATATGGGTAATTTTTATAACTAATAAGGAGGTACTAAACATAATTCGGGAGAAAAGTTTGTGCAATACCTGAAACAGTATTTAAATTTCCTGAGACGTATGTTGTCTCACTGGATCAAAAATACTGATTAGAAATAGAGGAACTGCATCCAAATTTGTGTCGCAGCCAGGACTCAAGGGACGTACTGGTTCGTAGGCAGATGCTTTTCGCCCTCAGCAATCGCGGTCTAATGGACTACCCAGACTGTGTAATGAGCACGGTTTTCTCTACTACACAAACATTAATTGTGCTTTGATGTTTCCCTGTGAAATATTACGAATGGTTCCTTTATCGGAATAGCAACCCATCAGTGGATTATAATGGGAATGATCCAGCCTTGTACCTCGCGTGTAGATGATGCAAATGTCAAATCATGATTAAATTTTCTGAGATATTTATTGTGTCTTTATATAATAGATGTTTCATTTAAAGACAATCATTGAAATAAATTTTTTGACACAGTAAGTTTTCGAACCCACGACCCGCTGATTATTAGGCAGATGCTTTATACACTGAGCTACGACGCCGGCCGCAGTGGCCGAGCTGTCTACGGCGTGCATGGCCCCTGCAGCCGGGGGTACGAATCCCCCCTCGGGCATGGATGTTTGTGCCGTCTTTAGTATAAGCTAGTCCATAAGTAGTTTGTAAGTTTGGTGATTGATGACCCCGTAATTAAGTCCCATAAGCTCTACAAACATTTGAGCATTTGAGGTATGACACCCTGCCGGATAATATGACTACAAGACTACAAGTGCAAGCCTCCTTTCAGAACACGAACTTTAATTCTGCATTCATGTGAGTGGGTAAAGTGTCTGCCTAGTAAGCAGTAAGTCCCAGGCTCGAAACCCGGCCACGGAAAGCAATTTTATTCAAGAATCTTTCTTTCTATTGAATATTGTTACAAATCTTGAGTAAAGGAAAAAAAAAAAAACAATTGGTGGGACATACTCTGAGACGTCACGGAATAGGCAATTTAGTAATTGAGGAAAAGATGAGGTTTAAAAATCGCAGTGGAAAGCCAGAACATCGAGCAGAACGAAAGGGATGGTCGTTGCCATTCTAATTCACAGATGAAAAGGTTTGAATAAATTTGAGTTCAGTAAAGATGTGCATCAAACCGGTTCCGGACTGAAGGCCACAGTTGCGTGTAATCAGAAGCACAAGCACAAAGTCTACGTAATGTTCTCAGTCTGGAGTATTAGAAAGATGACCGCTATGACTGATAGCTTACGTGACAGCTGAAGCCGGCCGTGATGGCCGAGGGGACTGCAGCGCGTCAGTCACGGTCTGCATGGCCACTAAGTTCAGGGGTTCGAATCCCCCTTCGGGCATGGATATTTGTGCCGTCCTTAGTGTTAGCTAGTACATAAGTAGTTTGTAAGTTTAGGGCCTGATGACCCCGTAGTTAAGTCCCATAAGCTATATAAACATTTGAACATTTGAGAGCTGAAAGTGATCAAATAAGACGTTTTAGCATCTCCCTTATTTCTTCCAAGAAGTAGACCTAAGTACATAAAAAGGAAAAGTTCCACACTTTCGCAATGGACGAATCAGACCGTCCATCAACAACGTCATTGGCTGTGGTACAAACAGTGCTCACTCCGACCTAGTTCAGTTTCCTGGAATAGCTAATACCCGCTGTACTAGTTCGCCAGTCGGCTTCACTATGCTGAGCGTACACTCACCCAGGCCTGGTAGCGAGCAGACCTTTCGGCCAGTACCGCGCTACTCGGCTCCTCGTCGCCATTCGGCTGCGCTGACCCCCCCCCCCCCCCCTTCCGCTTCTGGGAAGGGCGCATCCCCTACCTGGAAATGCTCAGCGGCCATCTGTGCGGCACCCCTGGAAGTTGGCGCCCGCTCCGAGTAATTTCAATTCATTAACGCGCGGCAAGTGATTGTGCAAAGGGGCCGGCGCCGCCCACACCACCGAGGGCCCTCCGGCAGGTGGCGGCGCCAGGGCGCGCCATGAATATTTAGCCACCCCGAGTTGTGGTGGGTGAGAGAGCACGTCCCGTTGTCACGGAACTCAGCTGAGGGCCCCTGTTGCTCCGTCACGGCACACGGGCAGCAGCCGGCGGACTGCAGACCTCGCAGTTCAGGTGGACCAGTGCAGCAGGTAGCGCACAGTGATGTAGGAACGCACTGGCACCGTGCTTTGTCACCAGTGCCAGAGACGGCACGGTGGCACGATCTAAAAAGATCTAGTGCCCCTAAGTCGTATGAAACACCCTAAATATAGCAAAACAGGTTGCATCATTGTGAACAACAAATAGAGTCATTAGCATCATCATCATTATTAATCATTCTTGACCGAATATGAGTACATTCCCATTTACATCGATTTCTCTTACCCGCCGCTGTCAAACGAATGAGTGTCTCGGTTACCTGCTCACCTTACGTGTAACATTACCCCACCATCTCAGCCTGTTCGTTTTAACTGCTTCACCAGCGGTGTTCATTAACAGTTTTTCATTGAGTTCCTCCTGAAATTGTTCACGTCTATTAATACCAGCCGGCCACAGTGGCCGAGGGGACTGAGGCGCTCCAGTCATGGTCTGCACGGCCAATACGGTTGGGGCTTCGAATCCCCCCTCGGGCATGGATATTTGTGCCGTCCTTAGTATTAGCTGGTTCATAAGTAGTTTGCAAGTTTAGGAACTGAATAGCCCATAGTAAAGTCCCATAAGCTATACAAACATTTGAATTTAATACCATCAATCTTTCGGGGCTGTGCCGGCTCGACGTCTTGCGTACGTTCGTCTATGGACTTCTCTTGGCGCCTTGAGCGCGTCCCGGTTCTCTGGCCAGAGGATGTACTTGCAGTGCCTGTTGTGCAGCACCGGCAGCCGCCAGGGCGCGCCATGAATATTTAGCCACCCCGAGTTGTGGTGGGTGAGAGAGCACGTCCCGTTGTCACGGAACTCAGCCTAGGGCCCCTGTTGCTGCGTCATGGCACACGGCAGACCTCGCAGTTCAGGATCGCTTAGTTGGCCCAGTGCAGCAGGTAGCACACAGTGATTTAGGAACGCACTGGCACCGTGCTTTGTCACCAGTGGACCTATCTAAACAGATCTAGTGCCCATAAATCGTATGAAACACCCTAAATATAGCAACATAGTTTGCATCATTGTGAACAACAAAAACAGTCATAATCAGTATTAGGGACTCATTATGCCTTTCAGCGTTCCGTCTGGACCATATCGCCGGAATAATATTCCAGCACGATCCCCTGTCGTTGTTGTGGTCCTCAATCCGCATACTGCTTTGTTGCAGCTCTCAACGCTACCCTGTCCTGTGCAAGTCTCTTCATTTGCGAAGTTCGGCAACCTACATCCTTTTGAATCTGCTTACTTGCTTACTATATTCGTCCCTCGGTCTCCCTCTACGATTTTTACCCCACACACTTCCTTCTAATGCTAAGCTGACAATTCCTTGATGTCTCAGAATGTGTCCAACCAACCTATCCATTCTCTTAGCCAGCCGCGGTGGCCGAGGGGTCTAAGGCGCCCCAGTCACGGTCTGCACGGCCACTACGGTCGGGGGTTCGAATCCCCCCTCGGGCATGGATATTTGTGCCGTCCTAGTTCGTAAGTAGTTCATAAGTAGTTTGTAAGTTTAGGGACTGATGATCCCGTAGTTAAGTCCCATAGACTATACAAACATTTGAACATTCTCTTAGTCAGGATATGCCAGAAACTCCATTTCTCCCCGATTCGGTTAAGCACCTCCTCATTAGTTACGTGATCTACCCATATAATTTTCATCATTCGTCTGTAGCACCACATTTCAAAAGCTTCTATCATTTTTTTTATTTGAACTCCTTATCGTCCACGAATCACTCCCATACAATGCTACACTCCAGACAAATGCTTTCAGAAAGGACTTCCTAACATTTAAATTGATATTGAATGTTAACAAGTTTCGCTTCTTTAGAAACGCTTTTCTTCCATTCGAAGTCAAAATTTAGAAGAAGTGGTAGCTCCAGTATAGCTGAAAATGCACCAAGGTGAACATTCAAGAAAAGTATTTCCATTTCCCGCTTAGAGTTTGTACACATTATGATATTTGAAAATCCAATAAAGCGATAGCATTTTTCAAATTTTTCGGCAAAGTGTATGGATTGTTCAATTTGTTTTTACACCTTCATCGCAACTATATCAGCGACCATGTTGATATTCTCGTTCAATACCGATTTCACAAATACGAAAATTTCCTTTCTCGTGAATGAAATTTATTTGGTACGATCCAGAAGTTAGTAAATACTAGGTGTGCCACTATAACTATTCCAACCATTAAAAGTCTCTACAATAACAATTTTCGGCTACTTTTGGCCACCTTTTTGGGATTTCGGACCACTCTGCGACGTGGAGGATTCAAGCGCTGGGGTCCTTACAGCGTGCTGCCATTCCACGGCGCTCTTGTGTGAATCCTTTAATGAATATGTGACTGAAAGTTGTATTTCTTTTTCAATTTGTGTGTCCGACCGTTTGTCTTTAATTGTATGCATCACCATTTCCACTTCTTTCTGTGTATATTTTACCTATGACCACTGTTGTTGTTATTATGGTCTTCAGTCAGGAGACTGGTTTGATGCAGCTCTCCACCCTACTCTATCCTGAGCAAGCCTTTTCATCTCCTCGTAAGAACAGCAACCCACATCCACTTGAATCTGCTTACTATACGCGTCTCTTGGTCTCCCTCTGCGATTTTTACCCCACATACTTTCCTCCAATGCTAAATTTACGATTCCCCGATGTCTAAGAATGTGTCCTACCAAGCGATCCCTTCTTTTAGTCAGGGTATGCCAAAAATATGCTTATCGTCCATGTTTCACTCCCATACAAGGCAACACTCCACACAAATGCCTTCAGAAAAGACTTCCTTACCCTTAAATTAATATTCCATGTTAGCAAATTTCTCTTTTTCAAAAATGCTTTTCTTCCCATTGCCATTCTGCACTTTATATCCTCTGTACTGCGACCATCGCATGTTATTTTACTACCCAAGTAACAAAACTCATCTACCACCTTCATTGTTTCGTTACCTAATCTAATTCCTTCAGCATCGCCTGATTTTCTAAGACCGCATTCCATTATTTTTGTTTTGCTCTTGTTAATGTTCATTTTATATGCTCTCTTCAACACGCTTTCCATTCCATTCAACTGCTCTTCCAGGTCCTTCGCTGTCTCTGACAGAATTACAATGTCATCAGCAAAACGCAATGTTTTTATTTCTTCCCCCTGAACTTTAATCCCTATTCCAAATTTTTCCTTGCTTTCCTTCACCGCCTGCTCGATGTACAAATTGAATAACATTGGAGAAAGGCTACAACCCTGTCTTACTCCCTTCCCAACTGATGCTTCCCTTTCATGCCCTTCGAGTCTAATAACTGCGGTCTGGCTTTTGTACAAGTTGTAAATAACTCTCCTTTCCCTGTATTTTACCCCTGCTGACTTCAGAATTTGAAAGAGTGTATTCCAGTCAACATTGTCAAAAGCTTTCTCCAAATCTACAAAAGCTAAAAATGTTGGTTTGCCTTTCCTTAATCTGTCTTCTAAGATTAGACGTAAAGTGAGTATTGCCTCCCGGGTTCCTACGTTCCTCCTGAATCCAAACTGATCTTCCCCGAGGTCAGCTTCTACCAGCTTTTCCATTCTCCTGTAGACAATTCGTGTTACAATTTTGCAACCATGACTTATCAAACTGATGGTTCTGTAATTTTCACACCTGTCTGCGCCTGATTTCTTTGGAATGGGGATTATTACATTTTTCTTAAAGTCTGAGGGCATTTCGACTGTCTCATACATCCTACACACCAGTTCAAATAGTCTTGTCATGGCTGGCTCTCCCAGAGACTTTAGTAGCTCTGAGGCTATTTCATCTACTCCTGGGGCCTTGTTCCGACCTAGGTCTTTCAAGGCTCTGTCAAATTCATCTCTCAGTATAGTATCTCCTATTTCATCTTGATCGACTACCTCTTCCCTTCCTACAACATCGTCTCTAAGTTCATTTCCTTTGTAGAGCTGCTCTATGTACTCTTTCCACCTTTCAGCTTTCGCTTCTATGCTGAGAACTGGTTTCCCATCTGAGTTCTTGATATTCGTAGAGTTGCTTTTCTTGTCCCCAAATGTCTCTTTTATTTTCCTGTAGGCAGTATCTACTTTTCCCCTTGCTATACATTCTTCTACAGATTTACATTTGGCTTCTAGCCACTTCTGCTTAGCCATTTTGCACTTCCTGTCAATCTCATTTTTTAGACGTCTGTACTCCATTTTGCATGTTTCATTTACTGCATTTTTATATTTTCTCCTTTCATCAATTAAATTTAGTATTTCCTGTGATATCCAAGGATTTTTTGTAGGTCTTGCCTTTCTACCTATTTTGTCCTCCGCTGCCTTCACTATTTCATCTCTCAATGCTACCCATTCCTCTTCTACTGTTTTATTTCCCCCTGTTTCTGCCAATTGTTGCCTAAATCTCACTCTGAAATTCTCCAGAACATCAGTTTCCTTCAATCTATCTAAGTCCCATCTCCTTATTTTCCTACCTTTCTGCAGTTTTTTCAGCTTCAGCCTACAGTTCATGACTAACAAGTTATGGTCAGAGTCTATATCTGCCCCTGGGTATGTCCTGCAGTTTGTAACCTGGTTCTGGTACCTATGTCTTACCATTATAAAATCCGGTGTCTCCTGGTCTCTTCCATGTATACAACCTTCTTTTGTGATTCTTAAACCACGTGTTTGTTACGATTAAATCATGTTCCGTGCAAAATTCTACCAGGCGACTTCCTCTTTCATTCCTCCTGCCCAGTCCATATTCACCTATTATTTTTCCTTCTCTTCCTTTTCCAACTACCGAATTCCAGTCTCCCATCACAATTAAGTTTTCCTCTCCCTTAACTGTCTGAATAATTTCCTTTAGCTCCTCATATATTTCTTCGATCTGCTCATCATCGGCAGAGCTAGTTGGCATATAAACCTGTACTACTGTTGTCGGTGTTGGCTTCGTATCTATCTTGACAATGATATGCGATCACTGTGCTGCTCATAGTAGTTTACCCGCATTCCTATTTTCTTATTCATTATCAGACCTACTCCTGTGATACCCCCAACTGATTTTGTATTTATAATCCTGTACTCACCTGACCAGAAATCCTGTTCATCCTGCCACCGAACTTCACTAATCCCCACTATATCTAACTTCAACCTATCCATTTCCATTTTTAAATTTTCTAATTTTCCTACCCGATTAAGGGATCTAACATTCCACGCTCCGATCCGTAGAATGCCAGTATTGCCTTTCCTGATGACAACATCCTCCTGAGTAGTCCCCGCCCGGAGATCCGAATGGGGGACTATTTTACCTCCGGAATATTTTACCCGAGAGGATGCCATCATCATATGTTCATACAGTAGAGCTGCATGTCCTCGGGAAAGATAACGGCTGTAGTTTCCCCTTGCTTTCAGCCGTTCGCAGTAGCTGTGTGGCAAAGCCACATTAGCTGATGTTACAAGGCCAGCTCAGTCAATCATCCAGACTGTTGCCCCTGTAACTACTGAAAAGGCTGCTGCCCCTCTTCAGGAACCACACGTTTGTCTGGCCTCTCCAAAGATACCCCTCCGCTGTGGTTGCACCTACGGTACGGCTATCTGCATCGTTGAGGCACGCAAGCCACCCCATCTCGGCAATGTCTGTGGTTCATGGGGGTGGACCTATGACCACTCCCCTTATTAAAATACTGTAACACGTATGTGGCGTACGAAGTCTCCTCTGAGCTGCAAATTTCTTGTGTACATGTAAATCCGCTTTTTATTGTAGCCACGAAAAATTTTATGTTCCCTATCGCTCTTGGCTGCAGAGCATGAGATTGTACTAAAAGCACACCTACGAACCGCCTGAATGGGGAGGAGAGAAGAACGTAACAGTGAATAAGGAAGAGCCGCGACGGAGCGGCCGAGCGCATTGACGCGCTATGCTGCAATGCGCGAGGCCGTTCCTCGTCGGATGTTCGACTCTCCCCCCCCCCCCTCAGGCATGGATGTATGTGTCGTCTTTAGTATAAGGTAGTTCATAAGTATTTTTGTAAGTTTAGGGACTGATGACCCCGCAGTTAAGTCCCTTATGCTTTGAAAAAATTCAATTTTTGAATAAAGAAGAAAAGTAATTATGATCCTTAAAAACTACTCACTGTCTTCCGTTGAAACATGGCTGTTAGTTGATTTCATTTACAAACAGATTAGTTTCACTAAGTGATACGTAATTCCTAGTAAAGTCTACACCAGATATGGAATATTTCATTTGAGGTGGTCTAGTAGTTAAGTCGTCCGCCTAGAAAGCTCGAGGGTCCGGATTCGATTCCCGGATGCATCACAAATTTTAATTCAGTGCTTCACCTTTAATGTTTTTGACATTTTCTAGACGCAAAACAGTCTCAGACTTTGTAAATATATTAATATTTATATCACCGTAGCCTAAGGTAAGAGGCAGGAATGTTTTGATATGTCCATTGCTGAGGTGCTATTCTTGTGCATGGAGAGCCTTGGCAGTTGTTGCAATACTTCATGGAACACAGATATTTATTTTATTTTATTTTTTTTTATATTTTTTTTTATTTTTTTTATTTTTTTTTTTTTTTTTATTTTTTATTTTTTTTTTTTTTTTGTGGAGGGAAGTCGTTCTTATACTATTCAAAAAATGTTTCAAATGTTTGTTAAGCTTATGTGACTTAACTATGGGGTCATCAGTCCCTAAACTTACAAACTACTCATCAACTACCTTATACTAAAGACGGCACAAATATCCATGCCCGAGGGGGGATTCGAACCCCCGACCGTAGTGGCCGTGCAGACCATGACTGGAGCGCCTCAGTCCCCTCGGCCACCGCGGCCGGCGTACTTACGCTATTCCGGGGCGCATTAATCACTAGTGGTGCTGTGGTCTAGTGGTTGCCGGGCGCCGTGCCTCAGCGATCCCGGTCTGACGGCTGAACGCTCTATGTAATAAAAAATCTGACCCGAAGGACACATAGAACCAAAACGAACAAACACGATCAGCGTTCGCAAGAACAAGAACTACCCATAGGGGAAAGAAGAAAAAAAAAAAAAAAAAAAAAAAAAAAAAGACGTCTGCCTAGTGATCATGGAAGTCTGGTTCGATTCCACGCATCGTATATTTTAATTTAGTGCTTCACTTTTAATGTGTATGACATTTTTGAGACAGTCTCAGGGTTTGTAAATTTATGATTGGAGGAATTCTTTTCCTATTTGGGAAGCATCCGCGAAAGATGACACAGCAAGTAGGAAGTCCCTGTAGTATACTGTAACACGTATCTGGCGTACGAAGTTTCCTCTGAGCTGCTAGAAAGCCCTGTCGAGGGTACCCATTCCGGCAGACAAAATAAAGAAGGGAATCCTTAACGCCTGGCTGGGACCACGAGAGGTGGCACTTTGCGGTGAGGAGGCTGCAGCCACGAGCTGCGGCGACTAGGCGGCCAACACGAGTAGGAGGGGCAGGTGAAAGAAGGATAAAAGGAAGGCAGGACGCGGGGAATTCCCGAAGAGTTCCTGCGGCTTTACAAACGGACGGGGATAAACAAACAAACGGAAGAAACAGAAGGGCCCTTCATGTATTGTTCACGAGGCGGCGGGAGAAGGGCTTATAAATGTTACTGCGCAACTTGGAGGCGGTGCCGCCCCCGAGGCAGTAAACTGTGCGCTTCCTGGAGACCTCCCTCCCCCACTTACCCCCAGACGCCACCTTAACATAAACGCTCCTTATTTATTTTGCTTAGTGGGCCCGCCATGCCTGCGTCCCAAAGCCATTTCGCCTCCACCCATGCCCTAGAGCGCGCTCCTGTCCGGGAGAACAAATGCGAAACGGATTGTATCACTCTGTTTGCCGCGCCGGTTGAGACAGCGGAGAACGGGTGTTGCGTCTTAAGAAGTGACAAAACGATAAAAATAAATAAAAATAAAGAAACTTCATTCCCACTACGACACAATCAAAAATACAAACCAAACGAAATGACTTGTAATTTCTCCGGCTTGCACCATCTATATGTATAAATGTGAATGTCTGTTCGGTGTACGTTTATCACATCTTAACAACGAGATATAAAGAGCTAAAAATTTGTACAGGTATTAATGTCTACCCGGGGACGGTTTTATGGCGATCGGATAGCTATTTATCTATATATATTAATGTGAATCTCTCTTCGGTGTACACTTATCACGTCCGAATGACAAGACGCAGAGACTTAAATATTTGTACAGTTACTAATTTATACCTGAGGAAGGTTTTAGGCACGGTTTTATAGCGATCTGATAGATATTTAGTAATTTGAAGAATATAACGCGAAATGCGGAACAGTAATTACTCTTTGAAAATTATTATTACTCTTTGAAAATGGTTTTATGGGTAGCAGTGCTACTTGAGGGTGGATAATGATGAAAAGGTGGAATGTATTGGCATGGAAACTTATTGTCGTATATAAAAAACTTTGTGTGTGTGTGTGTGCGTTAATATTTCGCTCTGCAGCGAAAACTACAGAACGCAAAGGAGTGGTCTGTGTGTAATTGTTGTCCGTAGTCTCCCGTTGTACACCATAGCAGTTCAATGCCGATAGCTATAAGGGTGTGGAAGTCGTCAAATTATAGAAAAATTCGTACTGAAGGCCAGAAATGCCGTATGCTGCTCTATAGCAAGGAGGTTACATACAGCGAAACGTGATGCCACAGACCATATCTTTAGTTTATACGTGCTACAATGCAGATTGTAATTAATTAGTTTCTTCAAAACCAGTCTCATAGCAGACTATTGTAAGATATCTATCACAATCAACCGTAGCTTATCTGTCATAATCAACCCGAAAAATCTCTACATTTACGCTCCAAACAATACTACTAATCATGTAGTTTACCAGAATGCCCTAAAATGAAATTAAAATGAATTTGGACATTATTCTCACCGTTTGTGTTGAGATTTTGCAACACAGGCTATAAGGAATAATGTGTGTATTATTTATTGTAAGTCATAAAGCACAGAATTTTATTTTTTTAATTTGAATGTGGATTAAAAATGTTTGTTTCTAAAGAAGGTATTTATTTCATTTCATCCTTCAAAACCAGTCTCGTACCACACTACTAAAAGAAAGCTTATCTATCATAACCAACCAACACGCGAGCAGAGCCGAGGGTTTAAGCTAGTAGTATTTTTTTCTTTCTTTTTTAATGTCAGAATGCAATTTTTACCACATGCTGTCTTCGGTATTTTTTATTACAAAACATTGCTAAAACATCCATCCAAACTACGGTCCCGTTTCGGCTACACACGAATCTTCAGATTTATTTTTTATTCGCAGATTTCTGCACAACATCCCACTTTAGTTGATTTCCTATTATACTGTTGCTGTTTTTCCTTCGGTATTTCATTCTCACAGAGAGTGATTTTTTTCTAACGTGTAAAGACTATAGAGACTGATCGAGAAGAGTATACTGAACAATGAACTTAGGAAAAAGCATGTTTTTCTCGCTAGAGACCATATATTGAGGCACATTTTGTTACAGAGCCTGCAGGCCAAGATGCACCGCACCGCATCGCACCGTGCAGACACAGTTAACGGTATGTGCAACAAATGATATCCATGAGCCGCAAGAGTAATCATACTCCCTTTGACACATGACCATTCAGAATTGTTCCTGCAGACCCGATATTTCTCAAAAAATATTCAAATATTTGTAAAGCTTATGGGACATAACTGCGGTGTCATCAGTCCATAAACTTCCAAATTACTTAAGAACTTATACTAAAGACAGTACAAACATCCATGCCAGGGGGAGGATTCGAACCCCCGGCGGGGAACGGCCTCGCACATCGGAGCATACCAACGAAATGCACTTGGCGATATTTCTCAGATGCCCACAAAACCAAATTGGCTTGGGGTGAGATCCACTAAACAAGAAGGCAGTGTAACTGTTTCTCCTTGTCTCCTCTTTCGATCAGTTGATCAGAGAAGAGAGGACTGAAATGAGTGCACACGTTAACGGCGATGTGGGCGAGAGCACCATCATTCAAATGTTCAATTGTAAATCTATGGGAGCAAACAGGTGGGTCATTAGTCGGTATCTTACGAACTATTTAAACTAAGGTAAACTAACCTAAGGACAACACAAACTGCTATGTCCAAGAGGGGGAATCGAACCCCCGACGGCCAACGGTCGCGCGCACAGCAGGACTGCGCCAGAACGCCTTCTGGTAATCCGCCGCGGCGAGCACCACCATGTAGTAGCCACGTACAGGCCCGGCGGTTCATTTTTAAGAATAATTAGTTGTCCTGTCCAAAAGTTGCTCCCCTTTAATCCCTCCCCGCGGTCAGCAATCTATACATAGAAAAGTTATTTTATAACAAAAAGGATCTCAATAAAAACAGCTGAAGCGGCTCCAGAATTTATTGATTGTTTCATAAGGGGACATTTCTATTTCAATTTTCAAAAACTGTTTCTTTTATTATATAAAGTCATAAAATCAATTTTTTAAAACAATTGATAAATTCATAAAAGAAAATATACATAGAAATGTTCTGTTGCTTTGTGTAGCTTTGTGTATAGCCATTAATCCCCAAAAGTTGTGAACCGATTGCTTTGAAATTTTGCACAATATTGCATTCTAATACAGGAAGGTTTCTAGGTACATATTTCTAGAATATATTGTATAAAATCGATATGTATATTACTTTTGAGGTTTTTCGATTCAACTTTTGCTTATTATTCAGTTAATATAAATTCGTATATGAAGAATACTGTAAAATTTTGTAAATGAAACATGTGCATATTCCAGTAGAATGAAATGTTAACATTTCAAAACATTCGGTTAAAAAATTTCGGAGACTTAAATACCCATTCTTGATCTGAAGGAATGTCCATTGACGTGCGAAGATGTCCCCTTCCTATCGGGCTGGCCTGGGATAAAAGGGAGAATTACTGTTCCTATTTTCACGCTGTAAAAGCTGTTGACGGTATATAGGACTACCCCACATCATTTTATCAACTTTTTTTTCCTTACATGCTTTTCATTGCCTAATTTTCATTCTGCGTGAGTTTTTAGTTTTACAACGCTTCTCACTCTATTTTGAAGAAAGCTTTCGGTTTGAATGTGTAATATTTAGACAAGAGGTAGAACATCATCTTAGTTAGCAGGTAGCATACTGTCCCATGTATTTTAAATCATACATTACAGTGAGTGAAATAGAAGTAAAAGTACAGAAAAAATTTTGAAATGGTTGTCACAATGAAACTTCCTCGTTGAACGAGTAATTGCGTGTTAATGAGCGACGTAGAGGCTGCGGTCGCACGATTATCGGGTGCAGGCTTAGTGGTGAATTGCAGCTCAGCAACCTTGTTGGTTCCACCGAAAAAACATTCAAGTCATAGATTCACTTACGTCGTGACGTTTCTCTGTTTCAGCAGTCTATCCAGTGCGTACCTGACTAAAAACGAAAACCGTAATTAACTGTAAAAAGCTGTAAAACTAGGTGGAGATTCTGTTTTTCAATCAGTTGCATTTTTCTTAAATTTTTTGTCAATGATGGGATCTATTGCTTTTAAATGATGTTAACACTGGATGTGGTAAGATGTAATTATTTTAACGTTTTTTTTTTCTGGATACAATTCACTGTCAAACACGTGATAATGACGCAATAAGTTACACCCACACTCCACATTCACCAGTAAACCCAGTTTATGGTAATTAATTCTCCCTGTTACCAAAATACGTTCTTAAAATATATGTTCATTTTAGTATGCTCCCAAAATGCTACGCAAATCATTCCAGATAAATCTTCACACGTTCATGATTAGCGTAACACGCCACGCGGTTTCAATGCGGCATAATGTCAATTTTCATTAAAAAAAAAAAAAAAAAAAAAAAAAAAAAAAAAAAAAAAAAAAAAGGAATATCACTACTCGACTGTCCACACGATTTACTAATCATTTTGATGCACTTCTTAATAGAATAAATGTGCACGTTCCGAATAATAGTTCCAGGAAGTTAGGAATACAATCTTGGAAATGTTAACAATATCGCCCATAAACTCCGACTATTCTGTTGCATCAAAGCAAACTTGAAAGTTTCAAATTCTGAAAGTAGCAGCGGTAAAATACACAGAGCTTAGTGTTATATTCAACTTGTATAAAAATCAGACAGAATTTATTGTAGTCGAAGGGGATGAAAGAGACGCAGTGGTTGGGGAGGGAGTAAGACGGGGTTGTAGCCTTTCCCCTGTGTAGTTCAACCTCTACAAGGATGAAGCTGTGAAATGTGAGATTTGGAGAGGGAACTAAGGTTCAAGGTAAATAAATAACAACGTTGCGTTTTGTCAGAGACAGAAGACAGGAAACAGCAGTGAATCGATTGGACAGTGTCTTGAAAGGAGGGTATAAGAAGATCATGAAAAACAGCAACACAAGGATAATGGAATGTTGTATCAAAAAATTTGGAAATGCAAAAGGAATTGGATTAGGTAATGAAGCAGTAAAAGTAGTAGAGGAGTTTTGTTATTTAGGTAGCAAAACAAGTTCTGATGGTCGAAGTAAAGAACGTATAGAATGCATAATGGCTGTGGGAAGAAAAGCGTTTGTGAAGAAACGAAGTATGTTCACATCCAATAGTAACGTAACTGTTAGGAAATCCTCTCTGAAAGCATTTTTCTGGAGTGTTGAATTGTATGGTTGTGAAACGTGGACGAAGAGGAGTTCAGACAAAAAAAATGATAGAAGCCTTTGAAATGTGGTGCTACAGACGAATGATGAAGATAAAATGGATAGATCACGTAACCATGAAGAGGTGCGCAACAGAATTGGCGAGAAATGGAGTTTCTGGCACATCCTGTCTAAGAGAAGTTATAGGTTGGTGTGACCCATTCTGAGACATCATGGAATCGTTAACTTAGCGTCAACAGAAAGTGTGTGGCGTAAAAATCGTAGAGGAGACCGAGAGACGAATACAAAAGCAGATTGAAAAGGATGTCGGTTGCCGTTCTTATTGTCAGATTAAGAGGCTTGCTAGGACAGGGTAACGAGAACTGCATCAAGCCAGTCTGCGGACTGAAGTCCACAACATGTATTTGTTTAATAATGTTGAATTTTCAGGATCATCTTTTACTCTTGTACAATAGCGATACTGAGAGACCAAATTAACAATTATTTTACTATCAATATTTCGTAAACTATCTAGTGTAGAATAGTAAAATTTAGGAATATAGCTAGTTGTAGCAGATACTCTTGGTTACCCAATGTTCGTGTTTGTCCACAGCGTAATTTCAGGGACAGGTGATTCGACACTACTGTGAATGGCTCCGGAAAATAGATGCTACGGTTGTGTGTTCCATTCGGTGGGGACCATGGATAACAAATTTCGTGTTGGACACATTCCAACACGGACTCCGTTGCTGTGACCTATCTGTCCTCCACCTGTCAAATGCACAATGGATAATCTGACCTATAATGTACCGTTGGCTCCTGTAAGGAAGACACCACCAGCAAGGCACTGGAGAATTCAGAAAGATGGTTTGTAAAGTGGCGGCGTATTCTCGGCGAAGTTGAAGTTAGTTCGTCAAGAGCGGTTGCTCTTGCTGCTCTTGTTTTCATCTCCTGTAAGGTTTCTTAAACCTATCACACAGATGTAACTAATAGGGTCAGCCAGGGTACGAAAGTGACCTATCAACTAAACTGAAATATTAACACAAAATGAACGTTAATATGGTTTATTGTTTCCACGATGTTAAATTGAAATGTCAGTAAAAACTTTTAAAGATAAAGATGATATTGATTTCAAAACTGATTTAGAGAATTAATAACAATAAATTGAAATAAAGGAAAACAGGATGACAAATTAGGTTTTCCAAGCAATGAAATTACTTAACACAAAATGCTGGCCTTGTCAGTTTACGTACGAGGTTGTCGCTATTGTGCAATGTTGCAGAGTCATCTGTAATGTCAGGGGCGGGGAGGAAATTCGCCTAAGCGTGCTGCTCACAATACCTTTTACTGCGCCGTCGGCTGCGTCCGTTGTACTCAAGCTATTCTTTTATATTCTTAACTGAGGTCGATTAAACTTTACCTATGCCTCGATTAAGTCAAGGCAGCCCTCGTCTTCCCTAGTCTGTCTATATGGCTTGGTACGTCGTATTACGACACACCGTCGTGCCGCTCACAAAATGCGCCCACAGGCGTTAACTAATTTCTATGTGATACTTCCCGATGGGATAAGAAGTATCTCGATCAAAAACACTAGGAACAACGCCTACCGCAGTGGCGGCGCTAGGCGTCGGCGACGTCGGCCACCGCCGACGGCCTCGCGCCTGTCGGGACCTCGCAAATCATTGTTAAAATTTTAGGTTTTTTTTTTTTAAATTTGATGTTTAACGGCGCTTTCCAACTGCTAGGTTATATAGCGACGACCTGCAACTAATTTACACTAGCTTAACCAATGGACGAACACAACATTCGTACCCAAGGGTTGGATTCGACCCCCAGCGACAGCGATCTCGCTCACCGTGGTATGATGCCTTAGTGCGCTCGGCCATTTCCGTATGAGTGCAGTAGTAATGCAATTTTTAGTTAAATACTTACATAACAATTTCTTCAGTACATTTTAGAAAACGACTTGGTAGAAGTATATCCAAATCTTTATACAACAATCAGAATCATCCCCCGTTCCAGTCAGTACAGCTGACAGTACAGTCAACTGAAGCCGAAATAGCGGCTAGTATTAAAATGTGGTCTTAAATTCAGTTATATGAAAAGCTGAGAAGTACCTCTAATTTGTGTTTGTTTATTGTAATTTTTGTCATCGCAATAATACTCGTATAAAAAAATGTTTGTATCGCTTATGGTACTTAAATACGCGGTCATCAGTTCCTAAACTTACAAGCTACTTATGAACTACTTTACACTAAGGACGGTACAAATATCCATGCCCGAGGGGGGATTCGAACCCCCAACCATAATGGCCGTGCAGACCGAGACTGGTGCGCCGCAGTCCCGTCGGCCACTGCGGCCGGCAATACTCGTATATTATACTAATAACATTTTAGTATAATGATTATTGATGTATAATTCAGCTCATTTAACATTTTCTTCATTAATGAAAAAATAAAAGGGGTCTCGCAAAGACAAGTTCGCCGACGTCCAGTTTTCTTCTAGCTCCGCCACTGGCCAACCGTACCATGTCCTCCCACTGGATATACATTGTCAGTCGCTCTATAGACAACAGAGTTGCTCCGACCGCAGCGGTCAGGAGCCCACGTCAAAGTGCTCGCACCAGAGTGAGACTCATTCCTGCCTTCTCACAGTGTATATCCACCAGGGTGCGCATCTCTTTTGCTGAACCAATCAGGTGGCTTCTTACAAAGACGTGCGGGAACTGTCCGGCCAATGAGAAGGCGTGTCTCATCTGCACAAGTCGTATGCCCAGAGTCTGGCGTCACCTGCTTTAAAAGTTTCATCAGACTGCGTAGAATATTTGCTACGCTTCCTGCCACTTCCTACCACGTCACTGGCTCGCGCTGCCACGCTGGCCATTTTCTCATTTTTTTTTTATTTTTTTTATTTATTTATTTATTTATTTATTTATTTATTTTTATTTTTATTTTTTTTTTTTTTTTTTTTTTGCTGGAGACCGCCGCTCTGTCGTAAAAGTGCGTCACGGCCTGCTCCCTACCTACCATGAAAAATTCAGGCGTTTGTCCTGTTGTATAATATGCGCCAACCTCGTATTTGTTTAGTCGCTAACTGCGACATGACTCCGCGTACTTGAAATTAATTTGTAATTAATGTCTTTTTATAACATTCTTACCCCATTGAGTGAGATCTCTAATTAATCGTCTCGATTAGTACTATTCATTTATGGGTCGAGATATGTCGGAAAGCAATGTAACGTCACTAACTTCAACATATTCTTTTGAATATTTATTTATTCCTTTTCCCTATATCAGTTTTTAAATTCCGAGTTTTCAATATTTCGAGGTGCTACCGGTGACCTCCAACCATCGCACGTGAACTGTATTTTATCGTTACGTGATTATTCTTGAGTGATTTTGTTTAGTTAGATAACAGACATTCGCTGTATGTAACTCGCCCAACCTTTCACTCTCAAAAGTGCTATTTACAGTTGACGGTGTGTGAAAACGGAAGAATTCGAAAGACGTGGCATTTCTGTCGACTCTTCACGTCTTAGAAAGGCGTACGGCTAGCTGAAACTGCAGAGTGAAAAAAGAGAATATTAATCCTCAGGCAATAGAACATGTTAACAATCTAATAAGAGTATCCAGGACATTACCAAGAGCCCAATACTAACACGTTGCTCTCCAGTACAAAGTGCAGAAACACTTTCGTAAAGCGAAAATGCGTTCTAAAACGATATTTGAATTTACGTATTTTAGAAATTTTCATTCCATTAGAGACTAAAAACTATAAATATGAAACTCGACGTTTTTTGTGTCTGCTAGAATCATCTTAGAATTTTAATGATCGCTGAATTATTGAGTGACAAAAGTAGCGATTTTCGACTGCTAATATTTCGTAAACTATTTTAATGGCATCGGTTGTGGACTCTCTTTCAGCCAAATGGTCTGAGACACTTTGTACAGACACAGCGAGACATAACGTACAACCGTAACAAGGGCTGTAATGTTTCTCATTAAGAAAGTTGGAACTGGTTTCCTAACTTAACACGTGACACCTCACCGCAAGCTCCAATAAGACAATAGGTTGGATCATCACCTCCAATATTTGAAATGAAGAGGCAAAGAACAATCGTAAGATTCATCACTTTTGGCAGCTAGTGGAATATGGATATTTATGGATGTATGTATTCTCTATGATGTTTGGTATGTCTTATATACACATAAAAAAAGTGTTGCTTCACTGCGATTCTACGTATCATTATCTTTTACATATAAGTAGAACCGAGGTACACAAAACAACATTCCAGTTCTCTTCATTTTTCATGAGCATATTTATAAGTTGCACGACAATAATTAAATATTCAGAGCCGGCCGCGGTGGCCGAGGTGACTGAGGCGCTCCAGTCACGGTCAGCACGGCCACTACGGTCGGGGGTTCGAATCCCCCCTCGGGCATGGATATTTGTGCCGTCCTTAGGATAAGCTAGTTGATAAGTAGTTTGTAAGTTTAGGGACTGATGACCCCGTAGTTAAGTCCCATAAAAAAAAAAAAAATTAAAAAAAAAAAAAAAAAAAAAAAAATATTCAGAACATGTGAAAGATAGATATCTGAAGGAGAGTCATTGAATTACAATTTGTGCCACGGCCAGGATACGAACACGGGATCTCCTTCAAATCCATATCTTTGGTTATATATCGAGACAGAAGCCGTCTAGACATTGATTTACTGTTTGATTGACTGAACCTGAGTTTCAGAATGTTGCATATACCCGGAAACACGTTTTCTTGCAATATTGCATTTTAGGAATTGCAGAACTACAGTAACCAAAAGCAATATAAAAAACATCCCTTAGGCTGTGGCTAAGCCATGTCTCCACCATGTCCTTTCTTCCAGGAGTGCTAGTCTTGCATGGTTCGCAGGAGAGCTTCTGTGAATCTGAAGTTTGGAAAGTAGGAGGCGAGGTACTGGCGGAAGTAAAGTTGAGGCGGCATCGTGAGTCGTGTCGGGATAGCACAGTTGGTAGTGCGCTTGCCCGCAAAAGGCAAAGGTCCCACGTTCGAGTCTCGGTTCCGGCACACAATTTTAATCTGCCAGGAAGTTTCATATCAACGCACACTCCGCACCAGAGTGGAAGTTTCATTCTAAAAGCAGTATACTTCCTTTCGGTGTTATGATTGGCAATAACCTGCAGTCTTACGCAATCCATCCCGTTGGCATTGGTCGTGCGACAATCTAAGAAACTATGTTCTTGATTAAATTTACACATTTAACGTTAATGTTGAGTACCTACTCGAAACTTGTAGACACGTCACGTCTTCAGAATGAAACTTTCACTCTGAGCGGAGTGTCTGGTGATATGAAACTTCATGGCAGATTAAAATTGTGTGCCGGAACCGGGACTCGAAATTGGGACCTTTGCCTTTCGCGACCAAGCGCTCTACCACTGAGCTACCACGACACGACTCACGACACCGCCATTCTGGAAATATACCTTAAGCTGTGGCTAAGCCATGTCTCCATCATATCCTTTCTTCTAAGAGTGCTAGTGTTGCAAGTTACACAGGAGAACTTCGGGGAAGTTTGGAAAGTAGAAGGCAGAATTGAAGTTGTGGGGCGGTGTCGTGAGTCGTGTCGGGATAGCACAGTCGGTAGAGCGCTTGCACGCAAAAGGCAAAGGTCCCAGGTCCGAGTCCCGGTTCCGACACACAATTTTAATCGTGCCGGAAGTTTCACGACACGTTTTAATTGTAAGGAAGACTCTGATCACTTAAAGCGAGCCGGCCGCGGTGGCCGAGGCGACTGAGGCGCTCCAGTCACGGTCTGCACGTCCACTACGGTCGGGGGTTCGAATTCCCCCTCGGGCATGGATATTTGTGCCGTCCTTAGTATTAGCTAGTTCATAAGTAGTTTGTAAGCTTAGGGACTGATGACCCCGTTGTTAAGTCCCATATGTTCTGCAAATATTTGAATTTTGAACTTAAAGCGACAATAAGGAAATGCTTGGTATCATTCCCTCCAATATTTAAAACTGAGGATTTGCGCCTTTACGCCATAACCTGCACCGCATTTATCACAGCTAAGATTAAAGCATGTGTGACTATACGTTGTAAGAACCTGCGTATTGGTCTATGTGCGGTTCTTATTTACAAGATTAGCTCCATGTTATCTTATGGTCGAGCCGTACATGCCGGCTTTCATGCCCCAGCAACTTCCTTAGTTGCAGATATTATCTTTCATCTGTGCTCCTGTAGTTAACAAAACGCTCTATGCATAGACTGTAGTTTGGGGAAAATATACAATATTACGTAAAATAATTGGTTCATTAATAAAAAGGGACATATTAACGTTTATTTGAATAAGGTTTATTCATTGAAATTGGATGTTGTCAAATCACTTATAAATCATAAATAGAATGAAATGGTTAAACAGTTGCATTATCTGCGATAAGAAATTGGTAGCACTTTCCCCCAAATATGCAATCATAATTTTAAGAAACACACAAACTCTGTATATTTCGCGAGCACTCCACAGGTTGTCAACAGTTCAAAATTGTTTAAGTTTCCCGAAGACCATTTCTACACTCGTAAGTTATTGTGTATAAAAATACACTGGCATCTACCTGTCCTCGCCAAATTTAGATTCCCGGGAAGTGACCACTCTCTGCGCAAAACAACGCTTTGCCCAATCGAATCACTCCTATTATTTAAGAGGGTCTTTCTTCTGCCAAGACTTGATATGGAGTTTCTTTTCTCTGCGCAGACCTTTAGCTCTCTCTTCTGAAACACACACTCCGAACCAGTTCCGTCCGTTAGACACTACGTCATGGGCAGATCGCGAACCCCACCAAAATCGTATACATCGTGAAATGAGATATTTCTTTAAATAAAAACTGACCCTCTACAACCACTCCCTTACTAATATAACATTGTTTAAGTCCTAAAATACTGTTAATTAGTATTACATAAAGTCTGAAATGAATAAATAGATAGAAACAATCTTTCATGGCTTTCACTGCTCAGGTCACACAAAATTTACGTAAATTACTGGAAAATTTTACATTAAATCGACACACGAAATTAAAGATATGAGAAGTAAGTCTTGCTGCTTGCATTTTCAGTGTCAGAGTGGAGAATATGATCTGTTTATACTTCTATTAGAGACTTATATTAATTAAAATTAGTCATTAAACAAATATATACAAGTGTGAAGCTTTAGAGATGATAGGTAGAGACAATAAGTTATTATCTAAACCAAAGTAGGCTGAAATTGCATGACGCATTTAAAAGTTGGTTATTTTGATTTAGTAGTCATAGGTATTTGTAATTTTTGAGATACTGGAATAATTTTTAGAATCATAAGATGTAAATTTTTATTCTTATATCTCGGACGTCTTAAATGTTGATGGTAAATAATTTTATAGATTTTTTTATACTGAATTAATGGATTGTGAAACTCAAATATGTCCTCTATACTCCCTCATTAGTTTTGAATACAAAGCATGCGACTTTTCCCGATTTCCGCCGAATTTGAAACACCCCCAACGTGCTGCTCCGTTTAACCTTCTATTCCTGGGCTGTCTGGCAGCCTCTCCAACAATTTGCCGAGGTCCTCTGCCAGTCTTTTATCTTTCCACACAAAGCCATTACCTACAGTAATTGCGCGATTCTACGGACAATACTTCCGTAAAGTCACTATGTTAACTGCAGCTACACACTCAGCCCATGCGATTTTCAAAATCGTAACTGGATTCAATACTCCGCTGTCGATACTGATAAGAGTGCCGACAGGGCGAAATTTAAGGCTTTACCTCTCAACAATGACAACGCAGTTTCAGATGGCGTGCACGTAATGATCGAGAGCATGGGCGTTTGTATAAATTTGCCTGTTTCGGTGGACAGACAGCACTGGTTGATAGCGATCCAGGAATCTATGTGGGTCGTGTAAAGAAGGTATTCGTTAGAAAATATATCAGAACTAGCTGAAAACTCGGCGTTGGCCGTGTATTTATTTATTTATTGAAGCATTGAGTTCGCACTTCTCCTATAGCGCATGTCCCTTTATGTCTGCCCTTCACGCTTTAAAATATGGAGTTATAGTTATGGGAAAATATTAATGAAATAAGGCTGTCTTGAATAATTTACAAAATAATAAAAGCACTATACAAGCAAAGGTAGTCATCAAGAGACAAATGATATGTAACATTCGAGGGTTCATTTAATTCAAAACTTGACTGTAAACAAAACGTTTGTTTGCAAAGAAGCTAGTACGAATAAATTGTTGGGTGAGTCCACCATTGAGCAAGCGACATAAAGTGGTCCGTGTGATAAACATGCAGATGTGAAAGCCACTCGCCAGCATTTACTAGAGTACCCTCTGATTTATTATTCATAAAGGAAAATGCAAGTCTCACTGGAATCTGCAGTCTCTTGAAGTTAAAAGCTAGATCTGTCGGAAATAATGGGTATTCGCCCTACAGTTTCATTATCAAACATCTCAGTGGTTATGACGTCGTATCTGCTGGTCAGTGTGTCGTTCAGTGATATTATAGCTCCTTTCAGTGGTGTATTTCAATATTGTTTGTGGAATCTGCTGCGAACAGAGTAATAAAGACTTTAAAAAATGTCAAACATCATGCAGTACATATTTACGGATGTCATCTTAATGACGTAATATCTCCCGAATTTTCTGAGCTACAAAAATATTATTTACCACATTCGTAGAGTGGAATATTACGAAACTGCCTGCGAAATGTGTTGTAAATGGAGTAGGCAGTAAATTACAGCTTCATGCTTATTAGGACGAATTTTTATACATTTCATTGTTTATGACGTCATAGAACCTGAACTACATGTCGTAATACGATATTATTTCGAAGGTACATCCAGTTGTGTACATATGTCTGGAAAATAAGCCGTGCATAGAGTTAGTAGGAAAGACGTAATAAATAAAAAAGTGAAATAGTTTTTCATGAAGGGAATTGTTTAATACTTCTTATCAATGAACGGTGTGTCATCCAATGGTAAAATTTCGAACGTATCTTCAGTGGTATGTGTGTATACTGTCTGTAACATTTCTCGCGAATACAATTAATAGTGTACGAATAATAAATTGTAACGTCATGCCAAATGCCGTAATTTTACTGCATAAACGTCGAGAAAGTAGTAAGCGATAAACGTTTTTCCTTTGTTAATTTTGCTGGAGTTCTCAGCGAGAAAAACTTCCTAAAGTTTTGAAATTATGTCTAAAGTTCGTTGCAGAGTTGCTAATTGCTCTCCTCCGCAAATAGTGGACTGATGTAGTCACACTATCACATACCTCAATATCGGGAAGTTTTCATTGTTTATGACGTCATATCTCCTGTACTATCGGCCCTATCGCAAAATACTTTCTTAGCTGATGTCTTCTACTTATAAAGTATTAGCTGAAAACCCGGCTTTGCACGGGTATTTATTTATTTATTCCAACCTTAAGTTAGTACTTCTCCTATCCCTTCTCTCCCTCTCTCCCTCTCTCTCTCTCTCTCTCTCTCTCTCTCTCTCTCTCTCTCTCTCTCTCTCTCCCCCTGTTAATCTCTTTTTTTTTTCCTTCTAAGAGCATGTTATATTTATGCGAGAGTATGTTAAGAAATATCGTGGTCTTGCATAATGTACAAAATTATAAGTGCAGTAACAAAAAAAGGACAGCAGTCAAAATACAAATGACATATAAAATTCTTACGATCTCGTATTTATTGAGTTATATTTTGCACAAATGTATAATTTTTTAGGTATGTATTCATTTGTATATGTGCTATACGTCTAAAATCTGTTACGAATACATTTAGTAGTAAAGAAGTAATAGACTAAAACTCGTTGTGTAATGGGGCGGTTTTCCATGAGCGCTACTATTTATGTGGTCATATTTCATGAACTACGTATCGTATTGAGATACAATTTCAAAGGTACATTCAGCTATATGTGTTTATACTGCTTGTAAATTTTCCTACGGCTACAATTTGCAGTGTAAAAATTATAAATTGTAACGTCATACCGAATGCCGCAGTTTTATACAATGAACAGCAGGTAAGTAGAAAGCGAGAAACTTTTTTTCCTTTCATCATTTCACTGTGCTTCTCAGCGAGAAAAATTACAATAAAGGTTTGAAATTATCTTTAAAGTTTGTTGCAAGTCGCTAAGTACTCTCTGATAGATTGTACAAATAAAGTCTCGTCGCATTATGCAGTGTTTTGCGATTCCTGTTGTTTATGGTGTCATATCTCCCGAACCATATGTCGTGTGTGATTCGTAACTGTGCATGAACTGTTACCACACGACAAGGAATATGTGTATCAAATTTGGTTGAAATCGGTCCAGTAGTTTAGAATGAAATGTGCCATACTGTCGCCTGATGTAACAGTTTTTCGCGCACCTCATTGTTTATGACGTCATACCCCGTGAAATGAAGGTCAGACTATGATACAATTTCGATCGTACGTTCGGTGTATGTGTGTATACTGTCTGTAACATTTCTCGCAAATAAAATTAATATTGTACGAGTAATGATTCGTAACGTCATGCCAAATTCTGTAATTTTACTGCATGAACGCCGAAAAAGTAGTAAGCGACAATTTTTTTTTCTTTCATCATTTTGCTGGGTTGTCAGCGAGAAAAAGTTTTCTAAAGGTATGAAATTATGTTTAAAGTATGTTGCAAATCGCTAAGTGCTCTGCTTCTCAAATAATGGACTGCTAAAACACTATCACATGCCACAAGACGGGGACGTTTTCATTGTTTATGACGCCACATCTGCTGAACTATCGGTCCTATTGCAAAATCCTTTCTTAGCTGATGTTTCCTACCTATAAAATACATTCCTGCCACATTTCAGCTTCATAAGTGAAGTAGTTTTTGAGATTTCGTGTTTAATCCATGAGAGAGTGAGTGTGTAAATGAGTGTCATTTCGCTTTTATATAAATAGAGATATTCCTACCTAATTTCAGCTTCATAGGAGAAGTAGTTTTCATGATTTCGTGTTCAGTGAGTGAGTGAGTGAGTGAATGAGAGTCCTTTCGCTTTTATATAGATAGAGGTTTACTTTAATGAAGAGGCTATATCAGTAGATGGTGGACTCAAGTAATTTGGTTAACAGCACAGGAATGTAGAGAATGAAGTTCCGTTGTATGCAGCCTATTACGTAGAGTTTGAGTCGAAACACGACGAACTGTGGATGCACGGGAAACACTCTCCATTGTGGCGCTCCTCGCAGGATTTCTTAGAGCTGAAACCGTAAATAGCGATTAACAGCTGCTGTGGTATATTTGGACACGGACCTATAGAGGGGAGGGTATTGGAAATTGAAATAGTGTAAAGTGGAGCAAGATTGCGCACTTAAGGTTCAATTAGCGATATAATGGAGAAAACTTCACAAATTACAATCATATTTTAACTCGCAATTCATCTGACTTTTTCCTGTAATATAACAGAGTCCTAAAGTCATATGTATAATCTAAACTGTGTTTCGCATTTAATAAAAAAAGTAATGTAAATTTGTAGACTTGCCCAACCGTGGGGTAAGTGTGCTTTTCCATTGGGGTACGTTTGCACGTTATTATTCAAATGATAAAAACATAAGTGTTACTCAATCCTTTTCTTTATTTAATTCATCGTATTCATGTATGTAATGCCCTTGTCTCTCGAGATATAATAATGAGTTTTAGTGCAAAATATGCTTAATTGAACAACTTCGGAGCTTGTGAAACAGAACCTGAAGGATAATATTTCAATTGGAGGAAATGTTGGTTAACAGCGGTCACAAATGAAGTGTCCAGAACCTTCATAACAACAACAGAATTCATGCCAGCTCTCCTCTCCGTCGACGTATTTAAGTTTTGCTATCCTTTGTTTTTGTTTGCTTGATCAGAATCTATTATTCCAAACTCCCTCGCCAGTTGTAGCTTAAAAAATTCCGTTTCTCGGGCACTCTTTTGCAGCGTCCAGCATTTCTGGAGTGCATGCCTTACGTTCATTTTTTTGTTTTGTAGACGCTACAATAGAAAAAAAGATATCTTTTAAACTACTATCGATGTATAATATCGACCTGTAATGTCCATAAACGTTTCTAGCTCATGGGGTAAGATTACTCAATGCGCACTGTTACCCCACCCAATACGCGTAAGCTTGCCCCACATTACGGGACTGCTGCTTTTGTCTGCACATGGAAACGCTTTGCACGAAATTCTATGTTTCAGTATATCACAAGACTGACAACAAATCATAGTTCACTATGATATAAAGTTAAACATCGGGATCTCATTATTGTCTTAGACAAAATTTTGTATGAAAGTCATCTAAAACATTTCTTACCGCATTTCACAGCCGTCAGCACTACGATAACAACCAAACTGTGGAAAGAGACTGTTTCGTGCAGTTAAGAGCAGCCAACTGCTGAATCTTTTTGCCGGCCGCAGTGGCCGAGCGGTCTGCGGCACGCCAGTCACGGTCTGCACGGCCACGTCGGTCGGGGGTTCGAATCCCCTCTCGGGCATGAATATTTGTACCGTCTTTAGTATTAGCTAGTTCATAAGTAGTTTGTAAGTTTAGGGACTGATGACCCCGTAGTTAAGGCCCATAAGCTCTACAAACATTTGAACATGCCGGATCTTTAAAACTGAGATGCATGTGTTGCGTAGATTTACCCCATTGTACGCTATTCACACTTAAATAAACTGCTGAGTCAAAAAGCTATTTGAAACAACAAGGACTGTTTTAATCGGCTCTAGTTTTGATGCTGGAAAGAGCAAAATGTGAATCAGGAAATCTATCATGCCATTCTCCCGTGAATCCTCTCCCTCGAAAGGGTTTGACTGTGTTGACGCGGGGGGGGGGGGGATATTGAATGTGGCGATGTTCACCGATTTAAGTGATGCAGATCCCAATTTGTCAACAAGGGACACTGCACTCTAGTCCCTACACATACAAACTACGTATGAACTAGCTAATACTAAAGATGGCAAATATATCCATGCAGAACGTGACTGGCGCGCCGCAGATGTCTCGACCACTACGGCCGACAGGGTAGAGTTTAACCTGTCCTATATCATTTTCTTTGCTCCTTCGTGTTGCCATGGATGACGCATAACAATTTGTATTTGAGCGCAATTACAGTGTACGCGAGGGTTGTAGTTACTCTCGACTGCACTGTGTGAAGAGTTTTCACCAACCTCACGTTTGCTGTAGATGTCGATCCAATGCAGATAATAGCACCCTTGTTGTTCTTGAAGAGAGGCTGATATTATTAAACTATTGGCAGGAACACATCTAATTGCGAAATAAAACTGAAGACCTTGGGATGCCAGCTGATTTATTTAAATGCAGAAAACCAACAAACAGCATAATAATTTACACTTGCCCCACACTGTGTTCTGAACAGAAGTGTGGCGGCTCGATGCAAGGCTGTCTTCCCTCCACAATTTGCCGCGCAAATATGGCCGCCGTGCATCTTCCATCTTATACAGTGCATAGCTTTGATTTGAGGGGTTTCCTAAGTTGAATTTGGCATGAAATAAATAATTAGTTTATTAAATATTAATAAATATAAGATCGTATTGTACCACCTGTCGTGGTTCTCACCAGCTTTTACCATATGTCGCCTATTGGTTCTAACTGGCTGCACTGAAGCAATACTCCGATCTTAATATGATGGCTTTAAGCCAGAAATATTACACATCCCTTCCTTCTATTATTTTCCAAAATTGGAGGTTCTCGAACACCACAAACAATTTGGAAAAATATAAATTTTGTTCCCAAATTTATATAAATTTTTAAAATTCCTCAAATATCTTGCTATGTCCTTTTAACCTGTGAATTTAATTTGTTTTTACATCTGCTAAATATTACGAAAATATCTATTTGTTTGTTGTTAACAATACTAATTACTTTCCTGCAAATAATTAATTAATTGTTACGTTAGTACCTACAGATATACTCTACATACATAGTACACAAGTTTCAACATACACAGTTAAACATAATTTATATTCATATATACACACATAATTGTCCGCACATTGCTGTCTTTTGGCTTGAATGCTACATTAACATGTTATTGAGATAATTATTTATCACCAGAGTCACATGACTCTCAAATGCATTTGCTCCACAATATGTCGTCCCCATAAAACTTTTCATATACCCTATATAATTGTGTTTAATTCAGCGCTTTGCTGTCCACACTGGTTTAAACTACTAAATTTCGGCACCTTCCCACCCACAACTAATCAACACTTATTAAACTACAACACACAGCACTAGGCCGTTCAGATTTTAGTGAATACCCTAAATCACTTATTTAAATTGAAATATTTTTCAAATGGATGACTTGGCTTTCTTTGCCATTAGTTTCACTAACACTCGCTGCACAACACTCACTTGGAACTAATCATGTGGCTTAGATAGTCCTAATCTGTCTACCATATCACAGTCCAAGAAAAGTTGCATTACTTATAACAATATACAGATGTTATATGAAGTTAAATATTACAAAATTTTACCATTATAAATACAAAAGTTACTATGTAATACACAAATGAAATTTAATTATTCAAAAATAATGTCAAATTGGTTTAAATATTATTACATACATGAAACACAAGAGTAAGTTATCGATCATTGCATGTTGTATTAAGCATACGCGTCGACACATAAATGAAATACCAAAAAGTCGTAATATACCCTAAATGTTGACATTTGACGAAATACAATGTATGTATACAATAGAATATAAATATTGACTTGTTTAAATGTCTTCAAAGTTCGTTGGCGTATCTTTGTATATGCTTGTGTTGTTGTCTGGGTCAGTGCCCTCCAGGCCTTGACCTACTTGGCTACTGGCGTGCGCAGGCACCACCTGTTCCTACCCCTTCCACTCTGCCACGATTACAGCGTCAGCTGGGGCTGCTGCATGGCATACTCGAATATTGGCATTACTGCTGAGGTTCTATGACCTCATTTTCACACAGGCATACAAATACGATTCATCGCATATTGAGAGAATGCGAACGTTTTTATTTTAATATCCAAGAATCAGTAGTAACCAGCACATGTATGAAATTCAACAAATTATATGTCATACAATGTTTTATCTGTTGCGTTTGTATTTCATGTAATACTGAAACATTACTTGTTACTCTTCAACAAACTTCATATTTGCAGAATATGTGAATATTTCTATTTGTCCTTCTTAATACTTGAGGTAACATTTCTACTTCTAAGTGTTCAGTGATAAGGAAGCGGATCCACTTTTTAACTTATTTAAGGCCGACTCTGTCGTCACCTTAATACTACAACTTTATTTCTTGCACGTTTGGCGGACTTACCGTCGCCTAATGATTCTCAACGCCCCTTCACTACTACCACTACTCTTTCATCAATATAAATTGGTCAACTTCTTGTAACCAGAAAATATTTTTCAACTCACCACAGCTACCTACCTCATCTAATTAGCCGACTTACTGTCGCCTCATATATTTTATTTTATTCTGCAACAGCTAATGATCCCTTGTTCCTTAACATCTCACACAAAGAGCAAAATGTTCAAATGTTTGTATAGTCTATGGGACTTAACTACGGGGTCATCAGTCCCTAAACTTACAAACTACTTATGAACTACTTACGAACTAGGACGGCACAAATATCCATGCCCGAGGGGGGATTCAAATCCCCGACCGTAGTGGTCGTGCAGACCATGACTGGAGCGCCTTAGTCCCCTCGGCCACCACGGCCGGCACACAAAGAGCAGACCATCTGCCTCTACAGTTACTAAGAATCATACTTAATTTGCTTATCCACTTACCGTGTTCGTAAATCTCCTCTTATTTAGCATCACAGCTTAAATATTAGTAATGAATCCAAAATTATAGATAATGTTTTAGGTATCATTTCTTGCTTTGCGTTTTACCTGGTGTCGGTTCGTTGTTGTCATTCTGTACTGGCTTTTAATCTATGTATTGGTGTTATACTTGTATACTTTATGTTAAGCTTGAGCTTGTGTTTATTTTTCAATGGTGCAACCTTTGGTTGATTTCAACTTTTAATTTTACGTCACCAACGGTAGCCTTTGTTTTGTTGTCCAGTTAGTGTGATAGAGAAGAAATTGAAAGACGATAGATAATAGTCCCGAACGATGGAGATGGAAGAACTAACAGCGTGCAAAGAAAGGAAGTAAGCTGTTAGATAACTCGGGTTCCTGGAAGGCGTCAGCTACCTTGCGATGTAAAGAATTTATCGTCCCCTGAGGTATGTGTGTGATAGAGAAGAAATTTAAAGACGGCAGATAATAGTTCAGAATGATGAAGATGGAAGAAGTAACAGCATGAAAAGAACGGAAGTAAACTGCTAATTAACTCGGGTTCCTTGCAGGCATCAGGTACCTAGCGATATAAAGAAAGTTATCGCCCCCTGAAGTATTTTCTTTCGCACATAATGTTTTATGATGTTTACTGTTTTGTGTATCCCATTAATTGCTCCTCTTTCAAAGATGCTTTTGTCTCTCACAGCTGAATAAAAAATATTCATGACAATTTTCTACCTTATGAACCTTTTAGAAGCAGGAAGTCAAGTCAATATTGATCATTACCTTGACATCCTTGCACTCCTGAATATGTTCCTTTAGTACCTTTGTTTGATCAATTTTTACTGAATTAACTCTGTTTAGTCAACTGTCAACTAACATCTTGTTTAATGATATCTCATTCCAGGAGCCAAAATTCATTTCACTGGAATGTTTCTCTGATAATATCCATTAGTTTATCTTTGTTGCTTTGTGAAGAGTGCATGTGCAGTGTCCTTGGACTGCACAACAAAAGCATCTGGGTGTACATTAACTTGACTTTAGAAATGATTGAATTTATATTTGCATGAGATACAGCATCACTTACTTTAACTGCCCCCCCCCCCCACTTCTTTCTTGTGCTACTCATGTTTCAAACTTTTGCGTCAATTCACTTTCAGTGAAATCTTTAGCAAAATTGCATGTTTCAGGTAGTTCTTTTACTTTTTGCTCAGTTTCGCACAATCTACTCTGAAGTGTATCTGCATTGCCTTTACAAGCAGATTCTACATGTGATACCTTATGATAAAGTGAAACATAATCATTCTTCATTTTTTTCTAAATTATTTTGTTGTAACTATGCCTGTCATTACATGCTTTGGCACCTTCTGCTTGATCTCGTTTCAATTTATTGGCATCACCTTTAACTATTAATATAAGATTATCCTGAGCCTGCATGTTTTCATTTATTTTCTTAACCTCAGCATCTACTCTGTGTTTAATTTCAGATTTACAAAATTCTATTTTTTATCTCATTCCCGTGTTTCCTTACCTATATTTTACAAGCATTGTTCTGTTTTGTCTACATTTATTATTATCCTGCTTTCTAAATGCTCAAATTTACTGCTGATGTTAGCCATTTGTGTATTTATTTCATTTAATATTTCTGATGTCTCTTTTAGACCGTTTTCTAGTTTTTTGTGCTTTCTTTTCATTTGCTAATTTTTTATTATCGATTTTATGTTCTGTTCCTAATTCACTAATATATTGGAATAACACTGTTAAATTTACCTCCTTTACTAAATATTTTCCACGTTACTTTCTACTGGCAAAGTGTCTGCCGAAGCTGAGCTATGACTTGCCCTACTTACAACTGTTCTCTGCTCTTCTGAAATGCCGATGTCAGGTTCATTTTCACTTTCGCGTTACATGCTCCACTTCAATGTGGTTCTGAGCGACGTTTGCTATATTGTTTACATTAATCTGCTCTATGTTTTGACTAGATGTTTCTCTACTTCGTTATAATCATCCACAAAATTTGAATATATATTTTCCCCTACAAAATTTTCTGTGTCATTTTCTACATTATTTGGTTGACGAGCAAAATATATGGAGACACTTTCTGTGTCCTGCTGTTGTGGCTGATTCATAGGGTCATCACCCGCTCGCTCACTACTTCTTAACAAGTATTTACTGATTTTGCTACTACTCTTAATCACTTGTTAGTTTTACAGAATAATTAATATTGTATTATATTTGTTAATTCTACAAAATTTATAACCACAACACTAACTCTAACCTTTCTTCCGTGCTTGTGAGCAGCCTTGATATCTCGTGGGCATTGCTGTAGATCGTTGTACTGCTGGTATATTCCTTGTTGCTTTTGATATCAGCTACGTGTCGCTAGGGATGGGAAAAACCGACCGGTTAAAACAGATACCGGTATTTTAGTATTGAATAACATTTTTTTTGTATTTATTTGGTGTCGGTTGTAATCGGTCTTTTTAGTTATTGACAAGAACCGGGTAAAAAAACCGGTACGAATACTTCCTGTAGTAGTGGTTCAAAATGTTTTTTTGTAAATAATTTAAAAGAATTAAAACTAGTAGACCGTAATATTTAGGGCTATTCCTAAAACTTCCACTGCTGTGAAATATTAGGTCATCGCAGTAACTAAGAAAATCAATCAGCGATAATTTAAGAACAACCCCGGCTGTCAGAAAAGCGCAACAAACGCATGGCATAAGAACGTAAGAACTGGTGCAGCTATTGAGGCATCGATGCACCTGTTGCCGTGTGGCGTGGCCTATTAGACGACGCGCGTGCATCGGCAGTGTATAAGACTTGCCTCCGTCTGGTCATGCGACAGTTCCTTGCTGTCGTCGCCAGACATCGGTTGTGTCTTAAATGGCACCATGAGGTACAATGCCCCATTTGCTTTAAAAAGCTGAAAACTGGTGGAGGTACTACAAACATGCTGTGTCATTTAAGGAGAAAGCATCCAAAATGTTCCGTGGAAGAGAAGGTAAATTCGATTCATATACCTTTATGTAAGTGATGTACTCTAAGCTTGGAATAACAACTTTTAATGTATTTTTATATTGTTAAGCTAACAAGATTTATTAATGTGATTCCTTGAAAGAGAGGGGATTTTTTAATAACCCATATGGGTTTAGGTAACTTTGATCATGTAATGCCTCGCGAGGTAGCCGTGCCGTCTGCGGCTCCATATCGCGGACTGTGCGGCTGCTCCAGTCGGAGGTTGGAGTCCTCCCTCCTCCCTCGGTCATAGGCGTGTTTGTTGTCCTTAGCGTAAGTTACTTTAAGTTAGATTAAGTAGTTTGTACGTCTAGGGACCGATGACCAAAGCATTTAGGTCTCATAAGAATTCATACCCATTTGAACATTCTTTGATCATGTGGTACAGAGATTTCCTAGTTCAATTTGCGTAAATTTGCATTGACAACAATCATACTGTTAGTCGTAACTGTGATTTTTTTTTTCGAAATACTTCCGCAGCACTGATTGTAGTTTATTTACTGACAGTAACTTATATGTATTGTGTATGTAACGAGATATTCGTAGCACTGGCTCTAACTCCAGCTTACGGAGTGGTTGGCTCAATATTCGCAACTGCCGGATAGAAATACTAGGCCAATAAATCTGTATGCTTCGTATATCGTCTTCTATGGACTCCTGGCTAGACTTACACACACTCAAGAAGGCGTAGTATTGGGAGGGGATCTTGCAAAATATGGAAAGACTAGTGATTTGTCGTATGACGTAAATTTACCTAAATTTTAACTAATTTTCGTAAGTTTCGGTTTCGGCCGAAACTAGAAGAACCGAAGATTACGGTTTCTGTTTCGGACGCAAAATATGTTTTGGTCGAACTCTGCTGGAAATAATAGCAATAAAAAAACCGAAAACTCGTTATTTAGAAAACCGGTTATCTTGATCAGTTTTTACGGTGCAGTTAAACTGGAGATAAAAAGAAGCGGTATAACCGAAAACCGGTTGTTTGAACTATAACCCTACGTGTCGCCCTCCAAGCTGCTTGAGAACGCCGCTCCATGACCACTGATGTTTGCTGATTACGTTGGTCGCCAACCTCTGCCTGCTGCTGCTGTTTGGTCGCTGCTTATGGACACCGCGCTCTCGTTTTGTAGCCGAGGTGTGCCACTGCAGCTGTACTGGACAGGTTAGCTACTCATCTGTTGCGCCCGACGCTGCCCTATTCGCTTTGCTGTGTACGGTTGCCTACCCTCTGCTCCCGGCGTAGCTCTATGCCAGCTATGTTAGACTTAATTATTTAATGTATATACTGCAGGTGAACATCCCTGCAAGGGATGTCATGTACAACAGGAAAATGTCTTATAGCGGTTATGTTTAACCTGTCCTATAGCATTTTCAGTCCTCCTCCATGTTGCCACGAATGACACACAACAGAAAATTCACTGTCACTGTTCCTGCTAATTTAAAGACTTAATTATTTAATGTATATACTGCAGGTGAACATCCCCGCAAGGGACGTCATGTACAACAGGAAAATGTTTTTAGCGGTTATGTTTAACCTGTCCTATAGCATTTTCAGTCCTCCTCCATGTTGCCACGGATGACACACAACAGAAAATTCACTGTCACTGTTCCTGCTAATTTAAAGACTTAATTATTTAATGTATATACTGCAGGTGAACATCCCCGCAAGGGATGTCATGTACAACAGGAAAATGTCTTATAGCGGTTATGTTTAACCTGTCCTATAGCATTTTCAGTCCTCCTCCATGTTGCCACGGATGACACACAACAGAAAATTCACTGTCACTGTTCCTCCTAATTTAAAGACTTAATTATTTAATGTTTATACTGCAGGTGAACATCCCCGCAAGGGATGTCATGTACAACAGGAAAATGTCTTATAGCGGTTATGTTTAACCTGTCCTATAGCATTTTCAGTCCTCCTCCATGTTGCCACGGATGACACACAACAGAAAATTCACTGTCACTGTTCCTGCTAATTTAAAGACTTAATTATTTAATGTATATACTGCAGGTGAACATCCCCGCAAGGGATGTCATGTACAAAAGGAAAATGTCTTATAGCGGTTATGTTTAACCTGTCCTATAGCATTTTCAGTCCTCCTCCATGTTGCCACGGATGACACACAACAGAAAATTCACTGTCACTGTTCCTGCTAATTTAAAGACTTAATTATTTAATGTATATACTGCAGGTGAACATCCCCGCAAGGGATGTCATGTACAACAGGAAAATGTCTTATAGCGGTTATGTTTAACCTGTCCTATAGCATTTTCAGTCCTCCTCCATGTTGCCACGGATGACACACAACAGTAAATTCACTGTCACTGTTCCTGCTAATTTAAAGACTTAATTATTTAATGTATATACTGCAGGTGAACATCCCCGCAAGGGATGTCATGTACAAATGGAAAATGTCTTATAGCGGTTATGTTTAACCTGTCCTATAGCATTTTCAGTCCTCCTCCATGTTGCCACGGATGACACACAACAGAAAATTCACTGTCACTGTTCCTGCTAATTTAAAGACTTAATTATTTAATGTATATACTGCAGGTGAACATCCCCGCAAGGGATGTCATGTACAACAGGAAAATGTCTTATAGCGGTTATGTTTAACCTGTCCTATAGCATTTTCAGTCCTCCTCCATGTTGCCACGGATGACACACAACAGAAAATTCACTGTCACTGTTCCTGATAATTTAAAGACTTAATTATTTAATGTATATACTGCAGATGAACATCCCCGCAAGGGATGTCATGTACAACAGGAAAATGTCTTATAGCGGTTATGTTTAACCTGTCCTATAGCATTTTCAGTCCTCCTCCATGTTGCCACGGATGACACACAACAGAAAATTCACTGTCACTGTTCCTGCTAATTTAAAGACTTAATTATTTAATGTATATACTGCAGGTGAACATCCCCGCAAGGGATGTCATGTACAACAGGAAAATGTCTTATAGCAGTTATGTTTAACCTGTCCTATAGCATTTTCAGTCCTCCTCCATGTTGCCACGGATGACACACAACAGAAAATTCACTATCACTGTTCCTGCTAATTTAAAGACTTAATTATTTAATGTATATACTGCAGGTGAACATCCCCGCAAGGGATGTCATGTACAACAGGAAAATGTCTTATAGCGGTTATGTTTAACCTGTCCTATAGCATTTTCAGTCCTCCTCCATGTTGCCACGGATGACACACAACAGAAAATTCACTGTCACTGTTCCTGCTAATTTAAAGACTTAATTATTTAATGTATATACTGCAGGTGAACATACCCCGCAAGGGATGTCATGTACAACAGGATAATGTCTTATAGCGGTTATGTTTAACCTGTCCTATAGCATTTTCAGTCCTCCTCCATGTTGCCACGGATGACACACAACAGAAAATTCAATGTCACTGTTCCTGCTAATTTAAAGACTTAATTATTTAATGTATATACTGCAGGTGAACATCCCCGCAAGGGATGTCATGTACAACAGGAAAATGTCTTATAGCAGTTATGTTTAACCTGTCCTATAGCATTTTCAGTCCTCCTCCATGTTGCCACGGATGACACACAACAGAAAATTCACTGTCACTGTTCCTGATAATTTAAAGACTTAATTATTTAATGTATATACTGCAGGTGAACATCCCCGCAAGGGATGTCATGTACAACAGGAAAATGTCTTATAGCGGTTATGTTTAACCTGTCCTATAGCATTTTCAGTCCTCCTCCATGTTGCCACGGATGACACACAACAGAAAATTCACTGTCACTGTTCCTGATAATTTAAAGACTTAATTATTTAATGTATATACTGCAGGTGAACATCCCCGCAAGGGATGTCATGTACAACAGGAAAATGTCTTATAGCGGTTATGTTTAACCTGTCCTATAGCATTTTCAGTCCTCCTCCATGTTGCCACGGATGACACACAACAGAAAATTCACTGTCACTGTTCCTGCTAATTTAAAGACTTAATTATTTAATGTATATACTGCAGGTGAACATCCCCGCAAGGGATGTCATGTACAACAGGAAAATGTCTTATAGCGGTTATGTTTAACCTGTCCTATAGCATTTTCAGTCCTCCTCCATGTTGCCACGGATGACACACAACAGAAAATTCACTGTCACTGTTCCTGCTAATTTAAAGACTTAATTATTTAATGTATATACTACAGGTGAACATCCCCGCAAGAGATGTCATGTACAACAGGAAAATGTCTTATAGCGGTTATGTTTAACCTGTCCTATAGCATTTTCAGTCCTCCTCCATGTTGCCACGGATGACACACAACAGAAAATTCACTGTCACTGTTCCTGCTAATTTAAAGACTTAATTATTTAATGTATATACTGCAGGTGAACATCCCCGCAAGGGATGTCATGTACAACAGGAAAATGTCTTATAGCGGTTATGTTTAACGTGTCCTATAGCATTTTCAGTCCTCCTCCATGTTGCCACGGATGGCACACAACAGAAAATTCACTGTCACTGTTCCTCCTAATTTAAAGACTTAATTATTTAATGTATATACTGCAGGTGAACATCCCCGCAAGGGATGTCATGTACAACAGGAAAATGTCTTATAGCGGTTATGTTTAACCTGTCCTATAGCATTTTCAGTCCTCCTCCATGTTGCCACGGATGACACACAACAGAAAATTCACTGTCACTGTTCCTGCTAATTTAAAGACTTAATTATTTAATGTATATACTGCAGGTGAACATCCCCGCAAGGGATGTCATGTACAACAGGAAAATGTCTTATAGCGGTTATGTTTAACCTGTCCTATAGCATTTTCAGTCCTCCTCCATGTTGCCACGGATGACACACAACAGAAAATTCACTGTCACTGTTCCTGCTAATTTAAAGACTTAATTATTTAATGTATATACTGCAGGTGAACATCCCCGCAAGGGATGTCATGTACAACAGGAAAATGTCTTATAGCGGTTATGTTTAACCTGTCCTATAGCATTTTCAGTCCTCCTCCATGTTGCCACGGATGACACACAACAGAAAATTCACTGTCACTGTTCCTGCTAATTTAAAGACTTAATTATTTAATGTATATACTGCAGGTGAACATCCCCACAAGGGATGTCATGTACAACAGGAAAATGTCTTATAGCGGTTATGTTTAACCTGTCCTATAGCATTTTCAGTCCTCCTCCATGTTGCCACGGATGACACACAACAGTAAATTCACTGTCACTGTTCCTGCTAATTTAAAGACTTAATTATTTAATGTATATACTGCAGGTGAACATCCCCGCAAGGGATGTCATGTACAACAGGAAAATGTCTTATAGCGGTTATGTTTAACCTGTCCTATAGCATTTTCAGTCCTCCTCCATGTTGCCACGGATGACACACAACAGAAAATTCACTGTCACTGTTCCTGCTAATTTAAAGACTTAATTATTTAATGTATATACTACAGGTGAACATCCCCGCAAGAGATGTCATGTACAACAGGAAAATGTCTTATAGCGGTTATGTTTAACCTGTCCTATAGAGTTCAGTCCTCCTCCATGTTGCCACGGATGACACACAACAGAAAATTCACTGTCACTGTTCCTGATAATTTAAAGACTTAATTATTTAATGTATATACTGCAGGTGAACATCCCCGCAAGGGATGTCATGTACAACAGGAAAATGTCTTATAGTGGTTATGTTTAACCTGTCCTATAGCATTTTCAGTCCTCCTCCATGTTGCCACGGATGACACACAACAGAAAATTCACTGTCACTGTTCCTGCTAATTTAAAGACTTAATTATTTAATGTATATACTGCAGGTGAACATCCCCGCAAGGGATGTCATGTACAACAGGAAAATGTCTTATAGCGGTTATGTTTAACCTGTCCTATAACATTTTCAGTCCTCCTCCATGTTTCCACGGATGACACACAACAGAAAATTCACTGTCACTGTTCCTGCTAATTTAAAGACTTAATTATTTAATGTATATACTGCAGGTGAACATCCCCGCAAGGGATGTCATGTACAACAGGAAAATATCTTATAGCGGTTATGTTTAACCTGTCCTATAGCATTTTCAGTCCTCCTCCATGTTGCCACGGATGACACACAACAGAAAATTCACTGTCACTGTTCCTGCTAATTTAAAGACTTAATTATTTAATGTATATACTACAGGTGAACATCCCCGCAAGAGATGTCATGTACAACAGGAAAATGTCTTATAGCGGTTATGTTTAACCTGTCCTATAGCATTTTCAGTCCTCCTCCATGTTGCCACGGATGACACACAACAGAAAATTCACTGTCACTGTTCCTGATAATTTAAAGACTTAATTATTTAATGTATATACTGCAGGTGAACATCCCCGCAAGGGATGTCATGTACAACAGGAAAATGTCTTATAGCGGTTATGTTTAACCTGTCCTATAGCATTTTCAGTCCTCCTCCATGTTGCCACGGATGACACACAACAGATAATTCACTGTCACTGTTCCTGCTAATTTAAAGACTTAATTATTTAATGTATATACTGCAGGTGAACATCCCCGCAAGGGATGTCATGTACAACAGGAAAATGTCTTATAGCGGTTATGTTTAACCTGTCCTATAGCATTTTCAGTCCTCCTCCATGTTGCCACGGATGACACACAACAGAAAATTCACTGTCACTGTTCCTGCTAATTTAAAGACTTAATTATTTAATGTATATACTGCAGGTGAACATCCCCGCAAGGGATGTCATGTACAACAGGAAAATGTCTTATAGCGGTTATGTTTAACCTGTCCTATAGCATTTTCAGTCCTCCTCCATGTTGCCACGGATGACACACAACAGAAAATTCACTGTCACTGTTCCTGCTAATTTAAAGACTTAATTATTTAATGTATATACTGCAGGTGAACATCCCCGCAAGGGATGTCATGTACAACAGGAAAACGTCTTATAGCGGTTATGTTTAACCTGTCCTATAGCATTTTCAGTCCTCCTCCATGTTGCCACGGATGACACACAACAGAAAATTCACTGTCACTGTTCCTGCTAATTTAAAGACTTAATTATTTAATGTATATACTGCAGGTGAACATCCCTTGAAAATGTCTTATAGCGGTTATGTTTAACCTGTCCTGTAGCATTTTCAGTCCTCCTCCATGTTGCCACGGATGACACACAACAGAAAATTCACTGTCACTGTTCCTGCTAATTTAAAGACTTAATTATTTAATGTATATACTGCAGGTGAACATCCCCGCAAGGGATGTCATGTACAACAGGAAAATGTCTTATAGCGGTTATGTTTAACCTGTCCTATAGCATTTTCAGTCCTCCTCCATGTTGCCACGGATGACACACAACAGAAAATTCACTATCACTGTTCCTGCTAATTTAAAGACTTAATTATTTAATGTATATACTGCAGGTGAACATCCCCACAAGGGATGTCATGTACAACAGGAAAATGTCTTATAGCGGTTATGTTTAACCTGTCCTATAGCATTTTCAGTCCTCCTCCATGTTGCCACGGATGACACACAACAGAAAATTCACTGTCACTGTTCCTGCTAATTTAAAGACTTAATTATTTAATGTATATACTACAGGTGAACATCCCCGCAAGAGATGACATGTACAACAGGAAAATGTCTTATAGCGGTTATGTTTAACCTGTCCTATAGCATTTTCAGTCCTCCTCCATGTTGCCACGGATGACACACAACAGAAAATTCACTGTCACTGTTCCTGCTAATTTAAAGACTTAATTATTTAATGTATATACTGCAGGTGAACATCCCCGCAAGGGATGTCATGTACAAAAGGAAAATGTCTTATAGCGGTTATGTTTAACCTGTCCTATAGCATTTTCAGTCCTCCTCCATGTTGCCACGGATGACACACAACAGAAAATTCACTGTCACTGTTCCTGCTAATTTAAAGACTTAATTATTTAATGTATATACTGCAGGTGAACATCCCCGCAAGGGATGTCATGTACAACAGGAAAATGTCTTATAGCGGTTATGTTTAACCTGACCTATAGCATTTTCAGTCCTCCTCCATGTTGCCACAGATGACACACAACAGAAAATTCACTGTCACTGTTCCTGCTAATTTAAAGACTTAATTATTTAATGTATATACTGCAGGTGAACATCCCTTGAAAATGTCTTATAGCGGTTATGTTTAACCTGTCCTGTAGCATTTTCAGTCCTCCTCCATGTTGCCACGGATGACACACAACAGAAAATTCACTGTCACTGTTCCTGCTAATTTAAAGACTTAATTATTTAATGTATATACTGCAGGTGAACATCCCCGCAAGGGATGTCATGTACAACAGGAAAATGTCTTATAGCGGTTATGTTTAACCTGACCTATAGCATTTTCAGTCCTCCTCCATGTTGCCACAGATGACACACAACAGAAAATTCACTGTCACTGTTCCTGCTAATTTGAAGACTTAATTATTTAATGTATATACTTCAGGTGAACATCCCCGCAAGGGATGTCATGTACAACAGGAAAATGTCGTATAGCGGTTATGTTTAACCTGTCCTATAGCATTTTCAGTCCTCCTCCATGTTGCCACGGATGACACACAACAGAAAATTCACTGTCACTGTTCCTGCTAATTTAAAGACTTAATTATTTAATGTATATACTGCAGGTGAACATCCCTGCAAGGGATGTCATGTACAACAGGAAAATGTCTTATAGCGGTTATGTTTAACCTGTCCTATAGCATTTTCAGTCCTCCTCCATGTTGCCACGAATGACACACAACAGAAAATTCACTGTCACTGTTCCTGCTAATTTAAAGACTTAATTATTTAATGTATATACTGCAGGTGAACATCCCCGCAAGGGATGTCATGTACAACAGGAAAATGTCTTATAGCGGTTATGTTTAACCTGTCCTATAGCATTTTCAGTCCTCCTCCATGTTGCCACGGATGACACACAACAGAATATTCACTGTCACTGTTCCTGCTAATTTAAAGACTTAATTATTTAATGTATATACTGCAGGTGAACATCCCCGCAAGGGATGTCATGTACAACAGGAAAATGTCTTATAGCGGTTATGTTTAACCTGTCCTATAGCATTTTCATTCCTCCTCCATGTTGCCACGGATGACACACAACAGTTTGCATTTGGGCTGCAATTACAGTGTATACAAGGATTTTAGTTACTCCCCACTACACTGTTTTAAGAATAGAAACTCTACAAAAGTTCACCAGCCTGACATCTGTAGATGTCGGCCTCACGCAGATGATAGCATCCTGGTCGGAGTTCTTGAAGAGAGGCTGAAATTATTAAACCATTGGCAGGAACTCATCTAATTACGGAATAAAACTGAAGTCCTTGGGATGCCGGCTGATTTATTTAAAGAATGCAGATAACCAACAAACCGCATAATAATTTACACTCGCCACACATTATTTTAACTGAAGGATTTATTGCCTTTTTGCATTGTTTTAAAATGATTAAACTATATCGTATGACCGCCTACGTATCTGACATATTTCTCCTCCGAGTGCGTGTTCTGAACTGAAGTGTGGCTGCTTGATACAAGTCTGCCTTCGCTCCACAATTTGGCTCGCAAACTTGGCTGCCGTGCATCGTCCGTCTTATATAAATTGTTTTGTTTATTAATAATGCGATAGTTAATGTTTTACCTAGTCTGGGCATAGCTTTGCTTTGAGGGTTTTCGTAAGTTGAATTTTGCATGTAATAAATAATTAGTGTATTAAATATTAATAGCCGGCCGCGGTGGCCGAGGGGACTGAGGCGCTCCAGTCACGGTCTGCACGGCCACTACGGTCGGGGGTTCGAATCCTCCCTCGGGCATGGATATTTGTGCTGTCCTTAGAATTAGTTAGTTCATAAGTAGTTTGTACATTTAGGGACTGATAACCCCGTAGTTAAGTCCCATAAGCTATACAAACATTTAAAAAATTTATTAATAAACATATCATCGCGTTTTGGCGTGTGACCGCCAGTACTACAGCCAATGTGTGTCCAATGCCTGTCGCTCGCGGACTTACCTATAATTCGGGGAAACTTGCCAGTCCTCTTTACCATGACAAGCCGACCTACTTTACCACCCGTCGTGCATCTCACCAGCTTTTACCATCTAGTCGCCTACTGGTTCTAACTGGCTGCACTGAAGCAACACTCCAATCTTAATATGATGGCTTTAAGCCACAAACATTACGATCTACATGGGATACTCTGCAAATCAAATTTAAGAGCCTAGCAGAGGGTTCAGTGAACCACCCTTATACTATTTATCTCTCATTCCATTATCGAATAGCGCGCGGGAAGAAAGAACACCTGAATCTCTCCGATCGAGCTCTGATTTCTCCTATTTTATTCTGATGATCTTTCCTACCTATGTAAGTGACAGTCAACAATTTTTCCCATTCGGAGGAGAATGTTGGCGATTGGAGTATCGTAAGTAGGCTACGCCGCAGTGATAAACGTTGTTATTGTAATGATTCCCATCCCAGATCCTTTAAAATTTCCGTAAAGTTGTCTCTCGTCTATCGTGACAATACAAAACGAGCTGCCATTCTTGGGCTCCTTCTATGTCCTCCGTCAAACTCATCTGATAAGGATCCCACATTGGGCAACAATACTCAAAAAAAAAAAAAAAAAAAAAAAAAAAAAAAAAAAAAAAAAAAAAAAAAGACGTACAAGCTTAGTGCATGCAGTCGCTTTAGTAGTTCTGTTGCATCTTTTAAGTGTTCTGCCAATCAAATGCTGTCTCAGGTTAGCCTATCCTACGACATTATCTACGTGTTCTTTCCAGTTTAAGTCAGAATTAATAAAAATTCCTAGGTATTTCGTGGAGTTTACGGCCTTCACTTTTGACTGATTTAGCTTGTAAATAAAGTAACTAGATTCCATTTTGTGTGCCAGCCCACCACAGAATTATAATGTAATAACAGGTTTTCGCTTGGTAGCCGATGTGAGATGTTTCTTTTATTTAGCTTTAAAACATATCGATTTCGTCCCTATGATGGGACATCATCAGTGCAGAATTGCAAGTCATGATGACCTATGTGCTCTGCTTAAAACATTTAAAGGTCTTGCCGGTACAAGTCACAACAAATGTTTTAAGCAGAGCACATAGGTCATCATGACTTGCAATTCTGCACTGATGATGTCCCATCATAGGGACGAAATCGATATGTTTTAAAGCTAAATAAAAGAAACATCTCACATCGCCTACCAAGCGAAAACCTGTTATTTCATTGTAAATAAAGGTTAACTGATTTCTTTTCGTACTCATGTGAACGACTTCAAACTTCTCATTAATTAGACTTGTAATGTTCAACAATTTGAAGACTATTTGCTGCCAGTCGTGGATAATGCTGTTAAAAAAATATGGAATTTTTGTGATTGGCAGTGATCCATGTCATAGGACCACAATTGTGTGCTACTGGACAGTTCCAGTAAGAAATTATGCCTGTCCGATCTGCCGACATGATGCCCATAAAACATTTTTGGACTTAATCGAGATATCATTTTGTGCACCAGTAACTTGTTCGCAATTCTGGATGGGTGTAATGGCTGTATGGCTGAATCCTGCAGCAGAACTCCAAAGAGTTGTTCAGTGCGTGACAGGTGAGCTGCTCCCCTTAGCCGGGAAAAAGTGTTCCTGTACAGCGGCGTATGTAATTGGGGGGGGGGGGGGTAGGGGAGGTGCGTGGCGCCTCCCGAAGTAATGAGAATAATGATGAAAAAAGTAAGTTTTTTGTTATTTAACGCCAACAGCAAGAAAGCCTGATCTAGGTCTACATCTACATACATACTTCGCAATTCACCGTAAGGTGCGTGGCGGAGGGTACACTGTAACATTACTACGCATTCCACTCCCAAATTGAACGAGGAAAAAAAGAATGCCTAATGCTTCCGTACGAGCCCTAATTTCTCTTATCTTGTCTTTGTGATCACCACGCGAAATGTAAGTAGGCAGCAGAAATATCGTGCTACACTCAGTTTCAAATTCCGGCCCTCTAAATTTACTTAACAGAAATTCACGAAAAGAACGTCGTCTTCCTTCCAGCGATCCCCAATTGAGTTACCGGAGCATTTCCGTGACACTCGCGCATCGGTCGAACCTACCGGTAACAAATCTAGCTGCTCGTCTCTGAACCGCCGCTATGTCTTCCTTTAAACTGATCTGCTGCGGATCCCAAACACTTGAGCAATACTCAAGACGTGGTCGTACAAGCGTTTTATACGCGCTCTCCTTTAGAGGTGAAGTACATCTTCCCAAAATTCTCCCAATAAACCGAAGTCGTCAGTCCGCCTTACTCACAACTGTCCTTACATGCTCTTTCCATTTCATGTCGCTCTGCAATGTTACGCCTAGATATTTGAACGACGCGACAGCATCAAGAAGCTCACTACTAATGCTGTATTCGAACATCGTGGGATTGCTTTTTATACTCATGCGCATCACCTTACATTTTTCTACATTGATAGCTAGCTGCCATTCTTCGCACCAACTAGAAATTTTATGTAAGTCATCCTGTATGCTATTACAGTCAGTTACAGACGACACCCTCCCATACACCACAGCATCATCAGCAAACAGCCGCAAATTACAACCTACTCTGTCCATCAGATCATTTATATAGATAGTAAATAATAGCGGTCCTATCACACTCCCCTGGGGCACGCCTGACGATACACTCGTCTCTCTCTGGTGAACACTCGCCGTCGAGAACAACGTACTGCGTTCTATTACTTAGGAAGTCTTCCAGCCAGTCACAAATCTGTGAACCTATCCCATAAGCTCGTATCTTCGTTAGCAGTCTGCACTGTGGCACCGCGTCGAAGGCCTTTTTGAAGTCGAGAAAAACACAATCCGCCTGTTGCCCTTCATCCATGGCTCGCAAGATGTCATGTGAGGAAAGGGCAAGCTGAGTTTCACATGTACGATGTTTCCTAAACCCGTGCTGATTCATGGAAAGAAGCTTTTCCGTTTCAAGGAAATTTACTATATTCGAACTGAGAATATGCTCCAAAATTCTACATGAAACTGAAGTCAACGATATTGGCTTGTAATTGTGTGGGGCAGCTCTCTTTCCTTTCGTCTAAACGGGAGTCACCTGCGCTTTTTTCCAATCACTAGGAACTTTTCGCTGAATTAAAGATTCGCGATAAATGCCGGCTAAGTAGGAGGCCAACGCCGCAAAATAGTCTTTGTAAAACCGAACTGCTATTCCATCCGGACCAGCAGACTTTTTCGTATTTAGCTCTCTCAGCTGCTTCTCTACACCGAAAATACCTATTACTATGTCCCCCATTTCGGAATTAGTACGTTGATCAAATGATGGTATATTTGTGGTAAAGTAAAGATGCCTCAGCGCAAGTAATCCTATGAATATGATTATCAAAACTGTTACAAAATATCGTGGGGTGTATAATTAAAATTACTTATCTTTTTCCTCCCACCAAAAAAGATATGCTATATTCACTATTGGCCCAGCAGCATAATATTGGGAGGTGTCCAATTATTTTGTCTTCTGAGTGTCAATATCGTAGCTATGTCGGGTAGCTTTTGTGACAAAGATAACATCATCTGAAAGGAAGGCCGAAAAGTGTCACAGAAACTCTTCCACATACCGTGGATTGAACTCGTGATTACGAAAAAGAGGTCTAGATAAAAAGTTTCGTGTTACTGTCGTTTTCCTATCCTTGTCTATTGATTAAATACGTACTACTCTCCGTGTCGTTCTCCTGCTGTTTTCAGATGAGTTTGTCATGTTTTTGAATGGCTGCTTTTTTATTATTTATTTTGGAGGCGGAGTGAAGAGATTACATCAGCGCAATGGGAACTAGTTTCAGAAATTTATAACTTCAGTGTTTCACAGAAACGGTGAAACTCTCATTTAGATGTTAATAATATCTTACTGGTACAATAGTTTCCATTAACGATGAATAAAGGTTCTCTTAATATCTGCCGTAGAAATCGGATCAAAACGTTCCCGTACGATGGAAATAATGGAATAATGTCAAAGAATCGAAACTGGCTTGAAAGGGAGAGATGAGGAGACGGGAAGTCCACAGAAAATGTATTTTCCTTCTGTTCCTTCTTTAATTTCCGGAAAGAGTGATAAAATTGAGAGCATAAAAACACAGAGGGAGAGAAAGGGTGGGGCGAGGGAGACAGAGGGTGAGATACAGGGGGGGGGGGAGATGAATAAGCGGTACTGTCCGATACACTGTGTTTACTTTATGAAGTAAGTAGTTAACGTCGCAATAACGTTACGGCATTATCGTGGTATTTTATCGTTGCAGTAATAAACTTTTCTGCTGTAAATTACGCCAGTTGGTTATTACATTAAGTTCTGCTAAGAAGACAAGAACAACTGTAGTGATTACGAGCGAAGCTTATGGCCATGGCCATTGGCCAAGCACAGATAACTGTCCAAATAGCAATCTTGCCACTAATCGCCATTAAACACTACCTTTATCGATTACGCACATTTAATGAAGTCACCGGCCCTTTGTCCTCGTACCGACCACTCATTTCACTTCGCGCAACATCAAATCAGCAGCACTAGAAAACCGTCTTTGTCACTCTAGAACCCAGTAGTGCGTTAGTATCGAATTATCTTTTTAATTCAGTAGTTCTTATTATCGTGTCATCAGACCTACTGAGAGTAAACAATTCTACAGCGGAAAATACTGCAAAAAGAGCGGAAGAAAAGGCGAATATTTCCGCCCCAGTGACAAATATGCAAAAGACTGGAAACAGGATCTAGGAAAACAATGTACTATGCAAGCTAATGATGACCCATTAGACATATGATACATGGTTGTGAGCAGCGGCTAAATACACCCAGAAATAATTCTTCTTTTGATCCTTACGACACTTAAATGAGTGACCATAGTCATAATAAATTGTCTCTGGTAGAATCGGAAATTCGTCGTGTCTTTATAAAACATCCTCCTTACACTGACACTCAAATTATTCATATATTGCAACGATTTGTACACTTACACAGTTCCTTAACATGTGTACGCTTCTCTCTCCGTTTTTGTGTAATGTATGTAGCCGAGAATACTTTTGATAAACCTCTTCAGTAATAATTTGAAAAAAGGAAAGGTAAAACATTGCAATAAAATTAATATTATTTTGTTGTTGTGGGGGTCTTCAGTCAAGAGACTGGAGACTCTAGGCTATTGATCCATCATAAAGACGGTAACCTACATCCATTTGAATCTGTTTACTGCAATCGTCTCTTGGTCTCCCTCTGCGATTTTCATCCCACACACTTTCCTCCTATGCTACATGCAAGATTTCTTTATGACTAAGAATGTGTCCTATTAATCTAGCCATTCATTTTTATCAATGTCTTCCCGAAATTCCTTTTCTGCCAAATTCTGTCCAGTACCTGCTCATTAGATACGCGATCCATCCACCGAATCTTGAGCATTCTTCTGCAGCACCACATTTCAAAAGCTTCTATCCTCTTCCTCTCCTCACTGTTCTTCGTCCAAGTTTCACTCCCCTACTAGGTAAAACTCCACACATATGCCTTCAGAAAATACTTCGACAAACTTAAATTAATATTCGATGTTACGAATTTCTACTTTTAAAAAACGCTTTCCTTTTCATTCCCATTCTGCATTTTATTTACTCTGCACTGCGACCATCATGTTATTTTTCTGTCAAAGTAACAAATCTCATTTAACACCTTTATTTTTTTTTTGTTACCTAATCTAATGCCTTCAGCATCGCCTGCTTTTCGTAAACTGCATTTCATTACCCACGATTTTCTCTTGTTAATTTTCATGTTATACACACCTTCCAACACACTGTCCATCCGGTGAACCGCTCCTCCAGGTCCTTTGCTGTCTTCGAGAAAATTACAATCTCATCGGAAAAACGTAGTGTTTATATTTTTTCGCCCTGATATTTAATTCCTTTTCCAAATTTCTCCTTGCTTTCCTTTACGGCTTGCTTAATGTACTAATAACATTGGAGAAAGGCCACAACACTGTCTTACTCCCTTGCCTTTCATGCTCTTCAAATCTGATAACTACTGCCTGGATTTTGTACAAGCTGTAAATACCCTCGTGTTCCCTATATTTTAGTCCTGTTGATTTCAGAATCAACATCGTCAGAGAGTTTCTCCAAGTCTTCAAAAGCTAGAAATGTAGATTTGCCTTTCCTTAATCTACCTTTTAATGCAGTAAAGTGAGGATTACCTCCAGTTACGGCGGGGCTTTTTTTTAAAAAAAAAAAAAAAAAGTCAGGGAGGGAAGGTCAGTGCATAGTTGACAAAGTTTCTAAAACACCTCCCCTCTTTCATGCCTTCCCTCGGCGATGTTACCAATGCACTTCGTGCCAGTGCCCTGGTTTGTAAACAGGGCAGCACTGTACGCGAGGTGCCGTGTCGATATGCAGCTTCAGTGCATATCTAAAATCACTCTTTTACTTTGTGTCTTCTGTCGTAGTTGATGTCCCATTGCACAGGTGAAGCACAACATGCGTTGTACTTGAAGTGATGCTAAAAGAGGTGTTGATGTGGCTAGGAAGTGCTGCACTACGAATAACTTTAGCTATTGTAGGATGCCAGTGCTTGTTTTTATAGAAGAAATGCCAGTGTATATCCAAGCACAAATATACAAACTGAGTAATGTTAAAAAATATTAACGTTGCATAACGTATAAACTGACCCTGGTCCACACTGAACTAACATGAATGTGTAAGTTATCGCGGTCGGCGCTCGACGGACTGCCGCCGCCTCTCGCTGCGCGCCACAAGCCACCGTTTTGGCGCCAAGCGAAACTTCTAGACTAACATTGTTCAACTTATTACAAAATATACAAATAATTAAATCTTTGAATTAACCGAAATATAGCTTAGCACAAAAATATTACAGAAAGTATACAGATAATTTTTAATAGACATAGGAAAGTTAAATATTAATAAAAGAAGCTTAAAGTTTTGGCGGCAACTAGTGTAGGCGGGAGCCAATCAGATCTCAACTTGCAATAGGGGCGGAGCTTTCCCACGGGATCCAAGCACATCTACTGTCTCTCACACCCTTTGTACTGTTGAGTCACACGGTTCTCCAACCAAGAAAACTTCCTTAACACCTAATATATTGATATGCGAAATAAACGGCTCCATGTCAGCCCCCTCACACAGTGTTCCTACATTTCTTCTGAATCCAAACTCATATCTCCTGAGGTCGGTTACTATCAGTTTTTCCGTCCTTCTGTACGTGATTCGTGTTAAAAATTTGCAACCATGACTTATTAAACTGATGCTTCTGTAATTTTCACACTTGTCTTCGTCTGCTGTCTTTAGAATCGGGATTATTACAGTTTTCTTAAAGTATGAGGGTGTTTCCACTGTCTCGTACATCTTACGCACCAGGTGAAAGTGTTGTCATGGCAGTCTCTCCCAGAGACTGCAGTAATTCTGAGGGAATGTCGTCCGCTCCAGGGGCATTGTTTCGACTTACATCTTTCAGTGCACCGTCAAATTCTTCTCTCAGTAGAGTATCTTTTATTTCATCTTCCTCTACTTCCCTTCCTACAATATTGTCTATGAGTTCATTTCCTTTATAGAGCCCCTCCATATACTCTACCCACCTTTGAGCTTCCACTTCTTTACTGAGAACTAGTTTTCTATCAGAGTCCTTTATATTTATGCGGCTGCTTTTCTTGTCTCCAATACACCTTGGAACACGCGCATCTTTTTATTAGTTAAAAAAAACATGCTTATATTCGAGGAGTGCAACGTTCTGACATATTTTAAATTTACTTTCTGAAGACGTTTCGGAGATTTGAGCTTTCGAAAATCTACATTCTCTTTGTAAGGTACATTCCATTTCAAATTGGACAGCAGAAAACGTAGTATTTTTTGTGGGGTTTTGGTGTTTTCGTTATAGAAACTACCAACTCGTAGCTGTTTTATACAAACGCTTCGCTTGTTTCTAAGGAGAGAAAATGACGTAATGTCGTGAAATTGCGGGATTATGACACTCGTAGCTAGGAAACAAATCAAAGTAAAATTTTCAGAGAAACTACGAAATGAAGGCAATATTTTATAGAGTGACGTATTTATGAGGTAATTCAGAATTTCAGTCTCTCGTACTTTTTGCCGTTAAGATTCTTTTTTAATGGAATAAAATGTATGTCATATTGCTCAGTATTTGATATAAACACAGGAACATTAATCAGTTTTATGGTATCTTTAAGGGAGAGCAGTAGAAACAATAAAACATATCTAGAAAATTTACCAAATTGGTCGCTCCGCTACACCGTATTACGGACACGGCTGATTGGCCAAGCGCATTGAGACGCCATGCTCAGATGTGTGAGGCCTTTCCCCGTCGGGTATTCTAATCCCCCCACGGGCATGAATGCTTATGTCACCTTTTAGTATAAAATAGTTCACAAGTAGTTTGTAAGTTTAGGGACTGATGACCCCGCATTTAAGTCCCTTAAGGTCCACAAACATTTCAACATTTTGAACAGCGAATTGCGCCTGCTGCGCTTCTCCGTATTGTATGCAACCAATTGCCACGTGAAATGACCACTTGGTCTAAGGCAGCAAGATGCGGACTGGGCGACTGTTCCCACCGGAGGTTTGAGTCCTCAAGCACGGGTGTATGTGTTGTTTATTGTAAGTTAGTGTAAGTAGTTTCTAAGTCTAGATACTAATGATTACAGCAATTTGGTCCAATACGTTTACTAAAAATTGAACACTAACAAGTTCTAGTCGTCATCACCTACAAAGGCGGCCCAGTTTTCAGTCGCTCGGCGCATCCCCTTCCATTACCGCAATGACAGCCAATAGTGTTGATTCTGCAGGCGCGTGGCTGGCCGCGAGTAACGCAATGTTTCTTCCGCAGGCTCCACTGTTGGTGCTCGTCCGTAGCTCCTCCCCTCCAGGTTTCCCCTATCGCTCCGCCTCTATGCGCGGAAGCGCCTTCTTACATGACGCCAGTTTTAGTCCTTACCGCCGGCATCGTCCGTGTCTGACGCATCTTTCGCTGTTGAATGGCGAACGGCAGCCCGCCGCCTTTAACTTATAACGAGGAGAAGGTCTGACATGTGGGTCACGGAATTCGATCTAATTTTGCATAAGCATTCTGTATTGAATATAAAGAGACGTGTTTCGGATTTTCACCAGACAGCTAGTAGTTTTGAAAAATATCAAGGTTCAAGTTACTGATCGAAAATATTTGAGATAGCAAACAAGAGCAAAAACAAGTCGAAGTGGATCACTGAAACAGAAGAGGATATTAAAGAACTGGGAATCACACAAGACAACATAAACAATTGAGAACAGTTGAGGATCATTATAAAGAAACATAAACTTAAACAAGAACACACGGAGAACAGAACAGGAAAAAAGTGGTCAGAAGAACGCAAGAGAGAACACAGTGAACGCATGAAGAGAATTTGGGAAGAACGAAGGAAGAAGAAGAAGTCATAATTACTCAAGTTCAATCACTCTCTTTAAAGGGAATACTCGTTTAATTTTCGAGTATTATATATATATATATATATATATATATATATATATATATATATATATATATATATATATATGATGTTGAAAAGTTAATGAAGTAACTAACAATTAACGCCTCTGTGCTTTCACAGGGAATTTCCAAACACAAACTAGAATAACCACACTATTCTGTGCAGGGTAAAATAATTTTATCAGTTATTTCCTTCAGTTGTCTCGAGCTACCAGTGGTACATCACGAAAAATAAAGAAATAAACAAATAAATTAATAAAAATAAAAAAATAAAACAGCACGAATCACCCACTCACAGCCTGTCTTTGCTTGGTGCTCCGTGAAGTGCGGCTGTAGCCCCTATTTTATGATACAAACTGGCTGCTTCGTGCAACTATTGCAACTATTGCAATGTCCCCAAAATGTGTAGCTTTAAGTAAACGCAGTCAGGAACGAAAACAAATGCACAAACAACACATTCACTTTTAACTAAATTGTTGTTTATTCCACCTAATATCCGTCAGTGAATGTGTTACACCTGACTTCAGGGCAAATGCTGAATTCCTTGAGGCTGTCTTTCTGTCTCTCTCTTTGGCCATTTCCCGCACAATCAGGGTCGGCACTGTGTTAAACGCGAATTTCGCATGTGTTAATATTTACAGGGTAGCCGGATGCCCTTTCTGCCACCACCCCATGCCCCCCAGCGGGAAATATGTACCTCAAATGTCTGCGTATTGTGTTATATGTGTATGGAAGTGTTAAGTGTTACGAAATTTTTGCGAGTCGTGTAACTGAGGCGGGACTTGGGGACCAGCCCGGAATTCACCTAGGGAGATGTGGAAAAACGCCTACAACCACATCCAGGCTGGCACTCCGACCCCTTTATTTAATCCGCTGGGCGGATTCGAACATGGTTCAGTACGCCTCCCTGTCTAGGAAAGCAGTACGTCAGACCACACGGCTAACCGAGCGGAAAATGCCGAGTTCCTTAAGGCAACCACACCAGAAAAATGGAAACCTGACAATAGTTTCTTAGTCGTACAGTTGCTAAATAAAAATTAAAGTCTAGTAACAACCCAGAGAAACTCTAATTTCCACTGTCACAGAATACAGAGTCCACGAAGCGCCACTGAAGAGTTTTTCAAATCCCAGACGTGCAGATAAAATCAAAGTTCTCGTAGCACCACCGTACAATTGTTTCTGAGTTCCACACCAGCACACTTCCGTGAAATTTCACAAGTCCTCAAGCGACTCCACAGTCACCTAGCATAACGACACGTGTTTTCTGTCAAACCGACAGCAACAGACTGCCCATAACAAGCCAAAATGGCCTCCTTAAGTACCATCGCTGGCTTATTCTGAAGTCACATCAGTATCTTATTTTCACAAAATTACCTCTTTTACATTAGACACAAATGAAACAAATACATGTGATGATAGTATTCAACGGTCTGGGATTCGAATCCCCCGTCGGGCATAGATATTTGTGCCGTCATTAGTCTTAGCTAGTTCATAAGTAGTTTGTAAGCTTAGGGACTGATGACCCCGTTGTTAAGTCGCATATGGTCTACAAACATTTGAACATTTTTTTTTTTTTTTTTTTTTTTTGTATTCAACGGAAATTTTTCGCTGAAACAGAATATGGCATCAAAAACAATGTACATTTCGTTGTTTTTGCATTATCAAAAATTAAACGTTTCTACATTTTCTTTTTCTGGATTTAAACAGATTATTCACAGTAGTATTGATCCTATGGTTTCAGTAACTATTTACGTAAGTCTAGTTTAGCGTACAGCCTCTAATACCACAGTTGTTATTGTTTATTTATTAAAAATCCAATTTTTATACCTGGAAACCATGTTCCTTGCCTCCTTACTGAATTTTCGCAAGCAACTAAATATACATTGTAATATTACTCCTTTAGATATATGATTTGACACCTTTTGCGTAATATTTGGTTAATCCGTTTTCAAGATATATCGTTTACAAAATTGTTATTTTATAATGATATTTTATTTACCATAACTCAAAAACTATTAAAGTGACAGGAGAGGCCTTTATGTCAACGCATCCGTCTAGTCTTTATCTTTAAAATGAGCCTACGCGATCCTTGGTATCATATATGGATCAATAGTTATTAATTATAAGTACTTTATTGCATATTTCTTCAAGGCCAAACAGGGCTTCTCCCGGCATGAATTTTCCAGTCATATGTCTATAAACAAAGCGAGTGACCAGACGCTTGTTTGACAGATGAGAGATGTCGCTACCTATTCACAAACCCTGAAGTATGACGACTCAATAGCTATCAAAACACATGACGTTTCCCGTGTGTGGTTTACCAAAGAATTGCAGACTTTCCCCACTGTTACTGTTACTGTCCCATTGCAATGTTGGGTACTCCTAAACATGAGCGACTTTCTGAACGCCGTCGCTGGTCAGGCGGTCCACGGCATGGAGTGTAAGACTGTGGACTGTAAGACAGGTTCGAACCTGCATCACGGTGACTGCTTTTTAAATGTATTTGATAATACTATAATTTTTGTAAGTGTGATTAATATTCGATTAAGTATTTCATCTGTTTACAGTTGCTATATTTCTTATACAGATAGAGTTTTTGTAAATGTTTTCGTCACGTGCTCAAAAACTTGAAAGCTGACCCCACAACTCTATCTTGTTGTGAAACCTTATGTGCAGAAAAATAAACTTTGCTTGATACTGTATTCATGGTGTGGTCAAACCGACATGACGCGCTACGACAGGACTTTTGTCGATTGCGATGCTCAACTGACCTGCACTGTTAAAGTGATATCAACCTCGTGACGTTCACTTGCTTCGACATTGTTATCGAAAGACTAAAAATTATACCACATTACAAGAGAGAAGGGATATTAATGAAAAAGCAGATGCTAATAAAATTCATGGCTTGGAGTATAATCTGTTGTTCGTGCCTGTCTTTCAAGATATGCTTTTATACACTTGGAATACATCTAAATGAATACCTGATAGACCTTTATTGAGCAATATAAATCAGCTATCTTTTCCACTAACGATATCACGGACAACATGTGAATGTGGCAATACGTCTTCGTTTGTTGTTCATGGTGTTATGTGGTGTGAGATAGATGTATGTTTTGGTTGTTTTCAAGAGGAGTTTCATCTTATCGGCCGTGAGAACGCTGACCAGTAGATGGCCAGCGGTTCGATTTGCCAATTGATATGGTTTTGAAGTTTATTTTATTTATTTCTTGCTACTATTGTTTTGCACTGTGTATCAGAAATATGCCACATTACACTAGAGAAGGGAGATTAATAAAAAAACAAATACTAATAAAACAAGACTCCTGGAGTTGATGACATCGCCTCAGAGCTACTGAAGTCTCTGGAAGAACCAGCCATGACGAAACTGTTTCACCTGCTGTGTAAGATGTATGAGACAGGCGAAGACTTTAAGAAAAATGTTATAATCCCCATTCCAAAGAAAGCAGACACAGACAAGTGTGAAAACTACAGAACCATCAGTTTATTATTAAATCATGGTTATAAAATATTAACACGAATTATTTACAGAAGGATGGAAAAGCTGGGAGAAGCCGACCTCGGGGAGGATCAGTTTGGGTTCAGGAGAAATGTAGGAAAACTGGAAGCAATACTCACTTTACGGCTTATCCTAGAAAATAGATTAAGAAAAGGCAAACCTACATTTCTAGCTTTTGTAGATTTGGAGAAGGCTTTTGACAATGTTGATTGGAATAAACTCTTTCAAGTTCTGAAGCAAGCTGGAGTAAAATATAGGGAGCGTAGGGTTATTTACAACTTGTACAAAAACCAGACAGCGGTTGTCAGAGTTGAAGGGCATGAAAGGGATGCAGTGGTGGGAAAGGGAGTAAGACAGGGTTGTAGTCTTTCTCCAATGTTATTCAATTTGTACATTGAGCAAGCTATAAAGGAAAGCAAGGAGAAATTTGGAGACGGAATTAAAGTTCAGGGTGAAGAATTAAAAACATTGTGTTTTGCCGATGACATTGTAATTCTGTCAGATACAGTAAAGGACCTAGAAGAGCAATTGAACGGAATGGACAGTGTGCTGAAAGGTGCCTATAAGATGAACATTAACAAGAGCAAAACTAGGGTAACAGTGTAAGAAAATCAGGTAATGCTGAAGGAATTAGATTGGGAAACGAAGCAATAAAGCAGGTAGATGAGTTTTGTTACTTGGGCAGTAAAATAACAAATGATGGTCGCAGTACAGAGGATATAAAATGCAGAATGGCAATGGGTAGAGAAGCGTTCTTGAAATACAGAAATTTGAGAATATCGAACATTGAACTAAACCTAAGGAAGTCCTTTGTGAAAGCATTTGTGCGGATTGTTGCCTTGTATGGGAGTGAAACATAGACGATAAAAAGTGAGGAAGAGGATAGAGGCTTTTGAAATATGGTGCTACAGAAGAATGCTGAAGATTAGGTGGGTGGATGGCATAACTAATGAAGAGGAACTGAACAGAATTGAGGAGAAAAGGAATTTCTGGTATACCTTGACTAGAAGAAGGTATCTTTTGGTAGGACACATTCTTAGACATCAAGGAATTGGGAATTTAGCGTTGGAGGGAAGTGTGTGGCGTAAAAACCAAGAGATGGATACAGTAAGCAGATTCAGTCAGATGTAGGTTGACATTCTTATGTGGAGTTGAAGAGGCTTGCTCAGGATGGGGTATTGTAGAAACCTGCATCAAACCAGTCCCCGGACTGAAGACCACAACAACAACAACAACAACAACAACAACAGAAATAAAACAGCTGTAAACACTTCCCAATGCTCTATTTCAAACAAATGCAAGACGTGGCAATACAAATATGTCAATATTATCAAATACACCGATAAAGATCTAACAAATAATTGCCATGGTGGAGGTTTGAACCTGGGTCCATGGTCTGTCAAAGCACTGGGCCGCTTGACTTCGACGGTTCTCGGGAACCTGCCTTGTATACAGGTGTCCAAGTTACAGCATAAAACACTGAAATGGTAATTAATCGAACGCCATTAACCTTTGACCTTATATATATATATATATATATATATATATATATATATATATATATATATATATATATATATATAAAATGCACATCTTCTGTTGATATTTCATGGAAGTGAATTGAAAATTCTGTTTCCTATCATCATCTTTACCCTTGATTACTTTCAGAAACTATTAGCCACCCAAGTAAGTACGGCGTGACTTCAGCCCACGCGATTATAATCGTATGAAGTGTGGCACTTAAAGGCGACTACCTTAGCCGCGAGAGGTAAATTGCCTAGTGTGACATTAGCCAAAGGAATGTTTATACCAACTTAAGTAGTTTAGGAGGAAATGTGAAGCACATATGTTATATATAGCACGTACAGTTCTCCCCTACTCACGACAGGTGCTCGGCACCACGCCAGGGGTGTCGCGCCCCCCTACCCGCTCGCCGCGCGCCCTGCCGCTTGTCGGCTCCCGCCAGCCGTTTTCGCTCCCCTCCCGGCGAACAGAATTCCGCGGCGCTCGCGAGCAGGCGTGGGGCGCGCGCTCATCCAGTTATATATGAATTCCGGATCGAGATGAGATGGCGCGATTGAAATTGCCGCCATCGGCGCCTGAAATATTGCCCGGAGACGGCGTGATACGGCCGATCCCGCGCCAGCGACCGCCGGTTCTCCCTCAAGACGGTCCCCGCCGCCCGCCGCCGCTTTCACCGGTTCCCGACGAGGAGGCAATTTCCCTGATGGAAGTGACGAAGTCATTGTTATAAACGAGGCGGTCGCTGCTCTCCCGCAGGTGGGAGCAGTATGGAGAAAAAAGTCTGCTGTGCATCACTGCGTCAATGCACAACTTTTCCTTTTTTATTTTTGTGCTGTGGCTTCATTAACAGCGCAGAAGAGCACGTATTATTGCTATCCTGTGCATATCTACATGTACAAAAATAACATCCAAATCACTGTTGTTGGAAATCGATGTACTTAATTAAGACAGTATTATGTCTGAGTTGGCCGGCCGCGGTGGCCGAGGTGACTGAGGCGCTTCAGTCACGGTCAGCACGGCCACTACGGTCGGGGGTTCGAATCCCCCCTTGGGCATGGATATTTGTGCCGTCCTAGATCGTAAGTAGTTCATAAGTAGTTTGTAAGTTTAGGGACTGATGACCCCGTAGTTAAGTCCCATAAGATTTACAAACATTTGAACATATGTCTGAGTTACTATGTTTTGTAAACTACTTTTGCAATAAAGTTCCGGATTGCTGCTTATGTTTTATTTAATAGTGCTACAGCAGTTTCGACAGTTTGTCATTCTCAAGCGCGTCTACGATGTTTGGACGTTAAATGTTGACATCTGGCGTAACAGTTGCATAAACTATATGGAAATATACACGTATTTAGTTGTTGTATACGGTTTTCAGCTATTATGCAGCTTTTTATGTTAAAACGTCACATTAACGAAAAGTTTTATTTTTTTCGTAATTAACAACAGCCATGCCAATTACTAAAAAATTACAAAAAATATAAAATTTTTCTACGATTTAACGTTTTAACGTAAAAAGCTGCATAATATCTGACAGCAAAAAACCGTAAACAACAACTAAAGACGTCTATATTTCCATATAGTTTATGCAACAGTTACGCCAGATGTCAACATTTAAAGTCCAAACATCGTAGACGCGCTTGAGAATGACAAACTGTCGAAACAGCTGTTGCAGTATTAAATAAAACATAAGCAGCAATCTGGAACTTTATTGCAATGTCTTTCTACGACATATATGATGCTGCAGGCCCAACAATTAGGAAATTAAACTACTTTTCTTTCATATGTTCTGTGATATGGTATTGTGCTGTGTTTTGTTGTGTCGTGTTCTATTAACAAATCGCAGCACTACTACTGTCATTCGCTACATTATTTTTGGGGCCGTAACCCGGGAGGATGCCACGATTGACGTGTGACATCCAAGAATTTTTACCAGTGGCGTATGCTGGATTTGTAAGTTGGGCTATCACTACTTTTGTGTCCCAGCCTCGTCGCCGCTTTTGTGTCTCGTTTCCGTCGTAGGTGTCGGTGGCAAGTAGAAAGACCGGCACAGGAATAAAGGACGCACGCTTGTACAGGTAGGAGGTGACCAGCCAGTGGGACAGTAGAAACTAGAAACACTAGAGTAAATTAGAACGAGATATATATTTCTTAGAGACTTAGTAATACTTAACTTTTACATAGCTCAGTACTGCAGAATGCTGATACATAGTTGAGCTAGAGGCCTGCCTAGTGCCTATCCGTTAGCCAAGTCTTCACTGGTGCCTATCTGATTCCGAAGTGTTAACTGGTTCCTATCTCAGTCCCAAGTGAAGGATGTCGTTCAGTGGTGGCCACGAGCGGAGAGGGCGCTCGTGGCTGACGTCGTAAGAACGCCGCGCGGCGAAAGTAGGTGGCGCGCACTTTAGACTTGTGCGACACCACAACTACTGTTGTTGTTGTTGTGGTCTTCAGTCCGGAGACTGGTTTGATGCAGCTCTCCACAATACCCTATCCTGAGCAAGCCTCTTCATCTCCACATAAGAACGGCAACCTACATCTGTCTGAATCTGCTTACTGTATCCATCTCTTGGTCTTCCTCTGCGATTTTTACCCCACACACTTCCCTCTAATGCTAAATTCGCGATTCCTTTATGTCTAAGAATGTGTCCTACCAATCTATCCCTTCTTTTAGTCAAGGTATGCCAGAAATTTCTTTTCTCCCCAATCCTGTTCAGTACGTCCTCATTAGTTACGCGATCCACCCATCTACTATCTCACATCATAAGGTTGTACCGTGAAAGAAAAGCTAAAAAGTCGATATCTTGCGCTTTTTCCGAGATATTGATAGTGACCGTGCCAATATATATCAAGATATTAGCAGCAAACGAAGAATCGGTTACCGGCAAATGTTAAAGCGTTGAGGGGGAATCTAATGACACTAAACTCGCTCCCCACCCAATACCGAAACCCGTGACGGGCGGTGGGAGGCAACTTTTAATCTTTTATTGGAATGCCTACATTTTATCGTAGATTGGTATTCTTCGTTTAAAAAGTAATGTAACTTTCGTATGAAATTTTTTTTCCGTTTCATGATAAATGGCGCTGCAATCGGCAAAAATGAGTGTGTAGCATACCTGTGACGAGCTTCTTCAGTATTTTTGTGTACCTCATAGTGCCAGGAAATGATATCTACTCTCTCTATCTCTCTCTCTCTTTGCAATCATTAACATCGGGGAACAATTGTGTAGAGGAGGGTACAGTACAAATAATTGAAATACAACAATCTGTCCGGATGGGACATGTCTGTTCAGTAACTGTTTAATTACACATTGCTCATCCATTTTTAATAATTAGCATTAAGAACGGTCAAAGTACACTGCACACTATGAAATAAATAACAGCAATACAGCTGTTGTGTAACGTAACTAAAACGCTCTTTGTTGCGTTAAACTGATGCTGAGTTCGTCAGGAGCGAGTCGTGTCCGTTCGGCACATTTCGGAAGCACTCGTGCTTGTGTTGCGACGAAGCATTCCGAAGCCTTGGCCTACTGGTGGCCGCACCAAAGACATACGTCAGTTGAAGACTATCCGCCATCTTGATCAGTTTTGAAATGCTATTTTTCCGTTAAAACTGTGCGTTAAGTCAATCCTCTTACTGTTAATGCATTTCACTGACAGTCAATGAAAAGTATATACTTCCAAACAATATACTTTCTTGAATAAATTGTAATAAATACTCAGCTTAATTTATAACGGCTAATTTGCACTCTTTTAACACACCTTACATCACGACTAAACCGTCGGAAGTTTTATTCTTGTTTTAACTTACATAGAACATTAGCTCCACAATACGAACACGTCTCCAAAACTTATCAATATGGCGTAGACGGGCTTCACTTTTTCAGCGTAAGGTCGTCTTCCTGTATTCTAACTTCCTTAGTTGGATATACTTAATTAAGACAGTATTATCTCTGATTTTCTATGTTTGGTAAACTCGTTTTGTTTTATATGTTCCGTGATATGGTAAATGAAGTGTTGTGTTGTATCGACAAATCGCTGCTCTACAACTGTCATTAGCTACATTATTTTTGTTGCTGAAACACGGGACGATTGCACGATTGGCGCGTGATATCCAAGAATTTATACTCACTTCAATATCACGAAGGGTTCACTGCAGTGATTCGTCACGCCAGACGACGAAATCATCCGCCGATCAACGCACGTTTACACAGGTAAGTTCAACTTTATTATCACGTCATATATATCGTAATACAATTTGTAGAAACAATTAATTACATTGTTGTTCGCTTTACTGGTATTGTTGCTGTTCTGTTGGAGCTTAAAAACATAAATGTTACATCTTGCACTACGCCTGTAGCTTGTTTATGACCAGTGCTGCCATCTATTGATTGTTATCGAACTAAAATTACGATCGCACATAATCAGCACACGATGTCAGATACAGATAGTAACATTCAGTAACCGCGGCTTAAGAAAGAACGAACGAAGGCAAGAAATAATATTACAAGCATTTTGTTCCACGTTCATTATTTTAATGGCACAACTCCCGTTAAAGATTATGAATATTCTAAAGATCGTTTACAGGAAGTGATGTGTACAATAACAGATCTTGATTCCAAAATACACACATTTCTCGAAGACACTTTGCTGCTGACGTGCCCGATGAGACGAATACATAGAGGCAGCCAAACACGCTATTTACGGACGTCAAGGGGACATATGCAGTGATTACTTCGTGAAGTGCGAAGTTGAACTCGTCCTTGTGTAACAGAACGTTATATTCAAAAGTCGGTTTATTATTCTAAGTACAATTGTCTTAATGTAGTCCACACCAAAAGTAAGTAATTACAAATTTCAATCACAATATTGTACCGAACAATTATAAAAGTCGAGAGGTGTCTGATGATTCTCGCGTGTGTATATTTATCTCTAGTGAGAGGCAGAGAGCAGAAATATCTCTGCAGTGAGCATTCAGACGCGCAGAACAGATTTTGTGTCCTCCACAATAAGGTGGAAATGACACGTGATATTGGGAAAAATCTACTAATCGCTGACTATATCTTGGTCCGTTTTTGTTCGATTAAGACGGATGAATGTGTGTAAATGGCCCTTTTAGCGACGCTTCCTCAACTTTCTCGTTGCTTCTGTGACTCATTAAATTAGATATTATTTCATGTTATGTGGTTGCTCTGCGAAGAGGAGGTGGGTCTTCTTTGCTGCCAACGCGATACAAACCAATCGTAAGAACAAAAAAAGGTGTGGAAAGATTGGATTTCTCTCAATATCACGTGATAACTCCAGCTTAATGTTGAGAAGACGCACAGAACGCAAGGCTCACTCCATTTCTACTATATTTACAATTTAGTGGTTATACTCGTCGGAAGATGCACTTATTTTCTTTCCATGACATTGCAAAGCATATGGGATACAGCTAGGAAGAAAAAAATTGTTTTGTGTCCTACCTGGGTTAAATTTTACTTCCAATGGATACTGTTTAGTTTGCTATCGTTAGCAGCGAACTGTTCACTTTAGGAGGAGGATTAATTTACTGACCAGAAAAGCATAAATTATTTATTTCATCGTGAACATAAAGAATTATTCCCCTCATTCTTCGTGACTATTTGTGAAAAAACAACGGCTGTTGCCAACATCAGCAAATAATGCCGCCACTGTAAGTAAAATTGTACCCCTTCTTGTAGTGTATTAAACCATAGTTATGAGAATAAAAAAACGCAGCTACGCCACAATTAGTTATTTGGTGTACTGTGTAACTAACATTGCCTCACATTGTTCTGTACTATGGTGTTTTCAAGGCATTCTTAGACAGAACACACTCAAATCGTGATGAGGATACACCGAAATCAGAAAGGGAACTACATAAATTTGATTTTCCTTGAAAATAATTCTTATGAAAATTAGAGCATCGATAGACGCAAAGGAATGTCGTTATGATTTAAATTCAAATATTCCGTGTCAAAAGAAGCAAAGAAATGTCGTTAAGCTGTAAACATATAGAAAGTGTAATCAGCAAGTCGCTGTTCAATGCCAGTTTGTATTTGTAGAGTATAGATTGCGGCTCTTAATTCAAAATACTTCTATTACAGAGGGAATACGCACAACACGATCATGTATTGTTTCTTTGCAGCATTACAAAACCAACAACACCTTTAGTTGTTCGTTGCTGTTCTATAATACAACCATCGACAAGAAATAAAAAATGAAAAAACAAAGAATGCAGCAGCGCCAGCTAAAAGTTCTTTGGTGCACTACGTAACTAACAAGGCCTCTATTTGTTCGGTACTGGACTACACAGTTTTCTAGGCAATCCTAAACAGAATGGTCTTGAGATGTAATAAGTACGCACTACGCACTGACATCAGAAATCAAACTACATAAATTCTTGTTTCCTTGCAAAGAATTTTTAGTAAATGAAATCATTGATAGACACGAAGGAACGTCGTTATGTTTTAATTTCTAATGATACCCGCGGAAAGAAGCACTTTTTTTCTTTCCGTGGCGTTGCAAGGCATGTGGGGTACTGGTAGTAAAAATAATTTTTTGTGTCGTACCTGGGTTAAATTTTACTTTAACGTTGGCAACGAAGTATTCTCTTTACGGGGATCATTAATTTACTGATTGGAACAACATTAATTACTTATTTCATTATCAACACAAAGAGTTATTCCCCTGATTGTACGTGACTATTTTTTCCAAAAAGGATACGACGGCCGTTAACAACATCAATACACTACAATGTTGCCGTAAGGAAAATCGTAGCCCTCGTTTCAGTGTATTAAACCTTAGTTATTTGAATGAAAAAGCAGCATTTCCATCTATTAGTTATTTGGATACTACGTAAGTAACAGCGCCTTTATCAGATCTTGGCGATTCTACGCTGTAATTTAAGCATAGGATACACCAGAAACTACAAATTACGATATCTTTTCTTCCCCCTGATCCGATTTTGATGAAACGAAGCTTATGTATTGCCCAAAGGTACTTTCAGTTGACCTATGAAACCGCCATTAAAGTTCGTATACTATTCATGGAAATTTGCTGTATTACACCATAATTATAAGCATAGCATAAACATAAAACTTCAAATGTCTATATCTTTCCTTTCTCTGATCCGATTTTCATGAAGTGAAGCCTATGTTACTCTCCAAACTACTGTATTATCAATTTACCTGTGGAAACCCATGAAAGTTCATGTAATACTTCCGGAGATTATCTTCAACAAATAGACATACACGATGGCTTTTAAACAAATGATTAAATTATATAGTTATTTTTTCTTATCCGATTTTAATTACTGAAGCCTTTATGGAACAGCTGGGTATGCTGAAGTTACTATTCGTGAATAGTTTTGGAGATATGAGGTTTTCAATATTTGAACAAAAAGACACGACGGTTACTGGAAACACTTAAAATTACGATATCTTTTTCTTCCGTGATTCGAATTTGATAAAGTCATGCGTATGTGTTGACCCAAAATTTTCTGACGTTTTCTGTGAAAACCACGTGAAAATTCATCCAGTAATTTGAATACAGGCCTACATTTACAGATTTATTATTGGTATAGATTAATCGTTAAAGGACACTTACCATCGCCTTATGTTGGATTACATTACAAAGAATCATGTGGTAGTCGTTTCTCCTGAAAATCCAAGTAATCCCACATTTTGGCTCCCGCACCACGCAGTTAAAAAGGAGAAACGTGGTAAAGTTGAGGATCGTTTTCGATGCGTCTTCTCACGAGGTCAACGCGCCCTCTCTTAACAGTACTTTAGAGGCGGGTCCAAATCTTCGGCCAGAACTTAAAGCTTCCGGGCTGAGATACCGTGGTCCATATATGAAACTTTCCCCTGACGTTTCGCCCTCGTCTGCGGAAGGCATCCTCGGAGGTAAAGCGGCAGTACGCCGATTTTGTGTTACGGTTCTGATTACGCGCCATGGCTATTATCAGCTATATCACTCAAGCATTTCTTCAAATTGTCTTACATGAAGAGGACAGGGATTTGACAAGTTTTCTGTGGTACAAAGTTTTTCAAGACCATCTAGGAAACCATCATAAGACAAGTGAAGTAACAACTTTAACAACTTACCGTTTCACGAGACTTCCATTTAGTCTGACATGCAGTCCATTCTTACGTTCGGCGATGCTGAAAGAACACGCTTCCAGAAATGAGACCGCGTTTCCCGTCGCCGCACAGATACTTGCTGACAATGTCTTCATGGATGATTTCACGTTTGGTGCAGATAACGATAGTGAAGCTATCGCTATGTATTGTGAACTAACGACCCTCATATAATTATTGAACTTTCAATTAGCAAAATGGGCCACTACTTCAGATCAGTTACAAACATATGAAAAACCGAAGGGCGAGAGCTAATTACACATAAGTGTTAGGCGTATTTTGGGACAATGCAATGGACGCTTCTACATTAATATAAATTATGTCATAGAAAAATTACCTGATGGACCTACTACTAAAAGGAAAGTATTACAGGATGTAACTAAATTTTACGACCCCCTTGTACTATTCTCTCCTTTGTCAGTCATGGCGGAACAATTATTCCAAGATATTTGGTGTGTGGGAAATGACTGGAATGAATTTCTACCCGAAAATCTAGCCACTCGATGGAATACTTGGGTGTCATCATTATCTTCAGTGTCTTCCATTCGTATCCCACGATGGTTGTCAACTACTAAAAGTCGCGATGTTCAAATTCACGGGATTTGTAATGCTTCGGAACATGCGTATGGGGCAGTTCTATACATCCGCACTGTTTTAGACGGCAACACAGTGATTTACTTAGTCTGTAGACTTGCACCTGTTTAAAGATAAAACTGCCAAATCTCGAACTTCTAGGTGCACTTGTGGGATCACGATAACTGAAATATTTCTCGATAGTTACGGAATACATTGCTCACACCGTATTATGCACTGGATACTTAGTGATCCTAATCGATGGAAAACTTTCATCTGTAACAGAGTGATAGATATATACACACATGTACATCACCTACTCAGTGGAGACATTGCCCTGGATAGGAAACTCCAGCATATCAAATCGAGTCTGCACACGTTTGGTGGGAAGGAACGCCATGGCTTACACACCCAGAAGTATGTTAGCCGTCTGGTACTCTAAATACACGCCTTGACCTCCCGGAAGGGAGAAGGAATTTAAAACAAACGACACTTGCTGTACCTTCCAGCCTCACGGACATATTCTTATTTAGTTCCTACTGGAGACTAATTCGTACAATTACCTGGATCCTTCGCTCCATACGCAAGATTCGTCACAAAGATAAAGTTAGCGGAGAACTAACAACAATAGAGCTCCAAGATACACGCACATATTCGATCACAATGGTTTAATGCCAGTGTTTCACGCGGGAAATCCATGCACTCCAGAATGGCAAACCTATCCCGCAAGTTTCTAAAATAACACGCTTTAACGCATTCATAGAAGATGGACTCGTTCGTTTGGGTTGGAGATTACTGTTTTTAGATCTCACCAGCGAACAAAAGCATCCAGTAAGTCTTGAGGGACCAGAACACTTCACGAGACTCCTCATGTTTAAAAAAAATTGATCTTCATCATTTTGGAGTCGGAATAGTGTTATCCGAACATCGAAAAGGATTTTGGATACTTAAAGGACTTCAAACCATTAAGAAGGTCCTACATATATGCTTACTGTGCAAGATTATGAAAATTTTAAAAGGGCAACAAATTGAAGCTCCACCACCTGCAGATCGAATGAGACCATCTGAGCCTTTTACTGTCACTGGAACTGATTTTGCAAGCCCTCTTATCAAGACAGGCATGACAATGGGAAAGGCGTATATATCACTTTTCACTTGTGCAACCACAAAGGCTGTGCATTTAGAATTGTGGTCCAATATGAACACAGACACATTTTTGATAGCTTTCCAAAGATTTTATAGTAGGCGTCGGTTGCCACACACCATCTACACCGACAATGCAAAGATCTTCCATGCCACCAATACAGAATTGTCGGAACTATTGGAGCTCACGGCCTGCCTTAGAAATGCATGGCTTCCTTGCCAAAAGCGGAATAACTTGGAAATACATTGCCCCGCGGGCGTCTTTGTGAGGATAATGGTGGGAGAAGATGATCAGCACTGTCAAGCGATGTTTACGGAAAGTTTTGGGAAGGTCTAGACTAATTGCTGAACATTTACACTACCTTGGTCAGTATCGAAGCTGCCGTAAACTCGAGGCCAATCTCTCCAGGCGATGACGCAGAGCCTCTGGCGCCAGCACACTTTCTAGTGGTGAAGGATTATTGAATGTGCCCACCGGAACAGAACCTATCGTAACACACATCCTGACCAAAGAGTTTAAAGTACGGCAGAAACTAACAGACGACTTTTGGAAGAGATGGACCAAGGAATATCTGATGGAGTTTAAACATTTTTACGAAGTTAGAGGCACAGCCGCAAAATGTATTGATTTCAGACTTGGTGACCTACATTTGGTTCAAGAGGATGGACGCCCACGACATATGTGGAAGAAAGGGAAAATGTAAAAATTTGTACATGGAAGAGATCACAAAATAAGGACGATAATACTGCGCACATCAGGACAGTAGATAGCACGGCCAGTTCAGCTGGTCACCCCCTTTGAGGTTAACCAGGATGGGAAGGCTGTTGGAAATCGATATACTTAATTAAGACAGTATTATCTCTGACTTTCTAAGTTTTGTAAACTCATTTTCTTTTATATGTTCTGTGATATGGTAAATACAGTGTTGTACTGACAAATCACTGCGCTACTACTGTCATTCGCTACAACTGTGAAGTCCCGCAGAATGTGCGTCCTATTATAATGATCAAGTATGGACCTTACGAAAATTCCTATAATTAATCACAATACCTGTCTTTCGACAGTGAATTACATCAGTATAGCGGACCTGCACACAAGGCATGGGCCACACTGCCAACTGGACTCCATATTCACCACAACTGTATACACTACCTCCCACCGTACTCAAATTTGTAACTTATCCACTTAATCTATCCATTAATCGGGTACTAAAGTTAGAAAATTGAAGCGACATATCTTAGAACATAAGTACCTAGAGAGGTGGCGGAATGGTAACGCACATTACTCGCATTCGGGAGAACAGTGGTTCAAATTCACCTCCGGCCATCCAAATTTAGGTTTACCGTGATTTTCATAAATCACTCTGGGTAAATGCCGGGATGGCTCCTTTGAAAGAGCACAGACGATTTCCTTCCCTACCCTTACAAAAATATGAGAGCGTAAGCTTCATCTCTAATGATCACGCTGTTAACGGTGTGTTAAACTCTAAGCTCCCTTTTAGAACGTAGGTTAATAGAAGGATAGAATACACTATTATCTTTCGTTGATTTGGAGAAAGCTTTTGACGTGCTGACTAGACAAGACTCTTCCTGATTCTGTTGGTGGAATAGGTAAAATATAGGTAACGAAAGGTTATTTAGAACTCGTACAGAAACCATATAGCAGTTTGAGAGTTGAAGGGCATGAAACCGATGCAAAGGCTGGAAAGAAAATAAGTCTCAGTATTATTAATTCTGTACATTGAGCTATATGTAATGGCAAATAAGAAGAAATATTGACAACTGAGTAGAAACAGAAACCTTGTGGTTTGCTGATATAGTAATTCTGTCAGAGAGAACAAATGATGTGGATGAGCAGTTGAATTTGATGTAGGTTGTCTTGAAACGATTGTATAACGCGAACATTAACAAGAGGAAAACAAGACTAATGGCACATAAAGGAATAAAATCAGATGATGTTGGAGGAATGTGATTAGTTATTTAGGTTGAAGAATAACATCCGAAGTACGAAGTAAGGAAAATATAAAATGCTGATTGGCAATGGGAAGATGAGTATATATGAAGAATTAATTTTATTGACAGCCAACATTCACTTAAAAGGAAGGAAGTCATTTAAGAAAATATTTGTCTGCGTGTTGCCTTATAAGACAGTAATACTTGGACGATAACGGGTTCAGATAAGAAATAACATAAGCCTTCTGAATGGGGCGCTACAGAATGATAAGATTTGATGGTAGATTACCTAAGTGATGAAGAGGTATTGTAGAAAACTGCGGAGAAAAGAAATTGGTGGCGCATCATGACTAAAAGAAGGGGTCGAATGGTAGGAAAAGTTCTGAGACTTTGAAGAAACGTCAGTTTAGTATTGGGGGAACTGTGTAAGATAAAATCGCAGAGTGATACCGAGAGGCGAATACAGTAAAAACGAATAAAGTAAAAACTAGGTTGCCGTTCTTATTCAGATACGATGAGGGTTGCACGGGTTAGGGTACCCTGGAGACCTGCTCAAAAGAAGTCTTTGGACTGAAGGAAAAAAAAAGTACCTTAGTCCACTGATTAGTATCATCTGTGTTCACAGATTCTATGGAAGCTGATGCATCGTCTCTATTGAATGTATTACTGGTCGTCATCGTATAAATCTACCGTGAACGTATATTCGCGGAGGAACTGTATTTGAAGACGCAGCATGTGAAAATGCTAGCCTTCGTGGGACACATGTCCCGCGTTCTACTGATCGTAAAGATAAGGGATGCAGTGTTTTGTGTACTCCTTTGTTTAGTGATCACATTTACACATATCAGACTAATGGAAAATAGTACAGGTTTAAAATCCAAACATTACACTTCCACAGCCCAAACAATTTGAGCAAATCGATTGGTCCTTCCACGTTACCTGTGGTCTTGGTCAGTGTTTTTCAACCTTTTCCAGTTCGCGACCTCCCAGGTGAAACGATTTTGTCGACACCTGCCCCTACCCGCCGTCACCATAGTGTAACACAGCTATGTGTGTGAACTGAATGACAGCGAATTTTATCTCTTCTTCTGTTGCTAAAACATTATTCTACAAAGAAAGGAGCAGTTTTCTACATTTTTAGGGTGATATTTAGTATATTTTCCGGAATGGAACATATTATTCTGTTTTTACATTAATTTCGATAGAAAAATGTTGGATGATGAGTGTTTGGAGTTTCAGGTAAGATCCGGAAGCGATTTTTTTTTCGAATTTCTCAAAATTACTTATGGCCTCCCGTTAATTTAGTTATCGATTGGTTCCTGAAACAGTTTTTAGGCTCTTCCTTTATTCATCGTTAACATCGCGTATTTATTCTATATGAGTATGTTATACTCAAGTCATAATTAATGATAACGAGAAATTACTTAATTTTAGTATACAATAAATGTTACTTTTTTTTAGGCAATTTTGGTATTGCGGAACCCCTGGCTTGGTTTTTTTATAATGTAAATACCTCGGCCCCCGAACAAGATTTTGCAACCCCTCTGGGGGTTGCGACCCAGAGGTTCAAAAACACTGCTCAAGGTTGAGCTGTATACTGCTTATAAAACGAGGGAAAATAATAAACCTCCTCAAGAGGTCCATAATTATAAATATCCCCCCCCTCACCGCATCAATTCACACAAACAGTTTATTCCGTTTTTGAATCATGAGTCGCAAATGGTAAACTATCCACAAAAATTGCTAAAATTTTAACGGTATCTGACTTATTTATCTATGAATTACGTTTTCTCTTTTTCGAAAACCTGCATCCGCTCTATACACCCTAGATCCCACAATGTTTGGTTCCCAAATCTTTTTACTGACCGACGTCGTTGCGGACGGAAGCTATGAAACTTCCAATCCGAGTTTAAGAAGTTTCTCGAAAGAAAATTTTGATTTTTGCATGTCGAACCATCTGATGTCTTCATACCATAAAAGATATCTTATTTATTTACTTATTTATTTTATGAAACAATAATTCACTTTGTTGAAAATATCGACGATATTGAGTAGAAGGAGACGCGCTGGGTTAGAATCTTTATTCCGGCTGGGATACGAACCCAGAACCTATCGACTAGGGAGACGTTCTAACCGCTCAGCTTTCGCAGCCTTATCGATACCGCGGATTCACGGACTGTCTTAATGCACATCGCCCTCCACAACACAAACTTTAATTCTGCCTCGGTGTTCCCCTATACTGGGGTGCTACTCCGACATTGGAGAACCTCGACAACATCAATACGTATTGCATAGGTGAACATGATGTAGCATTAACGTTAGTCAATGGAGAGATATGTTTGTAAGACGGTCCGCGAATCAAAGATATCCAAAAGGCTGCTATAGCTAAATGGATAAATAATGTGCATGATAATCTGGAAGTCACGTGTTCGAATGCCGTCCGTAGCAGAAACGATAATTTAACTCTTCTCTTTCTATTCAATTTCTTTTCGTTGTTCATCATTCCACATGAATTAGTACAAATAATGATATAATTAATGTTAAGTGTACTAAAGAATTTTTCTTATATAATCAGTAGAATAAAAGTCGGAAACAAGACTTAGAATAATCCTGTCAGAGCACAGGAAAGCAAATACATTGCTGTTCAAAAGGCTCAAAAAATTGTAGAACCAGCGTCTTACGTTGACATTGCACCTTTGTCGGCCAAAATTATGACATGCGAACATATTTTTGTTGTAAAAATAATGGTAGAAAGTGGAGGCTGGAGAGAGAGAAAATGAGGGATAAAAGAGGGAGTAGACAGTGTTAGTGAAAAGACATGAGTAAAACTATACATGAACATTGAGCATCAGGATACCACAGACTGGCGAATCTTAATAAGGAAGCCTTTCTCTAATTTTACGCCTTCACCTGCATGCAGTTGTTAATTATTTCCGTGCACAAAGACGCGTGTAGGAGACATTGGTGACTGAAGAGATGAGCAGCAGTAAATGAGACAGGAAGAGAGAGTGGCAGTGTGAGAACAGGACAATGGCAGAGAGAGAGGGAGAAACAGTGAACATGAAAAATTAGGAGACTGTGGTACGGAACATCGGGTGAAGGAAGTCAAGACTATGACAGTGGAACAAACAAGACCAAACGTTGATAGTGCTCGGTAGCACAGTGGTAGAATGCGAGACTATAAATTCAAAGGTTATCGGGTTCGATCCTCGCCAGGGCCTTCGATTTTTGTCACTTTCCTCTTCTTTCACCTCTGGCCGCGTTGCTGATGCGAAAAATATCGAGCAACGCCGTCATTCGGAATCCACGTTTACTGTAGATCCCTCCAAACAGGAACATGCATACTAAAGCATAGTGGTGTTCAAACCAGTCCGCGGAATGTTCACTGCCTGTTTTTTAATATGAAATATGTTTAAAAATGCGTTTGCCTGCCTTGGTTCGTCAATGAGTAGACTTAATATAAGTGCGATGGTGTTGCTTTAGAAGTGATGAATAGACAAAAATAGAAACATGTATCAACGATTTGTATGCAATGTAACGACTCCTAACTTCCATGCTTCAGCTCTTATAAATCATTTACCCAATATTCTTTATAATTTCAAATAACACAGTTTGTTAGTATTGTAATGCAATTCACTAAATCGACCAAATGCCTTATTGGGAAACTATTATGTTCAGATCCATGAATGACAGAAGTGAAAGTAAAACCAAATCTCAATTATTGTGCTGGAGGCTAATAATCTCAAACCTGTTCGAAAATATTTCAAGTAAAAATTGCACTAATTTTTATAAGTGCGCTGAGCACAAAAATTTTCAAATACTAATTTAAGTGCTGTATCGCTTCCCGTTTCACAAATTCCATTAAACTTCTAAACAGAACATCCACACGAATTTACCTAATGGCTCTAAGCCACAGCAGTTAAAGTATACAACTCTTTACTCGTACATTTAATCAAAATTGAGTTTACGCCGTCAGTTGCACTTTAAAGTTGGACATTAAATTTTTTATGTCGCATAGTTTGGCCGTAAATAGAAGTTTCACCATTTCAGATTTACACTTGCTTGTCGACAACGGCAAATTCTGGCGGTACCCTTTTTTATTTGTGGTACGGATAGGAATGATATATTATTGTACAGTAGTTTTCCTCCTACATCCAGTGTTTCATTTCAGAATTTATCTTTACTGCTAATTAAATTATGGACAAACCATTAAAAATTTCTTGTCAGACATGAAAATAAATAAATAATCTTAACATCCAAATAGTATGTGGTGTTCATTTTATCCACTGCCAACACATATTGCCACGTTGTCACTAATTCTGTGATCGATTACAAGTTTCGCTGGTTTTGATTAATCCTTCAATCAAAATGTTTCTCACTCATTAAAAATTATCCGTCAATGGGTCTTGACAAGACTAAGAATTGCAGGGCTGGATAACTTTTAAATATATAGATTATCCAATCATCTCATATCCCCTCTCTTGCCAGACATTCAGGTCACATTTGCATATAATTGGGTTTTCGTTTCTATGATCCTTCTTTTGCCACCACAACTTCTTCTGCATCTTTGATGGTTCGTGCTGCACACTGTCAGAACTGGTACAATCTGTATCGATATAAAAGCGATAGGACACTAACTCACTCACTCACAAAGACGAAATCTCGGTAACTGTTCAACTATGAAGCGGAAATTTGGTAGGAATGTAGGTTATAGGCAGAAGACGTCAGTTAAAAAGGATTTTGCGATAGGACCAATAGTTCAGGAGATATGGCGTCATAAACAATGAAAACTTCCCTGTCTTGCGGCACGTGATAGAGTGACTTTATCAGTCCACTATTTGGAAAGGAGAGCGCTTAGCGACTTACAACAAACTTTAAACATAATTTCAAAGCTTTAAGAAACTTTTTCACGCTGACAACCCTAGCAAAATGACGAAAGGAAATACGTTTGTTGCTTGCTTCTTTATCGGCGTTGATGCAATAAAATTACGGCATTCGCATGACGTTACAATTAATTACTATTAATTGTATTCGCGACAAATGTTACAGACAGTAAACACACATACCACTGAATGTACGTTCGCAACTTTATCATATTAAGACACACGAGATATGACTCCACAAGCAATGAGATGAGAGAAAAACTGCTGGACTAAGCGACAATGATGTTCATTTTCTCTTAAACCACTGAACCGATTTCAACCAAATTTGATACACATATTCCTTATCGTGAGGTAATAGTTGCAGCATGGATAAGAATCGTATGTGCGACACAAGGTTCAGGAGATATGACATCATAAACAACAGGAATCGAAAAAAACTTCCACAGAAATCAACGAGACTTTATTCACACACTGTATGAAACCGAGAGTATTTGGCTACTTGCAACAAACTTTAAAGATAATTTAAACATGTATGATATTTTTTTTACTACTTTTTCGCTGTTCATCGACTTAAACTACGGCATTCAGTATGACGTTACAATTTACAATTTCTACACTATAAATAGTAGCCGCAGCAAATTTTACAGTTAGTATACACACATATAGCTGAATGTATCTTCGAAATTGTATCACAGTACGACACGTAGTTCATGAGATATGAGGACATAAGCAGTAACGTTCACGGAAAACCGCCCCATCATGCACCCAAATTTTACTTCTTTATTGCTAATTGTATTCGAAACGTCTTTTACATACATGTACAGTGGTAGAGTGTCAGACTAAATATCCAAAGGCCGCGGGTTCGATTCCCGCCAGGTTCTAGGATTTTTATCTCTCACTTTTAACTTTTTTCACCTGTGGCAATATCGCTCATGTGAAAAATACCGAGTAGCACCGTGGTTCGGAACCCACTTTAAACCATAGGTCCCCCTATAACTGGCTGGGTAAGTCAGTTCGAAGGTCGGAGGAAGGCAACGGCATACCTCCTCCAAACAGGACCATGCCTAGTAAAGCACTGTGGTGTTCAAACCAATCTTCGGATTGTTGATTGCTTTACCTTTTATGTCTTGATTCCCTGTGAGCAAGTTTTGTGTACGTACAGGCTTTCAAAAATCACAGTACAAGTTTAACTAGAAAAAAATGAAAAAAAAATTAAAAAAAAAAAAACTTAATTTAATATTCCAGTATGGTGTGAGTGAGGTGGTCTATATTTCACTGCATATACCGACCATAGGCATCATCTTCAAATTGGCCTGCTTGAATCTTCACGCGTTACAGCAAAGCACATCAGCCGCGGTAGAATGGTAGTGTGTTCTAAGGTGCCTCGTTGCTGAACTTTCGAAAGAGTTTTTAAATCATATCAACACATTCTAAAAATATAAATATCAAATAATGAACATTGTTCAGAGACATATTTTGTCTCAAGTGCAGTCGGCATATTCATTAAGTCATGGTGGCTTATTCGTAAAGTAGAAGTTAGCAGATCCCGGGTTCAAATCCAGGCCAAGACAAAAATTTTAATTCAATGACTCTTCTTCAGTTTCATATGTCTGATATTCTGAAAAATTTATTCCTGCAAACAAATTCCACGGAAAGTAATAGTTAAAATTTGCAAAAAAGGTCCTTCGTTTGGAGGAATCTTCGGATAGTTGACTGCTTTACCTTACCTCTTATAGCACTTACACAAATGAATATATAAAATTAATTGATTTTTCCGTCGGTACTTGACAGAACATGATACGAATATCAAAAAGGAACAACTTCATGATGTTCTGCAAAACTTATTTATTGGTCATAAACCGGCTTTCGGCTTCTTAGGCCATCATCATCTGATGATGGCCTAAGAAGCCGAAAGCCGGTTTGTGACCAATAAATAAGTTTTGCAGATTAGGAAGTTGTTCCTTTTTGATATTAAATGAATATATACCTAAACAATTATACAATTGTGAAAGATATAACTCAACAAATGTGAGATCGTACGAACTTTATATGTTATTGGTATTTTAATTACTGTCTTTCTTTGTTTCGATACTGCACTTATAATTTTGTACATTATGCAAGACAGCCTTAAGGACAGCAACAAGAAGGATTTAGACCTGGCAAGTACTGTACCGGCCAAGTCCTTGCACTGACAGAACATATTGAAGAAGGGTATGAAGGGAAGCTCATAACAGGGGCAGCCTTCGTAGATCTGACAGCAGCCTAAGATACCGTCAGGTACAATATATTACTCCATAAAATCTATGAGACACTCGGTGATTACCATCTAGTTAGGGTCGTACATTCATTGTTACAGAACAGAAGGTTATTCGTATTGTTGGAGGGCAAAATGAGTAGATGGAGGGACCAAAAGAACGGCCTCCCTCAAGGAAGCGTCTTAGCTACAATGCTGTTCAACATATACACAAATGTCCAACCTATACCGGCCCACAATAAGCAGTTCATCTACGCCGATGACCTTGCAATATGCGTTCAAGGAAAAAGATTTGAAGAAGTAGAGGAAAAACTTGAAAATGCCTTAAAATCAATGACTGCGTACTGTAATCAAAATTCCTTAAGACACAACCCTTCCAAAACTCAAGTCTGTGCTTTCCACCTTCGCACGAAAGACGCCAAACGGAAACTCCAAATTACGTGGAACGGGAACGCCTTAGAACACACAGACCACCATAAATATCTTGGCGTGATTCTGGATCGGTCTCTATCTTATAAACAGCGCTGCATCAAAACGAGACAGAAAATAACGACGAGAAATAATATACTTACAAAGCTAACGGGTAGCAAATGGGGTGCATGTCCTGGTGTGCTACGAACAACGGCACAGGCGCTCTGTTTCTCAACGGCTGAGTACGCGTGCCCTGTATGGAATCGATGCGCTCACACGAAACAAGTAGATGTTGCCCTCAATGAGACCTGCAGGATAGTGACAGGGTGCATGAAACCAACGCCGGTCAGACTCTTGTACAAGGCAGCTGGTTTTGCAGATTCCACAGCTCGCAGAAACGCTTTAGAACATGTAGAGAAAATAAAACAACTCGCAGATGTGCGGCGTGTCCTATACAGAGCTCGACCACCAGAGACACGACTGAAGTCTAGGAGAAGTTTCCTTGTAACAGTCCAGGACGAACCGCCTGAAAATCTTCCCTCTTCCCCAGGTTCAGTGGACCGGCAAAAACCTAAATTTTAAAACCTGGAGAACCTTGAATAGGCTCAGAATGGGGGTCGCCCCAGTAAATGTAAACATGCTTTAGTGGGATATAATCGACCAAACTGATATAAACTGCGACTGCGGAGAAAGTCAAAATATGGAACACCTTCTTACATGTGAAAAATGTCCACAGCGGTGTACACTCGAAGATTTGTGGCTCCCGAATACTAATGGAATAGACGTAGCCCAGTACTGGGCCGATATCCTTTAAATAGTCCGGACACGATAAAGTAAAGTAAGCCTTATTTCTTAAAATATTATCCCATTAATGTGACATGCTTTTAGAAGAAAACAAGTTTGGCGGAGAGAGAGAAGGGATCGGAGAATTACTAACTCATGGCTGGAATAAATAAATACCCGGGCAACGCCGGGTTTTCGGCTAGTAGCTGCATACGTTTAACCGCAAAACCCGCTGACGTCACGTCTGCAGCCCGCATTATCGCAGCGCAGGACACGAGCTGACCTCGTGGTCTGCCACAGCCGGCCGCCGCTCGTGTTTTAACACTTTCTCTGCGGCTGGCGTTTTTAAGCGTCCACGCTCAATGTAGGATGGCGTCAGCCGCAGCGGAAGTGTTAATCGGAGCACTTAGCCGTACAGCCGCCCAATGCCAAAGTCTGACTTGTCGTGTCACAAAGAGAATGAGCCAATGGGAGAAAAAGAGGACGGAGAGCGACATGATAGACAGAGACAGCGAGAGGGAAATGCTGTGTTTGAAAACTGCACTATGAAGAGTGTCGGTAGAAAGATTTAGTATGACCCGTGATTAAAAAAAGAGCTCGAAAGCAAGCTACGTTTCGGTGTTTCACGTGACACTGATACAATTGCAACTCCGCTCGCGCCCTACTGTAACGCACAGACTTTTCGAGGGCACACAATGCGCGGACGCAACGGCTGTGCCGTAACAGAGAAACAGAGCAAAATAAGGAACTCATTGTTCGATGGGGCGATCTATAATTGTTTAATAATGATTTTGCAGCCAAGATCGCATTTTTCATTTATTATGTTACTGGTTTCGGCGTGCTCGACGCCATATTCAGACCTGTCGTAATTTACATAACTTCACAACACTTTTTATATACTAAAAGAATACATCCAGGTTGAGGCGTCACCGAACATAAAATTTCTAGTCACAAATAAAATATATATATACATCTATCTTCTAATGGTACTTCAAAGTCTAAGTCCAATATTAATACTGGACTTCAATTAATATTGAACTTAGACTTTGAAGTACCATTAGATGATGGATGTATATATTTTATTTGTAACTAGAAATGTTATGTTTGGTGACGCCTCAATCTGGATGTACGACAGGTCTAAAGATGGCGTCGAGGACGCCGAAACCGGTAACATAATAATTGAAAAATGCGATTTTGGCTGCAAAATAATTATTGAGCAAAATAAAATTAATCATGTTACTCCGGCCAGAGATTCGAGCTGCTATTGAAATTACGAACTCCTGGATACCAATAACAGACCGAACGGATCGTTAATTAAAAAGTAGAAAAATTAAATCCAAAAATTTAGGACGTTTTATTAATTTTCATCAATCAAGGAGCATCACAGAATGGTTGCTTACTTAGAGGACAGTTGAAAGGGACAGAGTAATTTCTACATTATCCGTTTGGTTAATTTAAAAATTACTGAAAATGGAGAATTTCATGTAGCCGTTAAATTTAAATACAAACGGAAGCCACCCCGAGGCGGAGGCATACCAGCTTTGTCCGCGCGCCAAACAGGTGTTCCAACCTGAGTGTCCGAGACACAGTGCCGCCCTCAAGGGTTAAGCTACCCCAACGGTTCATCTTCCCTACCTGTTGGGTTGGCTACAGGGACTACTTTTTAACATCGGAAGCACACTGCGGTGCTTTCTCCGGCGAACAGCCACAAACCGCCATTCGGCTGCAGAGCTTCAAAGTGTCCACCTCGCGGACAGACTAGGACGGAAGTTACCTTAGTATTAGTAAAGTGTGACTTTGAGGACCGTCCGCGTCTGTTACAGTGATGGGCAAGAGGAAGCATATGGTACACTTACCATTCAGTTTATATCGAGCTAAGCTTGGCTGTTTTGCCGCTGATCTGGTTATAGTATTACGAATTTCACGGCTAGCAACATTCTCTCTGATCCGAGCATTCTCCGCTTTGTCTAAGGACTGCAAATGTATGTGTTTATTTATTGACTATTGTTACTAATTCCTTGTTCTACAGCAAGGTGGTTTCGTGGCAAAATAATCGGATTTGTGAAATAACATTAAATTTGCAACAGGGCTATCTCACATGCGCAATATCTTTATGAATACAGATTTCACCGCACTGCTACCTATTTGTTGTGTAACTTTCTTACTGTCCCCTTTTCAATTAATGAATCTTCAATGAGGTGACGAAACACCTGGAAAGAGAATAGTGCGACGTCTTTACGGTCGAAGGACAGCAGATCAACAGGTGATTGTAACTTCCTGTCTGAGAGGATAGCCGATAAGCAGCAACCTTTCTTGCTTCATATTCGTTTGCAAAACTTCACCATTTACAGCCTATTGGTATCTCTGGACCAAGCAGAATGAAATAAAAGCTATATCTAGGGCGGTGTCTGTAGTGATAGGGTATAATGGCAGCGTTGATCTACATTTCTATGCATGTGAATTAAGATCAGTGATCTATTTTCTCAAAGTTTAGAATGTTCGTCGATAAATTGTTACATTTCGTAATGATGTGGAATTTGTCTGTTAAATAAAAGGTATCATAACATGATACATAAGACATGCAAGTTTTTATTTCTTCATTTTATTATATTTTTTGTAAAATTCAAAAAATCATCTACTAAGGAGAAGGAAGTACCATTCATCATTTCTAATAATGTTCATCTACTTCAACGTCTGAAGTCTTTTTGGTAGGTGGCGCTTCAATAATGATGGGGAGGTAAGACAACACGTTACCACAGGCGTAAGCATCAGGCTTAATGAAATTTTGTGCGTGAGATGGTGGATTAGAAAGGAGACCCAAGGGTTCCAGTCTTGAACATTAAGAAAGAAAAAGCTTTCAAAAGCTATTCTCTGCTGTTTTGATACTATAAAATATCAAAAAGGGCAAAAAGTGGTTTATATAAGAAAATATAGAATTGTTAATATGTGCAGCACTCCTGACTGTTTTCTGTCTAACTGCATTTATGTGGTTGTTGCGAGAGTAAAGATCGGGGTGAGAGTTTAAATAGGGAAAGTTTAATTTTTAAAACTCACAACCGCCAACTGCGAACCAAATTCCTAAACATTCAAAAACACTGGAACTGTGATTGCCACTGTTTGATCGTTTTCTAGGGGATGATATCACACGTTTGCAGCTTTCCTTCCCTGCATATGATTAACAAAAGAATTCATAATAAAGTAAGTTCTTGAGAGAAAAGGGTGTACTAACTACTATTTTTGAAAACACGTGAAAGTTCACTTTATGTTGTTTATTACACCATATTAAAACCCTGTGGCTGATACGTCTGTACGTCAACACATTTATCAAATAAAGTTATAGCTCGTGAGCCCCCAGACAAAATAAATATTTGTCGCAAATTGTTTTCACACCATGTGCCTGTCTCAAACACCGTTTATGTTCACGCCTATGCGACGACACATGTTACATTAACAAAACACAGTCACTTTAATTTAGTGCGATGCACACCTTGTTCCACCGGCTAAATATTCACAGTACACTGTAGCACTCGATACAACTTGGTGCAGTCTACGACGAGCAACCACACTTGGCAATTGCCACACAATATCTATAGTCTCTACCTGGAGATCCACCTGCCGACTATCATAGAGCGACGCTGCCCGGCCAGCTACACCACTTGCTCCCGACCCGTCACTTCCGCGCACCAAAAGCCCAACTGCCGGGTTTTTCCCTACGTCATCAACTTCCCCATGTGAGCTGTTCTAACCGACTTCCATTGTACAGCGCTCAGCCAATACATTTCTAAAACTTTACTTAAAATCAGAATAATTACACTACACATTAAACAAATTTCTTATTATGTTTCTATATTGGTATAAACATCCTTTGCACTATTTATTACAATCGTGCAATTTCTTACATCACAAATAAGTGATTTAACTGAATGTTTCAAGATAAAATACACAAGATTAATTGAAAATAAAATGAGAAATAGTTAATATAATACTTTTATAAACAAACATTGCCATGCTAGTTGTGTAACTGTCAGGTATTCATTGGTAATTTATTACTTTTCATTGTCAATTAAACATATTACGCCAGATGTGACTATATCAGCTAATGTATTGTTTATTTGTCAACAGGCTATTTTGTAATGAGGGCCTTAAATGTTCCTAACTGCATTGTATTACTTCAAATGCAAGTAGTATTAGAATATTTTATTTCACGCTGTGCACTGCACTGCACCTGGCACTCGCCATTGTCCCTCCCTCCCCTCACCGGAAACGAACCTGGAAAATCCTAAGCTGGAACAAGCCACCAACGTCGGCCTACTCGCTGGCCTCCTGTCAGCTACAAGCACACAGCAAATCTCAACGTGGAGAATTTCTACCTATGGCCTAACTACAAATGTTGTCGTCCAACTGCGTACATACATTGCTACCATAATTAATAAGATTAAAATTGTGTAACATTTAGTGCATTGGCATGGTCAATGTTTGCAGTGAACTTCATACTGTTTAATTATCAAATGCTATTAATGACCAATATTTATATTGGACGGTAATCTCACATTGTTCAAATGAAATCACAGCTGCATAGATTTCGCCCATATTCTTAACTTTCTTTCTGTATTTTTTTTTTTTATTTGTTGCGTTACACTGTTAAAGCTCACATGCTCACAAGCCGACTGGCAGCTGGCGTTGTAAATTCCTTTGCGTGTCAATTGATGCAAGCTGCAGGACCACAAATGTTTCTTGTTCTTACAGACATATCCGAAAAACAGATACCAACAAATATTTTCTCGGCAGTATATATGTCATAAATATATTCACATACATTTTGAGATAAAGTATGTTAACATCATAATATATACGTAAATATATTTTTATAATTTTTATTATGCAGAGGTTCGAACCCTACTCGGGCATGGACGTGTATGTTGTTCTTAGGTTACATTAACTTAGTTTAAGTATGACGTACAAATTTTCTGGGTGTTGTACCGCGTCATGCTGTAAGAAGGCTATTACTTAAATTACCGACGTTTCGGCCAACGTTACAGTGGCCTTCATTCATACCCAGTATACCCAGATGAAGGCCACTGTAACGTTGGCCGAAACGTCGGTTATTTAAGTAATAGCCTTCTTACAGCATGACGGGGTACAACACCCAGAAAACATTTATGTCATCTGACTCTGGCCGCGGAAGTCTAAGTAATTATATTAGTTTAAGTAGTTTGTAAGTTTAGGGGCTGATGACCAACGTAGTTTGATCCAATACAATTATAAACATTTGAAAATTATGATTTAAAATGATATGCTATATACATTGCAAATTGATGTTAATTATATAAGCAACGTTAGATCTCAAAAACGTACAACGAAACAGGATGATATTACTTCGCTATAGTAAGTCGAAAGCTTACTAAAGGTGCATAAACTATTACTTTTTTTAACATACATTGAGTTAAGTGAAATAGGAGACCTTTTTACAATGAAATTTCTCGTTTACAATTGCCTTATTAGTCCTCTGTCATGCTTCATGGATATTAGGATATGATCTGCAGGTTCTTCAATTGTTTAATTACAGTGACAAGAGTAATTCTGTAATTGTGTGAGTGATAATTACTTAATCTTTTTATAGGAAACTGCGTCAGTATTAATTGTTTATTTGGTAAGCTGTCTTGAAGGAGATGCTCGCCACTAACTCTTTTATTGTAGTTGTTGTATGGAAGAGCGAATGTTCAAATATTTGCAAATCTATGGGACTTAACTGCTTGGTTATTAGTCCCTAGCTTACACACTACTTAAGCTAAGTTAAACTAACCATAGGACAACACAAACACCCATGATTCGAACTTCCGACGCGCAAGGCCACGTGCGCCACAGCACGGCGCCTCACGGCTATTCTGCCACGGCGTATGAAAAAGCCGTATGAAATTATAACCATAAGATTCTTTATACTGTTAACACAGCAATGACAACGTAAAACACATTGAACACTGCTCAAGGGGTAACATAAGACACACTATAAACCTAATATGCATCTACTGCGACTTTGTCTTAAAAGATACCCACAGTTAAATTCCCTAAATACAAGCCAATCTAACACCATCTCTTAATTTATGTGTCAAATCCATCTTCTTAACATAAATTTAATGCCGTCTTACAACAACCACAATTAGTCGCGTTCGTACGCAATCATTTTATCAAATGGCAAGACCGATTTCAGAAAAATACTGTTCGGGATGTAAACTGTTCTTTTATGAATGCCTTACTTATAATAAAACCTTGTAATAAAGTCCATTTCATTGATAATTATCGGATTATTCTTCGAAATTACTCAGGGATAAATGTTATAACGTCTGCAGGGGTTGTTATTATCAGGTATGCTAGTTCAGTTTACTTAGGTAATAGACCTGAGCAAACAATCTCCTACAATAATTAGCTAAATATATATTAATGTAAGTTATTTTTCATGAATAATGAATTAATGAGAGGAATATTTCTTTACAAAGCTCTTTAACTCAGTCTAATAGAAGGATAATGTTTAAAATCTGTTATCTGTACTTAGTCATTACGAAGTAAATGTCATATTTCGCACTAGCTCTTTCAAGTCTTCCGTAGTAATTTTTTTTCTGAGAAAAAGATATTCTTTATTCCTTTTCACACGTTGCTTTTGATATAGTAAGTGTATTGAGGACAAACTTACACTGTATTTAATTTTGTTGCACTTATTTGTCTTTACAGAAATTAAAATAACGGTGGAATAGTGGCTGCACATCTTACACCTACATTAACGAATATGTATATAGAGTAAAACAGAAGAAAGTAAAAAGAAACCTAAGAGCTATCTCAATTTTGAAACTAACATCGATTTGCAGAACTAATTCTGAACCCACTTCTGACTTTGACTATTTGCGATCCTATAAGAGTCTAACTTAATGTTGGCCACTTTCCATTGCACTCTAGACAGGAATTTTGTTGCAGTTCTGTCAGTATATGATTGGCTCCAGAAGAAGGTCACTCGCAAAACTGAATAAAGACAATAGTTAAATACTGCTGTGATGTGTACTGACTAAGGATAGGAAGCCACTATTTGAAATCCGGACTCTGATCTAAGTAAACATCCCATACGATAATTCTTATCCTATTAGTTCACTATTATCATACTCCGGAGCTGGAAAGGTGATAAGTATTATTGTGTGAAGATTGGTTTGTTCGTGTTTACATTTGCAAAACAGCTGTTAACGATATGACACGCCTGTGATTTGTAGTTGAAGTCGTTTTCTAATGTAATGGTGACAGTACATTGACTGTATGATAAATAAATCAGCGATCTGTTGTTAGCGCATCTGGTAAATGCAGCTATTTTAACTGAGATTTAAAATGCTTATTAATTTAGTGAAAAATTCGAATCTAATTCACATTATCATACTCTTCTACAAGAACGAAAAGAGAGGAAGGATATTGGAAAGCGTTGTATTTGAACCAGGAACGCAAAATTTGTAAATGATGAAGCCAAACATTCCGCTACCACTCAACTTCGAGAAATGCTGACCGAGCATTCACAGATAGAAAACTTCTACTGTTATTTATCTCTGAAATTTTTTAAAGAAGGCACTATTCAAAGTATTTTTCCCTTCAATTTCACCAGTCTTCAGCCACGCAAGTTCCAATTTAACCTGACAAGTTTCGTTGTAACCAGTCAGTAAGAGAAAAATGCACACTAAAGTTTGGAAAGGGACCAGTGCCCTAGTTTAATTTAGATATATACAAGAATTAATCTGAATCAAAAGTGTTACTATATAGCTGCGCAGTTATGTAATTCTGACAGTGGGCAGTAATGACAGCGGTAATGGAAAAGTGAAGTTTGTTTGGCAGAAAAACGAAGAGTTCAAGATTTTATAGACATGTTTACGGTGTATATTGTTTTGTATCCTTACACTGCAAACAGTCTGCTGATTCAAACAAGCAAATTCTATTTTAAATATAACTATATTTTACTTTAAACGCCGTATTCACATTTGTTATATCTGGCAAGTAAATTTTTTTCCTCGAAAATCTAAGATACTGGAAAGCATAAACTTTCGGGAGGTTTTCTCTATCAGACCGCACAAAATTATTTCCCAGATTGGGAAAGTGTTCCGAATGTTGTTTCCATCGCAATAAACTTAATTATACGCATAAAAGATAAGGAAAAATCTAGTAAATTTCGCTAACATATAACACTCATGCAGATTCCTGTTCCTTGTGTGATTTAAAGTGACCAGAGCTTCAGCTAATGACTTAGCATACTACATCACATGACGCAATTTTGAAATTCTAAGATTTTGAAGCTGTGATTTCAGAAAAATAACATGTTTTCTAAGAATAATAACAAAACGTTAAATCACTGAGAATAATAACAATTCCAATCATATTTTTAACACAGTAAAAGAGCCTATTCTACTAGCATAACCTACTGGAGCATAAATTATATGGTGATCATTTTCCGAAATATGCAACCGAAAATGACCAAATTTCAATTGTTTATTACTCACTAGTAACATAGTCTTCCACACAGATCCAAAGACTATCATAAGGCGTTTAACTGTCAGTCACTACCTGGAGAAATTCCTCACAACTGTCCTTCACCGCAGTCTAATACAGACTGTCCCTCAGCAGCAAAGGATACATTAGGAACCAGTAAACACGAAAAAACATGCAGCGCTGCCACAGCTTTAAGTGATTCATCACCATTGCAAGGACCCTTCGTGCTGCAACCGCACCGTCCAGACACTAGGCGAGCCGTCACTGAAGCCGTTCTTTGCTGCAGCGCGCTGTCTCGTGTGCGGTGTCTCTGAGAGTTCTCTCTGGGATGAAGTTTGGCTGGTATTAAGATCTGGAACAAGACGATCATACCAAAATACACTACACGTGAACAGTGTAGTACTTGTAGCAATACCACTGGTGTTGCTAGCATAAATAAAGGCAAGTATATAGACACAGTGCTCAAGCACTCATTATTGCGCAGCACATCACAGAACTGCAAGTGGTTTTGTATTAACTGTACTGTAGAAAATGTCGCTATTCTGTTGTATCTAACAATTCCATAAACCTATCTATAACTTTTCTCATCGTAGACAATGTGTCTTTATGCACACACAGCAAAGCGGTAATTGCCAGTAACAATTTCTCAAACTAATATTAATAAGTTTAATATTCTATTTGAAGCAAGATCCTTCTGCAGTGGCTGTCTAGTGCAGTGGAAGTGAAGAAAGTAGCAACATCAAATATTTAATTGAAGAAAAATTATCTGCTTCACGAAACTGCAAATACCCAGCTGCAACCTTGCAGAACTGTTCATTTTCCACTTATCCTTTTCCATTTTGCCACTTACAGCTTGATGTCTGCCTTCAGAGTGGAAATGCAGTCAATTTCATTCTCCCCCATTACCCTTTAACACTGTCCATTGAACTAGTTCCACATCTACATCAGCAGCCATACTCCGAAAGACAATTCACAGTGTGGGGTAGAGGGCGCTTTGTGCATCTTTATCACTTCCTGTTTTTGCTGTTCCAATCGCGAATGGTTCATTGGAGAAACAAATGAAGGTCAATTCTGTTCTCCATAATTTCATATCCGGGGTCTTTACAGGAGATAAACGTTAAGAGGCAGAAATATATTGCTTGAGTCTTGAAGGAAACGGATGTCCTCCGTACTTTGACGCAAGACAGTACAGCGATGAACAATCTCTCTCTTTCAGCGTCTGCTAGTGGATTTTCTAGTCATCTCTGTGGCGCTTACGCGCTTGCGAAATGTGCCCATAACGAAGCGTGCTGCTTTCCATTTGATCTTTCTCGTGTATAAACCCCATGTGGGTCATATACTGAACGCCAATATTGAATTATTTCTTCAATGACGGTATGTAGAAAATCTCAACATGTCAGCAGAGTACTACTAAAGTTAGTGGAGGCTCTCTACTGTTGCTTGGCGTATGCATTGTGAGTGATATACGGCTCTGATCTATTCCTGTCCATTGTTCATTCCGACTGACTTGGGCAATGCCAAGAGAAGAGTGCGATTACCCACACGACCGGAATTGCTGCTCAGTGGACCCAGAAATAGTTCTCTTGAAACACATCCGCAGCCCACGAAACTCCCAAGGTATGAAAATTTTAGAGTATATCTGGGATGCCTTGCATCGTGCTGCTCACAACTGATTTCCACCCTCTAGTACTCTCCCGGATTGACGGACAGGATGTATGCGTCAGGTCCCTCCAGCACTACCTCACAAATCAACCGAGCCCATGCGACGTTGTGTTGCAGCAGTTTTACCTGCTGGAGGGGATTTTATACGATATTACGTAGGTGTACCAGTCTCTTTGCGTCTATTACTCTGCAAGCAATATTGCTTAATTCTGCTGTCACCAGTCAAGAAGACAGCCAAAAATACATCCACAGAAGTCACCAGGTACAACTGCAGCTCCCACAGTGTTTACTGGCGCACCACAGCCTTTGCATCGGCGCATCGTTGACGTCGGCTGCCACATCGATACTTCATCACCATGGAAACCTTGTGGCGTCCTGACGAGTGTCATCTTTGACTCAACATATTTGTATAAGCTTTCTGTAAATGCCCATAGAGGGCAATGGCTCCACATATAGCCGATTTTAATTGTCATTTTTATTGAATTTTTCCTATATATTTTTAATGTTGTGAACGTACTATATTATACAGAATCAAAGTATAAGAATTTACGATACTGTGCTAATAATCTTATCTATTGAATTTTAATATAGTAACACATAACCCTTACTGTACGATACTGTGCTAATAATCTTATCTATTGAATTTTAATATAGTAACACATAACCCATACTATATTTCTGATTGGCTTAGGTGACGAGCGGTGGGCGTAGCATCGTGTATTTAACTGAGAGCTTTAGCTGCCTTCACCAGCTGTTGACGCCTTCTCCGGCCACCGCCACCGTCCATGAACAAGTGTAAAAACAATTGTTATTTTATTAACCATTTTACTATTAAATATAGAATGTAATGATTGGTATTACTTAAGTCCCTCTTTGGTATATTACAGTGCCAAAGGCCTGAAGATAGTTCTATAGAAGCGAAATCGTTTGCCAGCAATAAACGCAACAAATTGCAATCTAGAGTGTCTTATTTGAATTATTAAAATAGAAAACTTGCAGGTATACTTTGCGCAGGCAATTAAGAGAAATAAAGAAAAACACGAGGCAATGAAGAGAGATGTTTGTGGCACATTCTTCCGTAAGTCCTCTACTGTCAATCAGCCATGTCATGCATTGTATAAGGACAAAATTCGTGGTGCAAATACTTTGCTTATCCTGACTTTCTAAGGAATTGCCTGCATGGGCAGACACAGAACCCAAATGCATGTTTCAATAGCATAATTTTTAACCGCCTTCCTAAAATTGTATTTTTGGGCAAGCATACAATGAAACTAGGAGTTCATGCTGCTGTTATTACATTCAATTGTGGTAATATTGCAAAGTATTGGGTAACTGAAAAATCTGGGAATTAATTCTGGTCAAAATATGATCACTGGGTTGTAACAATGCGATAAATTGACTATAGCGATGCAGACAGGTCTGAATCTAATGTTGTGCTTTACAAAGCAAGGCGGACATCCAGGAAGATGAAAAAGAAGCTGGAAGACTTGTTAGAGGCCAAGGAAGTGCCACCATGGGCAGAAAGACAGTTTTAATTAACTGTAACAAATATCAGAATCTTTTCTTTATAGTAAATTTACCACAAACTAAAATTTTCAGAGAATATGTCTTATTACATCATAAACTATCGTAGATTAACGAATGAAATTTTCAGAGGCTCTGCGTAACATAAAAAGCCACTTCTGTTATAACATTCATTACATTCCCCCATTAGGAAGTTTTATACCCAAAAATGTTTCGGCACTTATTTTGCCATATTCCGTGGGCTTTTGCTTTTATTTTCTAGAATGCAAGTTACAGAATTTTATTATACAGTGATTTAAACGAGTTATTTCATTTGGCAAGTTTGTTGGATATATTACGCATTTGTTACGATACTTACGTCATTCGCAGTATTTGTATCTGCTCTAGTTCAGAAATGACAGGTTTCTACAGCTTTTATTTACGAAACTATTGAACATTCACCTGGAAGTTATGTGGAAAGATCGTTGTGGCTGTTTAGTGGCTACTTACATTCGAGCTGTGGTGTTTCTGTTAGCTTGTTTGTGGCGTGTTCCCAATGTTATGTGATATTTAGTACGCTTTTTGTTGTGAACTGGCCATTTCTCTTGTTGTGGTCGCTGTATCATATTCGCTTGTGTAGTGTGTCTCTCATGTGGCGCGCGATTTTGAATAGTTTTGATCCTGGAGATGTCTTGTGTGTGTGTGTGTTTTATTGTATGTGTGTGTGGAGAGAGATATTTATATTGTTTGTGTGTTTCATACACACACAAACAAACAAACAAACACACACACACACACACACACACACACACACACACACACACTTCATGATATAACCCCTTCCCTCCCCTAGATGCTGTGCTGCGTATATTGGAGAATGAAAGAAAAGGAAACTCAAAAGAAGGATAACTGTGATTTAAATACGTTTATCCACCTGCATTTATAACGATTGATTACATTAAATCTCGTTGGCATATTATTCAAGATCGACGTTAGGACATATTGTAAACAAACTTACACGATAGAAATTATGTTGTCATATGTTTCAGTAATGGCAGGATATATTTTTGTCTCATCATCAATAGCCATACATACGTGCAAGTAAGTCATTTCAATCACTTTTAGTAGTACGATTCCACCAAACCAAGAACTATTCACCACAATGTTTTGAGCGTAAGCAAAATATAGACGTCAACAGCAGTCTAAAGATGAACTCTAAGGTTTAGAACCAGTAACGGCGCTACGTATTTTGTGAACAGATAGCATAATTAAATGTGCTTGGTCGCTGTTTTCTTGATTATTACTACCCTGCATCCCTTTTTAAGACTTCCTGAAACTTTTTCCCATCAACCGTGGTATTACGTACGTGCACTACCACACATCATCATTGAATACATGTCAGAAAATTACAGTGATAAATGTAAATGAATACGCTCCCTTCCTTTCTGGAAGATACGAAGAAACAGCTATTCGGTATTAGTGTTACAATCCCATTACGAAGTAAAACACAAACTAAACGCAACCGAAATTCAAAAATGATGATCCAAGGTACATTTATGCAAAAAAAAAAAAAAAAAAAAAAAAAAAAAAAAAAAAAAAAAAAAAAAAAAAAATTGTACGACACGTTAATATAAATGCGAGCACTTTTATTTTTCCCAATTCACTGACTTAAGACTCTCAACTGTATGTTAGTTGTAGTTAAACAAGTGATCACAAGAAGTTTTCCAATCATGAGAAAAAATAATCCTGAAAATAAAAGGTTATTTTTGCGTCCAGACCTGATGTATTGCTCCCGTATTTCAGACGCTGCTGATTTATCGGAAGGTGCAGAGTTTTCGAAGCGCGGTAAAGGACAGATTTATTTATCAACAGACGCGCACTTTATTTATCGGCGTTTGGAAGTCGCACGTGCGCGGAATGACGGGCAGGATACCTGCGGTGCCAATCATTGCTGCACCTGCGCGAGCGATAAATCAGCGCAGCGGACGGAAACTCCGGCGAGCACCGGCGCACCAGGTTGATCCGGTCGATATCCGGGGGCAAGAGGTTGAAGGCCCACCACGAAGCAATGGCCGTGTGGTCAGGGGTTTGTAAGTCTCACATAAGTGAATTGTGGAAACTTGTTTTTCATGTATGTATACACTCTTTAAGATATAGGTTCCATTAAATTCCGATGGTCGTTATAAATACTGATCAATTAACCCTTTCAATCCCGGTGTTGTTCATGGACAAAAATGGATTAAAAGTTGATTTACATCGTTTTTTTTTTCATAAATCGTTAAATTTATTTAAATTATTGTGAAATTGCGTAGAGTTTGCTAGAATAATCACTTAGATGTTTTTAGTAGATTATTTATTGTCAAAACACAACAAGTTTCGAGCTTAGTTTAGTTGATGTTTATTCTTAGAATGAATCTTTCTCTCTGCGGCGGAGTGTGCACTGATATGAAACTTCCTGGCAGATTAAAATTGTGTGGCAGAACCGGGACTCGAATCTGGGACTTTTGCCTTTCGCGGGAAAGCGCTCTACCGACTGAGCTATCCCTACACGACTCACGATGCCGCTCCAAGACTTTACTTCCGCCAGTACCTCACCTCGTGCTTTCCAAACTTCACAGAAGCTCTCCTGCGAAACTCGCCGTGTAGGTTCGAGTCGTCCCTGGGACATGGGTGCGTGTGTTGTCCTTAGGTTAGTTTACCTTAGGTTAAGTAGTTTGTAAGATACGCACTGATGACCAAGCAGTTTAGTCCGATAGATTTACAAACAAACAAACAAAAAAATCTCCTGCGGAACATGCAAGACTAGCACTCCTGGATGAAAGGATATGGTGGAGACATGGCTCAGCCACAGCCTAAGGGATGTCTCCAGAATGAAACTTTCACACTACAGTGAATTGTGCGCTGATATGAAACTTCCTGGCAGATTAAAATTGTCTCCCGGAATCGGGACTCGAACGTGGGACCTCTGCCTTACTCTGCCAAGCGCTCTACCGACTGAGCTATCCCGACACGACTCTCGACGCCGCCCCACAACTTTACTTCCGTCAGTTTCTCGCCTCCTACTTTCGAAACTTCACAGAAGCTCTCCTGCGAAACATACAAGAATAGTACTCCTGGAAGATAAGATATTTTGGAGACATGGCTAAGCCACAGCCTAAGGGATGTTTCCAGAATGAAACTTTCACTCTGCAGCGGAGTGTGCGCAGATATGAAACTTCCTGGCAGATTAATATTGTGTGCAGGAACCGGGACTCGAACCTGAGAATTTTGCCTTTCGCGAGCAAGCGCTCTACCGACTGAGCTATCCCGATACGTCATCTAATTTATTTTTTATGTTTAATTATAATAAATTGATTTTGAGCAGATCGTCTTTCATTTAAGAACATTCCTTTTTCACTATTTTGGAGGGGAAACAGAATAGTTAAATTCCACAGTTTACCAATAATTTTTAAAGTACATTTTTTTTTGTTTGGTACAACTGATACATTGCTACAGAGTATGAATATTTATTATATGTTTGAATCTATGATCACATCATAGCTGATCAGTAACATTTTAATTTTCCATATTAAATATGGTGGCGACCCAAGATAATTTCCTTCCTATTCCTAACCAAGGACATAGTTCACACTTGACAACTTCAGCCATAGAACAATCGACTACGTTACACGTTTAGAGTTCTGACGTAAAGGCTTAATTTTACTTACGGCAGTTGCGTAGTGTGCAAATGTTGGCAACGAAATGTTCGATTTATGAGGAGTACATACAAGAACCTGTCAACTACAGTACTGGAAGAGAATTAATTATTTACTTCATAGACAACACGAAAGACTATGTCCCTAATTTCACATGATTGCTTTTCCGAAGTGTCTCATTCGTTGCCAACTTCAGCACAATACGCCTACATTGCTGTAAGTAAAATTCTTCGTGTACTAGATAAACTTATTGATATTTGTGTAATACTAATTCACTTATCCGCAACATCCGTGAATTATGAAGTTCACAAACTGATACGTAATACAACACTAACTTCTTGATATTTGTATAGAATTACAGTACTACACATTTATGAGATATTTTACAGACAGTATACAAACATTAATGTACTTTCGAAAGTATAACATAGTACGGTCCCCATTAACGAAAGGTAGTGTCGAGTGATGTGGCTTGTGTGTCTCTGCAATACAGATAGCCGTACTGTAGGCGCAACCACAGAAGAGGGATATCTGGAGAGAGGGCAGACAAATGGATGGTTACTGAATTGGTGCAGCGGCCTTTTTAGTAGTTGCAGGGACGACAATCTGGATGATTGACGGAGTATGCCTTGTAACATCAGCTAACTTGGCTTTGCTGTGCCGTTACCGCGAACGGCTGAATGCCAGAGGTCATGTTCCTCTACAATATGAATATAGGACGATGGCGATCTCTTGGGTAAAATATTCAAGAGGGCCCCTGTTCTGATCTCAGGGCCTGGAGTACTTATGAGGATGTCGTAATCAAGATTGTTTGGAGCGTGGAATGTTCTATCCCTTAATCTTGTATCTAAGAAGATTTGGAAGGGAAAATGGATAGGTTGAAATGAGATTTGGAGGGGGTTAGTGAAAATCACAGGTGAGTACAAGGTTGAGTGTAACACAGTAATAGGTCTTATATTGAATAAGAATATACTGGGTGGTGGAAAATTCCCTTTATAAACTTCTAGTACTCTTAGATTCAATTCAGTGAAAAGTGAGGTGGTGCACCATCATGATGAAACCACATTTCTTGACGGACATTGAATGGCACATCATACATGAACGGGTCTAATAAATGTCGTAGGAAGACTAAGTATGCGGGACCCGTGAGCGCCGCGCGGCGGTAGCCGAACGGTCTGGAGCGCCACGTTACTGACCGCACGGCCTCTCGCGTCGGAGTGTCGAATCCTCCCTCGTAAATGAATGTTTGTGCTGTCTTTAGTATACGTTAGATTGTAGGTTTAGGGACTGATGACCCCCGCAGTTAAGTCCCATAAGCTTTACATATATATGGTCTGAACATCTGACCCGTGAGCTAGGACGGAAAAAGGTATGGTCTACTCACATGATCGTCCAGAACATCTGCCCACACGTTAATTCCATACCTGTATTGAAATTTCTTGTACATGCATAGAATAAGGGTCTTCGTCCGCCCAGACATGGATTTCGAGCATTCAGAACACACTGCATGGCGAAACTACATTCAGCTGTGAAGAGAACTCGACGTGAAAACAGGGGCGCGTCGATGCAACGGTGCAAGAACCATGTGCAGAAGACGACACGTTGTGGAAAATATGCTGGACTCATAGCACGCACACTTTGGAAGTGGTACTGATGTAATTGTTACTCATGCAGGACGTCCAAGACGGTACCAGGACAGGGAACTCTGAGACGTTTCTCTGTCCCTAATTAGAGGTTGAAGAGTTACATATCTGAATTGAAACTGTCGTATAACGGTAACGATTCGTTTCCGGAGATGGGTTACTAATCAAAATGTTATGTACTCACTACCCTCTACAAGTCCTAGACGTTTGTAACCGGAATTTCCGACCACCCTGTAGGAAATCGGGTAAGTTACTACGAACAGCAGACTGAAATTAAGAAGATAAACTTGATTGTGACGGGGGGATTGGAAATTAGTAGTAGGAAAAGGAAGAGAATGAAAAAATCAAATGTTCAAATGTTTGTAGAAATTATGAGATAAACTACGGGGTCATCAGTCCCTAAGCTTACAAACTACTTATGAACTACCTAAGACTAAGGACGGCACAAATATCCATGCCCGAGGAGGGATTCGAACCCCCGACCGTAGTGGCCGTGCAGACCGTGACTAGAGCGCCTCAGTCCCCTCGGCCACCGCGGCCGGCAGCATGAAAAATACTAGATAAATATGAAGTGGGGAGAAAATGAAAGATGAAGTAGGCTGAAAGAATTTTGTAAAAATAACGATTTAATCAACACAAATACCTGGTTTAAGAATCTGTTATATACCGGGAAGACACCAGGGGCGGCGGAAGGTACCTGATTTGGTAATGGTAACACATAGGTATCCCAAACAAGTTGTTCACTGCAAATCATTTCCTGATCATACGTTATTGTTTATTAACGGTAAATAAAATATAACCTGACCAAAGGTTGGGAAATAAGGAGATGGAACCTGTATAAGATGCAGGATCCAGCGTTATCGAGAAATTCAGAGGGAGAATTAGGTGAGGAATGCAGAAGAAGACAAATGAGTAGTTTTGAGCGATAAAGTAGTGAAGGCCACAGGGGATTATATAGGCTGAACTGCGAGGCCAAATGGAAAACCTTGGATAGCACAGAAAATACTGAACTTGATTGATTTAAGGAGAAAAAAAATTTAAAAACCCTGTAAGCGAATCAGCCCAAGAGGAGCACTGATAGCTAAAATATAAGTGGAAGTGGAGATTCGCTAGGGCCAGTGGTTAAACGACATGATCAATTCAGTAAAGCTTCATGAGTAAGAAGAGTACAGATACAAAACGAGTAATAAACAAAGTAGGAAAAGCTGGAAATCATAGAACAATATACAACTTTTCTAATTCGTATCGTAAATTACTGACAAAAAATAGCAATTAAATGGAAGCATAACACAAAAAAATTAAATACGGTCATATTAATTACGGGGATTTTGCATTTTTTAAATTCAAAATTGCATGCTGCACATTAGTAAAAGTTAATTATCCTAATGCTGAGATTCTTTCCCTCCCTCACTTCATCTCTCTCTCTGTCTCTCTCTCTCTCTCTCTCTCTCTCTTTCTCTCTCTCTCTCTACTTTTTGTCGGGCCATGTGGGAGGGGCAGGCGCTCCTGTGCGCCCCCTCCCCCCTTAAAACGCTCCTGCATGGGGCGTCGAACACTCTGACCGAGCACAATGAGCTACCATGCCAGTCCCTCTGACCGACCGGTCTGAGCTACCGCGCCCGGCAAGTTTCGAACCACTGTCCAAGATGCTAGTGCATTATAAACTAATACGCAGCCCATTACGCTACGCTGAAGAGCTGTGAGAATAATCCGTAACTTTCGTACCATAGATGGCAGGTTTTATCTTCTAACAGGGCATTTTTAGACATTAGATTGTAATTCATTGTTCTAACAATGACATTTTTTGATAATTTTCAGTGCATCATTGCTTTGAAATGAAAACGCTCGAGTCATTATAAGAAAATCATAAAATACAGAAAGCAAGGTTGCGTATACAAAAGAAGGATTCCGAAGAGGTTTCGGGCAAAAGAAATCACATGACTGATTTCCGAACGTTAAATGTTGAGCTCCTTGATAAAACCAACCAGATATGTGCACTCTGGTGGTTATTATTTTACGTATAATAAATGTTTTAATTTTGACCAGCCATCCATTTCATATCTTACAACAGCACATGATTTTCTATACATCTGTCAAGCACTATAATAAGCAGTTTAGTGTCAATGTGACCAGATGATGACAACATAATGTCGAAACTAGTCGTCTTGAATAAATAAAAATTGTGATGTTGGAATCTATCCAATTTATTGTATCACAGATGGCGTTAAACCCTCTTCCTTTCTCTCTCTTTCCATCTTCAGTTTGATCGGTACTATATGGATATTGATTTGTTTTGTTCTATTCTGATTGTTTAGTTGTTGACTCAGTTTTTTCGTCACACCTAGCGTCGAGCTACCATGCTGGCAACCCTCTGACCAAGTGCGTTGAGCCAACGCGCCCTATCAATTTTCGAACCGCTGTCTATCAGCACAAACTAATTCGTCGCCCATTACGCTGCACCGAACAGCTGCGAGAGTAATTCGTAAGTTTCGTACCATGGATGGCAAGTGCTAACTGCTAACATCGCATTTATAGACATTAGACTGTAAATCATTGTCCTGAGAACGAAGTGCTTTTCTTAATTTTCAGTTCGCCATTGCTATGAAATGACATCACATATGAGTTATAATAAGAAAATCGTGAAATACAGAAAGAAAGATGGTGTATGCAAAAGAGATTTTCCTGCGATGGATGTCACTTGATTGATTTCCGAACGACATGTGTAGGCTGTATTCCAGCCTGGCTACTGTCACTCGTGCGAACGCCAAATGTGTGCGACGTTTCTTCGAGGCTATAGTGATTCCCATTCATAATCAGTACAGGTAAAAAATAACATTTTAACAAACTAACAAGTCAAGACAGGTGATATTATTTTAACGGAAAAATGTAATGAAAATTTATGAGAGATATTAATATAATAGTTAAAAGAGGTAAAAGTTTAAAAAAAGAGAGTATCCAGAATGAAACTTTCACTCTGCAGCGGAGTATGCGCTGTTATGAAACTTCCTGGCAGATTAAAATTGTGTGCCGGAACAGGGACTCGAATCCGGGACCTTTGCCTTCCGCGGGCAAGCGCTCTACCAACTGAGCTATCCCGACACGACTAACGATGCCGCTTCACAACTTTACTTCCGCCAGTACCTCGCCTCCTACTTTCCAAGCGCTTGCCCGCGAAAGGCAAAGGGTCCCAGGTTCGAGTCCCGATTTCGGCACACAATTTTAATCTGCCAGAAAGTTTCAAAAGAGATTATGTTTGTCAAAGCTAAAAGTAAATATAAAATAATTTTGGCTGTTTGTTAAAATATAGTCAGAAAGAATATTACGTATTGGGTGCATAGAAATTATCACAATAGTAAGGTCGTAAAGGTATCGTCCATATTTTTTATTATTCGTTTTTTATTATTATTTTCTTAAATGTCTCACAAAAAAAGTCATAAACCTAAAGGCAAATCTAGAGTGGACAGTAAAACATGTCGGTGTGATCTATTTTCCGTGTGACATAAATGTTACCCAAAGTTTAATTTCGTCTTCGTCTATTGTTATTGAGTATACCAGAACTCATAGCTCCAACCGCCATTTTTGATCGATGTGGGAAGATGTAGACAACTTGGCACATGATGCGAAATTATGAGTGTCAGGAGTCATTAATTTTATTCATGTGTGCGCATTTCAATAATTACTGGAGAGCTCTTGGTTTCTCTGCTAACTACTCGCTTCTCGTTAGCGAAGAAGCCCCATTAATTGCGATATACGGGTGTCGGCCGGCGTTCATGATTCATGCAGTAGTAGCAATTACGTTAATGAAATGCCGCCTGCCTTACCGGGCACTAAGCCCCGGCAACATCGAGTTATAGCAAATCTAGACAAAGGGCAGCCGCTGACGCAGGGTGCTCTCTGCACGAACTACGGACTGCCGCGGTATTACGCAATTGTGCCGTCGACTGCAGGTGTTTCAGATCTCAGAGACAGTAGATCGTAGTTCGGTTAAGAGGAGCCACTGTTTGTCTTTCAATATGTTTAAAACGCGTCCACTAACATAGATACACAGAGGAGCCCGTCAACCACAAGAAATTTTTTTCTTACGATCAGAACGTGTTCGCCAAATTATATCCCATCAAAAACATAAAAAGTACAAAAATGCAAGTCTCGCCGCGAATGCCTTCCACCATAAAAAGTCGTGAGATCTCATAGTATAACAAGTCGGATAGTTAGCGTTCATGGAAACACCTATTCAAGAACATGTCATAATTTCTTATATAATTAATTATCTACCAACATCTTTAGTGACTATATGAAATTATACATCTTTATTTCTATAATAAATAAAATAACTTGGCAATCTCACCATAATGTAATCACATAAGAATAACTATAATAAGATTACCTGACATAGTCGAGTTTAGAGGCCATCTAATCGTTTTATAGTTTTCAAAATGACAAGCCAAGATCGCACATTAAATGACGACCGGTTACGGTGCACTGTGTCACCACCATCTGGTCACATATATGATATAATCTGGTCATTTTGTTAAAAGAATTGGGTGTAAAATAACGAGAGCGACATTGCACTTAGCATATAAAAAATTACGCAACTTAAAAACATGAGAGCCTACAAAATAAATATGATGATCTGGCAATCTAGTGGCGTATCCAGGATCGTGGTCTGCTTGAGAGGGCTGAGGTGAATCACCAAAAAAAAAAAAAAAAAAAAAAAAAAAAAAAAGGAGAGGGGCTGCGACTTTACTCAAAGGGAGGATTTATCGCTTTCTCTTTCCCTCTCCTCTCTCTCTCGCTGTCTCTCTCAAGACGAGGCTTCAGCAATCTCTGGGGGCAGGGAGGGCTACAGCCCGACAGCCCCCCCTCCCCCTGGTTACGTCACTGTGGCAATTGCACATCGTCATACTGACATAACACTAATTTATGTTCCATTAAGTAACCAGACGTAGTCACGTAACAATGAAGTACACTCACATGAGCAATTTTTAAATATTAGTTTATGTTGCCATGCAAAACCAAGTCGGTTATTTTGGTTAGTGTTCTACGAACATTAATAGCCACTAGCCACTACTTCTATAATACATATAATAACTTCGCAATCGCACCATAATATAATGACAGCATACGGTAATGATTGGGTGCTTACACATCGACATATAAAAATAATTTATATTCCACTATGTAACCAAACGTAATCACGTCGGGATGAACTACCTCACATTTGCATCAATTATTTGAAATATTAGTTTGCGTTGCCATGCGATTGCCAAGTCATTATATTCATTATAAAAATAAAGATTATAATTTTTATATAATCCCTACATATGTTGGTAGATAACTAATTAGATAAATAAATTCGACAAGGTGTTGAATTGGTGGTTCCATTAATACTAAGTAAAATAATCGACTGTTTCCCAAGAGATCTCAAAAGATTTTATGATGTAAGGCATTCGTCGCATAACTTGCATTTTTGTACATTTTATGTTTTTGTTGAGATAGCATTTCTTTTTGTGGGTAGTCCTTTTTTGTAAATTCTTTTGTACAGCAACGACAAATGTTATTAAAACCCATCTCCTATCCTTTTGGTCCGGTTTCGTTTGGTTTGTTGACGATTACATTGTTATTGTTCAATCCTTTCATCATGTGTAGTACTGCCAGCTCTTCAACCTCTAATTAGGGACAGAGACACGTCTCAGAGTTCCCTGTCCTGGTACCGTCTTGGACGTCCTGCATGAGTAACAATTACATCAGTACCACTTCCAAAGTGTGCGTGCTATGAGTCCAGCATATTTTCCACAACGATCGTCTTCTGCACATGGTTCTTGCACCGTTGCATCGACGCGCCCCTATTTTCACGTCGAGTTCTCTTCACAGCTGAATGTAGTTTCGCCATGCAGTGTGTTCTGAATGCTCGAAATCCATGTCTGGGCGGACGAAGACCCTTATTCTATGCATGTACAGAAATTTCAATACAGGTATGGAATTAACGTGTGGGCAGATGTTCTGGACGATCATGTGAGTAGACCATACCTTTTTCCGTCCTAGCTCACGGGTCAGATTTCAGACCATATATATGTAAAGCTTATGGGACTTAACTGCGGGGGTCATCAGTCCCTAAACCTACAATCTAACGTATACTAAAGACAGCACAAACATTCATTTGCGAGGGAGGATTCGACACTCCGACGCGAGAGGCCGTGCGGTCAGTAACGTGGCGCTTCAGACCGTTCGGCTACCTCCGCGCGGCGCTCACGGGTCCCGCATACTTAGTCTTCCTACGACATTTATTAGACCCGTTCATGTATGATGTGCCATTCAATGTCCGTCAAGAAATGTGGTTTCATCATGATGGTGCACCACCTCACTTTTCACTGAATTGAATCTAAGAGTACTAGAAGTTTATAAAGGGAATTTTCCACCACCCAGTATATTCTTATTCAATATAAGACCTATTACTGTGTTACACTCAACCTTGTACTCACCTGTGATTTTCACTAACCCCCTCCAAAACTCATTTCAACCTATCCATTTTCCCTTCCAAATCTTCTTAGATACACGATTAAGGGATAGAACATTCCACGCTCCAAACAATCTTGATTACGACATCCTCATAAGTACTCCAGGCCCTGAGATCAGAACAGGGGTCCTCTTGAATATTTTACCCAAGAGATCGCCATCGTCCTATATTCATATTGTAGAGGTACATGACCTCTGGCATTCAGCCGTTCGCGGTAACTGCACAGCAAAGCCACGTTAGCTGATGTTACAAGGCATACTCCGTCAATCATCCAGATTGTCGTCCCTGCAACTACCAAAAAGGCCGCTGCACCAATTCAGTAACCATCCATTTGTCTGGCCTCTCCCCAGATATCCCTCTTCTGTGGTTGCGCCTACAGTACGGCTATCTGTATCGCAGAGACACACAAGCCACATCACTCGACACTACCTTTCGTTAATGGGGACCGTACTATGTTATACTTTCGAAAGTACATTAATGTGTGTATACTGTCTGTAAAATATCTCATGAATGCAATGAGTAGTGTACAAGTAATAAATTGTGACGTCTACATCTACATACATACTCCGCAATCCATCCAAAGGTTCGGGGTGGAGGTTACACAGTACCACTACTAGTTACTTGCTTTCCGGTTCCATTCCCATATAGAACGTGGGAAAATCAAATACTTGTATGCATCCGTACGCGCATTAATCTGTCTAATCTTATCCTTGTGGTCCTGTGCGGCTGTAGAATCGTTCTGCATTCCGCCTCAAATTCCGGTCCTCTAAATTTGTTCAAGAGTGCTTCTCGAAAAGAACGTCGCCTCCCCTCCAACGACTCCCAGTGAGTTCCTAAATCATTTCGGTAACACTCAAGCATTGATCGAATCTACTAGTTACAAACCTCGCCACCCGTCTCTGAACTGGCTCTATGTACTCCTTGAAACCTATCTGGAGGGGATTTCAAACACTTGAGCAATACTCAATTCGGGGTCGTACAAACGTTTTATATGCGGTCTCCTTTACAGACGAATCATGTCTTTCCAAAATACTCCAAGATTGTCTTTTTATGTCATTTCATATCGCTGTGCCGCGTTACGCCTACGTATTTAATTGACGCGATGCTGTCAAGCAGCACACCACTAAAGCTGTATTCAAACGTTGCGGGGTTGTTTCTCCTACTCATCTGCATCACCTCACGACCTAGTAATTGAGAAATTTGGTCCAAGTGTTCCTGCATCGTACTGCAGTCATTCAATGATGACACGCCCTTGTACACGTCAGCATCGTCAGCAAACAGCCACAGATTGCAACTCAGTCTGTCCGTCAGTTCATTTATACAGATATAAAATAGTAGAGGTCCTATCACACTTACCAGGGGCGCCGCTAACGCTATCCCATTGTCTGATGAACACTCGCTATCGAGGACAACGTACTAGGTTTTATTACTTACATAATCTTCGAGACATTCACATGTATTGGTGTATCTATGCCAGAAGCTCGTACTTTCGTTAGCAGTCTGTAGTGCGGTACCGTGTGAAAAATCTTTCGAAAATCGAGAAATATGCAGTCTGCCTGTTGCCCTTCATCCATAGCAAGCGAGGTGTCATGACAGGAATGGGCAAGCTGTGTTTCGCACGATTGATGCTTCCTAAATGCGTGCTAATGCATCGACAGAAGCTTTTCCAAGAAAATGTACTATATTAGAACTGAGAATACAAGAATTTTACAGCAGACTGATATTAATGATTTCGGTCTGTGATTTAGTAGGTCCGTTCTATTGCATTTCTTATACACGGGCGTTACCTGTGCCTTTTTCCAGTCTTTTCGGTACTTTGCGCTTGATGAAAGATTCGCGATAAATGCAAGCGCAGCCAAAGTCACCGAGCAATCTTCGAACATCTGAACACATCTGAACCTGGCAACTTTTTTGTTTTCAACTCTCTCGGCTGCTTCTCTACACTAGCTATGCCTATTACTATGTTCTCCAGTTGAGAGTTAGTGCAACTGTGATGGTATGTTTGCATGGTCCTCCTGCGTCAATGATTTCCTGAATGTTAAACTTAAAACTTCGGAATTAATTTTGCTGGTTCTGTCACCGCCACAGAATGATCAAAGAGTTACTGGATAGAGAACTTTGATCAGCTTACCGATTTTACACTGGACCAGAAAGCCGTAGCTGTACTGAATGGATAGTGAAAATAGTAGTAATAAATGCACGTCTTTCAGTTGAAAAAAAAAAAAAAAAAAAAAAAAGGAACGGCGACCACGGATCTGAATTACAAACCAAATTGAATGCATAGTTGTAACAAAAAACTCTAGAGGTTAAGAAGATTACTTATGAGGGCTTAAAGTAAGTACAGAGAACGCGAAGCTTATAAACCCCACAAGGAGAAGGAACTAAATGATGTTTGTAGGATTTCAAAAGAAATAGTTATTCAGTAATGTTACGTTTTTAATAATATGTACTTATTAAGAGTGTGGTAATGTGGTACAAATTTGATATAGGTACAATTTCGGTCAACTTAAGTTTTCGCTCCATTTGTCAGTTTTCGTACTGCCTCGTTGTGTGCCGTTGTAGTGTAGCAGGTTACTACAGCAAATCCTGTCTTTTCCAAGAATACCCCACTTTGTGCTAAGGAGATTTTTTCCTATTAAGAGGTAAGTGAAAGTACTTTGACTAATGCACTCTTATAAATTTTCTAATTAAAGGTGACTGCATTCGCTGCCAAAAATTCAATGATTGGTACCACGAAGTATGCATTGGTGCCTTATGGAAAAAGTGCATATTGTGTGGAAGATGCCCAAAATTTAACCGACAGGAAGAAGATACCGTGATATGCAAATGATTAGCTTTTCAAAGTATTCATATAAGGTTGGCGCCGTTGGCGACACCTACAGCGTGCTGACATGATGAAAGTTTCTCATACGCAAACAGCGATTGACCGGCGTTTCCTTGTGAAACGTAGTTGTGATGAATCGTGTAAGGAGGAGAAATGCGTACCATTACGTTTCCGACTTTGATAAAGGTCGGATTGTAGCCTATCGCCATTGCGATTTATCGTATCTCGACATTGCTGCTCGCGTTGGTCACGATCCAATGACTGTTGGCAAAATATGGAATCCGTGGGTTCAGGAGGGCAATACGATACGCCGTGCTGGATCCCAAGGCCTCGTATCACTAGCCGTCGAGATCACAGGTATCTTATCCGCATGGCCGTAACGAATCGTGCAGGCACGTGTCGATCCCTGAGTCAACAGATGGGAACGTTTGCAAAACAACATCCACCTGCACGGGCAGTTCGACGACGTTTCCAGCAGCATGGACTATCAGCTCGGAGACAATGGCTGCGGTTACCCTTGACGCTGCATCAAAGACTCGAGGACCTGCGATGGCGTACGCAACGACGAACCTGGGTGCAGGAATTGCAAAACGTAATTTTTTCGGATGAATCCAGGATCTGCTTACAGCATCATGATGGTCGCATCCGTGTCTGGCGACATCGCGGTGAACGCACATTGGAAGCGTGTATTCGTCTTCGACATACTGGCGTCACCCGGCGTGATGGTATGGGGTGCCATTGGTTACACGTCTCGGTCACCTCTTGTTCGCATCGACGGCACTTTTGAACAGTGGCAGTTACATTTCATATGTGTTACGACCCTTGGCTCTACCCTTCATTCGATCCCTGCGAAACGCTACATTTCAGTAGTACAATGAACGTCCGCATGTTGCACGTACTGTACGGGCCTTTCTGGATACGGGAAATGTTCGACTGTTGCCGTGCCCATCACATTCTTCAGATTACTCACCAATTGAAAACGTCTGGTAAATGGTGGCCGAGCAACTGGCTCGTCTCAATACGCAAGTCACTACTCTGGACGAACAGTGGTATTGTGTTGAAGCTGCATGTGCATCTTTACTTGTACACGCCATCCAAGCTCTGTTTGACTCAATGCCCAGACGTATCAAGGCCGTTATTACGGCTAGAGGTGGTTGTTCTGGATACTGATTTCTCATGATCTATGCTCCCAAAATGCGTGAAAATGTAATAACATGTCATTTCTGCTATAATGTATTTGTCCAATGAATACCCATTTATCATCTGCATTTGTTCTTGGTGTAGCAATTTTAATGGCTAGTAGTGTAGAATAAGACACGGCGTTATGTGCTGCTAGTTACCACAGAACTGCACTGAAGTAGCTTCTTGTGTCACGTGAAGAAGCCGCAGTGGACCAGGATGACCGGCGGTTATCGACCTGGAAGTGGGCGACAGAGGACGGTGTCTGCTTTTGTTGGCAGCAGTGGACACCGGGAGTCGTGTATGCAGTGCACTCGAACGCCTGTGCTGCGCAGGCGAACACTGCGCCGACGCAATTACAGCAGTCTGGTGGAGTCCTGTAACGACCACGCCGTCTGAAGCGGGCGCCGTGAGCAGCGGAAAAGCTGGAAAAGTTCTCAGTTGGCGGCGAGACACTTCCTGCCCGTAATGAAGCCGTCTTTCAGGTCAGACGACCGAGGCGGCAGGAAATGCGCTTTTGTTTGAGGGTAGCCGTTCTAAAGCCACGACGCAAGGCGGAAGGGCCGCGCTCTACAAAGGATGGCGTGATGCACTTGTCGGCTGGCTGGTATACGGGAAAAGCACACAGCAATTTTCAGTGCATCTACAAACAAGATGTACCACGAGGGTAAGAATGCGACGGTGAGAAATGGAAAAATGATGTTAGTCTAGAGAAACTTCAACAATTTGTGGCCGTAGACACTGAGGTGACGAGATTGGGAACACCAGTGGCGGCGCGTCCTATCTGACCACTGGTTCAATGAACCCCCATAAAAAAGCTCGTCGTGAATACGAAAGTAAATAAATAAATTAATTAAAAAAAAACGTTTTTGAACCTTCATTCTCAGTTTCGTGCTTCCATTAGATTATTTTTTAAGTAATTCTATCGCATGACAAACGTTTTATGACGCCGAGACACTGCGTATACGAATCGTGCGCGGCCTCCTAATATGGGCCGCAGCATTCCAATGCGCCTGCGCGGCTGAAGTTCAAATTCTCTTCTGAATCCCCACGAGGCAGCATATTGGCGCACCGGTGGCAGGGACGGGCGAGGGGAAACGCCGCTTTTAACACGTTCGTGAATGCTCACGCCACTGGGGCGTCCGCCTTACCTCCCGGAAGAAGCGCGTCTGCGTGACGTCACCGAAACCTCACGTAACCGAGGTTAATAGGCTCGGTCCGGCTAGCAGATTAAAAGAAACACTCCGGCCAGGCCCTCAGTAGACAGTTTGCTGTCATTGAGGCTGGTTCGTCTATGAGTTAGTCAGCTGATTTTATTCAGCTCTTTCAATATTCGTTACTCCACCATTTGGCTATTTTTCGTTCTAAAAGGTAAGTGATTTCATAAGACCAAATTGCCCGGGACATATGGAAGATTTTTGTTTCAGAGATACCCTCGGCCTGGGATTCATGACGAAATTAGGGAGGGATCGAAACACCTCTGCTTACGTCCTGGTCTGTTCAATGTATGTACAACACATAGTGTCACTTCATGTCCATCTATTCATTTTATTGATGTTTCCTAATGTCGAATCAATGCGTTCTTCGGGCACAGTCTGTGATTGACGTACAAATATGTGAAAAATAAATAAAACGTATTTTTTCCATTAGGCGACAAATGGTCAGGAATGGGATTACTTCCCAAGTGGAAGTGATTTTATTTCATCTACTGTTTTTTCATATTTTTACAATTATTTTATTTTATATATCTATTTTCCTGTGTAATAAATAGATTCTTTACATCTATTATTACTTGTCCCAAATTTTATGATACTCTTGTGTCTAGATTTCAATGAGAAGTATCCTATGAAAAGTAAAAATAAAAATTTGTAACGTTCCAAAATAGGTCAGAATATGAAATACAACGTTCAAAATATTAATTCAAACTCGAAAATAATAATTTGCGATATAGATAACGGTTCGTTGGTGGTTGCTTGTTATGCAGTTTAGCCTACCATAAGGCCACTATTTATCCTGTACACGCTACTGCGGCGTGACGTCAAAATTATATCGTGGTATCAAATTTTTTTGCTTGGTATATATCGTATTGTTGGCTACGTAGGGTTCAATTTACGTCACAAAAGAAGTCAAGCCCAAGTGAAAATAAGTCACCAGTCAATCGTCCCGAACGTGTTAACATTGGCGTTGGTAGGTATACCAGCTCCTGGCGACTCGAGCCTTGGCGGTCAAGCGCGCATGCGTAAATCATCCATGAAGGCAACATCCGCCTTCATATTTGTTTTTGGCGTCATATTTGGTAAAATATTTTATAACTATAAATTACTGACGAATCAACTGTAAAAGCCTTAACAGATACAATCATGAATAATAATGAAGTTACTACTCTCCACCTAGCAAGGATAGCGGCGTGGTTAACGGCACCGCTTTGCGCTGTCAATGGTAGCGGGTTCGAGACTCGAGCGGTTTTTTTAAACCCTGTCTTCTTTTTCATAGATATGGGAACAATGACTTCTGCATTGTTACTTGCCAAATATACTTTGGGCATTACTGCAAATGTGTCGTGATTTTTAGGGTAAATGACATTTATACTCTTCATTGTAACAACTATTTAACTGTTCGAAAAGATGTTGGGGAGAGCAGCCTTTGGACGAGGTGCTGCTTACAGTGTCAGGTGACAGGAAGGTAGCTTGTCTCTTCATTGTAACAAATTAATTTTGTGACAGTCACTAATAGTGTATTTAGTTGCTTACTTTTAGTGTTCACGTGCACATTCGTACGTTCTTGGTGTTTCTTATCAAAGAAAAATGAACAACGTTCAGTATCTTTTAGAAATAAATTATTCAGCTTCAAGCTTGGAAGGAAAGTGTGAAATAACGTAGCCTGGTAGGCTAACGTCTCAGCTCGAGTGGAAGCAAGCGCAAACAAACCAAGGTAAGACATTCTGCAGCTCTTGTAATGAAACAATGTCTAGAGGAGGAGGGCGGCGAAACATCGACGCGCCGAACGGGGTGGAGGGCGACACTGAAAAATGAGAACTTTCAATCATCTTAAGCACAGCCGCCACTGGGTCACATATACAGATTCTGAGATTAAGGATGTATACTCTGTACATCGCATAAGTATTCTAATTCTGGAATTGTGTGCAAGGCAGAGCGAGGAGAGTTACTCCTCTTTAGCGAGGTTGCGAGCGATCAGGTACCACCGGTTTCCTCAAGCAATCGCTTAAGCCCGAGTGAGAACCGGTGCACAGTGAAAACGGCCGCAAACAGGGAACAAAATTGTTTCCAAAGGAGAAATGACGACACGGAATTCTCCAAATGGATGCCCTGCCAGATAGTGAAAAGCACCAACACTAACTTTGAAATAAATAATAGGTCACAGTGTTATGTTCCGATTAATTATGAAGACACCTACGATGTCTGAAATACTTGGCGCTTGTCATATGCCAACAGTGTTTTTAACATCTCGAAAACTGCAAAACTTATAAAAGACCAACGATTGAATGTATCTTCTAATTTTAACAAACTATGTCTTAGATCATAGCTTATTACCTGAACCTATGACACTGCAAGCAATACACTCGTATCTATGTATTTGAGAATTTTCTATATTTATTATATTAATTTATTATTGAAATAGAGTCAGAGTATCATATAAGCAACAGTAACCCTGGAACTGAAAGCAGCATGATATGCGCCCCCTGTCCTCATGTTCGTGTAACTGTTTAATGAATATTTATATATTTTACCAATAACTTTATATGAATACTGTGTGGTATGGGCGGTTAAACTCATGTAGTCAGGTTTGTTTATTTATTTATCTCGTGCATTATACTGGTGATGAAAAGTACGAGGCTGACTTTTCAATTTAGTATTGTGAAAACCTTAAGTTATCGTGTAAGTGGTCTATATCAAGTAAAAACAAATGTTTATTTTTAAGAACTCTGCTTCTTTCGGAGAGGATGGCGATCTGCCAATGAGAGAGGGCTTTGACAGGAAACTGCTGTGCTTAAGTAAAACAATTGATTAGTTTGTCAGGAAAACTTTATGTCGCCTCTTAGAACAAAGACTACCCTTCTGGTTAACTGAAACACTTTGTTTGCAAAACTATTAGAAACCTGCATACGGACGCTTAGTCAGGAGTGCCCGGTGTAGTATTTTCTCAGAGAAGCCAACCCGCCACTGCCCGCACCCAAACTAAGTTTATTGTGCGGAACCGGTGTAGGAACTTTTTTACAATTCCGAATCGTAAAAGAACAGTCTATGGGATTCTACACGATATTTGACGAGTGTTGATACGTTATTCATAGGACTTAGTTTTGAATTATTTTGAGCTGACGTTTATTTCTTGTTGTTTGATCATAAAATCGGCTTACGGTCTGAGCATCTTCAATGATTACTTAGTTGGTGATTTTTCTTTCATCCTCATAACAAAATTAACGCAACTATTTGGATAGTTTTAAAACGTTTATTTATAATGCATTACTTTTGTTTGTGTAGAAATTCTCGCAATAGATCAATATATGCGTCTGCATAAACATTGTTCAAGTAAGTTACCTTGCGTTACGTAAGTCTACATCATTTGTATTCTTTGGCCAATACAGCTTAATTTGGTAAACACGTAAAGGCACTAATTGTCGCAAGATGTCAGCAGTATCGCGTACACGAGTTATAAAAAGCCAGTGTATCGGTCGAGGTTTTATTTGTACTCTCTGTGATTAATGTAAAAAACTTTACAATGTGATTATGGACATACGAAGTCTGAATTGGAATGCAGATCGGTAGTTTGAGAAAGACGCACGAGACATTCTGTTCTGGAAGTACTTATTGAATTCTTTATCCTGGTCTTCACACGGTCAATAGTTTGCGAGAAAATTAAATTTCATACAATGCCTCCCATAGTGCCAGCCATTAACTACAAAGATCAGGGGAATTTATTTTGTGTTGTGTAACTTTACGTAAGTTACACAACACTAGTATAAATAATGGTTTGTTTTGAAAGGAACTGGACTGGAAATAGATCGAGCAATGGTTGGAGCAGCAGCCAGACGGCCAGGTTAAACCGAGCTGACGGATAGATGATTTGTACTGAAAAGTAACGAGGTCTGTAAGACGAGCATTTATTAAGGGTGTGCCTGGAGGTCATATGTGAGCTAAACATACCAGAAATATAGAATAAAATAAAATAATATATGAAATTATTCACCTTTAACATTCAAGACATCTACGATGTAAGAATAATTACACACAAGTCATGATTCTTAAAATAATTTCAATATCTCAAAAATTACAAAGGTATGTGATTACTAAATCGAAATAAAGGAAAATCAGGCTTCAAATAACCAACTTTAGAATGCGTCTTGCCATTTCAACAAACTCTAGTTTACATGACAGCTTATTGTCTCAAGCTATCATCTAAAAAGATTAGCACTATTGTGTATTTACTTCATATCTGATTTCAAGTGATATGAATTGATACTGTAAATATAAACAGATCACCTTATTCTCCGCAGTAACACTGCAAATGCTAGAAGCAAGATTTACTTCTCGTATATTTAATTTCGTGTGTTGATATTATACAGTTTAGCAGTATACGTAAACATTGTGAGGCATGAGCGGTACAACTAATGAATGCTGGTTTGCCTATACATTGTTTTAAAACTTTATGTAATACTAATACTCCTCCGGTGACAAAATATTAATATTTTGTTTATTTATATGATGTTACATGAGTAAGAAAGTGGTTAAGTGGATTTAGAGTTCAGTTTTTACTTAAAGAAATATCTCTTGTAGGGATGTATATGATTTTGGAAGGGATGGCGATCGGCCAATGAAGAAGCGCTGAAGGGACAGATCTGGTGGAGAGTGTGTGATTGAGAGGGTGGAGATGAGCGAAGGGGTGCGCGAAAAGAAGAATTCTACTTCTATTCTTGGCGAAGAAGGATCCTCCTGGGTGGTATGAGTCGTTCGCGGAGAGTGTTGAGATTTTTGCAGCAAATGGTCGCTTTTAGAGACTCTAAATTTTGCGAAATCAAGTGAACACCAGCGTAGCTGATTATGTGTTTAGGTTTTTTATACACAAGAACTTACGAGTGTAGAAATGGTGTTTGGGAAGTTTAAGCTACTTTTACCCGATGACTATTTCATGTTGAGTGCTCATCTGACACGAAAATTTAATAATCGAATTTGTATAGGAGAACATTCTCTACTACTTAGCTATCTTATGTTTTTTTCATACATAGTAGGGTTTCAAAAACATTTGCAAAAATAACGCCGATTTTGGGATGTATGTCTGTCTGTCCGTAACGTGTTCCCTGTTTTTAAGACGAACCGTTCAACCGATCAGCACTAAATTTTACAGATATGATTGTAGGCCGCCAGAGACCAGAACCTCCTCTCAGATTTTACGGACAAAAATACGTTAGTAAAAAAAAATAATAATAAAAAAAAATATTGGCAAAAATAACGGAGATTTGACACCCTCCATTGAATTAACGAAAACTAGCCGTTCGGAGAGTCCCGTGACATTCCTCGCGTATTTCATGATTTTCTTATTGTAACTTACACGTTGTCACTTCAAAGCAACGGCACACTGAGGAATTGACAAAAACACATCGTTCTTCGTACGATAAATGATATTCTAATGTCTACAAATGCTATATTTACATCAGTTAACAACGGCCATCAATAGTATGAGATTAAAGCATTCTTCTTTTGATTTATAGCCGTAGCGTAGTGAGCAAGGTGCTGTACTGTGAAGCGAAAGATAGGTACTTGTAAACCAGCCTCTACCTAAATTTTTTTCTTAAAAGGGATTCAGACATTCTTATAAATTAATTAATTATTATTTTGGTTCAAAATGTTTGCAAAAACTTATAAAATTACAAATCTAAAGTGGGCCGTAAAACACGTCAGTGCGATTTTTTTTTCTTGAAGTTACGATTACTTAGATGGGGAAAATGCTACCAAATTCTTATGCCAGACAATGCAACTGTTTACAAATTTTATTCAATTTTTGATCAATAATTCATCCGATCACTTCTAATAAGGTACCAATTTGACTGAATATACCGTATTCAGCTAAAACTCTGACTTTGTGTACATCATTGGTCAACAACTAAATAAAGCCCGTTTTATAAAAGAACCAGTAATTTTTTGTAATATTTCGCGAACTACAGCCTATGCATAGAGTGATTTTTACTACAGAATCACAGGTAAAAGATAATATCTGCCACTAAGGTAGATGCTGGAGTAGGAAAGAAGACGTGTACGGTTCGACTTTAAGATAACATGCAACCAAACTTCTAAATCAAAACCGTTCAGAATCCAATACGTTGGTTCTTACAGCGTATAGTCGCACTTGCTTTACTCTTAACTGTAATAATTGCGGTTAAGGAAACAGCGTAAAGTCGGAGTCGTTAGGACGCACAAACAAATAAAACTGCGCGAAATAGTCACAGAAATCAATGTAGGACGTACGACTAGGGTAACTGACAGAACAGTTCTGTGAAGTTTGGCGATAATGGGCGATGGCAGTTGTCGACGGACACCCCAAATAGCTGGCTAAAAGTAGGTCATAAAATTGTTATTCTAGGGACTTCTAACGGTTGGAATACTTATAGGTGTGATCAAAAAGTCAGTATATATTTGAAAATTTAATCAATTACGGAATAATGTACACAGAGAGGTAATAATTGACAAACATGCTTGTAATGATATAGGTTTTTATTAGAACAAAAATGAAGTTCAAAAAATGCCCGACAGACGGCGCTTCATCAGATCAAAAAAGCAATAATTAGCATAACAAATTAAGACAAAGTAAAGATGATGTTCTTTACAGGAAATTCTCAATATGTACACCATCATTCCTTAACAATAACTATAGTCGAGGAATAATGTTGTGAACAGCACTGTAAAGCATGCCCGAAGTTAGGGCGAGGCATTGGCGTCTGATGTGGTCCTTCAGCACCGCTAGAGAAGTCGGTTGATCACGATCTATCACGCGTCTAGCAATATGGGCTGGAGCGCCATCCTGCATAAAAATCGTACGTTCCAGCAGGTGTTTATCAGCCAAACTGGGGATGATGCTATTCTGTAACATATCGGTGTACGTCTCACCCGTCACGGTAGCAGTTACAAAACCAGAATCACGCAGTTCCTCGAAGAAAATAGGCCCGATAACGGTAGATGTGTATCTAACAAAACCCCATGTCATTCCAAGCATGTGTGTCACCATACCGTGACTTATTAAGTTTTCAAATTAATACCAACTCTTTGATCATCCGGTATTATGATCGTAAATAAGAGGAAATCGTTCCTACGTGGCTCAGGGACGCATTTCGTTTGTGAGCATCGGGCCTGCCGCACTGGTTACACGTCGAGCGTCGAAAGCAGCACAAAGTTCAGACGTGTGTAGAATCGCGAAAAGTCAACTCATTTGGATTCTGCAAAATGAAGTCTTCTCCAGAAAGTAAGTACAATTTGAACGTGTGGCTTGAAATTATCATTGACGATGTATGAAATAGTAAATAATTAATGAAATTAATGGTACTTTTCTTGGTCACGTTTCGAGAAGTCATGTTGAAAAAAAACAATAAGTCAAAACTCTTGTCGACTCCCGCTCTTAAACCGAATGTAAATGGTTCTTTGGACATTTATTCAAAACATATCTAAGAAATAGATGCAACTTCGGTTTCAGTTATAATTTGAATGCGATGATGGGGTTCCCTTTGTAGATTTTGGTCAAAACAATTATCCTATTAATGTTATTCCTTCATTTTCTACAGAACCTCTGGATAGTAACGAAGAAATTTCTTTCACGAGAATTCGGTATTGAACGAGAATATAAACGTGGTCACTGACATTGCTGAGATGAAGGTGTCAAACAAATTAAAGCATCCATACACTTCGCCGAAAAGTTTGAAAGATGCCCTGGCGTTATTGGATTTTCCACTATTAGTATGTGTGCAAACACTAATCACCGTGCGGGAAATTGGAAAGAATTTCTTGAATGTTCGCCTTGGTGTATTTTGGCTATACTGGAGCCGCCACTTTCTTTTCCAAAAATTTGTCTTCGAATTCGTAATCAGCGACTTCTAAAACCACAGAATCAAGACTTTTACTCGAATTATTATATTAAACTTACAATGATAAATGCTATGGAAAATGGAAGGGCAACTCAGTTTTATCAAGAACCTTATAAATGTCCCCCGCCATATTTTTTCTCTAAATGTTGACAAATTCGTAATCAGTGACCCAGGAAAATGATAAGGTTAGGTTATCAGCCGATTCTATAACGTTTTAGACTTTTGGCCAGACTTTTTTATATTTGGAACCACTGTGCGACGCCTGCAGCGCCTCTACTGGGATCTTGACCATATCTCTTGGACGTTTGGTCAGATGAGCCCCGACAGCTGTTGGCAAGAGTGGATGGTGCGGTTTTAGTAGCGCAGATCCAGTGCTGTATAAAGGGTGGGAGGGGAGGGGAAGAGGCGGACCGCCCCGTACCTCTATTCTTAGGGGATGAGGGTTGGGGGACCTCCAAATACCTCGAAAGCACTTACTTTTTAATTTTTGGACCGCCCTTGGCATCTCGTTGTGGGGCATCGAAATCTCGAACTTTTTTTCCTTTGTACCGTGCCTCTCATCATGGGGGAGAGGGGGGACCTACAAATATAATTAGCTTTTTATAATAATACATGTGTTTCCAAGTGGACGGGGGGGCCTCATTTTGTTTTGCTGCCGACCTGGACCTCCGACAGCCGTATAGTCCACTACTGCGCAGATCCATGGAACCAGATCGGAATTTGTCTGCACAAGCTGGTGGTGACTGACTAATGGCGCATGCTGTGTTTACACGGAACTGAGCTGATGATTCATTCTAAATAGTTGCGTTCAACTACATACAGAGCATTTCCACCAATCATGATATTTATGTTTCTAAACAGCAATACGATTTTCGTTGAAAATACTGCATCTTACATTACCAATCAACAAAACTTTAGAGTTTGGTTTGAAGACCGCTAAGGACAGATTTCAGAAACGATTTGGCCACCCAGGCCGTCCAGAATAACACCCGTAAAACGTTTGTGATACATAATAGACAGGTTATTGCTGCACCAGTAATACAGGGGGTTTACAAATGAATATCTGGGTTTTAACGTATTATATTATATTAAATATACAGTTATATATTATATGTCAAATGAAAGATCTTTTTTTTTTTTTTTTTTTTTTTTTTTTTTTTTTTTTTTTTTTTTTTTTTTTTTTTTTTTTTTTTTTTGGGGCCAGTGCGCATTCGCAGTGTGCAATGTTTCCGCAGCAATCTACAGTGAACGAAAAGAATTTTGTGTTTTGCTGTTTGCGAAGATCGAATCTGTTGTTACTGTGCAGAGTGCGTTCCGGCTGAAGTTCGGTTGTGACTCTCCAAGTGATAATGACATTCGTAGATGGTATCATCGAGGGAACAGCGAATGAAGACAAAGATTTAGTGAAGAGACTGTGGAGCGAGTGCGAGAGTCGTTATCTCGTAACCCAAAGAAATCAGTCCGGAAGGCTAGTCGTGAATTAAAAGTTCCTGTGTCGACTGTTTGGAAAGTTTTATGAAAACACGTATAACTTCGTCCTTAACGTTTGTAGTTATTACAGGCTCTGAAGCCGACAGATCACGGATTACATGCCAACTTCGGAAACGACATTTTGTTTGATGTCCATGACGATTTTCTGGATCATGTTGGCTTCTGTGATGAATCGATCTTTGACCTTAGTGGACATGTAATCATCCCGCTTCCAGGTGAGCTCCCTAAATTAAGAATCCGGATTTTGCTAGTCACTAAAAACCCACGTATCAACATTTGGGAAGAACTCGCTTATGGGCCTCATGTGTGCCATGTGACAAATGGTGCTCACAGTGAACATTTATAACGTTCTTGATAAAACTGAGTTTCCCTTCCATTTGCCATATCATTTAGCATTGTAAGTTAATATAATAAATATTATAAACCGTTAAAACCCCGACATCCATTTACAAACATACTGTACTTCGGCAACTAAGGACGGCCTAGACCGAGCCAGGTGACGCAGTGGCCGGCACAGTGGACCCACGTTCAGGAGGCACATACCCATCTACAATGAACACTTTTTGAATTTCAGTTTACCTACGCAGTGGCGGCTCGTGAGAATACATTCAGGGTATTCCCAAATTTTTAGAGTGCGATGAACACAGAACTCCCAAGTTGCATCTGATTATAAACAAATTTATACAAATTAGCCACTATCAATAATGGTGATGATGATAATAATAAGCCTACTTTTAGAACCACACAGAGTTATATTTTTGAAAATTTGTTATTTATTACATTATTACGTACATATACGGCAAGAAAGAAATATTGTAAAGCATAAGCTTTCTCTGCAGAAGTGTTATCATTCAGAATCCTGAAGTAATTTATTTTTATGAAGTAGGCTGTCCAAATGTATGCCTTTAGAAGTTTGTTTAATACTCATGTATCCATCTTTGAGAGTATCCTGCATTTAAAGAACACAGCTGAGTCAGTGGTCAATAGACCGTACCAGCACTTCATTTTGCGCATGTATATGCAAAGACTACTCTAATTACCCGTCTCAAATACTTAACTATTTGTGATGATGACGAAGAATAAAAAATGTCTTCCCTGCCAGTTTCACTCACAGCAATGTAAGCAGTACTACGTGCTTGGCGCCTAACAACATCTTAGGTAATCGCTATATATAAAGTAAATATTTTCTCCGTCTGTCGAATTATTATTTAAGCTGTATTGTTGGGTTCTTGCCTCACCACACCATCTGCAATCGCGACATTTTCTTAAAAAAATGCGTAAATGTTTGTGACAAGTAAAAGTATGAGTATCAATGCTGGTCCCAAAATCTTTTTGAATCTAAAGCAGCAGAGCCACTGTAGATTAGCCGTGCGTACTGGGGCGCCGTGCTACGGTGTGCGCGGCTGTTCGCCGTTGGGAGTACGTGTCCCACCTCGGTCATGGGTGTTTGTGTTTTCCTTAGGTTAGTTTACCTTAGTTTGAGTAGTTTGTAAACCAAGGACTAATGACCGGTAGGTATTCAAACATTTGACCATTGCGTTAGAAATTGCACACGCCTTTCACTTTACTGACATTGCTGATCGGCAGTTTTCATTCATTTAGAGCTTATGACAGCATTTATAGGTAATGTGCCATTGATTGACTATTCTAAGAAATTCTATGAATTCGACGTGGTTAAGATAAACTCTTTGTCCATAAAAGCGGTTAGCTGCGGCTATATTGGAAGGAAAGCAGACTACAGTGTCTGCTCGCTTGAAATGGAGCTGCCACCTAGTGGCTGAGCACGAAATGAAGCGTGTGTATCGGGCAATAACATCATACCAGCCGCGCATGCGCAGAAACCCCTTTAAAGGAGTACACCGAGTGATGTTCTCCTGATGATGATACCAAGTGTCGCTGAGTCTGGAGGATCTGTGATCTAGCACAGGGCGATAGATTTAAGTGCAGTTTATCGCATATAAATTACTTTTAACAGCATTAAAAAATAAGAAGCTGAAAATTAATAAGAGTGTTTAGGCGTTCCTGCGCTCTTATACAACAGCCACCACTGTATCTACGTTTGTCTACGTGCAGCTGTCGCTCGCAAAGCAGATGAATATGTGATGATGGAGATTTACGAAACGCGTGATATTAAAGTCCTGCTGTGCCTAAAGTGTGATTTCTAATTACTGCGACCTATCAGCTTCTTTGCAGCAATATAGCTTAAATTAATCATGAGCGCCTGCTTTCTACGTGACTCGAAGTCGCATTTACAATATTTCTGCTATTATTCCTCTTATGGCATCCACATTGACGATAATACACAAATCTCGTCTTTTAGCGGGGATTTCAATGGAAAATGCTTCCCATTCTTTCCTCAAATAAGATATGGCAGAAAACGTAAAGAGATTCTGTTCATATATGAAATACAGAAGAGAGAATACACAAACAAGACTGCAATTATGAGCGGTAATGGTGACGCTACCGATGAAAGTGCTTCTAATGAATATTTACTACACACAGATTTCGGAAATTCCTTCACTGAAGAAGACGAAGTGAAAATTTCTAATTTCGAATTAAGAACAGCTGCCTACATAGCTAATATGCAAATAGGAGTAACATACATAATAAAATCTTGAAAAGCAAATAATTTTGTTGGTTAAGTTGAAATATCAACTAAGTTAATTAAAGCGTGTTCTTGTGTAACTAGTCTATTTTAACTGGAACATTTCCTTATTGGTTAAAATATGCGGATTTTAAGCCTCTATTCAAGAAAGGAGATAAAGAGATACAATCAAACTATAGACCGATTTCACTCGTACCTAAATTCTCAAAAATTCTAGAAAAGGTAATGTACAAGCATCTACTCAACCAACTATCCAGAAATAAAATATTATCTAGAACACAGTTTTGATTACTGAAAGGTTTCGATATCAAGGCTATGTACACCTACAGTGAGAATGTTCTTAATTAGATAATAAATTACAAGCAGCAGGTATTTTCTATGATTTATCGAAAGCATTTGATTGTGTGAACCGTAATATCCTTTTAAGTAAATTAAAATTCTATGGTGTCATGGGAATTGCTGTAGAATGGTTCAAGTCATACCTCCTAACAGGAAATGGTGTCAGTGCAAAGGGACTAGTGAATTAACCGAACAGTCATTATCAGACTGGGCAGAAATTATATGTGGTGTTCTACAAGGACCCATTTTAGGGCCATTGGTTTTTCTTGTGAACATAAAACTCTTCTCATCAGTTACACTGCCAGAAGCAGAGTTGCAATAAATAGCATGTCGAGTAATAGAATTATTTAAAGCCAAATCATTGACATTAAACTTCGGAAAGGCTCCCTACATGCAGTTCAGAACATGTAAGAGATTCACATCCAGTATATACGTAAAGTATGAAGAAGAGGAGATAGAAGAGATTAACGGAATAAAATTCCCGGAATTACAGCTTGAAAATAAATTAAGGTGGGCGAAGCACACCACAGAGCTGCAGAAACGACTTAACAAGTCTGTATTTGCAATACGAGTGGTATCAGACGCAGGTGTAAATCCACGGACATCCTGTAGAACCCTCTTCAAATAACTGGGTATATTTACTGCTTCTCAGAATATTTATTCCTTCATGAAATTTGTCAGAGATAATATATCCCTTTTCCCAACAAACAGCTCAGGTCATACCTGCAATACTAGGAACAAAAATGATCTACACAAGGATTTAAAAGCACTTACGTTAGTTCAAACAGGGGTCCACTAATCAGGAACACATATTTACAATAATTTACCAACAATCATAAGAATTTAGCTACAAATAAAGATCAGTTTAAGAGGAGTCCAAAAGACTTTCTAGTAGCCAACTCCTTTTACTCCAGTGACGAATTCTTAAATAGAACCAAATGATGCATGTATATGTAGTCATACTGTTAGTATTATTATATTATCAGCTTGTAAAAAAATTATGTACCTGTATTAGTATTATTATATTATCAGCTTGGAAAAAGAAAGTGACATGTTTCACATCCACGAGGATTTCCTCAACGCGGATCTATGAAACGAACAACTAATATAATATTAATAGTAAAATGGCTTAAAACGCTTTAGAAAAATGAGTCTTCCAGTGCACATTGTATACCTAATAGGTTCCTACCAGAGTATGCTGATGCAGTCGCTCCATACTTAACAGATATAACTACTTGCTCAACCACGAATCGGGACTTCGAGATTGGAAAGCAGCATAGGTTACATCTATTTCAATAAAGGCAATAGGAAAAATGCTGTGAAATAAACACCTGCATCAGCAAGGTCTTAGAGCAATGTTGAATTAAAACGTTATGAATTACCAACAAAAGAAGTTTCTATTGATTTATCGTCAGCACGTTTTCAGAAAATATTGCTCTTGCGAAACAATTGATGAATCCTATCGACAAGGACCATCAGATTGATTCCGTATTTCCACGAGGCCCGTTCAAAGGAAAAGGTACTAAACGACACTGTGGCTTTAACTGAAGTCTTTATTACAAAGAATCATTAGAGGCCCGAGCACAACTACCTCACTGTTCGTCCGAGATGAAGCGCTACCATTTGAAATAATTTTTGGTACGACATATCCGGGCTGTATGACGGATGCTAAATATGCTCCCTCATGAACTTGGCCAGTACATTTTGTGTGAGCCTAGACACGTGTGGACGTGCGTTACCATGGGGCTGAATCACTCCGTCCGTGAGCAGTCCAGGTCATTTGCCCTCGATGGTCTTGCATAGGCCACACCCAGCGTATGTTCGAATTTCAACCAGTTTGGTTGTTAACACTTTTAGTATCTTTTGATCGAACACGCTTCGCAGATTTGCGCAACGCATTTGTCACCATACTTTAACGTAACTTTTGATCAAATTCCGTGCTTATGGGAATATGATTGGAGATTTCCTGTCGGAGAGGGCACAGCTCTTGGTATTTGATGGGAAAGCATCACTTGAAATGGAGGTGACGGCGTTCCCCAGGGTGGTGTTATACGTCCTACGCTGCCCGTTACATAAACGTTTCGTAAGAAAATCGGAGTAGTCCTATTACGCTATTGGCAATGATCAAAACTAACTGCTAAACAATTTTGATAAAATATCTTTGACGACAAATAATGAAAAGTGGCCAGTCATACTCATGTGTACTTAGAGATACCCTCTAAACTCTCAAGATAATTCAGGCAAATCTGTAGAGCGCACATTTTCGTATATACCTAAAAATTAATATCACGACAGATTTAAATCGGATAGAATGAACAGAAAATTTTGTGGGGAAGGTGAAACAAAGACTGCCTACACTATGCATGTCCACGCTCTTTTGGAATATCGCTGCTTAGTGTAGGATCTGTATCTGGTAAGATTGGCGAAGGACATGTATACACAGCAATGACGGTTAGTTAGCATTCTATTATCGCAATATTGAGACTGCCACAAAAATGAAACGGGAATAGGAGTGGGACTCAAACAACGAGTTCTAATCGTTAAGCGGAAATCTCTTTGCGAAATTTCGACACCGACTTTCTCCTCTGAATGCGAGAGGAAATTGTTGAATCACGCCAAAAATGGAGAAATGATCAACAAAAGAAAAGAAGAGTGATGAGAGCTCGAAATGTGAGATTACGTGTTTTTTCTTCTCGCGCACTAATCTAAAATTGAATGTTAGATAAATAATTTTAAATTTTCGCGATGCACCCTTTGCCATGAAATTAAGTGATGTTTATTATACAAACTTGTAGATGTGTGACAGAAACGAGTGATACAAGATATCATTTACCATCAGAACACATTTTATTAAACAGTACATGACAGTAGTAGTGTGGAAGCAAAGAATGAAACTGGTAACTGTCAGTTAATTACAAACATATTTAAATAACACGATAACGGTTGCATGAACCTTTATTTGCGTTTTTCGTCTCGTGGGCTTAGTGCCTCCCTGTAACTGTAGACGAACTGAATAGTAAATTAACCATAAACGGACATCTGCAAATTCTAATATTGCTCAAATTTCTGCATGATCTATTTACACTGGATGTTCTGAAGCAATAATCTAGGTTTAAGTTAGACGAAACAATATATTAAGCTCATCTGTCGTTAAAGCTGTAGTATGTAGTACATTTCTATAATTTATAATTTTGATGATCGAACTGTTAGATTTAAGTTCTGTATTTTCTATTAGAGACTTAGATCATTTAAGAATAACTAAATCAGTCATTTCTAATTAGTAATATTTCATATTTCCATCACTCCACATTTTATTTTCAGTTCAAAATCTGGAAGTATTTGAAGAAATAATTATTCCCTGTGAAAAGTCTATGTTCATATCACTCATATGTGGCTTAATTTAAATTATAATTCATATTTCACATTTCACGAGATATAGCCTCATCTCTTGAAATATGATGTTTGAAGTCGCCAGCTATTATTTGACATGTTGGATGTTGCAAGCGTTGCACACCGAGTTTATGTTTATGTAGACAACCGACAGTGCTTTCTTGGAGGATTGTTATCCTTTTGTTTACAGTGGGTAAAAGTGCTGGTTACAGTAATGTTGTGGGGGCAAATAGAAAGAAAAAGCGGTAGTTTGAGTGTTTGTAATGCAATAAAAAGAGAATAAGTCCTAGGAAAATAGCACATGAGCTAAGCTGGAAATGTAAAACCAGCACACAGAATGAGAGCTCAATGCAGGTACTGGTAGTTACTTATTTTGGAACTAAACGCAATACCTACGCCATAGTTGGTTACTAACTGCAGTACTGAGCAATATCGTATCTTAATTAACACACAACTATACCTTCAGAAAGGGTCAGTTTCATCACGATTTGGATTGAATGTGTTGGCGTTTTCAGGCTCCCGAGATAGTATTTCGTAGCTGTCACAGAGGAATGGGAAATACACGCATATATGAATAGTGATACCTCAAATTTACATTCAAAAAATATTAGACAATAGGGAAGGACTGGGTGTGTAGCCAATAAAATCAGTTACTAATTCGAAAAATTTATTTTACTTATGTTGAAAGAATGAAATTAATTATTGGGTGATGCCCGTATTTTAACTTCTTAAGAATTTGAACAAATAGCTTGTATTTAGAAGGAAGCGTGTGGGGTAAAAATAGTAGAGGGAGACCGAGGAACGATTATAGTAACCAGATTCGAAAGGATGTAAGTTGCCGAACGTATTCTCAGATGAAGAGACTTGCACAGGACATGGTAGCTTGGAGAGCTGCATCAAACCAGTCTGCGGACTAAAGACCACAACTACAACAGCTTGTATTAAATTGAAGAAATAAAAGCAATTGCAAGTTAAGACATTTCATTCGGTGAAGCCCATTTGAGCACTTCAAAAATTACACAATGTAAGTTTTAACGTAAAATGTTGAAACAACATAAATCCAGCAATTGATGCCCGTTTTGATCCCTTCACAATATTTCTAGTTTTAAAAACAACAAGAAACCAAACTTAAGTAGATGAAGTTCGTACTAGAGAATTTACATAATTTAATACAAGGAAGCTTTCATTGGATGAACCTCGTGATTTAAAGATCTACCTGCCAGCAGCACGAACTTTCAAGTACTTGGGCTTGACCATTTCTGCTGACGGCATTCTCAGTACAGAAATCTCCAACCGCCTAAGCAGCGTGTGACTGAAATACCGATCTGTGACTGGTGTACTACGCGACAGGAAAATCCCAAACAGGCTAAAATCAAGCAATATGTTCCTATTTTGTTGTTGTTGTGGTCTTCAGTTCGGAGACGGGTTTGATGCAGCTCTCCATACTACTTACATTGAGCAAGCCTCTTCATCTCCTCATAAGAACGGCAACCTTCGCCAACTTATGTACATCCATTTGAATCTACTTACGGTAGTCACCTCTTGGCCTCCTTCTGAGATTTTCACCCCACAATTTCCCTCTAATGCTAAATTAGTGATTCCTTGAAGTCTAAGAATGTGTCCTACCAATGGATCACTTCTATTAGTGTAGTTAATTCAGAAATTCCTTCGTCCCCAATTCAGCTTTTTCTGTAGCACCACATTTCAAAAGACTGTATCCTCTTCCTCTCTAAACTGTTTGTCGTCCACGTTTCACACTCGTACACATGAACTCTCAAACCAAATGCCTCAAAGAAGACTTCCTTAAATTAATTCGATGTTAACAACTTTTTCTGTTTCAAAAACGCTTTTCTTCCCCTGGCCATTCTACATTTTATATCCTCTGTACTGCGACCAACATATTTGATTTTAGAGCCCAAGTAACAAAACTCATATCTCACCTTTATTTTTTCGTTATCTAATTAATTTCTTCAGCATAGCCTGATTTTCTTAGACTGCACTTCATTACCCTTGTTTTGCTCTTGTTAATGTTCATCTTATAATGATAGGTAATCCGACCAGTGTCTCTATATCTGCCTGGAAGCTGGTCTTCAACAAAGAAAGTTGAGCGCAGTCTCTCTGTTTTGGAAACAAAGATAGTCAGGTGGACAGCTGGATTAGCACTGTACGACCGTGTCACAAATGAATAAGTTCGTAGTTTATACGGAGTAGTTCCAATAGAAGTCGAGAGATAGCTGTCTTCGTTTGTATGGGCATGTCCTTAGAGCAGGCGAGAAAACTGTGGCAAAGACTAGTCTTAATTTGAAACTAAATGGATAACGGGCAATAAGGCGACCTAGTCAATGAAGACTTGACAACCTTCATTAAAAACTCAATTTCACACGCCTCAACTATGACCAGGCACAAGACCATAAAAAGTGGAGACAGCGAGCAGAAACAGCGGACCCTGCCACCAGGCGGGAGAGGCGCTAAGGAAAGAGAAGGAGATAATCTTTATTATAAACGAAGACAATGTACACTCTTGTTACGCTATCCAAACAGAATTTTCTTTCACCTGAAAACTGTATGTTAATTCAGACATGGAATTTTCAAAATAAGTGATTCATTTTGCGTTGCCTTTATCACCGTATTTCATTTATTTATTTATTTCTCTTATTCACCCTGACTAGATTAAGGCCTTAAGGCCCTGTCTTAATTCTGACCAGGAACAACATATGCAAAGCATTTAAGAAACAAAAAACACAGTATTAATAATATGAATAACAACAATATATGCTAATACTACTAATAATAATGACAATAATTACACAAAAGTAACAGTATCAATAGTAATTTGTGGTGCATGCCAATACTAATAATAACAATAGATATTTACATGGTGATTGGTTTAACACATTTGAACTAAGTTTAAACAGAAGGAGAAAAAAATGGATTTATGAAAGAGGAGAAGATTGAAAAATGAAACAGTGCCTGTGTTTGTTAGGAAGTGGAGATGAGTAAAGATCTCTGCTGACGAAAGGACATGGAAATATTTGTGGGGGAGGAGGAAATTGACTACAGTGAGCTACAGACTGGTCTGTGGAGAAGAAAAAAAATTGGCTATTGTGACAGAAGGTCGACCGTTTTTTTCTTTTTTGTATGGAACTGATTTAATATCTCTTAACTTGTGAGGAAGATTGTTCCACAGACGTGTTCCTAATACAGAAAATGATGCACTGACCAGAAATGAAAAGACAATGGAGGGTTATGGTGGAAATGTAGTGTATCAACAAATCCGCCGTGTCCTCCAAAGGTTTTTGCTATTCCTTCCTCTGGATTAAAGAAAAAGTAGAATGTACTAATTAGTATGTAAATCTTCCATACAATCCGGTACGTTCACTAAAACAAAGTTTACAGAAGATAAAAGACCAGTCATGATAATCACGTTTGAATCTCAAAATAGATCAAAGTAGTCGTAGCTTACGTGGCCATAATTAAAGGTACACCTACGCCTCGCGCCGAGTGTTCAACGCTTGCACTTGAAGACTTGCGGGGGTTCGTGTTTTGGACCACTTCCCTGGCCCGCCTCGCTTCCACCGCCCACCCGGCGGTATTTCTTTGACGCCGCCGCTTCTTCAAAGGTGCGTGCCACACCTGCCCTCGGCGCCTTTGAGTCACTTAGCTTTAAAGAGCGCGGCGCTGCGCCAGCGTCGGCAGTTTCCGCCGGTTGACGTGGTTGACGACGGTCGGTGGTGGCTCTGGTGGCGGTGGCGATGGTTGACGCTGGCGCGGCGGCTGAAGTGGCGGCTGCCAAAACTGCGGCGACAGCGGCAGCGGCCGAGGTTGCACAAAGTGCCCAATTACTCGTGCAATTAGCGCGTGTTTAATGACTCAATATGGCCGCCGGCTCGAGCACGCACTCGGCGCCCGGCCGCGCCGCCTGTTATTATACACACAAGTATCGGCACGCGAAATAGCAGTTTGCCCCGCGCGCTCGAGTCAACATTTAAAAATAGCACTAGAGCGGCCGGGCCGGCTGCAAATTAGTCGACGCCACATTTCGCTGACTTCCCGCACCGCGACGCCGGCGTGGCGAGCCGACAAGTGTTCCACTGCCGCTGTATGGTATAATTTCTGCAAAACAAGCCAATCTACGAGACTGCTGTGAATGATTTTTGTAGACTGGGAAAATGTAATTAAGCGTAATGAGAATATGTAATTTGGCAGATACAGTTGCCTTTTGTTTTCTCAACTGACTTGCATAATACCCGGGTATTTGTTTATTTATTGAAGCCTTGAGATTTCTCTTGTAGCATTACATCTGTTTTTTTTATTTATTTTATTTTTTTTTTTTAATCTATCGGAGCAAACTGCGTGGTCATCAGTCCGTCCGTAGCTTACAAACTACTTAAACCTAGGTAAACTAACCTACGGACGAACACACACACCCATGCCCCAGGGAGGACTCGAACCTCCACGGCGAGCTTTAGACCGCTAAGCTACTCCACCGCGGCATCTATTTTGTATTGAAAATACGAGGGTCGTCCACAAAGTAAGTTCCGTTTCTACTTCTATCCGCGGCAGCGCTATGATCGCAGTTCCTAACATGCGCGGCAGTTACTCTAACTCAAGGAGAAAACATATAGGCCATTTTCAGATCGCTGTTGCCGACGTGCGCTTTGTAGTGCTTCTTTATAATGTTAGCCGTAATTGAAAATGCCGCCGCGTGTGAAATCAGATCTGTGATTCGTTTTCTATTAACCGAAAGGAAATTCATCGGAAAATCTGCGAGGTTTACGGACGATATAGGCCGAAGATAACTGTCAAAAGGTTTTTTTTAACTGTATAATACCCGACCTCACACGGCGTATGTTACACAATAACTCTTACGGAAATTTCACTGGGACGTGTTTGATGATCTTCTGTACAGCCCGAACCTCGCTCCTAGCGACTTCCAAGTCTTCTACCACATAAAATCTGGCCTTGCTGGTCAACTCTTCAACGATGATGACGAGCTGAAAGAACATGTTACCACATGGTTGAATACACGGGCGGCAACTTTCTATGGAGAAGGCATACAAAAACTTGTGTCACACTGTGGCAAGTGCCTACAAAATTTGGGAAGTTATGTAGACAAGTGCTTTAACAGTTGTATATTTTTGTACAATACATATTTTTTCTGTATCTGTACACGTTTGTTTCATAGAATCAAACGGAACTAATTTTGTGAACATACCTCGTATATATCTACGACGTCTGTCGCTAGCACCTTTATCCGTGCCAGCTATAACTTAGACTGTTTTCTATTTTTGATACTCATCTTTTATTTGAGCTGGAGAGACAACGTAGTTGCTCATGGTCTGTCTTATTTTAATCGTCTTCCTGATCGGACGTGTTCCATAAATGTAAGTGTCAGCCTTGCATAATCTAATTTTTGCCAATAATCAATTTGTTTCAGATTCTACTTTCATTCAAAAGGAGCCCTTACCTATTCTAAATAATTTTAGTGCATTGTTTTCCAGCAATATCAGCACTCATGAAATGATGCTTAAATGATTGGTGCAAGCCTGTAGGAGATCACGATAGAAATTTCAAGAAGCGTTCTTAACCATTTTGACCTACTTATCTCAATGCCGGCATGAAATCTTCCGTCATAACGAAGTCCGATAGATTTTACGTAAATTTGCCACCTTCCAAATTAACTTACTATTTTGCAAGGTTTTACTTCTATTGCTTCTATAGATTCACCAAATCAGCATTATTTGACAATAAAAGTCAAATTATTTCCACTGCTTTTACACGTCGAAATGAGCAGAGAATTTGCAGTAAGCGTCCAAAGTCAGGTAAAGTACGGATTCCGCTGGTTTCTTGTGTGGTTACGGTTTCTGGTGTTGTCTGTATGAAAAATCATTATCGCCGCTAAACATTAAGTGCAGAATCCCCCATGTCTCATTCAGTACCTCACACCTTCAAAATTACATTCCCCTGTAATATGTCACTGCATGTGTGTGTGGGAGAGAGAGAAAGTAACACCACACTCTGACCATACTCTTTTTTCTAAAAACGCTTTATATATATGGGAGAAGGTTAACATGCCACAGCGTGTGAGCTAAACACTTCTCTCAAACAGAACTGTAAAAATGGGGATGAAACTACTAGGTTCTTCTATCCATGATCACCAATGGTACTGTAAAATCAAATGTTTGTAGAACTTATGGGACTTAACTACGCGGTCATCAGTCCCTAAACTTACAAACTACTTATGAACTAGCTACAACTAAGGACGGCACAAATATCCATGCCCGAGGGGGGACAAGAACCCCCGACCGTAGTGGCCGTGCAGACCGTGACTGAAGCGCTGCAATCCCCTCGGCCACCGCGGGCGGCAACAGTACTGTAAAGGAACTAGAATTAGCAATAAGTAAGTTTGATAGAAATTAGCAGTAGAGTGCTGGACAGCGAGCGTACAGCAAGAACTCGCTGTGGCAACATTAGGTCGCACGGAAAGTAAACAGCCATACGTGCCGGCGGAGTTGAAAGAACTGTAGAAAGTCGCCCAAGCAAAAGCACACGCACTGGTTTATTTGCTTCACACTGGAAATTGTTAATATCATTATAAGTTGATGATCGGCAAACATATGGTCGTCAACTGCCATTTATTCTTAAGAATCTTTGAAATATATCGACTGTAATAGTAAACGAAATACAACATAGGCCAATTTCGACTTTCACTCTTATGTTATACCACTTGAAATGTACATCAGTAACACTAATAAGGTGAGTTGGAGTTTATTCCGTTCTTTAACTACCACTTGAAATATACATCAGTAACACTAATAAGTTGAGTTGGAGTATATTCCATTCTATAACTACAAAACAAATGATCATTAAAAAAATAAAAAATAAAATAAAAATTTATGTACAATTATGTATCGTCTCAACGTTCCCATACAAAATAAGGCTGTCTTGCATAATGTACAATATTCTAAGTGCGCTATCCAAACAAAGAAGGGTAGTAACCAAAACACAAAATTATGTAATTTTGATAAATTCATTTAAGTAAAAACTTTATTATAAACAAAATTTATTGATGCTTGTACAGGATCTAATATGAATGAACTAGAGGACTGGTGCGAATACTTCGCACCGTTAGTGGAATGACAAAAAGGATAAAATGGAAGTAAAGTTGAATATTCACGCATAGATTTCTTCAGAATCAATCAATGCAAGTGTTTAAAAGCGAAAATGAAACAGCTTTACCCCCTCAGTGTTGTTAGCTCAAAAAATAACTGTGTAACGTAATTAGAACCGAAGATATCGTAAAACAAACCGATTAAAATATTCAATGCAAGGACAGAAGAATACCTCGTTTGAATAAAAATAAAGGATGAGGAGACTTGATGACATATCCACAAATGAATACTTTTCGTTTAAATCAAAAACGATGGAAATCGGTCGGATAGAACGACCAGATCGACTGACTTGTCAAACACCCCTCGTATTTGCCGCAGTACATAATACATACAATGCCTAATGACAATGAGAAGAAGAGGTTTCTTGGAAGAAGAGAAATTTTGTAACACTGAATATTAATTTAAGTCTTCTATGAAGGATCTTTTCTTGAGGGTAGGTTTTATAAATATTTAAGATAAGAAAAAGAGAGCTGCTTTGGAAATTTGGTGCTACAGAATAATACTATTAATTTGATGCATAGATTTCGTAATTAATGAGGAGTTATTGTTGTTATCGTCTACCGTGCGGATTCTGATTAGGTGCATCTTTGCACGCTGTTTTATCCTGTGCAAATCTTTTCATTCCAGATTCTCAGAGATAACCAACACTCATCCGATCCTGCTCACTGTACTTGTTTCTCTGCCTTCCTCTGCGATTTTCATACCCCGAACTTCCCTCCAACACTAACTGAACATTCGTCGATCCCACATAATCCTTTGGATTTTTGTGTCTGGGGTCACCTCAAAAGCGAAGTGTACAGCTCACCCATTAAAACGGTTGAAGAACTGGAGCAGACAGTTGTACAGGCTTGTCAAGAATTCCGAAACGATTCACAAGTTTCCGTAAGAATTCTAAATCCATTGCAGAGACGAATAATGTATTGGTTTTAGGTGCCGCTGCGAACATCTCCTTTAACAGGTAACCCGTACGTGACATGTGAAGTAAATGCGATGTAAAACCTAATAGTAAAGTCTAAATTTCAAATTGATTAGTACTAACTAGGGCGATGTTTACAGTAAAGTCAGTGAATTATGAACTAAAGTCGGTGTAAATCTTAATAGTAAAGTCAACATTTCAAATTAATGTGTACTAACTAGAACGATGTTTACAATGACGTCAGTGGTGGCTTGGAACCATGCATTCGTAATAATCTCGCAAACGGTTTGATTTCGGACCCACATTTACTAGAATATTTTTACTTCTGTAATCGTGTACTTTCAACCGGGTAAGTTTGCGCCATTCGAATGACCACCAAAATATCACTAAAACCGAAACAGCTATGGTATAACGAGTTTCACCGGTATCAATGTAAGGCTTGGCGTTCTCGCCTAAGTCTCAGGACGTGCACTAGCCGCGTCAACTTCGCTTCATAATACCTCATGAAGTAGTTGGCGTATTGGGTCGCAATGACCGCCGTTATTTATGTGGTTTGTCATGCTATAGATTGCTGATGAAATACTATAGGGTGTCCATTTAAAAACACAAAAGTGTATTAAAAACACATAATCTTTCCTTTTTGAATGTTTCAAAATATTTTCTTCATGCGCCCCCGAATCACATAGATACCGGTGGAGGTCGTTTTACAATAGCTGTTGTTCCAGTGGCCAAGCAGTAGGTTCCCAGTAATATGTCGGGGTGGGACGTGAAACCTGGTGCAGCGCCAGAGAACCCTAGTAAAACAGTAATACAGTTCACAAGTTTATTGAACTGAATCCAAGATTTCGTGGTGAAGGCGTTAGCTCGGCAGGAGCTAGATAAGCGGGAGGTCTCTTTCGGCCGCGTTAGCTCGCAGTCTTGCTGCGTCTTCGATGGGCCGGCTGCTGTACTGTTCGGGCGGAGGTGCCCACGCCGCGACGTGGGGGGTTCGAAGCAGAGACTGACAGGTGAGGACCTCGGTCCCTCTGCCTATCTAGGCAGCTGCTTGTGGTCCATGCTAGAAACCACTGGAGTCGGAGGCCGTGGTGACAGTTGACCTCTCGATACCGCTGGGAGGGTTAGCACCAGAGTGCTAGCTCGCTGGCAGGATCACTGGCCTTTAGAAAACCAACCAATGAAGTCTGAGCTGGTCTCAGGCAGCAACCATATTCAGCGTTGTGAAGACGTTAGACAGCGCTTCAGCATCTTCCCAGATGACGGTAAGCTCGAAGCGTAGTAGTTGTCTCCGTACTCCATCTCCTAGTTGCGACTAGTGGCTACTAGCATGTACTGCTTTAACTGAGGCATAAGTTGAATACATAAACAATATTATTGGATCAGCGCCTACTCTCCTGGACCTCTTCGATTCGAAATACCCGCCTAGGTTGGCTGGCTTGAGCAATCTAAGAGTTTAACAAGCTTCTCTGTCACAATTTTGCGCTGTAACACATCACTCCCTTTAAAAAAATCGACCCGAATTTTACTAATATATTCCTCTTTCCCACATTGTAACTGAAATGTTTGTAAATCTATCGGGCCAAACTGCGTTGTCATCAGTCCGTAGCTTACAAACTACTTAAACTAAGGTAAACTAACCCAAGGACAAACATACACACCCATGCCCCAGGGCAGACTCAACCTCCGACGGCGAGCAACTGCGCGCTCCGCAGCGAGGCGCCTTATACCGCTCGGCTACTCCACCGCGGCTATTATAATTATGCCATATTCAGTAGTTTAGTTCATCTTAATTTTTATTTGCTTAATTATTACACTGTACACAAATGAATTGCTTAAACCTACACTAGTATCAAGATTATGCTTGTTGTTGATATACTGATAATATTCATGGCTTGCTTCAGTTTCGCGCCGGCCGCAGTGGCCGAGCGGTCTGCGGCGCGCCTGTCACAGTTTGGACGTCCGCTACGGTAGGGGGTTCGAATACCCCTCGGGCATGGATATTTGTGTCGTCTTTACTATAAGGTAGTTCATAAGTTAGTTTAGGGACTGATGACCCCGCAGTTATGTCCCTTAAGCTTAACAAACATTTGAACATTTTTCAGTTTCGCGTGATACTAGAAATGTCCTGAAGGCACTGTGAAAGCATGTCATAGGTCTATCTTCTGGGCACACAACTACTTTATATCCACTTTTGAGATCTAACGTGAAAAAATATTTACATTTACCCAAGTTATTCAGCATTTCAATGATGTTCTGGATCGGATATGCATCCGTTGTTGTTCATGCATTTAAGTAACGGTTTTCACAACGAAATCGATATTTTTCTGTGCCATCAGTAGATTTTTCCGGCATTATCACGATGTTTTGCAGACCAGGGCCTGTCGCTCTGATCAATGGTACCTTTCCGTAATTGTTGATCTATAAATTCGTCTACCACTAGTAGACGCTTTACTAATCTGTACGGCTTCCTATACATTGATGGAATATTACCTGTCCATATGCATTGTTGGGTGATACGTTTTGCACTGAACCAGCTGAATTAAACAAGTATGAATATTCTAACAATAAGTTGCTATGGGTACCCGTTCAGTTCCCTACAACTGACTAACCTTGCTCCGTAAAACAGATGCATTAACGCTTTGCTTGATGCTTGGAGCTTCACAGGATCCAATGTCTTCATCTTTGAGTACCTCGAAACTCGCTATGGTGTATTGTCTCTAATGATATCAAATCATTATATCCCACTCTAAGTAATATACACCTTCGAGTAGTTAGTCTTCTCCTACTTACGGGGTCTAGACTAATCATGTATATACGTGCACCCGTATCTACTGCAAACTTAAATTTCGAACCATTTACTGTGACCACCTAGCAACAATCCGTCTCGATTTGCAATACTCTTATTTATGGGGAATGTTTTTCGATGAACATTCCATTTCCATTTAATGTTTTATGTTTTTTTTTTTATTTTCTCCGTTCTGCTTCCCACTATCGCACCGCGTTCGTTTTATATCCAAAATAGTCCACACGTGTAACATTGTGGCTGATTGCATTGTGTTTTCATATGACCTTTAACCCGACAACGGTAACAATTCTTTTCTGACGCAAAAATTCGTTTATCCTTGCTTACCTGTGCAGCATTATCTAGTTCTCGGAAATGAATAACAACGTGGAAAAACTGACGTCAAATGTTCTGGAGTTTACATACGAACTCTGCTCGAGAATTCTGCGGGAATCCCTAGTAGAAATACATCGAGAGTTCTATTCTCTGCCTCCCGAAATACAACACGAACTGCCTCAGGAACCTGCGTTGACTCCTACTTCTACGTCCATACTGCGCAAGCCACCCGACGGTGTGTGGCGCAGGGTACCTTGACTACCACTATCGGTTCTCTCTCCTATTCCAGTCCCGTATTGTTTGCGGAAAGAAAGATTGTCGGTATGCCTCTGTGTGGGCTCTAATCTCTCGGATTTAATCCTCGTAATCTCTTCGCGAGATATACGTAAGAGGGAGCAATATACTGCCTGACTCCTCGGTAAAGGTATGTTCTCGAAACTTCGGCAAAAGCCCGTTCCGAGCTACAGAGCGTCTCTCTGTCTAAATCTTCCGCTGGAGTTTATCAATCATCTCCATAACGCTATCACAATTACTAAATGATCCTGTAATGAAGCGCGCTGTTTTCCGTTGGATCTTCTCTACCTCTTCTATACACCCACCTGGTACGGATCCCACACCGGTGAGCAGCATTATAACAGTGGGCGAACAAGTGTACTGTAACCTAATTCCTTTGTTTTCAGGCTGCATTTCCTTAGGATTGTTCCAATGAATCTCAGTCCGGCATCTGATTTACCGACGAATTATTTCATATAGTCATTTAAAATCACACCTAATGTCTACTCCCAAATAATTTATGCAATTAACTGCTTCCAGTTGCTGTCCTCCTATAGCGTAGCTAAATGATATAGGATATTTCTTTCTATGTATTCGCAGCACATTACACTTGTCCACATTGAGATTCAGTTGCCATTCCCTGCACCATGCGTCAATTAGATGCAGATGCTCCTGCATTTAAATACTATTTTCCGTTGTTACAACCTCTCTATATACTACAGCATCATCCGAAAAAAGCCTCTGTGAACTTCAGATGCTACCCAAAAGGTCATTTACATATAATATGAATAGCAATAGTCCCCCGACACTCCCCTGTGGCACTCCTGACATCACTCTTACGTCGGAAGACTTCACTCCATTGACAATGATATGCTGCATTCTCTTATTTAGGAACTCCTCAATCCAATCACACAATTGGTCTTACAGACCATATGCTCTTACCTTCTTCATTAAACGATTGTACGGAACTGAATGAAACGCCTTGCGGAAGTCAAGAAACACGGCATCTACCTGAGAACCCGTTTCCATGGCCCTCTGAGTCTAGTGGACTAATAGCGCGAGCTGGGTTTCACACGATCGCCTTTTTCTGAACCTATGCTGATTCCTACATAGCAGATTTTTAGTCCTCAGAGAAGTCATTATACACGAAAATAATACGTATTCCAAAATTCCACAACTGACCGTCGTTAGATATAAAGGCCCGTAGTTCTGATAATCTGTTCGATGTCCCTTCTTGAATAAGGGGATGACCAGCGCCATTTTCCAATCTTTTGGAACGCTGCGCTCTTCTATAGACCTAAGGAACACCACTGCAAGAAGGGGAGCAATTTCCTTCGCGTACTCTGTGTAAAATCGAACCGGTATCCATCATGCCCTACGGCCTTTCCTTTTTTGGGCGATTTTAAATGTATTTCTATCCCTCTGTTATTTATTTCGATATCTGACATTTTGTCATCTGTGCGAAAATCTAGAGAAGAAACTACAGCGCAGTCTTCGTCTTTGAAACAGCTTTAGAAAAAGACAATTAGTATTTCAGCATTTAGGGTGTCATTCTCTGTTTCAGTGCCATTTTCGGCACAAAGTGTCTGGACATTTTGCTTTAATCCATCTATCGCTTTAACATAAGACCAAAATTTCTTAGAATCTTCAGCCAAGTCAGTACATAGACTTTACTTTCGAATTCGCTGCACGCCTCTTGCGTAGCCGTCTTCACGCTACATTTCGCTTCGTTTAATTTTTGTTTGTCTACAAGGCTTTGGCTATGTTTATGTTTGCAGCGAAGTTCACTTTGCTTCTTTAGCAGTTTTCGAACCGGGTTGTTGTACCACGGTGGCTCCTTTCCATCTCTTACTATCATGCTTGGAACATACTCATCTAATGCATACTGTACCATGCCTTTGATCATTGCCCACTGTTCCTCAACACTATCTGTATTTGAGATAAAACTTCTGTGTTGAGTCATCAAGTACTCTGAAATCTGCTTTTTTTTCGCCTTTGACAAACAGAAAAATCCTCCAGCATTTTTTAAATATTTCTGTTTACGGGTGAAATCATCGACGCTGTAACCGCTTTATGATCGCTGATTCCATGTACTGCTTTAACTGTTTCGAATAGTTCGCGCCTATTTGTCACCACAAGGTCTAATATTTTATCGCCACGAGTGGGTTTTCTGTTTAACTGCTCAAGAAAGTTTTTAGATAATGCACTTAAAAGCATTTCACTGTATTCTTTGTCCCTGCCACCCGTTATAAACGTTTGAGTCTCCCAATCTATATCCAGTAAATTAAAATCTCCTCCCAAACTATAACATGCTCGACAAATCTAATCGAAATATTTTCCAAATTGTCCTACAGGTGTTCTGCCAAAACATCTGCTGAGCCGGGAAGCCTATAGAAACATCCAATTATCATCTTCGAGCCTGCTTTAACCTTGACCTTCACCCAAATTGTTTTACATTTCGGGTCTCCGTCAGTTTACTTCGACACTAATGCACTTTTTATTGCTATAAACACTGCTCCCCTTTCACTGTCCAGTTTGTATCTGCGGTATACATTCCAATCTGCGTTTAGAATTTCATTACTGTTTACATCTGTGTTCAGCCAACGTTCCGTCCCTAGCATAATGTGGGCATTGTGACCGTTTGTTAATGACAGCAGTTCTGGGACCTTTCTATAGATCGTCCTTCAGTTAACTACTACTACATTGATCTTGTTGCGTTCTACCTACTGCTACCCTGTCGCGGCTCAGGACGCGTCTTGTCGAGCCTAGGGATGGAATTTTCTAACCTAAAAAAACTCCCATGTGCACTCCACATGTAATCCCGTTACCCTTGCAACAGCTTCCTGCGTGTAGTGCACACCTGACGTATTCAGGGGGATCCTACATTTCTCCATCCGATAGCGGGTGTCGAGAAATTTGCACCCAAGATCTCCGCAGAATCATCTGAGCCTCTGGTTTATGCCTTCCACGCGGCTCCAAACCAGAGGACCGCGATCGGTTCTTGGAACGACACTACAAATAGGTCAGATTCCACCCCGCGAGCCAGACTTTCAGCCTTCACCAACTCCGCCAACCACCCATATGAACTGAGGATGACCTCTGAACCTAGACGGCAGAATACATTGTTGTCGACATGAGCAGCTCATAAGTTTGAGCATTTATTTTACAGATTCTATTCGAAAAATTTCTCAGAGTTTCGCCAGTTTCCTACATTAATCCACTAAACGTTTCCCTTAAAATTCTAGCACTGTTCTGTTTACGGTATCCCTGACGTAAACACTCTGCAAATTGTTCAAAAGTGTTTCATTATACATGTCTTGGCATCACCTGTAACGCGTAAATTGGCCTACCGTAGAGTCACCTGACCAATTACCTACTACAGCTGTCGCCAACACATCATTAATGAATATAGTTACGTACTCTGTTGCTTCACCGGAGAAAGGTGTCATGTGGTTTGCTGCTGAAGGATCTAGTGCGGGTTCCTCTGTCCCATTTTTGGGTTGTGACGATATTTTTGGGTAGTCAAGATAAACGGGATGTGTGTGTGTTAAATTTGTGCAATGTCTTGTCATATAAAAACTAAGTGAACATTTTAAAGTTTTATTATGAAATAATAACTCCATTAGGAGCGGTGTCATGTGGTTTGTTGCTGAAGGATCTAGTGCGGGTTCCTCTGTCCCATTTTTGGGTTGTGACGATATTTTTGGGTAGTCAAGATAAACGGGATGTGTGTGTGTTAAATTTGTGCAATGTCTTGTCATATAAAAACTAAGTGAACATTTTAAAGTTTTATTATGAAATAATAACTCCATTAGGAGCGGTGTGCACCACGACCATAGAATGATAACTATCAAAAGAAATTTCAGCATTGGTCGTAAATTAACGTTTATTTGATATTGCAAATCGTGATTCTGCACCGGGGAAAACACCATTATGAAACATCTTGTAGTTATGCATTGCGGCTAGATATGTAAAACCTGAAATGCTTCAATTCGATTGTGCACGTAGCATTGAGGATGACTATTCCAGAAATCGATTTGCGATAACAATAACAAATAACGACCAATACTGAAATTTCATTTGATGGTGATAATTTTATTATATTATGTATTGATAAGACATTCCAACAGTATGTCACATCCAATAGACGACAGAAGTGTTCTCTATATGGCGGATTCTTATGTACATAGCTAGCAAAACACTTAATTTGACAGAAAATATTGTTGTTCTCTCTGGGGTATTATACCACTGCACTGTCTTCCGCCACAAACAATTATTATTACTACTATTATTATATTCATCACATAAAAACTATCAATCTTTTTTATTTATTTATTATTTTCTTTTTAATTCTCCTAGTATCAGGTTTCTAAGATCTATTGAATCGGTTCATATCCTTTTCCAGCTAGCCGTCATTTTTTCTGAGAAAATGTTATTCTATGGTTCCATTCCAATTTTTTAAAGAGAAAGGAAATCACAGAGATTTTCGATCCATAGATTAGTAATACAAAGTAGTATAGGTTTGACCAAAACACACCTTTCAGAGTCGTCCGAAGAAGACACGTTTATATACTTTAAAATCGGGTTTGCTGAATCATTATTGTCGCACCTTGTTGTATGATTAATAGTATGCTACATTTTTTAATCACTAGAGTAATGACTACATTCTTCGAAGTGTACCGTTGTACAGACGATTGTAAAGTTATAGAGTATAAGTAATGGAGGATTTAAATGTGAACTGACGTGATATGTGCTCCAGTTGCAGGATTTCCAAGATCACTGCCGCAATAAGCAGGAGTCCCTGGTCAGATATCCACTGGTTTACATTTTTCAGTTTGCAGTAAATGATAAATGGTAAATTAAATCGCCGAAAGGATATTATTAATTCATCACAGTATTAAGATGTGTTAAAATGTTTGTTAAGCTTATGGGACTTAACTACGGGGTCATCAGTCCCTAAACTTACAAACTACTTATGAACTACTTACGAACTAGGACGGCACAAATATCCATGTCCGAGGAGGGATTAGAACCCCCGACCGTAGTGGCCGTGCAGACCGTGACTGAAGCGCCTCAGTCCCCGCGGCCACCGCGGCCGGCACAGCATTAAGAGGTCTTAACAAAAGTGGATATGTTGCAATGATTGTAGTGAGACGGGTGATCTACGTGTAATAAAAGTAAAATATTTTTGGTGTGATGATTTGTCATTATCAATTTCAGACCACTCAGTCCTAAGAATGAGATTCTGTTCTTGGTTAAGCACGCGCAATCAACTCTTCGCTAGATACGAAAACAAGACAGCAATAAAACACTGCAATCTATAAATATGGTACTATAAGGTAAAAAAAAATCTACATTTTCAGTTTTAAATCTTTATTTGTCGAATGATCCGTCATATTACTACAAAGATAATTCTGATGTGTTGCGAGTGAGAGGACGATTCCAGATCGAACATAGAACACTCATTCGAGGAAGATTCTGGAATATTTAAATCCATGTTAATCGTAACTAATGATGTCCATGTTTTGCCGATCAATTAAAGGGACAACCTACCATATTCCAACATCATCAGTCTCTTGAGTTTTGATTGTTAATTTCATATCTAAAAAATTAAAATAAGCCTTAAATTCACGTGGCCTGTGCTACGTCTCTGCGTTGCAAACTCTAAATGATTATCCTCCATATTATACAGTAGCAACATTTGTTACGCCGCTTTAGTTACGATACAGATTTTCATTTGTCACACATTTCATCCTCTTCATCACGCAAGGGAGACAATTGCATTTAATATTTGCGACACATTGTCAGACTATTAATAAATCAGCGTTATTATTCGAGTCGCGTTTCAGGTAACAGAAAATCTCATAGCGCCGTGCGCACCAAAATTTATTTGTCACCGGGGTTTACAATATGGCTGAAACAACGCTCATCGAAGCGAAACTAACAAACCTAAAGCCGTCAACAAACCTGCATTCATTCACGTCAGCTACAGTATATACCGGTCTTAGTTGGTAACGAGGAAGGTTCCATGTAACAGTGAACTAATAAAGATAAAGCAGTCAACAATCCGACGATTGGTTTGAACTCCACAGTGCTTTATTAGGCACGGTCCCGTTTTGAGGTTGTATGCCGTTGCCTTCCTCCGACATTTGAACTGACTTATCTAGCCAGTTACAGAGAGACCTACAGTTTCACGTGGGTTCCGAACCACGGTGCTACTCGGTATTTTTCACATGAGCAATACTGCCAGAGGTGAAACAAGTGGAAAGTTACAGATGAAAATCCTAGGACCTGACGGGGATCGAACCCGCGACCTTTGGATTTGTAGTCTGGCACTCTACCACTGTGCAACCGAGGCGCTGAACTCGTACACTCCATCAAATGCACAAAACGTAAGTCATAGACACGTCAACCCAAGCAAGAAACATCGCTGAAGTTTCGGGACAGTTTCCTTACACACTCAAAATAGAAAAGATAAATTATCACGAGCTTTAACCTGAAAAGGTACAGAGATATTAGCCCTTTTTTTACATTAGGTGTAGTGAGACATCTTTAGACTATTGCACAAGTGCCTTGAGGTATGAAATTCGGGACTATGGTACTTGACTTGAGAGAACACCATGGATGTGATACACCAATTGGCGCGGAAGAAAGGCAAAGTTGAGATTTACCAAATATGAAGCACCAACGACCACCACCAAATATATTTTGTTGCCCGTCCTCAAACCCCTACAAAACGATAAATCATCCTAAGATTCAAGTGGAAAATTTAAGTTTCCGTCCTCATTGCACTTCATTTAAGAATGTATTGGTAGTCCGAAAACGGCTTGTCAAACACTTTTCTAGGTACTTGAGAGTAGTCTGGCCTCCTAATGAATCTAGCGTTTTTAGATGCAATGACTATTGCAATTACATTAATGACTGTCCCTAATTACCATGCAATTACCATATATGGAGTACGAAAATAATGATAAAAGCGATTTGATTGTGCTCGTGCACATAAAAATGCCACGTAAGGAGGTCAGCAATTCTTGTCTCCTTAGATACACCTCTCCTTCCGCATAAATTGTTGTTCGAGTCTCTTAATTGTGAAGAACCATTAAAAAATTCAGCCAAAAATTTATTTCTGATGTTCAAAATGTTGAAATGTTTGTAAAGCTTATGGGACTTAACTGCGGGGTCATTAGTACATAAACTTACAAACTACGTATGAACTAACTTGTACTAATTACAACACAAACATCCATGCCCGAGGGAGGATTCGAACCTCCTATGCGGGAGACCACGCTATCCGCAACGTGGTGCTCCAGACCGCTAGGATACATCCGCAAGCGGCATACTTTTGATGTCCGTTTCTCGGTCACCTCGTACAATGGAATACTTTTTTTTAGTCCAAGACTAATGTACGAATATCTGTGTACAGTTTTCTTTAAGGAAAATTTCAATATTTTACTTTTCCGTTACCATTACGTGGCTCTCCTTTCAAAATGAGGTTACAAATGCGTATGTTTTCAGTGTACAGTGTAGTGTAGTATTATGTAAGCTTCCTAACAACCACTTTATTCGACGAGGCAAGACGGGCATGTCTAATTTAACTCGATTACACGACGAGAAACAACCTTATGAACGGTTTTATAAACATTGTTTCTGCAACGTGATAAATTGTTTCATTCTTGTTACACACACACACACACACACACACACACACACACACACATATATATATATATATATATATATATATATATATATATATATATATATATATATATATATATCGGCACTGGAAAAGAACATGTTTGGTTGTGGAAACACGATAGAACAACGTAGGGAGAAATGAGATCGATGGGCCATGACTTAAAAAATTAATTAAAGTGAATTGTTAAATTTTTCTTCTATTTGACTAAACAGTCGTGATCTAGTATGAGCCTGCCCTTTTATCTCAATGTTCTCATTGAAGATGAAATATAAAAGCGGAATTACTTGCAACAGAAAGAACGATACGTGCACTAGCGGCTATATGCCGTGACTGACTATTATGGAAAATGTGGACCTCATGCTCTCCGTTCACTGCATAAATTAGACCAGAAAATAACTGAACTTTCCGTCTTTTCTTGGCAAAACATGGAAATAATACAAAACGGAAAACCTAATGATGTTACCATTTTAGTACAATCTCACTATTTAACAACCTTCTCCAAACTTCCCTTTTTAACGAAAATATCAATATGTCAGCCGGAAACCTCTATACATAAACATAATCTTCTATTGTTGTACTTTACTAAACGTGATTCAATGTCATAAACATGTAATATTGTGAGCATGTCAGTTTCTACATTCTGTGACAATAATAGCTTTATAAGTTGAACCTCTGTAACATACGTTTGCGACAATCATTTATTACCTAATGATAGCCTAAAATTCCTACATCCAGTTGGTAACTGAATAAATCATTTTACAGAATATCAGGAACTTTTCCTTGTTGATATAAAATCTTTAAATATTACTGACCTGCTCCACTGGGTGGTCTATTCTCTATTTCAATATTTATAACGAACATATGTGACAATGAGTATGCCCTAATAGTCGATGAATCATGTGGTATGACAAGGTACTTAACAAGATACACGTGACATTGTTTTCTCGGGTAGCATAATGTGCATGTAATTGTTAATTTTGCTGTAGTGTGTACAGAGATGAATGGTTTTCTTAGGTCTGAAAATCCATAATAGGACCTATTTCCAGGTGTGGCGAATTTTCCGAAAGAGCACACACAAGTAACGGGAATAGGGGTACTTTGAGAGATCTGGGACAGCCCAAAGCAAAAGCCATCAGCCCTCGCAACTTCTCCTGATATCCCTCCCTCTGGTAGTCTGTTACTTGCGGCAGGTATTTTGAGATTTCTGGTGCACATTTTGACTTCTACCGAGGATACTAGTCATCCCGCCCCTTCCGAGATGATTCAGTTCAGGGCCATATCCTCCCCTCTGCCATTGTGAGACTTCTGCCACTCACTGCCGCCACCCCCACTATCTTGGTTACTTAGTACCAGCATTGTCCATAGCGATTTACGTAACGTATGTCAGGGTTATACAGCTAGTAATTTCGCACCCCCGCCCCCGCGTTCCACCTCCCCCGCCGAGTCCATTGCGCCCACCATATCGCATGACAGTTGCATAACGCTGGAATTTTCTGCATGGCTTCATCCTGGAAAGAAATTGTGAATCCTATGTAAGGAGCATAGCTTCATGACGTGTTACGATGATGCACAATGTCGACAGTAAGATAACACAACCTTTTTTTTTTTTTTTTTTTTTTTTTCCTTTACTCTCAGACACATGATTGACGCTCTTTTCTTTTTTGGCAAAAGGAAAAAAGAAAGAACGTTGAGCATATGTGTTTGTGTGTGTGTGTGTGTGTGTGTGTGTGTGTGTGTGTGTGCGTGTGTAAAGAAATCCAAGTTGTGCAGTGGAATTTAATTTCCAAAACAAATTGTGGCACGGTTATTGGAGAACATTGTAACACCTCCTGAGTGAATGTTGAATAACGTTGAAACCGTCAAATTAAAGTATATAAATAACTGTATATTTTAATATACTTTTCAGCACATTTTGCAATTATACATATGTGACAGCAGCCAATATCGAGGCCTTGTTAATAACTCCTAATGGAGAGCCACCACAAAGGGTGATAGATGAAGGCATGCTCCCACTCCAACTGTGTTCGAATGGATGTACCAGACGTCAGTAATTCAGGCACACACATGTATATTTGTGAAAAAAAATTTTAACATTTGTTTTTCCTTTACACAGACGAATTGTTTATGAATGGGAGATACCCATGTGATGGTAGTGCCATAGATGTGGTCCAGATGGGTTCTTCCACAAGTGAGACCTATGGAACTAAATTAAGACAATGGACCTAAGTTTCGCTCTGACTGATTGAAGCTGGACATATTGTTGATAGATTTCTAGGTTGTAATGAAAGCAATGGTACATGACGTAACCCATCATACACCTATCCGAGAACAGCTGAACCAGTGGCCAAAAGGTATGTTAGGAGCAGTTGATATTGTGACACAAACAAGCATTGTATGACTGTTGGACAGTTCACCTGAAGGAGTCAGGAAGAGACACTGAAACAAAGTGACATGCACTACAAGAATGTGGCAGCGAGTTGTATGTGGGCCAAAAAGTGCTGGTCAGGTCATTCAGTTTATCAAACGAAGCAGATTTGCCAAACATTCTTTTCCACCTCCAACTGTCCTGTGAAGGTACACAGGAAACTCCACCCCAATGCCTTGAAGGTCAACTCCTTGCAGACGAAAAATTTCATGGATGTTCAGAAAATTAGTCATATGAATTCCAAAGCAGGAAAGTTATTCATAATTTAGAGAAAATAAAGAAGAGGTTTATTTATTTATTCAATATACTTTATGTGGAACCTTTGAACCTAGTATCTATTCTGAAATTCTATTGAAAACGTTGGTTTGGGGAAGTCTCGGAATTCCACTTAATGAATTGGAGAAAAATTATCTATCTGACTTGCTCTGTTGTGAATATTAAGAGAATTGCCGTAGTCTTTGGAAGTAAGTCTTCTGCAATTTCGTGCCAAGCACTGGGAGATTAGCCTCCACTTGAAAAGTTTACTTTTTCTTGTCTCATTGAATTTTAGTGTGACATGATTTGATTCCAAATTGTTTAAAACCAACCGCACATGTTTTATTCTAAGGCTTGGGACCGTGTACTATCACCGTCATAATAACAAGTGTATCTATTTTTTGTACCTTGCCATAGAGAGCTTCAATAGGCTGTGTCTTCGATAGTGTGTAGTGTCAACAAACAGATTTTTCAAGGGACTGAAACCCCTAGTGACGTCGAACAGTCATGAAACTTTAGAATGTGTAAAACCCTCCACACTAAGAAACATGAGAACAATATTTGTAGGACTTTGTTTCTTGTTATCTCATGCAATTGAGTATACATTGAGCATTGAGTTGCTACAGGATGGAACTAAGATATTTTGTAAAACTAGTACCCAGACAGAGGAATAGCGAACAAATGTAATGTTAATCCTGGTGCTGTGCATAGTCTATAAAACAACTTCGAAAATGTTCGAAAAGCTTATGGGACTTAACTGCGGGGTCGTCAGTCCCTAGAGTTACAAACTACTTATGTACTAACTTATACTAAAGACAGCACAACACATCCATACCCGAGGGGGGATTCGAATCTCCGACGGGGAATGACCTAGCGCATCGCAGCTTAGAGCCTCAATGCGCTCGGCTGCTCCACCGCCGCAAAAAAATTTATTATCATAAGCTGCGGCATGGTCGCGAATTTATAACTGTGATCTTTTTTCTAATAATTACTTTTAATATTTTTATTTCCGTCAATGATCACCAGTTTGTTCTGCACAGTAGCATAGTAAACATGTTGTCAACAACTCTGGGGCCCATTTCGATGTTTATTGTAATTTATATCCTGACTCAGTCATGAAAATATTCTTACGTTGTAACGATGCCATTATGACTATATTACATTAAGGAATGTAACAACAGACTTGAAAATGGTCATAACATCCCGAAACTGGTCAGCAAAACAACTAGAAAATGGGTGATCATTGACGGAAATAAAGATATTGAAATAATATATTGTTCCTAAAAACCCACATCTATATACCTTGTACAAACAGATATTCGTTGTTACTTTAAGAAAACATATTTAGTGTCAGTCAACTGAGTATTCTTGTCCAAATCAATGTATCTGAATCACTATCGTTGTACAGCCAAGAAGAGAAAGAGAAAATGGACGACGTAACTTTGCAGCCACCTACGAATCAAGAAAACATACCAAGTATAAGTGCGAGCATTACGTGATGATGTAACTTCTTATGCAGAATGATATCTCCTTATTTGTTCAAAAATGTTCAAATGTTTGTAGAGCTTATGGGACCTAACTACGGGGTCATCAGTCCCTAAACTTACAAACCACTTATGAACTAGTTAATACTAAGGACGGCACAAATATCCATTCCCGAGGGAGGATTCAAACCCCCGACCGTTGTGGCCGTGCAGACTGTGACTGACGCACCGCAGAACGCTGAGCCACCGCGGCCGGCCCTTATTTGTTTTATACGTTTATGTTTTTTTTTCCAAACAACAGTGGCACAACGGCTAAGAAACCATCTGGTAGGAATATCACATCAAAATGAGACAATAGAAAACTTTCAGTAATCCATATGGAAGAATATGTTCAAAATAGAAACATATATAATGTCTGGTTGTAATAGGTAGTATTGTATTGAAGACGGTGTAAAACAGAAATAGCCGTTAGATGCAGCACAAAGAAAGTGTTTGCAGTAACATGAGGGCAATGCGCTCACTAGTCACACATGTATAGGTACAGGAACAATGAGTACTCCACAGTAAATCTACAATAGAGGACACAACGAAACCAATAATAAAATAGGAGCTCCAGAAATTGTACGCACTCTAATAACAAATTATAAACTAGGTATCAGTAAAATTTAATGTAGTAGACAGCATAAATTCTTGTTGAGCTTCAGGTAATTTTTTTTTCTTTGTATGTAGCTGCGAGGTTGTAAAAAACTTCGAAATCATACGTGCACGTTCATAAGGAATGGCATTGTGATGTAAATCAATACTATTTTGAGTAAGGTGGCGCACAATGGAGAAACATTGGGCAATAGACGGCACTAGACGAAGGGCAACATCAAATTTTGCATGACCAATACGGAGAGCAGCTGTACAGTGGCACATACTATTTCGGTTGCAAATCCCACGCTTAGTAATGAGAGTTTGCGGACTAAGAGTTACATAATCAACCACACACGACGAATAAAGGGCTGTATTTATTAGAATTAGAGTGAACGACGATGTTTCACTGCATCAATCTATACTAATGGGAGGCAACGTGTCGACACAACAAATCATGCTATTTATAAGGGACTAACGAGGATTAAATGTCTTTCTTATAATACCTGGCGTGATCAATATCTGCAGTTGTTGTACAGCAGTCCTCCACTTGTGCAGTGACACACAAGAACAATACATCAACACATTTTATTTGCTGTGACAGAAACTGGAGGAGCTCATAGCTCGTGCTCTGCTACACACTATCTTGGAGCAACATACAGTCATTGGGTCGAAATTAGTTGAAAATGATAGAACAAATTTTGCTCTGCTTTATAAAAATATTTTATTGTAATGGTTCTCAGGGGAATATCGTCATCAATAGGGGAAAAAAGCATTCTGTAGATGGAAGCGTGGAAAGTTCTGTCCCTTAATCTGGTAGGGAAGTAAGAAAATTTGAAAAAGAATTGAATAGGTTGAAGATAGATATGGTGTTGGACTCTTGTAAAATGGGAACATAGAAATTAAATGCAATTTAATTATCTGCCTGTATAGTTACGACTTCGCGTGGAAGTTCATTTGGAAAAGTAGATTAACATTGTTATTTATAAAATTATATCTACCCACCTCTATTCCAAAATCCAGTCATTCTGAATATATTCCAGATATCTTACTCTTTCAATCTCACAATTCTTATCGTACAGAATATGAAAAATTGTCCACCAATTCATCAATGTAAATTACACCCTACAATGAGAGTTACATCAAAAATTGTGGCGCACCTTGTGATATTACAGATACAGGAGGAAGTTGATTGTTTCCATGTGAAAGGCGGTTTCTCCATGATGTTGGGTTACCCAGCCAGCTGCCTAACGGTCTGAACCAAGTGAATGGACAGGTAGTGAGGGTATCCCTAATGTGCTCGGAAACTGGAAACGCCGGCCGCGGTGGCCGAGGGGACTGAGGCGCTTCAGTCACGGTCTGCACGGCCCCTGCGGTCGGGGGTTCGAATCCCCCCTCGGGCATGGATATTTGTGCCGTCCTTAGTTGTAGGTAGTTCATAAGTAGTTTGTAAGTTTAGGGACTGATGACCCCGTAGTTAAGTCCCTTAAGCTTAACTTTATTATTAAACTGGAAACGCTTGGCTGAGCGAGGGAATATAGCCACAAACATTATTCTAAAAATCCACATAAAATCAGTGAATGATCATACGGGAAATATAATTATATGAATGGATTCAGGAGACTTGGGAGAATCAAACGCCGTAATTACAATTTCAATGTCCCTTACAGATAAAAAGCCGACAAATTTCAGTACTATAATAATATTATAAGACTTATATTTACATTTATTGATACGTAGTGTTTATAAGCAACAGCTTAAGAAGCAAATGGAAAGCATTGCACCACGCTACCTATCTTAAAAGACGTGCCACGGTAGTAGGGCTGTGGAACTGTGATAATTCAGCAATCGTGTATTCGTGCGATGACAAACTGTGTTTTAATAACAAATACTTTTATCGCAGATTAACTCCATTTATAAAGAATTAATGGTAATTTGGTAGAATCCGTGTACATCGAAGGAAACGGCATAGCCATCGATATATATCGAATATTCGATATAGTGTTTCTGAACCAGAGATTCGGGCGCTACGCGCCCTCACGTACTAAAAAAAAAATTTCTTGTTTAACCTATACCTAACCTTCTTAAGGCTACGCTACAGATCAATTTTTTAAAGTCAAAGTTAGGTTAGGTTTAGTTAGGTTAGGTATAGGTTAAACAAGAAATTTTTTTTTAGTACGTGAGGGCGCGTAGCGCCCGAATCTCCGGTTCAGAAACACTATATCGAATATTCGATATATATCGATGGCAATGCCGTTTCCTCCGATGTACACGGATTCTACCAAATTACCGAATTAATTAGTAAGTGAATAACTTCTTTACTTTAGAATCTATTTTGTTGCTCATTCAGAGGTTTAATTTATGTTTGTTAAATATATTTTCACGTCATCGTATGCAGATTGATAGACTGGCTAAACTACAGATTAAGTATTGATCTTGTTTAAACAGATTGGGTAGCTGTGTAGGGCAAAGAAGCTGACATACCTAACTCACCCCTAGGAACAGAGACAACGAGCCATAAACTTTAAATAAATATTCCTTCAAACCGTCTTGATAGCAAAATTAATTTTGCAATCAAGACGGTTTGAAGGAATATTTATTCTGATTGCTGCTGTACACCATGGATTGGAAATCATTTTAAACTTTAACTACCCTGAGTTACGTATTGCCGAAGTATTAATGGAGAGAACCGATAGCAAGGTCGCAACCAGAATGTAGGAAAGGCAATAACATTTAATCCGATCGGTGTTGACTACATCGGCCAACTGCCAATACGAACTCTGCATTTATCATTCGTAAAAGGAACTCAACAACGGCTAGAATTGTTCTTCTAAAATAGCTTTCATAATCAGCGACCACAAAACACCACGAAGGCTATTCTCAGAATAAGAAAATAAAATATAATAAAATAAATAAAAGAAAAAGTTATCTCAAAATACTGCACGGCTTCTCTTCGCCTTCCCAGACCTGCCCCGCTGCTACTGCCTTGTGCCGCCCCGTGCTGCCGCACGTGCCTTGCGCCGGTCCTTGTCTGCAGTACAACTAATGTACGAGATAAATTTATAAGCTAGCTTTCAAGAGCTTGACCGCTTAAGCGGTTGCTGGGACCTCGTCGGGCCTTGCCGTAACGGCATCTGCATGTGTACCGCTATGCTTCTCAAACAATTCCAGCAATTTGCATAATTGTGTGACATAAAGGGTATATACCTGTTATGAGCTATGCTGGTTTATTCTATTCTTGTGTGTTTTCCCTTCTTACTGTGTTGGAGGCAATGAGATGTGACGAAGCATTTCCCGACCCCTGTTCAAATATCACTACGCATTCGTCCATGTGTCAGGAAAGTTTTGTGAATGCGACACAAAGTTACGATAGAGGCAGGCGACCACAGAGTAATTGGTAGTGCTGCGGGTATGTTGAATAGGTTGCAAAACATTTTCAATAAAAATTATTCTTTAACTACGCCTTTCAAAATATTGAAATGTTTGTAGAGCTTATGGGACTTAACTAAGTGGTCATGAGTCCCTAAACTTACAAACTACTTATGATCTAGCGTATACTAAAGACCACAAACATCCATATCCGAGGGGGGGATTCGAACCCCCGACCGCAGCAGCCGTGCAGACCGTGACTGGCACGCCGCAGACCGCTCGGCCACCGCAGCAGGCTTTCGGAGAATTCCATCAACAGATTTGTGTCACACAAGATACCTTTACATAGTAGTCTGACGTGTCCATGACACTGTTTATAACATTTATTTAAAGGTGTCTTGTGTGAGAGTGGCAGAGGTCACCAGCAGATACAAATCTGATGGTGGACTTCTCCGAAACGCGCCATTAAAGAATAATTTTTATTGAAAATGTTTTGCGAATAATTCAGCATACCAATTATTTGTCGGGAAAATGTCCTGCAAATTGTGCCTAACATTTCAGATACGCCCTTTATGCAGCCTGTGAAAAGAGTTCCAGGTAGGATGAGTTACGCAGAATTACAAAATTAACCGCCATGTTTGATGCTGTATCATCAATGCAAAATGGTTAGCTTAAAAATCTTCTCCGTAAAAAATTCAACGTTAATGCAAAATAGTTCCACCGACGGACTACTTTTCCAGTTTTTTTTAGCACAATCTTGCACAAAGTAGATCTGTATAGAAATATTAGTTCACTAAATCTTTACATACAAAACAGAGTGTCCGTAAGTTTCCATGTACTAAAGAAACTACATACACTACGGTTGCCGGCCGTTGTGGCCGAGGGGATTGAGGCGCTCCAGTCACGGTCTGCACGGACACTACGGTCGGGGGTTCGAATCCCCCCTCGGGCATGGATATTTGTACCGTCCTAGTTCGTAAGTAGTTCATAAGTAGTTTGTAAGTTTAGGGACTGATCACCCCGTAGTTAAGTCCCATAAACTACACAAACATTTGAACACTACGCTTGTGCGAGCTTTTTTGGAGTATTGCTGCCCATTGTGGGAGCCTTATCAGGTGGGTTTGACGAACGACGTCGAAAGAGTCCAAAGAAGGGCAGCTCGTTTGGTATTGTCACGATACAGGGGAGACAGCGCTACGGAAATGATACAGGATCTAGGATGGAAATCATTACAACAACGGCGCTTATCGCTGCAGCGTAGGCTAATTACGAAACTGCAATCGCCAACATTCTCCTCCGAATGCAAAAATATATTGTTGACATAGGTAGAAATGATCATCAGAATAAGATACGAGAAATCAGAGCTCGAACGGAGAGATTCAGCTGTTCTTTCTTAACGCGCGTTATTCGTGAATGAAATGGGACATATATACATGTGGCTCCCATGAACCACAGACATTGCCGAGGTGGGGTGGCTTGCGTGCCTCAACGATACAGATAGCCGTACCGTAGGTGCAACCACAGCGGAGGGGTATCTGTGGTGAGGCCAGACAAACGTGTGGTTCCTGAAGAGGGGCAGCAGCCTTTTCAATAGTTACAGGGGCAACAGTCTGGATGATTGACTGAGCTGGCCTTGTAACATCAGCTAATGTGGCTTTGCCACACAGCTACTGCGAACGGCTGAAAGCAAGGGGAAACTACAGCCGTTACCTTTCCCGAGGACATGCAGCTCTACTGTATGAACATGTGATGATGGCATCCTCTCGGGTAAAATATTCCGGAGGTAAAATAGTCCCCCATTCGGATCTCCGGGCGGGGACTACTCAGGAGGATGTGATCATCAGGAAAGACAATACTGGCATTCTACGGGTCGGAGCGTGGAATGTTATATCCCTTAATAGAGTAGGAAAATTAGAAAATTTAAAAAGGGAAATGGATAGGTTGAAGTTAGATATAGTGGGGATTAGTGAAGTTCGGTGGCAGGATGGACAGGATTTCTGGTCAGGTGAGTACAGGATTATAAATACAAAATCAATTGGGGGTATCACAGGAGTGGGATTGATAATGAATAAGAAAATAAGAATGCGGGTAAACTACTATGACCAGCCCAGTGATCGCATTATCATTGTCAAGATAGATACGAAGCCAACACCGACAACAGTAGTACAGGTTTATATGCCAACTAGCTCTGCCGATGATGAGGAAATCGAAGAAATATATGAGGAGCTAAAGGAAATTATTCAGACAATTAAGGGAGAGGAAAACTTAATTGTTATGGGATACGGGAATTCGGTAGTAGGACAAGGAAGGGAAGGGAATAGTACGTGAATATGGTCTGGGCAAAAGGAATGAAAGAGGAAGCTGCCTGGTAGTATTTTGCACGGAACATAAATTAGTTATAACAAACACCTGGTTCAAGAATCACCAAAGAAGGTTGTATACGTGGAAGAGACCAGGAGACACCGGGAGATACCAGATAGATTTTATAATGGTAAGACATAGATTTCGGAACCAGGTTTTACAGTGTAAGACATCCCCAGGGGCAGATATAGACTCTGACCATAACTTGTTGGTTATGAACTGTAGGCTGAAACTGAGGAAACTACAAAAAGGTAGGAAAATAAGGAGATGGGACCTGGATAAATTTAAGGAACCTGAAGTTCTTAAGAATTTCAGAGGGAGCTTTAGGCAACAATTGACAGAATTAGGGGAAAATAAAACAGTAGATCAGGAATGGGTAAAATTGAGAGATGAAATGGTGAAAGTAGCAGAGGACAAAATAGGTAGGAAGGCAAGACCTGCAAAAAATCCTTGGATATCACAGGAGATACTAAATTTAATCGATGAAAGGAGAAAATATAAAAATGCAGTAAATGAAATAGGCAAAATGGAGTACAGACGACTAAGAAATGAGATTGACAGGAAGTGCAAAATGGCTAAGCAGGAGTGGCTAGAAGGCAAATGCAAGGATGTAGAAGAATGTATAAATAGGGGAAAAATAGATACAGCCTACAGGAAAATAAAAGAAACATTTGGAGATAAGAAAAACAGCTCTATGAATATCAAGGACACGGATGGAAAACCAGTTCTCAGCAAAGAAGGGAAAGCTGAAAGGTGGAAAGAGTATATAAAGGGGCTCTACAAAGGAAATGAACTTCGAGACAATATTGTAGGAAGGGAAGAGGATGTTGATGAAGATGAAATAGGAGATACTGTACTGAGAGAAGAAATTGCAGAGCCCTGAAAGACCTAAATGGAAACAAGGCCCCTGGAGTAGATGATATTCCCTCAGAGCTACTGAAGTCTCTGGGAGAACCAGCCATGACAAACCTGTTTCACCTGGTGTGTAAGATGTATGAGGCAGGCGAAGTACCCTCAGACTTTAAGAAAAATGTTATAATCCCCATTCCAAAGAAAGCAGGTGCAGACAGGTGTGAAAACTACAGAACCATCAGTTTAATAAGTCATGGTTGCAAAATATTGAAACGAATTATTTACAGAAGGATGGAAAAAACTGGTAGGAGCCGACCTCGGGGAAGATCAGTTTGGGTTCAGGAGAAATGTTGGAACTCGGGAGGCAATATTCACTTTACGGCTTATCCTATCTTAGAAGATAGATTAAGAAAAGGCAAACCTACATTTCTAGCTTTTGTAGATTTGGAGAAGGCTTTTGACAGTGTTGATTGGAATAAACTCTTTCAAGTTCTGAAGCATGCAGGAGTAAAATATAGGGAGCGTAAGGTTATTTACAACTTGTACAAAAATCAGACAGCGGTTGTCAGAGTTGAAGGGCATGAAAGGGATGCAGTGGTTGGTAAGGGAGTGAGACAGGGTTGTAGCCTTTCTCCAATGTTATTCAATTTGTACATTGAACAAGCTATGAAGGAAAGCAAGGAGAAATTTGGAGAAGGAATTAAAGTTCAGGGTGAAGAATTAAAAACATTGCGATTTGCCGACGACATAGTAATTCTGTCAGATACAGCAAAGGACCTGGAAGAGCAATTGAACGGAATGGACAGTGTGCTGAAAGGTGCATATAAGATGAACATTAACAAGAGCAAACTAGGGTAATGGAGTGCAGTGTAAGAAAATCAGGTGATGCTGAAGGAATTAGATTGGGAAACGAAGCAATAAAGGAGGTAGATGAGTTTTGTTACTTGGGCAGTAAAATAACAAATGATGGTCGCAGTACAGAGGATATAAAATGTAGAATGGCAATGGGTAGAAAAGCGTTTTTGAAAAAGAGAAATTTGTTAACATCGAATATTGATTTAAGCCTGAGGAAGTCCTTTCTGAGGGCATTTGTATGGAGTGTTGCCTTGTATGGGAGTGAGACATGGACAATAAACAGTGCGGACAGGAAGAGGATTGAGGCTTTTGAAATATGGTGCTACAGAAGAATGCTGAAGATTAGGTGGGTGGAAAGAAATTTCTGGCATACCTTGACTAAAAGAAGGGATAGATTGGTGGGACACATTCTTAGACATCAAGGAATTGTGAATCTAGCATTAGAGGGAAGTGTGTGGGGTAAAAATCGCTGAGGAAGACCAAGAGATGGATACAGTAAGCAGATTCAGACAGATGTAGGTTGCCGTTCTTATGTGGAGATGAAGAGGCTTGCTCAGGATAGGGTATTGTGGAGAGCTGCATCAAACCAGTCTCCGGACTGAAGACCACAACAAACAAACAACATACATGTGGCGTCTGTTCCGAAAGAACAGACGTCACTTCTGATCCTGCAGTTGTCACAGAATATATGACATCAACTGCGATTGGGCAAAGCTGAAAATGTGCACCCAGCCGCGATTCGAACCCGGGTCTCCTGCTTTCTAGGCAGTTGCGCTGACCCCTACACCACTGGGGACACAGTGATCACCGCACCTGCAAGGAGTACCTAAGCACTCCTCCCGTCAGATACAAATTCCCAGCTTCACCCTGCCCACAGTACTCAAACTCGTAGTTATGAAACTAATTCCCGTAAGAGTAAGGGCTTCAAACTTGCCCAGCAGTCCCCACTAACGAAAGGATAAAAAATGTTCAAATGTTTGTAAAGCTTATGGGACTTAACTACGGGGTCATCAGTTCCTAAACTTACAAACTACTTATGAACTACTTACGAAGTAGGACGGCACAAATATCCATGCCCGAGGGGGGATTCGAACCCCTGACCGTAGTGACCGTGCAGACCGTGACTGAAGCGCCTCAGTCCCCTCGGCCACCGCGGCCGGCCAAAAGGATCATTGCCCGTCACTATCCTTTCGTTAGTGGTGAAGGGTGAGCAAGGTTGAGTACTGTGGGCAGGGTGAATCTGGGAATTTGTATCTGACGGGAGGCGTGCTTAGGTAGTCCTTGCAGGTGCGGTGATCACTATGTCCCCAGTGGTGTAGGGGACAGCGTAACTGCCTAGAAAGTAGGAGACCCGGGTTCGAATCCCGGCTGGGTGCACATTTTCAGCTTTGCCCAATCGCAGTTGATGACATATAATCTGTGAATATGAAATGGGAGATATATAGTTTAACGGTGATTCAATGAACCCTCTGCCAGGCACTTAAATGTGAGTTGCAGAGTATCCAATGTACAATTTGTATAAGTTATGGGACCGTCTTATGCAACTGTAAATTTGTCTACTTGAGACCAGACGCGTTTCGCTTTATTCTAAAGCATCTTCAGTGGTCAGCTGTACAATAAATGGTTTGTATTACATTATTTGTTTGAGTTTTTACTAAATTCGATCTGTAACAGATCTCATGCAATTGGATTGTTTTGATTCTGAATAAATTGGACTATTAATATTACTCACGAATTTCTTATGTTTTCGTTTTCATGTGTGGTTTGTACCACATTGTCACTTGCTGTCACTGCTTATATTTATACTATTTACACTTTTTTACAGTAACATTACCTACAGAAGTTTTTGAAACATAGCCGTTTCTGTGGCCTGGCTGGCTATGCATGTCGTTGGTTTTGTTCGTCTATTGTCTCTGTGTGTGTTCTTTGCTTTCGAGTTCTTTGGTTCGTGCTGTGAGGTGTGTTTTTGTTTCGTTTCTGTCAAAACAGGCGTCTGTTATGTTTCAAAAACTTCTGTAAGAAATGTCACTGTAAAAACGTGTAAATAGTATAAATACAAGTAGTGACAGCAAGTGACAATGTGCTACAAACCACACATGAAGACGACAACATAAGAAATTCGTGTGTAACATTAATAGTCCAATTTATTGAGAATCAAAACAATCAAATTGCATGAGAACTGTTACAGATCGAATTTAGTAAAAACTCAAGCAAATAATGTTATACAAACCTTTTATTTTACAGCTGACCACTGAAGATGCTTTAGAATAAAGCAAAACGCGTCTGGTCTAAAGTAGACTAATTTACAGTTGCATAAGACGGTCCCATAACCTATACAAATTGTGTATCTGCAACTGCGGAAAACGATGCCAAAAATCGAAGAAATATGTCTATCCCATGTAGATTTAAATCTAGATGTGGATACGTAAATCTACAGTTTTGTTCCAATCTTTTTCAAATTTTGACCATCCTTGAGGACGGTTTACGAATTACTTACAACACATAGTTCACGAGATAAGATGTCACAAACAATGAGATGCGAGGGAAACAGCTACATTAAGAGAAAATACTGCTCATTTTCTCTTAACCCACTGGGCCGATTTCACATATTCCTTACGTGAGATAACAATTGCCGTAGGAGTCCGAATCACATACGACACATGGTTCAGCAGATAAAACGTCATAAACAATAGGAGTTGCAAGAAACTGTTACCTAATACGACGAGACTCTATAAATACACCATATGAGAATGACAGTACTTAGTGACTTGCAACTAACTTTAAGCATAATTTCAAACCTTTATTAAACTTCTTCTCCCTGCCAAGCATATCAAAATAATGAAAGGAAATTTCTACAGTACAAATTGCAGTCTCAGGTAATTTTACAGTTAGTATACACACATACAGATCAATGTACTTTAGAAACTGTATCATAGTACGACAGTGCATGAGGTATAAGGACAAATCACAACGTTCATGGAAAACCGCCCCATCTCACATCAGGTTGTAATGTATTAGTTTATATCAAATAATATAACAAGTATTCCAGTAAGCTTAAGGAAATTCCTGGAAAGCTGACAGTAAGTAGTAGTGTTGACAGCTTTGAGCTTCGAAGCGCACACGGAAGCATGCGATGGCAAAAACCTATAGAGTTACAAGCAAAGGAAGAGAATGAGACAGAGTACAACCAACGAATACCCATTATTGACGACATATCTGGCTTTTAAGTTAAAGACGCTGCGGTTGATAGTGAGACTTGCATTTTTAATTTTTAATAAACCTCAGGGCAATCTATATAATACTGTGGAATACGTTTGGCATGCTCATGTTTCTCACACGGACAACATTATGACACTTTCTCAGGGGTGGCCTCACCAAAGAAATTATTCATATTATATCCTGGGAAGTAAAAAGAAACATTGTTTATAGTAAAGTTGTGAATTAAATGAAAGTATGAATGTCATATATCATTTTTATTTTGATTACTATTTTTCTTTGTTTGGATACTCTACTTAAATTTTTGTGTATTATGCAAGACAGCCTTATTTCTTATATATTCTCTGACAAATATAACATGTAATTATAAAAAAAGGAGTTGGGCAGTGAGAGAGAGGGGGGATAGGAGAAGTACTAACCCATTGCTATAATAAATAAATAAAACTCTCTGTAACTAACCTACATAAGAAGCAGACTCACTATCGTTACAGTCGATAGCTTTTGTCTGAACGAGTGCTTCGTTGCTTCTTTTAAACTCTTATATCTCAATTTGCTCTTAAACTTCCTACTAGAGTAAATAGCGTGATACTGAAACGAGGACATAATAAAACATGCATCGAACAGAAGCTAATCGAGCGAATTTAATCGACTGGTAATTGATACACCGTCCACCGGCACCAGACTCGCCACGTATTTCGCGATTTAACTCATTGTACGAGCAGCGAGGAGGCAAAAAAGAAAAAAAAAAAAAAAATCGCAGCTTCGCCGGTGTCCGTCCCGGCGGCCCAAATTCCAGTATCTCTGCGCGGTAATCTGCCAATTAAAACGCGAGCCTGCACGCCTCTCCTGGATGTGATCACAACAGCGAATGGTGCTGTTCGGACAATAAGCAGACATACTCGGCGAAAAAAAAAAAAAAAAAAAAAAAAAAAAAAAAAAAAAAAAAAAAAGAGAATTGTTGAAATGTTTTGCCGAATTTATCGATGGGGGTGGATTGAATGGAAACCCATTGTCGGTCAGGGCCCTTTATTAAAACGAAATCAGTAAATTAATCAATCAGCGAAATCTGACGGATTTGTGTTGAGCGGCACCTACTTTTTATTGTGTTCGCCATTCCAGTCGCGCCTTCTCTCTCTCATTCTCCCTGTTCCCCTCCCCCATCCCCCTCCCCCCTTTCCTTCTTCCATTATGACGTGTTTCATATTTTGTACAATACTGATGCAAACGAGCTGATTGTTTGCCGATAGCTGTCGCAGTCGCGTGCAGCCGCTCAAAACGAAATTGATAGCAAAGAGCGGCCAGTGTTTCTGGCTGTAATTCATCACGCCGCCCATGGAGGCGCTCTCATCTGTTGCCCCCACATCGCTCGTTGGCGGGACTGCCCAAAACGGTCCGCGAAGTCCGAGTGCTCCAACTTCCGCTAATTTCGGCTGCAGTTAGCTTTGTTATACGTCCTGCCAATATATAGGAATCGTCTCATGACTCACCTCCTCGTAACGTACCAACATTTACGACGTTGAATCGGAAAGTACATTCCGAGGTGTTCATCTACAAAACACTCCATTGTGGGGAATTTTGTTACATTATTTCAACAATTTTTTAATATATTTTTATATAAATTAAATGATTTTTCATACCTTTACACACATTTTTGTGTGCGAGCAGCCATCAGAAGTGATTTGTACTTGACAAAAAATCCAGTTCTCAAACATACTAGAGCATTTATGTCCACGTGTATGACCGGTTTCGCGGTTTCATCCCACAGTCTGTTCATACCAAGGGAGTTTTGTTACGGTTTCCATTTTCGTAATACTGCAGGTCTTCCAGACTTTCCAAGACAAAATAAAGGGGCATTGTATTGCACTCATAAAGAAACAGGCTGCTCATAGCGACCAATTGTCTGTTGTGGTCTCCATTCCGGCAACTGTTCTGATTCAGCTATCCACCCTACTCTGTCGAGAGCCAGCCTCTTAAACTCTTGGTCTCCCTCTGCGATTTTTACACTACACAGTTGTTCCCTCCAACTCCTCAAAGTCGAAGATGGTGTCCTACCTAACGATCCCTTCTTTTATTCGAGGTATGTCTTTCTTCCCAACTCTGTTCAGTACCTCTTCATTAGTTACGTGATCCACGCACCTAAACTTCAGCATTCTTCTGTAGCACCACTTTAAATCCTCATCTTCTTCCTTTTTGAACTATTCATGTCCATTTTTCACAATCGTACAAGGCAATAGAAAGGTTTGTATAGTCTATGGGACTTAACTACGGGGTCATCAGGCCCTAAACTTACATACTACTTATGAACTACTTACGAACTAGGACGGCACAAATATCCATGCCCGAGGGGGGATTCGAACCCCCGACCGTAGTGGCCGTGAAGACCGTGACTGGAGCGCCTTAGTCCCCTCGGCCACCGCGGCCGGCTACAAGGCAATACTCCACACAAATGCTTTAATATAAGTTCCTTACCCTTCAATTAATATTTGATGTTAGCAAATTTCTCTTTTTCAAAACCGCTTTTCTTCCCATTGCCATTCTGCTTCTTACATCCTCTGTACTTTGACCATAATACGTTTTTCTGCTGCCCATGTAACATAACTCAACTACCTTTCTTGTTCCTTACCAAATTTGATTCCTTCAACATAGCCCGATTTTCTTAGCATGTATTCCGTTACCCTTGTTTATTATCTCGTTAATGTTCATCATACACACTTCTTTCAATTCACTGTCCACTCCGTCCATACTCTTCGATGTCCTTTGCTGTCTTTGACGGAATTAAAATCTCATCGGCAAAATGCAGTGTTTTCATTTCTTCGCCTTGAAGTTTAATTCCTCTTCAAATATCTCCTTCATTTTATTCACAGCTTACTCAGTCTACAAACTGAATACCACTGAGGAAATATTAGAACTTTATCTTACACTCTTCGCATCAAATTTGTCCCTTTCATGCCCTTCGATTCTAAAAGCTTCTGTCTGGTGGTTGTACAAGTTGTAAATAACGTTCCGTTCAATATATTTCACCCCTACTGACTAGAAAAAGCGTTTTTCAATCAAAAACTTTTTTAGAATCTACTAAAGCTAAAAACGTAGTTCTGCCTTTCCTTAATCTACCTTTTAAGGAAAGTCGTATGGTGAGTATTGCCTCCCGTGTTATTACATTTCTCCTAAATCCAAACTGAGCTTCCCAGATGTGAGCGTCTACCTTCTGTAATTCGTGGTACAGTTTTGAAACTATGACTTGTTAAACTGGCGGTTCTGTAATTTTCACGCCTGTCTGTGCCTGTCCCTTTGAAAAGTGGTTTATTACGTTTGTCTTAAAATCTGAGGCTATTTCGACTGTCTCATAGATCTCTAGGGAAGTTCAAATAGTTACACATCTACATACATACTCCAAAATCCACACAAAGGTAGGTCATGGAGTGTACCTAGTAACAGTACTTGTTTCTTGGTTGTGGGTGCATATGTCTGGTGTCTGTTCTTTGGGACATGTCCAAAAGAACAGACACAACCTATATAAAACTTATAAAATATGCCTATGACGGACAATTATCCTTTCTTTAGTGCGGAGGCACATCTAGGACCTTACTCCTGTAGAAACCGCGAGTTTGAGTTGAGACTTTGTATCTGACGGGAAGCCAGCTTGAGTAATTAGTGCCGGCGTGGTGAGTGGTGACCGCTTTATTCTCTGTGGTGTAGGGGTCAGAACAACTGCGTAGCAAACAGTACACAGGGGTTCGTGTCCCGATTGGGTACATAATTTCTACGCTACCGATTCGCAGTTAATGTCATACAAACCGTGAATATGAAATTACTTGGTGTCCTCTTCCACTCTCAAATAGATGGGAAGATAAACGAATGCTTGTATGCATCTGTACGAGCCCTATTGTTTCATATCTTTGTGGTCTTTACACGAAATGTACGTTCGCGGTAGTAGGATCGTTTTGCAGTCCGCTTTAAATTCCGGCCCTCTAGATTTCTTCAACAGTATTTCTCAAAAATAACGTCGCCTTACCTCCAGTGACTTCGAGTTCCCGAAGCATCTCAGTATGATGCAACCTACCAATAATATAACTAGTCGGCCGCCAAGAAATGTTTCTAAGATTTCTTTAAATCGATCTTGTGGGAAACCATCAGTATTCAAGACGGAGCCGCACAAGCGTTTCCTGTGCTATCTCCTTTACAGACAAATCACATTTTCTCACAATTCCCCCAATAAACCGAAGTCTACCATCCGCCCTCCCCACCACTGTCCTCATATGCCCCTACCATTTCATATGGCTGTAGTGCGTTGCGCCTAGCAGCACACTACATCTACATTTACATAGATACTCTGCAAATCACGTTTAAGTGCCTGGCAGAGGGTTCATTAACCACTTTCATATCTTCTCTCTACCGTTCCATTCTCTAATAGCGCACGAGTAGAAAGAAAACCTAAATCGTCCCGTTTTCGATCTGATTTCTCTTATTTTATTGGGATGGTCCTGTCTTCCTAAGTAGGTGGGAGCTAGCAAAATATTTTCACATTCAGAAGTGGAAGTCGGTGATTGAAACTTCGCAAACACATCACGCCGCAATAAATAACATATTTCGTTTAATTATTTCCATCCCAATTCATGCAACATTTCCGTGACGCTTTCCCCCCGGTAACGTGATGAAACAAAACTAGCTGCCCTTCTCTGAACCTTACCAATATTTTCCCTCCCACCTGGTGAGGGTCCCGCAATGGGAAGCAGTACTCCAGGAGAGGACGCACAAGTGTCATGTAGGCAGTCTCTTTGGTGGAGCTGGTGCATCTTCGAAGCGTTCTGCCGATGAAACGTAATCTTTTGTTCGCCTTCCCCACAATATTTTCTGTGTGTTCTCTCCAGTCTCAGATGTTCGTAATTGTAACTCCTAGGTATTTGGTAGAATTTACGACCTTAAGGTTGGACTGATTTATCGCGTAATTGAAGTTCAGCGGATTTCTTTTAGTGGTCATGTGTATTACTTCACACTTTTCTTTATTTATCGTCAATTGCCAATTTTCGCACCATGTAGAAATTTTGTCTAAATCACTTTGCAGTTGCTTTTGATCCTCTGTTGACTTCACTAACCGATAAACGACAGCAACATCCGCGAACAGTCTAAGGGAGCTATTCAGATTGACTCCTAAATCGTTTGTAAACACAAGGAAGAGTAGGGGGCCTATAACGCTTCCGTGGGGAACGGCAGATTTCTGTTTTACTCGATGACTTACCGTCAATTAAAATGAGCTTTGTCCTTTCTGATAGGAAAACGTGAATCCAATTGCACAATTGGGGAGGTATTCCATAAGCACGCGATTTCATTAGATGCCGCTTGTGGGGTACAGTGTCAAAAGCATTCCGGTAATCCTGAAATACGGAATCGATTTGAGATACCTTGTCGATGGCACTTATCACTTCATGTGAATAAAGGGCAACTTTCCAGTCTTTGGGTCTTTGGGTCTTTCGCTGAGTGATCAGTTGTAAATGATAGCTAAGTACGGAGCTGTTGCATCAGCATACTCTGAGAGGAATCTAGTTGATATAGAATCTGGCCCAGAATATTTGTTTTTGTTTAGTGACTTAAGTTGTTTTACTACTCCAGGAACATCTACTTCGCATGTTGGCAGCTGTTCATGGATTGAATTCCGGACTATTCACTTCGTCTTCTTTGGTGAACGAATTTCGGGAAGCTGTGTTTAGTAATTTTGCCTTAGCAGTACTGTCTTCGGTAGTATTATCATTGCTAACGCATAGTGAAGGTATTGCTTGTGTTTTGACGCTAGTGTACTTCACATTTGACGAGAATTTATTTGGATTTTCTGCAAGGTTACGAGACAGGATTTCGTTGTGGTAACTACTATAGGCTTCTCACACTAGGTTGCGAGTTTCAGTAAAAGATTGCCAGTCTTGAGGTTTCTTTGTCTTTTTAAATTTTGCAAGCGTTTCTTTTTGCTTCTGCAACAATGATCTGACCTGTTTTGTGTACCACGGGGGTCTCGATTGCTACTACTATTGATATATTACAATGTTGTTGGATCGTTTGTCCTACTCACCTGCATAACTCAGTTTCATCCAACTCATCATCGACCAGCACCCTACTTCAGCTATTCAATTACGATGTCATCCTGTACACCACAGCACCATCTGTAAACAGCGCACGTCGTCGGAGGTTCGAGTCCTCCCAGGGGCATGGGTGTGTGTGTTGTCCATAGTTTAGGCAGTTTGTAAGCCTAGGGACTAATCACCAAAGCAGTTAAGTCTCATGGATCTACAAACATTTGAACATTTTTTTGTAAACAGCCGCAGATGGGAACTCATTTTGTCTGTCAGATAATTTATATGGATATAACATAATAACGAAACTATCACACTTTCCTGGGGCATTCTTGACGATACCTATGTCTCTGATGAACATTCGCCTTCGAGGACAAAGTACTAGCATGTATTACTTAAGCAGACTTCCAGCCACTCACATATTTCAGTGCCTATTCTATATGCTCGTTCCTTTGTTAGCAGTCTGCAGTATAGTACCGTGTCGAAATTCGAGATGTATGCACTCTGTTGTCCTCCACCTATACCTCCCAAAATGTCACGAGAAAAGAGGGCAAGCTGGGTCGCATGATTAATGCTTCCTAAAGCCGTGCGAATGCATGGACAGAAACCTTTCCATCTCAAGGAAATTTACAATATTAGAACAGAATATGTTCAACAGCAAACGGATGTTAATGATATTGGTCTGTAATCATGTGAGTCCGTTCTTTTGCCTTCAAGTGAGTCGCCTGTGCCTTTTTCCAGTCAATTGGATCTATGCGCTGGATCAGAGATTCAACATAAATGCGAGCTAAGTAAAGAACCAATGCCGCAGAGTACTCCAAGCAAAGCTGAATAGGTACCCCATCTGGACATGGGAACTTGCTGGTTTCAACTCTCCCAGCTGTTTCTCTCCACCAGCTTTTATTGTGAGGGGGACTGAGGTGCTCCACTCACGGTCTTCACGGCCACTACGGTCGGGGGTTCAAATCCCCCTTCGGGCATGGATATTTGTTCTGTCCTTAGTAATAGTTAGTTCATAAGTAGTTTGTAAGTTTAGGGACTGATGACCCCGTATTTGAGTCCCATAAGCTATAAAACATTTGAACATTTGAATTCTTATTACGAGGGTTGAAAGTTAAATAGATGCAACTATTTATTCACAACAGATACAAAAGCGTTACATATTTGCACCTGTTACTGTCCTTCAAAGTAGTCACCAGCGTTCTATAGAACCCGTTGGTCAGCTATGTTGACGGCGTAGTGTACCGTTAGCAGAGCATGTTTTTGACTGCCTGTCAAATCTCTGGAACAATCTGAAGCAAATGCACTGAGTTGTTCCTTCATTTTCCGAATCAAATGTTTGTTAAGCTTATGGGACTTAACTACGGAGTCATCTGCCGCTAAACTTACAAACTACTTATCAACTACCTTATTCTAAGGACGACACAAATATCCATGCCCGAGGGGGGATTCGAACCCCCGACCGTAGTGGCCGTGCAGACCGTGACTGAAGCGCCTCAGTCCCCTCGGCCACCGCGGCCGGCTTTCCGAATCAAATCAAGGTCACAAGGACTTAAGCTTTGCTAAAGAAGCGGCAACACTTTCTGCGCAACCCACCCTTCATTTTGTAGGACAATGCCCAGGCGCATACAGCGCAAGCTGTGGCTGCACTGTTGGGTCGATGGGACTGGTAAATACTGTACCATCCACCATACTCCCCGAACATAAGTCCTTGTGACGACAACACGGTCACAAGACTGTCAAATACAATTTGCTCAAGAGTCCATTAGGCGAATTATCTGTAAATGAAAATATATCGGAAGTGGTATGTGGAAGTGTGAACACGACACTCTGCAACCACTTAAAAGGCTGTTGCCACTTTTCAGGTAACACATATTTGTCAGGCCCTTCCACAGATACACCCCTTCTGCGGTTGTACCTACTAGCCGAGTATCTGTATTACTGAGTCACCTGTGGTTGTGACTGATGTCAACGAAAAATCTCCTTTGTGGAACTCAGATAGCACTGATGGCAGAGTACAACTAGGGACTGACATGATAAATAACTGCAACTTTTTCATACTGAACAGGGAAGGACGCTGGTGGTGAAAGTAACGTAGATCTTTCAAAAGGAAATGCAGAATGTCTTCCTCTAATGACAACCTCTAACTACTAACACATGGTGGGTATTAGGTAGGCCCACACACTGCGATCAACTGAAAAATGCTCGAAATGTTGAGTCGTCGTCATTACACACAGTCTAAGGCATAAATTATTACAAATCGCAGAACAGATATCCTGCAAAGAGCGTGGAGCAGCTGTGCTGATGGAAAAATCTGCATGGGAAAAACATCCTTGATCAACAGATCGATACTACGGAAGGACACTTAGGATAGAAGAAAGTACCACGAAAAATGTAAGACGGGCCTTGAAAGATAGAAAAGACTCGTCCTGTATCGGGACGCTAAAGAGATACACCAAAAATAATTAAAGGTAGCAAGGAGAGAAGACCACTGGAACAATTATGTTAAAATGCAATTACAAAACGACGTCTGAAAACAACAATTCAGGATAGAAACAGAACTATTTAAGACTCCGACGGTTTGTTGACCCTGAAAGAGGCCTGCGGCAGATCAGCAAAATTCATCTCGAACAGGTTCCTTCCAATGTCGTGGGAAGCGGACAAATGGCATTTCAACTTACGGTATTGCATTCATTACGCGAATCTCGATCACTTTCTTTTCCATACAAAATACATCAGTTTGAGAGTTCATGAGTGGTTTTTCGTTGCCTAGTGATTTATTCCAAAAATCTTCCTAACTATAGTGTGTCGCTTTTTCAGTTGACCACAATCGATCTTCAAACCCTATACCCGAATCACTTACAGACAGAGACAGACAGTTTGTCTGTACTGTAAATGAACAGATAATTTAAAATAAATGAGAAAATGTTTACTGATATGCTATCATTTATCGTGCAGTTAAGAGATCAAATGAACAAAACCAGCTGCAGAACAGTTTAAATAAGATACCTGTATGAAGTGAATATTTGCAAGTGAAGCAAAATAATTAAAACTGTGACGTAGTCCGCAAGAGAACAAAAGGAAATCCGCAAAACTTATCTCAGTAGATAAACCAATAAAAATCACAATTATTTCTACGACTAACGTGCATTAGAAAGGAAAGGTAGAAAAAGTTGTGGGTCAGTTGAACTGTGTTATATTGGCAGAAATACTGAAGAGACTGCTACATTACGATTGTTCGTCCTCTTTTGGAGTATTACTGATCGGTGTGCAAGCTTTTTCTTTGTATTACTACGATACGGGGGACGAAGGATCACGGAAATGACACCGCTACGACAAGGTACCCGTACCAAATTTAGATCGGGGTTTTTCTCCTCCACATGGTTAAATGATTAGCATAAGAAAACCAGGGACGTAATAGATCAAACGGAAAAAATGACATTTCCTTTCTTCCGCATGCTATTGGAAAATGGAATGGCACTGTAGTAATATTAAAGTGGTTTGATGAACCCTCTGCCAAGTAGTTCAATGTTATTTCTAGAGTAACCGGATCGCCAAAATATTCTGTCCGGATAATGCCCTGATCTGGCAGATAACGAGAGAGCAACATCATATAACGATGATACAATGTTAACTTTTCTGCCTGTGGTATTTATTTTGACATGGAGTATGTTTCGAACTTACTTGTAACAATTGGATTCCTTCGGTATCCTCTTTAGAATTTCTTGTTTGATGGTGTTCTCCTGCCAGAAAATACTCCACAGATACTAAAAATGAAAGTTTCTTTTCCTCCAAACAGATGTTTAAACTTTTTTCTTTCTTTATGTTCTTCTCAACAGTCTTAGTCTTGTTCCTCTTCGGGTGAAACTCTTTAAATATATTTTTCCACTTACTCATTTTGTCCTACACATTTGCTTCTGTGTGCTCCCATATTACAACATCTGATAGTACCATTGCTCTTGAATCATCTTCATAGCGCCTCAATGCGATCGGCCGCTCCGCCGCGGCGGAGGGGTTGAGACCCCACTTCCGGCCGGTAAGGAGTTTGAGGCGGGAGAGGGCTTTCAGGAAGGCGGTGTGGACGTGTGGGATTCAGGAGAGGGAGCGATCAAGGGTTATGCCGAGGTATTTCAGAGTGGGGATGTGACGGATGGGGCGGTTATGGGGGGAAAGGTACAAGTCAAGCCGAGTAAGGATGATTACATGACCTACTAGCTGAAAACCCGGCGTTGCCCGGGTGTTTCTTTATTTATTCGATCCTTGAGTTCGTACTTTTCCTATCCACTCCCTCTCTCCCTCTGTCCATCTCCTTGTTTCTAAAAACATGTTACATTTATCATAGAATATATAAGAAATCACAGGCAAAATTGCACTCGTTTCGAAGAATCCAATCACAAAATTCAACAATAATGATTGTAATAATATCACAGTGGATCACGTGATGTAATGCGCGAAACGTCAAATCGAATTTTTTTAAAGAGATGTATTAAAAGAAATTTCTATTGTACTGCTTTATTTATTTATTCTTATATTTCCTTATTCTTATGCTTATCCTTACAGAGAAAGAGCTAAAGACATTGTAGCACGAATAGACCAAAGATATGGTCTGTGGAATCACGTTTCGCTGTACGTAACCTCCTAGCTATAGAGTCGCAAACGTCATCGATGGCCTTCACTCCGAATTTTTTTATAATCTCACGACTTTCAACCACCATCCTTTCCACCCCTTTATAGCTATCGGCATGGAACGGCTATGGTGTACAACGGGAGACAACAATTACCCACAGACCATTCGTTTGCGTTCTGCACTTTTCGCTACAGAGCAAAATATTATCACACACACATATGTAGGATTTTGTATACACCGATAACTTTCCATCCAAATATTTCCACACTTTTATCATTATCAACCCTGAAGCAACAATGTAACCAATAAAACCATTTTCAAAGAGTAAATACAATTTTCAAAGAATCATTATTGTTCCGCATTTCGTGTTATATTCTTCAAATTACTAAATATCTAACAGATCACTATAAAACCTTGCCTAAAACCTTCATCAGGTATAAATTAGTGACTATACAAATATTTAAGGCTCTGCGTCTTGTCGTTTGGACGTGATAAGCGTACACCGAACAGACATTCACATTAATATATATAGATAAATAGCTATCAAATCGTCATAAAACCGTGCCTAAAGTCTTCCCCGTGTAGACATTAGTAACTGTACAAATTTTTAGCTCTTTACGTCTTGTGGTTCAGACGTGATAAACGTACACCGAACAGACATTCACGTTTATAGATATAGATAGTGATTGCCTGGGACTCCGTCTATTCTCGTGGGAAAATTAAATTGTGACATGTACGGTTTCTAAGAGAAGAATTACCGCATAGTTAATTATGTATCCGATCCTATTATTGTATTTACATTTTTTGCTTCAAATAAGGAATACCCTCGGGAGTAGGGAGAAGCCTCGTGACTCACCCTGTATACTCAGGTGAGTGGTTTGCAGAGCCGCCACAGCTGCAGCCTCAGCGGCGCGCTTAGGTCCCGCGGCCGGCCTCTGGTGCGGCGCGCTCGGCTGAGGCGGAGTGTCTGCGGGCCGCGCACTGCGCTAATCCGATAACGCCTGCGTCCGCCACGAGATCGATGCCGGCCAGGCGCTGCCGCTGCCGCCGCCGACCACCGCCACCCACGACCCACGACCCGCCCGCTCCCCGCTCACGACCGCGCGCTCCTATAAATCCTATCTGTTGCTATCCGGCCTCCCGGCACGAGATCAAACAGGTAAGTGTTTCCGCGCGCGGGGGCTCGGAAAGAAAAGTGGGTGTAGGGGAGGCGCCCGGGGGTAGCCGGTGTCAGCGGTGTACACCGATTTCATAAATCAGAGATAACAACTATTTCCCTCCCCTGCCCTCCTCCCTGCGCACCAAAGCCTCTTTTTATTTCCGCGCCATAAACTCTGAGACTCCCCTTACGGCAAGCGGAAAACCCACCCCTAGCGCCAAATGGTGGAGGAAAATTGCGATATCCCCTCGAGTTGCAGTTATCGATAAGTCAGCCTCCTGACCCATGCACGCCGCCAGTTTGTGGGATGCTATGGCTAATCGAATAGTGCACTCTTGATTGGTGCGTATACTTGCCGAACACGACCTGCTTTATACACTCTTGGAAAATGAAGAAAGAACACCACCAGTTCGACAACCCAGCAGAGGGAAACTTTACTGGCACACTGTTGAGAATGTATACAACGCACGATCACACAAGGAGAGCCTTACGCACGTGAGTACAGTCCCCAAAGCATGTGCAATGTCCATGTTAGTACCGAGTACACCCGCAATTCAAGTTGTAATTCTTCCATGGAACCGATCGTAGAGGTACCGATGTGGTCCTGTGGAATGGCCTGCGATGCGGTTTCAACCTGGTGCTTCGGTTGGGCCTCCTTTCGTGCCGCTCATGCAGACCGCCCAACGTGACGATTCAAGCGGTCCCAAACATGCTCAATGTGGGACAGATCTGGGCATAGTACTGGATGAAGAACATATCTTGTGGTACGGGATACATGTGGACATGTTGGTGCATGAGTGATAACAAGACGGGTTGAATGGTAGTTTCAGTATACCGTGAACTGTTCATTGTTCTCTAGACTGTCAGTGGAGGAGAACGGCCAGTGTAGAATATGGTTCCGCAACAATGATGCACGATAATGCGTGCCGTTATCCCCCTCTCACGTCCCAACAGCGTTCAGCCCGCCTCCGGTGGTGTCACGGTAGGCACTTATGAAGAGACGAGTGTAAATGTGTTGTCTTCAGTGATGAGAGTCGCTACTGCCTCTATGCCAGTTATGGTCGTACGCGTGTGTGGCGTCGTGCAGGAGAGCGGGAAAATCTGGACTGTACGCGACACACGTGGCCGACACGTGGCATCGTGGTGTGGGGAGCCCTATCCTACACCAGCCGTACTCCTTTGGTGACCGTCGGCACAAAACTGAACAGTAAAACCATAATTCTACCCGTCTTGCCACCGTTCATACAACTAGAACGCGATATGCTTTTCCAACAGGACAGTGAATTAGCACACGTATCCCACACAACCCAAAGTACCCTTCTAGGTACACGTCAACTACCCAGCCAATCATTATCCCCATACTGATAATGTTTGGGACCGCATGAAACGTCATGTTGGGCAGTGTGGATGAACGGCACGAAATCTGGCCTAACTGAGGTATCAGGTGGAAACTGCATGTCAGCCGTTTCGCAAGACTACATTCGGCGCCTGTACGATCGTCTCCGTGGGAGAATTATAGCTTGTATTAATGCAAAAGTAGGGAATACACGGTAGTACCGTCTACATATGCACTCGTGCCTGCACTCACTTGCGTATGGCCAGTATGATCGTGTGTCGTAAACATCCTCAAGAATCAGTCAATAAAATTTCCTACTGCTGGGTCGACGAACTCATGGTGTTCTTTTCTCATTTTCCAGGAGTCTAGAAATGTACTCGGTAGAGAGATCGACACTAATTATTACTTATACAACACAAACAACACTGCCTGAAATATCCCCAGAAAACAAGGTAGAACGTAAGTATCCGTCAGAACAGTAAGTATCACATTTTCTTTCACGTTCGTTTAATTCTCAATTTGCGTGAGGCCGTTCCCCGTCGGGAGTTCGAATCCCCCACGGGCATGGATGTTTGTGCTGTCTTTAGTATAAGGTAGTTCATGAGTAGTTTGTAAGTTTAGGGACTGATGACCCCGCAGTTACGTCCCATAAGCTTAACAAACATTTCAACATCTTTTAATTCTGAGTTTTCGGTAGCGTGATTCTTAAACGCTAAAGCAAGTTAACTGGTTAAGTTTCTAGCATTTTGCAGAGGTGCTCTTCAGGATATTTCAACCTGATACGACCTTTACAAAGTGGTCTAAAGTTGGGTATTTCACTACCTGTAGTGTTTCATTAGCACGCGACCGACACTTAAAATCATTTTGTTCAAAATGTTTCATCCTTTTTCGTTACATATGCTTATTTATGTCTCAACATAGTCACTCTTGAGAGGAAAGACAATTATCCTGATACCATCACTGTATAATGGTTCTCCTTGTTGACGCACTACCATCTATACTTCCACAGATTTATCACTACCCTAGACAAACCGTGAAAAGTGTTATTTAGGTTTAGTTAACAGACGAAAAGCTGGTTTGGTCATTTTCGGAGTGAATGTAGGGCGATGGAGAACAGTCAGTCCAAGGCGTCAGCTTCTTGCACATCTCGCTTCTGCCACGTCGGTTCGACAATGACATCCTGCTGGAGAAGGTACTACTTGTGTAAACTAACACAAACAACTAGTGCTTCCAAGAGTCTGTCGCAGTACGTAGCAGAGTTTGTGGTGGTATCTTTAGGCATTTATACCACATTCAGTGTCCCGTGAATCTTTCATAACACAATGATCACGGATGGTGAACACAGCTTTTACCAACTAAATCAAACTTGTCATAGAGCAAAAGGAATGATTGACAAATCTAAAGTTTATGTTATATGAGGAGTGAACCAGCCAACAGTGGCAGAGTTCCGTTTCATAGATTCCTCGAACATACTTTTAAATGGCAGAGGGTCGCAACCGGTGAGATATCTTCGATGAATGTAGTATTTAAATGGAATAGGTGCCGGCCACGGTGGCCGAGGGACTGAGGCGGTTCAGTCACGGTCTGCACGGCCACTTCGGTCGGGGATTCGAATCCCCCCTCGGGCATGGATATTTGTGCCGTCCTTAGTCTTAGCTAGTTCATAAGTAGTTTGTAAACTTAGGGGCTGATGACCCCGTAGTTAAGTTCCATAAGTTCTACAAACATTTGAACATTTGAAATGGAATAGGTATTGGAGCAGTATGACGGGAAAAAAAGGATAAACACTTTAGTGCGTAGTTTCAACCTTCGATACTTCGTATTATTGTTTAGGAGTTCATAACGCTACCGATGAAGCATGGTGATTGTGGAGAACTCGATACGTGTTACTGACGAATCTTGAAAACATGAAAGTTGATTTTTAGAGGCTTTTTGTGCGTTGCATCCAGTGGATGTGGCTGTTTGATATTTGAGTTCTGAATTCCCGAGAAATAAGTTGAAAAACATTACAAAAATCCCAGTCCGTGTGGCATCCTTTTCAGACAGTTAAGTGAGGGAGGAATTTTAATATGAGAGGGCACTGTATTTCCACAGCAGTAAAATGGAGACAAAGAAAAATAGATGGTGGATATCGACTGCGGAAAACAACTACAAGAGATTGTCGCCTGGTGGAGTTAAGTAAAGAGTATGGCTTACTCATTTCGAACATTTATTTTATATAAAAGAGGTTTACGTACTCATAATAGAACAGGACACACCGAAATGTTTAAGACTGATCTTATATTTCTAAAATGTAAATTTTACAACCAAGTATGAATCTATAAGACATTTTCTGGACATTTTATTATGTAACCATATTGAAGTAGATTTAAAATTTAAAAATTGCAGGTATGAAGAGAGATAAGATGATACGACCTGGATCAGTTACGGAAACCTATGTTATTGAAACTTTGAAATGGGAGATTGTGCAATAACTGACTCACACAGTAAGACACTAAAAGACAATTTGTAACGATGAGAGATGAAACCTTCCACCGCAGAGATATAAACAGAAAGAGGAGACCTGACACAAACTTTTGGATATCACAAGTGATACTGAATTAATTCATAAAAGAGAACATAGAAAAGTTTATGGAACGAAATACATGGAGTGGAGATGGGGAAAAAAAAGAGAAAAAGAATGCAAAGGAAGTGCAAAATAGCTATACAAAAGTGGTTAGAGGGCAAATGAAATTCTTGGATATGTGAATAACTACAGAAAACTTTAGAAACTGCTCACAGAGAAACTTAACAAATATCTTGAGAAAAGGAAACCTGTTCTATGAATATCAAACTCTTACAGGTTTTTGACAGTACTCAGCAAATAATTGAAAACAGAACGTTAACATCTATGCCTGACAGCTTCGGTCCAACATGCAGGTAAAATTGAGCTCAATTGTATGAACAGAGTATGCAGTTTGTAACTGATGGCTGTTGTACTGAGGTATGTATTGCTTTTCATCATAATTCTATGGCGTATAACGTTGCGGTACCGGTAGTCTGATCCTCTATATGACAGATGGCCTAGTCTCATTGTCACTGGCTACGTTCGGTTTGCCTAGTGAGATCGTCTTTCTTTATGAGGCAGTTAGTGAGTAATTATGGCTTGTGTGGATTGATGTTGTGAAATTTGTATCTCTGACTTCATCTGCTGATAGTATTGGGAAAACATAGCCGGTCGCGATAGACGAAGGGACTGAGGCGCTCCAGTCACGGTCTGCACGGCCACTACGGTCGAGGGGTTCGAATCACCCCTTGGGCATGGATATTTGTGCCGTCCTTAGGATAAGCTAGTTGATAAGTAGTTTGTAGGTTGGGACTGATGATTCCGTAGTTAAGTCCCACAAGCTATACAAACATTTGAACATTTTTGGAAAAAATAGTTGAAAATGTAATGTGTGTCTTGTATGAATGAGTAGTTAAATCATTGATAAGTGATGAAATGTTGTGAGATTCGCATTATTTGAAACTTTGCACTTAATACCAGAACATGACTTCTCTCGCAACTCTAGGAGGAATCATCATCTCCAGAAGACGATGACAAGAAATTTAAGCAAATAAGGTGTAGTTCTAACTACTCCATCTCGAACTAATTTCTGTTGCTGATGTTCTCGACTGTACCTACCGGGCCAATTTATAAATAACCGCGAATCTTTAAACGAGATTATCGCAGTCCACTTGTGGCTTTCATTAAAACGTTAATATTTGCCATGGTTTCAACAAAAGCTAAAAGTATTTTCATCAGAATAAGTTTAAAATTACTTTCAAAATATTTGCCACATTAGAGTGACATCGTCATGTAAAATGAGTCACTCAAAAGTAGGAGTACGAATCTTGACACTGGAAGACATTAAGAATGTGAGGGTAGCAGTCGTCCAATTCTTATAGCTTTTCATTTATTTATTTACATTTCCTTTCGTAGTAATATTACATGATAAGAGAAATGCTGCTGTAATGTGGTATTTATTCTTTATCTTATGAAGGCACGTATAGATGGCCTCGCAATCATGGTAAAAAATACAGTTTTCAACAATGCAACAGTCGGTTGTGATCAGTTTTATTTATATGTAATATCGACCTTGAGCGCACCATCAGTAAGGATTTTCCCCTATCACTTAACTGGGGATGTAGGGTGTTCACAGCACCCCAGCTGTAAAAGTTTACTGGTATTTAGTGAAGCATGTTGGTCACACCGAGGAGCGGCTTGATACCTTGTTTCAAAGGGATGTACATTGTTGTGATACAATTGTTCGCGTTTTTAAAAGTACGCAAAACTGTACACAACATGTTTTATACGCAAGGGTGCTGATAACACCCCACCTACCTAGTAGTGCGACTTTCTGTGTCGATTGGTGCACATCATGATGTCAGATGTAGAGGACTAAAAACCTCTCAGAACGATGTTGGAGGAAGTTTTTAATGATAATGAAGGCTGTGAGATTCCAGAGTTTGAAAATTCCGATGACAAAGAATTAGAAGGGCAGTGCGAACTGAAAGTGATCAGACTCATGACGATACTGCTGGAGATATGGAATCCTCCTTTTCAGCAGCACCGGAGAGGTTTACGGTTAGTGGCGATAAGGTAAATAAATGGCTGACTATACCGAAACCTAATAATATCATAACAAGCAAGCAAAATATAGTAACTCAGCTTTCTGGAACCAAACTAATTGCTAAAAATTGCAAGACTAATGTAGAATACTTGCTGTGCTGACAAATGCGCAAAGAATTCGTTCAGTAGTAGAGTGCACCAACCTTTATATTTATCCTCCGTTCTTAAAAAGAGCTACAGATTCCGCTGTACCAAGTTCCATCCCACTGATGGCAGCTAAGTTCTCAAACATGGAAGAGTTTATTCTAGCAGTTCAAAAAAATAAATGTACATCAGGAAGATTCAAAGTTTGTCCAAGAAATGCTGACCAAAAAAAAAAAAAAAAAAAAAAAAAAAAAGAAAACTCTTCTATTGCAAACGTAACTAATTTAAATCATATGAAAACCATCTGCAGTCAATATATTAATTCAGAATCTTCTTCCAGTGACAATGAAAATGTTCAATGTGGAAATGTGATTTTTCTCTAGTCTTTTGACATGAAAGATTGTTTTGGCTGTTAACATCTCTCTATAATTTGAAAATGGTTAATGCTTTTCTTAATTGATTAATTTGAAAAATAGTATGAATACGAATGTTTGAAATCACACAAATTATTGATTTATTGGTTATGGATAATTATTCTAATACCTCAGTGATTAAAATTATTCTTAAATAAATTAAAGAAACACTGAATGCTTTGTTTATTGTATAATAAATAATTTAGGAATAAAATTGAAACCTTAGTGTGGTGTCACACAAGTCTGAAGTGCGCGCCACGTACTTTCGCCACGCGCCGCCATGCAAGCACGGCGCGGCGTTCTTACGACTTCAGCCACGAGCGCCCTGTGCTGCAAACCCGCTCGTGGCCGCCACTGACCTGTATCGGTCACTTGGGAATCAGACAGGCACTAGTAAAGTCTCTCATCAGTAGGCAGACCTCTACGTAGCTAAACTATGTACCAGCATTCCACTAGTCTGCTGCCCTCCAAGTTAAGTACTGTATAATTTCTACGAAATATACATCTTGTTCTAATCTAAGTGTTTCTAGTTTCTGCTGTCCCACTGGCTGGTCACATGCGTACCCTCAAACGCGTGCATCCCATTTCCCTGTGTCGGTCTCTCTCTACTCGGCCACCGACACCCAGGACAACAGGCGGCAACGAGACACAAAAGTGGCGACGAGGATGGGGTACAAAACTTAGTATCATATTTATGTATGGTCCTGTGAGCACCCCACGTCTCTAGTTATGATCTGAATGCTCACCTCCCCAGTTAAAGGATTAGCAGGCGGATAAATAGGGCGAAATGAGAGGACAGACTGTAGAAGTTATTACAAGGTGCTTCATTCAAAGAAATAAAGACTACTATCAAAAATAATAAGTACCTCATTGTACCATGTCTAGCATTTGCTAATGATCTCACCCTATTGTCCAAAAGTATGGAGGAGGCTACTCATCAACTACAGAGCCTATATAATGTTGCAGTAAAATCCGGTTTGAAAATCTTCATACAGAAGACAGAGTTCATCACAAATATCAAGCAGGCTTCTTCTACAATCCCACTAGGAAACAATAATATCTCTAAAGTTCCTGCAGTCAAGTACTTGGGAGAATGGATTTCAGCAAGTGAGAGCGAAACCTTGGCCATAGACGCCAGGTGCAGCAAATTAGAGAGAGCCTATACCTCAAAGTACCTATCCAAGAACTTAAAACTGAAGCACTACAACTCAGTAGTAAGACCCTCTACACTCTATGCCTCCGAGTGCCTCTTGATGAATCGAAATTGCCCACCCAGGAAACTAGAACTTAAAGAGATGAAGATCCTGAGGAGAATATTAGGACCCATAAGAGAGGAAGACGGTACTTACAGAATAAGGCACAATTACGAACTGTATGACCACCAGGAAGACATAGTCACATGTATGAGAGAAAGGCGACTGCCCTCCTACGGGCACATTACTCGCCTGAATAACTCAAGGCTAACCAAGAATATCCTCACAGTGACAAGCAGGGGAAAGGCGTCCAAAGCTAAGTGGTTCACCTCTGTTAAATCAGACTTAGAGGAATTGCAGATCCCATTACAGATAACCGAGAACCGAACTCAATACCGTCAGGCCATTCTACATGGAGTCTTCCCACTATCTCTCACAAGCAAGAAGTGTACAGGCACCACCAGACCTAAATGGACGGATGAGAGGAAGCAGGCTCAGAGCAAGAAGATGAAGGCGTATTTGGCCAAGAAAAAGCAGAAGACCCTAGCTGAAAGTTAAGACGAGCCTCGTGGTCCCTAGTAGGCCGAAACGAACTAAGAAAAAAAAATAACTGGGGGGGGGGGGGGGGACGAGATACGGTGTCTTGCCCCACCCAAGTTTCAAGTTGGGGGTGGGGGGCCGATGTTATATTCCTGGCCTGTGGCCACTTCATATTTGTGGCCGCTGGCCGTTTCTTTGCTAACATCGTACGTGTCTTAAACGCGGAAGAGAGACAGAGGTGCAGTATGTGGGGAGCAGTAGCATATGGCACAGTAGGTGCTGGTTCCCGTGGGAAAGCCCGCCTATGTTACTGGTACTCTCCTCGCATTGGCTGCTGCATTTCACGTCACGTGATTTCTTATGAAATTACTTTTGTTTATTATATACTAAATATTAATTATTCAGAGCTGAGAATTTATGATACATATCTCTCAAGGACTGGCTAGATTTTGACAGTTTAAAAAGTTTAAGGTGCCTTCTCTTATTGTAACAAGAGAAGAGCGATTTTGCAGAAGGCGCGCGACGGCCCTGTTTTGGCGCGAAATAGAGCGTCAGGTGCCCTCTAGTCTCGCAAAGCGCCGCAGTTTCAGTCTATACGCGCCCGACCGCGCCGGTCATGAGTAAAGATTTTTGTAACAGTGATAACAGTCGAGATCTCAACATGAACTATGGGCAGCATAGGCCGTATCATATTAACAATAGTTGCTCATTTTTTTATTATTTATTCAATAAATGGCATCCTGACAATTAAAAATCTCGCGAGTCGCTTATTATGCTTCCATCACACAGAAATTATTTGAGCCTCACTTGTATGCTGTAGAAGAACCAACGACCTGTGTGCTGTCTTCTGCGCTGGGGACACAACTATAGAAGACAACAGGTTACTCTATGCTTTCCATAACGACATGGACAGCAACTACGGCACCTCGTGCGTACGGGCGGTACAAACGCACACTGCTACGCAACAGCATCCGCAAGGATGTGGAGGTTTTAGGGGACTTGTGGGAGGAAGCAGTACTAACTTCTCCGTCCGCAAATAAAACCCTAGGAAGCTTGTACCGACTGCCCCTCCTGCACTCCCCCACAGTAATTTCGTAGAAGTTTGCTACTATGTAATGATATAATGCAGCGCTCGGCTCAGCCGTATGGTGCAAACGTCATATTTGACTATGGAGACTGAGGCGTTCTGTAACACAAATCCAGAGCGATCCTAACGTAAGACGTGCCGAGGAATTTCATCACTGCAGTGGAGTTCGTCTTGGAGTTCACCTCCCAGTATGCCTATGTGGTGGCTCCGCGGATGGGCTCGGCAGCGACGCGCATGCGCAGTGCGTAGTGACGCCAGAGCGCCGCGCCGGCAGTATTGGCTGCGCGGGAGGGAGCCGGGATTCCACTTCTGGTGGAGTGATACGGACAGAGGAGCGGCGGGCGGCGTCTAAAACAATCGAAGGGCGCGAGAGGAGGCGGCGTGGGAGGAGCGGGGGGGGGGGGGGGGTAGCGTTAATAAACGCGCCCAGAGGTGGCGGCGCGGCCTAATAAGTCGGCGCCACTGACTAGTTGCGTGCCACAACGCTGGCGCCGCCCGCGCTCCGCTTTTGTTCGGCCGGTGAAATTTGGGCCGCCCGACACGGCTCTAATTAGTCGCGATATTGCGCGGCGCACAAAAGGTGAGCCGAGGTGAGGCCGCGCTCAGGTCGCCGGGTTATTTTGTGCCCGCGGGGGTTCCCCGCGTCCGGTGCGGCGCGCAGCCGGCCGTTAGCGGCGTGGGGCGCCGCAACACGCCGTGGGCGGTGACACAGTGGCGCCGCGTTAAGCGCCAGTTAGTGCATTGTTTCCGCGATGCACTTGTCCGCAAAGGGACCGCCGGAAGTAGACCTGACACCACTTACACAGATACACGAGCACAGGCGCACTAGCTCGTAGCTTGGGATGTTGATGGCAGTAACCGTGGCTGCAATCTATCGTTTGACGAAAGATTGGAATAAAGTTTAAAAAGAATGGAAGATTTAATTTTCAAAAAGGCACCGACTAACACTGTTCTCTAACAGATCACTCACCAGCAGATATTCTGTCCCAGGCGATCGGACTTACTTTCTCCAGTAGGATGATTTACAGTAGAAGTACAGTAGTCCGGCATCCCGCACCTGCAAGATTTACCTAAGCACGCCTCCCGTCAGACACATATTTCCTTCTTTACCCTGCCCAAAGTACTCAATTTATTTTAATTTCCAGCTGATGTGACAAATTCTGTGAGTATGAAAGAATAAGAAGTGCAGGATTAGAAGTGACATCTGTTGTTTCGGAATAGACGGCACATGTATATACTGGGTGATCAAAAAGTCAGTATATATTTGAAAACTTAATAAATCACGGAATAATGTAGATACAGAGGTAAAACGTGACACACATGTTTGGAATGACATGGGGTTATATATATATATATATATATATATATATATATATATATATATATATATATATATCATTCCTCAAAAATACCTCTAGTCGAGGAATAATGTTGTGAACAGCACTTTAAAGCATCTTCGGAGTTATTGTAAGGCTTTTGCGTATCGCTAGAGATGTCGGTCGATCACGATATACTTCCGACTTTCGGTAACCCCAAAGTAAATAATCGCGCGGACTGAGATCTGGGAACCTGGGAGGCCAAGCATGACGAAAGTGGCGGCTGAGCACACGATCGTCACCAAACGACGCGCGCAACAGATCTTTCACGCGTCTATAAATACTTTTTTTTTTTTCTTTTTGGTTCTAATAAAACTTCATGTCATTCCAAGCATGTCTGTCAATTTTTACCTCTCTATCTACATTATTCCGAGATTTATTAAGTTTTCAAATTTATACTGACTATTTGATCACTCGGTATAAAACATGCCGCTGACAGGCAGTGATCCCTTCGTTTATGGGAGGGATGGTTAACTTTTGGGCCCTTACTCTTGCGTGAATCAGTTTCAAAACTACGAGCTTGAGTACTGTGGGCAGGATAAAGCTGACAATTTTACCTGACGAGAGGCGTACTTAGATTGACCATGCAGGTAGGGTGATTACTGTACCCTCAGTGGTGTAGTGTTCAACGCAGCTGCCTGGAAAGCATGAGACCCGGGTTCGAATCCCGGTTGGGTACACATTTTCAGCTTTGCCCATTCGCAGTTGATGTCATATATTCTATGAATGTTTTGGTTTTCCTTAGATTCTTCCGCTACCACAGTCTAACATACACAGTCGCGACACTCACTGCTGTGAAAGTTGTTACCAACTGACAGTTGCAACGACACTAGCGCTCCTAGTGGTGGGCAAGGTACCGTAAGAGAAATTTTAGTCTGTAATTACTTTTCTACGTGATTAACAAAAAGGTTCTGTAATTTTTGCATTCCATACATTAGTAAAATTTCGAGAGACATAAATACTCGTGAAAGAAAATATAAACAACTACTTATTCATGAGGAAGAGCAATATGTGTATATTTTGTAGCCTACTACGCTGAAAGTGAGAGAATATAAACAAACGAGAAAGATTAATTCCTGTTCCTATAAGAATGGGACTTTCTTTGACGTGTAAAAATTCGATATGAATTCTAATGATTCGATCATTTTTACACTTCTTTCGTCTTTCTTATTAAGCCATGCACTTATGAGTATAATTACTTTTGATTATAAAAGGCATGTCTTGCAGATTCCTGGCGTTTCTGCTTCAGATGTAGTAACAATTGTCGAATTGGTTTCTGCTTTGTTGGGAAACTGTGTTTTTGCTTTTATTATTGTTTTTATTCTGACGGTCACGTTTTTGAGGATGTCTCATTCATCTAAAGTTGTAGTGGCTGATCTGTTATACTCAATAATGTAGGCAATGCATTCCATATGAGTTTCTTATGTGCAAGACTTATCGATTTGGCTGGAAATGTAATGAAGAAATACTGTCATTTCTGGGTAGAAAACCGACGCCTATCTTTAGATGATTGGGTTTTCCGTTGTTTATTACTAATTTCTGCTCTTAAAGAAACTGAAATTCTTGATTAAAAAGTCGATGTTGAGATAATGATAAGTATACTATCCTGTGACGTTCCGTTTCATACCCTGCAATGGTTCTTAGGAAACCGTATAAACATAAATGTGGATTTATTTTCCGGTTATTAACTATTTTTATGGCATTACATGCCTTCCCCGTTGTAAAAAGACTATGTTAAAATCAATTTAAACGACACTATTCACTCTCATCTGATTTCGTATTGAGAAATGCACCTCGCCAACCGCTTGTAGCACTGCTGTCGTGGCGTATAACGAAAGTCAGTGGAAATGTCATATATATATATATATATATATATATATATATATATATATATATATATATATATATGTGTGTGTGTGTGTGTGTGTGTGTGTGTGTGTGTGTGTGTGTGTGTGTGTTACACTGTGCCGCTGCTCTTGCAGTTACGCTGACGTCACCGAGTGACTGTTAACAGAAGGTGATCTGCTGCATCGCCGGTCATATCAATGTTTCGCCAGCATTGGTCAATGACGCAGACGCCATTGTTGGGATCGGAAGCATTCGGACATCACTCGTCACATATCGGCCGTTACTGTAGTATACTGTATTATTGTGCTGACATCGTTTTTCGCCAATAAAACAGTGGTGACCGTCATATCATAGTGATCTGGGGAAGTCTTTAACATTTTAGCAGTGACAATGTTATTGAAACCCAAACCTTCTTCAAGCTCTAATCAGGACTGGAGCGTAAGCACATAACTCTGACCATCAACCGGAAACTGGAAATCATCAAACACACGAAGAAAGGGGAGAACCGAAATATTTTGTTGACCGAATTTAATACTGGTTCATCAAGCACTTATCACATAAAAAAGTATGAAAAAATGTAATTTGATTCTCAATCGGTGCTTCTGAACTCATTGACTTACATATTAATAAAAATAACTTTTATGCCAAAAATAACGTTCTGTAAAACAAAAAGATATACGACATTTTCGAAGTTAAACTAAAATATTGTACAGTGTCGTGTACGAATGTGAAGTAAAATGTATTGGAAATGTTGGAATTGTCCTAATTTTGAGCAGAATTCATTAAAATGATGATTCTGCTAATCATTATATAAGTGCAACACACAGCGCTACAGCTGTTTTCACTGTATGGCTTAACCTATACCAGCAGTGGCAGATAACCATAAGCAATGTACTTTGAAATCTTTTTTTACATTTTCTTTGCCGGTTTATTATTACTCTGTAATTTTTGTAAAGATTATCCATTTCATATTGAAATGTAATGATGTCTCCAATGTCCGCTCATCACCTATTGACTCATGTCTTCTATTAATCATTCTGATCACTGAGACTCCATAATGTTTTCAGAAATAGATATTCGTAGTGCGTGTAGACTGAAAGTACACTCTAGCGTTCTGTAAACTGATATGAACCTTCTTGACAGGTTAAAACTCTGATAAAGTAGGATATTCCTGGCAAACTCTCGGCAAAAATTTTTTTGCTTCTTGCCGACGTTCTATCGTTGCTTGCGCTGGTAGTTTAGTTATTAGTTAATTTTTTTTCAATAGAGAGTACATCAAATACTCTAAACACACTGAGCCGCTGTGCCAGCCTCCTTCTGAGCTAAACATTTATATGTCTATTAGGTTAAATTAATGCTTTTTTCATGGATGATGAATATGACAATTCGTAACGTTGTGGGGCTGAGAGTTTAATAAAAGTTACCTTTATATGATACTAGCTGTAAACTTGGCGTTGCCCGGATGTTTACTTATCCTACACTCTTGTAGTCCGCCTCCCCACTCTCTCTGCACCCACATCTTTTTCTCCCATCTATCTTTTCCTTTCGACGTTTCCCTCTGTCAGCAAAGTTTTCTGCAAAAAATTATGTACCCAGTGATATTCCTCTTTGTTTAAAGGTCAATGTGTGCAAAAATTCGTAAAGATTGTAGCAACACTATGAATTTTGTAAAATTCCATAAGTTAAGTAGCCTCCACCATGCACCGAAAGACATTCTATACAGACAGTGACATTTGTCTTGTTTTAAATGTAGAGTGTCGAAAATTTCATCAATATCGCAACAAAACTATAGATTTCTATGCAATAGAAATGCAGGGTTACAGTGAAAAACGCATTTTGTTGTTCTCAAATATTCTAGTTTTATTTCATGAATCCTTGTTCTGACAATAACGAAAACAACATAAAAGGATCTGTGAAATCGGTGGAGCTGTTCTCAAGTTATGGCGCTACCAAGGTATTTAGGGACCCATTTTTATGTTGCAAGGTACCCTCTACAATGCATCGTATGAAACTTAAGGTCGACGTTGACCTTCCTCTTGTTTAAAGGTCAAATTTCGTGATCCTGTTGGAGAAGTATGCTCCGCCATGCACCTATCACAAAATACTTTCCTAGCGGACGTTTTCTGCCTATAAACTACATTATCGCCAAATTTTAGCGTCATAGGTAAAGTAGTTTTCGAGATTTCGTGTTTAGTCACTGGGTGAGTGAGTGTGCTTTCGCTTATATATAGATAGAGATTAAGAAAAAAAATTACTTAAATTTGGATGCAAGAGAATTAAGGGAGACAAAAATAAATAGTAACATGCAAATCTGTAATACTAACTTTATTTGATACTAGGCCATGCCTGATGCGACAGTTTGACGGCGTCTACAGCGAAACTGTTGTGAGCGATAGACTTACTTTCGTTTCATCATTTTGTGGGTGAGAGGGGGGAGGGGGGGGGGTTCAGTCAAACATCGCTTCATAAACGTCCGAAATTACATTCAAACTTTGTTGCAGGTCCGTAACTACTCCCATTTTCCAATAATTGATGCATACGTCTAGGTATTCTCACGCGGTGGCTCTCAGTATTTATGACGTCAATCTCCTGAGCTATGTGTCATGCTCTTTTGTTTTTGGCTCAGGAACCTTTGTGAACGTACGGTGAACAGTTCACGAAAGTTCCAACTGAATGAATGGTTTATGACCACGTAGAGGACATACAGACATACATTCATTTATATAAAAGTCAGTCATTTATTTGTTTACTAAATTACTAATTTATATATAAAAATACATGCAGTGAGTAGCATGAGCTGTTACTCAGATATTATTTTAATTTCTTTATAAATTATAGTTGTCTATTTCTCAGACTCTAGACGCCATTTAGTTAATGAAAAAATGACCCTGCCTAGATCCTTAAATACGTTTCTGCAGAATGTTCTTAGATGGTTTCCAGTAGTTCTTCTGATTAAACTATTTTTGCGATGAATACGATTTTACTTAGAGAAGAATAATATCAAAATGTTGTACCACACAAGTCAGTAAAATGGATATAGTTACCTAATATACTGAGATATTTATGATCAAAATTTGTAATAACCCTGATGACAGAGGTAGTTGGAGTCAAACATTTCAGTACATTATCAATGAGTTTCTTTTTGTTCAGTCTCTCCTTTACAATTTATGAAATTTTTGCCTTAGCTATAGATTTATTTTCAGTGTCTATAAACACATAGATACGTGTCGTTTTGAACTACTCATGGCCTGCCTTCAAAGCTTTTGGTCTGCTGATACGTCGTCATCTAGTTTTTTAATTTGCCAGAATTTTTCATGTGATCCTGGCAGAACTAGCACTTCCGGTAGAAAGGGAGACATTAGTTAGAGACAGTTGTGGCGATGTTTCCATATTGATGTTTCCTGTCCACTGTGGAGTGTGCACTGATATGAATGTGCCTGCCTGCCTAAAACTGTGTCTCAGACCACAATTAGAGATTCGAACCGTTTGGCTTTGGGTGCCGGGAAAGAAGTTCTAAGGACTGCCCGTTCAGTATGCACGGGTATCTCATTCGACAAAACGCTAGTCCGGTAAAGTAAGGTCTTGTGTTCGAATCACGGTTTGGCATTCAGTTTTAATCTGCCTGCCCTGTGGACAGAGATGACTATTACGTAATTGTTGTTCTTGCCCTTAATTTCTATATGGTTCCCTTAAGACGTTGCACTGACCACTTGGTGAGGCGATCGGTGTGGCACTCAGTGCGTCATCCACTGCATACCTGAGGCAGCTAGAGCATAACTAATTTCTGTGACTGAAGGTCCTTAATCTCATGTTTGGTATGTTTATTCAATTCTCTAATCAGCACATTTAGCATATTGATGCAAGTCACATCTCAGCTGCAATTGTGATAGTAACTTAAGCTAAGTCCCTTCTAATGTGCAGGATGTAAGAGACTGAATTAACAGCTCAGCGTGCACGACCGTATTGTCTGGTTTATTTGGTCTGATACCTGTACAGAGAGCTCTAGTTTAATTTTTACTCTTGGGAAACTAGATGAGAGACATTAACGTTTGATTCGATTCTACATCTACATACATACTCCGAAATTCACCGTAAGGTGCGTGGCGGAGGGTACACTGTACCACTACTAGGCATTTCCTTTCCTATTCCACTCCCAAATTGAACGAGGAAAAAAAAAAAAAAAAAAAAAAAAAAGAATGCCTATATGCCTTCGTACGCGCCCTAATTTCTCTTATCTTGTCTTTGTGATCTTTACGCGTAATATAAGTAGGCGGCAGCAAGATCGTACTACACTCAGCTTCAAATTCCGGCCCTCTAAATTTACTTAACAGAAATTCTCGAAAAGAACGTCGTCTTTCTTCCAGCGATCCCCAATTGAGTTGCCGGAGCATTTCCGTGACACTCGCGCACTGGTCGAACCTACCGGTAACAAATCTAGCTGCTCGCCTCTGAACAGCCTCTATGTCTTCCTTTAAACTGATCTGCTGCGGGTCCCAAACCCTTGAGCAATACTCAAGACGTGGTCGTACAAGCGTTTTATACGCGGTCTCCTTTACAGGTGAAGTACATCTTCCAAAATTCTACCAATAAACCGAAGTCGACTGTCCGCCTTACTCACAACTGTCCTTACATGTTCGTTCCATTTCATATCGCTCTGCAATGTTACGCCTAGATATTTGAACGACGCGACAGCATCAAAAAGCTCACTACTAATGCTGTATTCGAACATTATGGGATTGGTTTTCCTACTCATGCGCATCACCTTACATTTTTCTACATTGAGAGCTAGCTGCCAATCTTCAAACCAACTAGAAATTTTGTCTAAGTCATCCTGTATGCTATTACAGTCAGTTACAGACGACACCCTCCCATATACCACAGCGTTTCAGCAAACAGCCGCAAATTACAAGTTACTCTGTCCATCAGATCATTTATATAGATAGAAAATAATAGCTGTCCTGTCACACTCCCCTGGGGCACGCCTGACAATACACTTGTCTCTGATGAACACTCGCCGTCGAGAACAACGTACTGCTTTCTATTACTTAGGAAGTCTTCCAGCCAGCCTGGCGTGACGTGGGATGGCGACACTGTGTCAGTTGTCGCCCAGCTGTAGGGATGGTCTTTCGTCAGAGGACCTTCGCTCCGACCTCCACTGGGGTCAAGTGCTTCCCCCGACGAGGCGGCATCTAATGAATGGGCTGCCTGAATCGCTCCTCCACAAATAATTGCTCGCGCCGGCTTAATGAGCAAGAAGGAGGGACGCCTCGTGCCTACACTGAATTAAAATCTCTTTGAAAGCCGCCGAGATCCACCGTCAGCTCTGTGACACTGAGCGCGCACAGATATTCCTACGTATGAAGCCTGTACGCACACTGCTGAGGAACTCTAGACAATAGTCGATCATTCATATTCTTTTAGCGCACAGTGACAAAATATCCTTTTGTGTGAAGCGGACGTAGAGTAAATATCGGAATATGCAATAATCAAGCGTTAAAACTTCTACTCCCGAAACTATATTCAGTTTTTATTGGTCGTTGAAAATATTTGTTTGCTGCATACCTTTGTAGGGGTTTTCGATAAGTCTCTTCTTCATTATTTACAATAAACTGTCAAAGGTGAGGCAGCTTTTTGATTCACACAGAGTAGAAACTGCATCCTTTTGAGGCGGAGAAGTCATGTTCGTGAAGGGGGGGGGGGGGAGTGGTGAATCTTGATCCGAAAAGGAAGTTGCTTTACAGTTTCTTCGTTTGTCTGGACATGATGACCGTAGTTGCTTTCATAATTATGAATGACAGTATTTGTCGGTCTTTGCAACTACAAATAAAATGCGAGTTTTCTCAGCGGACGCGTTTCGTTTTAATGACAATAAGACATCTTCAGTGGTCTGTAATTATTGAAAACTAATTTTTCTTCAGATCGAAAATACTTCGTTAACGAAACATGGAAAGTACGCCTAATGTTTCGTTACTTTCGGAATCTTTTGTCTTGTATTCCCCTCTCACATCATGGAATACCGGTCTGTTTCTCGTAGTACTGCCAATTATTCATGCTGCTTCATTGTTTTTCCCACTAATTTCGCTTTCACCTTTGCACTGTTGCATTGTTTGCATTGCTTTTCACAGATCAAATTTATTTGTTTCTGTTTGGAACAGTGTCTTTAGAGGGTGTTATTGGAGTGTTGTTAACATCATAATTGTAATTTTCTTTTTTTTGTTTGTTTTATAATAAATTGTGTTACACTTTATTTAGTTTTGATGTAAGCGGAATGTAATAGTGACAAAATTATAATTTTGCGAAATGGGAATGGGTATATTATTATTATTATTATTATTATTATTATTATTATTATCAGTTGCTTAGTAGGGAGTGCAAGAATGGAAATCTGAGAGCACAAAACCAGCTCAATGAGTTGGGTGTGAAATGAGCTCCCATCCAAACGCCAGCACAGTGTTCTTTTGTCATTTAGGGGAATGTCGATCGGCTTTATTGTGGAGCAACATCACATCGCGCAATCTTCCTGTTCGTTGTTATTGGATTGCTTCTGCAGGACGGTTAATCTGTAGGCAGTTAATATCAGCAGGGACAGTCACACCTCGCGGAAGCAATCTGTAATATGTCACACAGTCTCTGTTCCAGGAGATCCATGATATTACACTTTTAAGTGCAAGAAATGGACAAGAAAAAAACAACAACCAAGAAACGCGGGCAGAGGAACTAAAGAAAGCCTGCGGTCGAACACACGAACTTTGTATCAAAAAGTGCAGGTCCATGCAAGCAAAAATCAGGCGCCTCGGTGGAGTAGCCGAGCGGTCTAAAGCACCTCGCTGCGAAGTGCGCGGTTGCTCGCCGTGGAGGTTCGAGTCCTCCCTGGGGCATGGGGTGTGTGTATTTGTCCTTAGGTTAGTTTACCTAGGTTTAAGTAGTTTGTAAGCTACGGACTGATGACCACGCAGTTTGGTGCGATAAATTTACAAACATTTGAACATTTACAAAAATCAGGCAGTATGACACTGCAATAAAACCTGAGGTGCTATACGCAGCAGAGACCTTGTCACACCATAACATGATGCTCCTACAAAAGCAAGAAAAGAAGAACAAAGGATCATTAGGAAAATCCTTGGACGACGAAAACCTGAAGCTATAGGCTGCAAATCATTGGAACTACAGAAAATGTTTCAAATATTGTTGCTGGCATTAGAAAAAGACGCCTAAAATTCTATGGACACACCCAAAGAGTCCCTGAATATAGACACACACGTCAGATTCTCACAGCCACTGAAAATGTTAAAGGTATGACTTGGTCCGAACAACTACAAAGATACCTTACTGATGCTCAACTCACTACTCACTTCACTGCAGACCGTAACATTTACAGAAGCAAAGTAGACAAGTGGGAAGTCCAGCCGGAGACAAGATAAAAAAAAAATTAAAAAAATAAAAAAATTTAAAAAAAAATAATAAAAAAATAAAAAATAAATAAAAAACAGCACAAAGTGGACAGAAGAAAGAATGTGAGTGAGAAAATGACGATCTCATGGGAAAATAGCAGGTTGAACTAGAGGTTTCACGTGATCCACAAAGGGTCTATTACGTGTATAATAATAATTATATATATAAATATATATATATATATATAGGTTGGAAAAGTGTACACCCACCAGTTGCATGGTTGTAAATTTACTTACAATCGGTTGCGAGCAATTATTGCCCTTCTTCAGGTATCTGTACGGGAAACAGTTAAGATTAATATAAAATTACAAACATTACATGAAATTCGCAGTACAACCACAGGATTAAAGGGGAAAATAGTACTCTGTATATAAAGCTTTCTCGATAAATGACAAAACGTGAAATAGTAATACGCTATACTGCTGCATATTGATAAAATAAGGATCTGTGCAAAGTATTAAGTTCATATAAACGAGGAAGTTTTAGGTAGTTACATAAATTATGCACTTTTGGTTTAAACAGAGCATTTTGTAACCACACTTAACATCAAGTGCTAGAGATTATGATATTATACTAGAATATATCAAGCTTTCCTTCTCAGTCATGCAAGCATGCAGACACCAATTGTCGTCACCAGATTAGGAATGGTCTGTACCTTCATGAGGTATCTGATAATGAGGAAGCGGGCATGCAAATACACTATTCGACACATTACATTGCTAATAGATAGCAGGTCAACATCCAGCGTAAAAAACAGCGGCGCCGAATCTCGGCATGGTGCCAGTGAGAGTTGACAGCTGTCTGGAAGAAGAGGGCACAACTTCTGGACACACTAGTCATCTGATTCTTGAAATTCCGGGAATAAGGGGATAGGCCCTATGGTCACCCGTGGTCTACAACGTCGAAAGCCTCAGCCCAGGACTAATGGTCGGGGGTATCACATTTCGAGTTGGTAGAGAGAAGGCTGACAATCACAAGGTACGTGCAGAATATTCTAAGAGCTGTTCTGGGCCTGACACTGAACGTGCTATGCAAGGCCGCAGCAACTTCCATGTTCATCACGACCTTCCGACGTGTCGAGCACGTGTGAGATGTGTTGAGTCGACAATTGACGCGTGCGACGCACCGGACCACACCTTCTAGAGAACTACGTTGAAAGGTCCGAGCAGGCGTGGAAAAACGTATGCCAAGACAGTATTCATCATCTGCATGACCGAATGCATGCCAGGTACATCAACTGGTCGATCGTGGAGGCTACTGCAGCTACTAATAGGGTTACTCAGCACAGATCGGTACCCGGTGCCACAGTACCGCTTGCTCTATCGATCTGTAAATGCAATATTTTCCTGTACTCCGTAAGGATTGTTTCATCAAAAAATCTAAAATGAACTGGATCATTCACAGAGGTTGCAATAATTTTTTATTCTTTTATAAAAATGAAACGAGCAGCATTGATTGTTTATAAAAAAAACTGTTCTGCGTGTTTGAGCACATCCTTCCATATAATGAAATCGAATATTAATTTTTAATTGCCTGTAGTCGTACCCCCCTCAATTGGTTTTCGTAATATTCTGTCTCTCTCACTTTTCTCAACGAAAAAATGTTGTGCTGCAACTGTCGTCCGACTGAATTCAACCCCCCCTCCTCCTCCCACTCGACGTTGTTTGTGAAATTTTGCTATTTCATTTATTCCAGGTTTTGACTTCTCGGTAAACAAAACACAAAACTGTAACGAAATGTGCAAAAGTTTGCTAACCGATATTGTAATGTGGTCTATGATAATATGGCAGTAGATGGAGAACACGTATATCTTTTAGACCTCTGTTTACCAGTTGTGTATATATTCAGAGATTTATATGGCCTACAGATGATCTACGTCCAGTTTTACAGTATTTCGAGAGCTCTGAAGAACGAACGTGTCCCGTTAAATTTGATTAGAAAAGAAGAATGCTCGATATTGTATGGTAGATCGAGTACATAGTAAGAAGGAATTGAACAAGTATTATATATGTGGGATTACGTTACCAAAATCCAAGGATAACCTGATAATTCACATTCTGAGATATAAAGGAATAAGCAGTTTAGTGTGGTAGTTGAAAGTAACAAATGGACATCAAAGCTAGGGATATGTAACCGCATATAAATGGACTGCAGATTACTGTTATTATTTGGAGATGAAAAGGCTTGTTTAAGGGGGAGTAGCTGAGAGCTGTACGAAACCAGTCGCAAGACTAAAGACGGAGTTGCATAACATGAAGTGTCTGTGAAAGTGGAGTTCCAAAGGATATTTAAACGAAAGCTTCAACGACATAAATGTTTCTCGATTCCATGCTCAATAGGAGAAAAATTACCTTCAATGCATGCAAATAAATAAATAAAAGAACAGGAACGAAAAATTCATTATTAACTGTCTACGAAAGAGGAAATCATAAGCTGGGATAGTTACGGTAACTCTGTTGTCATGTGTTTCTTTTTCTATTATATGGCATAGCATCAGTACAGCCAGAGTGTTAAGTGATCTCTCAGCGAACAGGACTGGCCCCTTCTCTGTAACAGAATCGCTTTGCTTTTGTCTGCTGCTTGTATCAGGTACACCACAGTGAACGGCAGGGAATTTACCTGCGGTCTGTACACCACTGAGTCACTTAAACGCACACCTCCCATTTCACCGTTAACTTTCCCTTTCCCTCTCTCCCGCTCTCTCTCTCTCTCTCTCTCTCTCTCTCTCTCTCTCTCTCTCTCTCTTCCGCTCTCTCTCTCTCTCTTTCTCTGCACCCCCTACCCATTTTCTCTCCCACACTCACCCTCTCTCCACTCTTTATCCACACCCCCTCTCTCTCTGTCCCACTCACTCACACACACACACACACACACACACACACACACACACACACACACACACACACTCTTACACATACTCTCTCTCTCTCTCTCTCTTTCTCTGTTTCATTTTGTGTGTGTGTATCACTCGCTCTTTGAGGTCAGTAATCTGTTTGGCGAGCCTTTGGCGCCTATCATTCTGCTATGACCTCTAGTTAGCTCGAATACGTAAATAAACTACTTTATGTGATCTGCCTAGACAGTCGCATTAAATAGAACGTAAAACCAGTGACACCGATGATCTGCTGTCGTTAACGCAATTCTTACATACATTTAACACTATAACAGCTGTGTCCTTTATTGTAAAAAAAGGTGAAGCTTACTAACTTTATTCGACCCATTTTCTCTTCTTAATGAAATTACAAGATTTGCTAAATCAGGAAGTCTTTATTTTCTTTATTTTTATTGATATATTGCACAACTAGCTTGCTTATCGTGGCATAATCAAGTGCACCTGTTGGTCCTAAGATTAATGCATCTTATTTACGTCTTTGTTCGGATCGAATACGTAACTTTTACCTGTATCTATATAAAAGTGAAAGGACACTCATTCACTCACTCTCTGACTAAACACGAACTCTCGAAAACTACTTCACCTACGAAGCTGAAATTTGGCACGAATGTAGTTTCTAGATATATGACAACAGCTAAGAATGGATTTTGCGATAGGGCCGATAGTTTAGGAGATATATCATAAACAATGAAAGCTTTCCCGTCTTGCGACACGTGATAGTGTGAGTTTTATCAGACCACTATTTGAGGAGAGTACTTAGCGAATTTCAACAAATTTTAAACATAGTTTCAAACCTCTAGGAAACTTTCCTCTGCCAACACCAGAAAAATTATGAAAGAAAAACGTTTGTCGCTTACTACTTTTTCGCAGTTCATGCAGTAAAATTAAGGCCTTTGGAATGACGTTACAATTTATAAATCGTACACTGTTGCCTGTATTCGCGAGAAATGTTACAGGCAGTATACACATACCACTGAACGTACGTTTGAAAATTTATCATAGTCCGACACAAACAGTTCATAAACAGTGAGTTACGAGAAAACCAGCTACATCACATAACCACTGGGTAGATTAGAACCAAATTCGATACACATATTCCTTACCGTGAGGTAACCGTTGCTGCAGGTTTAGGAATCATATACGACACATTTTTCAAGAGATATGACCTCATGACCAATAGGAATCGCAATAAATAAATAAACAAATAATATTAAAAAAATACCACATTGTGTAATTTTTTCGTACACTGTTGGCGACTTTCAACTTATTTTAAAGATAATGTCGAACACTTATTGCATCTTTAGGCGTAAACAACCACAGTAAAATAATGAAAGGAAAAAAGTTTTTCGCTTACTACTTTACCGCTGTTCTTGCACTAAAACTACGGTATTCGGTATGACGTTACAGTTTATAATTTCTACACTACAAATTGTAGTCGCAGAAAATTTTACGCACAGTGTACACACACATTGTTCAATATACCTTCGAAATTGTATTACAGTACGAGACAGGTACTGATATGAGTTCAAATGTTCAAATGTTTGTACAGTCTATGGGACTTAACTACGGGGTCATCAGTCCCTAAACTTACAAACTACTTATGAACTACTTACAAACTAAGACGTCACAAATATCCATGCCCGAGGGGGGATTCGAACCCCCGACCGTAGTGGCCGTGCAGACCGTGACTGGAGCGCCTCAGTCTCCTCGGCCACCGCGCCCGGCTGATATGAGTACATGAACAATAACGTTAATGGAAAACGACCCCATCATGTACAAAGTTTCAATCTATGACTTCTTCACCACTAATTATATTCTCAACAGATTTTACAGACATATAGCACTTATACAAAGGAATACAAACCTGAAACATTATTCAATTGTACAACATATAACTTAATAAAAATAATATCCTACGAATTTTACATGTCATTTGAATTTTGCTTACTTTCTTTCTTTGTTTGGATATATTACACATAATTTTGTATATTATACAAGACAGCCTAATTTCTTAAAATACTCTCCCTTAAATATAACATGCTTTTAGAAGGAAAAAGGGATTGACAGAGAGAGAGAAGGGATACGGGAAGTACTAACTCAAGGCTGGAATAAATAAATGAATACCTAGACAACACTGGGTTGTCAGCTAGTTGATTATATTTCTACTACGTTTATATGTAGATGATATTCGTATGGCATTCAAACTGCAAGCTACAAGTTTCAAGATTTTCGTGAAATCACTTTGACAGCTCGTTTTGACAATTGGATCATAGATGCAATATGTTTCCAATCTTTTATCTTTGGAACTCAGGAATGACACATATATAGGCGAGAAAACTTTCATTTGTAGATGTGTTATCTGTGCCATTGTGGCATACCTCTCTTATCCAGTGATTTAAGAAATTGTTTTATTCCCATTTAATTTGCGAAGTGAGCTCACAGCTCAACACAGATTCAGAAACTATCGTTCCTTTGAAACAGAGCTAGCTCTTTCCTCAGATGGTGCGATGAGTGCTATCGATAAAGAATGTCAAAATGATCCCGTACTTCTAGATTTCCGGAAGGCTTTTGACACTAGACCTAAGAAGCGTCTTCAAATCAAATTGCTTGCTAATGGAATATCGCCAGGTAGTTGTGCGATTGGATTCGAGAGTTTCTGTCAGGAAAGATACAGTACATTGTAATTGACGGAGAGTCATCGAGTAGAACTGAAGTGATATCTGCGTTCTCGAGGGAAGTGTTATAGGACCTCTACTGTTCCTTATTCTTATATACGATTTAGAAGACAACCTGAGTAGCTTTCATAGACTGTTCGCGGATGATGTTGTCATTTAGCGGTTATTAAAATCCCCAGAAAATCGAAAGCAGCTGAAAAATGATTTAGATAAGATATCTGCCTGGTGCAAAATTTGGCAATTGATTTTTAATGCTGGCCGCGGTGGCCGAGGGGACTGAGGCGCTCCAGTCACGGTCTGCGCGGCCACTAAGGTCGGGGGTTCGAATCCCCCCTCGGACACGGATATTTGTGCCGTCCTTAGTGTTAGATAGTCCATAAGTAGTTTTTAAGCTTAGGGACTGATGGCCCCGTAGTTAAGTCCCATAAGTTCTACAAACATTTGAATTTTTTTTTTAATCCTTAATAAAAATAAATGTGAGATCATTTATATGACCACTATAACAAATACTTTAAACGTCACTAACAAATCAGTCCGACTTACAGGCCGTCAATTCATCTAAATACCTAGGAGTAACAATTACGAACAACCTAAATTACGAAGAACACATAGATACAAATATATATACATACAGATATATATATAGCTACAACTTTTGTACTAAAGAAACTGCCTGCACCACACTTGCACTACTTGGAGTATTGCTGCGCATTGTGAGATCCACACCTGGTGGGACTAACGGACGATTTAGAGAAAATTCAGATAAGGGCAGCTCGTTTTGTATTTTCGCGATGTAGGGAAGATAGTGTCAGGGAAATGATTCACGAATTGGGGTGGAACTCATTAAAAGAAACGCGTTATTTGTTCCTGCGAGATCTATTTAAAAATTTCTTTTACCAATCCTTCTGTAGAATTCGAAGATATATTGTTAGCACCCATCTTCGTAGGGGGACATGATCATCATAATACACATTTCTTGAATGTTGAACTGACCTGTGCACCTTTTCAGTCTTTGGCTATGAACGTTCGCTAAGAGAGCGGTTGTATATGATATTTTGGTATGGGGCTATTGCATCAGAATACTCTGAAAGGAACTTAATTGGTATACAGTCGGGACAGGGAGACTTACTATTGTTAGTCATTCTAGTTGTTTCAATATTCCAGGGATATTTACTTCTAAATTCCGCATGGTAAAAACTGTTCCTGAAAGGATTCTGGAGTTATGGATTCGTCTTCTCTAGTGAAAGAATTTCTGAAAGCTGTGTTAAGCACTTATGCTTTACAAGAACTGTCATCAGTAGCATCACCATTTGTATCGTATAATGAAATCATTGTGTTCTACCGCTAGTATACTTTACATACGATCAGAATCTTTTAGGATTCTTTACTAAGTTACGTGACAGGGTTTCCTATTGTACGCTTCTCTCATTGAAATTCGAGCTAAATTTCTAGTTTCAGTAAAAGATTGCCAGTCTTGAGGATTTTTTTGTGCATTTAAATTTTACATGATTTTTCTTTGCTTTTGTAACTGTGATCTAGCCTGTTTTGTGTACCACGTTGTTCACTCCACTGTTTTGTTAATTTGTTTGGTATAAATCTGACACTGATTGACGATATTATTTCTTTGAATGTAAGCCACATCTGATCGAAACTCACATTCTTAGTTTCGAAGGACTGGAAATTTTCACTCAGTAAAGCGTTAATCAAATTTCTTTTAATTTTGGTGAATTTGGTATATCCAATATTCAGTATCGCAACGACAACTCTGTTTATTAATCCTTGTGTCTGTTGTGAAGGTTTCTTTTTTATTAGCTATTTATTATTTGTTACTAGGAGGTCGACTATTTTTTCACAACCATTTACTTTTGTACTGGGTTCATGAAATAATTTTAGTTGAGATATCTAGGTTGTGAAGCACTGTCATCGGCAAATGAACTAAAATGGATCGACGACCTTCTGTCGGTTCTACGGAGTGGAGAGAAGAACAATACGGCAACCGAATAGTGGTAGTAACAGTTTACAGTTTCTTAGTAGGGGTTGGTTTTGACTTAGGTTTACTCTTCCAAACGAATTGAAAAAGCATATTGGTTCAGGTAGTGTTGTGAGCACATTCTGCAATGCAACAATCACATGACTTACCCAACACGATGGCATGGAGAGCAATAGGCCAGTAGTGAAGCCGGCCGCGGTGGCCGAGGTGACTGAGGCGCTCCAGTCACAGTCAGCACGGCCACTACGGTCGGGGGTTCGAATCCCCCTTCGGGCATGGATATTTGTGCCGTCCTAGTTCGTAGGTAGTTCATAAGTAGTTTGTAAGTTTAGGGACTGATGACCCCGTAGTTAAGTCCCATAAGCTTAACAAACATTTGAACATTTGAATTTGCCAGTAGTGAAATAAAACGTCTATGTACATGATTTCAGTGATTCATTTGATCCACAGCTATAATAGATTTATACATGTTTTATTTCACACAAATTCTTCCATACCTGGAATTGTATTTCTTCTTATCCATTGACATACTACAGTGGAAATATATAGCGGTACTACACAACAGGACGTTCACATAGCAAGTGCTGCTTTTAATATTTCAAGTAGTTTTGTGCATGACATAATTGTTTTTCTTTCGTCTTCTTTTTTAAAACTGAGTCCACATTCATAATTGTAAATTATATGTAAAATCTTTGTGAAGAACGCATTCTGTTACCACTGTCGTTGTTTCTACAGATAAATTCATGTGTCAATAAAACTTTTTTCGTTGTAATTTTGCTTAGCACGCAATCGTCATTCAGTGATGTTGTTATATATTTTTTTTCTTTTTGGTTACTGAAAATAAATTAGTGTTTTAAGAATTTCTTTTTTGTCAAGTAGTTGTTCCCCTTTTGTGATTAACAGTATGTTGATCCGATAATTCATGCCAGTTGGGAGGAAGTCTCCATAAATTTGTGACAGTTTGATATAAATTCATTAGGCAGACACCGTAACAGTGAACCGTCGATAGTGAAGTGATGCATGGTCATTGTCATTGAATCAATAGAAAAAATAATAATTCTGTTGCGCAAAATTGTACAATTCTAAATTATAATTGTCAACACAAACATACGAACTGTATATCCTCGCATATGGAAACCTCCAGTGGGCTCATAGACATGCCTCCTGGACGGTGGAACAATGGGTTACCGTTTTTGTCACAAATTAGTCGCGAATTTTTCAGGATTGTGATTCTTCACTGATTCTTATCTGTAGAGAACGTGCATTACTATTTCGACTCCCAAACATTATTCTTGTAGGTGAGAGGTATTCATGACACCTGACGATGTCGGCAGAGATTTTATTGACCACTCGAATATCTCATCATCAAACTGTACGGATAAATCGACAAGATTAATAAACGTTAGGCATCGTAAAGAGATCACGGAACATCATTTTTGGTTGATACGAGCTGTTGTGCACGCAGATTCTTAATAATAGAAGTCGTAGAGGTCTCTTAAGAGGAGGTACTCAACGCGTGATGTGATCTGCTTTTTCTCCAAATTTTACCAAGGAGAATTTCCTAGATACACATCTGAGACGTGTTGTACCATGGGATCATTCAAGAACTGCGAGCAGCTCTGCCGAAGAATGGGTACCACTGCCTTACCATGATACTGATGACATCATTCTCAGAACACCCCTTTCTGTCAGGCCCGTACTGCTGCCCCACGTTCCATACTGAGAACATAAAACGTGTTGCAACGTGTGTTACGTTCAATGAAAAAGAAAAAAAACATTGTTGTGTACCTTTATGCATATCACAATTGTTTCAACTTTTCATTTAATATGTGACATTATGAAAACGACAAATAAACAAGCAGATCTGATGACATACAGAATGGAGAAAGCTTACTGTACCAACAGATCAAAAGTAATGCATCAACTGCCGATTCTGAAAGAACAATTGGGTGCATTTACGCCAGTGATAATTCATTAGCCCAATAGAACTCGTAAGCTATATCGTTTGAAGTGATTTCAAGCGCACGGCAACAATCGAAGTTAATTAAATTTTGACTATTTGTGGCAATATAGTAATCTCTAACATATTTCGTGCATGTAAATTAATTAAATAGTTACAAGTTTAGATCTGAAGAAAAGTCAAAAAACTACATTTAAGTGAAAATGCAACTACATCAAAGTTTTTCCACTTCAGCAATGACAGCCGTTAGTATCGAAGTGCTACATTTTCGCTGGTACATTTGGAACACCACAAAAATATTCTATCCACTTGAAACAAATGAGAAGGATTCATCTTTGTCTTCACCCTGATAGAACGTAAATTTCTTCCCACCACATCGCCCTATTGTGTATCACACATATCTGGAAGAAAACGTCCATTTTTGTTATTTGTACTGCATGGCAATACGGTATCTGCCATCAGGATGGATACGCATTTATTTAATAATTTTATTTTTGCCATCGGATTTAGTCGTGTGAATTCCTTACAACTTCGCCTAAAGCAGGAGTGAATAATTGAATAACACTGCCAGCTTCAAACGACAGTTAATGGATTATCTACTAAAGCAGTAATTACGCCAGTCTCTAATGTCGTACGGTCCAGGTACAACACATCCATTCCTTCTACCAGATATTCTGCTACTGCCATTGCTCTCGCCGGGTACAGCTTCCTTAACTTCCTACTGGCAGAATTCGCCATGCCTTAACCAGTCTCGAGATATTCAAAAGTACATCTTGTATCTGCTAATATCAATGTTGTTACTTCTATTATTACAGCAACAGCAGCAGAAGGTGTCTCAGTGGTACTACTAGTATTAATCCTATTAGAGTTAAGTCAATACCTTTTATTTACATCCTTTTACATGTACAAATCATGTTATTAATTGTTTATCTGTAAAAATCATTGTTATGTTATAGGTAACTCACATGTAAAGAAATACTGTATGTGTAAAACCCTGGTCCGATGTAAGAGAGGGCCCGATGGCCCTAATCTGATCAGGCTAAATAAACAAATAAATAAATAATTCAGAAGGCTCGCAGGACAACATTTTAGGATGAATGCTTCAAGTTTCATCTCACTGCCGTAACATGTGTCTGGACGAAGATTCTCAGGCTTTCACATATTTTTAAAAAGAGTGATTAATAGTGTGATATGGATCAAATGATGATGAGGCATCTTTGCGCTAAAGGTACAGGGAACTCTCCCGGCACAGTATTATGTAAAAACCAACACCTAGTCTTTTCACTGTTTACAATGTAGTTTATTTGCAGATTTCTTGTTGATATCAGGTAATGCAGCACACGTTTTAAAGAAATTAGAAGTATTTTGAATATTTTAGAACCTGCTTGGGTTATTAAAAATTACAAAGAAATTGATGCATTTTTTCCAAAATGATTCCTCCAATTGAGGTTCCATTTAATCCTATGTTATACTTGAAGGAGACAAAAGTTTCACCACATATGTATCACATGATGTCTCATCTACTATACCTATATAATTGCACCATTCATGTATATTACAAGGGTAAAATTTGTCAAATCTTACATTTTCAATTTTATATTTTGTCTCCTGATAAAACTGTTATTTTTTCTATAATTTAGTTGTTTCTGCAATAAAGCGTAGCTATACTACATAAGTAAGAACAATTGCAAGTGACAGAAAAAATTAGAGCAATGCTTCATAAACTTTAGGAAATATTTGTACCGGAATTCTGAAAAATGCAACTTGGAGGAAATGGTGAATGAAAACATGAGTGCAATTAATCTGTGCCTTAGAACATTCCTGAAGCATAGTCTTCATCCTGCAGAATTTCATCATCTTCAAGCTTCCTCTTGGCATTCCTTTTAGCAATACGTGCTTCTTTGGTAACTTGAAGAGCGACTCCTTCAGCATCATGAACCGTTGTCTGTCACACGCAAACAACTGATCTTCCGTACTGGAGTGGGATTGGACCTATAACTGTTTGGTTCCGTAAAGAACTACCACTTGAATGCCCCACACTTTCGACAGAATCCTGACTGCTTTTTGCTTTAAAAGAAATTTCTTAATAGAAAGGTTAACATCTGCGCACAATTTATCACGCTTGGTTTTCTTTCAATGATCTTTTGTTTGCCACATTGTAAATATTCCATGCTTGTATGCAACTTGATAAAAGGGCTTGCAGTTGACGAATTATGTAAACTGCGAGGTGGGGATAGTCAAAGGGGGTTGCCTGCCGTGTTGTGTTGTTAATCAAATTGTATTTAAACTGCCTTTTTTGTGGTGAATTGCTAAGTTTGGCGTTCATAAATTTATAAGTAAGGAAAGTGTTTATTTGAGATTTTAAGTCGTAATTGAGGCTTTTCCTGGAAGTGGAATTAAGTTGGTTTGTTCGTTTGAATAAAAGTTTAATTAGGGTTTGCTTGTCTCACAACCCGCAAGCATCACTTTCACGTAATCCTAGTCCTGGCTATAACAATATCTAAATAAAAATTTCTTTCTACTCTTTTGTTAGTTCATCATGTTGAAAGAAGATTGTTTCGACTGCGTGGTGGACGGCCGAGGGCGGTTTCTGGGGTTCAAACCCCTTTCGAAATGTTGAGAAAGCTAACAAAAGATGTGAAAATTCTGTATCAGGATAAAGCCGCCTACATTTTTCCAAGGCTGGGAGCCGTTACACTTGATGCATATAGTCACTAATTTTCTCCACGCGATTACCGTATTCTCTGAAGCCCTGAAGAAATTTACGGGCTTCGATGTTTCGGTCGAAGATGTGAACACCTGGGAAAAATTACAGTTCCTTTAGCGAACTACAGACATTGGTGCGTGGACGAATTGATCGTCTTTTCTCTCAGCGGGTTAAATGTATTGATGTTTTGTGATTACTACTAAAATAATGGGCAGTTTACTTAGTTTTTTTCCTAGGTGTGTTCTTTCAATTTGTCCACACTTTATAAAAACTTTTGTAATGAAATATAGTGCAATATGCAAAGAATTAGTGCCAGTGAGAATATACATTCCTACAATGTTCATTCATTGGAAAACCTGTCCTGAAATCATGGCATCGTTTTATCAGTCCTAGACGAACTACCCTAGAACAGATTTTCATTCTCTCTGTTCAAGTTACAGTTTCATTATTTTAGACCTATAGGTTTTTTCGTTGAGGCTGTGAACGTTTAGCTACATAGGACTCCATATCGGAATTTAATTTCCACTGTCTAGTGGTGTATGTGCAGTTTTCCAACTTCGTAGCAAATTTCACTCAGGACAGTTATCGATGGCAAACGGCAAAACACACAGTGTTATTAACATCGGGAAAGTACGTACTATGTAACATTTAGACTCTTGTGGTCACGATTATTGTCAGTACAGGCATTGAATGCCGTTAGGTATAGGGCACAATGAAACGCTGTTCACCGATTCACCGATGAGTCAAATCATAACGACCTACTGCCGATACAGGAGGAGGATAGCCATCAATCGTTTTACCGCGTACTGTAAGCGACTGGAATAGGGGGTGGATCTGGCGATGGTACGAAAGTACACTCCGCCACACACCGAAAGGTGGCTTGCGAAGTATGGATTAGATATTGATACAGAACTGTCCAGGCAGTATCAGCGTCACCCGGCAAACAATGACTGGTAGTCGAACAAAACAGTGCATTAATATCAGTGACTGTGATGAGTGCCGGCCGCGGTGGCCGAGGAGACAGAGGAGCTTCAGTCACGGTCTGCACGGCCACTACGGTCGGGGACTCGAATCCCCCCTCGGGCATGGATATTTGTGCCGTCCTTAGTCGTAGCTAGTTCATAAGTAGTTTGTAAGCTTAGGGACTGACGACCCCGTAGTTAAGTCCCATAAGTTCTACAAACATTTGAAGATCATGTGATGAGTACGAGCCTCCGTCTCTAATGTCCATGCTGTCAAGGGGATGTTTCTAAGCTTCCTTTCTGCTTCCTTTTCGTGGGTCCAGTGGAGTTCCAGCAAGGCAGGACGTATCATTGACCGGTTGCAGAACACATACGCCCATTCAGGCAGTTTGCAACAAGATCGTAGCGCCTTATCACAAGATCAGGAGCCGTCAGAGGCGACTGACGTGCTGGAATCCCAGTCCGCCAATTCTGAACCCGATCGATCACATCTGGGTAGTAATTAAACGCAGTTTGACAGCTCACCGCCACGCTACCATTAATTACGCCATTTAGAAGACATGGCCTGTATCATCCTCCCGTTTCACCGACCAACTATTCACTCCAAGTCACTTGCATTTATATAAAAGACTAGCTGTGGACCCGGTGTTACCCGGGTGTTTATTTATCCTACACTCTCGTAATCCACATCCCCTTCCTCCCTCTCTCTCTGCATCCAACCATTTCTCTCCCATCTCTTTGTTCCTTTCCACCATTCCGTTTCTCGGCAAAATTTTATGCAAGTTACCCTGGGCATTTATGAGCCCAGTGGCCGGCCGCGGTGGCCGAGGGGACTGAGGCGCTCCAGTCACGGTCTGCACGGCCACTACGATCGGGGGTTCGAATTCCCCCTCGGTCGTGGATATTTGTGCCGTCCTTAGTATAAGGTAGTAGATAAGTAGCTTGTAAGTTTATGGACTGATAACCCCGTAGTTAAGTCACATAAGCTTAACAAACATTTGAACATTTTATGTGCCCAGTGACCTTCCTCTTAGTTTAAAGGTCATATGTGCAAAAATTCATAAAGATTGAAGCGAGATTCTGCATTCTGTAAAATTCCGTATTCCCCACCGTGCACCGAACAAAATTTTATACACTCAGGGACATTCCTCTTGTTTTAAATTTCATCTATATCGGAACAAAACTATAGATTTCTATGCAATAGAAACATAGGGTCACATTTAAAAACGCACTTTATTGTTCTCAGATATTCCAGTTTTATTTCATATAACGCTTGTTCTGAGAACGACGAATAAAGTAAATAAATAAACAAAAATAAATAAATAGCTCGAGCCGTTCTCAAGTTATGGCGCAACCAAAGTATTTAGGGATCCATTTTTATATTGTAAATTAGGTTCTCCTATGGACTATACGAAACTGAAGGTAGAGGCTGATCTTCCTCTTGTTTTGCAGATCAAGCGTGAGAAATTTCGTGAAGATCGGAATGAAACAACATTTCGTGGGTCTGTAGGACAAGTATTTTCCGCCATGCACGTATCACAAAATACTTTCTTATTTTGAAGTTTTTTAGCTATAAACTACATCCCTGCCAAATTTTAACTTCAGAGGTGAAGTAGTTTTCGAGATTTCTTGTTTAGTTAGTGAGTGAGTGTCCGTTCGCTTTCATATACATAGAGATAACGAGAAGAGACTGCGTAATTTTGGATGCAAGAGAATTAAGGCAGACATGCAGACAAAAATAAATACTAACATTTAAATCTGAAATGCTAACTTTATATGATACAACGTCATGTCTGATGCGACAGTTTTACGGCACCTACAGAAAAACTGTTGTGAGCGGTAGACTACTTTTCATTTCATCATTTTGTGGTGGTGGGTGGAGGGGGTCGGTGTCGGTTACAAAACGCTTCATAAACGTCCGAAATTACATGTAAACTTTGATGCAGGTCCCTAACTACACCCATTTTTCAGTAATTGACGCATACATATGGATAGTCTCACGCGTTGGCCTCTCATCTCCTGAGCTATGTGTCGTTCCCTTTTGTTTTGGGGTCAGAAACCTTCGTGGGAGTACGGTTTACAGTTCACCGAAGTTTCATTGCAATCAAATGAATGGTTTATGAACACACAGAGGACATACAGACGAACATCCCAAAGTTGTCAGGAATTCATGCTCGCCTAGCGCAAAGTCGCAGAAGGCATAAAAGAAACGAGCTATCACAGTATTGCTTCAAAAAATCTTATAATTTACCAATGTGCCTTGGGGATATGTTCGAAAGTTCACATAAAATTTACCATGGAGAGCGAGCTGGAAAATATCCCGAAGAGTTACTTATTAGCAGCGTAAGAAGTTTCAATGTACATTACATCTGCCGAGTAATCATTTCCAGATTCAATGCTATGGAATAAGTATCCAGATATACTGCTCTTATTTGTAACGTCAGCGAGTACACTGACTGCCAGACTGTCGCGGCCACCCAGATTCCAGAAATACTCTGACCAGGGCGAAGACGGCCGAGCAGAGAGCTCAGGTCAAACAGAAGTCCGCGGAGATGACTGCCAGCGCAGGAAGACTGATTAGGCAGCCAGAACGGCAGACCTCACTCGGCCAGCTGAACGCGCAGGTGCAGCACTCAAAGGGCTAACCGTGGTGTTGTACTGGGCGCACAAGAGAGGCCAACTAGCGATGAGGAGTGGTTTTTTCCGTATGACGATTTTCACATGAATGTAGTGAATCCGATAAAACATAAAAGTTTCGAGATTTCTGCAGTCGAAAATATGCACCAACTGAAGAGTATCGTTCAAGGTGACAGAAGTCCTAACCTTCAGCTAACTGCCTCGGATTTCAGTCCTGGGCCATCAGTACGTGTCAACATGCGTACCATACAACGAGGCTTTCGGAGGCGAGAGCCTACTTATGTACGCTTCCTGACTCGCAAGGGCCCTTCAACAACGACAATCGAGGGCTGGTCTGGAAACATGCTGGCTGATCTGACGACATCGTTTCCAATGTACGGCTTTTGTAGAAAATCTCATGAATCCATCGGCACTACATGCCATCAGAATACCATTGAAGCTGGGGGATGTTCTGTACAGGGGCGTAGCTATCATAGGGCTAGGCGGAGCAGTGCCCCGGGGCCCCCGAGATCAAGGGGCCCCTCCGCCTCCGTGATCAAAGTTCGGAAAAAGTTACAGTAGAGCGTCGTTTTTTTAAATTTTTATTTATTTATTTTTTACCTTCCCACCCTACCGCCCATCAATTCCCCCTCCCGTCAAACTAAGCGTCCCACAGTAGGCGCACCGGGCCACAGGGTGACGAAACATTGCTTCTAGTGGGGCCTGCTGACAGGCCAAGCCGACAGTCGCTGAGTACAACGATCGGCACACTCCAGTCGGCAGAAGTAGTTCACAGCAACAGCTGCGCCTTACAAGTGTTGCGGCGTGCCGCTCGGCGCAGTGTGAAGGATCGCGCTCCTCCAAATACTGTATAAATACATTTACTGCACAGTACTTCTTATTGGTAAGTAGAAGTGTACAGTACGATTATACGAACAATCGGTTTTCCGAACATCCATATCCCCCAATTACACTTCGGATAATCGATGTTCTATTGTATATAATATTTTAGCTAAACGTTTTGAACACTGCCAACAAACTTCAAACGCACGAAGTGAAATCCAAAAATTATTCCCATCTCAGAATATAAACATAAAAAGGTATTGCTTGTACGCTAAGACGTCCACCCTGCCACCTGCTGAATTACTAGCAGTGTGTGACAATACTGTTCATGGTATGATTCACGGCAGGGTCCATATTTTACTGGTTGAGTAATACTTCATTGTTCATTTTTACTAGCTTCTGCCTGCGACTTCATTCACCTAGTATGGAGCAACTTCGAAAACTATTCCATGGTAGTTTTACCCAGGTCCAACTCTATCCCTCTCCGAAATTTCACCCAAATCCACCCAGTAGTTTCTGCTTGAAAGAATAATTAACTTTAACAGTTATAATTATATTAGAGAGTTCGATTAAATATTATCTGCTGCGTGACAGTAATTTACTTAAGAGTATTTAGGTTTGCCTTATTATGTCTTCCAGTAAGCGGTAAGGACCTGATGAAGTAGTATTGTTGCAACTGTATAGTTCATAGGCGCCGATTACGGGTATGCTCGGTCGCTCAAGCATACCCCAAAATTTGAGTGGGTATGCTCGGCATACTCCACTGAAAATTTTGGTATTATTTTTTTCTTAACGTTATATTTCTTGATTGTAATACACCGTACACCGCTGAAAAAAAAATCTAAAACAAAGAGGTAATTGAATTCGTAGGCATTAAAATTCATGTTGACATGTGAGTCAAGTGATCATTTATTAAATAGTTCGAATGTTAATGGAATGCTGCTTGTTAGTTCAATATCGTAAACTGAAGGCGGTAACCTTTCATTGTTGTATTAAATAACGAGAAATGAAGTGGGTTTGAAAATGTGCATACTACTAATTTAACGTTTATGTATTCTCTTAGAAGTCAATTGTTTTCAAAGAATCGTGTTAGTGTAAGTCGTGTCATTTTGCATACTGCTTACTGAATTGTTGTGTGAAGTAACAATGGGTTGTGAACCTATGAGTAACGACAGACATAGTATGACAGCAGAAGTGTTTATGGACTATTTTGATAATGCTGAGCCGGCCGCGGGGACCGAGGGGACTGAGGCGCTCCAGTCACGGTCTGCACGGCCACTACGGTCGGGGGTTCAAATCCCCCTCGGGCATGGATATTTGTGCCGTCCTTAGTATTAGCTAGTTCATTAGTAGTTTGTAAGCTTAGGGACTGATGACCCCGTAGTTAAGTCCCATAAGTTCTACAAACATTTGAACATTTTGATAATGCTGAATAGAAAATAAATTTGCAGAAGAATGAAGCCAAGAAGACGATCCGATGAAAGTGAACACAGTATTCATGATACAGGCACATCATTATCTGATACGCATGTCTCAGAAGACGAAAACTCTGAAAATGGTCGCAAAACCCGCCCAGTACTTCTGAGACGTGAAATTGAAATCAAGGGCTGTTAATTTCTTTCCTGTGTATTAAAAAATTACTTTTCTCCTTTCAGAGATTAAAATAGTCCTAAATTAACACCAGATAAAGCAAAAGAGAAGAAATACTACTAAAATAAAACAAAATTATTACTTTATCTTTTTACATGGAATTGGAAAAAAATATATTTTTTTTTAAATACTTGTCGTCGTGGAGGGGGGGGGGGGGCTGCAGGCCGACAACCACCTTCCCCGTATTGGGAACGCCACTGAGCATACCCCAAGATTTTCAAAAGTCGGCACCTGTGGTTTAGTTTTAGTTTAGAGAGGGCCCCAACGTCATTTTTGCCCCGGGCCCTTGGTGTAGTAGCTACGCCACTAGTTCTGTAATGGTGTGGATCGTGTGCATCTGACTTGATGTGTGATACCTACTACGTCTAGAGACAACGTAGAGACTTAGGCAATTCCAGAGGGACAATGCGGCACCCCACATCCCTGAAATGCTACAGAGTGGCTCCAGGCAAACATCACAGTGTAACGTCTCCGCATTCCACCGAAATTCCATGACATGAACATTATTGAGCCTGCCTGCTATGCCTTGGAACGTTCTCTCAACTTCCTCGTACTCATACAGATTTATGTACAGCCTTACAGGATGCTTGGTGTCAGTTCCCTCCAGGATTACTTCTGGAATTAGTCTAGCCCATGCTTTGTCGTGGCACGGCAATTCTGTGTGATCGCGGGACTGGTGTATCTGTTTCTTTCGCTCTTCAATATATTACAAGGTACTTAAACCACCCTTTTTGTTGGCACATACAGGGCGTCCAGAAAAAGGCTCCCTGATTTCAAAATTAAATTTCTCAAAAACGAAGATCGATAGAGGAATGCAGTAAACGGTATGTTTATTGTGAAAGCTGTAAGAAGTTTATACAGCAGATTGAAATAATAGTTACAAAAGCTGCTAACAGATGGCGCTGTACGCTGTACAGCTCATATCAGCATACATAAGTGAAATAATCGTATGAAAACACTCTTTGCAAACAATCACATCACAATGTTTTCAAAATGTTCACCATTGGCACTACAGAGGTGGCGCAAACGAAGAATGAAATTCGCCATCACATTTCGTAGTGTCTCAACCGAAATGGATTCACACGCTGCATAGATCGCAGATTAAAGCTAGTCTAGCGTGGCGGGATGCTTCGGGTAGACCATGTCTTTCACTGTGCCCCACAAAAAAAAGTCACAGGGAGACAAATCCGGCGAATATGGAGGCCAATCCATGGCTGCACCAGTAAATTTGGAATAATCCAAAGCAATGACTCGATTCCTGAAGTATTCCTCAAGAAAGCGAAACACTTGTTCGGTCCTATGTGGTTGGCCTCCATCTTGCATAAACCATTCAGTACCTAGTCGATCCTCTAATGCTTGCTGTGTGGCGACAAATTGTTCCAAAATTGCAACGTAACGTGCACCGGTGACCATTTCTCGAAGAAAAAAGGGCAATAATGCCTCTTCTGCATACTGCAGGCCACACAGTAACTTTAGGAGAATACGGGGGTTTCGCTTCACACCAATATGGCTTTTCGTAACCCCAGTATCGTCAGTTCTGCTTATTCACGTATCCATTTAGGTGGAAGTGTGCTTCATCTGTAAACCAGATGTAGCCAACATCAAATCCTTCACTATCAATCATTGTGAGCATCTGATTAGTAAAGGCAACCCTTTGTTGCACAGATCGTACGGGTATGGTCTGGTGCGTTTGAATGTTGAATGGAAACATGTGTAGGCTCTTTCTCAGTATTTTCTGCGTGCTGAAACGCTTCAAACCAGTCTCAGATGCAATTCTACGGACGGATGACATTGGATTTTGCTGAATAATTCCAGAAACTGTGGCGATATTTTCAGGCATAACTGAGGTTTGCTTGCGGCCAACATGCCCCACTATATCAACAGTTACGGAGCCTGTTGATTGAAATTCTGCGAAGAGCGTACGAATGGTTTTCGCATCGGGTCCGTTTGAAAACTTCGCCTTGTTGCCGTAGGACTCTCTTCTAACCTGTGGTACTCTAGCACCAGAAAAACGCGTTGTTCAACGGAGTACATGGTTTTTCATCTCTTCCTTCGGTACGCTAACCTCCTTTGACGTTTACATAGTGGAACTGATCGCTCTGGGCTTCGGATCACTATTTATACTAGGAATTACGTATGGCGATTACACCGCCATCTGTTAGCAGCTTTTGTAACTATTATTTCAAACTGCTGTATAAACTTCCTAAATCTTTCACAATAAACATACCGTTTACTGCATACATCTATAGATCTATGTTTTCGAGATATTTAATTTTGAAATCAGGGAGTCCTTTTCTGGACACCCTGTATGTATATTAATGTAGATGAGATAGGAGATGTGTTGTGAGTAATTTGTGTAACAAAATTGATCTCCAACATCAATAAGTTACTGCGTTCCTGTCAGTGACTGACAGCAAAAAGTTTCTAATAATGGGAGTAATGAAACTAGAAAAGAAAACTATATACATCTGCCTTCAAAGTGTAGTCTTTTATTTTTCCATAGATGTGTAGCGTCGGCAACAATAAAAATGATAGAAATGGGTTTCCCAGATCTGTATTCCCACCCTGTTCCTCTGGGTGCTAAAAGCGCCAATACGTAAACAAAATATACAGATCCGCTGGCAGAGGAGGAGACGTGAGCACCACTCAGCGTTTTACTGGCGCCGCGCGGGGGCGGCGGAAATGAAACTTTTCTCGTGCGCCCCTCCTCGCCCGCCGCCAGTCACCGCGTTCTCCAGCCTGTATTTCCATTTCCCGAGGCCGTTTGAGATTTCAATCGCCGAGCAAGGCACACCGACGGGGCGACGCGCCGCACCTGTGAACCGCAGACTGGCGCGCACCCCTACGGCAGGGGTGGCCACCACCACTCCAACACCCGCCTCGCGTTGCCAGACACGCACGCCGCGGCAGTCGGTGCTTAAAGTGGCAGGCAGCCGGCTCCGTGTCACACGTCACCTCGCAGTACTGCCGCACCTCATTACACTCGCTGCCCCTAATAGTCGGCCACCAGCGGCGCACCTCCAGGGGCAGGACAGGGGCTGGATGTTCGTCGCTCACGCGATCCGCGACCGTCTGGGCACAAGGAGTATTGAGATACTTGCCTTTCAGCAGTATATTGCCGCGTTGAAATAGAAGCTGGCTTGACTTCGAAGACAGGGTTGTCGAGTGAACACAGCACTTATACTGAAAGCAAGTTTAATACAAATAAACAGACACTGAGACGGATTTTCGTCTCGAATTTGTCATAGACAGTAATGATAAATCTGAAGCATAGAATTAAAATCCGTGACGCGGCCGGGAATCGAACCCGGACCTCCATGCTTACTAGGCAGACATCTTAGCCGTTTTTTAATCTATTTTAGAGCTTAAGGGACTTACAAACTACTTATGTAGCACCATACCAAACACGGCACAAACATCCATGCCCGAGGGGGGACTGGAACCCCCGGCGGGGAACGGCCTCGCGCTTTGCAGCATAGCGCCTCAATGCGCGTTTTTCTCCCTCCTTCCACCCCTTCAGCCCGTCCTTCCGGTCGCCATGATTTGCCTTCTCGGCCTGGCTTCAATGCTATTCATTCTTGTTGACATGGAATTGTGTTCCAAAGAAAAATAGATGAAAAAAGATAAAAAGAATAAATGAATATATGTCTTCCTCTTACAGACCTGCTCCTGGGGAAAAACTTCAACATCACAGCGCAGCGGCTTCACGTAAGATTTGTGTAGGAGGTGTTCCCCCACTCCGTTCTTGATCGATCCATCATTTCTCACATACTTACATTTTTATTATATTTGTTTATTTTTCCTCGTCTCTTAACTCTGCGCTTGTCTTGTGTCGTGGGCGTCGTGTTAGCAAGGTTTCGCCACGGGACAGATGAAAGGCCGTAATCGCTCCACCTGGCGATGGAACTCCGAAAACAAATTTTAAATGTGAAATAAGACGACATATTCTGTCGGGGGACATGTTTTCCCATACGAAACGGAAAGCACTTCTGATACATCTCTCAGACGTCAGAATTTGAAAACATTATTAAAAGAAACACAACAAGTAAAGTTTTCGTTTGCAGTATAGATGAAAATCTCGGCGTGTTCTAATTTTTCAAAATGTCACAACATGAATCTTGTAATGTGAGCAATTACGATTAACGCTCCGTCGGGCGCAGTCGGCTTCACAGGCCAGCAAAACACTTTTTTGATTCCCGTGCTTAACAGTGGTGGCCCAGCGGCCTGCCTCTCCGTTTACTCGCGTAACTTTGGGAACCTCACACAGTGCCGATCCGCAGGCTGCCATTGATATCCACGCGGATCACGGGGAACTCCTTGGGCCTCACAGGCCGTCTGCGCCCGATTACGTTATAGTTTTTGAGGTGAGATTTTTCAAGATATTTTTATTTTATTACTTCGTTTCGATCAAAATAAGTCTGTCCTCTGTGATTTTCACAGTTACCTTCGGAAAAAAGAAGACTTTGACGACCCTGGCCCTTCAGACTGAGTGCGCCTGATCGAGTTCTAATTTCAGTTTTCCTTTCTTTTCCTACGTTATCACATCCATGTTTTCTGCTGAAATGTCCAGAAAAGTATATTATGCCTCTAAGCCAATGATCTTGTGGAAATAATGCGCCTCCTCGAGGACGAAACTGCTGAAGATCCAGCCGCACTCGAAGATTTAGTCGATGAGAGAGACACCCACTGTCAGGATGAGGTAGGAGAAGGCAAGGAAGACTCAAAAACTGAACAGGAAGTTTAGGGAACAGCTCGGGAATATGAAGAAGAGAAGAAAATATGTGAGGAGTTTTTATTTTGGAAACGATAAGACGGCGAAGTAGTCTAAGTAGATACCTTTTACTATTCATAGTGTGAAGAGTCACATCATTATTACACAACATCCAATGTAAAAGATATTGCTACAAATGACGCCACCAATTGAAAGACCTTGTGTCATCAACTTCTAACTGGACAATTTAGCCTGTGTATGCTATGAATATATGTGGAATGTCGATTCGGCTGCAAACTCGACTGAAAAAAAATTTTACCCCACAAAGAACGGGAAAGTTCTCCCACATTACCTCCCAAATGGCTAAAACGTCTACCATGCGTGGCTGAAACAAGAATTAGAAGGATGAAGAATCACGTATGTTCAGCTTGTCATCAACCAATCTGATTGAGCGACGTATACGTTCTGTGCCTTACCTGTGATTTAGCTGTTAATTTGGGAGCTATAGCATGGTTTTTGGCTGCAAATGTGGCGAGAAAAGATGATTACATGTCAGAATAGACTGCCTAATGTCCTTTAAAAATAACTTCATTACTTTTATGGATGTCTGCTCGACCAATTTTTAATGCTCTTTGTGGGAAATTGGTAATATTGGTCACTTTAGTTTAAGGTGTATTGTGTTCAATAAATCCATTTTTATGCTTTACGTTTGCTGTAATTCCTTCATATAGATCCTCTTCAAGACTAGCTAACACGCATTTTGAATTTGATTTAACATGGCGGAGCTAGTTCACAAAATATGTGGGTGGCCTCTCAGGCCGGGTGCGCCTGATTTTGTTTCATCTGGAGGTGCGCCCGACGGAGGGTTAAAGTCCCTCTTTATGTATCAAATAATAAGATTTTCAAAAAGTTGGCGAAATTTTTCTTATAGTGTCGCGATGTCATTAGGATATGCTACTGCAGCTGAAGGTATAACAGAAAATCCTCTTTGCTTTTATTTGCTTCATTAAGGATATAGTGGACTGTGTGACCTTTTAACCAATTGACGGCGTTCCGTTTGGTATATGGATAAGGCACACTGTCGGGAGTCAAATAATGTGCAGGCTTGATTGTGTCTGGTACGGTTCGGGTGATTTTGGCTATCATTTGCCTAACGAGTAGCCAGACTGCTGCCACGTTATTGCAGACAAACCTATGTTCGTCAGCGTCTGGTATGCTACAGTCCCCACACAGCGACGAGTCCACTAAATGGATGGCGTGAAGTTTGTACTTGGTAGCAATTTTTCTGTTCACAGCTTTGTACCATGTAGTTCTCACATTTGTCGGTAAATTACGGGTGCTGATACTCTGCCATATTATTTGCCAGTTATATTGAGGGTATTTTTCTTCTACAACGTTTCTACTCTTGGTTTCCAATAATTTCTCATACACTGCCTTCACTTTGGTCAACTTCGTGGAACAGACTCTGCTCCGAATATAGCTAAGTTCAATAAAAAAACTGCTAAAAATGGTGAAAGCCAATGGGAACGTGGCGTACATCTATTGGTGGATCCAATGCCCCAGGGCGCCGTTAGACTACCACACCACTAACGTTTATGGCGCCTCGGAATGGTCTAAGCCGCGGTGGAGTAGCCGAGCGGTCTAAGGCGCCTCGCTGCGGAGCGCGCGGTTGCTCGCCGTCGGAGGTTCGAGTCCTCCCTGGAGCATTGGTGTGTATGTGTGTGTGTGTGTGTGTGTGTGTGTGTGAGTGTGTGTTGTCCTGAGGTTAGTTTACCTTAGTTTAAGTACTTTGTAAGCTGCGGACTGATGACCACGCAGTTTGGTCCGATAGATTTACAAACATTTGAACATTTGATTTGAATAGTCTAAGTTCGATTTTCCACCACGTCACAGATTTAATTCAGCTTCTGTGTTCCAAAGATAAATGCCACTACTGCCAAGGCTCTCCATGCAGCGGAATGCTTCAGATTTATCATTACTGTCTATGACAAATTCGAGACGAAAATCCGTCTCATGGTCTGTTTATTTGTATTAAATTGAGGAGGATTCTTCCAATATGTCCATTGCCGAGGTGCTATTCTGCTGCATGGAGAGCCTTGGCAGTAGTGGCATTTATCTTTGGAACACAGAAGCGGAAATAAAATCTGTGCCGTGGTGAAAAATCGAACTTAGACTATTCCGAGGCGCCTTAAACGTTAGTGGTGTGGTGGTCTAACGACTAAGACGTCTGCCTAGTAAGCATGGATGTCCGGGTTCGATTCCCGGCCGCATCACAGATTTTAATTCTATGCTTCAGATTTATCATTATTGTCTATGAAAGCAAGTTTTGTGAACTGAAACTTACACGCAGCACTGAGTGCCTCTCATGCAGAGTTCTCTGCAATTTATACACAGACAGAATGTACCAGAAATTAGAAGGATAATTAACTTAAGAACCATGTAGAAATTACAAGTGAACGCAAGAAACTAAAGCGTCTCGCTGTGGAGCGCGCGGTTGCTCGCCTAGGAGGTTCGAGTCCTCACTGGGGCACGGTTGTGTTTGTGTGTCCTTAGGTTAGTTTACCTAGGTCTAAGTAGTTTGTAAGCTACGGACTGATGACCACGCAGTTTGGTCCGATAGATTTACAGACGTTTGAACATTCTGGAAAAGTGAATTACAAAGAAATAAAATTTTGCTGGTGGAGTGTATTGTACCGACGACCTTCAGCACCGCAATCGGTGATGCTATCCATTGCGCCACGCCGGCAGTTGGTTTACTTTGAGTCTCGCAGCAATATTGTAACAAATAATTTTTATAATGTGCTATTTTCAAGTATTCACAGACACAAAACAACTGTCCATTCAGAAAATAAAGTTCCTGCTTTTAAGTTTTTGCTGCAGCAACGTTCTGCACTAAGATATCGATATTTTTGTGTATACATGTTGCTTCTATTCCGAAAGAACAGATGTCACTACTGATCCTACTGTTGTTATTCTTTCGTATTCACACAATATGTGACATCAACTGCGAATAAGCAAAGCCGAAAACGTGTACCTATACCCAGCCGGGATTTGAATCCGGGTCTCCTCCTTTCTAGGCAGTTGCACAGACCATTACACCACCTTTTTTCTTCTTCTTTTTCTTCTTCCTTTTAGCACTGAGGACATTGTGATCACTGCACCTTCAAAGTCTACCTAAGCACGCCTCCCGTCAGATACAAATTCCCAGCCTTACACTACCCACAGTACTCAAACTCGTAGTTTTGATCTGTGTCCCCAGTAGTGAAGTGGTAGGCGCAACTACCTACAAAGCAGGAGACCCGGGTTCCAATCCCGGCTGTGTATGGGTACACTTTTTCGGCTTTGCCCATTCGCAGTAGCCGTCATATATTCTGTGAATATGAAAGAATAACAACTGCATGATCAGTAGTGACGTTATTTCGGAACAGATGCCACACACTCACACACACACAAACACACACACACACACACACACACACACACACACACATATATATATATATATATATATATATATATATATATATATATATATTCCGGTGACGAGCGATGATCCTTTAGTTAGTGGTGAGGGGTGGGCAAGTTTCAAAACTACGAGTTTGAGTACTGTGGGCAGGGTAAGGCTGGGAATTTGTATCTGACGGGAAGCATGCTTAAGTAGACCTTGCAGGTGCGGTGATACTCCCCGGTGGTGTAGTGGTCAGCGCAACTCCCTAGAAATCATAAGACCCTGGTTCGAATCCCTGCTGGGCACACATTTTCGGGTTTGCCCATTCTGTGAATCTGAAAAGATAACAACTGCAGGATCAGAAGTGACGTCTTTTCTTTCTGAACAGACGCTATACATATAATATACCGGTGCTTAACGTTGCTGGCAGCCGGCTCCTGCCCAAATGTCACTGCAAGCCACACTTGCAATATTACCTCACATCATTACAATTACTGCTCCTAATAGTCGGCCACCAGCGATGCAGGCCAGCAGTCGGTCACACATCCAGGGCAGAACAGGGGCTTGTGATTTGTCGTATATGCGACCCGAGACCGTTTGGTCACACGGAGTATTGAATAAAGAAAGTATTTCTCCAGCTGTATAAGTACAGACACAAAACAGTTGTTCGTTTCCTATTTCTACATCTACATAGATACTCTGCAAATCACATTTAAGTGCCTGGCAGAGGGTTCATTAACCACTTTCAAAACTTTTCTCTACCGTTCCATTCTCTAATAGCGCGCGGGAAAAAAGAACACCTAAATCGTTCAGTTTTCGATCTGATTTCTCTTATTTTATTGGGATGGTCATGTCTCGCTAAGTAGGTGGGTGCTAGCAAAATATTTTCGCATTCATAAGTGAAAGTCGGTGATTGAAACTTCGCAAACAGATCACGCCGCAATGAATAACGTCTTTCTTTTAATGATTTCCACCCCAATTCGTGCAACATTTCCGTGACGCTTTCCCCCCGTAATGTGATAAAACAAAACGAGCTGCCCTTCTCTGAACCTTCTCAATATCTTCCGTCAGTCCCACCTGGTGGGGGTCCCACAAGGGGCAACAGTACTCCAGGAGAGGACGCACAAGTGTGATGTAGGCAGTCTCTTTGGTGGAGCTGGTGCATATGTCTTTACCTTTTGATCTCTATAGTAGTTCGAGGGCCGCAAGTGGTCCTTGCCCCTCTTGAAATATACCTTGGCGTTGTTAAGTCTAATGGCGCCACTATTGTTCTTCGCAGGCATAACCTTTGCCTGCTCCAAAGCGACAGATTCGGCTTGCTTCAGTGTAAACTTTTCATTGCCCTTATCTATGGATTTTAATTCCCGATGAGTAAACTGAATATCGGAGCGATTTTGTTCTCTAAGATAGAACTGAACCGACGAAGTAGAGGCACCGTATGCCTCTTTTTGTACTAGCCTCTGACCAGCCTTCAGTTCCAGAAGCTTGCGTTCTTGTTTAACCTCTAATTCAAAACTTTTAAAAAACATGTTTAACCCTTTAATGCATGACTTTTTATTTGAAGCTCTAACGATTAGAGTGTAGTGCGTACATACTGAGCCAAATATTGAAAAACAAAATCCTGGAAATTATTATGCACTACTAGAAACAAAATGTTCATAGCTGGTCAGCTATATAGTGCTTCAATGATGCACACCGTGTAGTAAATGTCACTATTATGCCCATCATCATTCCAGAAAGTAACTCATAGTGCAATAGTAGTATGTGATTGACTTCTTTTACATGGCAAAGGAGGAATACTAATGTAAACAAACGCAAATGTTAGGAGTAACTCAATGCAGCTAACTTTCGAAATGATTCAGTAGCATTCAGCAATTTATTATTTCTAGGAGGAGCTGTTAGCATATCTGACACTATGCATACAAGCAGCTACAAATGAATTTGTGGTAAAATGTTGATCAGTTTGAGAGATGATGCAAAAAAATTTGGTATGTAACTGATCAGCTACACTGTGCATTAAAGGGTTAATTCATACGGTAGTACCTAAGTGCATTTCTGCGATATTTAGGCAAGGCAGTGAGCATCACCCTGTGTATTTCAATAATATTAAGCAGTTGTACATACGTACGGACATTGGGGAATTGTATACAAAAAGAGGAAAGATGTAAATGGTAAATTGTATATAGCGCACCTGGCTTCAGGAGCATCTGTGCTGTTAACGGGGATGTGTTTGATGTTATATACAGCCACATTGTTCATTTTATGGCTTTTGTTAAAAATGAATTAGAGGCTAATCATGAACATAAGCTTCGGGGACTGGAGGCAGGGTAGAGGCTAGTACCAAAAGAGGAGTCCGGTGCCATTACTTAATCGGTTGAGTTTTATCATAGAATTCAAAACTTCACCGATATTCAGTTTACATATCGGGAATTAAAATTGCTAGATAACGGCCTTTCATATAACAGGAAAGAAAAATATACAAAGAAGCAAGCGGAATCTTTAATAGCGCACACAACTTTCGCTTTGGAGCAGGCACTAACCACGCTATACTTCAAGAGGGCATGGACGAAATTCGGCCCACTAGATACTATTGTGATCAAAGTGTGATTAACGATATAAATGGGAAACGTGCTGAAACTGATGCCCTCACTATTCGCGCGGCCAATTGAATAAAATGCTCCTGCTTTTAAGTTCTTGATACAGCAACGTTCTGCACTAATGTACTGATATTATTGACTCAGAACCCAGCAGTGCTGTGCGGAGAAAAAGTTTCCAACCAGTAGCAGCCTCACACAGGGTTCAGCACCTCGCTTCATTTCTAGTCCAGCCAAACCATCACTGGTCACAGTTCTTTGAAGTTAACGTATCAATAGCAGGTCGCATTGCTGAATGATATACGGGACTTGCTACATTTCATATTCATATACAGAGCAATTTATTTAAATGGTGGTAGCTTTCCATTACGAAGTCATACATGACATCAAGCAGTTTCTCTAATCGATCGTAGTAACAGTTTCGAAATTTCTTTCATGTTCAATCAAAGTTAAAATTCATAAGTGAAGTGAATGTTCCCAGTTGTGACCGAAATTAAAATTCGGAATCTTTCGAATGAATACCAGGCCACATAAACTATTTAGATCTGTAACTGTATAATATAACGAAATCTCCACAGAGTTGCAGACGATATACGCCAAAAGATTGAAGTGCACAAAACACGAGAAATATTGTGAGAGTGTTCGCGTATCACACGAAAAATGTTTATGAGTGGACGAGAAAATTTCTTAGTCCAGTGCACAAAAACTGCACAAAATTTTGAAGTCCCCAATTAGTGACATTGTAAACGTTTATGAGAGAAGGCAAAGGCGATAAACAAGGGTATTTCCTGTAAGACGGCCTGTATCACACTGACATAAAGTCAGATGGGCTCAACTATTTGTGACCACGTACTATAACTGGTCAAAGAGTACACTTAATTAGTTATCCTACATTTCGCCCCCAATCGTCCAAACCACTGCGACCCGGCTAATAGGTAAATAGAAGAACTTGTGTCATTGCAACATGCACCATAGAATGTAGCAGTGGAACAACGCCTTAACTTCAAGTTTTCTTTCAAATTGGGCAAAAAGGTGGTGGAAATCCATGGGATGTTAGTGCAAGTGTATGGTGTAGGAGCTGTGAGTAAAAAGTGTATTTTTCAGTGGTTGCGGAGATCCAACAACGCATGCCATCAGTGCTTCGCGCGATTTCACAAGAAGCATTTGCTGAGAGTTTCAAAAAGTTGTACAAGTGATGTCAGAAGTTTGTAGTAGCCAATAGCGATTACTTTGAAGGTCAGTAATGGTATTCTGTTGTTAACTCTTTTTACCTGTATTTCCTTAGACACATCTTGTATTAAAATTCATACAACTATGATAAATGATTTCGTACTATCATTTAACCAAATTTACAGTGCTACATTTTAATTTTATGTCTAATGGTATGGCTGTGAACGACAAATTTATATGGCGCAAGATTTAAATTTTACATTTGTACTTATGATTCCTTATCTATGCTGATACTACTTTAATATTTTATGTCAGGGAGTGCACATTAATTTACGCTTTTACAACTATTCAACATAGGTCCGATAGGTCTCTGCTGCAACAAGCTATAGTTACTGGTGAAAACGGAGTATTATACAATGAGTTACTTGTTATTGAAGACACATTCAGCTTGGAAACCATATTCCAGATGATTATTTGCAATTATTCATACTTATCAAAATGTTTAACATACTGTCCGATTCGTATCTTCTTGACCAATCCATTGACATTTAGTTCATTTAAATTTGAACATTAAGGATTTTAAACCCTAAGAAATATTCCCTTTTTTACACTTTGATAACTTTCGAAATATTTAAATTACAGGCTGCAAACAAGCAACACTCTAACAGCTTTAATTTTCTGTTTACTTTGATATAATCAGTTTATTGGAAAGTTGTAGCTGCGGCGGAATAGCCTAGGCACTAAGGCACGATGCTAGGGTACGCACGCCAGTCCGTCGTCAAGGTTCTTGTCCTCCTTTGGACATGGGTGTCTGCGTTGTTCTTAGGATACTGCATTTATGTCCATAATTTTACAAACGTTTGAACGTTTTGTAAGTTATCCTATACATATTATAAATGCGAAAGTTTCTATGTTTGTTACCGCATCACGCTAAAACTACAGCACTGATTTAGATGAAATTTCATATAGAGATTACTTATGTCTTGGATTAGGACATAGACTACTTTTCAAAATGTTTATTACAAGTTATCTATTTGAAATATATCTATAGAAATACGTAACGGTTGTAAGAAGTTTCTAATATAACAGCAAAAGAACCCTGTAGGGTACGTCATGTTTAGCCGCGGGGCTAGTCGCGGCCGAAAAGCCGTAGCGAGCGGAAGTGTGGTGTTTACGTCTTCGCGGTCGGCGGCCGAGCGCTGTTGGTGAGTTTAACGCCGTAGCGCGTTGCACTCCTGTTTTGTAACGAACACAGAGTTGACGAACACATAATGGAACCTAAAAGGAAAGACACACTGAAGATAACGTTTGACAATACTCTTCCGCGACCGAAATCGTTTGATGTAGAAGACTTTTTGTTCGAAAAATTGCAGTTAACTGATGACGACATTATTGGAATACATCTCTCGATTAGTAGCAGTACAGTTTATTTGAAGTTAAGTAGCCCTACAAAATGTGATCAAATTGTTGAATTATATGGGAACAAATTAAAGTTCACACATCCCGACGGTAGTATTGGCGACGTTCAAGTCACTCACGCAGGTCTTGGCACGAGGACTATTCGAATTTTTGAACTGCCATTTGAAATCACTTCAGAGGAAATTAATGCTGTTCTGAAACCGTACGGTACGGTTCTTAGTAATACAGCCGAAAAATGGTCTTCCGCTCATAAATTTCAAGTATTAAATGGCGTAAGACAGGTAAAACTTGAAATGACCAAACACATTCCTTCATACATAACTGTCTGTGGATACAGGGCAATTGTAATTTATGAAGGACAGCCGAGAACGTGTTCAGGATGCGGTGCCACTGGCCACGTGCGCGCTCAGTGTGTGCAGCGCCGAGTGACGCAACTGCCGAGAGGTGAGACGGTAGCACAACCTAACATGACGCAGCTCCCGATAACCTATGCAGCGGCAGCTCGCGGGACTACGATACCTACGATAGAAGAGGCTCTCCCCGAAGATATTAGTAAAATTGGGGAAGACACGCGGCGCATGGAAACTGTTAATGTAGAGGAACCCATAGTAGACGCAGTTCCCGGACATTCTAATGCACAACAACAGAGCAGCAGTACAGAGCCCGTACAGAACCGCCCACGGACTGAGAACCCGCCCCCCGCACAACACACTGAACCACTGTCTTCAAATGACTTTTTGTCAACGCTAACGGTTCATGATGTGCCAGATAACTCCCTAAAGGACACCAAAAAACGACGTATCGCCCATCAAGGTGCGGAAAATACGGCCCCCACGTTGCGGGAAAAGGCCAAAAATGTACGACAAAAATTACAGTACGAGCCAACCGCAACCCAAGAAGCCAACCTGCAAACATCAAAAAAATCACGAACTACAGAAATGACAGCAGACGTGACGGAACAAACAGGGCAGAAGGCAAATGCCGCCGAAATGTTCCAAGTAGAAGGAGTGACAGGCAAGCAACCTGCAGAAGTATCGAAAGGGACAAAAGGCACACACAAAACCATCCAAATGCCAGCTTGGGGCGATGAAGAAGACAGCAGCGCCTCAGATCACGAAATGCCGAAATCTCAAGACGAAAAGGGACAACCACAAAGAGAAAATCCAACCCAGAAACCACAACAACATGCAGCACCAGATGTAAATATAGAGACGTCCACGTTTGAAGGAAGGAACTACACTAACCTTCGCAGACAAGAATCTCCGATGGATGGTGTACAACACGATGTTGGACTTTATTTAGAGCCTCCTGCCAGCAGCGTGAATAAAACTGCATCCTCATCTTCTAGAAAGTCTCGTCACGACGACATGGAAGTTAGTCATTCGTCGGCGATACGACGTGGCGCCATGGAGGTCGACAGGCGTGATGAAGACATGGAGGACAACTTTTATTAATAGAGAAACCACTTATTAATGTTATGGCAGCTATTACTACCTTGCAGTCATATAGTATAGCCACCATTAATATTAACAGAATTGTAAGCCAGGCCAAAGTAGAGTGCCTACGCGATTTTATTTACGCTTTCGACATTGATATTGTCATGCTACAAGAAGTGTGTACAGACAGGGTACAACACATCGCGGGGTACAATGCAATTCTCAACCGAGGCACGGAAAGCGGCACTGCCACGTTATTGAAAGACGGCATTATACCGAGAAATGTGAAACAGTTAGCGAGTGGAAGGGGAATATCGGTGGAAACAGACACAGCCCAGATCATTAATATCTACGCGCCATCGGGCTCCCATGCCAGACAGGCCAGAGTAACTTTTTCCAAGAAAGTATACTCGAGTTAATAAATCCCGCGACGGAAAACACCATACTGGCCGGTGACTTTAACTGCGTCACTTCTGCAACCGATCAAACACCGAATCCTAACATTTGTATCCAGCTGGGAGATTTAGTGAATGGATTGCACCTCACTGACATCTGGCACAACCGTCCACGAGGGAACCCAGGGTTTACGTTTATCACCAGCCACTCGAAGAGCCGTATAGATAGAATATACACTTCTACTAGTTTGAAGAAGAGTGTACTCAGTGTCGAAACCTCTCCGGTCAGTTTTTCCAACCATCTGGCAGTTTTAGCTAACATTAACATGGCTAAACAGAAGACCTATAGGGGTCGAGGCATGTGGAAATTTAACACTGCACACTTAATGGACAATTCCTTAGAACCGGGATTGAAGCGTGCCTGGGAAATATGTCTGAGAAATTCACATCGTTATAGGTCCAAACTCGAATGGTGGGTCTCACACGCAAAACCCAAAATCCGATCCTTCCTCAAAAGCTATGCGTTTGAGAAGAAACAGTGGGAAAGACACACAATGGAATTTTACTTCCAGTGTTTACGAGAACTGCATACCGATCACATCAATGTGTCACGCCACATCGTGAAAATCAATAGAATCAAGGCGAAAATAACCGCTTTGAAACGCCAACAACAGGAAGGTATTAAAATACGATCGAGAGATCATAGTGGCATTTCGGAAGAAAGGCCAGCACTCTTCCATCTCCTGGCAGAACTGAGAAGAGGACGGCGCCAGCACATCAGTGCCCTTCGTACCGATGACGGCGCACAGATTACTTGTCAACGGGGCATCATGACGTTGGCACAAGATTATTACACTAAATTGTATGCTTCAGGTGACACGTATGACAATATCGCTTCTGAATCATTTTTAAATTGCATTCACCCGACCGTGACGGACGAAGAAAATGCAGACCTTGAGGCACAAATCACAGAAGACGAATTGTACAATGCTGTGAAAGGAAGTCCACGGAACAAATCCCCTGGACCCGACGGGTTGCCTGTCGAATTTTACTTAAAATACTGGTCCATATTTGGCAGCACACTGACAGAAGTTTTTAATGAAATACGCACGATTGACACGATTCCCTGCGAGTTTTTAGAGGGCATCATAGTGTTGGTCCCCAAAAAGGGCAGAACAAACTATTTGGAAAACATGCGTCCTATATCGCTGCTCAATGCAGATTTTAAGATAGTTGCTAGGGTACTGCTCCAAAGGTTGAACGCCATTGCTGCTCGCATCATCGGTCAATATCAATCGTGCGCCGTGCCCAGGAGAACAATACAGCAAGCTCTGGAGGAATACCGCGATGTCACTGCTGTCACTGCAGCCTCCAACTGCAAAGCGGCCATCATGTCATTAGATATGGACAAAGCATTTGATAGGGTTCGACATAGGTACCTGTTTCGTGTGATGTCAAAATGGGTATGAGACCGTTTTTCATAAATATTATCCAGCGACTATATACTGGTGCAACATCAAGAATTCTTGTAAATGGCCAATGCACAGCAAAAGTACCCATACTAACGTCGATCAGGCAAGGTTGCCCCCTTTCAATGATGCTTTTCTCCATATCAATTGAGCCTTTCCTACGAACATTGTATGTTCAGTTACCAGGACTTGAAATTGGGGGACAGAAATACGTCTGTAGAGGATATGCTGACGACCTGGCTGTGTACATAACTGACCCCTCTGATCTCACCAGAATAGAAGATGTGATTCACACATATAGTTACTGCTCTGGAGCTAAAATCAACCTCCGCAAATCTCGCATTCTACAGCTAGGGAAAGGGATAAGATTCATCGGAACTGGCCCATTCGAAGTGACAGATCACACCAAACTACTTGGTATTCGTTACAATAAATGTCCTGTCAAGACAGCAGCCTGGAATTGGAAAATGAAACTCAACAGCCTACGAGCGATATTAAGAGAGAATTCCACTCGCTCCTTAAATATCATACAGAAAATCATTTTGATAAATCTAGTCATTTTACCAAAAGTGTACTACCTTGCGAGTGTCTTTCCCCTGCCTGAAACAATCGGACACCGTATTGAATCAGCACTTGCGTGGTTTATATGGAGGGGGAGTGTCCTTCGGGTTGACTACCTCACGACGACATTACCTGAAACAAAAGGAGGTCTAGGACTCACCAACGTCAAAGCGAAATGTAAAGCGCTGCTAATATCTAGGACGGCTAAGGCTCTAGAAGCTGGAGACGGAAATCTCACAGCGTACATTTTAAAATCGGTGACTCCACCAGACAGCAGGGTGCCAATTATGGTCGGTCATATTAATTATAAGCTTCGACACATTAAAGGATACGTAATTGAAAACAGCTATATTCATCATAAAGTAAGAAACTACACAACAAAGGAAATTTATAAAGTGCTGACAGAAGATAATGGCTTAAGTAAAGTTCAGAAGAACAACCCCACAATCGACTGGAGCAGAGTGTGGAAAAATATTCATTTGAAGACCTCAGCATCTAATGTAAGAGCTACGTGGTACTGTGCAGTAAACAACATCGTAAGCACAAATGAGCGTCTCTTCAGGATCGGCATATCAAACACGGACAAATGCATGGACTGTCAGCAGACAGACACTCTACTTCATCGATTCACTTGCGGTGCAGCTAATGAGATATGGCAATGGGCAAGGCGCAAGCTTGCTATTATGAACCGCACGTCAGTCAGTAATATAACTGTGGAGCTCCAACGAGCTGGCCGTATCCAGACCAAAAGAGAATGTCCACATATTGGTTAATGGGCAAGTTCATTGAGTATTGTTTGGCAAATGAGAGAAAGTCCCTTCTGGAATTACAGCATGACATCATGCAGGAGTACGCGAAATGCTCGAAGCACGGGAAATGGAAAGTAATGATGGGTGGTTATTTACCTGCTGTTCTTGATTTAAACTGACCATAGAGATAGTGAAGATTATATTACAGATTAACTATGAAAAAGAAGCATATATTCTTTCTAGTATTCCACAGGAGGGTGGATTTTGTTGACATACTATCAAGGAGACTGTTGAGAATCAACTGTTGAGTTTCATATTATTTGTTTCTAATAGAAGCCCAGAAGTGCTGCTATTTTTTGTTGTATGAAGAGCAAATTATCATTTAGTTTTATGGTTATGATAGATGCACAACACTACTCCATTTTCCTTACCTGGAAGAGAGGGAGAGACAAAGAAATAAGTGGTTGGTATCGTCCTTGTCAGCTGGAACGAAGTCGACGGGTGTGGAGCATCAAGCAGTGCCGCGCACTGAGTTACGAGAAGACGCACAGGAGGAGAGTATTAGACGATAGAACAATCGAACGATTATGGAATACGACAGAAGTGCATTATTTTCGAGAAGACAAACTCAAAGCCGCAGTGCAAATGTGCAAATTCCCGTCCAGCATCGATACCACAGAAAAGAAAAAAAAAAAAAAAAAAAAAAAAAAAAAAAAAAAAAGGTGGATCGGTTGTAGTTTAGTAACTGTCATGTGTGTACTCAAAAAAAAAAAAAAAAAAAAAAAAAAAAAAAAAAAAAAAAAAAAAAAAAAAAAAGGGGGTTAACGCGTCATGTAATAGATTTCCGTTATTTTGGGCAATGGTTCGGGTCCTGCTATAGTGAAATTTTTTTTCTTTGTTATTGTTATCTTTTTTACTTTCGAATACACAAAAAGATTCTTGGATACTGCCAAAACGGCTTAATTGATATATAATTACATACACAAGAAATCTGAATGTTGGTGTTTATGCCGCATTCATTTTCATTTGTTGTAACAAATGAAGGAAGTATATATATATATATATATATATATATAAATTGAAGACTTTAAATAAAATATGTTCTAAGTACAATGGCAAGAAAAAACATTGACGTTTTGTGTAGAATGGGATCTAGATAGCAAGCCCTATTTTGTATACAAAGCGCGAACTTCCACGTATAAATAGAGTACGTAAACTGCAACGAAAGTAGTAGCAAATGCACTCAACAGATGGCAGGCGGTGTGAAACGTTATAGATGTTCGAACATTGTGATGTTATCGTAATTCTTTATAATTGTATTCTCTTTGGATTTCAATGAATAATAGTTTCCTTGGTGATTTCGATTATTTATGGCATTCGAACGTTTGCATTTAGTTCTTTTGTTGGTTCGCTTTGCATTTGTAGGATCTCAACAGTTCGTTTCTCCGTTAGATGTCTTTTTCATCTCTTTACTTTTCTCCGTTAGGTTTGTTGTTTATTTCGTTACATTTCTCCGTTAGGTTTGCTGTTTATTTTATTCCTTTACTTGGCATTTGTTTTCGATTGCTGTATTGTTGTTATTGTAGTTACTTACTGTCATGGGTGCCATCCCACATGTTGGAGCTGAAGGTGGGTGTGCCTGTTTTATTGATGCGTAACTTGGATGCACCACGATTATGCAATGGCAACAGGTTATGCATCACAGGCCTGAGAAGGCATATCGTGCAGGCCACCATCACCGGTGGAGCCAAGAGAGAGACTGTATTAATACCACGAATTCCCATCATCCCAACAAACTTGCCATTCCAGATTAACCGGTTACAGTTCCCACTTAATGTGGCCTTCTCGATTACTATAAACAAGAGTCAAGGACAAACATTAAAAGTAGCAGGTATTCATTTGGCCACCGCATGTTTCTCGCACGGACAGCTCTACGTAGGCTGCTCCCGTGTATCGAGAGCTAGAAATCTCTACGAATACTCGGAGAACAAGAAGTCTCGAAACGTCGTTTACAGGGACGTATTGCATTAGATTTTTGGCTCTCCAGTGACAAGACAATTATATATTCCGTGCTAACAATGTCGCAAACAGTCATGTAGTTATTTATGCCCTTTCTTGGCACTTTAATGTCTGACTATTGAACCGCGGGTAACACCGCGGGGAGCAGCTAGTTGACTTATATTTTCACTTTGATAAAACTAACTCTTAGCTTATTTCTGATGTTACAACTTTTCACCCCATACATAACCGGAAGAAAAACGGATATTAAAAAAAGATTATCCAAAGACAAGGGCATATGAAGGGCTATAATATTGTAAGATGGGTCGTAGTAAGACTATTGTATTCTGACTTTTACGTACTCTACCTTCCTATATGAGCTAATTCATTATTTGGTAGTCTTCTCTTCATTTTAAGAGTTTATTTTAATTTATGTGCATTTAGGAACATATCAGGGGAGATAGGTCCCTGGAATTGCAGTACTCTTAGATTTAATATTTTTCTTAGTATGTTTACTGTTTTCCTGGTACGGCCTGTGCTTTGCTGCAATCGCTGGAGAGCGTAACACAGCGGTGGACATGCAGGGCCAGGGAAAGTTTTGGTGGCGGTCACTCACATCCTCGGCCACAGTTCTCAGAAGGCAGCGTGCCGAAAGCAGAAGGAGAGGGGGCCCGACCGTTGTCCCATTGAGTGGCAGGTTGGCAGCCTCTAGATCAGGGAGGCAGTGTGAGGTGGTCGGCCGGATGTAGGTGAATTTTTTTCAGAAGCGTGCGGGATGAACCACATAATGTCTCGTAGACCGTCTCCGGTGGACGCTAGGCCGTGCTGCTTTCGAGACATGAGAGAACGTTTGCCCATAAATTACAATAGCAGAGGCCTCTGGTCGGCAGGTCACTTATGGTGACAAATGTGCTGGCTCGTTATCTGTAGAATTTATAGGAAGGCAGCAGAGCAGGAAACGTTTTAGTTTAATGAATGTTGGAACATTCTGGACGCATTCCATCCATCTAAGCCAGCTGGACGTAGCCTCCAGAGGCCATAAATGGCGTAACTTTTTGGTCGGAAAACCAGGAGTGGGAGCGTCCTAAAATTTTTTAGAGGGAAATCACCTTGGAGATGGTATATTCTGTGGGAACATTGCTGGCGTAGGCGGAGCCTCTTGACGGCCGCGGAAAACATTGTGATTCGTCAGAATAGTGTAGGGTGAAAGCTAGTTAATTTTTTAACAGTGCTAGTCCATCCCGTTGGCTAGGCAATTAGTCGTCCTTGCAGATTTGTGCGTCTTATGTACGAGTGGGGTGGCCGCTGGGAGTTGCTGTGGGCGGCAATAGTGAGGAAGGAGGGAAGAGGTTGGGTGGAGGATCCGTACCGTACGACCACTTGATTCTTAGTGGAGTTACACTCCGATTCTGCCTAACAGATTGCAGTGAGAGTATGGTCGCAATTATTTTCCAGCTAACCTGTTGCCATCGCCTGTTCCTGCTGAGCATGCTACGCAGCTATCACCTGTAATTTGGACTGTGTAAAATACTGCGATCACCATCGCCAAGACTTGTGTAATTCCGCTGTCTAGGATTTTTCTTTAAGTATTATTATATTTAGGTTTGTCTTTTATTTCTGTGGATCTTAATTGCTATAGTAACTTCAATTTCTGTTAACATACCGTTTGTTGAGTTTCCCAATCCCTCCACTCAGACAGTCATTTTTCATCTTACAAAAATTGTAAAATCTATATAAAATTATTTCATTGCTTATGTATACTATTGTCAGCTTAGTATGGTAGGGAATGTCATAAGCTTTAAAGTACAGGGCTGATAAATGTTTATTAGATTTCTGATGAGATATGATGTTCGATTTTTAGTTGGAGTCTTTCCTTTAAAACATCACTTCTCAATATTTTGGAGGGTAAATAGATTAGTTAAATTCAGGATGTACCAATTGGTATACTATACTCTTGTTACAGCTCATAACTTTCTCAGAGTAGGAACTGATATTTTTATTTTTTGTTCTGAAGATACCTACCCATGACCACATCATAAGCATGAAGGGTATATGATCAATAATACCTAATTTCCATTTATTGTGAAACATGGTGGCGGCCCAGATTTATTAATTGCTATTCTGATAAGAAAAGTCAACTATTGTCTCATTGGGGATCAATTATAAAAGTTAAACCCAGTAATTTTATAAAGGCATCATCAGATAATCTAAGTATCGGCTCGAGTGGGCAAATCACGCACACATATCCAGGATAATGTTCATGTCACATTCGTGGAAGTTTATCATCATCATGTTGCACAACATCAGGTTGCGCCTGATTGATACACAAGCCGATATTTAGCAGCGCATCTCTTTCCGATATAATAATAATCGCTCATATACATATGTTGTTTTTTGTACTTCCGTAGCAAAGTATATTTCTAATTATGTAAGTGAGATTCGCCTTTATCTATGGTAAATGATAAATTCAGTATTTATGTTTTCATGTTCACGTATTGACTCAAGATCTGGCAAATAAACCTGGCCCGAAGAACACAGATCTAGAGTGCGCAAATAAAAACAGCAGAGGAAAGGAAACGAAAAAGAGGAAGAAGCTCACATTGTTCTTTTCAAGGATGGAAAAGGAAATTGGACATGTCCTTTGAAGGGATCCATTCCCTATCGATGATGTAAGCAGGTGCTGTAAGTGACCGCCATTCATTTCTTAGTATCTTTGCTCGCTGTTAAGCAAGTTAGTGAAAGCGTTCGACTTCTCAACTCGCTAGCATCTCATGCGAAATGTTCTACTGCAGTTATGAAGACCGTAAAGGTTGTTGTGAAACACCTTCGAGCCTATCCATACAAAGTAATCGAACTCCGGCAGACCACGTGACCAGAGCGGCAAGATAACGCCATGAGTGGGCCTGAAGGTTGTATAAATGGGGTCCATGTTTCAGCCTGCTGTATGGACAGCTAATCCATCTTCCATGCAGTAACCCCTAAGTTTTTCTCTTCCGTTAATGCTGCCTCAAATGGTTTCAAAACATCGTGGCTGATTATTAGAATAATACTCTGTTTCCAGAAAATTAATAATGGACTGATTCAAGTAAAAATGTATACTGTGAAATTAGACGAGATAAATATAGTACAGAGTTCGAAATCTAATGATTGAAGCCACCTTATAGCAAAGGGAGCATCAATTCCAAAGTCCAATCTCTGACGATATACTGAACGATTTGTTCACGGTCCCTGCTAGGGTGGGGAGCTACTGAGTGTACTTTAGTTATATGACCGGCAATATCCGTGAAAGTGGTAGCCCAGCAGACAGTTCTCGATAAAATGTATGCTTTATCCCTGCAACGTTCAATCCCTTGAGCCACAAGTTTTTAATGAGTTATCATGAGTGTGATGTCAGGCAGTCTCGAGTCCTATGAGAATGTATGCAACGTTACATGCTGGGTAGGCTTCTTTCATCTAGGCGTCACCACTGCTGAACCCCAATGGCTTTGTGTTGATTTAGTGTACCCACACATAATTGCAGAAGACAGTTTTTGACAGTTTTAGAGGAATGAAAGTATTACCGGGCAGCCATGATTATGACAGCTGGAAGGTTTTTATAAGACCTACTGAGCAGGAGAAACTCTCGTTTCAGAAGGGTAGCGGCGTACTTAAGGACTATCGGTCTCAGCTGGACGGTAGTACGGCGTCCACTCTTTGCCACAAGTCGCCATCGCCACCGGATGGAGTGCGGTGCTCAGCTATAGTGCACACTGCCGTACACCGCCAAGTCTCGACAACGGCCAGCGACGAGCCCGAACCACTTGAGTCCCACGTCACTGGCAGCCGACTGTCCAGTGGACCGTGTCCACAATGCCGTTGTCAGCGACCCGGAGCCGTTCGTACCACCGACGTCACACACTAGCGCCCTAGGTATAGAGGAGGTTCACCGACGTGTCCAACGAGAAAGACAGGCCCTCGCTGGTACATCACGTGATCAAGGCAGGCCTGAGTCAACGTGATTGCTGGCTGAGTGGTTTGTCGCTGGGCCACAGCCCACTGTCTCATAGCCGTCATCCAGGCAGCTACAGATTGCTTTTTTCTCAGACTTGCCTTGATCACGTCACGTCACATAAGAGCCACGGTCTGTATCTGTCGTTGGACTCGGTCACCTACACCTGGTGTCCCTCCATCGTACAATCCATGTGGGCCGCAATACATACGCTGCGGTTCTCTGACATGGGATTTGCCGCTCGCCGCGGTGGCGCGTTCCACCTGACAGTTGAGTTAGCGCAGGCACCGCTAACAGGCGACAAATCCAGCTGCTGCACGAGCGGCCACTGTCGGAATATTACGTCCACAAGACGATGCACCAGATGCCAACTGAACATGTTTCAATGTTAGATAAAGACAATTAGTCTATTCTACACGAACCGATGTTCTACATTGGGGCGCAGAGCATCATCTGTAGTAGATGGTTATTATTGTAAGCATTTCGGACTGTCCTAGATCATTTTTTAAGTAGTAAGCACATGGAGTCCAGGGGAAGTTGGCGCCTTATGTTGCACTGTAGTTGTCGCAAGCAGATTTGACAAGCGTCAGCTTTCTTATGCGATGCCAGGAGAGCATCAATATGGCGAGCGTGTAGCGTAGCGAGCATTCGCGAACGGTATTCCACGTGTTTCATAAAAAAGAGAACAAACAAATTAACACAACATGCAAGCTGCCTCTATGTTCAAAATGCCTGGAAAGTTGTCATAAAAAAGAAGAAACTCGCAGAAAGTATACGGAAGGTCCCAAGTGCACAGTGAAGTCGTTCTTTATTTCTTTTACAAATAGTAAATGTCAATAAATTTCACATTTTATGAAAACAGACATTCCTCATTACTATGTAGGCACAATTTAAAAGTTTCTTCTTCATTCGTTAATAACTTATGCATCACAGTTGTAACTTCAAGCATCCACCAATACTCAGTCAAATCACATATCCCACAAAATCAAAAAGTAACATATATTCAGTTTACAAATAATAATAATAATTGATTCATCCAGATAGTTCAGTGCTAAAATGTATACTTCAGCAGCCAAGTTGTGACAGTCGGTTTCTGTATGATATAATGTCCAATCTTTCCCTCTTAGCTAGTGTTTTGCATGTGTCTTATGCAGGTTACACCAAGGTATTTAACCCCGAAAAATCTGTCTTATTATGTTGACAAAATATGAGAATGAGTTATCATTTTTCAATTTCGTAATTTAAGTAAAAACTCACCAACGTCTGTCTTGTTTGCTTTCAGAGTCTTAATAAATCGTAAAATGTATTAAAGTACCAATTTAGCTCCCAGAATTATTTTGTCCCTAAATAATAGATGGTCACAATGTTTTCTCTACCACCATGAACCAAAGATAGTTGCCGAAGATGAGTGGCTTCCTTGCACGTAGCGGTTAGGTAGATGAATCCTCAGTGGAGAGGTACCTGTAGAGCAGTGTAGAGGCCAGGCAAACCTGTAGTTCCTGAAGTACAGGAACAGTCATTGAGCAAGCTGTGAAAATAAGCAGGAAGTAATTTGGAAAAGGAATTGAAGTTCAGGTTGACGAAATAAAAATTTCCCTGTTTGCTGATGGCATTGTAATTATGACAGACCCAGCAGAAGACCAGGAGAGAAATTGAACGGAATGGACGTTGTATTGACAGGAGCGTATAAGGTGAACATTAACAAGAGCCAACATGTGTTACGGATTGTAGAATAACAAAAATTTTGACAGCATACTACCTTTTAATTCTAAAAATATTGGCTGTTGTCAGTGGAGTATGGTATTAAAAATGATTTCTTATTAGTCAATAAAGAGAGAAATAAGAAGTTCACTGAAACAGCTTTATAACCTAAGTTCTGCTTGCACTTACAAATGACCCTGAAGTACGTTACTCGTGTATGTATTTGTATCTCGCAATGTTTATCCACGTTGGAAAGTAAAGTAATAATCATAATAATAAAAGGTCACAGTTTACTCAAAAAGTTAATCTCTGTAATAAATATTTGATCCAAGGACAAGAGTGCGCCATTGAAAAGGAACAGTTTCCTCACAATATCAAATTGTGCTTAGCAGTTTTTATTTTTACTCCGGTCCTTGGCTATAAAATAAACAAGGTAAGCACAACTTCGCCAACTGAAAGCAGTATAAATAAAAAACGTGCCGACATTGAATGCGGAGAACGCTGACTGCCGGAACAAAAGTGGGTCAGTAATTTTGAAATACCTAATGCTCACTTTCCACCGTCAATAACATGGAGAATCGGAAGCCACTCCTTGGTCAGTAACTAGTAACGAAATAATGCGCGGTATGCGAATAAAATTTGCCCATTCACGATTTCTCCGGTCGTCGGCGACATTCCAAGCTTACGGAGCACTGTCCAATACTCATCCGACACGCGATCGTAAAGTTTAATGCGCCACTTGGCTTCCTTTCGAATACTTTCTACGACCGAGTTTTCGCGATCGACCATATCCGAAGACGTAGCACAAAGTAGTGCCGCACTGGGCCGTGCATAAAAAAAAGAAACCGTAAAAGAGATTGTCCAAGCAAAGACCGCGACTTCTTAGTCTTCTTAATGTACAGTCATGATGTGAACCAACAGCTGTGATCCTGCAAACAATAAATAAGAAAGTTGTCATCCATTGAGATAATGGATACAAACTGCGCCTAGATAATGTTCAAATGTTTTTAAATTTATGGGACTTTACTACTCTGGTTATCAGATCCGAAGCTTACAAACTACTGAAGCTAACTTGAACCTAAAGACAAGCACACACACACACACACACACACACACACACACATACATTCCCGAGGGAGGATTCGAACGGCGAGCAACCGTTCGCTCCGCAGCAAGATGCATTAGATCGCTCGGCCACTCCACTGCACCACTACTTCTACATCCGCACTCCGAAGCCAAATAATGGTGCGTGGCAGAGGGTACTTTGTGAACCATTGTAACCTCCTGCTAATGTTATTCCAATCTCGACGGTCGGCGCAAAAATTATTACGTGTATGCTTCCGGGTGCGATCCAATTATTTTAAATTTTATTGTAGTAGTATTTGAGTACATATCTTACGAATAAATAAAATATTGGTTGATTTTTCAATACACTTTTTCACGCGGAATTTTGATAACAATGACTGTCTCAAGGGGTCTGTCACTGCAGTCAGGAGATCATATCCATGACTTTTTCGCGGTAAGGATATGACCCTGTAACGAAGCGTGCTGCTCTCAATTGGATCTCCTCATCACACAAAAGCCTGGGTAATCAGTTACAAGCCACTTAATAGTGAGGATAACAGCATTTATAAATGATAGTAGAGATTGAAATCCTCAGACAGAAGGAAGAATGCTTCAATTTCTTATTAAGGAAAAGCTTCAGCCAGCAAATTGGAACCGCACGCAAACTTCGAATCTGACTACACTTGGAGAAGTGGCAACGATACTTTCGTTGTGTGATGGCGAATACTTTTGGATCCCTCTGTCACATACCCTCTTCCACATGGAAACTGTTGGCGAAAATAACGATTAGCGCAAAGCTTGCCATTTGGGAAATCCCATTGACAAGGTTTGCGCTGCCGGTGCCCTTTGGCGAGCTGCACCCCCCACCCAAACACACACGTACACACTTCTCAGGCATGGGATTGTGTGATTTTCTTAGCATCAGTTTAAGTACAGTAGTAGAATCCGACAGTTCGCCAGTTCGTCACGCCCAGTAGTCCGACACAACGAGCTGAGATCACGTACGTGGACGGATGGGGTCATTTTAAATGAACAGCGTGCCAGAGTGCCACGCAGGGGGCCCGAGTTCGATTCCCGGTCGAGTTGGAGATTTTCTCAACTCGTGGTCTGGCTGTTGTGTCGTCCTCATCATGATTTCATCATCATCGAGACGCAAGTCGCCCATGTGCCGTCATTTGACTTGCATCAGACAGACCTAGCTGGGGTGTAACGGCCAATAATGCCACATGAAATCATCAATCATCATTACACAGTCAGCCACCACTTGTTGATTATTGCGTACATTGAGCAATCGAATTAGAACCCCCACCCCTTTAATTTAACTTTCACGTCAGAATGAGGTCTCTTATAGCACGCGACTCCACCCGTCGTCTTTGCCCGTGACGTCCACGTCTCGTGTTTTATGACGTCATCAAGTGCGCGATAGTTTTGAGATCTGTTGACTTATACGACGCTATGCTACGATGCGCGACGCCGTTCCCCGTCGGGTGTACCATTCCCCCCCCCCCCCCCACCCTCACCCCCTCGGGCATGGATGTTTGTGCTGTCTTTTAGTATATGTCAGTTTATAAGTAGTTTGTAACTTTAATGACCGATAATACCCCAGTAAAGTACCATAAGCTTGAGAAGCATTTTTTATGTTGTGTGTGTGTGTGTGTTTCTTTACATGTGTCATGTGTAATTATCAAGTGGAGCTCTCTTGTGATAGACGTTACTTAGAATTGCTCTCTCCGTTTTCATATGTGTGCTTGCAATTCGTGGTTTTGAGCTGTTGAGAAGTGAGTGCCAGAACGTTATTTTGTCAGTTCTGTGATTTCTTGTTTTAGTGGTGCATTGGTTGTACTCTTTGTACTCGTGGTTTCTTCAGGACTGTTGTAAACCTTGCCAGTACAGTCTGTACGACATAGCGACGTTGTGAGACAATTTAACGCGTGTAGGGAAACGACGTAGGAGTAGCTGAAAGATTCGTTATAAAGAGACTGCTATAGAAAGCTGTAAAATCTGTTTGATCTCGAAAAAGCCGCTTGATGAAGATGAACGTAGAAATGATTGCTATTTCAGTAGATGTTTTATGGTTTTTCACTTGAAACGTTTGTTGCCGTAAATACACACGTAAAGTATTGTTTATATGTGGCTCATGACTTAAATAGTACTTTTTTGTGAGTCTGTTGTTTTAATATTATAAAACAACATTTATAATTGAAAATCCAGTAACCCTATAATTTAGATAGCCCGACGTATCCCAGTTCCATATGTGGCGGAGCCGGCCGCGGTGGCCGAGGGGACTGAGGTGCTCCAGTTACGGTCTGCACGGCCACCACGGTCGGGGGTTTGAATCCCCCCTCGGGCATGGATATTTGTGCCGTCCTTAGTATTAGCTAGTTTGTAAGTAGTTTGTAAGTTTAGGGAGTGATGACCCTGTAGTTAAGTCCCATAGACTTTACAAACATTTGAACATTTTTGAACCATATGTGCCGGACTACAGAGATTCTACTGCACCTTGTAATTCTATGGAGCGAGGACCTCAGCACGTTAGAGTGACGAACATATGGTGTTTTGAAAGTAAACCACAGAATGTATCTCTTGCAGCTTCTGAGACTGGAGCATGTAACGTGGCTAGATTTGGCACATTACATCCCTTGCCTGAAACGCAATTTACCAGTCTGATTACGGGTAACAGTGAACAGTCCAAGAAACAGGCATACCTGCCTATCATACGGTCCCCTCAAGCGCGCCAAAGTGCCGTATCACGATGTGTCTAGACTAATGAGTGAATTACCGCAGGTGGGAACTGACATCATTCATCCTGCATGGTTGTCCGTAAATCCAAAAAGAGCTGGAGGGGATGGATGTCTCCTCTGAAGAGCACGCTGCAAGGCATCCCTGATATGCTTGGTGAGCAGAGAAGGTGTTTAAACTGGAGCCTCTCTGTAGCAGTTCTGTACGTGTACGTCCACTCGATATAATTTGAAACGGGTCTCATCCCCTTTTTCTGCCTATGACCAGCACCTGAACCTTGCCCGTCACCTATCCCAACAGCTAATCTTCCTAGTCCTAGAGGTAGCACACGACCATGTATGCCATACCGGTCTCCTTTTGAAACTTCAAAACAGTGCACTTCCAATTATCTATGCGTGGCCTACTGCAGTCCTCCTATCTAATAGCTCATTCTGTCTCTTTCTTAACAATACCAATTCATTAAACCCGTAATCCCACTGCAGGAATGCCCCAAGATTTCATCCTTCTTTCTCACTTTTATCTCGTCTACTACAAAGCACCTCCTTCCGTTCATCTCCATCAGTTTCATCCCCGCACTTAATCCCACACTCCAGAAATCTCAAGATGTCTCCAAGCCCAACTCAGTAATATTACCCGAGATATAGTCGTCCAAATCAACTGTGTAAATTTATATGCGTGGCATATAATATGCTTATAAGCCAACGGTCACTGTTGAAAGAGCATATTGTTCATAAGTCCCTCAAATAAACCAATGAGATCAGTTTTCCTTCCATTCTAATCAATGTTTCCTGAGAATAAATCCTCCAATTTCCAGGCAATAATTATAGGTCGCTTCATCTGCTCCTTCCTGCTCCATGAACTCAAACTGGGAATTGATTACCGTCGTATACAGCTAACACACTAATACACCGTGTAGTATCCTTCCACAGGCAACTGACATTGAATCCTCACCGTTTCCCAACTAGAAGTCTGCAATCGGCTTAAACTAATAAAGCTACTCACTGACCGAACTTTTTGACTACATCCCTCCGTTCACAACATAAGTCTTTGATCCCCCCATTCTTTTCGATGTAATTGTTGCATGGATATCAACTTCACCCTTTTATTATAAATCGATCCGAACTCGATATTAAAAAAAAAATGTTCAAATGTTTGTAAAGCTTATGGGACTTAACTACGGGGTGATCAGTCCCTAAACTTACAAACTACTTATGAACAACTTACGAACTAGTACGGCACAAATATCCATGACCGAGGAGGGATTCGAACCCCCGACCGTAGTGGCCGCGCAGACCGTGACTGAAACGCCTCAGTCCCCTCGGCCACCGCGGCCGGCGAACTCGATATTCTCCGACTCGCAGTCTCCATGGGCTTTCCTTACATTGTCCCTTTAATAATTCACCAAACATACCCAACTCTCTGCACCCACAACGAACATCGCCAAATATCCTTCATCATCCTCAAAAACGACATCAATCCTGCCCCCTGTCTTTCCCCATCTCGGCGTCATGTCACTCTTTCTTGCACACCTTCCACAACCACTCGAAAAGATATTTCAACCGTCTGTCCCCACAGGATCATAAATTCCGCCCCAACATATACCCATTCTACCAATTCCGTATGTATCCCACCCTATCCATCCCTCTCCCCTAATGGCTTCCCAAATCAGACCATCTCTTCTTCTACTCCCCACCCTTTTCCCTTCTAAGTTTACAGATCCCAGTAACAACCGACACATTACAAAATACTTGGCTTGAAAGAGGTTTTTTTTTACTTTATCATTACTTTGTTTTTTATTCTTTTAAGGGTTATGTTTTTCACATCTCCGTCGTTATCCTGACTCTTTCCGTAAGCACCTGTCACTTCCATCGTTCAGCTCAGGGTAAGTCTTTTTAGTTTATGATTAACTTCCAGTGTTTCTGTAGTATGCCTGTGTGGTTAAAATCTCTCAGTGTTCAAGTGCTTTAATTGTGCTCTCAGTTTCATGGTATTATCATATCTCTTTCTCAAGCAGGCATGAAGAATGCCCGATGAATTATTTTTAAATTAATATGTAAATAATTATGTCATTTGCATCTGCGTTTGGTTCTGTATATTACATTTTTAATATCTGTTGGCTAAAGAGCGGGTAGCTTTGATTGTACAGCTGCCAGCTGCCAACCCCAGCCCCCTCCACCCGTTCAAATGGATTGGGAGAGGATGAAATAAGAGAACAGAAAAAATTACACAGTTGTACAACTGTGTGAGCAGATATTAAATTCCATCAATAAAGTTGTTTCTTTTTTTTAATCTGTACTATTGTTTCATAATGCTGTTCAGTCGAACCTTTTTTAATCTGTACTACTTTTGTAATGAGTCTGTTGCAACTGTCGAATATTATCAAACAAATTATGTTTCATATATGTCCAATTATTAATTTGGCACACTTTTATATTGAAATACTTATATATACATATGTGCAGTTCGCCCGTATAACAAGGCGTTCACGAATTTAGTATGGAGACACATGAGACGCTATCTATAAATGATCGCTGATATCCGATCAGGAATGATAAAACAATAAGGATCAAGAAATTAGTAATAACTGGCCACGCTTGGCAGCGACTCATTCTGATGTGAAAAGAGAAAAAACAATATGATTAATACCCTTCTTTTACTTCGGCTATGAGAAATGGAGAGGAATTAAAACAAAGTCATTTTGGCAGAAGTAATGGATTGTGACGCCCGTGGATCCACAATATTTTCCCTTTATTCTACATAAGTTTTAAGATAAAACCATTTATAGAATCAGGGTATTACGTAAATTTACCTTGAGAATGGCTATTGTTTTCTACTTTCTTTCCACCTATTCTTCATCCGCTCTCTCTGCCCACCTCCCTGTCCTCCTCTGGGTAGCTCTTCACCGCTTCACACTCTCCACTTTCCATCCATTCTGCGCCCCTCTCCATATCCTACTTCACTCCCTCTCCCTTTCCCTCGTCGTACCTATTAAAATTAGGAAATTACCGCTTCGAAACTTCATTTACTTGGTTATGATAAATGATCAGAAAATACTCAAAATAATAAACTGTCTCCATTTCCACTACTAATGTCAACGGCGAAGCAGCTGTGCCATATTAACGGCTCGGTATGCATGTGTAAAGCGATGTGAACTGTTCTTAACATGAATGCCTCTAGACCGCGATCACTTCATTTGCTCCGAGGCACCTTATCGGTAACCCGGGCCGGAAATTGGTAAAACGTCGACTGGCATATTAATACAGGAGATTGTAATGTGTGATAAGACACCAAAACATCTACAGGGCGGTCGTAAATTCCCTTTACAAACTTGTAAGACTTATAGAGGGTACTGAGTACATAATATTTTGAATAGGAACCCGTCCGGAAACGTGTCGTTTGCGTTCTACGACAGTTTCAGTTCAGACCATTATCTCATCCACTCCTACCTGAGGGATGTAATTAAGCGTGATCCAACAGAAATGTTGCAAAAAATATGAAAAGATTACTGAATTGTTCCGTTATTACTTACGCATTTTCATTATAATTTACACATTATGGTTTACATTAATCGACAACAAAAAGAACCCAACATTTACGGTAAGGTACTAATGCATTACCAGAGCGGCTCGGTGAAGAGACACCAGGTGGGATGGAGAGAGTGTACCAGAACATGCTTCGGAGGTGCAATGTGTATAACGACGTTGGTGGTCGCCACATCGAGCCGCATCAGTACGTTGCGGCTGGTGCCGTAGATGCTGGGTTCTTATTGTTGTCAACTAATTTAAACCATAAGGTGTAAATTGTAATGAATATCCGTAAGTAATAACTGAACGATTCAGTATTCTTTTCAAATTGATTGCAACAATTTTACTGCTTCACGCCTAATTACATTCCTCAAGTAGGAGTGGATGAGATAATCATCCGAATTTAAACTGTTGTAGAACGGAAACGATACGTTTCCGGACATGGATTCCTGTTCAAAATGTTATGTACTCACTACCCTATACAAGTCCTAGAAGTTTGTAATGGACACTTCCGACTAGATCGCGGATTTAAGGTAAAAACCTATTTTGTTCCTGAGTTCCTATTTGCATAAAAATTTGTACTTGTGCGTTTCCTGACTATTTACACTTAATAGCGCTAATTATATACGACCTAAAGAAGCCTATTTCGACGTTAGTGCCTATTTTCGAACATTTCAAATGTTTAAATGTTTGTATAGCTTATGGGACTTAACTCCGGCTCATCAGACCCTAAGCTTAGAAACTACTTATGAACTAACTAAGACTAAGGACGGCACAAATATCCATGCCCGAGGGGGGATTCGAACTCCCGACAGTAGTGGCCGTGCAGACCGTGACTGAAGCGCCTCAGTCCCCTCGGCCACCACGGCCGGCTTTGAACATTTGCACAAAAATTTGTACTTATGCATTTCCTGACTATTTACACATAATACCGTTAGTTCTATACGACCTTAAAAAAAGCCTATTTCGATGTTAGTGACAATTTTTAAACATTTCGGCTTTAATATCGTAAAAAGTTTTACCACACTATACGACAGATGGAAAAAATTATTTTCTGCCCAGCTTGCAGCAAAGTGGCTAGTAGATATGCGCTCATTCTTCGTGTTTGCCTAACACTTCGGTCTTTTTTATTTTTTTTTATGTCGCTATCCCTGTTAATACCAAATACTCTTTATAGGTGTTTTATTATTCATATGTAAAAAATAGATCACGGATCTTTAGGTTAAAACCTATTTCTTTCCTAAGCCCCTAAGCTCCAATTTGCATATAAGTTGGTACTTAAGCGGATTAAAAAATCACAATGTTAATCGTAGACGCCCTCTATAGGTAAATTACTGCCCTTCGCGCATTTTCTCGCTGCTGTCTACAGGCAATCCTATAAAACTACTCTGTTTCGTGAAAGGTATTAGACGTGAATTTTCCGGTTCGAAAAATAATTTGCCAGTGGTGAGATGTTTTCATCTGAAGCTTGTTCAGAAGGGGCGGCCATCTGTTATCAGGTACCATATGTCCAGCAACGAGTACGGTACTTTCCCTACCGCTCCCATGCACCGCAAAAAAAAAAAAAAAAAAAAAAAAAAAAAAGAAAAAAAAAAGAAAAAAAAAAAAAAAAAAAAAGGTCATCATTCACTTTTTCTCAGCGAGAACAAATCAGTACATTGTGTAGCTAGCAACCGACGTGTTAAGTGTTACTGGCGTTCTAAGTGCAAAATAAATTCTAGTTTTTGTGTGAGAATACTACGCCAGGCCGAAAACAGCTAATTCAAAGTCTACTCATATAAGGCAGTGGCTGCAAGATTTTCCGTATACAACAGATGGGAGATTAGTTGATGTATTTCTTAGACTTATTATTTTCCTCTCACTTAGGATTCTATTTTATCGCTATCCTTTAGTAATACGGGATACTCTCTACATGCGATTATAAACTGCATTTCCCTTTTCTCTCGTATTAGGTTTCGAGTGTTAAGAAAACTCGCTTAACTCAGCATGCAGATGGAATCGCACATAAAGCTAATGTTGAACGAAAGTCAAAATTGAAGCAAATTCTTTTAACCAATAAATCTGGTAAATCCCCCCCCCAAAAAAAAAGAAAAGAAAAATTAAACCCTATTTTCAAAAATTTTCTTGAGAAGTACTGCCATCTGTCTATTCTTTCAGAGTCACCTTGCCGTACGAATTATGTGGATTCAGCTTGCAATGCTGCTTTGCACGGAATACGAGATGTTGGAGAATCATGTATATGGATTTCTGTGGATGAAACTACTGACAGTCTTGGCCGTTACATTGCAAACCTTATTATTGGCAAGCTAGACAGATGCTTCATCCAGGGCTCACTTGATTTACTCAAAACAGCTTGCAAAAACTAACCAACAAACAATGGCACAGCTTGTGAACAATGGGCTTAAGGTGCTATACCCAAACGGATTGTATGAGAATAAGGTGCTTCTGGCTGTCACTTATGCTGCTGCTTATATGATAGCAGCGTTTTAACTATTAAAAGCATTCTACCCATTGATGCTGCACATAAATGTATAAATGCATGGGATTAACCACATAGCAGAGCAAGTAAGGCTACAATTTCCTAAAGTAAATAAAGTAATATCTACGGTGAAGAAAAATTTTGTAACGGCATCATCAAGAATACAGGCGTTCAAAGAACAGCTTCCAGATGTCCCACTGCCGCTAGAGACTGTTGTTACCCGCTGGGGTACGTGGCTGATAGCAGCAGAGTACTATAGTACGCATCTCTCAGCTGTCCAGAAGGTGGTTGAAAATATACCGAAGGATGCTGCATCCGTAACTGCAGCAATGGAGTTACTCAAAGATTCTTCTTTAAAACGGGACTTATCTTACATTAGGGCCCACTACACATTTATGGCAAGAATAATTTCACAATTAGAAGGCTCAGGGAGACCTATCTACGACAATATTTCTTTCCTTGTAGAAGTCAAAATGAAAATTAATGAAGTGCCAGGTGAAGTAGGGGGAAAAGTACGGGCAAAAATGCAAACGGTTTTGCAGAAGAACACTGGCCTGAAGGAGTTGTGTGCAGCTGCCGACATACTTAGTGGAAAATCCAGCACTCCTGACTGCAGCATTCCTCTCCAACATGTGCCGAAAATGAAGTACGCCTGTCACATCTGTTGACGTAGAACGTTCTTTTTCAGCGTGTAAACTGATTTTGACAGACAAGCGCCACAGTCCTCACTAGGAAACCTAGAAAAGATTGTGGTTATTTATTGTGAAGCCAACTATGGTCAGAATATGTGAAACTACGAATGTATTAATTAAATCATTGCCCCATCTTTATCTTGCAGGAACTCAAAAATAATTGGAGTTTCATACAACATTAATGTTGTAGATTGTTGTGCTCTGTAACTGTGTAAATATACATTCTCCTTGTTTAAATGACTAATAAGATGTTCATACTGTCAACACTGTGTATTTCAATTTCATTTTCTCTGCATCATTTTTATGAGAACCTATTTTAAGTTTTATATAGCCTAAATGAACTAATGAAGGAGCCTATTTTAAGTGCCTAAAACACACTTTTTAAGACCCAAAAATCCGTGGTCTTCTTCTGACCACCATGTATATTGGTTTTCACACTCTTAACGGCCGCGTAAACATATGGTGTTGTGCATATATGCGAAAAATCACCATTCGAATTATTCACTCATGTTTGGAAAAAATAAAATGAAGACTGGAGATACGCACATATTAACAGAAAACGTTATTTAATATACCTTGAAGAATTAATTACCATATGTCTCCCCTGTTCACAATGTGTAGGCACAGGTTACACAATGGACATTACTGAGAAGTGTTAAGTTCAGTCCTGGGATAGCGACGTTGAAAAAGAAAGAAATGTTTGTTAAGCTTAAGGGACTTAATTGCGCGGTCATCAATCCCTAAACTTACAAACTACTTAAGAACTACCTCATTTTATAGACGACACAAACAGCTATGGCCGAGAGGGGGAGTCGAACCCCTGACGTGATTTTCATCACTCTGTTATTCATTTTTTTTACTATTATTATTAGCTACTCGGAATGAAATTACTGGTCATCAACCGCATTGCTCCAGTCCGCTGGACATTGCTAGGACTCCTGACTTTCAATTTCGTTAATTTCATTACTAAAACACTTGAACACCACTGTTTAGTTTGGAGCATACTGCAGAATCGAGCAGGTTGTGTAAACAGTTGCTGCAACTCTTCTTGTATGAAATTCCAGTAAAATATTGCAATGAGTTTATTTCCTTTCACTAAGTTTGCCCTGCTACTAACTCCCAGCTGCTTTACACAACGATTACACTATTCTGAGGGACTGACGACCATCCCGTTTAGTCCCCTTTGAACCTCATCCAACCAGCCACTATTCGGATGACACGAAGTGAACATGTTTGCCTTCGCGCCAGCAACCTAGCATTATATGCAAGGAGATGGCATTACCAGAGGTTAATTAGTGTGATTACTCGCGGGTATCCGCGCTCGAATTAATTTGTTTACCCACCACAGGTCAACGACATTTCTCAACTTAATCAACTCATATCGGGGTGCTTGAGACCCACGCCGATAGAGAAGATCTACCCTCTCATAGGGATAGCTTCCCCTAGCATACGGCGGCAAGTAGCTGCCTAAGTTGAGAGGAAAAGACAGTTGACAGCAATCGCCACCCCCTACATGGGCACCAACAACAGCCTAGGCGACTTCGCTCAGGAAGGAGCTTCCTTTGGACATCAGAGCGAATTGACATCACTGGCGAAGAGAGGAGACTTCAGCTATGGAAGGAGGTAACACGTAATACTTCCTGGCCCTGAAAGAACAATTTGCAGCTGGAGGTAACAAAACCTTTACATCCTGGAAGGCTCTCAACAGGCTGAGGACTGGGGTCTCAAATTGCAAGTTCAACCGTTGGGGCTACCTCGACGGGGAACCTTTGTGCAACTGTGGGAATGTCCAGACAGACGATCACTTACTGACGTGCCCAAACCTCAGAACATGCTGTACCTCCCTGGATTTACAGTTAGCTAATGATAAGGTCATCTCTGTGGCTGGTTACTGGCCAAGAAATATCTAAATTTAAAATTTATTACACGGACTCAAACTAGACTGTAGAGGATGATGTTCTGGACACGAAAAATAAATAAACTTAATACAGGACCATAATGTCCTGAAACCGATAGGGGTTTATAGAAAAGTCTTCAACTGAGGAGGATTTTCGCCACAATAAATTAGTTATTCAGACAGTGGTTTTACTTTTCCGGTAGTAGATCAATAGCTGAAGCCTGACCTCTGGTAGTCTTCATATGTGTCAAAATAAAGCATCGTGTCAATTGTTGATTCAGGTTCCTGGTATACACCTTAATTTGGTAGTAACCCCCATTTTCTCAATACTTGGTACTTCCTATTCATAATTGTTCTATGCAGGCGCCGATACTGCTGTGGATCCAACCTCACTCGGTGAGGCCGCCTTGGGCTAACAGCCGGCATGAGTGGTCGCAGTGGCGTTAAGCGGGCTGCATCCTGTTGCGGTGCCCCCACTGCCCGCCGTCGCGACAGGTGGTGATTCATCAGATTTCCGCCAGGGGTCAGCACCATCCTAATGCGCGCGCCGTTTAATTCTCTTGATTAACGGCCGCGTCCGACTCCCTGGCGAAGCGTAATCCCTCATAATACCTCCGCACAGCGGCCTCGCCCAGTCCAGCGGCCTGCTTCTTGTAGCCGAGAGCTCCCTTTCACCTACACTCGAGTAGCTCTCAGTGGCTGGTAGCTAATTTTCGAACAAGATCTATCGATAGTGTCTGCAGATAGTGTCGAGCAGTGTCTGCAGATAGCGAATTAGTTTCTCTGCAACTGGGAATACCACCGATTCAGAATGAATATCGTATCATGCTTAATGCAAAGGAAAAACTACATAAATGAGAGAAGGACATGGAAGATTTGTCTGAAGACGTGCTTAGAGAAGGTGTGGAACACGTAAGTGACAGAGTATAAAAATTTAAAGGACGTTTGGAAGGCTTGAAATCAAATATGGCAGAAGACATAGAATTTCTAAAACTGTTGAGGGGAGCTGGTCACCAAGCATGTGAGAAAAACCAATGAGACATGTGACAAACCTTCACACTTTCGAAAAAATTTCATCCAAGCCATTTGGAAAATAGAAGAGCATATATGTATGATGCAATCGGCCTCACAGATCATACATAAGAGCGGCTGATGTTAATAATAAGGACTTGAAAAAAGATTAACGATCTGCTAGATAACGAGAACTTTGTATGTTCGTAAGGAGTGAAAGAAGGAAGGAAGATTACAAATAGAGACAGAGGTGACGCTTAGATTTTTGGGTAAGGATGCGGAATGAAATCGGTCGTGCCCTTCCAAAGGAACCATACTGGCATTTATCTGAATTTAGGGAAACGACGGAAACCTAAATTTGGGTGGTCGGTGGTGGATTTGAATAACGGCTCTCCCGAATATGAGTCCAGTGTGTGACCAATGTTCCACCACGCTCGGTCGTTTACGAAATGTAAAGACGCTAGAAAAGTACTCCTGACATTACATCTCTCAACGTAAAGAACACGAAAGAAAAATCAACTCACATTTATAGCAATTGTTGAGTTGGAAAAGCTATTTGCAATGTAAATTGCTGCATGGCGTTTCAAGATCTGAGAAAAATAGAAAAGCGCACAGGCAAAGACGGGTAAAATATATGTACAAGATTCAACAGGGAATTATAAGAGTGCAAGAACGAAGTGTTCAGACTAGGAAGCGATTAAGACAGCAGTCTTAATCAAGTCCTGTTGAATACATTCATTGTAGAAACAATGAGGGAAACAAAAGGTTCGGAAGTGAATGTATATCAATATCAAGCTCACTAATCAGATTACTACCCTCAGTAAAATTGATGAATATTTAAGGGACCTGTTGCAATGAACCGTTTGTTGAGTACCGAAAGAAAGATGAAATTACTGATAAGTTGTAAAAATTAAACCATCTATAAATGTCACATCAAAATTATTTCAAACGACGTATATTAAGGTAAGGACTTCATCTAACTTGAAAGGAAAATAACATATGACCAAGGTAACAAGACTAACGAAGTAGACTGATGCAGGCTGAGGGTGAATTCATGGCCAAGAAGACTTTATAGGAACCATACAATATTGGTATACAAGTGAGAGAAAATATTTCTAAAAAAATAGATTTGGAACACAGCTGTGTATGGAAGTGAAATATGGGCAGTGGGGAACCGTAATATAAGTGAATAGAATCATTTGAAATATGCTACAGACGAATGTTGGACATTAAGTGGCCTAATTTTGTAAACGAATTGGAACATTTTTTTAAAAATAGCCGAAGAAAGGATCGAGAGGGAGACCAGAAGAAGCGACAGTGTGATAAGAAATGAGTTAAGTCATCGTCCATGGGACTAGTAGAGATGAATGTGGCAAAAACTATAGGGGAAGAGATAGATTGGGATACATCCAGCATATAATTAGGAGGAAGGTAGTAAGTGTTTCTCTGCAATGAGGGGGAATTAGTTACTTGCCGCTTCAAACCAGTCAAAACTCTTATTTTTCAGTGGGCATTGATAGAGGAATATATATCCCTACCATGAGGTCGTTCCGGAAATGTTGGTTCGTGAATGTCGTCGACCTCCATGTGTCAAAGGAATGGGAGACAAGGACAAATATTCATTTATCAGCGATCCCTTTTAATATGGGAAGTCAGGTACAGAGAATATTCCGTTAGGATGTTGACATGCAGCTAGGAGCCGCACCGGGCTTTAGATACTGTTTTTATCTGTGTATTTACCATTTAAGACTGGTAATATTTGCTGTTACTTTTGCAGAGCAATAGCGATGCTTGACGAAGACGAACAAACATCCCCTACAGTACTGTACCAGCAATCTGCAGAATAAACGAAATTAGCCGTGTTCAATCAAAAAAGGCAAATCACGAACCGATAAATCCCAGCCAAAGAGACGGAAAAACAGCAGTGGGATGTAAGGAAGAGTACCTCGGTGAGATTATTATACTAGTACTTCATATTAAAACAAATATGCTTCATACAGTGGTAAAATAGTTGTCTTCATTGCAGTCAGAGTAAGACGGAAAACCTTTTACAGTTAATTTTAACAGCTGTTGCAGAGATGCACACACATCCAAACATAGTGAAAAATGAGATATTCCAGTTTCAATGGACTCGGTATTGTTTAGCTACTACTGAACACAGCTGCAGGCAGAAACGGAACCTCAGATAAGCAGCTGCAGAATACTGCTGTTTGCCAACAGCTACAGTAATCTGCCAGGAAGTTTCATATCAGCGCACACTCCGCTGCAGAGTGAAAGTTTCATTCTGGAAACATCCCTTAGTTTGTGGCTAAGCCATGTCTCCACCATATCCTTTCTTCACGGAGTGCTAGTCTTGCATGGTTCGCAGGAGAGCTTCTGTGAAGTTTGGAAAGAAGGAGGCGAGGTACTGTCGGAAGTAAAGTTGTGAGGCGGTATCGTGAGTCTTGTTCGGATAGCTCATTCGGTAGAGCGCATGCCCGCGAAGGCAAAGGTCCCAGGTTCGAGTCTCGGTTCCGGCACACAACTTTAATGTGCCAGAAAGTTTCATATCAGCGCACACTCCGCTGCAGAGTGAAAGTTACATTCTAGCTACAGTTGAGTGTGAGTGGTTGAAAGTGCGTGAATATAGGTTTAGCTCCAGATAGACACTTTGATGATGTTATTGAAATAGGGACTGTGCGGCGCCTTGGTACAAAAGTGCAGTATGTCTGGCATGAATGTGTGGACATCATCCCCGCTGCAGCGGCTGTGGGACTTCTTTCCACGCATTCTTCGTGCATGATTATACTGTGGCAGTTTACATTGTAGACACTGATGTACAACGTAGGAAATCACCAGGCAAGTTAATATAGCAACAGGCCACACCCAGAATCTGATTAGAACGCCGAATCGCCGAATTATCGAAAATTATCGAACCTGTTCTTAATGAACAGTACAGTCGTCATGTATTTCATAGTTATCTACAGTCTGTAAGTGATGATTCAAAATTGTGTGTCACAGCATTACCACCAGCAAACGTATTGTGATAGTTAAAATAGTTATTTAGAGTTTGATTGTAAACATATTATACATAAAAGCATCAATTTTGATGGAGCGCAATGCATAACTGAATAGAACCCGCCTAGACCTGCATGGAACAAATGTTCAAATGTTTGTATAGCTTATGGGACTTAACTACGGGGTCATCAGTCCCTAAACTTACAAACTACTTATCACCTAGCTTATCCTAAGGACGGCACAAATATCCATGCCCGAGGGGGGATTCGAACCACCGACCGTAGTGGCCGTGCAGACCGTGACTGGAGCGCCTCAGTCCCCTCGCCCACCGCGGCCGGCCATGCATGAAACACCTGGTCATATTTTGTGTAGAGGTAATTAATGTGCAGGCACATAGTTTCAAAACAAAATTATTATCCTTCGTGATCGAATAACATGGGCGATGGACGTAAGCAACTTCCAAACTGTAAGAAAAAATGATGTTACTGAAATACGTTATAATTGAAATACGACAGTCTTCTTTAATTTCATAAAGGTGTGTTTATCATTAGCAGAGGCTATTACTGATTGAAACATTTTATTTTATTTTATCTTTTTATTTTTGTTATTTATTTATTTATTTGGATCTGAACTTGGCCGACTATGGACCGAGGAAACTTAAGACTTTTTGCCTTTTCTTCTCTTTTCCTCCCAGAAACTCTTCATTCGTTCGCTTCTATTTTTTCTCACCTCCTCAGAAATGATCCGTTTGTGTCTTGTGTTTGGTGGTTCCTCTCGAAATGATTTGATGCTGTCAACTCCGCTTCTGAAATCTCCTCTGTTGTGGACCATCTGTGGTGTAATTCCAGCTTCTGCTGTAGCCTTCTTCACTTCAACTACCCATTTAGATGTAGCCTTTAACGCCGTGATGTAATTGAAGATCCTTTTGGATAGTATGCATTCATCCATCCTTAATCTCCGCTTCCTCGTTATGTCCGTAACCTTTCAGTGTGCTTGTAGAGTTCTTCATTTTTCCTCTTCTTCCAAATCCCATCGGTAGTCTTCTGTGGTCAGAGTATTTTACTCAGAATCTTCCTTTCCTTCTTTTCGAGTTCTTCAAGCTCCCCTTTCTTATCTAAAATAAGACACTCTGAGGCATACAAGGCTTCAGGTTTGTCGACCGAGTTGTAGTGTGACTTTGGCCTTGTAGGATAATGCACGTTTATTATATTTGTTCTGGGTTAGCTTGTAGGTGAGGTCTAGTTTTCTGGCTCTCCCTTTATTTGTCTCTTTTTCCAGTCCGTTGGGTTGGATCCATTCTCCCAGAAGTTTAAACGTATCTGTCTTTTTAATCTTCCCATGATCTACATCCATGAATCTCTCATTTCCATGTCTGTACTCCATATATTGGTCTTTTCGTAGGAGACCTGAAGACCCGTTTTTTCAGAGATTACATGAAAACTGTCAAGCATCTATCGGGCATCTTCTTTGGTATTGTCTAATAGAAGAAGATCGTCGGCAAAAGCTAGACACTTGATTTCCAGGCTCTTGTCTTTCCCTCCCAAGGCGTATACCTCTTATTCCTTCCGAATTAAGAGCCTATGTTGAAGATCAGTGGAGATAATCCATTTCCTTGTCTAACACCTTTGTTAATTTCAAACGGGTCAGAAATTTCTCCTACAAACTTTTCTTTTGAGATGGTACCTGTCAGTATTTGTCAATTCCAAAATCTTCCAAAGTAGTAAATAGTGTTTGTCTATAGTCATATGCCTTTTTAAAATCGACAAATATCACTACTGTGTTCTGACTCCTTAGAGCTGTTATTCGGAGAATGCTTTTTAGATTGAATATCTGCTCGGCACGTCATCTTCTTTTCCGGAAATCAGCTTGATATTCCCAATTAAGTGATCAGCCTGCTTGTCCACACTACTCAATAGAGCTTTAGAGAGTACTTTATATGCGGTTGGAAGTAGAAAAATTCCCCTATAATTATTTGGATCCGTTCGATTACCTTTTTTTTATGAAGCGGGTGTATGAGTGCACACTTACGGTCATTTGGGATCTGTCCATTTTTCTATAACCCTTCAAGAATGTGATGGATTCTTTCTGTAGTAATCTCTCCTCCGATTTTACACATTTCTGCCACAATGCCATCTTCTTCTGGGCTTTATTATCCTTCAGCTTCATATTACACGTTGCACAAAATAATTTATTTATTTGTATTCATATCACATACTGTAAAATCCCTGTAATTTTGTGAGACAGAGTAACAAGGCATAGTACGTTGTAAAATCGGGAATCATTTCCTCTGTTTCAAATTTATTCGAAAGTCTAATGGTCCCAGTTTTATACTTCATCCTCGTATTTGCTGTCGATGACTACTAGTGATACGAAGTCTATGAATTTCTGAGGGTTCAACAAACACTCCATATTTTCATCATCGTTATCATTATAGGACCCGCAGAGGGTTGGAAGAAGGCATTGAGACGCTATGCTCCGATGCGCGACGCCGTTTCCCGTCGGAGGTTCGAATCCTCCCTCGGGCATGGATGTTTGTGCTGTCTTCAGTATACGTTATTTGTAAGTAGTTTGTAAGTTTAGGTACTTGTGACCCTGCAGTTAAGTCCCATAAGCGTAATAAATATTTGAACATTATAGAAAGAGCAATTTTTTTCAAACATTTCAAAGAAAAGACTCATATAATTATTGCCCCAGTCTAATTGGAGATCGTCATACAGAAAATTGTGAGTTCACAAATTTAGCACTGCGTAATTTACAGAAATGACGCGTTACAAGTCGTTCTGCAGATTTCCCCACCTGATCATCTGGAAAGCCAATGTAATGAAGCTAGGCGTCTCAAGTCGAACTGATGTCTTTATAGCCCAACAACGTCGTGACAAAGAGGTAAAACTGAAATTTGGTATAGTAGCAAAGAACAAAAACTTAATGGTGATGATTTTAACAAATGTAACAGTTGTAAACATTCCTATCTGTTTCTGTCACATGAGGCTCTCTCCTCAATATTTTGTCGAAACTAAATTTTCTTAATCTCCAGTTGGAATGTACGAGTTAACATCAGTTGTACTCTGAAACAAAATAAATACTTGTTTTGCGTTTCCTAAAATCCTCTTGCTATCTTAGAAGAACCCCTAACCATTTTCTTTAAGATGCACGTACTAAATACGCTACCTGAACATTCGTCTATGCACCATCTGGCATTCTACAAGCTTTTAATGCCCACTGTGGATGCTGCGACATAAGTTATGGGTTATTCTGAGATTCTTACATTTGGAAACTTCAACACCATTGAGTTCAAAATGGATCTCTTGAAACATGAACTGAAATACATTTTGTGCAAGCTGCAATGGTATGCCTGGCATTCCAATTCTTTAATCCATCTCCCAGCCAGATGACGAAAGCTTTTGTTCTGAAGTGTCAAATAATCTTGGTTGCTAATTATGAGACATTATGTGGGCCTATTATCGACGCAAACGGCTTATGGAAAAATTATTCCTGTTGACTTAAATGCTTTTCGAATTAAAATGGGGATGTTATCTCAACGGGCGATGCCATCTCGTTGTTTACGTCCTATTGTTTTGAGGAAATTTAAATCTCACGACGTATCTCATAGCACCTCTGCTGTAAAGCGACGCACTGACGATTCAATAATGTCTTAATTCCATATTTTCTCAAATCAAATCATGTAACAATTTTGTCACCACAGAACTCCACAAGTTTTCGTTCTGGTCCACAATAACACACTCCAGATGATGTAATGTCTGCACATTCACTGGGAGATATATTGGAATAGCAGGTGGTTAATTATTTTATTTCTCGGGTCGACTTCGGATAGTAACTAAAATTTTGAGCTTTAATCTGTTATTATGATCCGCTTTGGTGCTGATATTGCATTCAACGCAAATAGCGCTCACTTATTATGTGTCAGTTGCATACTTTGACTCACAAACGTTATCAAAGCCCTTTTTCAGATACTGCGTTTTCGAAAATATATGTAAAAGACCAATCTTTGCTAAAGTTAATGGAATTTTGCTTCTTTTTTATATTGGACTGAAGTGTGTTAATGTTTCCAAGTAAAACAACAACTTTTACAGATTGTTTTATAGTCACAACTAGCTTAAATCCGCGGCTCCGCTCGCGTCTTAGTTGATTATGATAGACAATGCGCGAAACGTCAAATCGATTTTTTTAAAGACATGTAGTAAAAGAAATTTCTGTTTTACTGCTTTATTTATTTATTCTTATATTTCCTTATTCGTATGCTTATCCTTACAGAGAGAGAGAGAGAGCTGAAGACATTGTAGCACGCATAGACCAAAGATATGGTCTGTGGCATCACGTTTCGCTGTATGTAATCTCCTTGCTGTATAGTCGCAAACGTCATCGCTGTCCTTCAGTCTGAATTTTTTATAATTTGACGACTTTCAACCACCATATCTTCCACCCCCTTATAGCTATCGGCAAGGAACTACTATGGTGTACAACCGGAGACTTCGGACAACAATGACACACAGACAATCGTTTGCGTTCTGTAGGTTTCGCTGCAGTGCGAAATATTAAAATACACACACACACGTAGAATTTTATATACACCGATAACTTTCCATCCTAATATACTCCATCCTTGTATTATTATCAACCCTCAAGCAACAATGTAACCAATAAAACCCTTTTCAAAGTGTAAATATAATTTTCAAAGAGTAATTATTGTTCCGCATTTCGCATTATATTCTTCAAATTACTAAATATCTATCAGATCGAAATAAAACCGTGCCTAAAACCTTCCTCAGGTATAAATTAGTAACTGTACAACTATTCAAGTCTCTGCGTCTTGTCGTTCGGACGTGGTAAGCGTACACAGAACAGACATTCACATATAGCCATAAAACGGTGCCTAAAGCCTTCACTGGGTAGACATTAGTAACTGTACAAATTTTTAGCTCTTTATGTCTTGTGGTTAAGACGTGATAAACGTACACCGAACAGATATTCACATTTATAGATATAGATTATGTGTACCACATGATATGCACCATGTGTAATATCCACGATTCTACAATTCACAAGAAGCTGTTTATTGTTTCATTCAATAACATTATAAATGCTGTTATAAACTTCCAAATTGGTCAAAGTAATACAACAATCACCATTACTTAAAAAGTCGGTGGAAAGTAACCCATTCGTAATATTGGACGTCAAGTCATAACGTGAAGCTGTATGCCATTATTGGAATACTTACATGATGGTACAAATGCAACCGAGTTTTGTTGACATATATATTCATGTAGTCGACAAAGCTATAGTGTGTGTGTGTGTGTGTGTGTGTGTGTGTGTGTGTGTGTGCGTGTGTATGTGAGCGAGTGTACATGCTGCACTTAACTGAGTTTCAGAGGAGATATCAAGTTAGATTACATTTGTTTACTGAAATAAAAGCAGCTGCCTTCACTGAAAAGTGCTTTGATTGCGCGGCCAGTGGCGGCGCAAAGCGTAGGCGTCGTGGGCGATCGTCCACGGCTTCACGGTCCTAAGGTCCTCGCGCCTTCAAAGTTTTATCCAGTTTAATTTAACTCGTGGTAAATATTCATCTATAACCATTAAAATCCGTGACCGCGAACAAAGAGTTTACTTATCAGAAGGCAATAAATGCAGTGACTAGAAAGCATCTGGTAATACTGGCCTACAACATTCGCATTCTGTAGAATGTATTATTAGTGCTTTTGTTGGGAAGAGCCGATAAGCAAATGTTACGATCGCACTTAGAAAATGAATGAGCTTCGTTTAATTCCGGGACTACGGATGTAGAGGAATTGTGGACTAAATTTGTGCATTGTTAATAAAGGGTTAGAGAAATATGTGCCAGTAAAGACGATTAAGGATGTAAAAGATCCACCGTGGTATAATAATAATGTTAGAAAGCTGCTGAGAAAGCAAAGGCTGTTGCACTCTCGATTCAAAAAAGAACACGCAAATGATGAGAGGCACAAGTTAGTAGAGATTCGTGCGTCTATAAAAAAGATCGATGCGCGAAGCATACAATAATTATCACAGCCATACCTTAACAAAAGATCTTTCCGAGAACCCGTAAAAATTCTGGTCCTATGTAAAATCGATAAGAGGGTCAAAGCCCACTGTCCAGTCACTCGTTGATCATTCCGGGGCAGTAATAGAAGAAAGCAAACGGAAAGCTGAAGTTCTAAATTTAACCTTTAACAAATATTTCACGCAAGAGGACCGCACTAATGTACCATCATTTGATCAACGGTCGTCATTTAATAAATTATTAATGTGCGATCTTGGCTTTTCATTTTGAAAACTATAAAACGATCAGATCGCCTCCAAACCCGACTATGTCAGGTAATCTTAATATGCCAGTATATTTCAAACTACCAGTAGCAGACCATGGTAACAATCACCATCTCACTTATCTAAAACGACATACACCAGTATGAAATGGATAGGTGATATCTACGGTTCACAATTCTCAACGACTACAGAACTATTTGGAATGCCGCACGCAGGAATCACAACGTAAATCCTTACCTAGGGTTGTGTCATTTTGTAATTCTGACAGATTATTACGTGGAAATGAGTGTAAGATATCGTTTACAAACGGTATATATTAAAAGAAATACGTAGTGATTGTTTTTCGGTGTCGTACATTTTAGACCGAAGAAATCTAATGCTCATAACTTGTTTCTTATTGACGAAAAGCAACAGTATACGTGCATATTTATTGAGAATGAAAAAGAAAATAGTTTACACACTTATAGAGTGTTTGTTGTTATGGTCTTCAGTCCGGAGACTGGTTTGATACAGCTCTCCACCCTACTCTATCCTGAGCAAGCCTCTTCATCTCCTCATAAGAACGGCAACCCACATCCATTTCAATCTGCTTACTATATGCGTCTCTTGGTCTCCCTCTGCGATTTTTACCCCAAACACTTCCCTCCAATGCTATATTTACGATTCCCCGATGTCTAAGAATGTGTCCTGCCAAGCGATCCCTTCTTTTAGTCAAGATATGCCAAAAATTCCTTTTCCAACCATTCTGTTCAGTACCTCATCATTAGTTATGCGATCTACCCACATAACCTTCAGCATTCTTATGTAGCACCACATTTCAGAAGCCTCTATTCTCTTCTGTCTGCACTGTTTATCGTGTGTAAGGGAACGTAATGTGATGTCTTACACCACGTGAAGTATAAATTGAATACAGTATACCGCAAAAGAAAGAAAATAAGGATTTCCGAAAATATTGACCCTTCACACAACTTTCTACATTAGTTCGCTACCATTCTGACTGACCTGTATGAAAACGGTCAATATTAATGAAAATTAATATTTTTTCTTATTACAGGGAGATGCGATTTTACTTACCAGACCTTCATCAGAAATGCCTTAAAATAGAGTTACTTCTTTTTTATTTTAGTTTTATTCTTTATTTTTGTGGTGGAACGTATAACTCCCAAGGGCTACATTAAAATTTTTAACGGATTATAGCACTTTGTACGAATTCTTAACTTTCTAATTCACTGTTTCTAAACGTTGTGTCCATGCCTTCTAATTGCCGTTATGTGTTCTGTCTTTACCTTTACATGTTTTTCTGTTTTTATAATGTGTGTGTTGCGATGCAGTGAACGAGCGCTCCAAGTCGCCTTGCTACAGAGCGTGCGGTTGCTCGCCGTCGGAGCTTCAAGTCCTCGCTCGGGCAATGGTATGTGTGTCATCCCTAGCATAAGTTAGTTCAAATTAGTTTAAGTAGTTTGTAAGTCTAGGCACTAATAACCGCAGCAGATAAGATGTACAAACATTTGATTTGAATTTCGTACTGCGTTTACAGTAAAAGGCATTAGATGATTCAGGTAAAGGTATACCTTTGGGGCGTCACACTTCCGACGTCCTACGCTCCCAAAATATAATACCAAACACCAAGTTTTTATTATACATATTGAATAAATTAGACAAAATATTATATTTTGTTGGCGTAAAAAGTGTGTACAGTTATAATATTGTATATAGCTGCTGGGTAAATGAGTGCGTACATGAAGAGGCAATCAGAGTTGAAACTAACGGATTATTAATTGCTATTAATAATTGCTACATGTATCGCTTTTAAATATGGACCTCCCAGTAACACACTTGCACGAAATGTTAGTGTGCTATTTCTACCATTGCTGCTGACAGATGCGTGGAGCCTGAGGTGGTAGAAATGCAGGATTAAGATAAACACATGCGCTTCGCCCCTCACCAATTTTAAAATGCAGCAACAATGTTATTTCCTCCTCACCCCATCCTCACTTGACTTTCACTTTGATGGACTAGACGTACTTATGCGAAAATGTAAAAATCTTTTGTTTGTTTCCAGGTTACAAATATAATATCGTTTCTTTGTCAGGCCTAGGCTGTAAGAGGGGTAGAGGCATCGGTAGAAAAGGAAAAGTGGATAGAGTGTTATCGAACAGTATTTAAGTGGACGTACGATGAAGTTTCTTACAAATCGGCATCTTATATCAGGGAATAATCTGAATCGATTGCTTCGACTGCCAATACGGCACGTCAAACCCAAAACTCAACTAAGTTTAAATTTACTGCCAAAGATGAAATGTTTAGAAGCAGCCAATATTTACACACAGTGGGTGAGAGCTGTGACTTCCAACCTTACAAATTGTCAATAAAATTCTTCCGGGTATGAGACCGCGTCGTCATTTTATAAAATCTACCGACGTTTCGGCCACTGTTGCAGGCGGCCTTTATCAGGGTCTGTGTCTGACACAGTTGCCGAAACGTCGGTACAATTTATAAAATGACGACGCGGTCTCATACTCGGAAGAATTTTATTGATAGTGACAACAGCCGCGGAAGCCTACGTTTGCACTTACAAATTGCATTAAGAATGGCAAAATATCATTCCAAATTTATCCGACTATACCAAAGATGAGAAACAGCTACTGAAATACAAAACTGAAAATAACTTAAATGAAATTTTCTCAAAAATTTATACTGTCATTCGTATCTTGTTAATGATACCATTAAGTGCAGCCTCTGCAGAAAGGAACTTTCCTAAATTAAAACTAACTAAAAAATACCTAAGAAGTACGATGAGACAGAAAAACTTTCAGCTTCGGCAATTTTATATATAAAAACAGATATAACATCCAATCTGAATTATGATACAATTGTTACCAAGTTCAATAAGAATATGAGCAGAAATTTTTTGATTCAGTAATGTTTAATTGAAATTATTGAATAACATTACATGATATTAAAACGTTTATATTTTTTAAATCAATGTTTGTCCGTATAAAAGCAACGAGAAAGAATTCTTTATGTAAAATACTAGCTGGTACCCGGCACATCGCTTCTGCAGAAGGTATAATTGTGCAAATAACGTTTGAAATTTGAAATTGTTAGCTTGTTTAATTACGAAGTTTTATCGCAATCAGGTGAAGTGATGGCAGCGCATAAAATACGGACAAATATATATTAGTTTCCAATCCTCCATTCGTCCATCTCTTCCTTTCCCTTCTCCCTGTTCACCTGCTCCTCCCCCCGTCTCCTCATGTCCCTTTCTCTTTCCGTTTCCTCCTTCTTCTCCCTCTGTTCATCTCCTTTCACCTGTCTGTCACCATCTCCATTCTGTCATTCTCCTCCGCTCCCATCTCTGTCCGTATCCTGCTTCCCCTTTCTGTCCGTCTCCTCCTCCACCTACACCTCTCCCTCCTATATATGAAAGCATACATGTATGCGCCAAGTGTCATGGTCACTGGTTAAACGGTGTCAATGTCGCAAGGTACCATTCGCCATTTTAAGTTCACTCGCTTGCAGATTATAATAATCTCCTTCATGAAAACATACATTTATGTGCTGATTTCTGTGGTGACCAGTCAAACAATTTGGATGTTTGTTGTAACGTACCCTCCACCATGCAACATGTATTAATTCGGGGTATAAGCTATCTTCATTCCACATTTCATTTAATCCCGTCCTGTCGCTTTAGCGTGAAGAGTAACAAAAGTGTTACGCCACTTTAAGGTTCCCTCCGCCATGTACCGTACGGTGATAAGCTATTGCCTATTGCAATAAGCTATCTGCAATAGGAATGAAAGGGAGAATTACAGGCCTACATCATTGACGTCGGTTTGCAGCAGGATTCTACAACATATACTTTCCTCAAATATAATGAACTACCTGGACGAGAAGGACCTATTCACGGATTCAGAAAGTATCGATCTTGTGAAACACAATTAGCTCTTTACTCACATGATGTGATGAGCACTATCGAGGAGGGATGCCAAATAGTTTCCGTATTCGTAGATTTCAAAACGAATGTTCAAATATTTGTAAATCTATCGGACCGAACTGCGTGGTCATCAGTCTGTAGCTTACAAACTACTTCAGCTAAGGTAAACTAACCTAAGGACAACACACACACAGATTAAATACATAAAATACCTGTCAGATGTTTATTACATGTTACAACTCAAAGTAGAAATAAATAATTTATATTAGAACCACCATGGCCAAAATTTTATAATTATTATTTCATGGTTGCTATGTAATATCTAAATAACCTAAACCGTATAGTTATCAATCAGCTTGTAAACCCCCCTCCTCCGCCATATCACAAAAGATACCTGATACTAATTAAATTTCCTCCGTTTCCAGACTTGTCGAGCTTAGCTCTCCACTGGCTTCCGGCATAGGTCTCATTTGCCGCTGTCTAGTTGTCGACTTTCATCTGGATGTTGTTGGTGTGGTTAGAGACAGCCATACCGCAAGCAGTGACGTGATCGGTACTCACGTCCTCAACCCCTATAATAACTGAAAACAATTGATTCTCTTACTGTTAGTCGACACATTCAAATTTCTCATTTACATGTTTCAGTCCTTTTGGATCATTTTCAAAATCTAACAGAAAAATAAACTAAATATGTACATCACATCTTTCAATTATTTCACTGTAAAAAGAATCAAATGTATGTTTAAAATTCTATACAAATGAAGAGGTTTACTTGTAGTTGCGTTCGCAACCTGCCTCAGTTGTGTTGTGGCCAATACTGTGTGTTATGAATGTATTAAAAATTTGTTACGTATTGGTTTCTTTTAGGGATAGATGGATTTCGGTAGAGGGGGGCAGGTTGGGAAAGGACAAAAGGGACGTTGGGGTAGCTGGGTAGGGAAAACAGCTGCGATAGTGATGTGGCAAATTTCGTAATTGGATAAATCTCGGCGTCGTCTTTCCAGGTGTATCAATTCTTAGCCACCACTGTAGTACAAAACAAAACAAATTTTATCTATCCTGTGACATAATAATCTTTTAATACTGAGAAACTTCCATTATGTGATATTTTTGCTACAACTTGTACTGCGACGACCGCTGGAATTTAACGTTCCTACTCAATCAAGTTAGTGCAACAAAGAAAGCAATTACGGTCTCATTCATAAACCAGGAGAATATCGTTCGACAGTTGTTAGTGACACAAAGAGGCAATTTTCTCCGCGATGGAACACATCGCCGGCAGAGCACACCGGCTCCGTAATTGGGCGATATTGTTATCTGTGGAGCCGGCGGTGGGTTAGTAGTATCTCTGGGCGCAATTTGGCCGCCTTAAGACGGCAGGCGGGGTTCTTTCTGCGCCTGCGCTTAGCGACCCGCGCGCGCCGTGCAGGAATTTCGCGCTAATGAGATGCAAACAGGAGGCGCTTCTGATCCGCACAATCCCGCTTTGACGGCCGCCTCGAGCACAGACCTGCCCGCGAGTTTCCTATCTCAAAGGAACTAATTTCCTCGCGAATGGTTTGCTCACAGACAGTTCCTGTTAAAATTTCACCTCGTAAAACAATCCCGCTCCCGTCTGTATAATTTTTTTTTCTATTTCTACCGTTCACCCTCCTCACGTTCTATCACGTTGATGTGAACACGAACGCAGCTCAGAAATGTAACGGGCAGTGAAAGCAAGTGGACCTATTTCTTTGCTAAATTTATACGATCGTTACTACTGAATCTCACAAGGAGACTATATGGGTATCGGGTTATACAATTTATTTATATTTATGGTACGTGAAGTTCAGCCAAAGTCAGTAGACGGAGCTCTCAAAAATTCTCGAGAAGACAGACTGAAGTTTTAAAAGTACACGTTGAGTAACAACAACAACATCAACAATAATTGTGGTGTCGCACAAGTAAGAAGTGCGCGCCACGTACTTACGCCGCGCGCCGCCATGGACGCACGGCGCGGCGTTCTTACGACGTCAGCCACGAACGCCCTCTGCTACAACTCCGCTCGTGGCCACGACGGTACTGCATCGTCCACTTCGGAATCAGATAGGCACGTTAAGACTTGGCTATCGGATAGGCACTAGGAATCATCAGTAGGCAGGCCTCTATCTAAACTATGTATCAGCATTCTGCAGTCAGGAATTATGTAAAGACTCCACGAAATTGTTCTAATTTAGCCTAGTGTTCTAGTTTCTACTGTCCCACTGGCTGGTCACCTCCGTGCCTGCACACGCGTGTATCCTTTATTCCTGTGTCGGTCTCTTTCTACTCGGCCACCGACACCTACGACAACCGGCTGAAACGAGACACGAAAGTGGCGACGAGGCTGGGACACAATAGTAATAATAATAATAATAATAATAATAATAATAATAATAATAAAGACGTAGACTCGGTGGTTCAAATCCTACAGTGATCGTTTTTTTCTTTCTTCTCGGTTTCGAATTCAGTTATATAAAACTTTTTGGGACCTCTAATTTCAGGTTTGTTGTCAGTTTTTTGTTTATGTGAATGTAGAGGAGCTGAAAACCTTGTCACGTAAAACGATGGTTGAGTTGGTTAGCTGATTGGAAAGCCGTCAGTAGCTATGGAGATGACTTTTCAAAAACAGTGCAGTAGCTCTTCAGAAACTGAACAATCAGAGACTACCGTCGTCAACTAACAGTGAAGCCAATACTGTAAAAAATGTAACTTTTTTATTTTGTTTATTGAAACCATTTACATCTACATAGAAACTCTGCAAATCACATTTAAGTGCCTGGCAGAAGGTTCATTAACCACTTTCATTACCTCTCTCTACTGATCCATTCCCTAATGGCGCGCGGGGAGAAAGAACACCTAAATCATTCCGTTTTAGATTTGAAATTTTTTTTTTTTTTTTTTTTTTTTTTTTTTTTTTTTTTTTGGGATGGTCATGTTTCCCTATGTAGGTGGGTCCTAGCGAAATATTTTCACATTATTTCCACCTCAAATCGTGCAACATTTCCGTGACGCTTTCCCTCCTTTAACGTGATAAAACAAAACGAGCTGTCCTTCTATGAATCTTTTCAATGTCCTCCGTCAGTCCCACCTGGTGAGGGTCCCATCTGGGCAACAGTGCTCCAGGAGAGGAGGAAAAAGTGTGATGTAGACAGTCTTTTTGTTGGAGCTGTTGCATCTTCAAAGAGTTCTGTCAATGAAACGTAATCTTTGGTTCGTTTTCCCCACAATATTTTCTGTGTGTTCTCTCCAGTCTAAGTTGTACGTAATTGTAACTCCTAGGAATTGGGTAGAATTTACGACCTGACTGATTTATCTTGTAATTGCCGTTCAGCAGATTTCTTTTAGTGGTCACGTGTATTACTTGACACTTTTCATTATTAACAACCCTCTATAAAACATAGAAAATTATGAAAAAAAAATACGTGCACTTTTCGTAAAAATTACCATCAGATATTAAAATTTTGCAAGTATTCGGACACAACGAAAAAAAAAATCCTTTAAGAATAGGATTTGAACCACCGCCCCACGGTTGTAATTCCAGTAGGCATTAACCTGAGCTACACCGACTGATATGCGATTCATTTAGTGATTAGTACTTATGGTTACTTGCGAAACTTCAAAGTTGAATTTCTCGAGAATTTTAGAGGTTGGCTCGAATGGATTTGGCTGATTGATATTTATGTTGTGAAATTCACGTACTATATATAGCAAAACAATTCAAAAATCCGACACCCATGTGGTCTCCTTGTCAGAGACTGACAGGTTTTTCATTCATTTTTCATTTATTGCAAATTACTGCTAGTTAACTTGTGCGCCAAACCCGGCCACACATGCTACATTTTCGTTTATTATCCTCTATTACATTTTTTTTAATTTGATCCGGACTCTTTTAAGATAATATAACTTTGAAAGTAAGTAATGCACTTAAGAACCAAAAAAAAGTTATAGTCATGCGTCTATATACACAGAGACATCTAAACAGTGGACGGCTCTCCAGTCGACAAGGCCTCTATAGGACAATATTTATGTGACAGAGGCGTTAGGTCTGTTTCTGATGTCACAATTGAAGGTTGCCACGATGTAAGTAATTCCGAACGTGGCGTTAAAGTCGGCTCAAGATAGATGGTACACAGCATCTCCAGGGCAGCGATGATTTGGAGAATTTCCAGTACGAGCATTACACGACTGCACAGTGAATACTGAGAGTACGGTAAAACGTCAAATCTCCAACATCGCTCCGGCGGGAGAAAGATCCTCGAAGAACTGGATCAACGACAAATGAGGATTGTTCAGCGTCATAGAACTGCAACACTTTCGAAAATTGCTGTGGATTTTAGAGCTGAGCGATCAAAAAGTGAAAATGTGCGAAACACTTAACGAACATCGTCGATATTGGCTTTCGTTGCCGAAGCACCTGTCGTGTACCCTCGATGGCTGCACGTCTTGCAGGGCCAATGAAGACCGAAATTATTATTATTGTTGTATGATTGGAAAAATGTTGATTTTATGACGAGTCTCGTTTCCAATTGTATCAAGCGCATAAACATGTAAGGTAAGATGCAACCTAGGATCGTCTTCAGCTTACCTGGTGCCAGTCTGATGACGACACTTTAGTGATTTGTGCGTTGATTGTAATTAAACGATGAGGAGGGCAACATAACACTCAGTCCCTGTGTGGAGAAAATCCACGACTCTAGCGGGAATCAAACCCTTGCGTGGCAACCCATCACGCTGACTACTGGACTACGGATATGGACCCTGTGTGTTATCAGGGGTTCAAGCTAGTGGAGACTGAAATCGTTTGGGGTGTGTGCAGTTGGAGCGATATGATGCTCTGTTGTGTCTAGATGTCGATCAACTAAATCCATTTTTGTCCATTGTGCATTCCAACGGAGTTGGGAATTGGCAGTAATGTGACAATCCATCGTCTCGCCAATACTATTCTGAGATTAAATACCTCCGCAGCCCACCAAACGACTCAGACGAAAATATTATTGAACATACCTCGCAATGTGTTGTTCAGGAGAGATCACCAATCCGCTGTTAGTCTTACTCTTCAGTGTAATTGATACTGTAGCTCCGAAGTAAATAAATAAATCTATTTTAGGGAAATAAGAAAGGATGACACATTAAATAGGATGAATGAAGATTGGGGTTTTCCTTTCGGTAGACTGCACGGTCGCTATAGACGAATCACAAGTTTGTTTGTTTTTGTTACGGATGGGGATGAAAAGCTGCGGATCCCTTTGAAAATAACCATTCCGGTATTAAGTGAGAAAAGCAGTTGAAAACTTAAATCAGGCTAGCTGGTGGCGTATTCCAGCCGACTCCATCCTGAATACTAGTGTAGTGTGTTACCATTGCGCTATCTCGCACGGACGATAGGTCAGAGCCCAGATTTCTCAGTGACATCACGATTTTGACTCGCGGCAAATACCTAGGAATTGCCATTGATCGCCAGTTACAATAAAATAATTCATAGTTACTAACAGAGAAATGGATTTTTTTAATCCTACAGATTATGATTAGTTTCATGTATAAAATAAGTGACTGTCTTGGTTATAATGCTAGCCCGGGACGTTACATAAACTGTTTTGTTCGCTATCCTTAACAATTATCCGACTTATATTTATAATTTCTCTGTTTTGGCAAGTTGTGACTTCAGTCTGAGTTTCTTAATTGCAACTATGACTTATCATCTTCCTTATCCTGCTCATTTTCCTATTACTATAATTACTATGTTATTCCGTTACGTAGAGACACAGCTATTGTTCGTATATGGTTTTTCAGATATTGCCTGTTTTGGCTTTTGCTGTGTCCCTAGACATTGTTCTCTTATTGCTGTATACATATGTATTTATGTTTCTGTGCAATTAAACAGTATTGTTTGTTCGCGTACTGACCTCCACGTTGGCTTCTCTTTCGCATGTGCAAGATAGCGTCTGACTCATACGGTATATTCGCTAAGGGTTTCAGTATTTAAAACGGAACATTATTCCGTAATCAAAAATTTACGTTTTAAATTTATCTGTCAATAGCGGCAATTATACACGTTCGTCAGGCTTATTTGTACTGGTATAATAATCTACATAATATATTCTAGATAATTACTCTCCAAATCACATTTAAGTGAATGGAAGAGGGTTTTTCGGCCGCTTTGAAACTATTTCTCTTTACTTCTCCATACTCTAATAGTGTGCAAGAAAATGGAACACCTAAATCTTTCCGATTTAGATTTAATTAATCTTATCTTATTATTACAAACATGCCTTACTGTATAGGTTAGTTCTAGCAAAAAAGTTCGCTTTTGGTAGAGAAAGTTTGTGAAAGAAATTTTGCAATTACACCTCGCCGTGACGAGTAACGCTTTTCTTATAAAATTTTTCGCCCCAACTCTCGCATCATTTCTGTTCCACACTGTCCCATGAATCACGATAATATGAAACGAGCCACCTTTCTCTAAACCGTCAGTCTCACTGGCAAGGATCCCATAATGCGCAGCAATACTCCAAAATAGGACGGAGCTGTATAGTGTAAGCAGTTTTTAGTAGAATTATTACATATTTACAATTGTATAATCAATAGGAAGGAAGACCAGGTACCTGTATAACTTCCTATTATTATTTTTTAGTCATTTCATTTATCTGTACTTATCTACAATGAAGAATGTTTGTGACAACTGGTATGTTCCTGTCATATAAGAATAAAAGGATTTTATAGCACTATGTTTACTTCCATTTTGTAATCTACAGGTTTCATGTGAAAATATGGGACTCATCAAATGTTCTTGGTGCACGAAACTAATTTGCTTCAAACACGTCTTTGCACACAACCAAAATAGTGACATCCATTCCTGAATGAACAACACTGCGTCTGTGGTGATGTTTGTGTTCATACCTGAATGTACTTCATGTTATTATTGTCTTTATTTATAGTACTATTACTTTAATTATGCTTATTATTTTTATTGGTGGTATTAGTATCGTTATAGTTCTTACTCTTATGATTATTATTATTACAGAATTTGTGACACAGCTGTTTCTTTATTCTTATGTTCCGATTGTGTTTCTTCTGTGAAACCAATAACAAACCCTACAGGTTTGCTACTGTCAGATAATCGAAGCAGAAGCAAACTGCCAGTAACAAACTGCTATAAAATCCGAACAGTACGTTTACCCGTTAGGAACACGTTGCCTCATACAACAGTTCCCAACTTAATGCAGTAAAAAACGTGCTTTGAGCAGGGCTTTAGCCGATGTAAGAAACTAACGCTCTATCGATTTGCGCACAGCAAAACGACTTGATACGCCCTCACACTCATGCTTTTCCTCTACTCCGTAGATCAGGTATTATTATTATAGTTTACGCTCGTTCTCCTGAACGGCAGCATATAGCACGAATTATATCGGAGTCTTAACCGATACTCTATCTATATACTACGTTTAGTACGAATCCTACAGACCTCCGGTGGTTTGGGTGTTATAACCTGTGAAAATACCGACACCATTCCCTGCCCACCGTACTCAAGCTCCTCCCATAAGTGTCAAGACGGCTCCACTCCCAAACAACAACAAATTACCTAAAGTCCCAGACATGTTACAAGTTCGCCCAAAAAATGTTGATATCTCCGCTCTTTCGTGATGTATTTTGGATGGTCACCAGGATAGTTTTATTTTAAATACTAAACCATCACTTATAGTTTATGTGTAACTACATTGATATTCCAATAGTTTCAAAGTTTCTACAGTCTTTCGTACATTACTTCTTACAGACGTAGCTGTGTTATATGTTGTTGTTGGTGTAGTCCTCAGTCCGGAGACTGGTTTGATGCAGCTCTCCACAATACCCTATCCTGAGCAAGCCTCTTCAACTCTACATAAGAACGGCAACCTACGTCTGTCTGAATCTGCTTACTGTATCCATCTCTTCGTCTTCCTCTTAGGTTTTTACCCCACACACTTCCCTCCAGCGCTAAATTAACAATTCCATGATGTATAAGAATGTGTCCTACCAATCGACCCCTTCTTTTAGTCAAGGTATGCCAGAAACTTCTTTCTCTCCGATTCTGTTCAGTACTTCTTCATTAGGTACGGGATCCATCCACCTGATCTTTAGCATTCTGCTGTAGCACCACATTTCAAAGGCCTCTATCCTCTTCCTGTCCGTACAGTTTATCGTCCATGTTTCACTCCCATACAAGGAAACATTCCGCACAAATGCCTTTACAAAGGACTTCCTTAGGCTTAATTCAATATTCTATGTTAACAAATTTCTCCTTTTCAAGAACGCTTTTCTACCCATTGCCATTCTGCATTTTATAGCCTCTATACTGCGACCATCATTTGTTATATATATATTACATACGTTCTTTAATTACGTGTGTAGTTTCGTAAATATGCGACCATGTGAATAATTTCGTATTGTTTCACGTCGCGTAAAATTCAGTAGCAATGTGTACTACTTTGATAAACATGACTTCATTAATGCAGAGAGTAATGCAATTTGTTTGTAGCGGCCGCAGTAGTTGGCAAACTTACAGCAGGCAAGGATCATATGTCGACAAAATAAATTGATGCTGAGCGGTACGATTTAATAATTTTGAGTGTCTGTAACTATATCAACTAAATTAAAATTGCAACGTTACAAATATTCACCTTTATATATTAGTCATTGATATTTTATGAACATACAGCGATAGCAAAAAATGAGGAAGAAACACACAAATTTAATGACCCCTCGAAATAATTACACATGCTAGTCGAATCTAATATTAATGTGATAGTTGAGGCTGAATTTGCCTCGTTAGTGAAATGCTTTCCTTCACTTCACACGGACTGGCACTCAAATCCTCATCTGTGAGACGAGAACAATATTTATGTATTCTGAAACCGGGAAATGAAAATGTTTAATCAGATAAGTAAATCCTGTAAAAATTGTACTGTTTGCTGAGTAAATCCTTTCATTTCTTCAAATCTGATGGTAACGTCTTACAAAACGTAAACCGCCTAAGATGTCATCAGAGGAGTATTTCATTTGTAAATTACACGGTACGCCATCTACATCGGAAAGTAATTAGTCGAGACTTTTGATGGTGAGGATAGCGTAGGTAATGAATGTTTAGCTCCGTTAAAATACATTTGATTTAATCGTTTTGTTTATGAAAATTTATTCCAAGTTCCTCGAAACCTTTTTTTCTTACAATCTAGAAAATGGACAAGCTCTTCTTCAACTGTATGTTTTATGGGGAACTTGCTCTTTATTTCTAATGGTTTCACATGAATTATCGGAGGATTTCTAGAAATCTCCTTTTCTGACTATGTAATTCATTAGTTCATTTATTATTCCTTAAGTTCTATAAATTTTGAATATTTTCCACCAAGAACGTGTGTTCAATGGTCGATGACCGTTTTCAGTACTGTAAGTCCACGGCAGAATCCAACTTGCCAATAACACATCTCCGTGATTTGTTTATGTACGCGACAGAAAATGTTGAAATTCGTGGCGTACCAAATCATTTTATATGATGAAGTACACAGCTGATATCACGATGTCCATTACTTATCTCTATGCAAGGAATTTGCTGCTTAACGCACCGTAGTTCACAATACAGTTGGAAACGATACCTTTCCTTGTAAGTTTACTTGTACCTGCCAGACCATTCTTTTGTCCATTCATCTCTTAGTTTCCAACACTTTTAATGCTTACTAATCTTAGCCATGCTAACTGCAATAATTGCACATGGCGAAACAAATCTTCTCCTTTGGTCCTTCCTTTTAATAATCATAACTGTAGAAGCTCCACTAAAACTTTGATGTTCTGATCAATTCGACGAATTGCAGCCTTTGAAATGTCACTTACGTCGATAGCTACAGAGAACTATTCAGATAAGGGCATTTTTTCACGTTTCTAGCATCAGTCATACCCCAAAGCATTAGTACGATAGGTGTACGCACTGTCATTACATAAATAACTTCAGTTACTAAAAATATATGGACACACCTCCGAGATATAACTAAAGTACGTTGTTTTACTTGTTTGTTGTCCGCAAACGTTAGGTCACGCTTTGCAAGTATTACTGCTACCCGACTTATTAAACGAAACTAGAAACCTAATTATGTTTATTACTACTTTTTAGTTCCTCGCTGAGGATATTAATGATATTAATAATTAATATTAATGTTGTAACGGCATTCGAGGTAATTTTCATTCCTGGGTGTTTTGACATATCAAGCATAGAAGTTTTACTTTACGGCCAAAAACAGTATAATCTTTCCAGACATCATTAAACACTGTAATCTCTTCCAAGAAATAGAGATAATATATACGGGAATCGAAGTTATTAAAAACAGTACAGAGTATGATTTCATATAAATAGAAAAAAATAAGATTTATTATTCAGATCACCAGTTTTGTTCCTGATAAGATTATCATGAGCTCATTACACTCCATTAAGGAGACAATCTGAATAGCTCCCTTAGATTGTTCACGGATGATGCTGTCGTTTACCGGTTAGTGAAGTCAACAGAGGATCAAAAGCAACTGCAAAGCGATTTAGACAAAATCTCTACATGGTGCCAAAATTGGCAATTGACACTAAACAAAGAAAAGTGTAAAGTAATACACATGACCACTAAAAGAAATCCGCTGAACTTCAATTACGCGATAAATCAGTCAGACCTTAAGGTCGTAAATTCTACCAAATACCTAGGAGTTACAATTACGAACAACTTTGACTGGAGAGAACACATAGAAAAAACACACTTGTGCGTCCTCTCCTGGAGTACTGTTGCCCCTTGTGGGACCCTCACTGGGCCTGACGGAAGACATTGAGAGGATTCAGAGAAAGGCAGCTCGTTTTGTTTTATCACGTTACGGGGGGCGCGGGGAGGGGGGGAAGCGACACGGAAATTGGGGTGAAAATCATTAAAAGAAAGACATTATTCATTGTGGCGTGATCTGATTGCGAAGTTTCAATCACCGACTTTTACTTCCGAATGTGAAAATATTTTGCTAGCACCTACCTACTTAGGGAGACATGACCTTCCCAATAAAATAAGAAATATCAGCTCTAAAACGGAACGGTTTAGGTGTTCTTTCTTCCCGCGCGCTATTAGAGAATAGAACGGTAGAGAAAAGTTATGAAAGTGGTTAAAGAACCTTCTTCCAGGCACTTAAATGTGATTTGCAGAGTATCTATGTAGATGTAGATGTAGATGTAGATGTAGATGTAGACATGATGACAGCTGAAGAGAGTAGCTGTGAGCAAACAACTATGGAACATAAACAGTGGAGTAGTGCTATGATTCCAAAAACCAGCATAACGAAATAATAGCATTTCAACAGTGGTAGCACCCACCACACACATACACACACACACACAATATATAATGTAATACGTTAATCAAAAATACCTTGACAGTGCCAATTGTAATCGAATAGAACTATCAGAATTTTGTTGTTGGTGAAGCAGTAGCCTTGACAGACAGTTTAAAATAAGAGTTCTTCGTACGGTGTGAAGTACTATGTCCACTTTCAATATTTAATAACAATGAGTTATTATCACGTGCTTCAAGAATATCATTTTAAATGACTTAGACATAGGAACTAATTAAAAAAACTAAAGAAGTAATTACGTAAATTGGACTGGAACTAGTGCTCCAACAAATGAAATTAGCAGTCTCGAAATACACTGACTGTTTTTACATTTTTATAGATTTTAAATTTCCCGGACATATGCTTAAAGCACCCAGATTTGTTGAAAAATTTTCATCAGCCAGATATTGCACCAAGTAAGGAGAGCGCTCTAACACAGAACCACGTTGCCCTTTGAAAAAGTGACCGTAAGAAGTTTGTAAGAAGAATAGGCAAGTTCTTTAGATAAGTTTTTAGAATTGAAGTCAACTGTTTGCTTTATCTGATGAGTGCTGAATTTCAAGTACTATCTCTTTCATCAAGCTACGCCGATTACAACTAGTCCTCAGTATCTAAGGATGTATTTTTCCACTGACTTTCAAACTTTTCAACTAGTGTAGTAATGGTTTTGAATCCATTGTCCCTGCTTAGCCTTTCCCGGCGTAACGTCATCTGATATTCTTTTCGGGTTTTCTGTCGTACCTGGACGTCATCTGAACACAATATTTCGGCGATTCATCTGACCGCCATCCTCAGGTTTGTGTGTGAATTTACACCAACCCGCAGAAATTGTTCTACCTGATTTTAAATAGTCATATTACGTTTCCTCCAGTTTTTCTTTCATAATCTTAGTTATCAATCACTTTCGCTATTTCTCTGTTACTTTACAATACTTCACAATACTGAACAAAATTCGTTTACCGTCTAATGCAACTAAATGAAAGGCTGATTTGTGCCACACGCGTTTAGCTTCTTATTTGAGAACCACCAGTGAACTGTAATACATGTTGGTTTTTTGTATAATATTGCAATGCAGTTATAATATTATTTCGCTAAGTTCCACAGTAGTTATGTTACAGTTTCTTAAATTTTGACCTACTGGCTTAGAAACAACTTTTGTAGCACAAGCTTTTAACTTAATTTTTCACTTGCGGTTTTTGTCTTACTCCATGTGTGTCTTCATGAAGCTGTTTCTGTGTTCCCCAGGTGGATATATGTTTTCGTTCTCGATGAACACATTTGTATCGATCACTTCACCTGAACTCGATTTGTGAGGGTTTGCTTACACGTGTAATGTTGCCAAGTGTTGGTTTTCGTTAGTCGTTTTTTGTGTCCTTTGTTTCTCTGAGTGTTTCAGCTGTTCGTTTTGTTTTTGATGTTCACTGTTTGTGTGTGTGTGTGTGTGTGTGTGTTTTTGCTGTTTATTTTTGGGGAGGGGGGGAGGGGGGACGGGGGAGAGGGAGGGAGTACAGACAGAAAGGAGGGAGAGTGTTTCATATTACTGTTTTTTATCTGCAGGGCCCACGGTGTTAGTGACATCGTACATCGACATTTTAATAATAAGAACTATTAAGGATTATATAATTTCAACACTGTATATTCTTAATTCGTGTTAGCTACACTATAAGCTTATTTCGACTTAAAAGTCATCTTCAGGTGTTACGCCTGCAAGTTTTCATAACATTTAGTACTATTGTGCCTACTTGTTTTATACAGATGTAAAATAAATGATACGTACCACATTCTTTTATGCTGTACTTTTCGATACTATTGTGACGTGATTTATTATTATTTTTGGCTTCTTTTATATTTATTTGACAGCTCTACCCAATTCAATTCAATTTCAAATAAAAGCTTTCCCTCAAATGCACCGAATGGACACCACACTCACAAAACGATCATATTATCTATCTCGTAACACTCATAGATATATATTCTCTGTGCAAATAATGTAAACATACCACTTTTCTGTAGAACTGTCAAATAAATATCAAAATCCGTAACTTGATAAAGATCTCGCATGACATCACAATATTATAAGTTAAAGAAGGAAAATTAATAATAAATCACGTCACAATAATATCGAAAAGTACAGCATGCCGCGGTGGAGTAGCCGAGCGGTCTAAAGCGTCTTGCTGCGGAGCGCGCGGTTGCTCGCCGTGAAGGTTCGAGTCCTCCCTGTGGCATGGGTGTGTGTGTTTGTCCTTAGGTTACTTTATCTAGGTTTAAGTAGTTTGTAAGCTACGGACTGATGACCACGTAGTTTGGTCCGATAGATTTAAAAACTTTGAACATTTGAAAAGTACAGCATAACAAATTGTGGTATGTATCATTTCTTTTACCTCTTTATAAAACATGTAGGCAGAATAGTACTAAATGTTACGAAATTTTATGTTTTGCAGGCGTAACACCTGAAGATGACTTTTAAATCGAAATAAGCTTATAGTGTAACTAATACGAATTAAGAATATACAGTGCTGAAAATATATAATTATTATATAATACTTATTACTGTTTTTTATTGTTTCTGTGGCCAACATGATGAGTGAGTTGTTGCTGATGTTCATCTGATAATTAATCACTTCCTTATTCATTGCAAGAGCTACTTGTGTATGGAAATTTTAATATAGTGTTAGTAGTTCCTTGTCTCGATTATTGATGCTAATGATTTTCATATCTTGTTCTATGTTGGACGGTTCATGTCTGTGTTCTCTCAGGTGTTCTACAAAGGTGTAATGGCCATTTTCATACTTTAAGGTTCTTATTTGTTCTTTATGTTTGGTTTGCAAGTTTCTGCCTGTCATTCACAAATATAATAAATTACATTCTTGGCACTGTAGCTGATATATACCTGCCACTTCAGATTTGTCTAGTTGCTGTTTTGTGTGTTGACATGTCTGTGTTCGTGGGATTATTTGGTGTTTGTTTATTCTTCTTCTTGCAATTTCTCATTAGTTGTATTTTTCTATACTTCGGGTGTTACAAAGAATGTTTAAATCTTTGTTAAGCTTGTGGGACTTAACTGTAGGGTCATCAGTCTCTAAACTTACAAACTACTTATGATCTGACTTATATTAAAGTAAGCACAAACGTCCATGCCCGAGGGAAAATTCGAATCCCAAACGGTGAACGGCCACTCAGGTGCTACAAACATTGTTTTTAGCTATAAGTTGTATTGCTTTTAATTCTTTCTCATAGTTTTCTTTGTTTACTGGGACGTCGTTCAATTTGTGTATCACATTCCTAAAACAGCAACAGTCATTTCTTTTGACATACAAAGCATGTGTACCTCAAAACCCACCACAGACACAATGAAATGAATTGAAGGAAACTGAATGTCTTACAACAAACTGCAGACAGTGTTAGAGAAATAACCAACTCTTAAAGTACCGTACACATATCCCAATATTACTTACAATCTGAAAAGGAATTTTATCTACAAGAAGACGGACTACCAAAGAGATCCCCTATATGGAACATTGGCAAGTATCTTCCTCAGCTATATAGATAATACAATGTTTAACAAAATCATCACACAGAAAAAATACAGAACTGTCTACTGTTGCAGATTTGTAGATGACCTCTGTCTCTCAGAGAGGACACAGTTCGTAGTAATCGATGGTAAGGCATCGACTAAAACAGAGGTGATATCGGGCGTTCCACAGGGTAGTGTTATTGGTCCTCTGCTGTTCTTTATTTACATAAACGATTTGGGGGAAAATCTAAGTAGCTCTCTTAGATTGTTTGCAGATGAAGCCGTCATTTACCGTCTAATAAAATCATCTGAAGATCAAAACCAACTGCAGAACGATTTGAATAAGATATCTGTATGGTGTAAGAATTGGCAATTGATTCTAAATAATGAGAAGTGTGAAGTCGTCCACATGAGTACGAAAAGATATCCGTTAAACTTTGTTTACATGATGAATCAATCAAACGTAAAGGCCGTAAACTCCACAAAATACCTAGGAATTACAGTTACTTCTGACTTAAATTGGAAAGAACACGTAGACAGTGTCGTGGGAAAGGCGAATCAGAGACTGCGTTTTATTGGCAGAACCCTTAAAAGATGCAACAGAACTACTAAGGAAACTGCGTACACTACGCTTGTCCGTTCTTTTATGGAATATTGCTGCCCAGTGTGGGATCCTTATCAGGTGGGTTTGACGGAGGACATCGAAAGGGTCCAAAGAAGGGCAGCTCGTTTCGTATTGTCGCGATACACGGGAGAGAGCGTTACGGAAATGATACAGGATCTGGGATGGGAATCATTACAACAACGACGTTTATTGCTGCGGCGTGGGCTGCTTACGAATCTACAATCACCAACATTCTTCTCCTACTTACATAGGTAGAATTGATCATCAGAATAAAATACGAGAAATCAGAGCCCGAACGGAAAGATTCAGGTGTTCATTCTTCCCGTGCGCAATTCGAGAATGGAATGGGAGATAAAATAGTATAACGCTGGTTCCATGAATCCTCTTCCAGGCACTTAAATGTGATTTGCAGAGTATACCATGTAGATGTAGATGTAGAAATCAGCGGAGATAATAAAACAGTTCCCACAGACATAAACAGTATACACAGCATTATTCAATTCACAATGTCAAAAGAAAAACACACTTATTCGATATACAGTAAAGAGAGAAGCACAAATTTGACATTGTCAGAAAACCAAAAGCAACAGACACAATCATACATACCGCATCTGACCACTCATCATAATCTAAACTATAGTTGGCGTCATGTAGGAAGCCTCTTCTGCTCATGGAGGTAGGGAAAACGTCAAGGGGAGCAGCTACGGCCGAGCGCCAACACTGGAGCATGTGGGAGAAACATTGCGTAACTCGCGTCCAGCCAAAGACCTAGAGTACTGATGTCAGTGGCTGCCGGTGCGGTAATGGAATGTGTGTGTTTGTCCTTAGGTTAGTTTACTTTAGTTTGAGTAGTTTGTAAGCTACGGACTGATGACCACGCAGTTTGGCCCGCTAGATTTACAAATATTTGAACATTTTCGGTAATGGAGGAAGATGCGCAGAATGGCTTAAAACTAGGGCGCCTGCGTATGTGACGTCAACTATAACAGCCCTACTGCATATGTTACATGGGCTGAACAACGTCTCACTCCTTCCTGGCTGTGTGTGTGTGTGTGTTGTTGGATTTTTGAAGTGACTAAACAGCAACGGTTATCAGTCCCTTGTTCCTGTCTGAGAGATAAAACATTGTGTTAAGCGTTCCTAAGGACATGCGTTAACAAGTCAAAGAGAGTAAAAATCACTGGTAAATATGAGAAAAGTAAAAACGAAGAAGAAAACACAGTACCATTAAATCACATGATAAAAACCAGCTGCGCGAATAAAATATAAAACACGTTCAACCATAGCGGCATCGTCTCTTAGCATAAAAGAAAACGCATCTGGCAGATTAAAAGATTGTCGCAAGGCATCTAAAAGTGGACAGTCCACCAGAATGTGGACCACTGTCAAGGGGGCGCCACAGTCACACTGTGGTGCGTCCTCCCGCCGAAGAAGGTGGCAGCCATGTGTGGCCGATTCGTAGGCGACAGAGAACAACCGATTCCCTACGAGACGACCGCAGTGAGGACTTCCTTGCGACCGTAGGCAACTTCACTCCACGAAGCTTGTTGGGTTGAGCAGAGTTAGCCCACTCGGTATCCCACAGGCCACGCATCTTCCGATGGAACGCCAATCGGAGATCGCTCTCCGGAAGACCAATAGCCAATGGACTGGAGGAAGTAGCCGGCTTAGCCAGCTGATCCACACGTTCGTTTCTATGAGTCCCGATGTGGCCTAGGGTCCAAACAAAGACCACCGAGCGACCAGATCGAATAAGCCTGGAAACAGACTCCTGTATCGATTGCACCAGAGGGTGTTTCGGGAAACATAAGGCGAGGGCTTGCAAGCCACTCAGGGAGTCAGAACAGATGACCAGAGACTCCCCAGGGCACGCTCTGAGATGTTCAAGTGCCCGATAGATGGCAACCAATTCCGCAGTGAACACGCTACTTCCACAGGGCAGTGAATGCTGTTCGATATGCTCACCATGGACATATGCATATCCAGTACGGCCGTCGACCACGGACCCACTCGCACACTCATAAATACTTAACAGAAACAGAAAAAAACACACAGTGAAAAACACAAACAAGAGACAGATGATACACACAGAGCAGACGAAAAGCGACAGTTGGCAACATTACACACGGTAAACCAACCCCCAAAAACCCTAAAGAATTGTATACACACCACACAGTGATGTTTTTATATAAATGTGTTCATCAAGATCCAAAATATACATTCACCTGAAGAACACACAAACAGCTCCCTGAAGATACATCAGTAACACAATACTGAAAAATTAAATTAATTTCGCAAACGCTTGTTTCTATTCTCGTAGATTACAATTTAAGAAAATGTAACATAGGAACGATTGATAACTCTCATCCTGTGAAGCAGTTGCAAAGACAAAACTAACTACAGAATTCGCAAGTGTACAATGTGAATCCACTAACTACACAAATTCAAAATTTCTCCATTTGTACAGTTTAAAAAAATAATAATTGGGATTGGGAATAAATTTTCAAAATGAAACAGTCTGAGGGTTTTTTTCTAAACAGATTACTTTATAGTTCCTTCTTAAGAATGATGAACATTCAGAATACAGCCACTTCGTAAAGCAGAGGTATTTAATTAAAATTAACTTCAGTGCACAGGGACGAAGGGAACAGTCACAATCGATAGCCTTAGAGTATCAGACGATATCGGAAGTACTGATGCGGATTAGTAGCAGTGAACAGCTGACTTATTTCTTGTGTCAAGCAACAGAAGAGGTAATACCGTAAAAGCGAGAAGCAATAATGAAGCAACAACAAATTGCCGAAGTTTGGTCGCACCCAGCGAACCAACACTCTGAAAACACAGATACACGCAAACCGCAACGGCAGTGCCAAACGTGACAAAGATACGATGCGCGTAACAGCGGAGGTGACCGTTCTCGACGGTGGTGCATCACTGCGAACTCCCGAAGACCTCTCGCATCTCTCACAGATCCACCCGAGCACGTGGCCACATCTTACTCGTCAAAGAACCAATCCCATCTACCCCCTAATGGCTTTCCCAATCAGAATGCATGGCCAGGAGTTGCATACAACAAAAATGAGAAAAAGTAGCAACGACTGCCGATCGCGGAGTTGGCCGCCAACGGCCCTTCAACATCCTCCCAACACACACAGCTTATAGCCCTTACCCGTCCTACAACACCGGTCAGTATACGATAATTAGAAAATGACCCGTGCGCCTAATGATCTTAATTGGGTGGAAAGGCTATAGGAAATGAAGCCGATGATGTAGCGGAGGCTATAACCGGAACGTTGCTGTAACTCTTTGGTAAACAACAACGATCGATAGTAATAAAGAAAGTGAAAAGTAAAATTTAGAATAAAATGATTAATGTTTAAATGAAAAATGCGGAACAAACAAGACACAGGGATTGATTAAAAAAATGAATAGCTTATTGTTTACGGTCGCTAGCTCGTTGTCCGGACAAATATTTTAGTGGGATGTTAATAATATCAAAGTTAATTAACAATGTGAAAAATAACGTAAAATTTGGGTGGATAGGAAATCACAGTATGTGGATCAAATCCGGTACAAAAGACACTGACAATATACTAAGTACTGAGAAATACTTCATTAACACAGGGGTTGGATGTAAGACAGCGAAATGCAAGCCATAGCCACGTAAATGCAACTTACAGCAGATCATGAAAAACTCTCACCTTAATATCTACTATTAACAGTTTCAAACAGTTAATTGTTTATATAAGTACCAGAAATTATTCAACAGCGAGTATGCCAGGTGCTTTAGCAATAATCAAGTTGTAACTGAACTATTAACTGTACTATTGGCAAGATCAAAAATTAATATATGACTTGACATGATAACACTGAATGTTTAGAAATGAACTATTTAGCCGTCTGATTAACTTTTGCTCTCTCTTTAACCAGGAATTATTAGCATTTCAAACACTTGCAAAAAATCTCTATTCTCACTAATCAGTACTTACCTCAAAATAATATGCAATGGAAAACAATCTTTTTGCTCATTTATTGAAATATCTCTTGAAATCAGAAATTAGTCTAGCAGTTTCATTCCACTTAACATCTTACTGATCAGCAACACTGGAATAAGCTAAATTTAGGAATACTTTTCTGAACAAATTATTATTAATCACTGTCACTCTGTCTTTAATGACTTTGACGTTTTAGTTTTATGTAACTTTGTGAATATTCTCGGTAAAACTATGGATGAGGAAGGAACCTGTCTGGACAATGACTATGGGTAATGATTTTTAAATACAGGTTCACAAATAACAGTGTTCACTATTGAACAATTATCACTAATACGCTGGTTAGCTGTACATGCAAAGACAAACTGGACAGATCTTACTGATTTTGGTGTGCGACGCGGTGCCCTTGATTGGAGACTGTTGCCAGTTAACAGTTGGCAAACACAGGCTCTTCTTGACGACGAATGTTAATTACAATTTTGGGCCCACAGCATTCCTCTTGTTGCATTTATTAATTGAACTCTGCCCGTATGAATAAATAATATTGCCTGTTCGCTGTCTCCTCCACTAGTGCCAATCCAACACACATTCTTCTTCACATACTTTTGCCATACACCATAGCGCGCACCGTCTCACTAATACGTCTGTACGCTACTACTTCAGAACAACGACTACCTCTCTCTGTGCACCTCTGCGCTACCAGCGATAAAAACTCCCTACTCAAAGATGATTCTATACAATAGCAAAGCCCTCGCTAAACTAGCGTGTCTACTACATTTACAGTATTATTTTTGACATATATGGAAATTAGCAGGACAATGCAAATATGTTACGGAAACAAAATATAGAAATGCATAATAAATTACAAAAAAATACAAATAATGAGGAAAAATACACGAATTATCATTTTACATTACATACTGTACGCACACATGATTGGAAAATGGCGTTAGTCACTGTGTTGTTGTATCACATGCATTCTAACGCCATGTCACGTACGCCCGTGCAATACTAGGAAATTATTTGCGAATTATCACTGGCCGGCATCTTGCCGCCTATTTGTAGTACTGCTGGCGACACTGTCCTGCGGTGACAAAGAGATTTCACTTCGCATAGACGCGAACTTGAAGCGTCCTGCCATTTATTAAACGATAAACTATACTGCCTGCTACTGACAGTTTAAGGACGGAATGAAAGAAGGGCGTCCGGCAACCATCAACAGTTTAGTTTCTCTCCTGCTGACACAGCCAAAGAAACACCAGTCGCTCTTAACAGCTAACGCATTGTGCGAACTCTCACCGGAAACCGCAGGTAACCGGCGGTGAGTCGTGGCGCCCTGCGAAACTGGCCGGACATCCCAATGCAGTCCAGGGACTCCTCGTGTGGCCAGATTTCTCCGAAACATCGAAAGGAGCCGGCACCACACCGGATTAATGTGATATAGACGACCGCCCAAGAACCCTGACCCACGCTGCTCTACAATTCCGACTGGACAGTAAGGAAGGTTTTGTGTCCCAGCCTCGTCGCCGCTTTTGTGTCTCGTTTCCGTCGTAGGTGTCGGTGGCCGAGTAGGAAGACTGACACAGTACGCTTGTGCAGGTACGGAGGGGAGCAGCCAGTGGGACAGCAGAAACTAGAAACACTAGAGGAAATTAGAACGAGATATATATTGCACAGAATTTATACAATACTTAACTTTTACATATCTCAGTACTGCAGAATGCTGATACATAGTTGAGCTAGATCAGTCCCAAGTGAACGATGTCGTTCAGTGGTGGCCACGAGCGGAGTTGCAGCAGAGGGCGCTCGTGGCTGTCGTCGTAAGAACGCCGCGCCGTGCGTGCATGGCGGCGCGCGGCGAAAGTAGGTGGCGCGCACTTTGTACTTGTGCGACACCACACCCCTCCCCCCCCCCCAAACCGCCGCGCCGTCGTGGCGTAGGGCTGAGGGCCACGGCGACGGCACTGGGAGGAGGGCCTGCGCGGGGGCGTTACTGGTGGGACGGGCGTCGTAGCAGAGGCTAGGATCGAGACGCCGTCCGCGCCCCGGTATCGTACCAAAGCAACTGTAAGCCATCCAGAACCACCAAAAACTTCAGTACTTCTAATACTAAAATCAAATCTGGCTCCAACAAATGTAATAGGACCATGTAACACTTCTTCTTCTGCAGTAGTAGTCACTCCATTAGATCCAGGTGTAAAGTCCACAGTATCCACAGCTTTATAGACAGGTAACATACTACGACGTCTCCTGTAATAACGGCGTGGCATCGTGATCCAATGCTGTTGCTCGTGCGGCTGCCTCAAACCAAATGAGCCATGATGCCTGGCGCAGCCAACGCCCTTCCGCCTGGCGCGCATGATAACTAGAACGCCACATCCGGTCTGTTTGATTTTTCAGCGCCCGCGGCTTCGTTGTAACTAGTAGCTGCGGGCGGGCGCGGCAGATATTCCACTCGACCCAAAGATATTCCACTCAACCACGACAGTGGCGCGACAGGCGGAGAAAGTCAGAACTAAATGTACAAAGTGCATGAATGCAATGCTGTAGCATTACAAAAACAACACAATGACACGAAGTGCCCGATTAGTGTTTTTAATTATTTAAAAAAAAATCTCACAGGATAAAAGGAAAGGATCTCTTTATTCAATTATGATAATACACCAACACATCTCCTTGAACATTAAACTTCTTCTCAAAAGGGCCAACAACTTTAACCCCGGAAAATCCGCCAAAACGAGGTGAAGGGCGCACACCTCCGTCCAGCGGGAGCAGGTCATCTTCTTCTGAGGTGCGTGGCCCAGACGGCTGGGGCACGCACGGTCCCGGAGTCCTTCTTGGTAACGCTGTCAGCTGCGGCGGCGACGGAGGCGGAGAGGCGGACTGCGTAGGAGGCGTATCCACCTCCATGGGTACGATCACGTAGTCCGGGGACGCTGGGCCCGGCGGCGAGCGATGTGGCTGTGCTCCCTGGCGGTGAACTGGGTCTGGAATCAAGAAACCCGAGACAGGATCGCGCGGCCTGTGCAAGCGCAATTGGTTTGCGTGGCGCCGCAGCTCCGACCCTGTGGAAGAACGTACAACGTACATATTGCGACCGAGCACGCGCTGAATGATGCCTGGCAACCATGTCTTCTTGTTGCCAGCAAACACCCTGTACAGCACCGGCGTGGAAACCTGAAAACGCGTAGCGCCATACGAACCGACTCGGTGCGTGGGAGGCTGCAGCAGGTGAAGGAGAGTGCGGTGACGGCGGCCGTGTAGCAGCTCGGCAGGAAACGGGCCGTCACGTGGCATGCACCGATACGTAGACAGAAAAATTTGAAGAGCTTGCTGCCTGGAGTGTTGACCTTTCATCTTTTCCATGTGTGACTTGAATGTTCGAACGAAACGTTCCGCTTCACCATTGAACTGAGGGTGAAAAGGTGCGGTGGTGATATGCTGAATGCCATTCACACGACAAAACTGTTGAAATTCTGCACTAACAAACTGAGATACATTGTCACTGACGATAGTTTCTGGCAAACCTTCGATGCAAAACACTGATGTTACAGCACTGATTGTACTAGAAGCCGTCGTTGATTTTATGGCAATCACGAAAGGAAACTTGCTGAAAGCGTCTACAACAATTAACCAGCGCGTATTCCAGAAAGGTCCGGCAAAGTCAATGTGTAAACGTTGCCATGGTCCCTTGGGGCGTGGCCAGTCTGAGAAACGTTGCTGAGGAGCCGCCTGATGCTCCACACAAACAGTACACTGTGACGTCATGCTCTCTATCTGAGCGTCCATACCAACCCAGGTACAATGACGTCTGGCCAGTTGCTTTGTCCTGACAATACCCCAATGTCCTTGATGCAGGAGACCTAACACTTCTCGTTGCAGGGAACGAGGAACGATCACTCTTGTTTGGTCGTTGTCGGTATGCAACAACAGAACACCCTGACTTAAAGACAATGCATGACGTTGTGAAAAATAACGTCGAACCAGAGGACGAACAATGTCTTTGGCTCTGGCAGGCCACCCTGAGCGAACAAAACATGCTACCACACTTAGGTCTGCATCCGCAGCTGTTTCCTGTGCAACCCGACGAGAGTTCAAAGGGAAGTCTGCGACAGCAGAAGCATCTCTGGAGTCTATCTGGCAACACGCCATTTCCGAAGAATCAAACGACACATCCTGGCCAACCGGAAGTCGGGAAAGTGTGTCCGCGTTGGCATGTTTAGTGGTAGGTCGGTACAAAATCTCATACTGATAATTAGACAATATCAAGGACCATCTCTGAAGTTTTGTGCCGTTCGTGGCGGAATTGGCTTTGTGGGTCAAAGGGAATCAAACATGCATCACTCAGTAGTGCAGATTTTAATTTGTCAAAGGCAACTTGACAATCTTTAGACCATACAAAAGTAACATTCTTCCTACGTAAGTGATGCAATGGAGCTGCAATCTGAGAGGCATTGGGAATAAATCTGAAATAATAGTTAAGCTTTCCCATTACTGCTTGCAATTCCTGCACATTCTTAGTAGGAGGCAAGTCTTTGATTGCTCTAAGATGTGACTGTAAGGGATGAATTCCTTGGGCATTAATCACATGGCCTAGGTACTCTATTTCAGTTTGAAAAAACGAACACTGCTTTATTGCAACGTAGACCTGCTGCAGTAAAAGATTTGAAAAGGCACTCCAGGTTTCCTAACTGTTCTTCAACTGTACGTCCGGATACCACAATATCATCTAAGTAGTTCGAGCAACACGGTACAGAAACTGTCAGCTGTTCCAAAAAACGCTGAAAAATAGCGGGGGCGGAAGAACTGCCAAATGGTAGGCGTTGAAATTGAAGGCCCATGTGAGTATTAATGACGAAAAACTTTTTTGACTAGTCATCAAGTGGAATCTGTAAGTATGCCTCTGCTAAATCAATCTTAGAAAAGAAACGAGACTGTCCTAATTTGTCCATTAGTTCCTCAGGTCTGGGCAGGGGGTAAGTATCTACAATTGTTTGACTGTTCACTTTTGATTTGAAGTCCGCACAGAGACGAAGTTTTCCTGACGGTGTGGGTATAACTACTACAGGCGAGGCCCACTGACTCGCAGAAACAGGAGAAATCACACCACTATCTTGCCAACGTTTAAGTTCTTCCGCAACTGTTTCACGTATTGCGATAGGCACTGGCCTAGCTTCACGAAATTTGGGAACTGCAGATTATTTTAAAGTTACATGTGCCAAGGAGTCTTTTGCACAACCTAGTTCCGGCGAAAACAAGTCACTCTATTTTTCACACAATGCATTGATTTTGTCCTGAGGCACTACTGACGAAATTTGAAGCACATCTCTTTGAACTGATAAACCAAACAAATCAAATGCATCTAGTCCAAAAATGTTCTGCGTAGATTTGGCCTGAAGAACTACAAAAGCAACTGTTTTTGTTACACGTTGAAAAGAGCAGGCAGGCTACACGTTCAAAGTACGGGAATATTTTGACCTGTATATGCTGTTAACACTTGCTGTGACGGCGACAATTTTGGCGAACCCAGAAGTTCATACGTATCTTTATTAATTAATGTAACAGCGGAACCAGTATCAAGCTGAAAATGCACAGTCTTATTGTCTATGTAAAGAGGAACAAAAAGTTTTTGCTTGCGGCGCTCGACAGGTGCGCGAATGTGGGCAACGTCCAATACAGCTTGTTTGCTGCGCATGCGCGGGCCGTGTAGTGAAGTAAGCGGCGCAGACTCGGCACGCAGCGGATTAACAACACTGTCACTAGATGGCACTAACGCCGGATCGGCGTCCGCACATTGCGAGGCTACTACAGATTCACTAACTACTGCACTAAACTTTTGAGTAGCTACAACAAGTCTACTGTCACTATCTACACAGTACTGGGCACTTTTACAAGGAGAAATTGTAGAAGGCACTAAGTTCACTACAGGATTGCACTGTACATAGTCATTTTGCTTGTCCCAAACCCTATTCCGTTGCACTGTTTTACGCGCTCGCCGGCGCTTGCGACGTGGCTCACTACATAGTTTTGCAGTAGGCGCAGTAGAACTTTCTTGCAATTGAGAACCAAGTAAAGCACTATTAAATTCCACAGTGTCTATGACATTGACTGCATGAACTGTTCGTGCACTCAGCGAAGCACTGTTTCTAACGGTAGCGTTCTTTGAATTTTTATTTTACATACACACTGTCTGCACATGTCCTGTTTTGCCACATTGATAACAGGTTGCGTTGCGACTAGGGCACTGTGCACGTTTTTGGTGTGATACACACTGGGGGCAAGATTTATGTACATTTTTCTGAAAGGAACGTTGGCGCTCGTTATTCAAATTACTGTTTCTAACACGACGGGGTGACCTTTGTGTCGCACTTTTACACTGGCTAATATTCACTGTCTGTTCAGCACGGCCGGTAGAATTTAAAGAATCACTAGTGCTATACTGAGAACTACGGCTAGGAAAGCGTTCGTTGCGGCACACTGAATTAACACTGTGGCTTTGCATTTCTACATCTGCTAAGTCAAAAGTATCCTGCGCGTCTATAAGCTTCAGTACACTGTCTAATGAAGGGTCAGACTGTTTTAGAATTGCTGCCTTAATTCTGGGGTCCTGAATGTTCTGAGTGATAGCGTCTCTCAACATCACATCACTATAAGAAAGTCCACAAGAGCAAGTAAATTTACATTGTCGGGTTAAGCCCTTCAACTCAGTGATCCATTCCTGATGTGACTGCTCAGGTAATTTTTTAAGTCTGAAAAATCGGTACCGAGCCGCAGCTACGAGAACTTTTCTCTCATAATGAGCATTCAGTGCATCTACAATTTGTTCAAAGTCTACATCACGAGGAGATGCGTGCGGGGAAAAGTTTCTGCAGTAACACGAAGGTGTTGGGGCCCACAATCGATAAGAAAAGGTTCTTCACTCTCTGACCTGTAAGTTGATGAGCCGCAACGAGTTCTTGATACTGTGCGAAATAGTCGCTCCATTCTTCCTCACGTTCGTTGTACTGGCGAAATGTAGGAAGCGGTGCAGCAGCAGGTGTGGGCTGCTGATGTGACGGTTGTTGTTGGTGGTTAGCTGCTTGCGCCGATAGCTGGGACACCGCTTGGAGTAGATGGGTGATTTGCGCCGTCTGTAATTGAATAATTTCAATTAAGTTTGGGTTCGGGGTAGTGGCCATGCTCACCGATTAGGCGCCGCGTATACAAGTAACTTATAACAAAACACAAATTCAATATGATAGAGGACGCTCTGCAACAAAAAAGTCCACAAAACACGTAACAAAATATCTTACCCCCAAATTCTTATAATAAGGGTGGGTGGGCGGAAGCAATTTCTGCGTGCTCCAGCTGCTGCTGTCTGACTGCTGCAAGCGGGCAGGACCAAGGTTCGTCTATCACCCCTTGTCGCCACTTTTGTGTCCTAGCCTCGTCGCCACTTTTGTGTCCCAGCCTCGTTGCTGCTTTTGTGTCTCGTTTCCGTCGTAGGTGTCGGTGGCCGAGTAGGAAGACCGACACAGGAATAAAGGATAGCACGCTTGTGCAGGTACAGAGGGGAGCAGTCAGTGGGACAGCAGAAACTAGAAACACTAGAGGAAATTAGGACGAGATATATATTGCACAGAATTTATACAATACTTAACTTTTACATATCTCAGTACTGCAGAATGCTGATACATAGTTGAGGCCTGCCTAGTGCCTATCCGAAAGCCAAGTCTTCACTGGTGCCTATCTGATTCCGAAGTGTTAACTGGTTCCTATCTCAGTCCCAAGTGAACGATGTCATTCAGTGGTGGCCACGAGCGGAGTTGCAGCAGAGGGCGCTTGTGGCTGTCGTCGTAAGAACGCCACGCCGTGCGTGCATGGCGGCGCGCGGCGAAAGTAGGTGGCGCGCACTTTGTACTTGTGCGACACCACAGAAGGATTTAAAATCAGAAGCACTGCATCAAAACGAGTAACTAAATAAACCAATACACATGAAACCGAATGCAATTCTCCGAACCATAGCAGAATATAGAAGACAGGAAACATGTAAAGTAAATTAATTTCATGCAACGAAAATGAAAATTAAGCAACAAATAAGAAAATTGAAAGACAAAATTGACTATCACCTTTCAGGCTGTAGAGATATCGGTTATCATGGGGAACTGGAATTCGATATTTGGAAAAGGAATTGTTTGAAAAATAGTGGATGACTATGGACTGGGGAAAAGAAATGGAAGAGCAGTTTGCAAGCTGAATTTTAGCAGAGCACAATTTAATATTGGCAAACAATTTGATCGCAGGAGAGCTTCTGTGAAGTTTGGAAATTACGAGGCCCTCGTCTTACTGGCGGATGTAAAGTTGCGAGCTGGCATCGTGAGTCGTGTCGGTAAAGCGCTTGCCCATGGAAAGCAAAGGTCCCAGGTTCGATTCCCGGTTCCGGTACACAATTTTAATGTGCCCGGAAGTTTCAAATCGTTTAAGCATCGTGAAAGAAGGTTCTATACATCGAAGGGCTCAGAACACCGGAAGGTAGATATAATAATCTTAATAAAAAGATTTCAGGTTTTAAACAGTAAGACATATCCAGCGCTAAATTTAGCCTCTCAACATAATTTATTGGTTATGAACTTGAGAAATTGTTAAAAAGTTTTACATGGATCAATTGAACAAAGCAGACGTTTTAGAGGGTTTCGGAGAGAACATTCGTTAAATTTTGATAATAGTATGAAATATGGAAAAGAATGTAAGGCAGGCAAAAGGAAGTACAGACGATTAAAAATGAGGTTGAAAGGAGGTGCATATTGGTTAAGCAATAGTGAATAGAGAGCAAATGCAAGTCCATGGAAGACTGTATACTAGGGTAAAGACATATACCACTTAGAGAAAAATTAAAGCAACTGCATCAAGCTCAGCTGGAAGTAGTAGTAATGAAAGTAGCTAAAACTGAAAGGTGTATGGAATATACAAAGAGCCTATACATAGGAAATGAATATTTCAGAAACGGAAGAAGTAAAACGTGATATAGGAGATTCGATACTGTCAGAAGAATTTTATATGTCACTCAAAGATTTTGGTCGAAATGAGGCCCCAGGAGTGGATGATATTCCCTCTGAACGGCTGAAGTCGTTTGGAGAACCAGTCAAAAAGTGGCAGATCTACCTTTTGTACTAGATGTATGAGACAGGGGAAATAACCTCAGACTTCAAAAAGATTATAATAACTCGCATTGCAAAGAAGGAAACTGCATCAAACTGTTAAATTTACAGAAATGTCAGTTTAATAAATCATGTTTCTTAAACTCGAATTACTTCTAGAGAATGGAAAATTTGGAAGAATCTGAATGAGTTTAGATTTAAGAGAAACATACTGTAACACGTGAAGAAATACGACTTATCTCAATAGCGAGGTTAAGGAAAGGCAAACCTAAGTTTTTAAAATTTGTATATTTGGAAAAATCTGCCAACAATGTTGACTGGAGTATGCTGTTTATAATCCTGGAGGTAGCATGGGTAACATACATGGAAAGAAAAGTTATATATAAGTTGTTCTGAAGAAGCGATATTTTTTTACATGAAAAATTAATTCACATGTAAGGAAGTCGTTTCATAAAGCATTTGTCTGCAGTGAAGAATTGTTTCATAGTTAAAGGTGGACGATATGGAGTTCAGACAGAAACATGAGAGAGACATTTGAATTTTATTCTACATGCAAATACTGATGATTAGTTGGATAGATCGCGTAACTAGTGAGGAAATCTGGCATACTTTCACTAAGAGAAGGGATCGATTGTTGGAACAATTTGTCAGACATCAGGGAATCATGAATTTAACATTGAAGGGAAGTGTGTGTGTGTGTGTGGGGGGGGGGGGGGTAAAAGTAGCAGAGGAGTCGAATAGACGAGTACATTATGCTGGTTCGAAGGGATGTAGTTTGCTGTTCTTATTCAGAGAAAAAGACGCTTGCGCAGGGCAAAGTAGCATTGGTAGCTGAATCAAACCATTCTTTGGACTGTACAACATTTAACTGACGCTCTCTCATGATCAAGAGTGATTATTACTATTAAATAAGAGAAAAATACCATTATACATAGTGTAACTATAAAAGTATAGGCTGGAGGGTTATCGCAGTCAAGAATGTATGTTATTATGAAACCATGAAATACTTATAGTAGAAAAATTGAATTATACGCAGCTTAACTAAAAAAAACGTATTGGCTGACGGATTCTCAGGGTCGCGCGAATGCTGTCACTCCCTCCCACCCACACCAATGTCTCTCTCTCTCTCTTTCTCTCTCTCTCTCTCTGTCTCTCTCTCTCTCTCTCTCTCTCTCTCCCCTCTCTCTCTCTCGCTCTCTCCTCACTTCCCCTCAATCTGCGTGCGGGCCCACGTATTACAGTGCGTTTTTCTTTATATTTAATTTGCTTCTGACATTACCCGACGTCATAGTCTCTGGGGCGATCTAATAGATTAATAATCTTCTAAGGTGAAAAGCCAAGATCGAATAATAGCCGACCGCAGTGCCCGAGCGGTCTGCGGTGCGCCAGTCTGCACGGCCGCTACGGTCGGGGGTTCGAATGCCTCCTCGGGCATGGATGTTTGTATCGTCTTTACTATAAGGTAGTTCATAAATAGTTTGTAAGGTTAGGGACTGATGACCCCGCAGTTAAGTCCCTTAAGCTTAACAAACATTTAAACATTTGAATTAAGCACTCCTGGTCATTAAAATTGATATATCACGAAGATGACGTGCTCCAGACGCGAAATTTAACCGCTAGGAAAAAGAAGCCCTGATATTCAAACGATTAGCTTTTCACAACATTCACAGAATGTGGGCGCCGCTGGCCACACCTTCAACATGCTGACATGAGGAAAGTTTCCAACCGATTTCTCAAACACAAACAGCAGTTGACCGGCGTTGCCTGGTGAAACGTTGTTGTAATGCCTCGAGTAAGGAGGAGAAATGCGTACCATAAAGTTTACGACTTTGATGAAGGTCGGATTATAGCCTATCGCGGTTGCGGTTTATCTTATCGTGACATTGCTGCTCGCGTTGGTCGCGATCCTTTGACTGTTAGCAGAATATGGAACCGTTGGGTTCAGGATGTCAATATGGAACTCGTGGTGGATCCCAACAGTCTCGTGTCACTAGCAGTCAAGATGACAGTCATCTTATCCGCATGGTTGTAACGGATCGTGCAGCCAGCTCTCGATCCCTGAGTCAACAGATCGGGACGTTTGCAAGACAAGAACCATCTGCACGAACAGTTCGACGACGTTTGCAGCAGCATGGACTGTCAGCTGGGAGACCATGGTTGCGTTTACGCTTGGCGCTGCATCACAGACAGGAGCGCCTGCGATGGTGTACGGAACGACGAACCTGGGTGCACGAATAGAAAAACGTCATTATTTCTGATGAATGCAGGTTGTGTTTACAGCATCATAATGGTCGCATCCGCTTTATTTAAACATTTGAACATTGTTTGGTGACATCGCGCTGAACGCACTTTGGAAGCGTGTATTCGTCATCGCCACACTGGCGTATCACCCGGCGTGATGGTATGGAGTCCCATTGGTTACACGTGTCGGTCACCTCTTGTTCGCATCGACGCTACTTTGAACAGTGGCAGTTACATTTCAGACGTGTTTCGACCCGTGGTTCTACTCTTCATTCGATCCCTGCGAAACTCGACATTTCAGCAGGATAATGCACGACCGCATGTTGCAGGTTCTGTACAGGCCTTTCTGGACACGGAAAATATTCGACTGCTGATCTGGCCAGCACATTCTCCAGATCATTCACCAGTTGAAAACGTATGGTCAATGGTGGCCGAGCAACTGGCTCGTCACAATACGCCAGTCACCACTCTTGATGAACTGTGGTATGTTGATGAAGCTGCGTGGGCATCTCTACCTGTACGACATCCAAGCTCGTTTGAATCAATGCCCAGGCGTGTCAAGGCCGTTATTACGGCCAGAGGTGGTTGTTGTGGGTACTGATTTCTCAGGATCAATGCACGGACATTGCGTGAAAATGTAATCACATGTCAGTTCTAGTATATTTGTCCAACGAATATCCGTTTATCACCTCCATTTATTGTTCGTGTAGCAATTTTCATGGCCAATAGTGTACTTATTTATTCTATGAAGATCTGTTTCAGTGTTGTAAAAGACACTCTTACATACTGCTGAAGTTTTAACTTCTGTAGTTTAATGTGTAGACGAAGTGCTATATTGCACGTACTATTTAATCTTCATGTTCTTAAATAAGATGACCTACTTGTAAAATCTTATATGACCAGATGATGGTTGCATAAAATTAATTAAGTATTTTGCAATCTTGGATTTTCACCATTGAAGATTATTAATTTGATACTAATTGTGTTGCGTAAAATTCCGCGAGAATAATCCAAACACAATCATGTGTGTGAAAAATAGAGACAACACGAAACCTTTTGAAAGAACTCGTTATCGCGCGAGCGCGAGCGCGTGGATCGCCAAGTTCCAGATCGTTCGGCCACTTGCACCGGAGGGTCAAGTCGTCCTTCGATCATGGGTTTGTTTGTTGTCCTTAGTATAGGTTATTGTAAGACTGAGGACCGATGACCAAAATAGTTTGGTCGTTAGGAATTACAGACATTTGAAAGTGTTCGTTAATCGGGAGGGCAAACCACGACAACAAACCCAACTCAAGGAATCATGATAACAGAGGCGGGCATGTACAAGAATGTCTAATACGGCGCGATGAACACCTGATAGCTAGCAGTGAATGATTAGAAAAAATTGATACTGGTAATTTCCAATAGGCATTGTTACTTGATTGGATTCTTATTGTATGCGCTGCTGTGCTCTTCATAGGGTGGCGATAACATTTTGCACACTTGACTTTCAAAAAGGAACAGTTTATGCAATAATACGTACAGTGAAGAAAGGACGGTACCGTACAAATTATTTCGTCATTTACGAACAATTTTATTCAGATCTCGAAAAAGAGAAATGTTACTGTATACATATTTTGTACGGTCCACAACGGAAGATACCTGACTCACGATGTTGACATCATTTGATCGATCGCCATGTATTCTGGCTGATAGACGATAGACAAAGAGAGAGGGTGATACAGGAGGTTTGGCAGATAGGCAGGAAAGGGGACCAGGGGGTGGATGGGTGGGCAGAGGATTGGAGGAGTAGGAGGAGAACCAAGATGACGAGGATAAGAGCGAGGTGGATGACACAAGGGAAGATTTAGGTAGACGGAGAGGTGAGGCAGGAGGAAATTGTGGTAGAGGGACAACGCGAACTAACAGATTATTCGAATAAATATTGGAGCAACGCGAGGCTTCCAGCTGGCTTACACAAAGGCAAATGGGTAAGAAGAGGAAGAAATAGGCATAAAGGGATGGACATAGGTTAGCGGAAGGCATTTTCAAGAACTGGGGAAAAATCACGATGATCTCTATTAAGACTATAAATATTGGAATGCCGTGTGAAGTACCCCAGACAACTGCTGGAGAAAGATGAAAGTCCGTCTTTGGTAGAAAATTATCTTGTGGAGAAATTTAGAATTATACGATTAATTATCACAATTCTTAATCAGGTGAAAATAAATAAATAAATAAGCAATTTCCGCTTACCCGTAATAAATGGGTCAAGGTGACCCGACTAACCGCAGGTGATCCTCTATGAATGGCGTCACTAGATACATTTGGCAGGGGCACGTAGTCAGTGCATCGCTCTGTCGCTCTTCATCGGGCTTCCTGAATTATAACCGGCTACGGCTGGGCAAGTAGCTCTTCAGTTGGCCCCACAAGGCTGAATGTATCCTCGGCAAGTCACGTCACCTGGTAAATATCATTGACAGCACCGGGAATAGCTGTTCACTGCGCGAAGCGAAAGCTTGCCGCGAAAGGCCGAGGGCGGACGAGTAAAAAAATGGAGTGAACATTTATTTTTCCAGTGACGGATGACGGTCCGTTTTGTTGACCTCTGCACAGTGTCCGCCACCCGCAAAACGACCTGTATAGCTGCGCACATTTCCGCTGGGCATTATGCCTCTAAAATTGTTTAACGGTGGCAGTGCAAAACTTCCCTCGGAGCACCACCATTAAGGTGTGACGTCACAGTAGTGGTCTGCGAAACATTCGCTCGGCTCCGGGAGGTAACTACCGATTCCGCCACCGGCGACGCGGGTCGCAAAACGAACTCCCCCTATCGCGCGAGCGCGCTCGGATTTCAATACGGCGCCCGCCACGTTTTAACGGCGGTTTAACGGTATTAATATTCGCGAGCTGCAAACGGACGCCGGCCGGCTAGGCGTCCGTTAAGTTAGCCCGCCGGCGCTGTTTGCTTTTGTTTTTGGGGGTGGGGAGAGTGAGCGGGCAGCTGGAGAGCGCGGCCAGGTTTACGGCCGGCGGCAGTAAAACACGGCCGTAAAGAAGCGCCGGCCGCGCATGCGCATGCGCACACCGCGGGTGTCGCGACGGCGCATGTGGGGCAGCCGCGCAGCAGGTGCCACCGCTCTTTCTGTTACAGTGGCGCACCAGAGGACGCAACGTCGCGTCCGCGCTGGCAGACTATCGGAAATGCAGTAAACAGGTCGACCATCTGGGCTGTGGCTGAGGCAGAACGACTGTACCGCGCGCTGCATGTTGTTTTCGGTAGTTTAACGTGAAACTAGTAGAGAAACAATTCCAGCAAAAACGTTAATTTTTCTCTAACAGGAAACGGTAGTCTAAACTGAGTTTGTGCAGATAGTGGCTACACAGTAGCTCCGTTGTCGTTTTCGTAAGCGTAACTTAAGAGAAAACTGCAACCATTTTTGTTGTGTAGTTTTGCACGACCACGATTCTAAGACTTCACAACCCTTTACGTAACAATGGAATAGAGAGAAACAACCCGCGCTGGATTTTCCGCGTTATCTAAGGCTTCTTGCTATGAACTCGACGGCCTCTCCCTCCTGAAGTTCGGGTCCTCCCTCGGGCAAACTACAACAATTTTTGTTTTGTAATACGCGTATCGTGAAACTTTTGCACTACCACGATTCTAGGCCTTTACGACCCTTCAAATGTTCAAATGTTTGTATAGCTTATGGGACTTAACTACAGGGTCATCAGTCCCTAAACTTACAAACTACTTATGAACTAGCTTATACTAAGGACAGCACAAATATCCATGCCCGAGGGGGGATTCCAACCCCCTACCGTAGTGGCCGTGCAGACCGTGACTGAAGCGCCTCAGTGCCCTCGGCAACGCGGCCGGCTTTACGACCCTTTATGGAAAAATAGAAAAACAACCCGCACGGAAGCGTCCACGTGGTCTAAGGGTTCATGCTATGATCTGGAAGGCCTCTCCCTCTCGACGTTCGAGTCCTCCTTCGGTCTTAAGTATGTGTCTTGTTATTAGAGCAGAATAGTTTAAGCAGTCTACGGACTGATGACCATAGAAGTTTCGTCCAATACGTTGAAATTAAATGTTTAAGTGTTTGTTAAGCTTATGGGACTTAACTATGGGGTCATCAGTCCCTAAACTTACAAACTACTTATGAACTAGCTAATACTAAGTACGGCACAATTATCCATGCCCGAGGGGGGATTATAACCCCCGACCGTAGTGGCCGTGCAGACCGTGCAGTCCCCTCGGCCACCGCGGCCGCCCCAATAGGTTTACAAAAAATTGAATTTAGAGGCCTCGATGGGGCGGCACAGAGCGAGGTGGCGCAACGGTAAGACACTGAACTGGCATTCGAGAGGATGGTGGTTCAAATCCACCTCCAGCCTTCCAGATTTAGGTATTCCGTGATTTCCCTAAATCACTCCAGGAAAATGCTGGGATGGTTCCTTTCAAACCGAAAATCCGAGGGTAAGCTCCAGTGAACACACTGTCGACGGGATGTTAAACCCTGAGCTACCATTTTCTTTACGGTTCCAGTTCCAAACAGACAATGTCAAGTTCGACGATATTAACCTAGACATTCCTAATTTCTGTTACCGAGCGAGGTGGCGCAGTAGTAACACTCTGGACTCACATTCCGGAGGTCGATGTTTCCAGCCCACCTCCGGCCATCCAGATTTAGGATTTCCGTGATTTCCTTAAATCAATCTTGGAAAATGCTTTCCTTCTAAAGGGCACGACCGATCAGTTTAACGCCATAATCATGGAGATTATTCTTAGATATTTGATGGTAATTGTAAACTTGGATGTTAAATCTAGTTTGTGTTTTGTATTGGATTTTCATTGTGAACTTTATTTCTGCTTAACGGTAATAATAAACGTCTTGTTAAAAACGTAAGGATGTTTTTCTAACATTAATAGTTGTCAGAACCTAGCTATCTTATTAGATTTTTGGTGGGGCGAAATTATTAATTTATATTTTATGCCGCTTGCAGGAAGTGGAAGAGAGATTGTCAATTAGTATTGAATCAGGGCCATATTCTATCAATCAAATAATTTTTAATATCATGATTTATTATCGCAGTTATTAATTCAGGGTCAGCCGCTCCTGTCTCTCATTCCAATGTAATTCACATACCAACCTTACATATTTAGCGCTCCCTGCTAGTTTCCGTTCCCCTTGTTTTTTTCCAAAACCCTACACACCTTCCACATTTTACAAAAGCAACAATGGAATGAGCAGTAAATTTACACAATTTATGTTAAATGAATTGTTGTTATTGGTTATGTGTTTTACGGGGACAAAACTGCAGTGGTCATCAGTCCACCTTAACTGAATTAAGAAAGATATTCAGCGATCATGGTCCTTATTATTAATGTATGAATCATCCAGAAATGAAATTGCATCATCTTTCAGTTTATATTGGTCTGTATTTGATCCTGGTAAGATCTGAAATTGCAGTCATAGACAATATGGTCTATTGTATGACGCAAAGCACCACAGTTGCATTAGATCATATACCCGAGACACAAAAAAAAGCCCTATGTAAAGTGACAGATACTGCAATTCCATTGACGCTAGTCAGAGTACACGTGTACACACACACTTTCTGTTCGCATTCTAACGGTTCGCCTCAAACTGAACATTATAATGTTTAAAGATACATAAATACATAAGTACACAGCAACCACAAACGCCAGAAGCAAGTGTCACATCTATTCTATTAGAAGAGAGCTTAATAACGCATCATTAATTTCAAACATTTATTCATTCAAACAAAACAGTGACCATTATCAATTTCATTGACTCATTTAAGGGACTATTACCTACGTCATGGAGTGAGAGAGGTAAAGTCAAGTTTGTAACAGGATACATACAAGGTGAAGTAGCTGTATGGGTTGCTCGTGCACTCAAATACTGTGACTCATTTGAAGAGCTTGAGAATGCTTTCTTAGCTTAATACTATTCAATTTAAAAACGAAATTTACAGCCTGCAACCATCAATAAACGCAATGGTAGCCTAAGAAGGCACTTTGAAAAGTATGTAAATATGCCTCGATTCTTACATCCCAAAGATTCGAGAGTTAGAAGGAAAACTACCTACGCGATTTTGGTTACGACTTTTGCGGATACCGCTCTACAACCTAAAGAAATTCCTGTCGGTAGTCGATTCATTACACTTATTGAAGACGTCCGTGCCCTTAACAACAATGTTTACGGGTACGGTATGGCGATCAGCTGCTAACGGTCAAATCGCCGAAACATGTCAAACGGTCAAAGCATGTCAAGCGGTTCGCAGGCGTGGCAGTAACTAAAATAAACGGAGATCTGACAACAGCTACAATCCCGGATATAACTATGACAAAAAGTCAACAGAGAAACAACTGTAGAAACGATGCCGCGCTGGAATAGCCCAGTGTGTCGGAATGTACAATGGACGTGAATTGACACAGCCGACCAGCCAGGACGCGTACATACTCCAACTGGACAAGCTCCACACTGTTACAGTCTCCACCAATTTAAACCGTTCCCTTCTGACATGTAGGGTCCAGGATTACGAGGTTACCTCTATACACGAAGACATCTATCAACTTGATACAAGTGGAAACGAGACGTGTCAGACCAGGCAACATATTTCCACTCACCAACAGCCTAATGACAGACGGGCCTGGGAGAGACGTAAAGCTACGTGTCAAGCAGCCCGAAAAGCTACACAAGTGGACATTCGGCTCCAAAAGGCTATATCGACGATATTACGTTGACTGGTTCGCATGCTGGCACTTGTTAATGTCAAGCATTGAAATCTGCAGCAATCTGCAGAATAATCATACTTCAGTGAGGTTAGATCCTCTTCAGTAGTTGATGGTCCCGTTTCTGCAGCACCTTTTACCCACCACAGTGGAGATTTGATTTTTTACCGGATTTTTAGATATTCTCGTGAAATGGCCGTACGGAAAATCCCCGCCACATTGCCAACTCGGAGGTGCTGTGTCTCATCCATCGTGCGAGGAATACAACACCAGGTTTAAACTCACATCATCCTGATAGCCTGCCATTGTAGCGTCAGTAACCGATGTAATGCCTGTGCCAGACATCTGTTGCCTTATATAAGCGTAGACGACCGCAGCGCCGTCCTCTTTGTGCTTACACAACTCAGTTTTTTTAATATGCATGCCAACACCAATTTCTTTGGCTCTACAGTGTCTATTAGATGTTCTTCAACATCTGATGTGTATTCGAATAAAGAAAATGAAGAGTAATTAGCCAGCTCTTCGGAGGGTAAATAATGATACTTGTGATAAAAAAAATTCACTCGCCTTACCTGCATTTCACACAGCAACATCAGCCAAAATCAGTGTATCGATTTCACAGAGGCAGTGTGTTCACAAGAGTTCTTCCGGAATGACATTGACAGTTTGCAACGGAGTACGCGCTGAAATGAAACTTCCTGCCAGATTACACCCGTCTGCCAGACCAACCAAGCAACTTCGTCTCTTCAAAGAAAGCGCTCTATTCAATCTTCTTCCCTTTGTTAATTGTGGAAATGATGTAATGCCTGCTCTGTGTTGTCCCACTTTTATTGTGTTGGGCGGGGCATCCAAGTAGTTTGAACCACCAACGACCCTCCCTCGGAACTTTAGTTCCGCTAGCAACTTGCGTCCTAACTTGCAGGCGTGCACAGGTTGCTAGGCAGGGTGGCTCAATGTGTGTGTTGTGAGGGCCCAGTGTCTTCTGTAATAATAGTAGAACAACCGTAGCAACAACTCAACGGTCAACATGGAACAAGCACGTCATCACTTGTTAAAGTATATGATTGACTCTAGGAACAGAAACAAATGGTCGTCGGTAGAGTGCGTGACCGCGAAAGCTTAAGGTTCAGATACCTTTGTGGCACAGATGTTAAGGAATACCTTTCTTTATTTTGATAATCATGCCATATTAAACTGAACGAAAATGTAGTGTGGCCAAGTCTAACAGTAGGAAATGTTACTGCAGAAAAGGGTAACTAAAGACACTAAATGAAGAGGGGTTGTATCATCTGATGAAGTAACCCTACCGCTTTGCCAAATATCGTACACTTAACCACAACTGTATATGCATTGCCTTGTTGTCAGGATGGCAAGCTTTAACTAGAAATTAATATTTTATTGTCAGGATAGCATTTTACAAGGAATCTTATAAACATGTGGGCTATTTTCCTTTGCTCGTTTATGAGTCGTAAATGAAACAGCATTTATTAAACTATTTAACCATACATTATTCTTACTGTGAACTAGATGGCTCGATGAGTGTTGGCGGTGGCGGCAGGCACTTGACAGCGATGAGGCGTTTCGTGCCGTCGGTCATGGATCTCAGGTTACACTGGCGATGTATCTGCTTCTTTGCTCGTCAGTCGAACAGCGCTCGCCGTTGAAGCCAGTAGCGTGCATTAACAAGCCGTAAATCCTGAGGAATTACCTCGTGGCGGTGCTGCATTATTCTCCCATCTTCAAAGTCCAAAAGTGTTGTGTTGTGCTACGTCCAGAGGTAGTGGCACGTCGACTAGACGGTGCGTCGTTAGCCTGGTGGCGACTCGACGGCCTATGGGTATTGTCGGAGATCACAGGTGACTTCCACGACCAGTTCTGGGTGAGGATTTCTGTTGATCTCCTTTCCAAAACCTGTTACTGGCGACCAGATTCTTCCATCTACAACTGTCACTGCCAGTGGCTAATCATGACTCTTTTGCTACTGTTGCTGCTGCTGCTAACGCCGCTATTACCACTACTAACTGCATTTCTCCCTCTCTGTCCCTCTCGGCGTCTTTTTAGCTCACGAATTTATTTGATGGACCTGACTGGAGGTGAGTGCCATTGGGGTCTCTGTCTTCTGTCACATTATACAGTTCCTAGAAAGATAGATCGTCACGTTGCTCTGGAGGTCAATACACATGCTTATTGGCTTCTGGTGACGTTGCTTCGAGAAGTAAGAGCTGGTCACGCTTGAAAGTCTGTACTTTGACGTGAGGTGGTCGGTCGATAGCCTCATCGCTGAATCAACGGCCTCTTCTTGTGGAGAGGGCGATGGAATCCTTGTCACGTTCCGCCATACGTGAATAGCCGGTGAGATAATGGCCTTGCTGAATCTACAGCGTTAGCTGGTTGACGAACTGCACGGAATGCAGTCGTGGGATTTTACTCGCCTGTGCCTCTTTTTGCGTCCCGACTTCGTCGCCACTTTTGTGTCCCAGCCTCGTCGTAGGTGTCGGTGGTGTCGGTGGCCGAGTGGATGAGACCGACACAGGAATAAGATAGCACGCTGGTGCAGGTACGGAGGGGAGCAGCCAGAAACTATACACACTAGAGTAAATTAGAAAGATATATATTGCACAGAATGTAACAATACTTAACTTTTACATAGTACTGCAGAATGTTGATACATAGTTGTTAGAGGCCTGCCTAGTGCCTGTACGATAGCAAAGTCTTAACTGGTGCCTATCTGATTACGAAGGTCCTAACTGGTTGCTATCTCCGTCCGAAGTGCCGATGTCCTTCAGTGGTGGCCACGAGCGGAGTTGTCCCAGAGGGCGCTCGTGGCTGTCGTCGTGAGAACGCCGCGCCGTGCGTGCATGGCGGCGCGCGGCGAAAGTAGGTGGCGCGCACTTTGTACTTGTGCGACACCACACCCCTCCCCCCCAAACCGCCACGCCGTCGTGGACTAGGGCTGAGGGCCACGGCGACGGCACTGGGAGGAGGGCCTGGGCGGGGGCGTTACTGGTGGGACGGGCGTCGTAGCTGAGGCCTGGATCGAGACGCCGTCCGCGCCCCGGCATCCGCCTTGCGATCCTCCAGGGAACCCGCCGAAACCCGGGGAAGGGCGTCCGCCCCCGCCCAGAGGGAGCAGGTCATCTTCTTCTGAGGTGCGTGGCCCAAGCTGGGGGGGGGGCCCGCACGGTCCCGGAGTCCCTCTCGGTGACGCTGTCATCTGCGGCGGCGACAGCGGCGGCGACGACTGCGTCGGATGTACGTCGATGTCCATAGGGATCTCGTAGTCCGGGGACGAACGATGTGGCTGTGCTCCCTGGCGGTGAACTGGGTCTGGAATCAAGAAACCAGAGACAGGATCGCACGGCCTGTGCAGGCGCAATTGGTTTGCGTGGCGCCGCAGCTCCGACCCTGTGGAAGAACGTACAACAAACATATTGCTACCGAGCACGCGCTGAATGGTGCCTGGCAACCATGTCGTCTTCTTACCAGCAAACACCCTGTACAGCACCGGTGTGGAAACCTGAAAACGCGTAGCGCCATAAGAATCGACTCGGTGCGTGGGAGGCTGCAGCAGGTGAAGGAGAGTGCGGTGACGGCGGCCGTGTAGCAGCTCGGCAGGAGACGGGCCGTCACGTGGCATGCACCGATACGTAGACAGGAAAATTTGAAGAGCTTGCTGCCTGGAGTGCTGACCTTTCATCTTCTCCATGTGAGACTTGAATGTTCGAACGAAACGTTCTGCTTCACCATTGGACTGAGGGTGAAAAGGTGCAGTGGTAATATGCTGAATGCCATTCACACGAGAAAACTGTTGAAATTCCGCACTAACAAACTGAGGTCCATTGTCACTGACGATAGTTTCAGGCAAGCCTTCGATGCAAAACACTGATGTTAAGGCACTGATTGTACTAGACGCCGTCGTTGAGTTCATGGCAATCACAAAAGGAAACTTGCTGAAAGCGTCTACAACAATTAACCAGCGCGTATTCCAGAAAGGTCCGGCAAAGTCAATGTGTAAACGTTGCCATGGTCCCTTGGGGCGTGGCCAGTCTGAGAAACGTTGCGGAGGAGCCGCCTGATGCTCCGCACAAACAGTACACCGTGACGTCATGCTCTCTATCTGAGCGTCCATACCAACCCAGGTACAATGACGTCTGGCCAGTTGCTAACACTACAGGCTTCTGTGGGTCAAAGGGAATCAAACATGCATCACTGAGTAGTGCAGATTTTAATTTGTCAAAGGCAACCTGGCAATCTTTAGACCATACAAAAGGAACATTCTTCCTACGTAAGTGATGCAGTGGAGCTGCAATCTGAGAGGCATTGGGAATAAATCTGAAATAATAGTTAAGCTTTCCCATCACTGCTTGCAATTCATGTACATTCTTAGGAGGAGGCAAGTCTTTGATTGCTCGAAGATGTGACTGTAAGGGATGTATTCCTTGGGCATTAATCACATGACCTAGGTACTCTATTTCAGTTTGAAAAAACGAACACTTTGCTTTATTACAACGTAGACCTGCTGCAGTCAACACTTTGAAAAGGCACTCCTGGTTTGCTAAATGTTCTTCAACTGTACGTCCGGATACCACAATATCATCTAAATAGTTCGAACAACACGGTACAGAAACTGTCAGCTGTTCCAAAAAGCGCTGAAAAATAGCGGGAGCGGAAGAACTGCCAAAGGGTAGGCGTTGAAATTGAAAAAGGCCCATGTGAGTATTAATGACGAAAAATTTTTTTGACTCGTCATCAAGCGGAATTTGTAAGTATGCCTCTGCTAAATCAATCTTAGAAAAGGAGCGAGACTGTCCTAATTTGTCCATAAGTTCGTCAGGTCTGGGCAGGGGGTAAGTGTCTACAATTGTTTGACTGTTGACAGTTGATTTGAAGTCCGCACAGATACGAAGTTTTCCTGTCGGCTTGGGTATAATTACTATAGGCGAGGCCCACTGACTCGCAGAAACAGGAGAAATCACCCCACTATCTTGCCAACGTTTAAGTTCTTCGGCAACTTTATCACGCAAGGCGATAGGCACTGGTCTAGCTTTACGAAATTCTGGAACTGCAGATTCTTTTAAAGTTACATGTGCCACGAAGTATTTTGCACAACCTAGTTCCGGCGAAAACAAGTCACTATATTTGTCACACAATGCATTGATTTTATCCTGAGGCACTATTGACGAAATTTGAAGCACATCTCTTTGAATAGATAAACCAAACAAGTCAAAAGCATCTAGTCCAAAAATGTTCTGTGTCGATTTGTCCTGAAGAACTACAAAAGCAACTGTTTTTGTTACACCTTGAAAAGAGGCAGGCAGGCTACACGTTCCTAGCACGAGAATATTTTGACCTGTGTACGCTGTTAGCACTTGCTGTGACGGCGACAATTTTGGCGAACCCAGAAGTTCATAAGTGTCGTTATTTATTAATGTGACAGCGGAACCAGTATCAAGCTGAAATTGCACCGTATTATTTTCTATGAAGAGAGTCACAACAGTTTTTGCTTGCGGCGCTCGACAGGTGCGCGAAAGTTGGCAACATCTGACAGAACTTGTTTACTACACTTGCGCGGGCCGCGAAGTGAAGTAAACGGCGCAGACTCGGCACGCAGCGGATGAACCACACTGTCACTAGATGACACTAGCGCCGGATCGGCGTCCGCGCAATGCGAGGCTACTGCACCAATATTACTTTGAGTAGCTACCTGATGTCTACTGTCACTAGCTACACAGTACTGCGCACTATTACAAGGAGCAGTTGCAGAAGGCACTATTTTCACTACAGGAATGCACTGTTCATAGTCATTTTGCTTGTCCCGAACCCGTTTCCGTTGCACTGTTTTACGCGCTCGTTGGCGCTTGCTACGTGGTGCACTATATAGTTTTGCCATAGGCGCAGAACTACTTTCTGGAAATTGAGATCCAAGGAAAGCACTGTTCAATTCCACAGCGTCTATAACATTTACTGAATGCACTGTTCTCGCACTTTGCGAAGCACTGTTTCTAACGTTACTGTTCTTTGAGTTTTTAATTTGCATACACACAGACTGCACATGTCCCGATTTGCCACATTGATAACAAGTTGCGTTGCGACTTGGGCACTGTGCACGTTTGTGGCGAGATACACACTGAGGGCAAGATTAACGTACATTTTCTGAAATGAACGTTGGCGTCCGTTATTCAAATGACATTGTCTAACACGACGGGGCGACCTTTGTGTCGCACTTTTACACTGGCTACTGTTCACTGTCTGTTCAGCACGGCCTGTAGAATTTAAAGAATCACAAGTGCTATACTGAGAACTACGGCTAGGAAAGCGTCCGTTACAGCGCACTGAATTTACACTGTGGCTTTGCATTTCTACATCTGCTAAGTCAAAAGTATCATGCGCTTCTATAAGCTGCAGTACACTGTCTAATGAAGGGTCTGACTGCTTTAGAATTGCTGCCCTAATTCTGGGGTCCTGAATGTTCTGCGTGATTGCATCTCTCAACATCACGTCACTATAAGAAAGTCCACAAGAGCAAGTAAATTTACATTGGCGGGTTAAGCCCTTCAATTCCGTAATCCACTCTTGGTGTGACTGTTCCGGTAATTTTTTCAGTCTGAAAAATCGGTACCGTGCAGCGGCTACAAGAACTTTTCTCTCATAATGAGCATGTAGTGCCTCTACTATTTGTTCAAAGTCTACATCACGAGGAGATGCTTGCGGGAATAGTTTTTGCAGTAACACGAAGGTTTTGGGGCCCACCACGGACAATAAAAGATGCTTAACAGTCTGACCTGTAATTTGATGAGCCGCGACGAGTTCTTGAAACTGTGCGAAATAGTCGCTCCATTCTTCCTCACGTTCGTTGTACTGGCGGAACGTAGGAAGCGTTGCGGCGGCAGGTGTGGGCTGCTGAAGCGGCGGCTGTTGTTGTTGGTCAGCTGCTTGCGCTGTGAGCTGGGCCACAGCCTGCAGGAGTTGTGTTATTTGCGCCGTCTGTAACTGAATAATTTCCATTAAGTTTGGGTTCGGGGTAGTGGCCATGCTGACCGATTAGGCGCCGCGCATACAAGTAAATTATAACAAAACACAAATGCAATATGAAAGAGGACGCTCTCTGTAACAAAAAAGTCCACAAACACGTAACTGAAAATGTTCCCCCAAAAATCTTATAATAAGGGAGGGTGGGCGGGAGCAATTACTGCGTGCTCCGACTGCTGCAGTCTGGCTGCTGGTCCAAGGTTCGTCTATCACTCCTCGTCGCCACTTTTGCGTCCCGACTTCGTCGCCACTTTTGTGTCCCAGCCTCGTCGTAGGTGTCGGTGGTGTCGGTGGCCGAGTGGATGAGACCGACACAGGAATAAGATAGCACGCTGGTGCAGGTACTAAGGGGAGCAGCCAGAAACTATACACACTAGAGTAAATTAGAAAGATATATATTGCACAGAATGTAACAATACTTAACTTTTACATAGTACTGCAGAATGTTGATACATAGTTGTTAGAGGCCTGCCTAGTGCCTGTACGATAGCAAAGTCTTCACTGGTGCCTATCTGATTACGAAGGTCCTAACTGGTTGCTATCTCCGTCCGAAGTGCCGATGTCCTTCAGTGGTGGCCACGAGCGGAGTTGTCCCAGAGGGCGCTCGTGGCTGTCGTTGTGAGAACGCCGCGCCGTGCGTGCATGGCGGCGCGCGGCGAAAGTAGGTGGCGCGCACTTTGTACTTGTGCGACACCACACCTCTAAACTGAACCAAGCTACCACTTTTGCTTCAAGTATGGTTCACTTACGGCGTTTTATTTCACTAATTTATTTATTTACACACTTTATCAGACTCAACGCTGTGAATTGGAATTTGGGACGGGGTATACAGAAGACAGACGAGGTACTGGCTGGTGGAAAAGAAAGAAATGGAGAGGAAATTGACTAAAATTAGATAAGAAAATCGAACTCACTTGTTTTACGGCCCACTTTAGATTTGGAGTTTTATAAGTTTTTGTAAACATTTTGGACCAAAATAATAATCTAAATAATAAAAAAATTAATTAATAAGAGTCTCTGAAACCCTTAAAAATAAGTAAGCAAAATTGTAGAGGATTGTCTCCTCTAAAAATTCGGTTATTCAATTTTCGTGTCTGACGAATGGTTAAGCCGTTATTTTCATTTAAATTTTTAGCTGTCAAAAGACGATCGCAAAGACCCACTTTTGGTGTTACTACCATAACCTGAAGTGGGCCTAAAATCGGATTATAGTTGTGATTTGGTTTAGTTGTGGTAGTATGCCACGAGCATCCTTACCCGTTGATGTGGTATCCTGTGCGCTGCTTACGTCAGTGACGGAGCATTGCGATGGGCGGCGTTGTGCTGGCATCGGTAAACGATAAGAGGGGGTGGGGGGCGGGTAGACCGTGGGGCGGCGATGCGCCGGGCAGGGCCGGCAGGTCATCCGGAGGATCAGCGCTGGCGCCGGTCGCCAGACCGCCAATCAGCTGCGGTGCAGTGGGCGGCGGGGCGGCGGGCGCAGGCGTCTGTGTGCACAGTGCGGGGCGGCGCCGCTGCACTGCGCCGCTGCAGGCCGCCGAGCGAGCAGGCAGCTGACCACGTGATACAGGACAGGATAGAATAGGATGTTGAGAGCGCACAGCAGCAATTTTAGTAGCGTCCTGACAAAATAAGTTGACAGTGTTGTTGTTGTGGTCTTCAGTTCGGAGACTGGTTTGATACAGCTCTCCACAATACCCTATCCTGAGCAAGCCTCTTCATCTCCACATAAGAACGGCAACCTACATCTGTCTGAATCTGCTTACGTATCCATCTCTTGGTCGTCCTCTGCTAAGAATGTGTCCTACCAATCGACCCCTTCTTTTAGTCAAGGTATGCCAGAAACTTTTTTCTCCCCAATTCTGTTGAGTACCTCCTCATTAGTTACTCGATCCACCCACCTAATCTTCAGCATTCTTCTGTAGCACCACATTTCAAAAGCCTCTATCCTCTTCCTGTCCGCACTGTTTATCGTCCATGTTTCACTCCCATATAAGGCAACACTCCATACAAATGCCTTCAGAAAGGACTTCCTTAGGCTTAAATCAATATTCGATGTTAACAAATTTCTCTTTTTCAAGAACGCTTTTCTACTCATTGCCATTCTGCATTTTATATCCTCTGTACTGCAACCATCATTTGTTATTTTACTGCCCAAGTAACAAAACTCAGCTCCCTCCTTTATTGCTTCGTTACCTAATGTGTTTTCCTCACCATCACCTTAATTTCTTAGACTGCACTCCATTACCCTAGTTTTGCTCTTGTTAATGTTCATCTTATACGCACCTTTCAGCACACTGTCCATTCCATTCAACTGCTCTTCCAGGTCTTTTGCTGTATCTGAATTACTGTCGTCGGCAAAACGCAATGTTTTTAATTCTTCCCCCTGAACTTTAATTCCTTCACCAGATTTTTCCTTGCTTTCCTTTATAGCTTGCTCAATGTACAAATTGAATAATATTGGAGAAAGGATACATCCCTGTCTTACTCCCTTCCCAACCACTGCATCCCTTTCATGCCCTTCAACTCTGACAACCGCTGTCTGGTTTTTGTACAAGTTGTAAATAACCTTACGCTCCCTATATTTTACTCCTGCTTGCTTCAGAACTTGAAAGAGTTTATTCCAATCAACATTGTCAAAAGCCTTCTCCAAATCTACAAAAGCTAGAAATGTAGGTTTGCATTTTCTTAATCTATCTTCTATGATAAGCCGTAAAGTGAGTATTGCCTACCGTGTTCCTACATTTCTTCTCAACCCAAACTGATTATCCCCGAGGTCGGCTTCTCCCAGCTTTTCCATCCTTCTGTAAATAATTCGTGTTAATATTTTGCAACCATGACTTATCAAACTTATGGTTCTGTAGTTTTCACACCTGCTTTCTTTGGAATGGGGATTATAACATTTTTTTTTTTTTTAAAGTCTGAGGGTACTTCACCTATCTCTTACATCTTACACACAAGGTGAAACAGTTTTGTCATGGCTGGTTCTCCCAGAGACTTCAGTAGCTCTGAGGGAATATCATCTTCTCCAGGTGCCTTGTTTGAGTGTAAGGAAAGAAAATATTTGTTGGGGATATTGGGTGAAAGGTTTTTATTTTATTGAAAGTTGTGAGTGGAAGAAAGAACTGAATTTTGATTTACGTGTAATTAACTGTAGTGACTGTTGTTGTAATGTTTGAGCAACATAACAAACCTGACCTTAATTTCGTGGTTGGTTACGTTAAACTCGTGATTAATGCAAGTGGTGTAGTTAAATTTTGAAAATATTAAGCAAGACAATTAGTGTAATTAACAAACACTATGGCCCTATCTGACAAACTTTTCAAAAGATCACTCACCTTTCCTTTCCTTACAAAATCTCCTACAGAGACTGTGCACACACAGATAGCAGAAATTAACTTACTCCGTCTGTGCAATGCGTACGACTCAATTAGTACGCTAATGGTAATGACAATTTAGAAAATTATGAATAGTAGAATTTTTAACATCAAGTGATTGGCAAGTGGGTGCAGTCCAACCACTAAAGTCAGTATCTGATAACATTGATTCACTCAAGCAAATAGGAAATTTAAGTAAATCAGTCTTAATTAATGCTATGCATACGACATTAGTACGAGTTTGGTTCTTTATAGGATAGATGTGGCGGTGGCTATTATTGTTGAACTCAGTGTAAAACGAAATAGAAAAATTATTCATTAATCTGTAATCATTAATTTGTTGATGATACATAATACTGGCATGTAACTGTCTGTTATCTTCTATCATCATTTCAGCAAAATTGTCTCGACTGAAATTATTATCATAGTCTCTAATAATTAATGACACTCACTTGATTGTAAAATTGTGTAGTAATATTATTCATGCATTATTGAGGATTGTCATACTAATCATGTGTGGTTAATTAGTTGTTCAAATAAGATAGCAAAAGTACTGTCTAATGTTCCTGTATTTAAACATGCATTCTCAGTAAATTACAAGCAATAGCATTTATCTTATTTATCAGTCCAGCGACGTGGTACTCTGCAGTCATATGAATGATGAAATCATTTTGATGGTGGCTCCTCCTTTGGCAGCTTGCTAGCAGTTCGCCGTGATGCTTCGCGAATCGCGTAATTAATCGCGACCGTTAGCGTCCGCCATGACGCTGCCGCGTTTCGGACGTCTGGGACGATTACCGAAAACGTAACGAATTTCTGCCTCAGCAGAACGAACGAATAAATGTTTCATTCAGATCAATTCTTACTTCACTGGTTTCACATAAACTTTCATATCGTTGCACTTATAACAAATTAGAACTTTCACTTTGTTATAACTTTATTACTTATATTGTTTGAGCACTCCACGGACCGCGTACGAACGTCTGATCTACGTCACGGGGCGGCAAATACTGCTGCTTGCCTGCTATCCCACAGGCGAGCGCTGCTATACGATAAAGTCTCTGACCTGAGGAGCCATATTGATAACTGTTCAGAGAAATATTTTACTACATTGACAAATTAAACATAACAAGTAATCACAGTCATATAGAAAACATACAAAGTACAAATAAAATAAAATATACATAAACAATTAAAATACAGATAATAAATAAATGACAGAAAATGTTACCTACATACATTGTGCATCATGATAATTAATTAAGTCACATATGACGTTAATTACTACATATTCACTATAAACAGGTTAAAACGAATAAGTTCCGTTTGGTAATAAAATGAAATTGTACACAGAAACAGAAGAAAGTTTGATGACATAAAAGTTTTCTGGGTATGGTACCGCGTCATGATGTAAGGCTATTACTTAAATAACCAACGTTACAGTGGCCTTCATCTGGGTAACTGATGTGAGCTTTTTGTTACTACACTTTATATTATTTTCATTTAGACATAACGTCATATTTAAAAAAAAAAAAAAATAAGCGATGTTATTGGTGAATTTATTGCGGAAGAGTGGAACTTTATTTTGATAGGATGCTGAGGTGGAAGGGGTGGGGGTTAGCCGTTGCTTCTTGCATAGCGAGACATGATTGGTGTATATCGGCGAATGGGGTGAGGGCTTCCGTTTCTCTCCTGCTGGCCGTGGGCCGCGCGGCGGCAGTAGCTTACTAGTGACGCTCGTGTGTTGTGATGTCAGTGCGGCCTATTTCGCTGTGATGGCTGGTAGCCAAGAGGGGGCAAGCCTGAGTCCATCTTCTCTATTCATGTTATTGGGGTGTTTAACAATTTCGATGGCTTCCCTCATCTTGCGCTTGACCATCCCTGGTTGCTTGGCGAATATTCTGGCATCGTTAAATTTTATCTTCCTACTGCAATCTTGCTGGTGTTCGGCTACTGCAGATTTATTGTGTTGGCCTAATCGAATGTAGCGTTCATGTTCGCGTATGCGTGTTGCCACTGCCCTCCCTGTCTCACCTATGTACACTTCCCCACACTCGCATTCCACCTTGTATACTCCTGATGCGTGTAGTGCGTCTATGTTGTCCTTTGTGGAACCAAGTGCATCCTTGATCTTGCGACTGCACAAAATTCTACAACTCTTAAACTACTTTTCCGCATAACTGCCGAATTTTTGCAGGCATTTGTCATAGCGTGGCACCAGGATTTGTATACCTTCTTCACAGAAATCTGCCGCCTGTGTCGTCAAACAGTTGGAAGCAGTTTCTTTCAGCTCGTCGTCCATAGCGAGAGCACTAATTGCAAACCTACGGTTTTCCTGCATCTTGTCATCAATCACGTGAACAAGTTCTTCTGTAACCGAAGGTAGACGCCCACTTCGTTCTTCATCGTGCACATCACTACGCCCGCCATTGAACTGTCGCAGCCATCTTCTCACCATTGAATCACTCATCGCATTTGGTCCGTAAACATCGCAAATTAGGGGGGGGGGGAGAGGTGAGGGCGGGGCGGGACGAGAAGTGAAGAGAGGAGAACAGGGAAGGGCCACAGGGTCGGAGGGACCAGAGCACAGACATATACAGACGGGAAACCTCCATAAGGGCCCGGTCCCACGCTCAGGGGTACAGGGCGGGGGGTGCTGAAGCAGTTCCGTAAGATGTACCATGATGGCGCTGCGGTCAGGAGCAGCCCTTTAAACTGGCCAAAGCTTCGGCAGGTAGCGGCTGCCCCCACCACCACCTCCCCTCAAACGCCAGCAAGCCGGACACAGCCGTGGCCTCGTGGCAGGCGGCGCGAGCTCTCCCCTCAGCCTCCCGTCCATGCTACCCTCTGACGTGCGAGAGGTACCCTCAGAAGTACCTTTAGTGTGGTCTGCCGGTACTAAGCCAGGGAATCGCCCAACACATGCTAGCATCTTACGGAACTACGAGGTGAGCGTAGGACAGTAGTTTAGGGGGGGCTGCTTCCCTGTATATGTTACTCTGTGACCACAACAAGCGAGGCATGTTGTCTCTTGAAGCCTGGAGGGGTGGGAGAGTGGAGGGATGGGGCCCCTTGGGAGGGATAGGTGGAGGGAGCGGGGGGTGGAGGATCACAGCTGGTAGGAAGGAAAAATGTCAGTGAGGAGGGCATCAACTAGGAGGGGGAGGGTCCAGAAATTGCTACGGGAGAGAATACGAAGGGTGGGGGGACCACAGTATGGGAGGCGTGGCAGTGAACCAGGATCTGTGAGGAGGGAATGGTCGAGAGGATTGGGTGTGTCTGCGGGAAAGGTAGTGGAGGCGGAGATGTTCAATAAAGAGGAAAAGGCGGGGAAAGGGGATGAGGTCATAGATTATTCGTGTGGGCGATGGGGGTAATTCATTGGAAGAAGGACGCAAGAAAATTTTCGGATCAGCAAGTATTTCTGCGTAAGTGGGGTCTAGGTTTCGTCATTTCATTAATCCGTTTTAGCTACACTGCTGTTTATTTTAGGCTCATCATCGTTCCTTATTGGAATAACGCCTTCGAGTCTAAAAAAGCACAATGTTATCGTAAATTACATAGAAAAGGGTTGGGAAATAATGTTATTCGTAGTACTTATATGGCGTTAAAAGGTGGCTCCCTTACTGACCGCTTAGAGCGCTGGTGTCGCCTCAGCTGTCAGGCTGTAACAGGTTTTACACTAGTGAGTGTCGCGACTAGTATGTTAGACTGTATTACAGGTCACACCTTCTACCTGTTGCACTCAATCATAAAAACAACAATAGTGTGAAAAACCATAAAACGTTAAAGTACACAGACATATGTTCTTAGTTAAATTGCAGATACTGAGCATTTGAATAGCACTTTAATTGTCTTAGCTCGTCATGTCTCCTGTTGCCTCGTAGGCACAGGGTTCACCATTGGTCTTGATAACTTATTCCATGTATGATGGCTCTGATGCACATAGGACAGGAATGTCGTTCTGTGTGAGGCGTCCTAGGAAATAAAATTAAATAAAATACTAACTGTGCTGTACTGTTAAGGTTTTTGTAATCATTCGCTAGACTCAGTCTGTAATAATTTTAAGCATGAGAATTGCCTATCACTATTACAATTGCTATTAACTCAAGATTAGGAAAATAATAAACTGTCTTAAGAGAAAAAGGACACATGGAATTGATGGCATTTCCAGCTGGCTAAGATAATCTTGTTCCCAATAGATAAATAAGATTCTCAGTCATATAGCCCAGTAAAAAAAGGGATCTCAGCTTACATTAAATGGATCAAAAGATTTTTTTCTAGGATCGTTTGGTATGGTGTGGGTATACTAAATCTATGTTTTCGACCTCTAAAGTGTGGGGGACAACTTTTGGTGGCCGAAAAACCTCGAAATTTTCGGATTTTTTACGGTTTTTCGCTTATAACTCGAAAACGGTCGAAATTTAGGAAAAACCTGTTCCGCAGTGAAATAGACGACAAAATTCTGCGTCGATTAAAAGAAAAAAATTGGAATTTGATTGAATAGTTCGATTTTTTATGACGTTTCAAATAACAGCAATTTTTCCAACTTCGCCTAAAACTGTGTTTTTCCAATTTAAATGTGTTGTAATGTCCCAGCATCAAATGTTATCAATACCCCATTACTGTAAAGTTGTAGAGCATCAATCCATGTATTTAAAAAGCACTTTTTTTTAAATCTTGGCAGATTTTGAAATTTTTTTACTCATAAACTACAATATGGAGAATCCTTAAATTCACACTTTGGATTTAGCAACTTTTTAATGATTTTTAGTAGAGACTGAATTCTAATTGGATTCTGAGGCTATTTAAAGTCATTCATATGCACTTTATATTGGTTTTAAGGAAATTTTGAGAAAAATTTTAAATCTAATTTTTTTATATTTTCCTCGAGTATTTTACAGGGTATGCAGGTAGCGGGTTCCACTCGTTTGTGCCCATTGCGCCTTAATGAGACCGAAGGCACAATTTTATTACTACTTGTAATCCCCTATGGCACAACTTAATAGTTGAATTTCGAGAAATAGCCCAACATGTGTCTTTTAAATTCCAACCAAGTATGCAAATATCATTTTTTGTAATTTTGGGTTCAAAATTGGATTAGCAGCAACGTATTTTCAAAAAAAATGTTTCATCCACTATTTCACCGCATGAATGATTCATTTTCTGAAAATACCGATACACGTGTCTTTTTAATTCTGACCAAGAAAACATATAACAGTTTATGTGGTTGTAGCATCAAAATTACCTTAATAGCAACATTTTTGAAAAACCATTTCCGCAATTTAACCCCCTTGAAGGTTGAATTTCCAGAAATATCGAAGGACGTAGTTTTTAAATTCTAACCAACAACACAATTGTCAAGTTTGGCAGCTCTAGCTCGAAAATAGTCTTAATAGCAATCTGTTTTCGAAAAGAATTTTTGATCCCCTTACTCGTTGAATTACCAAAATTGTTGAAACTCGTGTCTTTTTAATCCTGATCAAGAGTCCATATTCTAAGTTTCGTAGTTATAGCTTAAAATTTGAGTAAACAGCAATACATTTCTGAAAATAAATTTTTGCATGCATACCGCATCTCACCCCTTTATTGATCGAATTTCCAAAAATACCGAAATACGTTTCATAAATTCGAACACCGAATCCAAAGCCGAAACTTTGTAGTTCTAACTTCAAAATTGCCTAAATAGCAACAGATTTTCAAAAAACATCGCCTCTCCAATTTAACCTTTATGGAAAATTTCAAAAACTACCAAAATACTTAGTTGTTTTTTTTTTTTTTTTTTTAAATCTAACGCACAATACAAAATATCAATTTTTGCAACTGTAGCTTCAAAACTTTCTTAACAGCAACGTGTTTTCAAACATAATTTTTCATCCCCTATTTTACCGTCTTACTTTTTCATCCGAAGTTTCATAGTTGCAGCTTAAAATTTTAGATTTTAGTTAACAGCAATATATTTTTGAAAATCAATTTTTTGCGTCCCCTATTTTATGCCCTTATTGGTTGAATTTCTAAAATTGACGAAACAAATGTCTTTTAAATTCGAACCCTGAATTCGAAATTTTGTAGTTCTGGCTTCAAAATTGCCTAAATAGCAACGTATTTTCAGAAAAGTCCCCATATTTCATACCCTTAAGGACGGAATATTGAAAAATCGCTTCTTAAATTACGCCTGCAGAGTAAGGTCAACACCCTAAGGTCAACACCTCTACAAAATCGGCCTGGGTGATGATGAGTCAGTCAATCAGTCAGTCAGTCAATAAGTCAGTCAGTCAGTCAGTTGGGACACTTCCTTTTATGTATAGAGAATGTTCTGCAAGACATCCAGACTCTGAGACTGAAGACAATGTGACATTAAGGAACACCGGAGGGCAACACAGGAAGTATACTTCCCGCAACGGATGTTGCAATATACTGCAACACACGATGCCCATCAGCGAAACCAGACACAGTAACAGGAGCGTATTACTGTTTTTGCGTCTGTATTTGCAGAGGAAGCTGCGAAGAAGATGTCTGCAGTACACACTCGCTTCGCAGTAGTTCCGCAAGAGCCTCATACAAAATACCAGAAACTGCCTCCCTGCTCTCCTTCTCGCCAAAACTTTGCAGCACTACATTACTTGGTATAACAGACGATCGCAGCGGAGGGGGGAGGATGTACGGAGGCAGCATAGTTAATCCTGCTGGCAACATCGGAAAAACATGTGGGGTGCTACTGGAATATGTTGTCTACCAGTAGCAATGAATGAAGAGGTAGCCTCAAGTATATAATCAGTGCGTACAACATCAGAAATAGCTGACCTGTGGCGTTCTACATACAAAGAAAACATAAATTTTAAGCTGGCAATTGTTTCGAAGATTTCGACTTTCGTTGCAGAGGAAAAATGACCCTCTTGACCATTGTACGGGCCGGCCGCGGTGGCCGAGAAGACTGAGGCGCTCCAGTCACGGTCTGCACGGCCACTGCGGTCGGGGGTTCGAATCCCCCCTCGGGCATGGATATTTGTGCCGTCCTTAGTCTTAGGTAGTTCATAAGTAGTTTGTAAGTTTAGGGACTGATAGCCCCGTAGTTGAGTCCCATAGACTTTACAAACATTTGAACATTTGAACCACTGTACGGAACATGAATAAGATAGCCGCAAACCGGCAAATGGGATGGAATCCTCTTTATTATTTACATTTGCACGGAACATATTAAACTATAACATTTGATTCGATCAACGTTCACGACGAATGCCATTTACACTACTGGCCATAAAAATTGCTACATCAAGAAGAAATGCAGATAATAAACTGGTATTCATTGGACAAAACTATTATACTAGAACTGACATGTGATTAAATTTTCACGAAATTTGGGTGCATAGATACTGAGAAACCAGTACCCACAACAACAACCTCTGGCCGTAATAACGACCTTGATACGTCTAGGCTTTGAGTAAAACGGAGCTTGAATGGCGTGTACAGGTGATGATGCCCATGCAGCTTCAACACGATACCACAGTTCATCAAGAGTAGTGACTGGCATATTGTGACGAGGCAGCTTCTCGGTCGCTATTGACCAAACGTTCTGATTCGGTGAGAGATTTGGAGAATGTACGGCTAGGGCAGCAGTCGAACATTTTCCATATCCAGAAAGGCGTATACAGGACCTGAAACACGCGGTCGTGCATTATCCTGCTGAAATATAGGGTTTCGTAGGGATCGAATGAAGGGTACAGCAGCCACGGGTCGTAAAACATCTGAAATGTAACGGCCACTGTTCAAAATGCCGTCGATACGAACAAGAAGTGACCGAGACGTGTAACTAATGGCACCCCAATACCATCACGCCGGTTAATACACCAATATGGCGATGACGAATACACGCTTCCAACGTGCGTTCACCGCGATGTCACCAAACACGGATGCGACCGTCACGATGCTGTAAACAGAACCTGGATTCATCCGAGAAAATGACGTTTTGTCATTCGTGCGCCCAGGTTCGTAGTTTAGTACACCATCACAGGCGCTCCTGTATGTGATGCAGCGTCAAGGATAACCGCAGCCTTGGTCTCAGAGCTGATAGTCCATGCTGCTGCAAACGTCGTCGAACTGTTTGTGCAGATGGTTTTTCTCTTGCAAACGTCCCCATCTGTTGACTCAGGGATCGAGACGTAGCTGCACGATCCGTTACAGCCATGCAGATAAGATGCCTGTCATCTCGACTGTTAGTGATACGAGGCCGTTGGGATCCAGCACGGCGTTCCGTATTGCCCTAATGAACCCACCGATTCCATATTCCCACGATACGGTAAACTGCAATCGCGATAGGCTACAATCCGACCTTTATCAAAGTTGGAAACGGTACGCATTTCTCCTCCTTACACGAGGCATCACAACAACGTTTTATCAGATAACGCCGATGAACTGCTTTTTGTGTATTATAAATCGGTTGGAAACTTTCCTCATGTCAGTATCTTCTTTCTGTCGGTTAAATTTCACGTCTATAGCACGTAATTTTCGTGGTGTAGCAATTTTAATGGCCAGGAGTGTATGTCACCAAATTGATCCAAATTGATGAGGGAGGATAGCACAAGGACTCCAGTGGAAGGGGAGGGAGAGGAAAGCCAAGTGTCGGTGGGTAGGAAGGGGAAAGGAGAGGGGGCATAGAAATACAGGGAAGGTTTAGGGACGGTAGGATGGGTAAATGTTGGGACGGAGGGCGTCATCCATGAGGGGGAGGTGACGGAATTTACCCTCAGAGCGGATGTGGAGAGTGTGAAGGTGAAGGGAGGGAGGGATAACAAGGTCCTGGTGTGGCAGAGGCCTGGGATGCAAAAGGTGGATCCTGGGAAGTTTGTGCTATAAATATCAGAGATGGAGGTGTTCGAGGAACGTCAGTAGGTGTGGGAAAGAAATAAGGTCATATAGGATCCGCGTGGGGGAAGGGAGGTGGATGCGGTAAGCGAGACGGAAGTCATGGCATTCAAGGATCTGAAGGGACTGGTAGTGGGCAGAGGGAGTGGAAATCAAAGCGGGATGGAAACAGCACAAGACAGGACGCGTGATGGAACGGTAGGTGAAGAGGATGGTGGAAGGGATGAGGCCCCATGTTTTTTTGGAGATGAATTTGAGGAGGTCAAAGTGGGATTTATCATGGACTGCCTGTAGGTGGGGTTTCCAGGACAGAGAGCGGTCAAGGGTAAGGGCTAGGTACTTTGAATGTGCATATAAAATGATCTGGTGGAAGAACGAAACGAAGAATGATAGTTTAAAATACTTTTTATTCTATTTATTTATTTACTTTCTTTACACAACGAGTTTTCTTCCGGTGTTGTCTGAAGCAGTGAACACAGGACGTACCGCCACTGTTCTTTACCACGAAATAGATGCAACGTAATTTGTTTACCAAATCTCAGAAATTTCTCGAAAAGTTCGACGGACAATGATATTAAGCACACTTTATTTGGGTTTGTACGGTATATTTCATCGTCAGTCGAAGTCGTGTCTACTACACGCTACAAGCTTCACAGCGGCAAGGCGTTAACTCTGAGATGTTCGCGCTATTACGTGCATGCCGTTTGAAGGGGGATGGCTATGAGAATATTAGAGGGAGTTCGTCCGAAGTTATTGACGGCCGGTAAATAGTTTTGAAGGGCTCAATGACACGTGAAACAGCGAGCAGCATAGACTTACTAAATAAAAACTAGACCGCTCTCTGATGCTAGTGTCACGTCTCAACAATGAACGTGATAGAAGCCGCCATTTCCAGGGAAACAGTGCATTAACATGGTTCGTATGCTGCTTTTAATTGTAAGAGGTCTCTTCCCAGAGGTTCTTTTTGGTCCGAGTGTTTTATTTTTATGCTTTTCACCATTTCTGTGACGTGAGAAATGTTGATAATTATAAAAGTTATTAATGTATAGTTATCAAAACACCAATAATAGGTTCTGGAAGTGTCACTACATCTTGATTGAGACAAACCAATAAGTTATTGGATGAACTAGAAAGTAACAATTTGTTTGCAAAGTCAATTAATGCAGGTGCTAATTTTGGGTGATAGGTGATTGTTCTACAGCATTTTGCACCTCATATCTAATGAACCGTCTGCTGAAAAAATTGAAAGCTACATAGGAAAATGCTTCAGTTTTAGATGACTGATGAAAACTGAGAAATGTACTTGTCGCATTTCAAGTACTTCTATTGTATTTGTCAGGGTTGGGGAGTAACGCGTTACTTGTAACGCCGTTATTAGTAACAGTTACTCTTCAAAGGTAACGGATAGTAACGTCGTTATTATTTGAATGGAGTAACTTTAACTGTAACTTAGTTATTTTTATCCGTTAACGTAAGTATCGCTATTTTTTGTCATGAGTAGCGTAACATATTTTTTTTCAAAAATCTTAAGAATGTAGTATACCAGGCTTTGATTTTAGTGTAGGAAAAAGAATATGTTTCTAAATTCAATCTTTTCAACAAAATACGATGGAAATGTATGAACTATACATTTTAGTACCGTTATAACATATAATATTGCTCATTCATTTATAACATTTTTATTTTATAATCATGTAGGCACCTACTTTTGACGTGGAGAAGGGAGGACCCATACGAATACCTTGGTCAGATTATGCTGAAGTGTTCGTATTTTTGACGTCGGGTGGAAAAAATGATCCCTTTCGTTACAAATAACCTGACGGTGCGAAAGCAATTCAAAACAGACGAAAATTCCGAAGTCACGTACAGGTTAGATTTTGCTCGCATTCAGACGCGTCTACATTGAGTTTGAAAGATGTTCTGCAACGTTGTTCGCTGCTCGTTCAGGACTACGGTAGTGATTTTCACAACATGCTGACAACACAAAAGCTGGGTTCCCTGGCTGTATCTATGAAGAATGTTTGTGGCTTGCTAGCACTAAATACTCCTTTTCTCTGTGTATCTATAGAGTTACATGTTGTATTTCCGTTTGTTCCTCTATGTACTGAAGTAGACAAGAAGCAGCCTTTATGAACTCATCGTATATTTATAGGCACAGGAGTGCCTATGGAATGTTCGACGCCATGAAAATATTAAAAAGAACCACGAATCCCTTTAGAAAAATGATGTATTGTTTGTTACCAGCCGTAAGTAAAGTAGATAAATCTATTCTGTCTCTCATTTCTCAACATTGCAACAAAAGGAATAAGATTCGTTATCTTATTTGGAAAAATGATTCGTCAGAACGCAGATGCCGTGGACAGTATATCTAATAATGCAGTAATAATGTATTATTATTAATTATTAATATATTACTGTATTGAATTATTTATTGAAATTGAAGCTTGTTTTCTTCCTACATGTGCAAAGTCCATAAAGAACTTACAAATGAGTTACAATTGCAATTTTAAAAGTAATTAAAAAAATAACTGTAAAGATAATTGCAAATGATACAGTTACTTTCGATGTATAGTAACTATAAGGTAACTAAGATATCTCTCAGGGAAGTAAGTTTAACTGAAACTTAGTTACTTTAAAAAAAAACTGTTCCATTTGCATATAAAATACTAACTGGACTATTGTGGTAAATTGACCTGAATGAAGAACTAGCGATGTGAAAGGTACTTAGATTTTTAATTATATATATATGATGCAGTGGTAGGTCGAATAATTAATTTTACATACTTAAGAGGTGGTTATTGTACTTCGTAAGTAGTCAAATATTTGATAGAATATTGCATACTCAACAATTTAAGATGTACTACCTCTGTTAAAAAGTAATATGCAAATGAAATGGCTATTTAATGTTCTGTGGGTTATTATAATTATTCATAGTCAAATTCGAGCAAGTTGAAAGAAAAATTCTATGTAATATGTAATGTAATGTCGACAAAATTATGCTATACCAAAATAAGCGCGCAAAACGTACATTGCAGTCGGCACAAAGGAAACAGGACCTGACAGAAAATTACGTGAATTAAAAAATAATTGCACTCTCTGCTACTTTACAAGTTTCATGCAATCTTCTTATTCAAATAACTGGATGAAAAATCGCCCCACCTCGTCAGAAAATAACGTTACATTCTTAAATTTCGTGTCTATGCAGACATATTTCGCGAATTATGAAACTGAATTCATTTAATCATAATTTTTAAACATAGTCCAATACTCAGTAATTTTTGAAACAAACATGGTTTTGCCATTAAAGTTTTCTGGGTGTTGTACCGTGTTATGATGTGCGAAGGCTATTCCTTTAATAACCGACTTTTCGGACAGTGATCTTCCCACCCCACACAACCGGCAATGTACAAAACTATTAATTAAACCCGTGCGCCTAAAAATCTGTAATTGTTCGGGTAGAGCTATTGGAAATGAAGCCGCTAGTGTAGTAGAAGTTGCATCTGAGACGACATTGTACTTTCACACTCCCATAACAACGTGCGTCCAGTTATAAGAAAGGAGGGGAAACTTGGGAAATAACTGAATATTAATAAAATGGGAGAAAAGTAACTTTTGTGCCAAATCAATGTATTCCTCCGTAGGCTCCAAGTACTGGAGCCACACCGCCCAACACAGAGCGACCGCTTCGAGCACTCTCAAACAAACTATTTCGCCGCGCGCAATTGCGCAGCCAGCGAGCTCCCTACTCCAAGGATGACTCTGTACAACAGCAAAGACCCCTAGCCTAGCGCTTCTACCATATCCATCGCACAATATTTGATTTTCTATTCATATTAAATACATAAGTCATGACATCACCTTACTCCATAACACAATTACCAATACAAATAAACACATAAGTGACAATTACATATGACAAGGTATAATCAAATCATTAACATTTACACCTGAGTGACACGTAGCTGGTTTACACAAAGCGTAACTAGGTAGTGGTCTCCGTGTTGTTGCGACACAGGCCAACATTACAGTGGCCTACATGCGTTTATTATGTGCTTAATTTTGCTCTTGTCGCATCTCATTTATTTCAAATAACAACACCAGTGCTTGGACTAGGGATGACGGTTATTGCTGAAACAACCGGTTTTCGGTTATACCGGTTCGTTTCATCTCCAGTTTAACCGCACTGTAAAAATTGCTCAAGATAACCGGATTTTATTTCTATTATTTCCTTTAGAGTTGGACCAAAACATATTTTGCGGCCGAAACAAAAAAGTAATAGAATTTTCGGTTTTTCTAGTTAGTTAAAATTTAGGTAAATTTACGTTACACGACAAATCACTAGTCTTTTCATATTTTGCAAGATCCCCTCCCAATACTACGCCTTCTTGAGTGTGTATGTAAGCCTAGCCAGGAGTCCGTAGAAGACGATAAACGAAGCATACAGATTTACAGGCCTAATATTTACATCCGGCAGTTGCGAATATTGAGCCAACCACTCCGTAAGTTGGACTTGTGAGCCAGCGCATACGAATATCTCGTTATATACACAGTCAGTAAATGAACTTCAATCAGTGCTGCAGAAGTATTTCGAAAAATAAAGTCACAGTTCCGACTAACAGTATGATGTTGTCAGTATAAATTTACGCAAAGTGAACTAGGAAAGCTGTGTACAACATCAAAAAATGTTCAAATGGGTGTGAATTCTTAAGAGACCTAACTGCTTAGGTCATCGGTCCCTAGACTTACAAACTACTTAATCTAACTTAAACTAACTTACACTAAGGACAACATACACACCCATGACTGTGGGAGGAAGGAGGACTCGAACCTCCGATTGGAGCAGCCGCGCAGTCCGTGACATGGAGCCTCAGACCGCACGGCTACCTCGCGAGGCACCACATGATCAATGTTATCTAAACCCATATTGGTTATTAAAAAGCCCCTCGTTTTCAAGGAATCACATTAATAAAACTTGTTAGCATAAAAATATGATAATACATTAAAAGTTATTATACCAAGCTTATATTAAATCAAATGTTCAAATGTCCGTAAATCTATCGGACCAAACTGCCTTGTCACCAGTCCGTAGCTTACAAACTATTTAAACCTAGGTAAATTAACCTAAGGACAACACACATTCCCATGCCCCAGGAAGGACTCGAACCTCCACGGCGAGCAACCGCGCGCTCCGCAGCGAGTTGCTTTAGGTTGCTCGGCTACTCTACCGCGGCTTATACTAAATCACTTACATAATACTTATTATTTTGGTGTGGTGTCTGTTCTTTCGGACGTCCGACACCACATAAAAATAATAAGTATTTAGACGCGACGACGGCTTCAGCTTCAATTACTTCACCGCAGATGCGGTCATACGTTCGACCTCGCACGGGAATCTGAAGTGGCGAGTGTAAGAGGGCATGAACGATAGGGGCGCTACAACCATAGCATGCGACATGTGAGAATTTGAGACGGCCAGGAGGCGAGCACGGGTAGCCAAGTGGTTATGGCGACCACTGGCCCAAAGCGGGAGACCCGGGATCGATTCCCGATCCGGCTCACATTTTCACTTGTCGCTATTGTTTCATTTCAATGCCCTAAAGCAGCCACTGCCAATCCCTTCCTTCCTAATCCCTCTTCCTTCCTCTCCTTTATCATTAATTTGCACTTACATAATAGGTATACGAATCGAATTTATCTTCTCTTCCAAGGAACATTGTGGATGTTTTCTCCTTAAATGACAATGTTTGTAGTACCTCCACCCGTTCTCATATTTTTAAAGCAAATGGAGCATTGTACCTTACTGCTCCCGTAGTTCGTGAAGTACTCCCACAATCGGGATGGTGCCATTTAAGACACAACAGGTGTCTGGCGACGACAGCAAGGAACTGCCGCATGACCAGACGGAGGCAAGTCTCGTACACTGCCGGTGCACGCGCGTCGTCTAATAGGCCGCGCCACACGGCAACAGGTGCATCGACGCCTCAGTAGCTGCACCAGTTCTTAAGTTCTTATGCTACGAGTTTGTTGAGCGTTTCTGACTACCGGGAGTGTTGTTCTTGGCAATCTAGATCCACATAGATACTCTGCAAATCACATTCAAGTGCCTGGCAGAGAGTTCATTAAACACTTTCATAACTTTTCTCTACCGTTCCATTCTCTAATAGCGCGCGGGAAGAAAGAACACCTAAATCGTTCCGTTTTCGATCTGATTTCTCTTATTTTATTGGGATGGTCATGTCTCCCTAAGTAGGTGGGTGCTAGCAAAATATTTTCACATTCAGAAGTAAAAGTCTGTGATTGAAACTTCGCAAACAGATCACGCTGCAATGAATAAGTCTTTCTTTTTATGATTTCCACCCCAATTCGTGCAACATTTCCTTGACGATTTCCCTTCTGTAACGTGATAGAAAAAAACGAGCTGCCCTTCTCTGAACCTTCTCAATGTCTTCCGTCAGTCCCACCTGGTCACCTGGTGAGGGTCCCACACTAGGCAACAGTACTCCAGGAGAGGACGCACAAGTGTGATGTGACCAGTCTCTTTGGTGGAACCGGTGCACCTTCGAAGCGTTCCGTCGATGAAACGTAACCTTTGGTTCGCCTTCCCCACAATATTTTCTATGTTTTCTCTCCAGTCAAAGTTGTTCGTAATTGTAACTCCTAGGTATATGGTAGAATTTACGACCTTAAGATTTGACTGATTTATCGCGTAACTGAAGTTCAGCGGATTTCTTTTAGTGATCATGTGTATTACTTCACACTTTCCTTTAATTAGTGTCAATTGCCAATTTTCGGACCATGCAGAAATTTTGTCTAAATCGCTTTGCAGTTCCTTTTGATCCTCTGTTGATTTCACTGACCGATAAACGCCATCGTCATCCGCGAATAGTCTAAGGGAGCTATTCAGATTGTCTCCCAAATCGTTTATGAACACGAGGAAGAGTAGGGGACCTATGACGCTTCCTTGTGGAATGCCAGATATCACTTGTGTTTTACTCGATGACTTACCGTCAATTACAACGAACTGTGTCCTTTCTGATAGGAAATCGTGAATCCAACCGCACAATTGAGGAGATATTCCATAAAGACGCAATTTCATAAGAAGCCGCTTGAGGGGTACAGTGACAAAAGCCTTCCTCAAATCCAGAATCGATTTGAGATCCCCTGTCGATGGTACTTAACACTTCATGTGAATAAAGGGCAAGATGTGTTTCGCAAGAGTGATACTTTCTGAATCTATGTTGACTGCTGGTTAATAGGTCGTTCTCTTCGAGGTAGTTCATAATATTCGAACAAAGTATATGTTCCAAAATCCTACTGCAAATCGACGTCAATGAGATAGGCCTCTAATTTTGGGGATCACTCCTATTGCCTTTCTTGAACACAGGAGTAATTTGGGCAACCTTCCAGTCTTTGGGTACGGATCTTTTGCTGAGTGATCGGTTGTAATTTATAGCTAGGTACGGAGGTATTGCATCAGCATACTCTGAGAGGAATTTAGTTGGTATACAATCTGGCCCGGAAGACTTATTTTTGTTTAATGACTTAAGTTGTTTTATTACTCCAGGAACATCTACTTCTAAGTTTCGAACTTCTAACTAAAAAGAACCGGTTACAACCGACTCCAAATAAATACAGAAAAAATCCTGTTATTGAAAACTAAAATACCGGTTTCGGTTTTAACCGTTCGGGTTTTCCCATCCCTAGCTTGGACCCTTCCGTGGAAATGGCGGCCATCAGTTGCTTCAGTTGAGGGGCAGTTGTCTCGCTTCTCCGCGACGGCGTGGTACTGGCGTGGAAGGCAGTGACGTATGTCGGGCGGGCTCCGACTGTCGATTGCGAGTGGCGGCAACCGCGTGCACTGGCGCCAGTCCGTCTGAGTGATTGCGGAGCGTCCCGTGATTGGCCGGTCTGCCGCGGCGCGGCGCTGCGCTCGCCTCGCTGGCTCCAAGAGTCGGTCGTGTCGCATAATTTCCCCCGAGGACTGGCAGCTGCTGAAAACACGCCACGCGATTGCCCGCCGCGGAGCGACGTCTGCGCGTGTGTGCGTGCGCGAGTCTGTGTGTGTGTGCGTGAGTCTGTGTGTGTGCGCGCCCGCAGTGTGTACTAATTGTTGGCAAAACTGGAGCTGACGCGCGGGAAATTCAGCTGCCGTTTGTATTCCCAGGTCGACTGCGCGGTCCCCTGGGACTTGGACGCCAAAGGGACACACGCACACACATACAAACAAACGGATATTTCGATACGAACATACATCTGATTCGATGTGGGACATCGGGCAATCTTTTTGTGTGTCGAAAATTGTGCGCCGGCTATAGTTTGCTTTTGAGCTGCTTCCATAGCGGGCGTCATTGATCTCTCTCTCTCTCTCTCTCTCTCTCTCTCTCTCTCTCTTCTTTTCCCGGTGGTTGGCATCTCTGTGTAGTTAGTCGTCGCGTATCTGACAACAAAAAAATAACTGCCCCATCCCGCTTTGTTTTGTTTTTTCGCCGCATATTAGGCGCTTTCAATGCTCGTTCGAAGTGTTTTGCTGTTAAGCGCCGTTTGTCCTCCATCGGTTCAGTTACTGATTCCTTTCGAAGTTGCGTCGCAGGTGCTATGCAGCAGATTGGGACGCAGTAGACGGGAAGTTTTCAACGGGACAGAGGCAATCCATACCTGAGAGATTTGGCTGCTCTCTGGAAACCGACAAAACAACACTGTGACGTCAAGGTTAGAGATACTGGGATAAATCATTTATATTCAACAACTAACAAACCCAAAATCTTCGAAAACCGTACGGGTATGCATCCAGGTGTAAAAATCGACGTTGTCCGCTATTTCGGCATGAGACAACCCTGCCATTTTCAAGGCGAAACTGTAGCGAGAAAGCAAATATCGGCGGACGTCGATTTTGATACCTGGCTGCATACCCGTAAGTTGTTCGAAGTTGTTGAGAAATCATGTTCTTTACCTCTACGGAGAGGAAATATATCATTGTTTGCGGAAGCTTCGTAGCAACATTGTCGTTTTTGTTGAAATTTCGTGATAATAGTGTTTTTACAACATTTGCCACGGTTGTGTGGTGCGTGACTATACAGGGATAAGGATAGGAAGCGGGAACCGAAACGCATTCAAGGCAGCTTTGAGTGTACCACAATTTATCACAAAAAATGTTAACAATTTATTAATTATCGAGGCAAAATTTAACACAATAATAGGCCCTATATCATCTTTAACCAAAACTGAATTTCAATTCCACACAACCACAAAATAATGAAAATTCAATTTTCTATTCAAATTTTCGAGCCACTGGCAGCACTCAAATTGTGGTGATACCAATACAAAAAATACATTTAATGTAATAGTAGATCGATTGGCAATGCCTGGTTAGAATTAGCTACCTCTTTTCTGGAACAAACTAAGACGCACCAATTACAACAATTTAACAACACAATAAATTATAAATTCCAGCTGGTACCGTCGGCAATACGCAGAACAAATCCGGAGATACTCCACGGCCAACAGTAAAGAACATAAATTTAAATAACGAACAATTAAACTTTGAATATACAGGGTGTTACAAAAAGGTACGGCCAAACTTTCGGGAAACATTCCTCACACACAAAAGAAATATGTTATGTGGACATGTGCCTGGAAACGCTTAATATCCATGTTAGAGCTCATTTTAGTATTTACGAATGAAGCTTCATTCCAACGTGATCAAATTGTAAATTTTCACAATCAATACGTGTGGGCTGACGAGAATCCGCACCCAGTTGTGCAATCACGTCATCAATACAGAGTTTCTGTGAACGTTTGGGCAAGAATTGTTGGTGATGTCTTCATTGGGCCTTATGTTCTTCCACCTACGCTCACTGGAGCACTTTATCATGATTTCATACGGGATACTCTACCTGTGCTGCTAGAACATGTGCCCTTACAAGGTATGACACAACATGTGGTTCATGCACAATGGAGCTCCTGCACATTTCAGCCGACTTGTTCGTACGCTTCTCAACAATAGAATCGGTGACCGATGGATTAGTAGAGGCGGACCAATTCCAGGGCCGCCACGCTCTCCTGACGTCATGCTGGTACGTTCTGTTTCTGTGTGTTTACATTACATGATTAATGTGATTTGAAGAGAAGTAATAAAATGAGCTCTAACATGGAAATTAAGCATTTCCAGACACATGTCCACACAACATATTTTCTCTCTTTGTGTGTGAGGAATGTTTCCTGAAAGTTTGGCCGTACCTTTTTGTAACACCCTGTATATAATGTGTGTGTGTGTGTGTGTGTTGTTTTTAATTAGTTGATCAGTTATGTTGAAAATTTGAATTAGAGGATCAACTAGCAATTATTAATGTATAAACTCTTAATCTGGTACAACAACAAAAAATTAAAAAAAAACCACAAGGAAAAGAACATATATGAGTAATAAGGGAAAAGTAACTCAAATCAAGAATTATTTAATTAAAAATAGGGGAAAATAATATAAAAATAATTTGACATAAAAGGAATAGGCTGTTCCTTACAAGTCAGTTTAATACCATCACTAAACTTTGGCATTGTGCAATGAGTATAAGGAGGATTTGCAGTTGATAACGCAACACTACATCTACATGCCCGGAAGAGGGTTCATCTAACCACCTTTATACTATTCATATAATATTCCTTTCTCGATAGGCGCGCGGGAAGAAATAACATCTGAATCTCTACGTTCGAGCTCTGATTTCTCGAATTTTATTCTGATGATCATTTCTGCGCAAATCGATTTTATACAGTCGACTTTGTATTACCATTTATTGTAGCAGGAGTAGTTATAATACACTTTTTTTCCTTCACCATACACGATGAATTAATCCCATTGGATTAAACAGAAACATGGATAAAATTCCTTTTCACCCGTACTTCGCTTACAAAAACATAACTACATTTATTATACTAATAATAATTTTCATTACTTAAAGCTTCCGGGCTAAGATGCCGTGGTCCATACATAAAACTTTCCCCTGACGTTTCGCCCTCGTCCTCGGAAGGCATCCTCGGAGGTTAAGCGGAAGCTTTAAGTAATGAGGATACCTGCCTTGAAATCCTTCATTCTATGAATAATAATTTTAATTACACTATGTCTAATTAACCATAGAAGGTCCAATACATTATTATTTGAACCACTATCTCGTTTATACTATACATCCTAAAGGCACTGTTGCGAATTAGCAAAGGGCTGTAAATTTATTGCAATTTAGATATATAGTTCATTGGCTTCATACTCTTATAACGGAATTCAAACTCGTTTAAATGATGCAACGTACGGGAGGAATATTTTTGTGTCCCAACTTCGTCGCCGCTTTTGTGTCCCAGCCTCGTCGTAGGTGTCGGTGGCGGAGTGGAATGAGACCGACACGCTGGTGCAGGTACGGAGGGGAGCAGCCAGAAACTATAAACACTCGAGTAAATTAGAAAGAGATATATTGCACAGAATGTAACAATACTTAACTTTTACATAGTACTGCAGAATGTTGATACATAGTTGTTAGAGGCCTGCCTAGTGCCTGTACGATAGCAAAGTCTTCACTGGTGCCTATCTGATTACGAAGGTCCTAACTCGTTGCTTTCTCAGTCCGAAGTCACCGGTGTCTTTCCGTGGTGGCCACGAGCGGGGTTGCAGCAGAGGGCGCTCGTGGCTGTCGTGAGAACGCCGCGCCGTGCGTGCATGGCGGCGCGCGGCGAAAGTAGGTGGCGCGCACTTTGTACTTGTGCGACACCACACCCCTCCCCCCCAAACCGCCGCGCCGTCGTGGCGTAGGGCTGAGGGCCACGGCGACGGCACTGGGAGGAGGGCCTGGGCGGGGGCGTTACTGGTGGGACGGGCGTCGTAGCTGAGGCCAGGATCGAGACGCCGTCCGCGCCCCGGCATCCGCCTTGCGATCCTCCAGGGAACCCGCCGAAACCTGGGGAAGGGCGCCCGCCCCCACCCAGAGGGAGCAGGTCATCTTCTTCTGAGGTGCGTGACCCAAGCTGGGGGGGCCCGCACGGTCCCGGAGTCCTTCTTGGTGACGCTGTCAGCTGCGGCGGCGACGGAGGCGGAGGCGGAGGCGGAGAGGCGGACTGCGTAGGAGGCGCGTCCACCTCCATAGGGATCTCGTAGTCCGGGGACGAACGATGTGGCTGTGCTCCCTGGCGGTGAACTGGGTCTGGAATCAAGAAACCCGAGACAGGATCGCGCGGACTGTGCAAGCGCAATTGGTTTGCGTGGCGCCGCAGCTCCGACCCTGTGGAAGAACGTACAACATACATATTGCGACCGAGCACGCGCTGAATGGTGCCCGGCATCCATGTCTTCTTGTTGCCAGTAAACACCCTGTACAGCACCGGCGTAGAAACCTGAAAACGCGTAGCGCCATACGAACCGACTCGGTGCGTGGGAGGCTGCAGCAGGTGAAGGAGAGTGCGGTGACGGCGGCCGTGTAGCAGCTCGGCAGGAGACGGGCCGTCACGTGGCATGCACCGATACGTAGACAGGAAAATTTGAAGAGCTTGCTGCCTGGAGTGCTGACCTTTCATCTTCTCCATGTGAGACTTGAATGTTCGAACGAAACGTTCTGCTTCACCATTGGACTGAGGGTGAAAAGGTGCAGTGGTAATATGCTGAATGCCATTCACACGACAAAACTGTTGAAATTCCGCACTAACAAACTGAGGTCCATTGTCACTGACGATAGTTTCAGGTAAGCCTTCGATGCAAAACACTGATGTTAAGGCACTGATTGTACTAGAAGCTGTCGTTGAGTTCATGGCAATCACAAAAGGAAACTTGCTGAAAGCGTCTACAACAATTAACCAGCGCGTATTCCAGAATGGTCCGGCAAAGTCAATATGTAAACGTTGCCATGGTCCCTTGGGGCGTGGCCAGTCTGAGAAACGCTGTGGAGGAGCCGCCTGATGCTCCGCACAAACTGTACACTGTGATGTCATGCTCGCTATCTGAGCGTCCATACCAACCCAGGTACAATGACGTCTGGCCAATTGCTTTGTCCTAACAATGCCCCAATGTCCTTGATGCAGGAGGCGTAACACTTCTCGTTGCAGGGAACGAGGAACAATCACTCTTGCTTGGTCGTTGTCGGTATGCAACAACAGTACACCCTGACTTAAAGATAATGCATGACGTTGTGCAAAATAACGTCGAAACAGAGGCCGATCAATGTCTTTGGCTCTGGCAGGCCACCCTGAGCGAACAAAACGTGCTACCACACTTAGGTCTGCATCCGCAGCTGTTTCCTGTGCAACCCGACGAGAGTTCAAAGGAAAGTCTGCGACAGCGGAAGCATCTCTGGAGTCTATCTGACAACATGCTATTTCTGAAGAATAAAATGATACATCCTGGCCAACCGGAAGTCGGGAAAGTGTGTCCGCGTTGGCATGTTTAGTGGTAGGTCGGTACAAAATCTCATACTGATAATTTGACAATATCAAGGACCATCTCTGAAGCTTTTGTGCCGTACGTGGCGGAATTGGCTTTGTGGGTGAGAACAACGACGTGAGAGGCTTGTGGTCTGTCAACAAATAGAATTTTCTGCCATAGAGATAATAATGAAACTTTGCGACGCCGTAAATGATTGCTAAGGCCTCCTTTTCTATCTGACTGTAATTCTGTTGCGTCGGCGTCAGTAGCTTGGATGCAAAGGCAATAGGACGATCGTGAGATCCAATGCGATGTAAGATTACCGCGCCCAGACCGTACGACGAGGCGTCAACTGCTAACACTACAGGCTTCTGTGGGACAAAGGGAATCAAAAATGCATCACTGAGTAGTGCAGACTTTAATTTGTCAAAGGCAACCTGACAATCTTTGGACCATACGAAAGGAACATTCTTCCTACGTAAGTGATGCAGTGGAGCTGCAATCTGAGAGGCATTGGGAATAAACCTGAAATAATAGTTAAGTTTTCCCATTACTGCTTGTAATTCATGCACATTCTTAGGAGGAGGCAAGTCTTTGATTGCTCTAAGATGTGACTGTAAGGGATGGATTCCTTGGGCATTAATCACATGGCCTAGGTACTCTATTTCAGTCTGAAAAAACGAACACTTTGCTTTATTACAACGTAGACCTGCTGCAGTCAACACTTTGAAAAGGCACTCCAGGTTTGCTAAATGTTCTTCAACTGTACGTCCGGATACCACAATATCATCTAAATAGTTCGAACAACACGGTACAGAAAATGTCAGCTGTTCCAAAAAACGCTGAAAAATAGCGGGAGCGGAAGAACTGCCAAAGGGTAGGCGTTGAAATTGAAAAAGGCCCATGTGAGTATTAATGACGAAAAACTTTTTGGACTCGTCATCAAGTGGAATCTGTAAGTATGCCTCTGCTAAATCAATCTTAGAAAAGAAGCGAGACTGTCCTAATTTGTCCATAAGTTCCTCAGGTCTGGGTAGGGGATAACTGTCCACAATTGTTTGACTGTTCACTGTTGATTTAAAGTCCGCACAGAGACGAAGTTTTCCTGACGGCTTGGGTATAATTACTATAGGCGAGGCCCACTGACTCGCAGAAACAGGAGAAATCACCCCACTATCTTGCCAACGTTTAAGTTCTTCGGCAACTGTATCACGCAAGGCGATAGGCACTGGTCTAGCTTTACGAAATTTTGGAACTGCAGAGTCTTTTAAAGTTACATGAGCCACGAAGTCTTTTGCGCAACCTAGTTCCGGCGAAAACAAGTCACTGTATTTTTCACACAATGTATTAATTTTATCCTGAGGCACTATTGACGAAATTTGAAGCACATCTCTTTGAATTGATAAACCAAACAAGTCAAAAGCATCTAGTCCAAAAACGTTCTGTGTTGATTTGGCCTGAAGAACCACAAAAGCAACTGTTTTTGTGACACCTTGAAAAGAGGCGGGCAGGCTACACGTTCCTAGCACGGGAATATTTTGACCTGTATAAGCTGTTAACACTTGCTGTGACGGCGACAATTTTGGCGAACCCAGAAGTTCATAAGTATCTTTATTTATTAATGTGACAGCGGAACCAGTATCAAGCTGAAATTGCACCGTCTTATTTTCTATGAAGAGAGTCACAAAAAGTTTTTGCTTGCGGCGCTCGACAGGTGCGCGAATGTGGGCAACGTCTGCTACGGTTTGTTTACTGCGCTTGCGCGGGCCGCGTAGTGAAGTAAGCGGCGCAGACTCGGCACGCAGCGGATTAACAACACTGTCACTAGAGGGCACTACCACCGGATCGGCGTCCGCGCAATCATGCGAAGCTACTCCAGATTTACTAACTACTGCACTACACTTTTGAGTAGCTACTTGATGTCTACTGTCACTAGCTACACAGTACTGGGCATTATTACAAGGAGCAGTTGCAGAAGGCACTATTTTCACTACAGGGATGCACTGTTCATAGTCATTTTGCTTGTCCCGAACCCTTTTCCGTTGCACTGTTTTACGCGCTCGTCGGCGCTTGCTACGTGGTGCACTATATAGTTTTGCCATAGGCGCAGAACTACTTTCTTGCAATTGAGATCCAAGGAAAGCACTGTTCAATTCCACAGCCCGTATAACATTTACAGAATGAACTGTTCTCGCACTCTGCGAAGCACTGTTTCTAACGGTACCGTTCTTTGAGTTTTTACTTTGCATACACACAGACTGTACATGTCCTGATTTGCCGCATTGATAACAGGTTGCGTTGCGACTAGGGCAATGAGCACGCTTGTGGCGAGGCACACACTGGGGGCAAGATTTACGTACATTTTTCTGAAATGAGCGTTGGCGCCCGTTATTCAAATCACTGTTTCTAACACGACGGGGCGACCTTTGTGTCGCACTTTTACACTGGCTACTGTTCACTGTCTGTTCAGCACGGCCGGTAGCAATATAATCACTAGGGCTAGACTGAGAACTGTGACTACGAAAGCGTCCGTTGCGGCGCACTGAATTTACACTGTGGCTTTGCATTTCTACATCTGCTAAGTCAAAGGTATCATGCGCTTCTATAAGCTGCAGTACACTGTCTAATGAGGGGTCAGACTGTTTCAGAATTGCTGCTCTAATTCTGGGGTCCTGATTATTCTGCGTAATCGCATCCCTCAACATCACGTCACTATACGAAAGTCCACAAGAGCAAGTAAATTTACATTGGCGGGTTAAGCCCTTCAATTCCGTAATCCACTCTTGGTGTGACTGCTGCGGTAGTTTTTTAAGTCTGAAAAATCGGTACCGAGCCGCAGCTACGAGAACTTTTCTCTCGTAATAAGCATTCAGTGCATCTACAATTTGTTCAAAGTCTACATCACCAGGAGATGCGTGAGAGAATAGTTTTTGCAATAATACGAAGGTCCGGGGGCCCACAATCGATAAGAAAAGGTTCTTCACTCTCTGACCTGTAATTTGATGAGCTGCGACGAGTTCTCGAAACTGTGCGAAGTAGTCGCTCCATTCTTCCTCACGTTCGTTGTACTGGCGAAATGTAGGAAGCGTTGCGGCGGCAGGTGTAGGCTGCTGAAGCGGCGGCTGTTGTTGTTGGTTAGCTGCTTGCGCTGTGAGCTGGGCCACAGCCTGGAGAAGTTGTGTTATTTGCGCCGTCTGTAACTGAATAATTTCCATTAAGTTTGGGTTCGGGGTAGTGGCCATGCTGACCGATTAGGCCCGCGTATACAAGTAACTTATAACAAAACACAAATGCAATATGAAAGAGGACGCTCTGCAACAAAAAAGTCCACAAAACACGTAACTGAATTTATTCCTCCAAAAATCTTATAATAAGGGTGGGTGGGCGGGAGCAATTTCTGCGTGCTCCGACTGCTGCTGTCTGGCTGCTGTAAGCGGGCTGGTCCAAGGTTCTATCACTCCTCGTCGCCACTTTTGTATCCCATCCTCGTCGCCACTTATGTGTCCCAACTTCGTCGCCGCTTTTGTGTCCCAGCCTCGTCGTAGGTGTCGGTGGCCGAGTGGAATGAGACCGACACGCTGGTGCAGGTACGGAGGGGAGCAGCCAGAAACTATAAACACTCGAGTAAATTAGAAAGAGATATATTGCACAGAATGTAACAATACTTAACTTTTACATAGTACTGCAGAATGTTGATACATAGTTGTTAGAGGCCTGCCTAGGGCCTGTACGATAGCAAAGTCTTCACTGTTGCCCATCTGATTACGAAGGTCCTAACTCGTTGCTTTCTCAGTCCGAAGTCGCCGGTGTCTTTCCGTGGTGGCCACGAGCGGGGTTGCAGCAGAGGGCGCTCGTGGCTGTCGTGAGAACGCCGCGCCGTGCGTGCATGGCGGCGCGCGGCGAAAGTAGGTGGCGCGCACTTTGTACTTGTGCGACACCACAAATATTCAGTAGGTGTACAAATAGAATTCCCTCAATACAAAATGTAAAACAGTTGCATAGTGATCTGTATACAACGTTCTTAGGGCAAACAGTAAAGGGGCATGGAAGGGCCGAGAGAGAGAGAGAGAGAGAGAGAGAGAGAGAGAGAGAGAGAGGAGAGAGAGGAAGTTAATTGATGGTGTCTCCAGTGTGTGAGAACGTGGCGGAAGATTGGAGCTCTGTTGGTGCGATGTATTGATTTCGAAGTGGGCTGACGACAGTTGGATTGCTCTCAATTGACAGCCGGCGGCTATTATCTGCGCGCTGTAATGTGCCTGCGCGTTAATGGACACCGGTGAGGGCAGCATAACCCGCAATCTGCTCGCGCTTAATGTTTAGTCGTTAGTCAACACTGGCCGCTTCCCTCCGCCACAGCGATTGTTACCCACCACTTGGTACGGTGTCATGTGCATGTAGTAATTACACAACAAAGGTAATGGTCACATTAGATGGAAAATAAAGAGACGCAATTGAAATAATTGCTTTTTATATATATCCAATAAGATGTGACGTAGGATATGATAAAATCTTTATTTCATTTCTGTAAACGGATCGTTATCTTTTTGTGGCCTCTAATTACCAACCATCCGGTTCATCTTCAGCTCCTTTCGTTTGGCGACAGCTGATATGTAGCGTGATTTTTCTTCACCGTATACAAACTCTAGGGATTATTCCAGATATGTCCGGAGATGCATCGTTTCCATGTTAGATACAAGTTATTTAATTATACTGAATTATAGAGACATACTGCAGACTGCTAACGAAGATACGAGCATATGGAGTAGGTTCGCAGATTTGTGACTGGTTGGAGAACTTTCTAATTAATAGAACACAGTACGTTGTTTTCGACGGCGAGTGGTCATCAGAGACGAGTGTATCGTCAGGCGTGCGCCAGCGGAGTGTGATATGACCGCTATCTATATGCATGATATGATGGGCAGAGTAACATTTAATTTGCAGCTGTTTGCTGATGATGCTGTGGTGTATGGGAGGGTGTCGTCTTTAATTGACTGTAATAAGATACAGGATGACTTACACAAAATTTCTAGTTGGTGCGAAGAATGGCAGCTAGCTCTCAATGTAGAAAAATGTAAGGTGATGCGCATGAGTAGGAAAAACTGTCCCATAATGTTCCAGTACAGCATTAGTTGTGAGCTTATTGATGCATTCGTGACGTTAAAATATATAGGTGTAACATTGCAGAGTGATATGAAATGGGAAGAACATGTAAGGACAGTTGTAAGTAGGGCGGACAGACGACTTCGGTTTATTGGGAAAATTTTGGGAAGATGTACTTCATCTGTAAAGAAGAACACTTATAAAACGCTTTACGACCGTGTCTTGAGTATTGTTCAAGTATTTGGGACCCGTAGCGTATCAGTTTAAAGGACATGGAAGCAGTTCAGAGGCGACCAGCTAGATTCGTTACTGGTAGGTTCGACCAATGTGCGAGTGTCACGGAAATGCTCCGGAAACTCAATTGGGGATCGCTGAAGGAAAGATGTTCTTTACATGAATTTCTGTTGGGGGAATTTAGAAGGCCTTTATTTTAGTATAGTACAATCTTCCTGCCGCCTACTTACATTTCGCATAATGATCACAAATACAAGATAAGAGAAATTAGGGCTTGTACGGACGTATATAGGCATTCTTTAATTCCTCGTCATATAACGGAGTGGAATAAGAAAGGAAATGCCTAGTAGTGGTGGATTGCGGAGTATGTATGTAGATGTAGACTGCAGTTCAACACGCGCTGTACCATTCACATACAGCACAGTGGCGGGTTTCAAAAATTTTGCGCCCCTTGGCACAACATAATATATGCGCCCCAACCTTAAAAATAGTTTTAATTCATGAATTTGTAGGAAAGCGTAACAAATGAATATGAAATAGAAATTTACAAATACAAACGAACAAAGACAGAGCTGGATTTGCTATTACATAATTTTACACACCAGTGTGGAGAAATCAAAATGTCAAGTCGATGCCGACAACATTCATGGAATAATAACGTTTCGAAGATTTTATTGTAGATTGCCATCTTGTCAGTATTTTGAACAATCATGAAGATACCAGACAGAAACATAATGTTAAATTCCCATTCAGGCACCAAGTAAACTGAGTACATTTCCAAGCTAGGATTGGTATTGTCGAATTTAGGTTCTCTTTCAGCGCTTGGATAACTGGGGTAGGTTAGGGACATGCAACTCGACGAAGTGCCATACAGTTGAAAGACTTCCACCAGGCCAATGAGCCACACGAAATATTAATAATAATTAATATTATCGTCGTGTAGTACAATCTGAAAATCAAAATCAACAGCGGAACGATTGACATATTTGGATGGTGCGGAAACTGGAAGTGGCCAAAAATAAAGAAAACTGTGAAGTCCTCTACTTCAGTACTAAAAAGTAATCTAAAAGTCGTCTACAATACAAATAAATGAAATATAAAGGGGCGAAATTGAACTAATTATTAATAATCGCTATTACGACAGACTGAATAGAAAAAGAACTGGACCTGCAGCATATACAAGGTCAAAATATGACATTATCGTAATATAGAAATCTAAGTTTGCTGCTAACAGTATTTATTCAGCTTGTTCAAATTTACTCCACTACAAGCTTATTTCGGCTTATGCCATTTTCAAGTGGAACTGATGATGTATAATAAAAGAATTACCTACGTTTACAATATAAAATTTTGTATAAAAATTTTTTCATTACAAATTCACTTACGTTCAGGTTGGATTGACGTCCATAATGCATATTAGGGTAAGTGTCTTTTTGTGACAGGATGGTATAGTCACTTTTTATCTCATTAAATTTTTTATTTGATACATATAGACCCGTTTACTCTGTTGATGCTTTATGTTTACAGTAAATTATATCTCCGCTAGTCAGAGGGTGTACTCGTGTGTCATGGACAATATAATACCAGAGAAAAACATCGTTTCTTTTTGTGAATTTTTATCCGTTTTCCTTTTCCAAAATTTCAATAAAGTTCTCTAAATAATTTTTATCTTTTAAATCTGTTTGTCCGTTGAGAATATCAAGTGGGTATTTTTTCGTGTGTGTGAAAATTTCTAGTTGTTCCAGAATATTTAGGGAATAGGGTCTTTAGGAACTGTGTGTAGAATTTTTAAAACCGGTTTTTTTTTCGGCTGTGTGATTTTGGCATTTTAGGTGTAAGTAAAAGTTCGATTGGTTGCTTTCAGTCTCTTGTGTGTTCCTTAAATCGAATTTTAAAGTTTCTTCCTGTTTGCCCAGTATAAAACTTAGTGCAATAATTACACGAAATTTTGTAAACGCCAGGGTGGGAATAAATCTCGGTTTTCATCTTTCCTGATCTTAATTTTAACCTTAGGGCATTGATTGTGCGAAATGCTAGTTTTATGTTCGTTTTCTTAAATATTTCAATAATTATGTTCGACATGTTACCTAGATACTTTGTTGGTACATATGTTGGTCTTCTTGTAACTTTGTCTTCTCTTTCTAGTGTTATTTCTTTGTGTATGGGACTTGTTTTAGGTTTCATCTGTTGTTCATGCAATTTGAGTACCATTTTTGGGTTGAAATTATTTTTTTGTGCTATGTATTGTAGTGTTGTAAGTTCAGTAAGTATTGCGTTTTCTTCCAGCGGTAGATTAATGATTCTATTGATCATTGATTTGAAAAACGTATATTTCTTTGTTTTTGGATGACAAGAATATTTATTTATGATGTTATCCGTTGTGGTTGGTTTCCTATAAATTTCATATATATGGTAGTTGTTATTGTTATTTATTATCAACTTTAAAAATGTATATATTTGTTTTTCTCTTTCTATGGTGTAGATTTTAGTTTTGGATGCAAGGAATTTAATTTCTGGTGTATCTTTTGAATATCACTGTCATCTCCATTTACTAGAACTAGTGTACCATCTACGTAATGGTGATACTATACAATTTTTGTAAGTAAGGGCTAATTTGAGTTAAAAAACTTTTCTTCCAGAGTGTTAATGAACATATCTGCAATTGTCCTGCAATTCAGTTTCCATTGCTACTTCAACAGCTTGTGTGTAAATTTTGTTATTAAATTAAAAATAATTTAAGATAATGTGAGCTGCAGAAGATCAATTATTTCATAAGTTTCTGTGATAGAAACTTTCCTATATTTGAGCAAGTTGTTTTTTATTATCTTTGTGTATATATTTGTTATATCAAATGAGATAATATTACCTGCTGGTGGGATTTGGATACCTTATATGGTATAGGCTAAATATCTTGAACTTTTAATAATGTATCTTTTATTTAATGTGTAATTGTGAGATATTAATTTATTTAGTTTATTACTTAGTACATATGTTGGGATATTGATGAAATTAATAATTGGACGAATAGGGATCAGGTCCTTTTGTATCTTTGGTTGTGCATATAATGTCGGAGTACATGGGTTCATAACAGTACATGCTTACTTTTCTTGGTTTGTAAGAAGTACATTGCAATTTTTAATCGTTTTTTTTAAGTTTTTGCAGCAAATTTATTAGTTGGTACTTATTTGTGGTACTTCAGTGATATTATATTTCTTGGAAAAAAGTCATGACTTTATATATTGATCATGTTTTAATATAACTATATTATTACCTTTATCAGATTTCACTGCTATTGCATTTTGTGTCAATAGTTTATTTATATTAGTAAGTGTAACACGTTCTAAATGTGTCTGTTTGTTGTAGATTTGTTTATTTTTTATTTCTGTCTCTATGATTTTTGCTATTTTTATTGCTAATTAATGTTGTTGTCATATAGGTAATTTTGCTAATTCAATTGAACCTTTGTTGTTGCTATCAGATTTTTTATAGAAATTTTGTGATACTTTGACTCTAGATTGTATTAAGCCCTTTATTGAGTAAATCCATTTCATCATTTGTGAACTGTATCTCTCAGATTCTTGACGTGTGTATAGAATTGAAATGGTGATACAATTTCTTCTGAACTATTTGCTTATTGTGGTGGATTTCAATTAAATTAGCAATTTTTTTCTTATATGTTTTGCGTATCGCATGGCCTGTACGCCAAATACATTTGTCTATAAGCCTAGTTACAAAATCGAATAATAATGGTGTTAAAATATTACTTAATTGTATATGTGCTACATACAGTTTTTGGTTCAGATTGTTCTTATAATGAAGTTTGCTTGTGATCTCTTGTTTCAGCCACAGTTTAGCACCAAAACTCTTGATCTGTTGCGCTAAATTAGATTCACTTTTCACTTTAATGCTTACATATGAATGTATGATTTTGTTCTTGAGACACTGTTTTTATGGCATAAGCCAAAACAAGCTTGTAGTTGAGTAAATTTTCATAAGCTGAATAAATATTGTTAGCAGCAAACTTGGATTTCTATATTACTATAATGTCTTATTTCGACCTTGTATATGCTGCGGGCCCACTAGAAAAGAAATTATTGATCTTGTCATCAAAAGAAAAAAAAGGGGGAAATTCTACATTACCTACGTCTAAAAATTAAAATGTTGAAATCCACTGAAAGCCTAAGATATAACAAACAGTGTCTCAATAAAACTTTTTTTTAAATTGATGATGTGTACTCACTGTGTTACTGCCTCTTCATTACTTCCCATTTCTGTTTTTCCTTGTTTGGCTGAGGTTTCTTTATTCTTAGACACGTGTAGTGAGGTGGCAACAAATGGAACGCAGAAAACGATACGAACAAAGGCAAAATATACCGTGGGCTATCAAGAAAAGGCACCTCAGAAACCGACCAACCCTAGGATCAAAGCGGAAAATCAGCAGTGAGAGAGGTAGAGAGGTAGCAACACCGTGAACCGGTTATACCTCAAGTTAATAACACATAACGAGCATACAAAAATAAAAAAGTAACCTGAATACACCTATGTTTCATTTACAGAACCAAAGAAGATGATTCACAAATAAAAGGGGAACTCCCAGCGTAAAACAATTGTCCTAATTGCAGTCAACAAAAGACTGGTAACCATTTACATTTAAATTCAACAGCTGTCTCGGAAGATGGTAACACTAGGCAGATACCGCCATCTTAACATTAGCATACTTCAAATAGTTTGTACGTGGTACCACTACGATTTAATGTAAATACAGCAAACGTGAGTACTTTTTTTATTATTGTTTATGTTCTGGCGCAAACACAAATCAGTTGTGTTACTATAGGTGTGATGCTGTATTTATTAACCCTTTCCTGTCCGATGAAACTTAAAGTTCCCTGCCCATTTACAGCGTCATAAAACACAGTAAAAAATGTCTTGCGTTCCTGACTGGACGCTAGGGTCCCTCTGATGTATCGTATGGAACTCTGGACGGCCGAGATTGTTCAATATATCTGCTCACAAACAGCAGTGAAAGAGTGTTTTATGTCTGAGTGCGTGATTTTGTCAGGCAAGTTCTACTGTAACAAAAAGTTGCTGTGGTGTACTGTCATGTTGGTAATTTGGTTTTGTGCTGATATTATTGAAGGAATAGAGCTCTGTTTTATTTATATAGCGTTCACAACTGTGCTTGTAAGTTTTTAGTACTGACAGTGTGTCACAGACATTTTGCTGTAGTTGTCTTTGTAGCTAGGTGTCAGTAATAAATGGCTGTTTCTTTAGTTTATGAATTACGAAATATGAATACGATTCATGGATAACTTCAGTTTGTCTTTCTTCGCTCTTCAGATCAGAATTTAAAATGGCATTTCGATATGAAATATTTTCTATCTTTTTGTTTCTGATAAATTCTTATGTTAACAGAGATAAGCATTTCATAATGTCTCCAAATTTCATTACATGCTCTTGGACTTTGAAGTCCCACTTTGTAATTTTTTATTTCATATACTTTGCTTCAAATAAGAATAACAAAAAGTATGAATACACTAATGTGTTATTATTCAATTTGGTAGCGCAATGAGCAAATATCAAGTTAATTACTCGAATATGGGATATCTAGGGCAGGAAAGGTTTACTGTTTCATTTTTACAGTCAACTTTGTCTTTTCTTAAGTTAGACTGACCTCCTAGTGTACAGTCCATAGAAAATGGATTCCGTGGGGTATGGAAGCCGGCGCCACACGCAGGTGTAATGTCAACACACACTCGGGTACAACAGCATCCATTTGTAACCAATCTCTACGGCTGTGACCTGGAACGGTGGCGAATGGTGATACAGTTGGACGAACGACGAACTCAACGGCAGCATGCCATTGTTCGCCTCCAGTGTGAATCGCAAACAAATGAACAGATGGATCACGTCAGCTACGACGGTATAGTTAAAGCGAAAGTGTCTCTCTGTGAGGGTTTGTGGTGCATTTCCCTGGTACACAATTCGCCCACTGTTTCGTCTAGAAGGAACTCTCGACAGTCCTTTGAAAATCTGCCCACTCAGAGACCACTTCCACTCATTTGGCCCGGCCTGTTCTTCGATGATTCGGAATGACATCGCCACGCCATACACTCTGAGGATTTTTCCAAAAACATGCAACGGAGTTGCAAGGACTGAGATGGCAATACTGGAGCCTAGGTTTCGACCCCAGCGAGCATATCTGGCATTTCATGGAACGCTGATTCTGTGCCGTGCATCCTGCAGCCACGAACGGACCGCAGTCGGCTGCAGCAAACGATATGTGTCAGTTTCTTGCAGAGAAATACCAGGCGCTTGTAGACCCTTTGTCACGTAGCGTCACTGCAGTCTCAAGTGCCAAAGGTGGACCCACACGATATTATCTGCCCACAGCCGTGGTATTTGATGTCGACCTTGCACAATAAGACTAACATATAAACCTAACGTCCAGTGTTATTTCATTGAAACAGTGGAACGGAAAGCAGTACCTGTTATGAAATAACTCAGGGAAGAAGTCCTCCATTACGGATAATTTGCATTGAACGTTATAATGATAGAGGAGGAGAGTGGAAATAATGAAATAAATGCATACTGAACATCTCCCGGCTTACTGAGTTTTCAGTATTTATATCGTGATGATATGGCCAATACATTTTGGTAGGACTATGCTCTACCATTTTTCAAGGAAACTGCAGACAGGAAGAATTGTTTACTGAAATTTACTACATTAGTTTTCCAAGAAAACTAAAACCACAACACATAAAAGTAAACAGCAGCGATAAGCATAAACAGTGGCTAATAAGTAAGAACTATGCATGGTAGGGAGAGAGAGAAAAAGCCGGATTTAGCGTAGGATTTAAGTAATACTTCCTTCAAGGCATTCGCCAGTTTAATTGCAACTGCTTCCGTAATAGGAAAATGCGTGTTGCTTGATATGTTTGGCACAATGTCCGTGATGTCATATCGCATAGGATAACCTTTGTCAGGACCATGGTCTACAACAGCATATTTGCAAGGTTGTTGAAAACCTGTGCGACACTTATCTTCAGTAAGTTACACCGATTCTCCACATCCCGGAGTGTGTGACCAAAATATGACATGGCCCTTAAGCAAACCAACATCATGGTTTCCGTATCTATCCTATCTGCGCCTTAGACGGTGGTAGAAAATTCTTAGTTGGCAGGAATATGTGATTGTTTATTTCAAATCTTCATTTATTTTGTTATAGGATATGGATCTGTCAATACACAATACTCACTTGGATCTGAACGATGACAGTGTGCATATCCATGGCTTACAACGACATATTGAACATCTCTTTACGAACCGCACTGATAATAGTTAGTCTCTAGCCGTGATCTAGATCTCAATAATTAATGATTTATAATAAACCACGGCTGATTTCTGGCAAATATAGAATTTTGAAAACAGACGTGGGCGCACATCCTTTTCAACATAATCTGATGAAATTTCACGTTGTAGTTTATATCTTAATTAATACTCCTCGGTTACAAGTGAAAGATCTCAGCCTGTCAGTAATAAAAGATGGCATGAAAGGAATAAAGCTATGAAATTAATAAAAATGATTCCAGACTTGGCTTCTTCCGGTATCTCATCTGCTATGGAGGCTATTTTTACTGATTTTTATTGAGAACAACTACCTTATTCCGAGGTCTTTCGTGAAATGAATTACCTCCCCCCCCCCCCCCCCCCACACACACACACACATACATATGAAGGTTTAAAAATAGTGACTCATAAGTGAAGCACAGCTGAAAATACTCTTCCTAAGTTGCTCAACAAACTTTGAATGAAGTCCGCAAAAAGCTGCATACGTCGCTGTATTGATAAAAGTGATACTGGCTACAAAATGAATGTATATCACGCGTCATCACAATCTGTCAATGAAAGTAACTCTACAATGTGACAACAACAATATTGCAAAAATATTGTATAAAACATTTTGTGATGTTAAATTCGGCACACGTACTCTGTGGTTGAAAGCCATCAGTACACATTGATGATTACTTGGCCAGTAATATTCGTTACATGTTCTTGAGGTAACATCAAAGAGCAGACTGAGGGTACAGTAATGATACAGTACATGATTACAGATATTAGTCGCCTGATGTCGTGCCATACTTATTATCTAGTGGCGCCGAGCCAAGTGAAGACACGATAGAAAAAATTAAATGTAAGGAGTACAGATGTAAGAAAGAGTAATCAAATAATGTGAACAAATGCCCTTTACATCATAACCTCCAAGGTAACAGAAAGAATGAACAATTACCAATTACATTGTGTCCTAATGAATAAACATCAGGAATGGGTAAGGATTGTTAATCTCAGAAACAGATCGTCAGGGAGCCATACTATTGCAAAACATTAATGACAATAGTATACAAAGTTTTTAGTAATAACTATACACAAAACAGAGATTTGTATGATAAGGATCAGGGATAGTAATGAAAAAGATGGAATAAAAATTGCTTTCTATAACAATAACAGAGCGACAGAGAGTTTTAACATTATAAACAATAGTGACAACAATTGACAAACTATATACTAAGAAGCTCCGTAAAAAGAAGTTGTAATAACAAACATCGTAACAATGGACTTACATATACAATGTATTTTTAATTATTGTAAACAACTTAACTACATAAGGCGCCAGGTTTGAAGACATTGCTTAGGTGTTAACACGCTTTCGGAATACACAGTGTATCTTAATTTATGTGAAGATTACACTTGGACGGTGATATGCATTACTAGACCAAGTGCCATTTATTGATTTCTTCCGATTTAAGCAAGTCTATTGAGAAACATCATAATCTATGCGGATAAAAAAACCACCGTTCTCGTCGTAGCTACGCCTATTGTTGATTTTATATTTTGCATCACAAGTCCATATGCGACAAACCAAACTGTAGTTCTGTAACAGTAGACCAAGAACCACCAGCCGGCCTTTAGTGTAGTGATGCCAAACGGAATTTGCGGCAGCGCTGGTTCATAACATCGGCTGTGTGCACCGATATAGCGAAACACCTTGTTACCCTGCTCTCTGAACTTCGTAGTGTTTACTGACGTAATACTGGTTCAAAATGTTTGTAGAACTTATGGGACTTAACTACGGGGTCATCAGACCCTAAGCTTACAAACTACTTATGAACTAGCTAAGACTAAGGACGGCACAAACATCCATGCCCGAGGGGGGATTCGAACCCTCGACCGTAGTGGCCGTGCAGACCGTGACTGGAGCGCCTCAGCCCCCTCGGCCACCGCGGCCGGCTTAATACTGGGTTTTGTGTTGTAATGTCGTAAAGTTTATGGTTAACATGTGCTATAATTGACGCGTTCAAATCAAGTACACAGCGTATTACAAAAAGTGCAACAAGTATATAGAATAGATCTGGAGCTTTAAAGGTTGAAATCGTAAGTTAGTTTTCGAGGTTAACTTCAAAACTGCTTCATAAGAACCTAAACATAATGTAAACTTTACGCATTTCGTTCTTCTTCTTTTATTTTAGAGTGAAAATGCAGCTACCAGCACGGACATTCAAACCAAGAATTCTTCACTGAATGCAAATAACCGTAGCAATGATGTAACATCAAATGCAGTAGTGGGTAAGCATATCGATGATGGGTCTGTACTTTATAATGAAGGCGAGAACTGCAGATCTGGAAGTATGCGCGTAGACAATGATGAGAGGCCAGTAAACGTAAGTGATCTCGCAGAAGAATGAGTGTACTAACGATGAAAAAAAAATAACAGTCCTGAATCAGATAGAGTTCAGTTATTGAAAGGCAGAAATCGTAAGTACGAAAATCAAGACAGAGACTAGGAAAAATATTTTATTGAAAACTACGCTACTTTACTCAAACAAACATCTTGAAAGAACCTAAACATTACCGACATTACCTCTGCCCCTGCAAAATGTCTGGAAAAAGTAGGGAAGGGCAATGCTAAGAAATAATTTGATAAATTTGTTGAATCTCATGATTCCCAGCGTGCACTGATTTGGACTATCGTTTCTGAGTTTGAAGTAAACCGGAAAAGAGTGAAAACATAAAACGGAAGTTTAGTAGGTTATACAAACTGTGTGGAGTGGTTGTTAGTAAAACTTTCTTTTTACAGGCGTTGAGGATATTAGATTGTAAACTAAGTAACGCATTGAAAAATAAAAAAAACGTCCTGAAGGAATTCGTGATTGTCGTGGCATAGGTGGCGGAAAAAATAAAATAGTTGATGCCCGCGTATAAGAAATAATTGAACACATTAAGAAATTTACCAAATATAAATAGCACTATATGGGGCCAATACAGTGACAGAATTCCTCACAGAAGATACAACTGTAGCAAAAATGTATCAATTACACTCTGAAGAAGTAAAGAAACCTGTGAGTTTCTCATCTTACAAAATGATGTTTTGTTCAATTCAACATATGTAGGAAACGACATAAGAAAGATACATGTACTATGAGTGAGAGATTCGACATACAAATAAAACGTTGTGACGATTGTAGCTGCAAACGTTAGATGAGACAATTTGTCACTTGGAAAAATCAGAAAAGGCATAAGATATGAGGGAGCCAAGAGTACTCCTGATATCGAAACCTTATGCTTTGATTTACAGAATTCGTTGCGTCTGCCTAAGATTGCTACCAACAAAGTCTATTACAAAAGGCACCTGTACGTGTATAATTTAGGTATTCACAGTGGCAAACACTGTAAAGGCCACTGCTACGTCTGGATTGAGGGTGAGGTGGCTGTGGAGCTCAGGAGGTTGGCAGCTGCCTCAAAAAACATATCGAGGAAAATATCACTGCAAAAGAACTTATTGTGTAGTCAGACTCGTGTGGAGGCCAAAATAGGAACTTAAAATGGTTCTGGAAAGTCGTCCCACGTTGGAAAAGATTACATTGCGCTATGTTCTCCAAGGGTACAACTTTTTGCCTAATGGCGTAGAGTATGCACTGAATCTACAACAACGGTTGTATCCCGTCGGTGATATTTTGAGTATAATGAAAGTATGTCGTAAAAAAGAATGCTTTGGTCGTTCACAGAGTCGAAAAGAGAGACTTCGTTGAAACGCACACGCTGGAAAAGCAAATAACAAACCACAAATGTGACACAAAAAACCGCAAAATAAATTGCCTGAGGCTAGAGAAACTGGAATGAGAAAGGACAAACCTCTAAGTATTTTTATGAAAAGCTACTTTGACCAGGAGGCTGCAGCTGAAATATACATTCAGAAAAAGGGAAGAAGAAGGCGTCCTTCCTCTCACCCGTTGAAACTGAGTGTACACTTAATACCACTGTGATCAGAAGGAAAACCGATTTCTAAAGAAAAACTGGCAGACTTGAAATATGTCGCTGATTCCGAAAGATGCAAGACAAATGTACCGGTCCTTTCGAAGTGATCCCAGTATGGAAGACGACATCGATGGTTTCAATGGACACGTTGACTTCGAAATTGAATGCGAATAATGACAACTAAGTCTAATTTTGTTTTGTATAAGTTTCATTATATTTCACTTCACTGGGTTTGTACAGCAGGCCCAATGTGATGTAGATTTGGTTACAATTACTTCCATTTAGAAGGTATGTAGTGCTGTCAGATATTCGTAGAGGATCCATGAAGTGTCCGTAATGTTATTTTCATTGTTACAATTGATTTGTGTCTCATACAATTTTACAAATAAAATGACAGTGACATACAAGGATACAAGAACTTCGGTATTGATACCTTCTGCATCACAATAGCTTACAAAAGGTAATTTGTTCTTTATTTAAGCTTCGTTTTCAGTAACGTGACTTTATTATGTTGTTCCTAAGGCTTTATTTTTATAATAGGCCTAATGCACATACAGTGTACGAATAATGGGGCCAAAGGACGTTCACGTCTTTTTGTCCACTGATGCATAACAGAACTCCACAAGCAGCAATTAAGCATTAGCAGTCTAACGACCACTTGTGTTATTTTTCAGTGTTGTTTAGCTTTCAATTACGGTAAACTTCCACTAACTGGTGAAACAATAATAACCCTTTGTCTGTACAAATATTTGTGAAACTTCTACTTTACATACATTTTAAGGCAACGGTAACTTCAGACGCCATTATCTCGATTATGACATTTTGGCGATTGGTCTAGGAACACACAACACCGTCCACTTATACGTACACATGTCAAAATAAATTGATAAATTGAGAGCAGTTGTTCATAATGGAATATAAAAAAGCATAATCTAATATATAAAAATGAATATGTGTTCGTATTTTATGCGCGGCCGTACCGATCAACCGATTGTGATGAAGCTTTGTCAACATATTGCTTGCACTTTCACGATAGTCATAGGTACAATTAAATGACTGTACGACTAATAGTTCAGGAGATATGACGTAATAAACAATGAAATGCGCGAAAATGAGCTGCATCATGCAACGTCTGCTTCTAAACCACTGCACCGATTTGAACGAAATTTGGTACACATACTCCTTCTATGAGATAACAATTAACGTAGGGGGTAAGAACTGCTCACGACATATAGTTCAGGAGATACGACGTCACTAGCAATTATATGTTTGAAAATCTGTGGCACCATGAGAAATGGCATTAAGGACACTTCATTCATTCTTAATCTCCAAATTTTGGACACTTGATCCTCAAAACAAGAGGAAGGTCACTGTGACAGAAAATTTTAGATGGTGCACTCGACCCATGGACTTCGTCAGATTCTACAATTGTATTCCGATTCTGACGAAATTTTTAAATATGATTAAACAATTCAGTTCATCAGTGCAGTATTAATATATTCAGATTATCTACAATCATTTCTATTAATTGACGTAACTAAACAGTTAATTTTCAGATTTCAGTGAAATTTAGAATGAAACGAATTTGCTGAAATTTCTATGAGCTCTCTCTGCAAGTTACGTGACAGTTTTCAGGGTGATAATCATCAAAGAAACATTCAAAACATAAATATCCTTCACACCATATGAATTTTATATAAACAATTTAAAGTAAGAATTTAAAAAAAAAATATGCTTCAGTGCGAAGCATACTTCATTCAGATTTTTAAACGATGGTTTTTTGGCTGTCAGCTCTGATGCATACCAAGCGTACTGAATCACTGGGATAAAAACCACCAGCAGAAGGAATTTGTTGTTACGAACGTATGGTTTTAATGGGAATTTGAAAATAAATACTTAAATCTCACATATAAAAAATTATGTTCGTTTGTTTGTCTTTTTGTTCGTATTTCATAGACCAACATACCGTACATTCGATTGCGATAAAACTTTGTGAGCCTATTGCTTGCATTCACGCGACGGTTGTAGACCTATTAAAATTAACTTCGAATGGTGCACGGCGGAGGGGGATTTGCAGTTAGTTACCACATATGCTTGACGCTTAAATGGCTGGTCGGGTATAAATGAAATTTGGAACAGTGGTAGCTTACACCCTAATTAGTACATGGGCTACCTTTCGTAAGCCATCATATGCCGGAGCAGTTCTCAGACACTTGCACACTGGTCGAACCTACCAGTATCAAACCTAGCTGCTCGCCTCTGAACTGCTTCTATGTCTTCCTTTAAACGGATCTGCTGCGGGTCCCAAACACTTGAGCAATACTCAAGACGTGGTCGTACAAGCGTTTCATACGCGGTCTCCTTTACAGATGAAGTACATCTTCCCAATATTCTCCTAATTAACCTAAGTCGGTTGTCCGCCTTACTCACAACTGTCCTTACATGTTCGTTCCATTTCATATCGCTCTGAAATGTTACGCCTAGATATTTGAACGACGCGACAGCATCAAGAAGCTCACTACTAATACTGTATTCGAACATTGTGGGATTGTTTTTCCTACTCGTGCGCAGCACCTTACATTTTTCTACATTGAGAGCTAGCTGCCATTCTTCGCACCTACTAGAAATTTTGTCTGTCATCCTGTATGCTATTCCAGTCAGTTAACGACGACACCCTCCCATACACCACACCATCCACACCATCATCAGCAAACAGGCGCAAATTACAACTTACTCTGTCAAATCAAATGTTCAAATGTTTGTTAAGCTTATGGGACTTAACTACGGGGTCATCAGTCCCTTAACTTACAAACTACTTATGAACTACTTACGAACTAGGACGGCACAAATATCCATGCCCGAGGGGGGATTCGAACCCCCGACCGTAGTGGCCGTGCAGACCGTGACTGAAGCGCCTCAGTCCCCTCGGTCACCGCGGCCGGCACTTCCTCTGTCCATCAGATCATTTATATAGATAGAAAATAATAGCGGCCTTATCACACTCCACTGGGGCACGCCTGACGATACACTCGTCTCTGATGAACACTCGCCGTCGAGAACAACGTATTGCGTTTTATAACATAGGAACTCTTCCAGCGAGTCACTAATCTGTGAACCAATTCCATAAGCTAGTATCTTCGTTAGCAGTCTGCAGTGTGGCACCGCGTCAAACACCTTTTTGAAGTCGAGAACACAATCTGCCTGTTGCCCTTCAACCATGGCTCGCAAGATGTCATGTGAGAAAAGGGCAAGCTGAGTTTCACATGAACGATGTTTCCTAAGCCCGTGCTGATTCATAGAAAGAAGCTCTTCCGCTTCAAGAAAATGTACTATATTCGAACTGAGAATATGCTCCAAAATTCTACAGGAAACTGATGTCAACGGTACGTGATGGAGGAGACGGACAGAAAGTGGAAAGAGGAGACGGACAGAGGGAGTGGAGAGGAGCAGAATGAGAGAGGGGAGATGGTGACAGACAGGTGAAATGAGATGAACTGAGGGGGGATGGGAGGAGATGAACAGAGAAAAAAGGGGAGGAGATGGATAGAGAGCGAACAGGACGTGTACAAAGAAAGGGAAGAAGTACTAACTTAACACCGGAATAAATAATTACCCGACCGACGCCGGGTATTCATCTGGTTGGAAAAAAATGAAACGTATTAGGGTAAGGTGGTACAAATTCGATATAGGTACAATTCCGATCAACATAAGTTTTCGCGCCATTTGTCTGCCTCGTAGTGTCTCGTTGTGTGGCGTTGTAGAGTAGCAGGTTTCTACAGCTCCTCCTGTATTTTCCAAGAATACGACGTTTTCCCGTAAGGAGATATAATTTTTTTTCCTTTAAAGAGGTAAGTGAAGCTACTTAGTCTAACGCGCTCTTATAAATCATCTAATGAAGGGTGACTGGATTCGTTGACAAAAATGCAATGTTTGGTACCACGAAGTATACTTCAGTGCGTGTCAGAAAAAAAGCTTTTTATGTGGAAGATGCCCATAATCAAAATTGTACGAGGAAGTGATCATAATTGTACCTAGTGTGGTACATTTCCGGTCGATGTTTCTCAATTCCGTAACCTTTTTTTGTGTTTAGACCAACATTTGTAACTGTATAATATTGGTGTTACATATTCATTAAACATCCAAGAACAAGTGCCATAGTTAAAATTATTCCTTTTCACAATTTATTTCCAGTTATAATAACATTTGTCCGAAATGATCGAAATTGTACCACCTTACCCTATCAATTGAACAGGTACAGATAAATTGGAATTTTTGATATTTTCATTGTATATTGCACTTTCCCGTTCAGTGATAGTTTATCCCCAGTTTTGGAACTGCTGCTCTAGATTCTCAACCGTGCATGTGAAACATCGGAAAATGAAAATCGAGTGTTCCGTCGGCCGTAACCGAGGCTCATTTGCCTCGTATACGAGAGTGGTGTGTTCGCTTCCGTATCACCTCACTCGTGCCACGTGCTTAGAATGTGAAATATCGTAAACAATGGCGGACACGGCTATTTTGTTGTGTCTTTTTTTTTTTTTTTTTTTTTTTTTCATCTGTATTTGGGGCACGTGCAGCGAGGCCACTCTTTCATCGCACCAGCGGCGACAGTGCGTGTCAGTGTGAGCTGGAGGAAGGGAGGGAGGGAGGGGCGGCAACATTTCCGGCGGGCGCGATAAATCAGTGGCGTGGGCGGCGCTGTTTGCCAAAGTGCCGTGGGCGGCGGGGGCGGCGCGGGGCGGCGTGGGCGGCGGAGCTCCAACAGGTACCAGCAGCGGCGGCAACTGGGCCGCACGCGGGAAGCGTATGCCGTTAATGGCGCGCGGCGTAATGGGCCGGGCGATCAGCGGTGGCGAAGCTGGGGGGGGGGGGGGGGGGGCGAGTGGCGGTGGGTGCGTGGCCGAGGGTGCTTCCGCAGGCCACCGGCGCGGCGCAGCGGCCGCAGACACTTGCGGCGCCGCGCGTAGGGATGCAACATCGTTGATAGAAACATCGATGTCAGACATCGATATTCCTGCGGAAAAATATCGATGCTAAGCACTTAATGCCCGAATTAATTTCTAGTGCTAGAAAAAAATCAAAAATCATATATTGTGCTCAATATTGGGGTCTTAGACCAATGATAACATCAAAAATAAGAAATGTTATACATAGTTAATAGGTCCATCTTCTGGGCACACATCTATTTTATATCCACATTTGAGATATAACGTGAAAAAATATTTACATTTACCCAAGTTATTCAGTATTTCAATGATGTCCTGGATCGGATATACATCCGTTGTTGTTCATGCATTTAAGTAACGGTTTTCACAACAAAATCGATATTTTTCTGTACCATCAGTGGATTTTTACGGAATTATGACGATGTTTTGCAGACCAGGGCCTGTCGCTCTGATCAGTGGTACCTTCCCGTAATTGTTGATCTATAAATTCGTCTACCACTAGTAGACGCTTTACTAATCTGTACGGCTTCCTATACATTGATGGAATATTACCTGTCCGTATGCATTGTTGGGTGATACGATTAGCATTGAACCATCTGAATTAAATAAGTATGAATATTCTAACAATAAGTATGCTATGGGTTCCCGTTCAGTACGCAACAACTGACGAACCTTGCTCCGTAAAACAGACGCATTAACGCTTTGCTCGATGCTTGGATCTTCACGGAATCCAATGTCTTCATCTTTGAGTACCTCGAAACTCGCTATTATCAATCCTTCACTAAGATACACTTAAACACTTGTCTCATTTATACTTTTCATTTGTAGCACTTTTAACACTTTCTTACACTCACTTTGTAATAACACTTTGTTACATTGTTTGAGCACTCCGGGGGGCGTATACAAACGTCTGTTCTCTGTCACGGGGTGGCAGATACTGCTGCTTGCCTGCTCTCCCATAGGCGAGCGCTGTTGTCCAATAAGTCTCTGACCTTTTTGATTACAGCAAGTATCGTTTTTTGAGCTCGTTCACAGTGAAATATTTTACACACGTAAATTAAACATGACAAGTAATTACATTAAATACAGAAAACATACAAATTACATAAAATAAATGAAATAAAATATACATAGACAAATACAGTACACGGATAATAAATACCTGCCATGTTAAAAAATGTTCAAATGTTTGTATAGTCTATGGGACTTAACTACGGGGTCATCAGTCCCTAAACTTACAAACTACTTATGAACTACTTACGAACTAGGACGGCACAAATATCCATGCCTGAGGGGGGATTCGAACACCCGACCGTAGTGGTCGTGCTGACCGTGACTGGAGCGCCTCAGTCACCTCGGCCACCGCGGCCGGCATTTGAGAAATAAAACGCTTACAACTCTTCATCGAGGGAATTTTTTTTATTGTTCTCATAAGATTTAATGAAAAAAAGGAACATGCGTTTGAATTACAATTATGGTTACTTATAAATCTAATGCAGTGGATCAACATTTCTTTGCTCATGAAATTGCCTAACACAATTGGAATTTTTCTTTAGGCAAAGGTGAAGTTTGCATTTCGCACGCATAATGACTGTCTGCCCTTTACAGCTGGGTCTTTTGCATCTTTGCAAGGCCAATGACCTACTTCATCGGTACGGGTAGATTTATCAGGGACTGGTTTCTTTGGAACCCGACGCTTCTTACGTTGAATTTCCGTTTCCATACTTAGTAAGGGCCTACTTCTCTTTTTTCGTGTCATGTCTTTTCCTTGCTTACAGAGAGCATCTGCTATTCTGGATTTGAATTCCAGAATATCGTTTTGTTTGTGACGGGGAACTTCCAAAGCATCACAATCCCTTCGATACAGCAACCACGAATTCACTATCACAAGATCAACTAGGTGGAAAAACAATCTATGGTAATATTTCCTTGACTTTACAAAGGATAGGTTAGGCACACGTTAGGCACCTGAACTAGGTGTTGTACAGGATCATTTTGCCTGCAAAGACCGTCGTCTTGGCTTGTAGGTTAAGTGCGCAACAGGAAATTAGAGCGTCAAGTAAATCAACCCCTCCCATGAATGTATTGTAAACTGTAACAATGCTAGGTCATGGTACTTAAGTGCGTGCTTTTTCTTTCGGTCCCATCTTTTTATTGTGATCACCGGATGAGCAGATGCAAATGCACTGGCAACAATTATACCTCTGTTGTCAAACCATCGCCCTTTCTTCGTTTTATTATATCGCTTGCATTTGCCCATAGATGTGCCCAAGTGCCTGATGATGCATATTTTACACAAACCGTATTTACGTGTTACTGAAAGTTTTATGTGCTGTATCACATCTAAATATGATATAAAATACTTAAAAGATATTAGAAAAACAAAATATAATTTTCTAAATGAAACATACCTCTGTATTTAGCTGTATTTCACGGAAAAATGAACACAAACTCAGGTTCTGGTTAGGAACACGCACACAATACACAAATGTTGTCATAAAAAGACAGAATGCTCGGTAGATGGTAGCACATGTCACACGCACTGCGCCGGTCCCTGTAGCATCTGATACAACCGGCGCTACGGTCTGAAAACACTTACTCTTCCATATATATATATATAGGTCACAACGGTATGAGGCGAATTTGCGACAACCGCCATTAAGTGGTTAAAAAAACATCGCTCTGAAAAACGATACATCGACGTTTTTCCGATGTTTCCATACGTTTAAGAAATATTAGGGAAACACACTCACCCCTTTTACATGGGCTCCCAAACCCGGATTTCGTAAACCGATTTCCCAATTCCGCTTTTGGTTGGTCAAGTAAACACTCCAAAATCGATTCTGAAAATCCGCTTCTCTAAAGCGGATTTCCAGTTCCACAATCGATTTTCGTGCCCATGTAAACGCAACCGTTTTTGAAGCGTTCTTGGATTGTCAGAGTGTGTTTTCTTGTTAAGAATTTTCGGCACATATGGAATGAGTGATATTTTCTAATGTGAAATAAAAGTATAAATATTAGAATGAACATAAATCTATGTATTTAAATAAAGAAAAATAGCGATTGTACAGACTAAATAAGGAACTGAATCAGCTGTTTTCCAGCCGCTATGTTAAGTGAGCTAGGAAATCCGATTCACGCTATGCCATGTAAACACGACAGCGAAAAACGATTTACGAAAATCGGTTTTCGTCTTCTGGAAGATGTGTTGCATGTAAACGTAGTGACTGAAATTAAGCTGTGTTGCCTGAAAGTATCTGCCTTATTTATGTTCTTTCACTAGGCTACGAATAGACAGCGAAATGGCAGATTAGAATGAAAAAGAAGTTGGGAATAAGGTTTCACTACCTATTGCGCTGATTTTACTTGGGATTTACATCGATTTGTTCATTACATGCGAAATAACTTTTGTTTTGTTGACGTATTGCATTTTTCTTAGCTGTCGACGTGGAGAAAATTAAACATTATGCATCTTTCAGTTATTACTTAACAATGTATTTTTAAAATGAATATTCATCGATGACGTTTATCAATTCATGTACCTTGCTGAAATGAAAATCTATGTTATACTTGGCTTGTTGGCTTTTGTCTCGGATTTTTCATCGACTTTTGTTTGATGTTTTAACTGACGTTTTGACAGTACGATATCAGTCTGACTGGGTAACACTATCCAAAGATTCGATTCCACTGATGTTGGAGGGTGAAATTTTGGCAATGCCAGCAGCCCGTCCTGGACAAACATCAGATTAATCATCAGATTGTTTTATATTTCACTTACCTACTATTTCAAAAGTATGAAAACAGCGACGAGCGACAACAGCAGGAGCACCACACTTGACGCTGGCTGAGCAACTAATAAAGTAATAATGGAGTTACCAATCAATTGCCGAACGATATCGATAGTTTTGGACTTCTGTCGTCGATGCATCGGCGATACATCGCTGTTCAAAACATCGATGTTAACATCGATGTATCGTTTGCATCCCTAGCCACACGGCACATGCTGCCACGCTACTCTCCAACAGAAACACTGCTTACGTATGCATAAACTTCTTTTTTGTTCTTGAAATATCTTGCTCACTATATACTTTATTTTCCATTACGCGTTTCGACACATATCATTCCTCTCAACAGCGAGTAGTTTGCCTTCAGTAACATTTCCACATGCATTGACAATGCGGGGACGTATATTTGTAGGGGTTGTCGGTGATTTAGGATAACAAATATCCTTCACGTTTCCCCGCAGAAAGAAATCCGGGAATGTAAGATCCGGTGAACGTGTGGGTCATGGTATGGTGCTTCTACGACCATTTAAGACCGCTTCAATTGCACGCGAGCCATGTACCGGACATCCATCATGTTGAAAGTGCATCGCCATTCTGTCATGCAGTGCAACATCTGGTAGTAAAATCGATAGAACATTACGTAAGTTATCAGCATACATTGCACCATTTAGATTGCCTTCTATAAAAAATGGGCCAATTATCCTTCCTTCCATAATGTCGCACGGTACATCTGTGGCGTAACTATGGGGGGGGGGGATGAGGGGGATAGAACCCCCCCCACAGAACGCTAACATGGCCAAAAAAAAAAAAAAAAAAAAAAAAAAAAAAAAAAAAAAAAAAAAACCCTTGAGTTTGTCCTGTAACTTGTTATGGTACATCGCCTTCATTTTCATACAAACTTTCTAAAATACATTCATGTTATACAGCAAAATTTCGAGTATTATTATTGTTTTTTATTTTACCTTAATTATTACGACAGGATCTACTAATCTACTACGTTTGTTTTATTCTAAAAGCAGTCAATATGCTTTCGAGTAACATAAATTTCAAAAACAACTGTATTAAAAAGTTTGTTTTAAAAATGTTCAAATGTTTGTATAGCTTATGGGACTTAACTACGGGGTCATCAGTCCCTAAACTTACAAACTACTTATGAACTAACTAATTCTAAGGACGGCACAAATATCCATGCCCGAGGGTGGATTCGAACCCCCGGCCTTAGTGGCCGTGCAGACCGTGACTGGAGCGACTAAGTCCCTTCGGCCACCGCGGCCGGCTTGTTTTAATTTGACTAAAATTTTGCTCGGCAAGCAGATCTATTCGCCCCCACCCCCCTCAAAGCCAAGTCCTAGTTACGCCACTGCGATACATTAACCCGCCAAGGTCGCTGATGTTCCACCTGTTGCAGCCATCGTTGATTTTCCGTTGCCTAATAGTGCTTATTACTCCGGTTTACTTAACCTCTGTTTTTGAATGACGCTTCGTCACTAAACAGAACGCGTGAAAATAATCTGTTATCGTCCCACAATTTATTTTGTGCCCAGTAGAAAAACTGTACACCATGTTCAAAGTCTTGGCTTGCAAATTCTAGTGCATAGAAATACGGTACGGGTGAAATTTATGTTGATGTAGAATTCTCAACACCGACGTTTTTGAGATTGCCGATTCTCATTCAATTCAAATGTTCAAATGTTTGTAAAGTCTATGGGACTTAACTACGGGGTCATCAGTCCCTAAACTGACAAACTACTTATGAACTACTTACGAACTAGGACGGCACAAAGATCCATGCCCGAGGGGGGATTTGAACCCCCGACCGTAGTGGCCGTGCAGACCATGACTGGAGCGCCTTATCCTCCTCAGCCACCGCGGCCGGCTCATGCAATTTTTCTTTTACTGATGTGCGGATTAGCCGCAACTACAGCTAAAACACTTACTTGGGCATCATAATTTGTTGCAGGTCGTGGTTGACGTTTCCCTCGAGGCTGAACACTTCCTGTCTCGTTAAATAACGTAACTATCCGACGAAAGGTCCGCTTAGCTCGGCGGACATACCAACGTAAGTAGCTCTATACGCACGCTGTAGCACTGCAGGTTGCAACAAAATCAAATTGACAGGTAAATATAAGCTAGAATTAAGTACAACTAACAATAATCAATAATGAAATAGTTGTAAAGAGATGAAAAATGCACAGTGCAAAGAAATCATTATACAAAAACACTACCAGTTTTATCATTGGATTTGGGTTATTGTATATAATTTTAAAAAATAAAATAAAGTTAAAATAATAATTATTCAACAGTATCTACATGTTTACTCTCCAAATCACATTCAGGTATCTGGTACAGCGTTTATAGACCCGCTTTCATTTCTCTACCATTCCCTTCTCCAACAGCACGCAGGAGAAAGGAACACCTTAATGTAGAACAGAAGTGGTATCTCGCGTTCCCTGGGGAAGTGTTATAGGGCAATTACTGTTCGTTACTTTTATAAACGATTTAGGAGACAATCCGAGTAGCTCTCTTAGACTGTTCGCAGATGACGCTGTCATTTATCGGTTAGTAAAGTTTACCAAAAGATCAAAAGCAACTACAAAATGATTTAGATACGATATCAGCATGAGGAAATATTTGCAATTCACCCTTAATAATGATAAGTATGAGGTCAGACTGCTACGATCATCAGACCCCAGACTTACATACTACTTTAACTAACTTACACTAAGGACAACACATACACTCATGCCTGAATAATGCCTCGAATCTACCATTGGAACGGCCGCCCAATCTGTAGCAAAACGTCTTAAACCACGCGGCTATTCCGCGTGGCTGTTTCGCATTCCTTACGACCTTTCTGTGTGTTCTTCCGTAGCTGTAAATTTCTTTGCATTTAGTGCTATTGACATACTGTAAATTTGACTTATTTATCGTGAAATGTTCACCACATTTCTTTAACTGCTCATACGGATGATCGTACACTTCTCTATATTTAGGGCCATTTTTCAGTTTTCTACCATGTTCTTTTGTTTTCCAGTCGCATATAGGTAGCAGGAAGAATGACTGCTGGTAAGGCCATGAGAGGAATAATTTCATCATAAGGAATTTTCTACACTGTGTTATAAATAGTGTCATGATTACATAGTTCTGTAAATATATAGGATGTTCCTAAATCGCACTATTTCTTTGAGAGAGGATGTTCTGTGAAGCTGAAAGTTATGGATGATAATTTTCTTGAACCTTGTGAATTCCCTGTAAGTGAACGATATATACGGATTGAAAAAGTGAATACAGATTCAGAAAGTATCGTTCTTGAGAAAACACAGTAGCGACAAGGGTTCTGAAATAGATTCGATATTTCTAGATATACAGAAGGCTTTTGACACTGTACCTCACAAGCTGTTTCTAATCACATGGAATATCTGGACGGTTATGTGAATGGAATTGCGCTGTCCGAAAGGGTACAGTAAGTCCTCATTGACGGCAAGTAATCGGGTAAAATAGAAGTGATTTCTGGTGTTTTCCAGGGAAAACCATGTTTCTATGTGGCCGAGCGCATTGAAGCGCTATACTCCGATGCGCGAGACCGTTCCCCGTGTGGGGTTCGAATGCCCCCTCTGGCGTGGATGTTTGTGCTGTATTTAGTATAAGTTAGTTCGTAAGCAGTTTGTAAGTTTAGGGACGCAGTTGAGTCCCATAAGCTTAACAAGCATTTGAACATTTTTTGCCCCATACGGTTACATTACTTTACAAACGATTCAAGAATGAAACTGAGCATATCTCATAGACTGTTGGCGGATTGTGCTGTCGTTTATCGATCAGTTAAGTCACTACTAGTTCAAAAACTAATGAAAACTATATGGATTTTACATGGTATTCTGGTGACAAGTATGATACATTTTGTGGTTTGCTATGTTCCAACTTTAAGATATGTTCTTTCAATACCACATCATAACCAGACAGTAGTTTGCCTAGTTCCAAGAAATTGCCTTTATTTGTAGAGTCCAGCCCTTCATCATGTCCACGAAATGGTAGGTATTGTTTCGCCTACAACAAAGTTATATCTAATAGCCTAGCCGCGGTGGAGTAGCCGAGCGGTCTAACGCGCCTCGCTTTGGAGCATGCGGTTGCTCGCCGTCGGAAGTTCGAATCCTTCCTGGGGCATGGTTGTGTGAGTTATCCTTAGGTTAGTTTACTTCAGTTTAAGCTATTGACTGGTAATCACGTAGTTTGGTCGATAGATTTACAAACATTTTTTTAATAGTCTAGCTAATAGATTCTTCAATACCAGTTTCTCAGTATCCATTAATTGCATCTATCTTTTTATGTAATTTTAGGCCCATTTTCAAACTTCCACTTTTCCAGAGCTTCCAGATGTTCTTTTACAGATTCGTGGTCGGCAACTTTAGGATTCAGTTTCCACCACTTCTGAAATCCAATTATAAATATAGAACTTACATTGGTCTTACTGGTGACAGCAACTTACCGTCATCAGAAGCAGTAGAGGTTATTTGTTATGGGAGAGTATACCATCCATAGGGGTGACACCCGGGGTGGGCTGCCCCCACCGCCCCTCTCAGCTACGCCACAGCACTGCCCAAGAGACTTTTGAGGTGGGGGATTAAGCCACTACAAGATGCTTTGAGTATTCCTTTTATAGTGTGAATGTGCGTATGATTGTGACTTCGTGTGCTAACCTTCTTGCCGGATTCATAAATTCATTTGAGGGATTCTTTGTAATATCAGTGTCCTTTCTATCTTGAGCCCAAGTGTTCAACATTAGGTAACTGAGCCATCAGCTCGATGCTTCCCTATTCCATTTAGCAACATTATACTTTTTAAATACTTTATTTTGCAATAGCTTTGCTGATCCGTTTCAGTTAATAATTTCGTGAAAATGTGAAACCTCACTTGTTTCCGGTGACCCATATGTTACTCTGATTTGACTTGACGTGTGATTCGCAATTTCGTTCTTTGCATGCCAGAGTTAAATTCATTATTAAAGACGATCCGGTCGTTAGTAATTTCTTTGTCTAGCGTTTATAGTGTATGGAGTTTAGTTTAATTCGTTCTGTTTTTCAATCATGAGTATATTTATGTGTTGCTTATATAATTCTTCCTTTTTCCCATTTCATACTTAAATGATACCGTAAACAGACACCAGCAATTCCGTAGAGGTAGCTTTCATGTTTGAATCTGAATACCACAATAAATAATTATCCAGTTGAAATTTTAACCTTCGTATACTTCATAATTTAACCCCACTGTCATCCATGTACTTCTTGTTTCACTCTTTAGCGTTTCCACCGTACATTTCAGTCGTGGACCTAGTATAGCCGCGGTGGAGTAGCCGAGTGCATTGAGACACTATGCTCAGATGCTCGAGGACTTTCACCGTTGGAGGTTCGAATCCTTCCTCGTGCATTGATGTTTGTGCTTTCTTTAGTATAAGTTAGTTTATAAGTGGTTTGTAAGTTTAGGGACTGATGACCCCACAGTTAAGTCCCGTAAGCTTAACAAACATTTAAAAAAGAAACAAAAAACACCTAATATAAGTAATAATTGTGAAGGGCAATGCACTGATTCCCGTCAAAAGTAGATCAATGTCTTATCGAGGGCTATCCCCGAACTTGCTCTGTGGAAACTTACTAAAGAAACTGTGTAGGAGTATCATTACTGTAAGACAGGCTTGGGAATTGCGATATTAAGTTCCACGTGTTCATGCTACCTGCTAACAGGTTTGAATATAGATGGTCTATGGAAGGGATATGGAAGTAGTATTTTAGAAAGGAAAGATGAATTAGGAGAAGATGAGGTAGGAGATACCATACTGCGAGTAGAATTTGATAGAGCACTGAAACATATGAATCTAAACGCAGATGTACAGTAGGTGTAAAGAAGAACCTGGAGTAGACGTTATTCCCATCGAACTGCTGACATTGTTAGGAGAGCAAGTCATGACAGTTTCATCTTGTGAGCGAGATGTATAAGAACAGCGATATACCCTCAGACTGCAAAAAGAATATAATGAATGTAATTTCAAATAATGCAAGTGATACGAAGTGTGAAACTTGTAGAACTATCACTTTAATAAATCCTGCCTGGAAAACACAAATACGAATTATTTAAAGGCGAATGGAAAAACTGGTTGAATCAAACCTCGGGTGACATCAGTTACAAGAGATGCAAGGACACGAAAGGCAATGCACACCCCATTACGATTTATCATAGAAGTTAGGCTGTGGAAAGGCAAACCTTCGTTTTTAGCTTTTGTAGATTTGGAGAAAGCCTTTGACAATGTCTGCTGGAACACATTGTTTGAAATTCTTAAGGTATCGTGGAAAAGTATAGGACAGGAGATGTTTATTACACAGACAGCCGTTAAAAGAGTAGGTGAGCATGAAAAGGACAAATTAGTGGGGAAGGCAGACAGACATTGTTGTATAATTTCCCCAATATTATTAAATTTATACATTTCACGAGCTGTTAAAGAATGCATGCAGATATTGTGGAGAAGGAATTAAAGTTTAGGGACAAGAAATAAAGATGTGATATTCCTATGACATTCTAATTCTTTCATGGACAGCAAAGGATATGTAAACTGATCTGCTCGGACAGTGTCTTGAAAGAAGTGTGTAAGATGAACATTAACCAGAGCATTACATATGTAATGAAATCTTGTCTAAGAAGATCAGGTGGTGCTCAAGGAATTAGATTAGACGATAAGAGTAGTAGGTAGGTTAACAAAGTAACTTTGGTTGCCCGAAATAAAGAAGATACAAAATGCACATTTTTTCTTCATAGAAACACATTTCTGAAGATGTAAAATACGTTGAAGTTTAACATTGATTTAAATGTAGGAAGTCCTTAATGTAAGCATTAGTCTGGAGTGTAGTACTGTAGTGGAGTCAAAAGTAGACGGTAATGATAAATCTAACAGTAACATTTTAAATTTCAAAGAATAATAATGCAGTCCTCGGTCGCAAAAATAAAATTCTTTAACCTCGTTTCGGTAATAACTAGGATTGCTTTCATCATAAATTAAAACAAGTGACATAATCAAAGTTACAACTCAGCTGTAAAGCTTACGTCACAAAATTAAAAAAAACTCTTGCACGGAGGCACCGTTTGAAATGTAGTGCTACAGACGAATGCTGAAGATTATGCGGGAGGATAGCGTAACTACTAAGGAAGTATTGAACCGAATTGTAAGGAAATAAATCCTTGCCTATCTCAGTAAAGAGAAAGAATAGATTTCAGGAACATATTCTAGGACACCAAGGAGTCGTCAATTTAGCGTTGGAGGAAGACCTAAATGAAACCGCTCGCTGCTGGGCGTATGGAAAATGGGACGAGCAGAAAAAAGCAATACACTTTTGAAATATTGGAAAACAGTAAATATTACATATAAAATAAACATCAAAACAAAAATGTTCGAGTCAATTCTCCGCCAAGCTCAAATAAAATATATGTTTTTTGAAAACAGCTTTTGTATTTCTCACTACTAACAGAAACTCTCCCCTTTGATCATGATAAACATTCTATTAAATGGAAAATATTTTTTAATGATAGGTCATGAAGCGTAGAAGCGTGCGATTTATTTTATTAATTATGGACTGCGTTTTATATTCTGTAAGATTATGAAATACACAGTCAACTAATAACGATGCACAGTACTAATTGCGTCCTAAAACAAGATAAAAGCGTCAGATTCCATTTATATCTCTTACCTAATCATTTCTATTTGTTTTCCTACCACTGCTTCACACACCAACGGTGAGCCTACCATCTACTACGTCATATATGTACTGTACCAAACTACTGAAACGAAGTTACACAATGGTATAACTCTAGAATAGACAGATAAGTATTATTCTAATTACAGAGTATGAACTGGTGTTGTAAAATTTTGTATACAAAAGCTGAATATTTGAAACAAGAAACTGAAAATTTATACTTGAAGAAGGAAATAATACCTATTACCTACACCTTTTACCAGCTTCGCATACATTTGAATTCATGGACACAGCAGGTAGTTCAGCTAAATGGGGAACTGTAGCGTTGTTTGTAAAGCTATCAGAACGAAGAAAAAATGTCACATGGGATTCCACATGAAGATTTACTACATGCATATTTTTGGGTTGTTGAGGCTAGTTATTCTTACCCATCTTCGACGTCTTCGCGATGTTTCGACAATAGACCTCTTGTAACCCGTGTTATTCTGACATTGACATTTAGATAAATAATATTTCTGAGTTGTGTAAGTCGGATGCTGAATACCACCTTATTGTACTTGATGCTTCAACAAGGTATACTTAACACATGCTTCTCTGAAGCAGTTCTGAGCAGAATGTCTTTGAATTGAGTTCTAAATAGTACGCACTCCAGACGTCTCACTCATCGAAAAAATATATCGGCAATGCATGACGCATGACCTAATGTGATTAAATATTTGCAAAGAGTTGTAATACAATCATTGAACAATGTATATTTGTCATACAAACGCAGTTGTCACAACGAACACAGACACTGTTGCCGCCAGTTTCTGTATGTGCTTCATTTGTCTTTCTGCGAACGCCCATGTTACCTAGATATTTACTGCTAGTACTGTGTATACTCATCGTGAGTAACGACTGTAAAGTTAATATCGTATCTTAGATATGGAAGTACTCACAGAAGGAAGAGAAATATTTGCAGTAAACATAGCCTTGAAATTGCACAATTACGACGACGTATTTGCGTTGTTTCTGACATCTCTCTGTCGCTCTCTCTGTCTGTCTCTCTCTCTCTCTCTCTCTCTCTCCCTCTCTCTCTCTCTCTTTCTCTCGCACACACACACACACACGAATAAGCCATAGCAATGAATTTGAATCTGAACAAAATACAGAGACGATATCTGACTCAGATAGTTGTGATTTGCGAAGATGGCTAAAGCGATCCTTACCGCCCAGTGCTCATGGAGCAAGTTATTTATATGGGAATCTGGCAATGTAGGCTATCAGTTTGACTAAGAGCGGACAGCTACTAGATCCACCGTGTCCAGGTGGCCTAGTGGCTGGCGCATCTACCTAGTAAGCAGAAGACATGTGTTCGATCTTCGGTTTGTGCACAAATTTTCAAACGCATCATTGAATTTAACAACTAAAAGCGTCTCTGCTTTGAAAGTAATTTATATTTTCTGCAAAAACGATCATTGTTCATCACAAAAGAACAAGAACTTAAGAAAAATGAAAAGACAAATAGTGCTAATCTCCCGTTGACAGTGTGGTCAATACAGACAGAGGCAACGCTCCGATAGTTATTGTCAGGGATGCGGAATAAAAAGATACCTTTCCTGCCTGGTGTGATTTGGAAACATAACGGATAAACTGAATTACGATGGTACGATGGTCGGAGGCAGGACTGAACCGCCGTCCTCCATCACACATACACACGCACACACACACACACACACACACACACACACACACACACACACAGAACATTTACACTCACTCAGACTCATACACTATGTGCTTCGGACACCCGAAAATTGTACGTTTTTCTTATTAGGTTCACTGTGCTGCCACCTACTGCCAGGTACTGAATATCAGCGACCTCCGTAGCCGTTAGGCATCGTGAGAGGTCAGAATTGACCTCCGCGGAACACACGAACATGGTCCGGTGATTTGGTGTAACTTTTGTAAGAGGTCTGTAGGCGAGATGTCTTCACTCCTAAACATCCGTAGGTCCACTATTTCTAACGTGACAGTGACGTGGAACGGTTAACGGACACGTACAACACATAAGCATTGTTGCCGACATCTAATGTTGACTGACAGAGACTGCCGACAGTTGAAGGAGGACGTACGGTATGATAGGCAGTCAGGCATCTATCCAGAGCAGCGCATAGGAATTTCAAAATGCCTCAGGATCCACTCGAAGTACTATGACAGTTAGACGGGAGGTGACAAAACTTGAATTTCATGGACGAGCGGCAGTCCATAAGGCACAAATCACGTAGGTAACTGACACACAACTCCTCGCTTGCTGTAAGGAACGTAAACACTGGACAATTTAACAGTGGAAAAACATTGTATTTAGTTACGAACTATGGTACACAATGTGGCGATCCGATGTCAAAATGTGGAAATAGCGAATGCCACGTGAACGTCATTTTGCAGGAGGTGGTATTATGGTGTGATCACGTTTATCAGGGAGGGCGCATGCATACTATCACAGAAACGGCCTCCATTGATGTTTTAAGCACCTTATGGAACCTTCTTGCTTCCCACAATCGAAGAGAAATTCGGGGTTGGCGATTTCATATTTCAACTCAATCGACCACCTCTTCAGAATGCACAACCTATGGCGGAATGGTTACATAACGCCATTGGGATGTTTTGGAACGGCGAGTTCGTTCCAGGTCTCACCGACGTACATTGATACCTGTCCTAAGTGCAGCACTCCGTGAACTTTCCAGTACGTGATTGAACGTATGCCTGCGATAGTGGAGGCTGTCACGAAGGCTATGGGTGGGACAGCGCCTCATTGAATTCCAGCATTACTGATGGAGGGCACTAAGAACCTGTAAGTCAGTGTGACCCAAGTGTTGGGTATTGTTGTGAACGAATTTCACCCCATATCATTTTTGTGTGCTCAAGTCCTTGAACATCACAAAAACAATGGCATTGGCAGCATTTCAAAACAATTACACCCCGAGAAATTACGAAGTGTCATGCTTGAAACACATGAAGCACGCAGGTAGCGCAAGATTGCGGGCAGAATGAGATTAATGCTTGAGTTTCGGAACGTGCGTTAGCTGCTTTTGTTTCAAGCGTGAAATTAATTTAGCAATTTCTCAGGATGTGACTGAGTCTTGCGATGCTACCAACGCTATTCGTTTTGTGATGTACAAGAACTTCATTGCAAAACGAAAATAAATTAATAAATAAATAAAAAGCGTGGAGTGTCCAACTTCTATACAGGTGATCAGTCGGAGTGTCTTGCAATAACTTGCGAACTTAAATTCAGGAAGAACTACTTCAGTGGGACCGGAAAAGTAAATTCACTCCCCTGAGTTGGTAAATAGAATAGGAAAAGATCCTGTATGACCACAGGAAATTCAGATCCTGGCTATAGAACAGACCAGAGTCCTAGATGAGTGTATCATACGCACACAACTCTACAAAGTACTAAAAGGGAAGCCAGAAATAAAGATAATTAGCACGTCTCTCCTGGAGACGGACTTTTACGTAAACAAAACCATAATGAACAATGTAGAAAACTTCTCATCAAAATCTGAAAGATTATTCATTCTGACAATCAAGTGTAAAAAACAAGAAATATTCTCTCAAAACTGCCATACTCCAATTAAAGAAGATTAAAAAAATATCAATTGTTTGTTAAGGTTATGGGGCTTAACTTCGGGGTCATCAGTCCCTAAGCTTACAAACTACCTATAAACACACTTATACTAAAGAAAGCACAGACATCCATGCCAGAGGGAGGATTCCAACCCCCGACGGGGAACGGCCTTGCGCATCGGAGCATAGCGCTTCAATGCATTAGGCCATTCCGCCGCGGCTGAAGATAAGAACCCACCGAAAGTAGATGGCTTATGGTATCTATAGAAATCAGAAGTCTACAGGACAGCTGTGAACATACGAAAGTCGTACTAGGATAGAAGTAATTATAGACACGTAATAGAACCCAGCACGTAGGAAAACAGATCAGAATGGAGAGAGGCTTATTCGATTCTGCAGAACTTCCATTTCTCTACGTCTACATAAATACACTGCAAGCCACCTGAAGTGCATGACAGAGGGTTCATCGAACCACTTTTGTGATTCTTGGAGGTAATAACTGACTTTCGGAAACTCCCAAGAAAAGTAAGACATGGGTACCTCCAAATCCCAGTTAGACCATGACGCAATAACCTGGACAAACAGAGTCGAATCCTAATCAGAGATGGTAAATTCGACTACGTTTACCACTTGTCCAAAGCAAAAATGCGTTTTCTCCCACAAAAACGAATGAGAAAAACAAACCAAAGGGGCCAATTATAGCACCAACCAAATGAACATCAACTAAAATATTATAATTAGTAATTTTAGCAGTTTATTTACATTTGCTAATCGCCCTATATGAGTACCCATTTTTCGTGCTATAATTGAAGAAACAATGAACACAGGTAAAATGCTGAATTTGAAACATCCATTAAGAAAACCAAAAAAGAAATTACACCCCAACATCTTCTATATCTATAAATGTGAATGTCTGTTCGGTGTACGTTTATCACGTCTGAACCACAAGATATAAAGAGCTAAAAATTAGTACAGTTACTAATGTCTACCCGGGGAAGGCTTTCGGATAGCTATTTATCTATATATATTAATGTGAATATCTGTTCGGTGTACGCTTATCACGTCCTAACGACAAGACTCAGAGACTTAAATATTTATACAGTTACTAATTTACACCTGAGGAAGGTTTTAGGCACGGTTTTATAGCGATCTTTGAAAAATATATTTACTCTTTGAAAATAAATTTATTGGTTGCATTGTTGCTTGAGGGTTGATAATGATAAAAGGATCGAGTGTATTGGAATGGAAAGTTATCGGTGTATATAAAATTCTACGTGTGTGTGTGTGTGTGTGTGTGTGTGTGTGTGTGTGTGTTTTAATATCTCGCTCTGCAGCGAAAACTACAGAATGCAAACGAATGGTCTGGGTATAATTGTTGTCCGAAGTCTCCCGTTGTACACCATAGCAGTTCCATGCCGATAGCTATAAGGGGGTGGAAGATATGGTGGTTGAAAGTCGTCAAATTATAAAAAAAATTAGACTGAAGGCCAGCGATGACGTTTGCGACTCTACAGCAAGGAGGTTACATACAGCGAAACGTGATGCCACAGACCATATCTTTGGTCTATGCGTGCTACAATGCCTTCAGCTCTTTCTCTGTAAGGATAAACATACGAATAAGGAAATATAAGAATAAATAAATAAAGCAGTAAAAAAGAAATTTACTCACTTTCCTGATAATGTTGATTAAAAATGTTTGTTTCTAAAGAAGGTATTGTATTTCATTTCATCCTTCAAAACCAGTCTCATAGCACACTACTGAAAGATAGATTATCTATCATAATCAACCAACACGTGAGCGGAGCCGCGGATTTAAGCTAGTATGTATTTAATTTTAAGTATCACTTTTATCTGCCATTAAGGCCGACCTATGCAGAATTGAAAAACAGAAACCAACTCAGATACTTTGTACGACGCACATGAAGCAATTCTTGCACCAAAACCAGGTGTTAGCGGAATGAGGAAAGAGTGAATAAAGGATTTTCTCATTTCGATTACGAGGCACAAAAGTACAAACTGATTACAAAAAGTAGGCAGTGCCGTACATGATAGGTGGCGAACTTTATAAATTGCATTAATGAAATACATGAAATTGGAACATTGTGTGGTCTATACTGGATATTTACATTCAGTATTTCACCTGTATTGATTATTTCTTTAATTACAATACTGAAGACGATTACCAATGCAGTCCGATTTGCGTACATAACAGAACAGCAAAATTTACGACTAATGCTGAAGTGTCTTGTTATATCAAGCGAAATGATGTGGCCGTGGTACACCCCGCTCCAAATGGAATCTCCAATCAGAAACGAATGGGAAGCGCATATTAATTTCTGACCCCTTAAAAATGCCAATGGGAGTTTTTTTATCTCAGGTAGTTTCGGGGGATGAAATTTGGGCTGATTACTATGCCCCTGAAACAAAACGGCTATTGATGGAATGGAAGCATACGTCTTCCCCAAGAATGGTTCAATACAAGCAATTCTTTGTACCGCGAAAAGTCATTTGAACAGTGTTTCAGTATAAGTTTACCATTTGAGTTTTTACCATGAGGAGTAGCAATGGAAAAGATGTTCATAAAGATGTTTACTGCGAAACTTTTAGAAACTGCGCCTCTTAATGTAGAACAAGCGCCAGGAAAAGCTCTCAAATTGTCAGGATTGTATTCACGACAAAGCCTGACCACACGTTTGTGGCACATTCTCCTTTCGATCACAACTTGCTCCCAGCAAATGGTTGGCAATACAGATGTCAACATTCTGCGACGAAGAAATATAAAAATAAGTCTCGCAACGACAAATGCTTGAAACATTATGGGGCCTACTTGAAAAGCGGGGTGTTATAAATTTTTGTAAAGTAATTCAGTTTACTTATCTATATTTAATTAATTTTTTATTACGCAACGAAACTTATGTTCATAACTTCATCGTATTTGCTGACAAACTGAATATCTCACTAATTTGTAACTACTCTATCGAACGGGCCCTTGAATACCCCTTTAAAAATCCTTTTGTTTTCAAAGGGAAACAAAACAACGTTTTCTGTTGACACTAGATGTCTCAGAAACTGGAGGTATGGCGTACTTATTTGGGCTGACGCCAGCTACAAATAGCAAAACTCAGATTAGATTAGATTATTATTTGTTCCATAGATCAGCAATACGAGACAACGTATTGATGTGGAAGTGTGAGTTGAATATGAAATTACCTTGAATGATATACTTTTTCTTTAGTTTAAAAGCTTTGCAGCAAAGTATGGAGAAATTTGCAAAAGGAAATAAAGTCCAGAGAGATAATATAAGCGATGCAATTTGCCGAAAACATTGTTATCCGGTCGGAGACGCCAAAGCAACTGGAACAGCAATGCAACGGAATAGACAGAATCCTATAAGGATTGTATTAGATGAATGTTAACTATGGAAAAAAGGATAATGGAATATAGCCAAATTACACGAGATGATGATGAAACAATTTTATTACGCAGCAAAAATTAATTGGCGAGTTTTGTTATTTAAACAGTAAAATAACTTACCACTGCCTGAACAGAAAGGATATGACAAAAAATAATTTTCAAGTTGAGAAATCAGTTAATACCTGATATCAATTTAAGTGTTAGGAAGTGTTTTCTGAAGGAATTTGACTATAACGAACGCGACTGATGTGGACTACATGTTCAGGCAAGAAGAGAACAGAATCTTCTTGAATGTGGAGCTATAGAAGAATACATCTACATTGGTACTGAGAAATTCTAATTGTAGTGAATGGCAGAGGGTCCATCGAACCACTTTTAAGATAATTCTCCATAGTTACATTCCCTAATAACTGGCGGGAAAAAGAAACACATAAATCTTTTTGTTTTCGATCTGATTTCTGTTATTTCATTATGATGATCATGTCTCCCCTATGTAGACGGATGCTAACAATATATATTAGCATTGGGAAGAGAAAGTTAGTGAAAGAAATTTCGCAAATAGATCACGCAGCAACAAATAAGGCCTTTCTTTTGATGATTTCCACCCCAATTCGTGCATCACTTCCGTGAAATTCTCTCCCTGATACTGCAAAACGAGCTGCCTTTATACGAAATTCCTCTACATCTCCTATCAGTCCCAAATGGTGTGGATACCGGAATGGGCAGCAATACTCCAAAGAAAGACGCACAAGTGTAGGCAGTTTCCTTAATAGGACTGTTACATCTTCTAAGAGCTATACCAATGGAACGTAGTTTTTGGTTCGCCTTTCATACAATATTTTCTATATGTTCTTTCCAATTTAAGTTACTCGTAATTGTTATTGCTAGGTATTTAGTTGAATTGACGGGTTGTAGATCTGAGTCATTTAGGGAGTAAATGAAGCTTACCGGACTTCTGAACAAAATGTAAGAGAAAATTAATTTCTCGAATACCCTGACTAAAGGAAGGGATGGAATGTTAGGACAGCAAAGAATTGTTAGTTGAGTTCCGAAGGAAAATGCTGAAGGGGGAGCGGGGAAAATTCTCAGAGAGTAAGCAGGTTATGAAGAGGATCGCAGTGGAAAGATTGGCGTGGAGAGCGGTAGCACACCAGCCTTTGGACTGAAAACAACAACACAATAGACAGTGTGAATGAAATACATGAAAATTCTCTAAGTTTAGACTTTGTTGTAAAAAACAATAAAAATACTTTATAATGAGAAACATTCCCGTTCTTTTTCTTCGATATTATTTCTACAACTGCAAAACTTGTCATTGGGAACAATGAATGGCTAAGCTTAGTGGCTTCCATGCACTGATGGTCGACTGCATACAATTGCTCCTGAAACAATTAAATTTCCCCAGTTAATGAGTATGTAATTTTAATAAATCAGTTACCATCATGCAGTTTTAATCGAAATTTGCTGCTGGCTAATTGTACTATTATCTGCTGTGATTGAAAAATTAATTACCTCTTTTCTCATTATCAGTAATTTTGAAATTCGTAAATCAACAAACGAAATACATTTCAACAGAATTATTAACAGCCTATATCATTTCATGTTATCATTTCATCGGTGCACTGTAAACTGGCTAATATTCTTACCTTCCCATAATTTGTAATGCAAGAGCGTGAGAGAAGAGTACATATTCAGGTTGAGGTACTGCTTACCATAATATTGGAAGTTATATACAGGGTGGGCCATAGATAGTGACTGGGCCAAAATATCTCACGAAATAAGCATCAAACGAAAAAACTACAAAGAACAGAACTTTTCTAGCTTGAAGAGAGAAAACAGATGGCCCGCTAGATGGCGCTGCCATAGGTCAAACGGATATCAACTACGTTCTTTTTTAAATAGGTACCCTCATTTTTCATTACATATTCGTCTAGTACGTAAATAGATATGAAAGTTTTATTTGGACACTTATTTCATTTTGCGATAGATTGCGCTGTAGTAGTCACAAACGTATAAGAACATGGTATCGCGTAACATTTCGTCAGTGCGGACGATATTTGTTTCGTGATACATTACTCGTGTTAAAATGGGCCGTTTACCATTTGCAGAAAAGATCGATATGGTATTTATGTATGGCTATTGTGATCAAAATTCTGGACGAGTCTGTGCTAAGTATGTTGAACGTTATCCTGGAAGACATCATCCAAGTGTCCGATAGTTAAGTTATTTGCCACTGTGGAGTAGCCGAGCGGTCTAAAGCGTCTCGCTGCGGAGCGCGCGGTTGCTCGCCGTGGAGGTTCGAGTCCTGCGTGGGTCATGGGTGTGTGTGTGTTTGTCCTTAGGTTAGTTTACCTAGGTTTAAGTAGTTTATAAGCTACGGACTGATGACAACGCAGTCTGGTCCGATAGATTTACAAACATTTGAACATTTGATAGTTACGTTATTTAAAATGGCAGGAAGTGTTCAGCCACAAGTGAAACGTCAACCACGACCTGCAACCAATGATGATGGCCAAGTAAGTATTTTAGCTGCAGTTGCGGATAATCCGCACATCAGTAGCAGACTTATTGAGCGAGAATCGGGAAATTCAAAAACGTCTTTGTTGAGAATTCTACATCAACATAAATTTCACCCGTACCATATTTCTATGCACCAGGATTTGCATGGTGAAGACTTTGAACGTCGTGTACAGTTTTGCCACTGGGCACAAAATAAAATACGGAATGATAACAGATTTTTTCACGCGTTCTGTTTAGTGACAAAGCATCATTCACAAACCGAAGTGACGTAAACAGGCATAATATGCACTATTGTGCAACGGAAAATCCACAATGGCTGCGACAAGTGCAACATCAGCGACGTTGGCGGGTTAATGTATGGTGCGGCATTAAGGGAGGAAGGATAATTGGCCCCGATTTTATAGATGGCAATCTAAATGGTGCAATGTATGCTGATTACTTACGTAATGTTCTACCGATTTTACTACAAGATGTTTCATTGCATGACAGAATGGCGATGTACTTTCAACATTCTGGATGTCCGGCACATAGCTGGCGCGCAGTTGAAGCCGTCTTAAATTGAATATTTAATAGCAGGTGGATTGGTCGTAGAAGTACCATACCATGGCCCGTACGTCACAGGATCTTACATCCCAGGATTTCTTTCTGTGAGGTACATTGAAGGATATTTGCCATCGTGATTCACCGACAACGCCTGATAACATGCGTTAGTGTATTGTCAATGCATGTGAGAACATTACTAAAGGCGAACTACTCACTGTTAAGAGGAACTTCGTTACTTCTTACTGCCAAATGCATTGAAGTTAAAGGACATCATTTTGAACATTTATTGAAGTCATGAGGTAATTACAGGTAATCACGCAATAACAACATGCGTTCTCATAATGTATGATAATTTCACAAAAGTACTAGTTTTACATTGGAAGAACCGAAATAATGTTCATACGAACATACGCTATGTGTTTCCATTTTAAAAAAAAAAAAAACACCTGTTACCCACTGTTCGTCTAAAATTGTGAGTAATATTTTTGTGAATATCACCGTCCCATCTATCACAGAGCGACAAAAGTGTTCCAAATAAAACATTCATATTTATTCATGTACTCGACGAATATGTAATAAAAATGGGGATACCTATTTAGAAAAATTCAGTTGATATCCGTTTGACTTATGGCAGCGCCATCTAGCAGGCCAACCATAGTGCCATCTGTTTTCCCCCTTCAAGCTAGAAAAGTTTTGTTCTTTGTAGTTTTTTCGTTTGATACTTATTTCGTGAGACATTTGGCCCGGTCACTATCAATGGACGATCCTGTGTATGTGGTGTCTGTTCTTGTGGGCATGAACGGAGAGACACCACATATAAAAATGATTTAAACAATATGCCAAATACGATCCTTATTACAGTGCAGAGGTACTGAGAGGCCCTTACGGATATCAGTTCACAAAACTACTACTTTGAGTAATAGTGGACAGCGCAAAGTTGAGAATTTGTGTCTGATGTGAGGCGTGCCTCAGTAATTCTTGCACGTATGGTGATCCCTTTGTTCCCAGTGGTGTAGGGATCATTGCAACAGCCTAGAAATCAGGAGACATTTTCAACTTTACTGACTCTCACCTAATGTCATATATTCAGTGGAAATGAATAATTGAAGAGACACTATGTAATGAAAAGGTGACATCTACATACGTTATATCGTAAAGAAACTGATGAGTTTAAATTAAACTTATTGGCAGTTCGTAAGACAGTCACAAACTTTATAAATTGTTACTTTTTCTGGGCGCTTTTTGGGGTGTTGTTACAACTACGCTTAAAAATTTTTTCTGTGTACAAGAAAAGCCCGTGAAAATCGGATGGAAAAAGGAAAAAAAAATTATAATTAGAAATACCATCATGTAGGAAATCTCTTAACTAATGATCCGTTAAGGATTATAATTTAGTAATAAGCAATGGCACGAACACAGACATTTGATAGAGAATGGAAGACAGGAAGAGAAATCCTTACTCTTCTTGTTTGTTCTAAAGATTTTGTTACAAACACACGCCTTTCAAGCAAACCTTAGACCAAAATTATAAAAATGACGTTAATTTACTATTGCGAGCGCTTTTTGTCAGTTGATAATCAGCATAATGGTATTCAGATCCTGTAATGTACATTATGTTCACAACCACAGTAAACATCTACAGTGTTGTTGTGGTCGTCAGTCCGCAGACTTGTTTGACGCATCTCCCCACGTTACCTCTGCTTCTCTCTGCTTACTTTATTCGTCCCTTGGTGTCACTATACAATTTTTACCCTACACACTACCTTCTAATGCTAAGAAGACGAATACTTGATGTCTCAGAATATGTCCCTTAGTCTCGGAATGTGCTTCTTGGTCAAGATATGCCAGAAACTACGTTTCCCCAATTTTGTTGAGTACCTCCTCATTAGCTACGAGATCTACCCATCTAATCTTCGTCATTCGTATGTAGCAACACATTTCGCATGCTTCTATCATATTGATGACTGAACTCCTCATCATCTTGATGACTGAACTCATTTCACTTCCGCACAACGCTACACACCAGACCAAATCATTCAGAAAGGACTTCCTAAAATTTAAGCCGATATTGGATGTTAACAAATTTCGTGTACCTTAAAATTATTCGGACTGTTTATGCCGTGGTCGGTTGAATTTTTTGTCAAAACCTGAAGTTTCGTCCAAGTCTGCGGAGGACATCTTCAGGGAGTCTTTAAGATTATAGATTCAACAGACACGCACTGGCTCGCTACCGACTGCCAGTTGGGCGTGCGCGTTCCCGAGCAGACGCGTGACGTCACATGTCAGTGCGTTTGGCCGCCCTCCGCTGCCGCCGATTGCCGTTGCCATCATCCTGTAGTGGACGCGTGGTGCATCTATTCTTCAGCACCAGAATCTGTATACCTTTTAGTTTCATGCCCTCTATCTTGCGATTGAATTTATCTTTATGTCTTGCGATTTCAATTGCTTGTCTCTAGAGCCTTTCACAGTATCCGCGCCGTGCGGGAGTAGCCGAGTGGTCTGGAGCGCTACGTTGCGGATCGCCTGGCCTCCCGCGTCGAAAGTTCGAATCCCCCCTCGGGCATGGATGTTTGTGTCGTCTTTAGTATAAGTTAGTTCATAAGTAGTTTGTAAGTTTAGGGACTGATGACCATGCAGTTAAGTCCCATAAGCTCAAAAATATTTGAACATTTTCTTGAACAGTATCTGCTTGTGGCCGCTAGTACTTGCGTCTCCTCTGGCTGGAAAGCATGTTCCGCAACAGCTGATCGTTCCGTTTCTCCTCTTCTGCAATTTCCCTTGTGTTCAGCAGTGACGCACTAGAAAGCTCCAAGTCTCCTGCCAGCTCCAAATCAATGGAGCTTAATTTCCTGAAGGTGGTCGAATTAAACCGAAACTAGTAGAAAAATTTTTAAAAAAATCCACTCTAGACTATATATAAATAAGAATGCTGTTTCCCATAAGTGGAACAAAAATGTTTTCAAAAATATTTGAAAAGTAATAAAAAAATATGTTTTATCAGGAAATCGTTCTTTGGGAATCCAGTAGATAGACAATTTTTATCCGTTGACGGTATAAACGGGAAGATGAGACGGGTCTACGATTATGGAGAATGTAACGTATAATTTAGCTTAAGAAGAGTAATCGCTTCTTTCAGTCCGTGCATCTGCTCCCTCTCCCATCTCTCTTTCTCTCTCTGCCTACCCCTTCCTTGAGTTGCGCCTTTCTTCTACATTCTTGCCCTTCTCACTCTGCCATCTCCTCGTCCTCCTTCCTTTTCTCTGCCCCTCTTTACCTCGTCGTACCCATTCAAAATTCAGAATTTAAGAATCAGGAACTCTTTTAAATGTTGTAGTAACTTTTGCATAAGGTCAGAAAAGCCCTTTCCAGAAATGTAAGCGAAATAATGAAGACAACAAACAACATTTTTGAGAGACTTCGTTACCTCAGTATTTTGATTTCCAAAGCTAGCAATATATTGGACCTTGAAGTTATGGCATTGTACAATGAAAGGTAAAGAGATTGCCTGACTCGAATATAATAGATTTAAAAAACAGAACATTGTGGATGACCAATTTCAGAATTAGGAAGACGCAAAGGGTACTGTTGAGGCTGTAATTTCATTTGTAAATAATTGGAAATCATAGATATTTGTGAAATCAGTACGTTTTCACTGTTTCATCTGCCCTAAATGATTGTCACCTCTATTAAGTTTGGTCTAAGATTTTTGATAACCAATCTGCCTCCGTTGCACAAGATTGGTGCGGCTAAGTTGCGAATGATGCAACCTTCATTGTTAATTCGTCCTATAAGATTCCGTGTGCTTCCAATGAGATCGATAAATCATTTACTAGTGATGTTAACGGAAGATACAATGTCACTTCATTTCTAGCTTGCTATTCGTGGTGGAAAATTTAGCACTACATTTAGTGACTGGGAAATACGGAAATAATAGTTTTAAAGTAGTAGGTTCGCCGTTTGTATCATGCTGTGGGAGATATTGACTTTACAATTGTGTGACGTAAATACCTGCGTCTTACGTAATGTTAGACTGCGATACTGGATATGAATTAAACTCCAACATAATTGTATGACAGTGGTACTCATTGTGTTGAATCATATTACGTAGAACATGACATCAAAGGGTAAAAATAGCTTTTCAAGGCAGTAATTATTGTCTAGATTTCGCATTCTATTCTTAGAATCACTTAATATCTTGATCCTATTGCTACCAGGATCACTCCCTAGGGTAATTTGAAGATTTCATCAATATTGCTCCAGCCATATTGGAGTCTATTGGCAACTTACATACATCCATTTTTACAGGCATGTTTTCTTTATGTTGATTGACTTTACAACATTTGCGAAATTCAGATATTATCTCCACATCTAATACCTAAGTTTTTAGGGTTCATTGATTTGGAGAAAGCATTTGACAATGTCGACTGGAATACACTATTCCAGATTCTGAAGGTATCAGGGGTAAAATATACGGAGCGAAAAGTTATATTCTACCTATACAAAAAAACAGACAGCGGTTATTAGAGTTGAAGGGCAAGAAAGGGCCGCAGAGGTTGGGAAGGGAGTTAGACAGGGTTGTAGCTTTTCCCCAATGTTGTTCAATCTTTACATTGAGCAGGCAGTGAAGAAGTGGAAGGAGAAATTTGGAGAGGGCTATAAAGTGCAGGGAGAAGATTGAAAAACATTGCGGTTTGCCAATGACATAGTAATTCTGTCAGAGACAGCGAAAGATCTGGAAGAGCAATTGAATGGGATGGACAGTGTTTTGAAAGGAAGATATAAGATGAACATTAACAAGAGTAAAATGAAGGTAATGGAATGCAATGTCAGAAAATCAGGCGATGCTGAAGGAATTAGATTAGGTAATGAGACAATAAAAGTAGTAGATGAATTTTGTTATTTGGGTAGCAAGATAACTTCTGATGGCCGAAGTAAAGAAGATATAAAATGCAGAATGGTTATGGGAAGAAAAGCGTTTCTAAAGAAGCGAAACTTGTTAACATACAATATTAATATAAATGTTAGGAACTCCGTTCTGAAAGCATTTGTCTGGTTGTCTCGAGTGTAGCATTGTATGGGAGTGAAACATGGACGATAAGGAGTTCAGATAAAAAGATGATAGAAGTTTTTTGAACGTGGTGCATCAGACGAATGATGATAGTTAGGTAGTTAGATCACGTAACTAATGAGGAGGTGCCTAAGCGAATCAGGGAGAAACGGAATTTCTGGCATATACTGACTACGAGGAGGGATAATTGGTTGGACACATTCTGAGACATCAAGGAATTGTCAACTTAGCATTAGAAGGAAGCGTGTGGGGTTAAAATCGTAGAGGGAGACCGAGGGATGAACATAGTAAGGAGATTCATAAGGATGTAGTTTGCCGAACGTATTCTCATATGATGAGACTTGCACGTGCGTGGAGAGCTGCATCAAACAAGTCTACGGACTGAAGACCACAACAACAACAACTAATAGTTTACCGGTGTCTACACTTGTGGCAGTTAGTACTCCATTCAGAGAAGTATGTCCTCTTTTCTGCCAACTTCCATCATATTCTTCCACTGCTTGCCTAGCAGCCAGTTTCATGCTTTCCTCACTGACCTCACATACCGTATTTTTAATATTGTAGTCAGTTTTTCTAATTTATTTGTTGGTTGACGTACGTTTATCATTGATCAAATTATTCTCCCTGGAGCCATGCTCTTGCCAACGGATCATAAAGAATAAAGTAATGCAGTATTGATTTCATAAGGGCCACTTGTGTCTGGTTTTGACGAACTCATAAATGAAATCACAGCTGAGAATTTAGTGCAAATTAAATCCAAAGCAATTGCTAGGCCTTTTCTCCCAGTGGCACTCTTACACATTTTCACACTCTGTTACTCACCGACCGCTGCACTCCAAGGACAGCCAAAGCACTTTGGAGTAAAAAAATGTAGGGGATATAAAGATCTGAAATATATGCAGAAAAGTGGGTGACAGATAGTGGGCGTGACACATAAACACACGTGGTCGGAAAATGCTCTTTAAATGCTCAAAAAAATTTCAGTAAAATCCTTTTCAGAGTACTTAAATAAAACTCTAATGTATCGGAATATGATGAAAACCGAAAATAGATTATTTTCGACGTGATCCACTGTGTGGTCCCCTTAAAAGCTACCCTTCAATCTTGGTCTAATTCAACGTGCTACCTGTAAGATACCATAAACATAAATGTTCCATTAAAATATTTAATAATGAAGTCAGTAGCTGGACTTCTGAGCCCGAAAATGTCGATGGTCCTAAAGTCTTACGTTATGAATGCGAGTGAAATGGTTCATGATTTAAAAACAATCATAGTAGATTATCACTGTTAACAGACGGAAAAAAAAGTCAGTTTTTGTTCGTATTTTCCTTCATAACTGACGGCTTAATTGGATAATTTGATTTAACCATCAGCATGAGATTTTACAAAACCGCTTTTTTTTCTGGAGAAAGTTTTATACCTTTTAATCTCCCTTATGCAGCACGGTACAGGGTAACATTCAGTAAACGTCGACTCTGTTGGATTGATCACCATGAACGTAGACTGGCATGTAACATTTCATTACTAGAGTGAACGAAGAGATATACAGGGTACGGCCAAACTTTCAGGAAACATTCCTCACACACAAAGAAAAAATACATGTTATGTGGACATGTCTCCGGAAACGCTTAATTTCCATGTTAGTGCTCATTTTATTACTTCTCTTTAAATCACATTAATCATGGAATGGAAACACACAGCAACAGAACGTACCAGCGTGACTTCAAACACTTTGTTACAGGAAACACGTGTTTCCGGAAACATGTCCACATAATATATTTTCTTTCTTTGTGTGTGAGGAATGTTTCCTGAAAGTTTGGCCGTACCTTTTTGTAACACCCTGTACTGAGAAGGTGGAAGGAATGAGATGAATGAGATGGACGGGAGATGAAGAGGTACCACCAGGAAAGGAGAACTAATGGACATGTAGAGGAGGAGGAAGATTGATGGACAGGTGTGACAAGAATAGGGAGTGAGAGAGGAACGAAATGTTCAGAAGAACAGCGACAGGTGAACAGAAAGTGGTGAATGTAGGAAATGAACTAATTGAAGATTGGAACACATAATGTAAGAAATTTTATTGTGAACTACAAATATCATTGTACGAAAAGGAGATGGATAAGAACAGGAAGAGAAGACGGAGTATGAGGAGAGGTAGAGGGATACGGAGTGGAGGAGATGGACGTAGGCGAGGAGAGGGGGGGGGGGAGCGTGGACAGTGTTAGGATGGAAGACAAAGACTAACCGAAATTCGGAATATACGTACCTGGCAAAACTCCAGCCTTCTGCTAGTACGTAACAAATAACGTGTGATGCATTTGAAAGGGAACCGTTGAAAATTACTGCCGTTAATTCGTTCCCGACACTACATAATATGTTTGGTAATGGCTGGTACTAATAAATGAACTCCTTCGCCACAGCCTTACAGTCTATCGCAGGAGAAACTCTTCAAAACGATCTTAATTTTCGAGGTAACGGTTGTCGGCAGACCGGAGTACACAGATGTGCAGCTCTGAAATGACAAGCCTGCAATTTATAGGGCGCTGCGGAAAGCTGCGGTCGTAACTCAAGTTTTACAGCCTCATAACCGTAAACGCAATTTCCCCCCGGCGGCATGCCGACAGAGGAGCGACAGCAGCGCCAGTGCCGCTAACGGCGGCCACTAGCGGCAACTCGCTCTGCCGTGCTGCTTGGCTGATGCACGTCATTTATACCAGTGAGTCACAAGCAGACTAAATTGCTTGTAAGACTTTCGCAGTGTAAGTTGTGCTATGAAATAATTATTAATGAAAAATTTGCATCCTAGTTAGCCAGTTACCTCGCTGCGCGCGCAGAATCAAACACCTTCCTAGTGATGGTGTTCGAAACACGTTCTTCATTTGGATTACTCGAAAGAAACAAGAGGCCGTTCCATTTAGCAATAAATAATGTCAATTAAATAGATTAGTAAGTGTTGTGTTGGATCTAAATTCGTGATTCATATGATAGTGTGAGTGCCTATCACTCTTTTGTTGATTTGTTGTCGCCGGCCGCAGTGGCCGAGGGGACGGATGCGCTTCAGTCACGGTCTGCACGGCCACTACGGTCGGGGGTTCGAATCCCCCCACGGGCATGGATATTTGTACCGTCCTTAGGATTAGCTAGTTCATAAGTACTTTGTAGGTTTAGGGACTGATGACCCCGTACTTAAGTCCCATAAGCTATATAAACATTTGAACATTTGATTTGTTGTCAGGGCAGTTTAATGTATATCGATGTATTGAAAAATCAAGGCATAGAAATTCCAGTTTGTTTCGTACATGAACAGAATACCAGAAAAGCTAGTCTATTGCTGAAATTGTTTTCTGTTTTGGCCCCTAAGGCGACGGGGAAGATGTATGAGTCAGTGCCGCTGGTCTGTGTACAACAGCAGCAAAGAGAAATGTAAAAATCATTAAAAAAATTATAGAACAGCCCAAGTAGGAATTCCGAATAAATTATAACACATAATTATAAATGTATCACATAAAAAGTGTTACTTACCATGGCGACCTTATTACGATCGTGACTTACAGAACTCGCATCATGTTCAAATGTTCAAATGTTTGTATAGCTTATGGGACTTAACTACGGGGCCATCAGTCCCTAAACTTACAAACTACTTATGAACTAACTAATACTAAGGACGGCACAAATATCCATGCCCGAGGGGGGATTCGAACCCCCGACCGTAGTGGCCGTGCAGACCGTGACTGGAGCGCCTCAGTCCCCTCGGCCACCGCGGCCGGCACTCGCATCATGAAAGTGCTTACTAATTATGCTGGGAAAGTCAGTATAACCTAAGGCAAAGCTGCATATGTAGAAGTCTTTTGAAAATTCTAACTGAATAATGTTTCGTTGTGCTGGTCTGTTTTCTTATGTGATCAAAAGAAAAAAAAGAATGTTCAAATGTTTGTAAAGCTTGAGGGACTTAACTGCGGACTCATCAGTCCCTAAACTTTGCTTATGAACTAGCTTATACTAAAGACGGCACAAACATCCATGCCCGAGTGGGGATTCGAACCCCCGACGGGGAACGGCCTCGCGCATCAGAGCATAGCGCCTCAATGCGCTCTGACTCTCTTTTTCTTCTTTTTTTTTTTTTTTTTTTTTTTTTTTATGGGACTTAACTACGGGGTTATCAGTCCCTAAACTTACAAACTACTTATGAACTACTTACGAACTAGGACGGCACAAACATCCATGCCCGAGGGGGGATTCGAACCCCCGACCGTAGTGGCCGTGCAGACCGTGACTGAAGCGCCTCAGTCCCCGCGGCCACCGCGGCCGGCTCTGACTCTCCGCCGCGGCTCTAAGGAAAAGCCTATTACTTTATAGTGCAATACCTAAGCTGTAGTTGGTCTTATTTCGACGACTGCAGATAGGGTTGAAAATGATCTATAATCGAGTGTACGGCGGATAAAAGAAAATGAAATGATTGGTGGGGTGAGTTTATCTGACTTGATGCTAGTGCTGGGAGAGCTAGCTGTTGGTTCTCTCTGGCTTCTTTCACCATAGGCGATCAGGCCTACCTATTCTCTTCTTAAATTTCTTTTAACAGAACCTCCTCCACAATTACTATGGACTCCGTGAACCCGTTCTTGGTTGTAAAAAGACAACGGATCACGTGAGGCGCCTAATTGCTACTCCCGCCCTGACATATTACAAGTGGCAAACGGGTCATAGTGTGTAAAGGATTTTTCCTTTGTGATTCTGTGCAGCGTACTTAAATACATTGAATTAACTAATGATTTTATTATTTATTAAACCAAATGTACTATGAAAAACTAACCACAGGCACATTAAAATGGTAATGACTGATAGGAGTAAAAAAATTACAAATTAGTCTATACTTATTACTTGTCACTGATGTAGTAACAATCACGATAAGAAGGAAAATATGCCGCGGTGGAGTAGCCGAGCGGTCTAAAGCGTCTCGCTGCGGAGCGCGCGGTTGCTCGCGTGGAGGTTCGAGTTCTCCCTGGGGCATGACTGTGTGTGTGTTGTCCTTAGTTGAGTTTACCTAGGTTTAAGTAGTTTCTAATCTACGGACTGATGACCATGCAGTTTGGCCCGATAGATTTACAAACTTTTTTGAAGGAAAATATATGAGAGAATAAAATTACATTATATCATCCATGCGGCTCTCACCTTGTCTTTCTGTAATGCCAAATACGTCATTTCTTATTACATATAATCATTTTTTACAGAGAAAACCTCAGTTTCCTTTGTAGTACAATTCAATCCAACTTAAAACGTTACGCAAAGAATTTTGTATGACGGGCAACCACAACTAAAATATTTATACATAATTAAGACACTTTCACACAGTTAATATTAGTTGGTAAAATTGTAATTGTCTGACTGAAAGTCCTTGGACCACTTAGGCTGTTTTCTTATTGGAGTCGTGGAGACCCGAACTACGGGTTTCACAGCTTAAAGTTTCATCTTCAGATGCTTTATACTATGATGGCGCTTTGACACGCAGTTGTTTCAGTTTTTCGTTCGATCAAACATTAATGTTCATACGAGCGGTCTAAAGCGCCTCGCTGCGGAGCGCGCGGTTGCACGCCGTCGGAGGTTCGAGTCCTTCCTGGGGCTTGTGTGTGTGTGTGTGTGTGTGTGTGTGTGTGTGTGTGTGTGTGTGTGTGTGTGTGTGTGTGTGTGTGGTTTTGTATGTTGTCCTTAGGTTAGTTGACCTTAGTTTAAGTAGTTTGTAAGCTACGGACTGATGACCACGCAGTTTGGTCCGATAGATTTACAAACATTTGAACATATTTTTTATATTTTATACTGCTTCATCACCTCAAACAATTGTGATGAATTGATTCATCTGCTGATACAACAGTAAATTCCACAACAGCGAAAAGTTTTAGCACCTGAAGATGCAACTTTAAGTTGTAAACCTGTAATGCTGGTCCCCACGACTCCAATAAAAAAACAGCTCAAGTGGACCAAGGACTTTCATTTAGACAATTACAGTTTTAACATCCAATTTTAACTGTGTGAAAGTGTCTTAATTATGTTAAAAATTTTCTCTTCTCTCCTCCTCAACACAATGATTCACTATCTTCAATTACGCTCTGTCCCTACAGATAAACCATCCGGTAAAAATTAGCATCTGGAACCAAAAATTACGAGATATTGAGTGGTAACATACATTTAATCATAGCACATATACAATGTTGAAATCCTTCAAGCGATACTTTGAGCGGTAGCAATGTTTGCGGCTAGCCACATGGTCAGTAGTCTCTTGCGCCAGAACTATTTTTTGAACTGTATATCCAGAACACAGCATCATACGAAAAACTGTGCTTAGTCCTCGATTCGAATGTTAGTCGTAATCACCAGGGAGTTGCGTTAACCTGTGCTATCCTGGTTCAGTGGCGTGGTGCATCTCATTCCTAATTCCACATTCCCATCTCTCCCTAACTATAAGTAATGTTCTCTTAAATTAGAACTACATTTGGAAGTTTTTACACATCTCTTAAAAAAGCAAATCTGCACAGAACTAAACGTGAATTCCACGTAAACTTCGGTTCAAATTTTCTTACAAGTCTAATATTGAATGTTAGTAACTTTAAAAGGTCCCTGGAACGTGAATTAGATACTTTTGCCTTTTTGGTTTCAACCAAATGAAGAACTTGTCCGACACCAACGATGGCAGGATGAATGAATTTGCAAGCGCACGACTTGATTGCCTTACGGGAATGCTAAGTACAACGAAACTAGTGAAACAAACCACACTTTATTATAAATACATGAAATGTACTCGCAATTACAAATAAGAGCGACATTTGCATTGGTTTCATCTTAAACATTTATTTGTCAATGGTGCTCTCTGGCATCATCAAAATTGTACAACATGTTTCACGTTTTGTCCTTGAAAGTAGAATGGTGCTTGAACGCTTGGCTCATAAATACAAGCGATGTTGCGTTGCTTTTGCCACAAGTTTCGGATTAATCTAAATCATTAGCAAACACTGGAAGCTAAAGTTACTGGATACATCTTTCTTTCGATTTAATAACGATATTGTTTCTTTCGTATATGGAAAAATGTTTATAAAGGGAAGGAGGGAGCCTTGAAGGTGATTTTTTATTCAACTGTTTTAGCGAATACTTTATTAGAACACTGCAAATGTATTGATGTTTATTGGGAAGACAAGGCCTGGCAAACCACTATGCAATGGAGAACCAGGACAGAAGAAGAAAAAAGCACCATCTCCTGTACGACTGTATAATATGCGGCGTGACAAGTTTTGGCACTACGGAGAGAAATGATTGTGTAGATTAACTGGATATTCAGGGACTTTTTCAGGACTCTGAACCAATAAGTAACCATTTCCAGATATTTTCTATGAAATACTTCCAAACATAATAATTTCTACAGCCTTAGGAACAACCTGTCGTATTTATGATGTAGCACCCATGCTCGTATTTTGAGCGCATCTAGTTACAGGCAAGAAAAGAATATTTTGAAAAGAAACAAAACGTCTGACATAAATAATGTTTTAATTTCGTGCGAATTTGTGTGTGCCGAATTAGGGGTTAAGCACGGACATTATGCATTGTATCTCTTACCAAACAAGGCATACGATATCGGTCATTTACATCTGTCCCTATCAAGTAATAACCTCTTTAATGTAATGTAGGGGCACCCATCTTTAAGGACAGGGTAACGGTCAGAGCAACCATTCGTGAAATGCGGGAGAGACGTGTTTCTGTCCCGTTCCTGTATTAAATTTTACATCTGATATTAATATTCGCAATTGTGAATACATTCCTTGTATTTTATTTGTCAACTGTAGTCGTCATGGTGTCCGTTCAGTCAGACATGAATACATATAAACTACGTTATTTGCTTTACGTTACGATTTATTATTTTTAATTGTATTCGAAAGTCATTTTAAAGACAGTGTACAGATACAGAATTATTTGGTAGTACGACACATACTTCATGAGATATGACGTCACAGCCGGCCGCGGTGCCCGAGGGGACTGAGGCGCTCCAGTCATGGTCTGCACGGCCACTACGGTCGGGGGTTCGAATCCCCCCTCGGGCATGGATATTTGTGCCGTCCTTAGGATTAGCTAGTTCATAAGTAGTTTGTAAGTTTAGGGACTGATGACCCCGTAGTTAAGTCCCATAAGCTCTACAAACATTTGAACATTTGATTTGATGACGTCACAAACATTACGATTGATGAAAAGCCATACCATCACGTATGAAATCTCTACTCAATATGTCCTGAGAGTAGCTAATAAGGTAGAGGAAGGGAAGTATTGATTGTGGCCGCCTCACGGCACTCAAGTAGATCAATGGTAAGGTAAATCAGTCAACAATCCGAAGATTGGTTTGAACACCACAGTGCTTTACTAGGCATGGTCCTGTTGGAGGTGGTATGTCGTTGCCTTCCTCCGACTTTCGAACTGACTTACCCAGCCAGTTATGGGGGGACCTACAGTTTAACGTGGGTTCCGAACGGTGCTACTCGGTATTTTTCACATGAGCAATACTGCCAGAGGTGAAAGAAGTGCAAAGTGTCAGATAAAAATCCTAGGACCCGGGAATCGAACCCGCGACCTTTGGATTTATAGTCTGGCACTCTACCACTGTGCAACCGAGGCGCACAGATCAATGGTACCACTTGAAAATTAATGCCGAGCTAGGGATTCGAAACATTGTCTTAAGCTTCGGGCTAGCAGTAGCCTTAACAACTATGCTACCCGAGAAAGCTTCCTGTACGGCCCTAACTCCCACAAGTTGCTCACTGAAAAATCTGTGTCCCCATCGTCGATGTTCTCTTTAGCTCGGCATTTCAGTTTCCACCACGAAGGACAACGTTATTACATCTGCGGTCAAGCATTTTTTTTTTTTTTTTTTTTTTTTTTTTTTTAAAGTAGGCACGTGGCAGTGTACGTACGTAAGCAATTGGTTCCTGTTACTGCTCACTGCATATATTGAAATCGCGAGCGTCAATCGTAAACACATGAGCAACTACCGCCTGAGTGGCTGCGTCACTGTAATACGCCCAGCGTCGACAGTCGTGGAGTAACCTGTGCAGACAACGCTGTTAACTGTTGGGATGGAAAGGAGATTTACTACTGCTGAATATGCGGCATTCATTTCATTTATGACGAGGCAAATGGTGTTGTGAGGACTGCTGCGAATTTATCTAGAACACTTTCCACAACGACGACTTCCAGAACTAAGACATGTACTGCTCTTTACCAAAGGTTTGTGTCATTGTAATTCTCTACTTGTACACGATTATTTTGCATTTATTTCTTAATAAAGTATAGTAATTATCTGTAACTTTTAAAAATTTCGTCTGTATGTGAAACGTATCTTCTGTTCTGACAAGCATTCCTTTTTTTTTTTTTTTTGTTACATCATGACAGAATAAAACTCACGGGTATGTATTGAATTTTCTTAGCTTGAGAGATAATGGCAGAACCCAGAGGCCCACAACGCGCCGCTCATACATTGAAAGCTGAGGACAGTCATTGAAAGCTGAGGACAGAATTCTGGACCGCATCCACCAAGTGGGTGTATCCCACATTGTCGTTCATCGCCCTTTGGAGAGGAGCGTCTGCGGCCTTACCACATTCAATGCGTACAAACATTGGAAGAACAAGATTTTCCTCCAAGGCGTGTTTTATCAGAGTGGTTTTTGTTACACAGTGCACAGAATGATTTTGTCAACAAGATACTCCTCACAGATGAAGCGTGTTTTACTCGCGATGGAATAACCAATTTCGATATCTGCACACGTGGAGTGCCCACAATCCTCATCACGTATGATAGTTGTTTCAGTGACGATTTACCGTAAATGTGTGGTCGGGTATGCTTGATGATTACGTTATGGTGCATGGTAATTATTATCGAACGCTTCTAGAGGATACACTGCGACCAACTTGTTAGAAGATATTGTTAGGAATTCATGTGGTTGCTCCACGAAGGTGCTCAAGCCCACATTGATACAGAGTACGCAGATTTTTTGGTTAGATGATCAGGTTCACATCAATGCCCAGCATGCAGCCTTGATTTTTGCTTCTGCTCCAAATGAAGAAAATGATTTATGCTTAGCAAGTTAAGGATTTTCGATGCTCCCAAAACTATAATGCAAATCTACATGTCTGTTAATGAGTGGGAGAAAACTGTGTTCACTGTCATGAGGCCTGTGCAAAATCGAAGGGTATTGTTTAAGAGGAAACAGAGTAATTTGAGTTTCATTTTCTTGTCTGTAAAAGGAAAATTAACTGACTTTAATTCTTTGTCGGGTGTATCGTAAAACATGGAACTGGTTGATTCTAAGTTATGCACAATTACTGTGTAACTGGTTAATTTGTACTAAGAAAAACACCTTTTCTTTGATATTAGTTTTTCTTTACTACCACGACCTTCATAATGGCACTGTAAAATAGAGAATGTTTGTTCTTAATTTATTGCTTGTGATAGATGAAGTACCCGTTCTTGACAACCCAGTGGCTGTTCGAACTGCTTGTTTCAGCATGTCCGATGTTTACATCTCTCGTCGCGTAATGCATTCTTGCTCGCTCTCTTTCACCCTCAGGTGCGTGCTAGCAGTGCGGATGTGCCACGCGGTTACAGCGCTCTCTTGTGTATCGTCAGTCGACAATGTAAACAAAAATACATTTGTTTGTAATCTTCTCGGGTTTGCAGCCGGATACTAAAGTCAACTTGACACTAATATCAAATGCAAGTGTCAAGTTGACTTTAGTATCCGGCTGCAAACCCGAGAAGATTACAAACAAATATTACGCCGGGAAAACCTTTGTGATCACAAAAATACACCCATCATCAGTTATACAAATATTGGTTTTCCGCCTTACCTGGAAAATTATATTACTGTTGGACGTAAATTTAAGAGCTATGGAGTCGTAAAGATTTATCTAAATAGAAACTAAACCGAAGGTGGCAGACAGACGGAAATAGGTGATGGACTAACGCACGAAAGTTTACAACGCCTCGAGCTGAAACGAATTTGGCGTAATTACTCTTTCTTTATCGTGGAGATAATCTGTGATAGTGACACTCTTTCAAATTCTGAAGGTAATGGGGTAAAATACAGTGAGCAAATTCTTTATTAAATTTTCTGCGACCGGTTTCGGTGCTTCACTACACCATCTTCAGGCCCCCGTTGTGTGAATGTTATTAAAAGTACATTTGAACTGGGGAGCCATTAAAGCCATTAAACCCAGAGAGATTTTGGTCATATGTTAAATATACTAGGGGCAAAACACAAACAATACCCTCACTACGTGATAGTAATGGCGATCATGCCGATGACAGCACTACTAAACATAGCTTTTAGAAACTCATTCACCGAAGAAGACGAAACCAATATTCCAAATTTCGAATTACGAACAGGGGCCGTAATGATTAACGTAGAAGTAGATACCATCGGAGTTCTTAAATGTGATTTGCATAGTATCTATGTAGATGTAGTAACGTTTAGATATGCTTACATACCCATGTACAAAAGTCTGTTGGAAAAAAAAAGTGGCAACGTAAGTGACCGAAAACTGGGAGGGGGGTGGATAACAATTATAATTATGTAGTTTGTCACTGTATATCAATATGCCAGAGTAGGGTTAATCCTATGCGAAGACTTGCCTTCTTATATGAAGCCAAGGCAACACTAAGTTGACTAAACCTATGTGTCAACAAAGGTAACTAAAAACGGGGATGGGCGAGGAGGGGGGGTGGGAAGGGAAAAAAACAGTTATGTGGATAGGCATTTTAACGACTACGTGATAGAGTAGATATTATCTAATGTAAAAACAATTATATGAAGGCGAGGTAACACTAAGTTGAAAAAAATGTGTCAACTTAGATGATTAAAACGGTGAGGGCGGTGATTGGCGGGAGATGGGGAGGGGAAAAGGCATTTATGTTAACACTCTTATCACGGCTTCGGTTGGTTGGCTTGTAATTGGGTTTAAATTGTGACTTGTAAACTGTGGATTTCGGCTTAACATTCACAGTTTGTAGCGGATGTATGGGCTCTAAATTTTGTCATCTCAGTATGAAATTTAAGTTGGTAGACCTGGTACTTCTTTCGTAATTAATAAAAATTATATCTTCCTTGAATTTTTCACACTGTAAATATTGGTTCTGTGCATATCTTTAACTTAAAGACTTTTCGTAATGTTTGAGCATGATATTCCGTTCCTCAGGGGCTGATATTTAATAAACTGAAAAAGTTTATTCCAGTAAATGTAACACCCAGAAGATGGCCACTTGCAATAGTGGCCGAAACGTCGGTGAAGTGTTTGATATTTTGACGATGCGGTCCAAAACCCAGAAGAGTTTTATATACAATGGCAACGGCCGCGGAAGCCTTCGTTTACATTTATTCCGGTAGTTCAGACAGTTTGAAGCCAGTTACAAAAGATATTATTTGTGCCTGATACTTTTTCTATTGAATTATTCTTTAGTAAGATTTCATTAAAAGTTTCTCCTCACCAAAACTGTTAGATATTTTTCATTTACACATTAACTGATTTCTTACGAACTTCACAGATATTGTTATATGTTCACTTTTGGAATAATCTTGGGCAATATTAGGGAACTAAAGATATTGAATAACTGTTCAAGACTGTGTTAAAAGTTTCACAGATTCTCTATTTTGAAGTTACTAGTTACAACCAAATCACTTTCACAGAAAACACTTCGTAAGTTCACAATGCGTAACTATTTTCGTAAAAGACTCACTTACATTAGTCTCTGGATCCTATTACATTGAATGCGACCTTTAATTCTTCCAGATAAGTTTTTTAAATGTCATTTCCTTAAACTTGCAAATAAGTTCGAATTAAAATATTACGAATATTAATCAGTTTATTAACGGGAGGAAAAAGTTTCTAATTCTTCCTTCCTAGCCTATCCCGATCAAAGTCCAAAGATATTTTACGCATTAGCGTATGATCACGATACGAAAGTTTATATTAAGAAATAAATATTTTATCTGGTTCCTTTTGTATCTTGGAAGTAAACCCCGTATGATATTTTGAAAGTAATCACGGAGAGATCTAAGCACTGAATACCGAGAGATCTGAACTCAAAGCGAGATAAGCACATAAAAATCTAAGCATTAAGGAAACTCAACACATAGAAAGTTAATCACATAGAGAGCTAATCACATGGAGAACGAGTAACTCTACTGCGGGTACTATTTATAATGGCAATCTGACAAATGTTCTCTGACATACGAGATGTTTTGACCTACTTATTCCCTGGATACTAAAATTCTGAATTACGCTGATATAATTTGAATTTACTAATATTTTTGAAAAATGAGAAATCTCTGCCTCTTAACAAATAATTAAAATTACGAAATGATGAAAAATGTTGGAATATGGTAATTCTAATTCTATGGTCGCGATGTGGTGTTACACTCTCATTGCACATCCACATGCTAGAGGAGGGATCATATAATGTAAAAAATAGCTGTTATATGAAACTCGGGTAACACCAAATAAATAAAAAAAACTATGAATCATAATAGGTGAATCCAGCCGTAAAATTTGGGGTCTCCTCAGAAAATTAGGGAATGCTGTACATTCCAGCTCCAAACAGAGTGCTGTTAATCGTAATAGAATAAGCTCAGTTGTGCTTGGAAACTCAAAGATCCACGTCCCTATACAACAGAAAAACGATCTTAAAAGACTCATGGCTGAAGCACTGAAGAACTGCGCCAAATAGTCAAACATTGTGAGCACCATCTCTGAAGAAGAGCTGATAACTGCAATAAATGACATCAAATCAAGGAAAGCAGCCGGACCTGATGGAGTCTTACCGGAGTTTCTAAAGAACTTAGGCCCAAGAGCACGCACATGGCTCTGCAGATTTTTCTCCACCATACTTGAGACTAGAAACATCCCAAACAAATGGAAGGAGTCGAAAATAATAGCTATCTTGAAGCCTGGAAAGGACGAGAGAGATCCCAAGTGCTACAGACCTATATCTCTGCTGTGTGTTATGTACAAACTTTTCGAAAAAATTCTCCTAAAGAGAGTGACTCACCTAATAGATGCAGCAGTACCCGTGGAGCAATCCGGTTTCAGGTCGAAGAGGAGCTGCTGCGATCACGTCCTGGCACTAACCACGCACATTTAACGTTGTTTTCAGAACAAGAAAAAGACCGGTGTAGCATTTATAGATCTCTCGGCTAATACGACACAGTATGGCTTAAAGGATTATTGTATAAGTTGCTACAGTAGTCAAATGTAAGAAGTCAGTAAAGCTCTTCTATAATATGCTATCCACAAGGAAGTACAGGGTACACATTAACGGAAAAACAAGCAAAGCCCGCATAATAATGGACTCCCACAAGACTCTGTGCTAGCTCCTTTACTGTTTAATTTCTACATCTCCGATATGCCAGAACTCAAATCACGGAATTTGCATATGCCGACGATCTGGCCATTGCCCTGCAGGGTAAATCATTCGAACAATTAGAATCAGGTTTAAATTCTGTTTTGGTGCAGCTTCATATCTACTACAGGACCTGGCATTTGAACCTTAATGCATCAAAAACAGTAAGCACAGTGATGCATCTGAACAAGAAACAAGCAGAAAGGAAGCTGTGCTGAAATATAGCAGACCAGAACATAAGACACGAAAGAGCACCGAAATACCTGGGTGTTAAACTGGATCGCAGCCTAACGTTCAAAGAACACCTGCATGACGGTCAAAAACTCAGATGCAGAGTCAATATCATTTAGAAACTCGCAGGCTCTACTTGGGGAAGCAATGCTACGACACTTCGCACTTCCTCCATGGCTCTAATCTAAAGCGTTGCGGAATACTGCGCACCTGTGTGGGCTAACAGTTCACACGTCAACAAAGTAGATGTTCACCTAAATGACACCTTGCGAACAATAACTGGATCGTTAAGACCTACTCCTACACCATGGCTCACTGTGCTGGCAAATATTGAACCTCCGTCACTCCGCAGACAACATGCAATCCAAAGAGAAATAGAAAAAACTGCTGCTGACATCACACTTCCCATACACGCTGATCTACATGGCCCGACAAGATTAATGTCTAGAAATCCCTTCTGGAACCACTCGTCGAACAATCGGAACACCGTAATAGAATGGAAACACCTATGGCAGCAAGCAAATTTTTACAATGGACACCTCATTAAGAACCCGGCTGATCGTGTTCCTGGTTTCAACCTCCCTCGAAGAACCTAGGTGGGATTAAACAGAATTAGAACCGGTGTTGGGCGGTGCAAAGAGCTGATGTCCAAGTGGGGCTACGTGGACGATCCTCTGACTGCGGCGAAATACAGACGATGCAGCACATATTTGATTGTAAAATTCATGGTTTTCAGGACGGTTCGCTGCAGGATCTGCATAGACTTACAGATACTGCCATTTCTTGGCATTATAATTTAAGAGTTTCCATTTAGTTGTAAATTATTTTGACAAATTTGTGTTTCCTTTAATTATTAATTGATAACTCTTTTCATAAAGAATAATGTTTTGTTAGATTTGTATGTTAATTTAATTTCTCGTTCTTAATGTGTATAGTACTGTAAGGCATCTGGCATATAAAATGCAAAATAAATAAATAAATAAATATAAATGATGTGGAAAAAAGTAGATAGCCGCATTTTAAGATATAATTAACACTAAAATTCTTGAATATCCGTCTCCAGATCGCTTATATTTTCTAAAACATGACCGGTTTCGAGACAGCTGCCCATCTTCAGATCAAAATTTTGAAGCTACAGAGTAACCTGTCCTGTAATGAACGAATGTTCACAGTCGTCGTAGTCAGATCAAAATTTTGAAGTTACAGAGTAACCTGTCCTGTAATGAACGAAAGTTGACAGTCGTAGTAACGACTGTGAACATTCGTTCATTACAGGACAGGTTACTCTGTAACGTCAAAATTTTGATCTGAAGATGGGCAGCTATCCCGAAACCGGTCATGTTTTAGAAAATATAAGCGATCTGGAGACGGATATTCAAGAATTTTATTCATATAACGGTCGCAATAACTCCCTGGAGACTAATAAGTCTTGCTTTGATATAATTAACACTAATTTGTTACATAGTGAACTTATAAAACGTTTATTGTTGGACAATAGTTGTATCATACGTAAGGTAATGGTAAAGCAGTCAACAATCCGAAGATTGGTTTGAACACCACAGTGCTTTACTAGGCATGGTCCTGTTTGGAGGTGGTATGCCGTTGCCTTCCTCCGACCTTCGAACTGACTTACCCAGCCAGTTTATAGGGGGACCTACAGTTTAACGTGGGTTCCAAACCACGGTGCTACTCGGTATTTTTCACATGAGCAGTACGGGCAGAGGTGAAAGAAGTGGAAAGTGGCAGATAAAAATACTAGGACCTGTCGGGGATCGAACACGCGACCTTTGGATTTGTAGGCTGGCACTCTACCACTGTGCAACCGAGGCGCACTATGACATATTTATTGCTTAATGTTTTTAATACATGACTATAATGCATTTTTTGATTAATAGTATTATTATTGTTGTATTGGTCTTGTTCGGCTAGGGGCCTGAAGATGGTGTAACTGAAGCACCGAAACGGTCGCGAAAAATGAGCTAAAGAATTTCTATACAGCTGCTGGTAGTTCCATCCACCTACAAAGTGTAGCTTAGTCAGTGTAGTGGTCACGCCGAGAGAACCCAGAAGGCCAGCCGGGTGTGGGTGTCGGCAGCACAAAAGCGCCTCCCTCGGCTTCCTCCGGTGTCAGGAGCCAGCAGCAGAGTCCAGCAGTCTGGAGGGCCGCCTTTGTCGCCGGGATTCCCTTCCGCGCCCGCGGCCAGAGCGCCCTCAGCAGGACGCCACTGGAAGTGCTGCGTGGGCTGGGGCGGGCGGCCCCCAAGTTGGCCGTCGCAGGCGCGGAGTAAGCGCCAACTCAGCCCGGAAGGCGCCGCATCCGGTGGCCTCCAACTCTGCGCTGTCCGGCTGCGCACTAGGCACGTTCAGCTGCGTGTGGGATCCTAACTGATTCCGCTGTTTTCTGAGCACTTTGCGGGTAATATCACTGGCAACTTGACGCAGGATGTATTTTCTAACAAGATGGCTACAAAGTTATTTACTTATTTCTTCGTATCAGATGGATTAATACTAAGTATACTTTTACAAAAAAAAAAAAAAAATCTCACTTTAGATTTGTAGTTTTATAAGTTTTGCAAACATTTTGGACCAAAATAATAATCGAAATAATAATTAATTAATTAATAAGAGTGTCTGAAACCCTTGTAGGAAAAAAAAGAAAAAATAGGTAATGGCGGGTTCCAAACCACTGACCATCAGCGTCACAGTCCAACACATTGCCCACTACGCTACAGCTAACAGTTCGGAAACGCGTTCTTTAATCTTATACTGTTCACGGCCGTTGTTAAGGATGCTAAAATGGCATTTGTAAACACTAGATTATCATTTGTCGTACGAAGAACGACGTCTTTTTGTTAATTCTTCAGTGCGCCATTGATTTTGAAATGATAACGTGTAAGTTACAATAAGAAAATCATCAAATACGCAACGCAAGATGGCGTATGCCAGAGACAGTTCTGGGCGAGGAATGTCACGTGACTTCTGCGAACGGCTGGTTTTTGTTAATTTAATGGAGGGTGTCAAAACTTTGTTATTTTTGTAAATATCTCTGAAACGATACGAGATATGAAAAAAAAGGGAACAAAGTTTCTTCTCTATAAACTCATTTATTCAATTTTCGCGTCAGACTACGGTTTATTTGCAATTAAAATTACATTACAAACGGCCTTTTTTTGCTATTACTAACGTATTTATTGTCAGAAATATTTCAAAAAGTGAGGTTCTGGTCTCTGGTAGCCAACAATTACGTCTGTAAAATTTGTTGCCGATCGGATGAACTGTTCGAGCTAAAAAGTGGGAACACCTTACAGCCGGCCGCGGTGGCCGAGGTGACTGCCGGGCGCCGTGGCTCAGCGCGCCCGGTCAGAGGGCTAAACGCCCTCTGTAATAAAAAAGCTGAGCCAAGAACACAACGAACAAATACGAACAAACATGAACAGCGTCCGCAACGAACAGAACTACCAATAGAGCAAAAAAAAAAAAAAAAAAAAAAAAAAAGTGACTGAGGCGCTCCAGTCACGCTCAGCACGGCCACTACGGTCGGGGGTTCGAATCCCCCCTCGGGCATGGATATTTGTGCCGTCCTAGTTAGTAAGTAGTTCATAAGTAGTTTGTAAGTTTAGGGACTGATGACCCCGTAGTTAAGTCCCATAAGCTTAACAAACATTTGAACATTTTTTGAACACCTTACAGCCAGACAGACATCGTCAAATCGCCGTTATTTTTGCAAATACCTCTGCAACGATGAAAGATATGAAAACATCATAGAGCGAAGTTATAGAGAATTTTCCCCTCTACCAATTAGGTTCTCTACGAATTAGGTCATTCAATTTTCGTGTCAGATGAACGGTTCGTTTGCAATTACAAGTATATTAGAAACGGCTTCTTTGGTATTACTACCGTGTTTTTTGTCCGAAAAATTTGAAAAACGGAGGTTCTGATCTCTGGCGGCCTACAATTATGTGTGCAACATTTGGTGTTGATCGGTTGAACGGTTCGTCTTAAAAACAGGGAACACGTTACGGACAGACAGACAGACATACAACCCAAAATCGCCGTTAATTTTGCAAATATCTCTGAAACGATATGAGATATGAAAAAAAAACATTACAGAGCAAAATTGTAGAGAATCGTCTCCTCTACAAATTCGGTTATTCAATTTTCGTGTCAGGTTCATGGTTAAGCCGTTATTTTCATTAAAATTTCAAGCTGTCATAAGACGATCGTAAAGGCCCACAGTTAGTGTCACTACCGTAGCGTAAAGTGGGCCAAATGAAACTCTTACTTGATTATATACATTATATTCAGACCAGACATTGTGGATTTTGGAGGCGATCTGATAGTTTTATTGTCTTCACAATGAAGAGCCAAGATCGCACATCAATAATTTAATCAATGAGGCTGGTTTCGGTGAATTGTGTCACCATCATCTGGTCATATATATATATTTTGCAAGCTGGTCATTTTGTTAAAAAGTGAGTATAACATGGCACTTAGTCACTATATAAATAATCCAGAAGTTAAAAACATGACAGCTTACAGCTTACAGCTTACAGCTTAACTTCTGTATTTCATGTATAGTGACTTCAGTGCTATGTTGCACTTATTATTTTATACCCGTTCTTTAACAAGATGACCAGCTTGTAAAAAAAAATCGCACTGACGTGTGTTATGGCCCACTTTAGATTTGTAGTTTTTTGAGTTCTTATAAACATTTTGGACCAAAATAGTAATGTAAACAATAAAAAATTAATTAACAAGAGTGTCTGAAACCCTTTTACGAAAAAAAAAAGGTAGTGACGGTTTTTGAACCACTGACCTTCAACGTTACAGGCCAAATCATTGCGCACTATTATTATTTATTTATTTTTTGATCTACGGGTAGTTCTCTATGTTGCGGACGCTGATCGTTTTTGTTCGTTCTTGTTCGATGTGTTGCTGGCTCAGATTTTTTATTACAGAGAGCATTGAGCCCTCTGACCGGGCGCGCTAAGTCACGGCGCCCGTCAATAAGTTGTAATTGAGACTTGAACTCAGGTCGTCTGTGCGACAGTTCGCTACGGCCAACACTTAGCAGTTGCGTTCCTTAATTTCATACTATTTATGGCCGATGTTAACTGATGCTAAAATGGCATTTGTAGACACTAGATTATCATTTGTCGTACGAAGAACGACGTGTTTGTGTTAATTCTTCAGTGCGCCATTGCTTTGAAATGACAACGTGTATGTTACAATAAGAAAATCATCAAATACGCAACGCAAGGTGGCATATGCCAGTGACAGTTCTGGGCGAGGAATGTCACGTGACTTCTGCGAACGGTTGGTTTTCGTTAATTTAATGGAGGGTGTCAAAACTCCGTTATTTTTGTAAATATCTTTCAAACGATACGAGATATGAAAAAAAACATAAAGGAACAAAGTTGTAGAGAATTTTCTCAACTACACATTCGTTTATTCAATTTTCGCGTCAGACAAACGGTTTATTTGCAATTAAAATTACATTAAAACGGCTTTTTATGTATAACTAACGTATTTCTCGTCCGAAATATTTCAAAAAGTGAGGTTCTGGTCTCTGGTAGACAACAATTATGTCTGCCGATCAGTTGAACGGCTCGACCTAAAAATTGGGAACACCTTGCAGACAGACAGACATCGTCAAATCGCCGTTATTTTTGCAAATATTTCTGCAACGATGCAATATATATATATATATATATATATATATATATATATATATATATATATAAACATTATAGAGCGAAGATGTAGAGAATTTTCCCCTCTACCAATTAGGTTCTCTACGAATCAGGTTATTCAATTTTCGTGTCAGATTAACGGTTCGTTTGAAATTACAAGTATATTAGCAACGGTTTTTTTTTGTAATACTACCGAGGTTTTTTTTTTTTTTTTCTTTTTTTTTTTTTTTTTTTTTTTTTTTTTTTTTTTTTTTTTTTTTTTTTTTTTGACCGAAAAATTTGTAAAAGGTAGGTTCTGGTCTCTGGCGGCCTACAATTATGTGTGCAAAATTTGGTGTTGATCGGTTGAACGGTTCGTCTTAAAAACAGAACACGTTACGGACAGACAGACAGACATGCAACCCAAAATCGCCGTTATTTTTGCAAATATCTCTGAAACGATACGAGATATGAAGAAAACATAACAGAGCAAAGGTGTAGAGGATTTTGTCCTCTACAAATTTGGTTATTCAATTTTTGTGTAAGATGCATGGTTAAGCCGTTATTTTCATTTAAATTTCGAGCTGTCAAAAGACGATCGCAAAGGCCCACATTTATTATTACTACCGTAACCTAAAGAAACTCTTATTTGATTATATACATTATATTCAGACTATACATTGTGGAATTTGGAGGCGATCTGATATAGTCTTCATAATGAAGTGCCAAGATCGCACATCAATAATTTATTCAATGATGACCAGTTTCGGTGAGTTGTGTCACCATCATCTGGTCACATATATATTTTACAAGCTGATAGTTTCATTAAAAAAATGAGTATAAAATAATTAGTGCAACATAGCACTTAGTCATAACATAAAAAGTACACAAGTTACACACATGACAGCTAACAAAATATATTTATATTTTGTAAGCAGTCATGCTTTTAATTTGTATATTTTTATATAGTGGCTTAAGTGCTATGTTGCACTTATTATTTTATACCCATTCTTTAACAAGTTGACCAGCTTGTAAAATATATATGTGACCAGATGACCGGTCGTCATTGAATATATTATTAATGTGCGATCTTGCCATTTCATTTCTTAAGACTATACATTGTATTCAGTCACACTCTACAAAACTGTCCCTATTACTTTTGCCCAGAAGTTGGCGACAAAAATGTTCAAATGTTTGTTAAGCTTATGGGACTTAACTTACAGGGTCATCAGTCCCTAAACTTACAAACTACTTATGAACTACTTACGAACAAGGACGGCACAAATATCCATGCCCGAGGGGGGATTCGAACCCCCGACCTTAGTGGCCGTACTGACCGTGACTGGAGCGCCTCAGTGACCTCGGCCACCGCGGCCGGCAGTTGGCGACATCCGGGGCAATTTCTGTAGCCTGAAGGAGATTTTGTACTGTGCGTGTTTTAGGGTACCAACTACACTTCAACAAAAGAGACGTCGTCTGGATTGCACCACACTCACACAATTGGGGCTCGATGTTGAAACCCCACTTCTGTAGGTTGCCTTTACCACTTGGCCGTAATCTGTTCAGTGATTTCCAAGTACTCCATTTCTGCATGTGACCAGGTGTTAGTTCTTCGCTAGGTGTCAGCCATTCTTCGGAGCGAGTGTAGCTTACACACCACATGGCGATTCGGGATTGCTGAGGTCTTCCATTAAGAGCCTCTGTTGTTCTGAGGAAACTTTTCTTAGATTTTAGTCTTCGAGTAGCTGTTCTCTATCCATACAGAGGGTGAGCCTCAGATGTTTCCACCCTCTCATTTTTTGCTGCAGCCTCTCGACGAATATCAGGAGGGACAATACCAGCAAGACGGAACGGTTTGCTCAACGGGGTAGGTCTTAGACATCCGGTAATGATGCGACAGATATCGTCGAAACCAGCCTCTATCAGCCTGGCGTGACATAACTTGTACCATACTGGGGATGCATATTCGACTGCAGAGTAACATGGAACAATGGAAGAGCTTCTCGCAGTATTGGGATGTGGCCCCAAATAGTGCTCGTTATCTTCCTTATAATATTATTTCTAGCTGCCACTTTCTGCTTAAAACTCGAACAGTGTTTCTGTTGAGATGACAATCAAGGGTTACTCCAAGATATTTTGGCGTGATTAAATGTTCTAATGTAGTTTATTCCCAAGTAATTTTGTTTCCTAACGAGCAAATAATAGCGTTGCCGGATGTACATCCGATGTGTCTAAGCATGGGAAAGTTGAATTTAATGCCGAGAAATATGGCAACGGCATGGAAGGAACGTAGGGTGAGAAATCGAGGTGAGGCGTATGCCCCTCGATACTTGGTATGTACCCGGACAGACAATGAATCACTTACCACCACAAAACCCCTGTTTTTCTTTTTTTTTCTTTTTGTAGAGAACGTTAAGGATAAATTTGGAGGACATGTCAAAGATGCGATCTTGCTCCGTTCTCATTACGACGTAATCCCCACCGCAGTCACGAGCATTGCTTGCCTGTGACAAGCTGGGTGATGTTCCCGTAACTATCACTCCTCGTAAGAGCCTCAACATAATACAGGGTATTAAATTCCATGAAGACCTTTTGTTGCAGACTGAAGATGAGCTATGCAGGCGAGGCGGCCACCTTATTCGGCTTATTTATAGGGGTCCGCAAGAAAATAGGGTCACTATCTGTGCATTCATGTTGGTCTTCGAGGGCGATTCCTTGCTTGAGAAGGTCAAGGTTGCAATATCAAGCACTAAATTCCTTTACGCGCTATTTTAAGTGCTGGAGGTTTGGGCACATGTCCTCCAGATGTACTGACAACTTCACCTCCGGAGAGTGTGGACGTGCGTCACACCCCAATGTCCCTTGCGCACCTCCTTCATTCATTCTGAACTGTGGACAGCATCACTCCCCTTGCTCGCCCACCTGCTTTGTTCTGCATAAAGAAAGAAAGATAAGCGAATACGAAACCCTTGAGAGGCTATCTTACTCGGAGGCTAAGAGGAAGTATGAAAAACTGCATCCAATCAGCATGAAGACATCTTTCACTGCAGCCGCATCATCGTCTACATTCATACCACATGTCCAGCCGGTACTAGTGGGCTCCTAGTCCCAACCATCAACATCTGCCTCCTTGGCCGATTGGAGCATCTCAAATGCCGTGCCCCCAAAGCCCAAACTTTGGGAGTGGTAATCCCTTAACCAACGGAGGCATTGGTCCCCACCCTGGAGTCAGAGTCACAACAGCCTCTGGCTCTGGCTCTTGGCACTAGGAAGTGTTCGCTTGGATCCCTTCCCTCTAAGGTCTCTCCCGCTTAAACAGCGGATGCCAGTGAAAAGCGGAAAGTACCGCCAACTGGTCGTAGGGCTTCACGCTCCTCCTCAGTCCAGGAGACTGAGCTATCAGGGCCCTCCCAGCATGAGAAACGTAAAGAGAAGCAAGAAACAAAAGAAGTAGCCACCAAAGCAGAAGGAAACGCAGGTAGCCACCGTGCCACTAGCCCCCTCCACCTCTGAGGGAGATTCATGCTTCTCCCGAGGACCTCGTTTCGGGAATGCTCCAGAAATGATGAAGCAGACGCTTCGTTACTGGTGGACGCGAGTGATGGTAAGTTGTAATGAGCAACATCTGATTCATGACTTCGCAGTTGTCAGATAACGTCGTCCTCCAAAGGAACTGTGTCAGTTTTTTCTCCCACTTGTCTGAGCAAAGACAACTTTTGAGGGTAACACATACTCTCTGCATTGTCCTCCAGGAAACCTGGTTTCCGGAAATGCGGACCCCTGTCCTTCATAGCTACAGGGGTATTACTGCAACCGCAGTGCATATAACAAGGTCTCTGGTGGAGTGTATGTATATGTCCTTACCTCTGTATATAGTGAACTTGTGCCCCTTCGGACAACGTTATAAGCAGCGGCCGTCAGGGAAAGGACAACACTGGAGATCACTGTGCAGTCTCTACCTTCCCCCAGCTGGCGATGTCACTTTGAATTTTTTGGCTGCGCTTGTTTTGCAACTCTCCCCACCTTTCTTGGTATTGGGTGACTTTAATGCCCATAACAACTTGTGGGCCGTCGCAGAGTTGTCGAGAATTTACATTCTCAACTGTACCTGTGCCTCTTCAACACTGGTGTCTCCACACATTTTAGTGTGGCGCATGGCACGTTCTCGGCCATTGATTTGTCGATCTGCAGCCACAGCCTTCCGCCGTCCATCCATTGGAGGGCTCACGATGACTTATGTGGTAGTGATCACTTTCCGATCTCTTTGTCACTTCCACAACGTCAGTGTCAACAGGCCCTCGTAGGTGGGTTCTACATGGGGCTAACTGGGAGGACTACACCTCTGCTGCCATCGTTGGCCATCCCACATTCGACAACATCGATGTGGTGGTCGAGCTACCATTCCCCGTTTTGTCACTGTGTCCTCGGTGGAGGACAGAACCGTGGTTGTCGCTTAAGATCGCTGAGGCTATTTTAGACCGGAGGCATTACGGTACAAGAGGCATTACTCTATAGAACACCTAGTCGCCTTCAACCAGCTCCGTGCCTGAGCCCGCCGACTTATCAAAAGACGGAAACAGGAATGTTGAGACGGTACGTCTCTACTACTGGGACAGGTGTCTCCACCTCCCAGGTATGGGACAAAATCCGGTGCCTAAAGAGATACCAGACACCAGCAGGAATCCCTGGTGGAACAGTATGTACAGACCTCCACAATTTTTCTGAGGCCGTTGCTGAGCATTACGCTCGCGCCTCTGCCTCTGTGATTACCCACCAGCATTCTGTGCGTTAAAGGAGCGGGCAGAATGCCAGCCCCTTTCCTTTACCATCCGCTAAATGTTCAACTGTTTGTAAAGTCTATGGGACTCAACAACGGGGTCATCAGTCCATAAACTTACAAACTACTTATGAACTAGCTAATCCTAAGGATGGCACAAATATCCATGCCCGAGGGGGGATTCGAACCCCCGACCGTAGTGGCCGTGCAGACCGTGACTGGAGCGCCTCAGTCTCCTCGGCCACCGCGGCCGGCTTACCATCCGCCTCTCTGAGGCATGTAACGTGCCATTTAGCGAGTGAGAGTTTTGTAGTGCTCTTACACAGTGTCCCGACACAGCCCCTGGGCCTGGTAGCATCCATAGCCAAATGCTGACACACCTATCAGCGGAGATCCAGCGTAATATCCTTGCTCTCTTCAACCACATCTTGTGCGACGGGGTATTCCCATGGCAAAGGCCGGAAAGCATAATCATCCCGGGTTTCAAACCCTCGTCATGTGGATTGCAATCGGCCTATCAACTTGATCAACGTCTTGTGTAAACTGTTGGAACATATGGTCAGTTGGCGGCTGTGCTGGTTCCTCGAGAATCGGGGCTTACTGTCTCAATGCCAGAGCGGTTTCCACTGAAAACCTGGTATATCTCGAGTCCACAATCTGCACAGCCTTTTCCAGGCGCCAACATCTGATAGCCGTGTTTTTCGATATGCACAAAATGTATGATACGACCTGGCGACACAACATACTCACTACTTTACATGGTTGGGGTCTCCTGGCCTCCTCCCTATTTTTATCTGAACTTATTCGCTTTCCGTACCTTTTCGTGTTCAAGTTGGTGCATCCCATAGCGCCTCTCATGTGCGGGAAAGGGGGTTCCTCAGGGCTCTGTTTTTAGTGGACATTAATGGCTTAGCGAGAGCAGTTGGTTCGTCAGTATACCGTTCTCTCTATGCTGACAACATCTGTATCCATTTTAGTTCCTTCAGCACCCAAGTTGCTGAACGCATACTGCAGGGCCATTCGGAAGGCGCAATCATGGGTTCTTGCCCATGGCTTCCAGTTTCCCGCCAGCAGGACAAGTGTTATGCACTTCTCTCAGCGTCAGACTGTTCACCCTCAACACCACTTTATCTTGATGATCACTTACTTGATATAGTGGAAACCCATAGATTTTTAGGGCTAGTCTCTTACGCCCAGCTGACGTGGCTTCCCCACATTCGTCAGCTGAAAACAACTGGAGAAAATTCAGTAAATGAAACAGGCAGACTGTACTACAGAAGACTAAGAAATTAGATTGGCAGGAAGTGCAAAATATTTAAGCAGGAATGGTTAGAAGGCAAATGCAAATTTGTAGATGAATGAATAAATAGAGGAAAATGGATACTGCCTACAGGAAAAGGGAACAGACATTCGGAGACAAGAAAAGCAGCTGTATGAATAATGAATATAAAGAACTTAGATGTCAAACCAGTTCTCAGCAAAGAAGGAAAAGCTGAAAGGTCGGAAGAGTATATAGAGGGGCTCTACAAAGGAAATTAACTTACAGACAAGATTGTAGTAAGGGAAGAGGAAATAGATGAAGATGAAAATGAAGATACCCCTCCCCCCCCCCTGAGAGAGCATAGCCCTAAAAGACCTAAGTCGAAACAAGACCCCTGTTGTAGACGACATTCCCTCAGAATACTAAAGTCTCTGGAAGAATCAGACATGACAAAACTATTTCACCTGGTGCGTAAGATGTACGGGACAGGTGACGTACCCCCGGACCTTAAGAGAAGTGTAATAATCCCCATTCCAAAGAAAGCAGGTGCAGACAGGTGTGAAAATTACTGAACCATCAGTTTAATACGTCACGGTTGCAAAATATTAACACGAATTATTTAGAGAAGGATGGAGAAGCTGACCTCGGGGAAGATCAGTTTGGATTCAGGAGAAATGTAGGAACACGGGAGGCTGTCCTCACTTTATGGTTTATCTTAAAGATATTTTAAGGAAAGGGAAACCTACATTTCTAGCCTTTGTAGATTTGGAGAAAACTTTTGACAACGCTGACTGGAATACACTCTTTCCAATTCTGGAAACAGCAGGAGTAAAATATAGAGAACGGAAGGTTATTATCAACATGTACAAAAACCAGTTATCAGAGTTGAAGGGCATGAAAGGGCTGCAGAGGTTGGGAAGGGAGAGTTAGACAGGGTTGTAGCCTTTCTCCAATGCTGTTCAATTTGTACATTGTGCAAGCCATGAGTATAAAGGAAAGCAAGGAGAAATTTCGAGAAGGAATTAAAGTTCAGTAGGAAGAAATATAAACATGGGGTTTTGGCGGTGACATTGTAATTATGTCAGAGACAGCAAAGGACCAGGAAGAGCAGCTGAACGGAATGGACAGTATGTTGAGAGGAACGTATAAAATGAACATCAACAATAGCAAAACAAGGGAAATGTCATGCAGTCTAAGAAGATCGGGGGACGCTGAAGGAATTAGATTAGGTAACGAAAATAATAACGGTGGTAGATGAGTTTTGTTACTTGGACAGTAAAATAACATGCGATGGTCGCAGTACAGAAGATATAAAATGCAGAATGACAATGGGTAGAAAAGCATTTTTGATAAAATTTGTTAACGTCGAATATTAATTTAAGTTTAAGGAAGTCCTTTCTGAAGGCATTTGTGAGGAGTGTTGCGTTGTATGGGAGTGAAACATGGACGATAAACAGTGTGGACAGGAAGAGGATAGAGGCTTTTGAAATGTGGTGCTATAGAAGAATCCTAAAGATTATGTGGGTGGATCGCGTAACTAATGAATGGTACGGAACAGAATTGGGGTGAAAACGAATTTCTGGCATACTTTGACTAAAAGAATGGATCGACTGATAGGCCACAGACATCAGGGAATCGTGAATTTAGCGTTGGAGAGAAGTGTTTGCGGTAAAAGTCGCAAAGGGAGAACAAGCAGATCCAAATGGAAGTAGTTTGCAGGTGTTATGAGGAGATGAAGAGCCTCAGGATAGAGTAGGGTGGAGAGCTGCATCAAACCAGTCTCCGAACTGAAGACTACAACAACAGTTGAAAACACAGATCATCAAATAAGTGGAATACCTAAAATCGCTTTATCACCTACCGAAAGACGATGCTGAAAATTTAATTTTCCAGTCCCTTTAATTGTTCTTACTCGGTTGCAATACGAGCTAGAGAAAACAAATAATAACATTTTCACATGTTTATAGAGTTCTTGAACTAGCTAACACTGAGGACGGCACAAATATCCATGCCCGAGGGGGGATTCGAACCCCCTACCGTAGTGGCCGTGCAGACCGTGATTGGCGCGCCGCAGGCAACCCTGTCACCGCGGTCGGCAAATAATAACAAGATAATATCCATAAATAACGAGAGCTACAGCATTAGGAACAATAAATCTGACATACCTCAAAGATAAGTGGTTTCACATTTACACTGATGCTTCATCAATGGAAAAACAAGGACAGGTGTGTGTAGGAATGCAAGGCATAATTTCTGTTAAAACAAAGTTTAGGGCAGCCCTCTCAAATTTCGAAGGTGTAGTTGATGTCCTCAGATTCGCAATAAATCAGCTAAATAATCTGAAGACGTTCAACAAAAGAGTATTATTTTGTTATCCAAAAACAGCAATCAGCAGATGTTGATACACAGGATCCAAAAATTGTGCCATTTAAAGTAATTCAAGGAATAATTAAATCGCTACAACGAAAGTATAAGAAATTGACATTTCATTGGATACGATAACACTGTGGCTTGGATGGTAATGAGTAATCTGTAGTCAGAGAGAGCACAAAAAAATGAAATCGGGACAACGAGACTGTCCCATTTTGTAGTGCAACGTATCATTGGTAACATATTCCAAAGACTGTTAAATCATGAGATTTTCATGCCAGGTAAAGATCTAGAAAAACTTTACGGATATTTAGTACCTGATGTTCGAAGAAGAGAAACAGAAGCCATATTTAACTTGACTACTGCATTATAGGGCTGCAAGTTCATCTTGCTGTCTCAAGAATGTGTTCTGCGAGATACGTTTGGTCCAATAATTAACAGTGAGCATATAAAATAGTGCTCAGAATTAACTGATTGTAATTCAGACTTAATAACACTGAATTGTGAAGCAAGAAGGGGAATGGCAATAAGTACCATAACATTAAACAAATTATAATACCTCAAATATCGATAAGTAACGAATGAAAACTATATATTGCAGGAAACTGTTCGTTGCTGCTATATAAATAAATTGCGGAGATTTTCAGGCAGGTTAAGTATAACCGTGGAATAACCTTACCGATAAAAAATATTCAAATTGTAACGGAGACGGCCGGGCTGACGTCCCTGCTGTAATATATACCAGCCACCATACGCCGGGGAAAGTTATTCCGATATGTGCCACAAATTTTCATCCGGGTTTAAGGGATCACTGCAAGCCCGGGTGAAACTAACGGGAATTTAAAATTTGTCACCGGTGAGGCTTAGAGAGTAATATTGCCTTTAAAGCTGAAAATACGACACACGAGTTCGCATTTAAATCTCCCTGCTTAGGTAGCTTCGCACGTGAATTCAATAGCTCGCCAGGACGATACGTATATGTCTGCGTGAATTCCGTTTCAGGCGTCTCGTATTCCATTTTCCAAGTAGCTTTTATTTCACGAATTTTCTCTAGCAGAACACCTTTCAGTCTAAGAACTATCGCTCAAATATTTCCTTCTCGATGGGCTATGGGCAATATCCATGTTGTGTTAAGAGTAAAACGAAATATTTTTGTCAGGTAGACAACCTCAAGCCGTCGTTTTTCTCTTCAGTTACTTTGAATGTTATTAATTCTAGAAATTATTTTACTGTGCCATTTTTCCTATTTACTATTCCACTTTAGAGACTTTGAGGACAAGACAGCTTTAACGATGTATCTTTTAACTGCAAATGCCATGTATGTGGACTGTCCTACACTGAATTTTGAAACTTCAGTATCAACAGATTTTTAAACGCATTTGACTGGAGTGACGCATTGAACAGGAACGAAATAAGGAGTTCAGACAGAAAAATTATATCGAATTTTGATATTTAGTGCTACAGGAGAATGCTAAGTAATCTATGGGAAGATCGTGTAACTGATAAAGAGATACTCCACAGAATTGTGGAGTAAAGAAATTTCATGCATATTATGAGAAAAAGAAGGGATCGATTTGACATGTTTTTAGACATTAAGGAATCGATAAATTGGCATATGAGTGAATTGTATGTGGAAGAGCCAGAAAACAATATCAAGAAGCACGTCACAAATTGGGAACAAAAGTTATATTTTGTAAGAGTTGTAAATACGGAGAGTCAAAACTGTTTAATAGATATCAAAAGTATCCATTTTTACTCAACGTTTATTTACACCATCCTCAGTAATAACTGAATTTTCCATTTCTACCAGAAGCACCGATCGATGTGGTTAACATTCTGGACTCGGATTCCGCATGATGGTGGTGAAAACCCGTCTCCGATAACCCAGTTTGATGTAACTTCCTGGCAGATTAAAATTGTGAGCCGGAACCGGGACTCGAACCTGGGACCATTGCCTTTCGCGGACAAGCGCTCTACTACTTTTACTCTGCAGCGGAGTGTGCGCTGATATAAAACTATCATATCAGTGCACACTCCGCTGCAGAGTGAAAGTTTCATTCTGGAAACATCCCCTAGGCTGTGGCTAAGCCATGTCTCCACCATATCCTTTCTTCCAGGAGTGGTAGTCTTGCAAGGTTCGTAGAACAACTTCTGTGAAGTTTGTGTAGTAGGAGGAGAGGTACTGGCAGATGTAAAGTTGTGACCCGACATCGTGAGTCGTGTCGGGATAGCTCAGTTGGTAGAGCGCTTGCCCGCGGAAGGCAATGGTCCCAGGTTCGAGTCCCGGTTCCGGGAGTACCAGGGAGTTTCATGTATTTTCCGAAATCAGTCTAGGCATCTCCTTCTGCATAAATATTCTTGAAGTGCATGGCAGAGGTTTCATTTCTCTGCAGTTCCATTCTCTAATAGCTCGGAGGAAAAGGAACATCTAAACCTTTCTGTTATAGTTCTGTTTATTATTATGATAATCCGGTCTCCCTGTGTAGGTGGGTATTAACAGAAAATGTTCGCATTCGGAAGAGAAAGTTGGTGAAAGAAATTTCGCAAATAGAACTCGCCGCAACAAATAACGCCTTTTGTTAAAATGATTTCCAGCCCAACTCGTGCATCATTTCCATTATAGACTCTCCCCTATACCGCGGTAATACAAAACGAGCTGCCCGTCTCTGAACTATCTCTAACTCGTCCGTCAGTTCCATCTGGCGTGGATCCCACAACTACCGTTATTGGTATCAGAGTGTGTTAAACTGTGTATAGGTCAAAAATGATCACCCGGTACTACTGGCGTAACATTAAGGTTTCTTAATTCTAGGTGGCCAAAAGGGATGAAATTTTGGTGAGTTACACAACTCTATTAATGATTAATGTCGCGACAGGGTTTCGTCCGACAAAACGGACTAGCAAGCTGACCAATACTGGAATACCTAGCAGAGAATGTATTGTTATCCGTGGTTTTTACCTTAATCAGGAACAATGTCCAGTATTTTGTAAGACCGATAAAATCCTCAGAATTATACATTAATGCCGGCCGCGGTGGCCGAGGAGACTGAGGCGCTCCAGTCACGGTCTGCACGGCCACTACGGTCGGGGGTTCGAATCCCCCCTCAGGCATGGATATTTGTGCCGTCTTTAGTTGTAAGTAGTTCATAAGTAGGTTGTAAGTTTAGGGACTGATGACCCCGTAGTTTAGTCCCATAGACTCTACAAACATTTGAACATTATACATTAATGTTCATAAGAAACAGAATACATTCACAGAACATATTTGCAGAACATGTTTCTTCTACATCTAAATAAATAATCTGCAAGTTACAAAGAAGTACATGGCAGAGGTCTCATCGAACAGCTTTTATCATGAAACTTCCTGGCTGGTTAAAATTGTATGCCGGCACCGGGACTCGAACCTGGGACCTTTGTCTTTCGAGGGCAAGCGCTCTACAGACTGAGCTATCCCGACACGACTCACGATGCCTCCTCACAACTTTACTTCCGGCAGTACCTCGCTTCCTACTTTCCAAACTTTACAGAAGCTCTCCTGTGAACCTTCCAAGACTAGCACTCATGGTAGAAAGGATATGGTAGAGACATGGCTTAGCCACAGCCTAAGTGATGTTTCCAGAATGAAACTATCGCTCCGCATAATTTTAATCTGCCAGGAAGTTTCCCATTAGCGCACACTCCGCTGCAGAGTAAAAGTTTCATTCCAGCTTTTATCATACTTCTCTACAGTTCCATTCTCGAATAGCTCGGGGAAAAGGAACAAATATATCTTCCTGTTTTCGATCTCTCTTATTTTATTATAGTGAACATGGCTCCCTATGTATGTGATTACTAACAATATATGTTCGCATTCTGAAGGGAAAGCTAGTCAATTAAATTTGCAAATAGACCTCGCGCAAGAAATAACGCCTTTCATTTAAAGATTTTCATCCCAACTCGTGCATCATTTCCGTGACACTCTCTCCCCTATATTGCGATAAGACAAAACGAGCTGCCCTTCTCTGAAGTTTCTCCTGAAATTTCTCTAAATCGTCCGCAGTCCCACCTGGTGTGGATCCCACAATGCGTAGCAATACTCATATGTTAAAAGGTGGTGTCTTTTTGACAACTTATTTCTCAATTTCCTAGTCTCTTCTCTGTCTTCATTCTTTCAATGACTGCTGATAGCCGGCCGCGGTGGCCGAGGGGACTGAGGCGCTTCGGTCACGGTCTTCACGGCCACTACGGTCGGGGGTTCGAATCTCCCCTCGGGCATGGATATTTGTGCCGTCCTAGTTCGTAAGCAGTTTGTAAGTTTAGGGACTGATGACCCCGTAGTTAAGTTCCATAGACAATAGAAACATTTGTTTTTGACTGCTGATACGTGTTTATTCTACGTGATAATTTTAATAATCTTTTAGGCAGTATCTTAAGTACAATTGTTTCATCTTCTAGGAATTCTGCCAATGAAATGTAGCCTTTGGTTCGCCTTCCCTAAAATATTTCCTATGTTGCTTTCCAATTTAAGTTGTTTCTTGATTGTCATTCCTAGGTATTTAGTTGAATTTACGGCCTAGAGATTTCACTGATATGTCGTGTAAATGTAGTTTAAGGGATTTCTTTTAGTAGTCATATGGATGACCTCACAATTACCATTATTAACTGGAATTGCCAGATTTTGCACCATGCACATATCCTATGTAACTCATCTTGCAGGCCGGCCGAGGGGACTAAGGCGCTTCAGTCACGGTCCGCACGGCCACTACGGTCGGGGGTTCTAATCCCCCCTCGGGCATGGATATTTGTGCCGTCCTTAGTTATAGCTAGTTCATAAGTAGTTTGTAAGTTTAGGGACTGATGACCCCGTAGTTAAGTCCCTTAAGCTTAACAAACATTTGAACATTTGATCATTTTGCAGTTGCATTTGATCTTCACAACAGTGGTGACTTTACTAACCGATAAATGACAGCATCATACGCGGACCATCCAAGAGAGCTACTCAGTCTGAAATCATTCATAAGAATAAGGAACAACAGGGGCCATATAACACTTTCCTGAGGAATGCTACGTTTCACTTCTGTTCTGCTCGATGACTTACCGTCAATTACAACTTAACGTGTTATTTCTGAAGGAAATGACGAATCCAATACCACAACTGTGGCGATATACCACAATCACGCAATTATATTAGAAGACGTTTGTGAGGTAGAGTGTCAAAAGCTTTCCGGAAATCTAGAAATACGGAATCTATTTGTCAACCCATGTCGGCGGCATTTCTCACTTGATGTGAGTAAAGAGCTAGCTGTGTTTCACAAGAATGATACTTACTGAATCCGTAATAACTACGGTCAGTAGGCCATTGTCTTGGAGGTACCTCACAATATTCGAGAAAAATATATGCTCTAAAATGTGCTGAACATCAACGTCACAGATATATGCCTGTTATTCTGCGGATGACTCCTACTGCCTTTGCTGAATGTTGCAGTAACCTGTGCAACTTTCCAGTCTTTGGGTAAGGAACGTTCGCTTAGCAAGCGGTTGTTTATGATAGTTATGGGGCTATTGCATTAGCATACTGTGAAAATAAATTGAATTTGTATACAACTGATGAATACTTCTTTTAAATTACACATGTTGGAAGCTGTTATTCACACGAATTCTGGAGTATTTGAGTCGTTTTCTTTGGCGAAGGTTTTTCGGAAATCTTGGTACAGCAATTCTGCCGTCATCGGTAGCATCTCTGCTGCTATCGTGTAGTGAAGATAATCATGGTTCATTAGTATGATCTGAAGATATAAACAGCATTTCAAACACCTCAATTTATCATGTGTCCTATTGCCTAGTACGCACAGGAGCCATGCTAACTAATCTCCGTGAGTGATGGGAACGCCGCTTATCTACGTGAATGGCTTCCTGTTCCTCAGCGATCCATGTTGCATTTCTCGTGGTTCCAGTATTCAGCTAAGGTAGTTGCCACTGGGTGACAGCACTCCATTCTTCATTTCACCATGCCACACACCCATTTCGTACAGGCGACAGATTTAGAGACACGACAGGCCAATGCTAGATCCTGTGACGATCCTGTGACACAAAGACGGCACGTGTTAGCGTAGCACCGTGTCTAGCTCAAAAATGGCCTGTCGTCCAGGAAGGATATGGCTACGGGGCACAATGTCATTCCCGCTAGTCACATGATCACAGTGCCGTGGACACAACCGAACTGAGATTCGTGGTTGTATGCAGTAGAATCCGACAGCATAAGAGTCCGATTTGTTGGTGCACTCCTGGAAAGTGAAAAAAAGAACACCATTAATTCGTCGACCGGGCAAAAGGGAATTTTATTGACATATTCTTGAGGATGTACGCAACACGCTACCACACAGACAGAGTCATACGCTCGTGATTACAGTCATCATAGCGTGCGCAATGCCAGCCTTAGCATCGTGTATACCCTCTTTTAGCAGCAATGTCAGCTGTAATTCTATCATGGACACGATCGTAGAGGTGCCTAATGTGGTCTTCATCTGCATCTACATGGGATACTCTGCAAATCACATTCAAGTGCCTGGCAGAATGTTCGTCGAACCACCTTTATACTATTTATCTCAAATTCTCGAATAGCACACTGGAAAAGATAGCACATGAATCTCTCCGTTCGAGCTCTGATTTCTCGTATTTTATTCTGATGATCTTTTCTACCTATGTAAGTGGAAGTCAACAATACATTTACGTATTCGGAGGAGAATGTTGGCAATCGAAGTTTCGTAAGCAGCCCACGCCGCAGCGATAAGCGCCGTTGTCGTAATGATTCCCATCACAGATCCTGTATCATTTCCGTAACGTTGTCTACCCTGTATTGTGACTATATAAAACGAGCTGCCCTTCTTTGGACTCTTTCGATGTCCTACGTCATACCCACCTGATAAGGATCCCACACAGGGCAGCAATACTCCATAAAACGACCGACAACCGTAGTGTATGCAGTCTCTTTAGTAATTCTGTTGCATCTTTTAAGGGTTCTGCCAATAAAACGCAGTCTCTTGTTCAACTTTCCCACGACATTATGTACACTTGATAGCAAAAGAAGGTGTATCACTGCTGAATGCAACCCAACTAACGTAGCTGTGTTGCGGGTACCCTACACAGAAAACCTCTGTGGAGTACAGTCGTTCGACTATTCACAATCGGTACCATAAGAAGCAGTAGAGAACATTCCTCCTTATGGCAGTCAGTCCACATGTAATTCAATAACGTCATACAAAAAACATTAGAATACAAGTTATTAGAGACGAGAAATCAATGTAATTTCATTATAATAAGTGACAAATCGGATAACTTATCAAACTCATTCAGTGACACAATGAGTTTTTATCGTGCTCTGAATTTGAACGCACTGTTGACAAAAAAAAAGGTTGCGTTTCTGATCGAGACTAGATTAGGCATAAAGAGAAGTACAACACTGACGCTTTCATTGGTATCGGTTGACGAGGCCCATGTCCGAAGCCAGGAATGTATGGTAAACTTTAGCATTGCACCAGGAATTGCATAAAGTTCAACTCATTGGTGTCAAACATCATAAAATTGTGGAATAGAACGCAGTACCTATACGAATCGTTAACTAAGCACGGTCACACGTCAGATATTAAATAAATTCACAGACAGCGCTATGTTTCAACTTGAAACTACGATACAATTGACTTCTGTTGCAGCAGGGATTCAACCCCGGCTCTACGCAAGGAGATGAAACACTTGCTGTTCTCACAATTAGCGGGATGTGTTCAAGTGTTCAAATGTTTGTTTAGATTATGGGACTTAACTACGGGGCCATCATTCCCTAAACTACTCATGAACTAGCTAACACTAAGGACGGCACCAGTATCCAAGCCCGAGGGGGGATTCGAACCCCCGACCGCAGTGGCCGTGCAGACCGTGACTGAAGCGCCTCAGTCCCCTCGGCCACCGCGGCCGGCTCCCGCACATCCCGGATTAGCCGTGCGCACTGCAGCACCGTCGGGGGTGTTTGTGTTGTCCTTAGGATAGTTTCCCTTAGTTTAAGTAGTTTGTAAGCAACGGACTAATAAATAATGTTGTGCTGCCTGGGACTCCAACCCCGGGCCTATTTTCAGCGTTGACCTCAGACGACTATATAACAACTCTCCCAATCTCGTTTACTAGTAATTAGGATTGCGCCGTTCGTAGAGACCTGGAGGGGTTTGGCATTTTGAGGAAACAACGAAAGCTAATCCAACTTTGTTGTAGTCAGTAGCGAATGGATATGTGTAATGTTGATTTGTAACACACCAGAGGCTTAAATTCTTTTCACGGCGCTACTGGAGGTGGAGAGGGGGACGTCTGCGATTGTTAAAACAGTTACCACAGCACAAATCAAACCATATCACAGCTGTTACAAGCTAACATCATCTCGGCCAACTGCCGATTTTCATATGTTGTAGTATAATGTTTTGTCAAAATGGAGAGCAGAACACTTCGTACGATAAGTAAAATAGTTCGTCGGTATCTGTCTACGTAACAGTAATTTCTTGGCCGCGCTGTCTGAGGCATCTTGTCGCGGAGTGGCGGTGGCTCCAGACACAGGTTCGACTCCTTCCTCGGGCATGGGTAATGTGTGTGTGTGTGTGTGTGTGTGTGTGTGTGTGTGTCGTCCTTAACGTAATTTAAGTAAAGAAGCATGTAAGGCTGGGTAGGGACTGATGACCTCAGCTGTTTGGTCCATTAGGAACACAACAAAAAATTATATACGGTATATAGTGTAAGGTCACAGATGGTGACCTTCCATCTGCGGGTTGATTACAGAGATATGTACTCGTATTATACTTGTAAAGTTTTGTATATTTTTGTGATTTGATATTTTAGGTATTTCTTTACTTGTTCATTTCATGTGTGTTATCTGTTTCATTTTTAATGTTAACTGAATATTTTGATTGTACATATGTAAATATGCTGTTAAAGATTTTATATATGAATGTAAGCAGCGCGCTCTACTGCGCCACTATATTGTTGATGATGAGGCAGTCGGTGAGAGACGGAGTCTTAGTGTGAGTCACGAGGCATGCGGACACTGTCCGCGTGTGTACCGCTGTGTTCGGTTCGTCGCGTGCCATCGCCGGTACGAAAACCGCGGAACGTTTATTCACGTATATTGGAAGAAAAAGTGTTCACAGTGAAAGTTTATTTTGAAATGTGCGTGAGTGCCATTTATCGAAACAGTGTCTCCAAGTGTCTGACTCGGTGATCGCGTCGTACGGGTGCAATCGTGTCGCGCGTGTTAAAACGGTACTACGGAACGTGTCTATGTCGACAGACGATTCGTGTATCGCGGAACTAACACAGTCACGTGAATGAACATTTAGTGAAATAGTGTGAAAATAAGTTCTGTCTCGCAGCAACATCATTGTCAACTTGACCACTGTATGGATGTATGTCATTGGTGATTGATTTTTATGTGAAGATTATTTGAAGAAACGAATGCTACAGATGAGTACTACATTGTAACTTTTATGTTAGAATATACGAGTGAATTAAAAGTTAACAAAGACTTTCCTATTAATACCTAACAGACCTTGTATGAATTAATTTGCACTAATAATAAAAAAGTCATTGGAAAATCTGATAGGAGTGCGAAAGGTTAACTGATGAGGACATATCACCTTCATTCACTGAATAACGATTTAGTTTTAACGGAGAAAACTAAATATTTTATGCGCTAGAAATAGAGATCAGTGATTATACTTAGAATTTTGATCAAACAATAATAAACAATATCATTTATTGTAATTCTTCATGCTTTCCCGGCGAGATCTTGACATTTTGGATAAACGGAATTACTGCCGGATGTATGCGTCGTTCTGGCACAATATTTCGGCCGCGTAACTCGCTGCCTTCTTCAGCTGCTACCTGAGACTGCCGTTTTTGGAGGACCTGGTCCAGTATTTATGCCCAACAGACGCTAGGCGATCTGTCTGCGGTCTGCGCCCAGCTGGCGCTGCTTGTAGGGTGTTGTCTCTTCTCTGGCGTTCCGTCGGACGTCCGCGCCCCAATCGGCCGCCATCTGTGGCAGCGGCAACTCTCTGAGGCCTCTCCCACGTTGGCTGCTCCCTCTGCGGTCCGCGCCCGTCTGGCGCTGCTCCTGAGGTGTTGTGGCTTCTCTTGTGCTCCGCGCCCATCTTGTCCACCATCTGTGGTCGGTGCAGCTGTCAGAGGCCCTTCTGGCGTCAGGCGCTCTGATCTTGGTCCGTGCCCACCTCGCGCCTCTCCTGAGATGTTGTGGCTGCGCAGATGCTCCAACGGACGTCCACGCCCACCTTGGCCGACATCTGCTGCTATAACAGCAGTTTTAGGCTCCTCCTGCATTGGGCGCTCCATTCGCGGTCCGCGCCTGCATGGCGCTTCCTCTGCGGTGTTGAAACCTCCCTGCTGTTCCGACGGACGTCCGCGCCCAGATCGTCCACTATCTGTGGTAAGGGCAGCTGTCTGAGGCCCTTCTGGCGTCAGACGCTCTGATCTTGGTCCGTACCCGCCTCGCGCCTCTCCTGAGGTGGTGTGGCTGCACAGATGCTCCAACGGACGTCCGCGCCCGTCTTGGCCGACATCTGCTGCTATGGCAGCTGTTTGAGGCCCGTCCGTTGTCAGGCGCTCCATTCTCGGTCCGCGCCCGCCTAGCGCCACTTCTGAGTTGTTTCTACTTCTTGTGGAGTTATTTGGTCCCTTCCGCTGGGCCTTGACAAGTTCCAGAGCCGGACTCCACGCTGTACTTAGCTGGTAACCGCTATCTCGGTTTATTAGGTTGTCAGTGACCTTTAGTTCGATGGCCTCTTTATGATGCTGTCCCAGAATCTTGGGGTCTGTGTCACAATTTTGGTTTTGTCATAGTCCATTGTGTGGCCATACTCTACACAGTGCTCTGCTATGACTGACTTGGTTGCCTGTCCGAGTCTGGTGCACCTCTGGTGTTCTTTGCACCTTATATTCACCGTCCTGATGGTCTGGCCGATGTATGACATCCCGCACTGGCACGGGATGCTGTAAATGCCTGGTTTACCAGGTCATCTTTCACACTTCCCAGCATTGTCCCAATTTTGGCAGGTGGGCAGAATATGCTCTTAATATCATACTTCATAAGTATTCTGCTGATCTTCACAGAAATAGGACCAGCATATGGTAGGTATGACACCTTCTTTGCCTCCTCCGGCTCCTCCTCTGTATCCTGTGGTTGGCTGGTTGTATGAAGTGCCCTCTGGATGTCTCTGGAGGAGTATCCATTTCTGCTGAAAACCAGCTGAAGGTGTTCAATCTCCGTGGCAAGATTTTCTGGATCTGACAGAGTTTGGGCCCTGTGCACTAGAGTTTTCAAGACTCCATTCTTCTGTGCTGGGTGGTGGCAGCTACTGGCTTGAAGATATAAGTCAGTGTGGGTGGGTTTTCGATACACACTGTGCCCCAGAGTGCCGTCTGCCTTCCTCTTGACCAGGACATCCAAGAATGGGAGCTGCCCATCCTTCTCTAGCTCCACAGTGAATTTTATACTCGGGTGGCATGAGTTTAGGTGTTCCAGGAACTCCTCCAGCTTCTCCCTGCCATGGGGCCGACTGACAAATGTGTCATCAACGTACCTGAAGAAGCACTTGGGTTGATAAGTGGCTGATGCAAGTGCCTCCTCTTCGAACCTTTCCATGAAAAGGTTGGCTACCACTGGTGATAATGGGCTGCCCATTGCCACTCCTTCCGTTTGCTCATAAAACTGACCCCAGTAAAGAAAATAAGTCGAGGTCAGTACATGCTTGAACAAGTCAAGCAGGGCACTCATCAGGACAAAGCCCGCCAAATGCAACATCTCGAGCAAGGAGAGAGCGGCACTCAGACAACTACGCGAGGACGACAGCATTGTAGTTCTGCCAGCTGATAAGGGTAACTCCACAGTCATCCTAAACAAGTTGGAGTATGAAAGCAAGGTGCAACAGCTTCTTGAGGACACTGCATACAAACCTCTAGGGGGTGACCCCACAGAAAAAGTGGACAAGAAGACCCGGATGTTGCTGAAGGAGACAGGTCTACCCGAACAGCTCATCAAGAAACTTCAGGCCAAAGCGCCTGTACCACCTAGACCCTATGGACTCCCCAAGGTCCATAAGGAGGGAGTCCCTCTCCGACCTATTGTCAGCAACATCGGTGCAGCAACCTACCCCACTGCACAATACCTGAAGAAGAAACTGGCACCATATGTGGGTAAATGCACCCACCACATTCGTAACTCGGAGAACGTCCTGCAACGCCTGAGGCAGATACACACTGTGGACTCAGACATCTTGGTCAATTTCGATGTGGTGTCGCTCTTCACGCGAGTGCCCCTGACTGACTCACTCAATCTCATTGGGGAAAAGTTCGATGGTGCCCTGCTTGACTTGTTCAAGCATGTACTGACCTCGACTTATTTTCTTTACGGGGGCCAGTTTTATGAGCAAACGGAAGGAGTGGCAATGGGCAGCCCATTATCACCAGTGGTAGCCAACCTTTTCATGGAAAGGTTCGAAGAGGAGGCACTTGCATCAGCCACTTATCAACCCAAGTGCTTCTTCACATTTGTCAGTTGGCCCCTTGGCAGGGAGAAGCTGGAGGAGTTCCTGGAACACCTAAACTCACGCCACCCGAGTATAAAATTCACTATGGAGCTAGAGAAGCATGGGCAGCTCCCATTCTTGGATGTCCTGGTCAAGAGGAAGGCAGACGGCACTCTGGGGCACAGTGTGTATCGAAAACCCACCCACACTGACTTATATCTTCAAGCCAGTAGCTGCCACCACCCAGCACAGAAGAATGGAGTCTTGAAAACTCTAGTGCACAGGGCCCAAGCTCTGTCAGATCCAGAAAATCTTGCCACGGAGATTGAACACCTTCAGCTGGTTTTCAGCAGAAATGGATACTCCTCCAGAGACATCCAGAGGGCACTTCATACAACCAGCCAACCACAGGATACAGAGGAGGAGCCGGAGGAGGCAAAGAAGGTGGCATACCTACCATATGCTGGTCCTATTTCTGTGAAGATCAGCAGAATACTTATGAAGTATGATATTAAGAGCATATTCTGCCCACCTGCCAAAATTGGGACAATGCTGGGAAGTGTGAAAGATGACCTGGTAAACCAGGCATTTACAGCATCCTGTGCCAGTGCGGGATGTCATACATCGGCCAGACAATCAGGACGGTGAATATAAGGTGCAAAGAACACCAGAGGTGCACCAGACTCGGACAGGCAACCAAGTCAGCCATAGCAGAGCACTGTGTAGAGTATGGCCACACAATGGACTATGACAAAACCAAAATTGTGACACAGACCCCAAGATTCTGGGACAGCATCATAAAGAGGCCATCGAACTAAAGGTCACTGACAACCTAATAAACCGAGATAGCGGTTACCAGCTAAGTACAGCGTGGAGTCCGGCTCTGGAACTTGTCAAGGCCCAGCGGAAGGGACCAAATAACTCCACAAGAAGTAGAAACAACTCAGAAGTGGCGCTAGGCGGGCGCGGACCGAGAATGGAGCGCCTGACAACGGACGGGCCTCAAACAGCTGCCATAGCAGCAGATGTCGGCCAAGACGGGCGCGGACGTCCGTTGGAGCATCTGTGCAGCCACACCACCTCAGGAGAGGCGCGAGGCGGGTACGGACCAAGATCAGAGCGTCTGACGCCAGAAGGGCCTCAGACAGCTGCCCTGACCACAGACGGTGGACAAGCTGGGCGCGGACGTCCGTCGGAACAGCAGGGAGGTTTCAACACCTCAGAGGAAGCGCTATGCAGGCGCGGACCGCGAATGGAGCGCCCAATGCAGGAGGGGCCTCAAACAGCTGTTATAGCAGCAGATGTCGGCCAAGGCGGGCGTGGACGTCCGGTGGAGCATCTGCGCAGCCACAACATCTCAGGAGAGGCGCGAGGTGGGCACGGACCAAGATCAGAGCGCCTGACGCCAGAAGGGCCTCTGACAGCTGCACCGACCACAGATGGTGGACAAGATGGGCGCGGAGCACAAGAGAAGCCACAACACCTCAGGAGCAGCGCCAGACGGGCGCGGACCGCAGAGGGAGCAGCCAACGTGGGAGGGGCCTCAGAGAGTTGCCGCTGCCACAGATGGCGGCCGATTGGGGCGCGGACGTCCGACGGAACGCCAGGGAAGAGACAGCACCCTACAAGCAGCGCCAGCTGGGCGCAGACCGCAGACAGAGCGCCTAGCGTCTGCTGGGCATAAATACTGGACCAGGTCCTCCAAAAACGGCAGTCTCAGGTAGCAGCTGAAGAAGGCAGCGAGTTACGCGGCCGAAATATTGTGCCAGAACGACGCATACATCCGGCAGTAATCCCGTTTATCCAAAATGTCAATATCATTTATTATTTTGTAAAGGAGTCATATTTTACATTATCTGAAATTATAGTGGAAAAACATTGTTTATTATTATTTGAGAAGTGAATAAATCAATAATTTAAGTAACTAATTGAAAACTGTTTAGTTTTATAACTCACATTGCAGCTTACATTTTTTACGAATTGTTTAGTTTTAAATAAAATTCTGATTTCCGACATGGTCATTGCGATCCCAGATTGATCACAACCCTTTAATTAGACATTAAATGAAAATAAGTTGTGATGTAAAGAAGTAAACCACAAAGGAAATATATGGAGTCAGTTTGACTCCATGTCTGTGGTGCCATAACACTAGTTTATTTTTATGGATTCGGGTTAACTGATGAAATTGTAAATAATGACTTTCAGAAAATTATTAAGTGGTTCTCTCCAAATGGACTCACATTAAATCTTGATAAAACTCAGTATACACATACATATTTAAGCAACTTTCACGCAGTTAAAAATTAGGTGTTAAAATTGTAAGAGTCTGAATGAAAGTCTTTCAACAAAAAATGACAAGAACCGCACGGTAGACTTTTTTTTAAAATCTTGTTGACGAAAAGGGCCAATGTGCTTGCGCTACCACCTAACCATTAACCCTGTTATCCATTATAAATCACTCATATGGAAAACTGTGTAAGTAATATAAAAATATATTTATTGCTATCAATAGCCTACTGGCTTCTATATAAAAAAAAAAGTTTTTGCATGTAACTTTCTCATACATATTAGTTCGGAATTTTTGTTTTTAATATGTAATTTTCATTCTAAACATTCATTTATTAAAACAATTATTATTTTGTACAGAAAAAAGCGCCTGAAAATGCAACTGTAGGTTGCGAAACCGGTTGTGCGGGTCTTCACGACTCCAACAAAAAACAGCTCAAGTGGATCCAGTACTTTCATTCAGACTCTTACAATTTTAACACCTAATTTTTAACTGTGTGAAAGTTGCTTAAATATGTATAAATATTTTAGCTGTGGTTGCCCGTCATACAAAGTTCTTTGCGTCATTATACACAGTTTCGTACAGTAAATTGCATGACACTATTGGTAAATTTAGACTTTGAATATCAATCTGTAGCTAAGGTAGAATATTCAAAAATTTTAGGTGTTTCCATTAATGAGGGATTGAATTAGAAGAAACGCATTGATGATCTCCTGAAACGTTTGAGTTCAGCTACGTATGCTATCAGGGTCATTGCAAAATTTGGTGATAAACATCTCAGTAAATTTGCGTACTTTGCCTATTTCCATTCACTGCTTTCATATATGATCTTATTCAGGGGCAATTCAACATTTAGTAAAAAAGTATTCATTGCACCAAAGCTTTTAATCAGAATAGTTGCTGGAGTCCACCCAAGATCATCCTGTAGACAGTTATTTAAGGATCTAGTGATCTACACTGTAACTTCACAATACTCATGAAATTTTTTATTAACAATCCGACCCAATTTAGAAGTAATAGCAGTGTGCATAGCCACAACACTAGGAGAAAGGGTGATATTCACTATTCAAAGTTCAATCTAAATTTGACACAGAAAGGGGTGAATTATGCTGCCACAAAAGTCCTCAGTCATGAACCAAGTAGCATCAAAAGTTTGACAGATAGCCAACTTTGAATTGAAAAAGAAATTAAAGAGATTTGTGAATGAGGACTGCATTTTAGATAAAACTTAAAAAATAAAATAAAAATAAAAATGGAAAAATTAAAAATTCTTTAAAATAGTGTCATTTATGCCCATCATTTACTAAACTGACACGTTCCTCATCATTACGAAATGTCTAATATATGATCTATGGAACAAGTGTTAATCTAATCCAATCTGATGTAACTTCCCTTGTTTGCTGACTACTAAAATTCTGCCATTATTGTCAATACAACAGAAACTGCATCGTCCGAAGACACTATCTGATGGTATTAATTTACCCAGTGAAGTCGTACCTTTCAACACTGCCGGGTGCACATTGGTCAAGGGGAATGTTGATGAGGCGCACGTAATACGTACCGTAATAATGAGCGACATACTGCACGATTGTTGCGCCAGAGCTGAGAAGGACGCAGATCTGTCCTGCAATGTCAAAGAGCTGTCCAGCTTCTAGAGTGGTCTGGGTGCTGCGACCTGACCAGTCTCGTAGTTTTCTATGGATATCCGTTAACAATTCTGCCCTTGTCAGTTGCACTGCCGAAATTCGTCCCATTGGAGCAAATATTTCCCGGAATATTGCATCACATTCTCGCATATCAACAATACGTCTTGTCTGAAACTCATTTACTTGACGGCACAGCGTGCGCATACCTCTGCGAGAATCCCGGAATTACCTTTTGTTTATAGTGACAATGAGAGTGGCTGTCACGTTTTAGCTGTAGATGGCATTCTGCCGGTATATCCATGACGAGCTTCAACCTGCGGGCGGACATGATTCACTTGCCAATCATTTGCTCAGGACATACTAATAAACCTGTCTGGTGAATATGAACTTCATATCTCTAGTCCCTCAAGATGTTCTGTTTTATATGAATATAGACAAATAGAACGACGAGCATTTACATCAGCATTTGTACTGAGCCATCCATCTCGCAGTTTGTTTACCATCGATACCGCAATACTGGTTCCTTCAAATGTTCAATCGGGAAAAAGACAGCAGCAAAGACTTCCTTTCAGCTATAGTATTTCTAGTAGCTGGAATCCCATCAATTCCCGGGCTGTTTAATATTGCCACACAAAGTGTTTGGGGTTGTGCTTTGTAGATACAGCGAATGCAGGCTGCATGTGAAACTTTAATAGGTTTAGATCGAAAGCGTATATCATAAAAATCAACTTCCAGTCTTTCGATTCTGACTTTCAGGATATACACCAATTTCGAACCAAAAGTTTTTTAATAACAATTACGCTTCGAATCCTTTTTAAATTACAAAGTAAAATACAAAATTTTATCATTTCTGTGTTCAAATGTAAAATATTTCATGTGTGTATTCATTTCTATAACTGCTGTACGTCTGCCAAATTTTTTTACGAATACAATTAGTAGTAAAGAAGTAATAGATTAAACGTTGGTGGGTGATGGAACGGTTTTCCATGAATGTTACTGTTTATGTGCTCATATCTCATGAACTACGTGTCGTATTGTGATAGAAATTCGAAGCTACATTCAGTTACATGCGTCTACAAAGTCTTTAAAATTTCTTTCTGCTACAATTTGTAGGGTAAAAATTATAAATTGTATCGTCATAACGAATGCCTATGAACCGTGGAAAAATAATAAAAAATATGATAAATGTTTGAGATTATCTTTCAAATTTGTTGCAAGCCACTAAGTATATATATATATATATATATATATATATATATATATATATATATATATATATGTGTGTGTGTGTGTGTGTGTGTATGTGTGTGTGTGTGTGTGTTTAATGTAGAACTGGGTGTGTCGAACGTGTTTATGATTTGCAACTTTCTTATCGATTTACTGTAATTATTAGCGAAATTGTATGTTTGCAGCGTTTACTATTAATTTCGAATAGTACGATCTCTGCTGTGGTTATAGATTTCGCTTATCTGTTTATCTCTTTGGCCAGATAGTACAAATAAAATTTTCTATGCAGTTTTTATGTTTATGTTTTATATGGATCTGCTCATTTAAAATTTATTGAGGGTAAAACATTGTGTTTCAATAAAATGGAATATCTTCAAGGACTTTCATCATTGGTCACTTTTGTGTAATGTGTAAAATGTCAATAGCACGTTTTATTTCGTCAGCTACATGTTGTGATTACAAGTTCTTCCAGGTTGATGCGTTGTCATTATTTCAAACGTGTTCACGATATTGGATATTGAAGTTCCTTCCAGTCTTCCCTATGTAAAACATCACATTGTTTATATTTGATTTTATATAGATCTCGAATTTATGTATGCAATTAATATTTTTATAACCAATTCTACATAATTTATTGTTTTATTGTTTTCTAATTCTATCGTGAATTTTATATTTGGGTGGAGCTGAGTGAGGGCTTCATGTATTAGTTGGATGTCATCATTATTCCCGTCTACCTATCTATTGTAATAGACGATTATGGATATTAATGTGTTTGTGCTACGAAAATTTTTTTCTTCCAAATTATTTAAGAAAAAGTCAGCAATTTGGCCTGCGATACTACCAAAGGCGCAGTAAACATCACAAAACATAAGTACACGCCAGAAAAAAGCAAGCAGAAAACCACAGCTCAAATGTAATTCAGCCTCTAAAACGAAACATTGACCTGTTTTTCAACATAAATACCAGGTGAATGTACATTAAATCAATAAAATTTCGTAAATAAAATAGTCTTGTTGTTTTCAGATGACAAACTGTGAAAATTTCCTCAACCAAAGCAGATGCAAATCCTGCGAATGACATAATATAGATATCGTAAATAAATTAGTCCTAATATATCTAACAACATTGTCAAATCAAACAACTCGTCCAATTGACTGTCTAACCAAAATCTCTAACATGTTATTGCAGAAAATAAAAGTCAGAAATCCCTAGAAGATTTTATAATAAGTACCGAAACATTTTCGGGTGTTAAAGAAAAACAAGGTGTCTTGCATTGGGCGGATTTCACCATGAATCTAATACAGCAAGCACGGAAGAGCTACACCATCAAAATATGATCAGATGTTGTCGTTTATCGGTTACTAAAGTCACCATAAGATCTAAATCAACTGCAAAAGTGTTTTAGATATGATGTCAGTAAGGTGCAAAAATAGGAATCTAACCCAGATATAATGTGACAACTAAAAGAAGTTATTTGAATTTTATTTACACTATAAACCTCACGGCCGTAAATTCAACTAAACATTTTGTAATTTTGATTCCACGCTATACTATAGATTCCATATAACTAATTGGGTCATTCAGTTAAAAAGTCAAAGGAAGGTTGATGTTATTTCGTAAATAGGGATCATAAAACTACAAAGTGACAAAACAGATCTCCTTTAGTGGAACATAATTTCGGATTTTCAGTCTGGTAAGTATTCGTTCACTTCACTATTATTTTTGTAGTTCAAGACATTTACACAATACTAAATTAACAACAGTAATATAATTAATAATTTTCTTTAAACCTAGATGTGCGTCTTTTCAGCTTTTAACCGTTTGAGTCCCAAATCATGAAATTAGCTTTGGAAAAATTAATATTCAGTGTTATCTGTATTTTTTTGGTCGAACTATTGATTTTTTATCTCATGTATTTCATGCACCACACAGACGTTCGTAACATGGTATTTTATTACTTGTACGTTATTTTGTTGCTAGTTAACCCTGCCAGCTCAGTAATGCTTGCATAATCGTCAGCACAGCACCAAAAACAAGATAATTCTCTGCTGGAATAAAATAAAAGGAACCACACTCACGCTCACACTCTCAGCCAAGTACAGACGGCAACGCAACACAACCTCCAAGATGAACACGTTAATGCCTCAGAAGTGGCTGCACGCCGTACCAAGCAGCGAAATGTCGTACTAGAAGCATGTTGTTCATCACCAAAAATGCAACTTTAAGGATTGATACACAAAATACGGTATAAATCAAGTTTTAGTACGTTGTTGTCCAGGAACAACACTGGGAATGAAACGGTTAACAAGCACACCGAAATACTGTGTAATTATAAGTCACAATCGTTACATATACATACCTACTCTACAATTCACCGTAAGGCATTTCCTTTCCTACTCCACTCCTACGTAGAACGAGGAAATTTTAGGAGGCGGCAGGAAGATCGTTCTACACTTGGCTTCAAAGCCCTCTAAATTTCCTCAACATAATTTCTCGAAAATAACGTCGTCTTTCCTCCAGCGATCCCCATTTGCGTTCCCTGAGCATTACCGTGACACTCGCGCATTTGTCGAACCTACCAGTAACGAATCTACCTGCTCGCCTCCTTTAAAAAGACTTGCTGCGGGTCCGAAACACTTGAGCAATACTCGATACGTGGTAGTACCAGCGTTTTATACATGGTCTGCTTTACAGATGAATTGCCTCTTCCAGAAATTCTCCCAATTAACCGAAGTCGGCTGTCCGCCTTACTCACAACTGTCCTTACATGTTCGTTCCACTTCACATCGCTCTGCAATATTACGCGACGCAGCAAGAAGTTACCTACTAATGCTGCATTCGAACGTTAGGGGATTGTTTTTTCAACTCATGCGCATCACCTTATATTTTTTCTAGATCGCTGCCATTCTTCGTACCAACTAGAAATTTTGTTTAATTCATCATGTATGCTATTACAGTCAGTTAAAGACGACACCCTCACATACACCACAGCATCATCAGCAAACAGCCGCAAATTACAAGTTACTCTGTCCATTAGATCTTTTATATAGATGGAAAATAGTAGCGGTCCTATTACATCCCCCTGGTGGACGCCTGACGATACACTCATCTCTGATGAACACTCGCCGTTGTTTGTTCGTACTTACAAACTTGAAACAGAGTGACTATTAACCAATAGTCAACACGAATTCAGAAAGTATCGCTCTTGCGAAACACAGCTTGCCCTTTATTCACATGAAGTGATAACTTCCATCGACAAGGGATCTCAAATCTATTCCATATTTCTGGATATCCGGAAGGCTTTTGACACTGTACCCCACAAGCGGCTTCTAATGAAATTGCGTGCTTATGGCATATCTCTCCATTTGTGCGATTGGATTCACGTTTTCCTATCAGAAAGGACATAGTTCGTTGTAATTGACGGTAAGTCATCGACTAAAACAGAAGTGATATCTGGGGTTCCCCAGGGAAGTGTTATAGATCCCCTAATCTTCCTTGTCTTTATAAACGATTTAATAGACAATCTGAATAACTCCCTTAGACTGTTCGCGGATGATGCTGTCGTTTATTGGTTAGTGAAGTCAATAGGGTATCAAAAGCAACGGCAAAGCGATTCAGACAAAATTTCTACATGGTGCGAAAATTTGCAATTGACACTAAATAAAGAAAAGTGTGATGTAATACACATGACCACTAAAAGAAATCCGCTGAACTTCAATTACGCGATAAATCAGTCAAACCTTAAGGTCGTAAAATCTACTAAATACCTAGGAGTTACAACTACGAACAACTTAGACTTATAGAACACATAGAAAATATTGAGGGGAAGGCGAACAAATTGTCACATTGTGGGAACCTCACCAGCTGGGACTCACGGAAGATATTGAGAAGGTTCAGAGAAGGGCATCTCGTTTTATTTTATCACGTTACGGGGGGGGGGGGGAGGGAGGGGCGTCACGGAAATGTTGCACGAATTGGGGTGGAAATCATTAAAAGAAAGACGTTATTCATTGCGGCGTGACCTGTATGCGAAGTTTCAATCACTGACTTTTACTTCTGAATGTGAAAATATTTTGCCAGCACTCACCTACTTAGGGAGACATGACCATCCCAATAAAATATGAGAAATCTGATCGAAAACAGAACTATTTGGGTGTTCTTTCTGCCCGCGCGGTATTAGAGAATGGAACGGTAGAGAAAAGTTATGACAGTGGTCAATGAACTCTCTGCCAGGCACTTAAATGTGATTTGCAGAGTATCGATGTAGATGTTTTAAATTTGGTATCGAAACTAATATATTAGTCCCAAGATATAAATTGAAAATTTATGTAGCGGTTCTATGGCAATATGGATAGACAAAACGCTCTTACAGCTTTATTATTAGGACAACAGTGCAGATTTTCTGATAAAACAAGAGGAGAGGCAATTTTTTCTTGTGTAGTGTTAAAGTGGTTTCTGTTGAAAGGGTTTCCTCTAAAATGAATTTATAAGACCTGGTTGTTTTGGGTTAGAGCACAAGTGAAAGGCAGCGTTTGAGCAAGCGAGCAAGTGAAAGAAGTAGAGAGCGAGAGGGGAGGGGGAGAAAGGGAAGATGGAAACAGCGGACTTGGGCTGGGGAGGGGGGGCATGAGTTGGGAGGTGAAGAGGGAACTTGTCTGCTTACACTTTTCCATCGACTGACGCGCGCTCGTTCATCCTGGGCGAGGAAGGGTGAAACCTGCGACGAAAAATTCACTTTCGCCTGCCAATTAATATTCCGGATGGAAGCCATCGAAGTCTTCCAAAGAACGCTTAATAACACATCCAGATTGAGGCGCTGGCTTTCCTCGGCCTCCAAAAGCGAACAGCCAAGATGGAGGAGGCGACACGGGCAGAAGGCCGAGGGGGCTGGGGGGAGGGAGTTAAGAAGAAGCGGGTGACGACGAGAGGAAGCAGAAAGTGGGGGGGGGGGGCAGCGAGATAAGACCGGTGGGCAGGGCGGGAGGGGTAGGAGGAGGGGCAGATCCGGACTCGACCGTATTGGAAAATTTCCAGCAGATTTAATTTCCAAATACGGCCAGATGAATGTCTGCAGATATGAAATAAGAAACTGCCGTACCGGAAGATGAAGACCAGGCGATATCTAGGCCGGAGGGAGCGTGGCGCAGATGAGGAGCTGATTAAATACATAAATATTGGTACGTGAATTACCTCTCCGGTGGGAGGAGAAACACAGGTTTGCCTTGTAACTGTTATAGGTACCTCTCCTTTATTACCGTGAACTGCCCGTCTCCGGAAAGAAATACGGGACTTTTCGAGGCAGGTAAGATGAACTCAGGAAAAGACAGTCAGAAAACGACGTTTGTGATTCCAAATACTTACTTGACTGTTTATTCAATAATGGATCTTTTACAAAGCACCATACATACAATTCCAATTGAGGAAAGAGAGAATTAAAATAATACATTAAATTTTATCACAATTCGATGACAGTTGTATTTCACAATATGATAACTAGCTGCGGTGGAGTGGCGTAGCGTTCGAAGGCGCCTAGTTGCGAAGCGCTCCGCTGCTCGCCGTCGGAGATTCGAGTCCTCTCTCTGCATAGGTGTATTTGTTGTCTTTATCGTAAGTTAGTAGTTTGTAACCTAGGAACTGATGACCAAAGTAAGTAAGTCTCATAGATTTACAGTCAGTTCATTTCATTTGTGGGCAGACGTTACGAAAAGAAATAACGGAATTGTTGGCATTCTGTAGTACGAATGATGTTTGATTTCTGTGAACGGACTTTTATTATTAATTTTTATTTTATTTTATTTTATTTATTTATTTAGTTTTGCAAGAACGCTATAGGGTGACCCACCACCTTGTAAGTCTTAAGTGCATAATGTGCTACCTGGTCTCTTAGCCGTCACAGGGTTCCGGAAGATGAACTTTACCCCAAGCTGAGCCGTTGCCCGTCCCTAACCACGTGGAGCTGGACCAGTTATGTTCAAAAGAATGTTCAGATGTTTGTTAAGCTTTGTAGGTCATCAGTCTCTAAGCTTACAAACTTCTTATGAACTAACTTATACTAAAGACAGCCCAACGCCCATGCCCGAGGGAGGATTCGAACCTCGGACGAGGGAGGCAGCGCGATCCGCAACGTGGCGCTCCAGACCGCTCGGTTATCCCCGCGCGGCGGACCATTTATGGAGAGACCACATCTATTTTCTATGTAAACATTCAGTGTACATTATTATAACAGTACATATTTGTCAACATAACGAAATATGGCATACAAAAAGGTTTACATAATGAATTACATCTAACAGATTTCTTAATTGTGTGTTTCTTACATCTACAAAAATTAAATGACTACTGTTGAAATGTGAGTAATTCAATCCAATAAAATTTTAGAGGAATAATATTTAGTTGTGGTCATTTTACGTTTGTGCATATTTATATTTTAATTAATATTAATTTCATACATAGATTTTGAAATCGAATGTTTATTGTCAGTACATCACTTCTTACACAGTGCAGTATTCCATTTTACAAAATCTATATGAACACAGATATATGACATTGATTTATGTTACATGACGAGATCCTGTTGATACAATACATGTCATTAATATATGTGAAATAAGTATACATTGATTTATGTCAGTATGAAGATACATAGTTTACATGGCATTAAGTTATACTATTGAAAATAGAGTATTGCGTGGCAGACATGCGAGTATAGCGATGCGGACACGCGAATGGATATTTTCAATTTCAAATGCGACGCGCCATTGATTGTGGACGAGCGCACAGAAAGATAACGATGCACTGGCGAACTCAAGTGTTTTCCACAGGGACGTTATGTCGCCGTCGGTCTTCGTCTAATTCCACTTCTCTATAGGTGAATCTGGTTTGCCAGTTATGCCAGCAGTTCTATTGCAGTAATTTTTTGTGATCAACTCATAATGTCTGAAATGATAATGATTTTTCCGTGTTGTGTGACTATGGTCCATGAAAAATGCTCGTAATGATTCATACAGAGCTGGGAGGTGCTCCCAGCTGTTCTGAGTCTCGCCGACTCACTACCGACCGTAGTACCTCTGAAGATGCTCATCGCAGCAATTGACGAAACTTTATGCACAAAAATGTTTCATGGACCACGATCATACAATCCGTAAGAATTATGAGGAATTACGACATTCCGTGGTAAAAGCCTTCATTTTTGTTAAAGCTTTATGTACTGCAAATATGTTTACAGATATCTTTATTCTTATGTTCTGTATTTTAGACTGGTGTGAGATTAAACGTCTCGTCATATTGTGAAATACAGCTCTGATGGAATAATAATTAGTATTGTATTACATTCTAGCTAGTCGTCCCGCGTGTTGGAAATACGGAAAATGAGAAATAGATATGTTAAATTGTATATGTGTAACTCACATCTGCGACGGCAGTCTTTTGTTCACGCTGTCCCGCGTTTGAGTAGTAGTAGTTGTTGCCTGAACTCAGATTCATCTGACTGAACTGTTAGAATATTATACAAGAAGTAATGGAATGAAGTTAAAATTTGTTGGTCGAGATTAGGTCTTTGCCTTGTGTGTTTTCTTTTTACATTTTGTTTTTGGTACATGATGAAGATTAGAGGTAAGGAAGATTATAATTTCATTGTTGTTGTTGCGAAGTTTTGATCCATGTTTGTCGTTGTACTCAGCAAAAGCGTAATCCAGAAATATCAATATCCCACTTGAAAGTTCTGAAAGTAATGATAGTTTTGTTTGACAAATGTGGTTTTGATGAGAAGATGTGATGAACAGACTTGCAAGAAATTAATTGAAAAGATTGTAGCATATTGTCTAACTTATATTTGCCTTGTGTGATAAGAGATTTCAGATTCATAGTTATGCTTCAAACTTACGTAATATTTGTGTCGACTTGGTCATTCTCCTAAGAAACCTGTATTATTTTTTTCTTTGAAGACAACAAAAAATGGACTATATTTCTGTGGTAGTTAGTGAATTCCCGTGGCACCTCTGCGAATTCCGTACTTAGTACACTAGTTTGGAGAACAAGTGCACAGACAACCTTGCCCAGAGGTACGCCGTAAAAAATAACACTGTTGATGAGAGAAATATTTCAGGAATTAATTTCGTACCCCCATATTCTTATCAACCAGTCATTTCTGAAACTATCTTTTATCATATTTTTAAGTCGTGTTTAACATTTAGTACCAGAGGTCAAGATGCATATTTCATGAACACAGTTATAGGATCTGAATTTGCTTCATTGCGAATTCGCGTTTTTTTGTTTGCTTTTCTAAGTATTCTTTAGCCAAATTCGTAACAGTTTGATTGATGAGTTGTAACTGAAGTGCAGAATTAGTCTCAGACTTATAGACACACAACAGACAATCACATTCCACATTGTACGTAAATCGTGTTTGTGAAGTTACCAAAGCCGAGTCTGACAACATATTATTAACAATCTGAATTTGAAATAATAATCATTTAATAATTAATTTTGTAAATATTTTTTATTATTATTTACCAAATTCCTACACAACGGCAAAGCTGTTAAGATTATGTAACTGGCGACTCACACTTGGGAAATGCAATAAAATTACAATTATTACCATAATGCATACTTTTTATTATCAGCTTTGACTCAGCAAAAGCATAAATTATTATTATCATTACCATCGTTTATGCTATTTCACAAACAACTTTCAAAAACTGTGTTAATTGTTTCTTACTGGTCTGCATTAATACGTTGCAGCGATGCTGAACATATTTGAAATACAGTTATCGCTCTTTACAGTGCATAATACATATAACCACAAAGTAGAACTTGATAATACATCCCACATTGCATTGAATTCCTCGTGTCGTCCTCTCGTAGAGTGTAAAATCTCAACACCAAACTGATAAATTAGAAAAATAAAATTAATTGTAGTAATCCATTATAGTAATGTGGACTAATAATAAAAATTACTGAAGAATACCAGTAATTTCCTTGTACTTTCAATTCCATAACAGCTAAATAATCCTTTACTACGTAGTATTAATAATTTCAGTTACTTCTTTAATTTTTCCTTTAGTTATTTCTTTAAGCCGCAGGATTGGCGATCCTAGACAGAAGATCGAAAGCTAGCGAGGACTTCAATGCAAGATGCTTACAGTACTTCTCACAATGAAACTCTTTCGCGAAATTTGACTGTGAACCAAAAGAGATTTTGGTCATATGTCATATATACTAGAGGCAAAACAGAAACAATACCCTTCCTACGTAATAGAAATGGCGATCCCGCCGATGATAGCGTTACTAAAGCAGAGTTACTGAACACGGCTTATCGAAACTCATTCACCAAAGAAGACGAAACCAATAATCCAGATTTAGAATTACGAACAGAGGCCAAATGAGTAACATAGAAGTCGATCTCCTCGGAGAAGTGAAGCAACTTAATCACTTAGCAAGAACAGGTCATCTGGTCCCATTAGATATCTATTTGATTATGCTGAAGCGATAGCTCCTTAATTAACTGCCGGTTCGATCCCCGCCAGGTCCTAGGATTTTTATCTGTCACTTTCCACTTTTTTCACCTCTGGCAGTATTGCTCATGTGAAAAATACCGAGTAGCACCGTTGTTCGGAACCCACGTTAAGCTGTAGGTCCCCCCATAACTGGCTGGGTAAGTCAGTTCGAAGGTCGGAGGAAGGCAACGGCATACTACCTCCAAACAGGACCATGCCTAGTAAAGCACTGTGATGTTCAAACCAATCTTCGGGTTGTTGACTGCTTTACCTTAGCCAATCGCTCGCTCATCGGAGGATCCGTACCAAACGACTGGAAAGTTGCATAGGTCACACCTATGTTCAAGAAAGGCAGTAGGAGTAACGCACTAAACTACAGGCCTATTTCATTTTCGTGAATTTGGAGCAGGGTTTTGGAACGTATCCTGTATCTAAATGTTATGAATTACCTCGAAGATAATGATCTGTTGACTGAAGGTCAACATATATTTAGCAAAAATCGTTCATACGAAACACAACTAGCTCTTTACTCACACATAGTGATGAGTTCTATCGATGGATTTCAAATTGATTTTGTATTGCTAGATTTCCAAAAGGGTTTCGACACAGTACTGCACAAACGGCTTTTAATCAAATTGCGTTGTTATGGAATGTCGCCCCAGATTTGCGACTGGATAAGCGTTTTTCTGTCAGAGGGGACACAGGTACTGGTAAGCAATGGTAAGGCATCGACTAAAACAGCGGTGATATCGGGCGTTCCACGTCGTAGTGTCATTGGCCCACTGCTGTTCCTTATTTACTTAAACGATTTGGGAGAAAATTTGAGAAGCCCTCTTAGGTTGTTTACAAATGACGCTGTCATTTATCGTCTAGTAATGTCATCTGATGATCAAATCCATATGCAGAGCGATCTAAATAAGATATCAGTATGGTGTAAAAATTGGCAATTAACTCTAAATAATGAGAAGTGTGTAGTCGTCCACAGGAGAAGGAAAATAAATCTGTTAAACTTCGTTTAAAAGTTATATCAATCAAATGTGAAGGCCGTAAACTGCACTAAATACCTAGGAATTACTATTAGACGAGAATTAAACTGGAAATAATACGTAGATAATGTCGTAGAAAAGGCGAACCAGAGACTGCGTTTTATTGCCAGGACACTTAAAAATGCAAAAGACTTTCTAAAGAGACTGCATTCACCATTCTTGTCGGTCGTAACTTAGAGTGTTGCTGCCCACTGTGGGATCTTTATCAAGTGGGTTTGATGGAAGCCATCGAAAGAGTCCAAAGAAGGGCAGCCCGTTCTGTATTGTCACGATACAGTCGAGACAGCGTCACGGAAATCATACAATATTTGGGATCGGAATCATCTTAATAATGGCGTTTATCGCTGCGGCGTGGTCTACTGAGGAAACTGCAATCGCTAAAATTCTCCTCCGAATGCGAGAATATATTGTTGACTGCCACCTACATAGGTAGAACTGATCATCAGAATAAAATACGAGAGATCAAAGATCGAACGGGGTGATTCAGATGTTCTTTCTTCCTTCGCGCTAATCGAGAATTGAATGATAGATGAATAGTATAAAGGTCGATGAACCCTCTGCCAGGCAGAGTATCCCATGTAGATGGTTTCATAGAAAAATTCTTTCGTGTATTCTTGATTGAATATTTTTGATAAATTTAGACTCAGATTGACCTCTTTTCCAAATGGCTATTACTGTTTCGGTAAACGGATAATGGTTTTGGTGATGTTATTAGCCCACAGGGAGTTGCCATCATATAATGCTCCTAGAATCCCAATTTTTTTAAACAGATATTTATAGGGTGCACAGTTATTAGTTTTAACTAAACCTTCTCTATGTTTTGAATATTATATTCTTCTGCAGCATATGGAACTCTGAAACACTATATTACTGCTGGAGGGGAAAAGCGCATACGTATCTCCAGAAAGTATATTTTCGTACTGAAAATAAAATAAAACAGACAACACAGTTACATGAAAAACTCTATTGGCAAGAGGTACAGCTATGACGTAGACATCAAAGAACTGAAACGTCGTATGGTAGAATCAAAAATTTTATTCCTGATGTTGTACAAGTCTGGTGCTCCAGTGAGGGGGGGGGGGGGGGAATCAACGTGTGGCAGTCCTCTTCAGCTGTTGGTCGCTGGCCGGGGAGGACAGAAAGTGGTTGAGGTAGAAGAAAAGATGGAAAACCATGGGACCGAGTTGAGGACTCTACGCTGGAGGTTTAAATTGCGACAAATTAGTTTATATTACCCGAGCCGTGTCGGCGATAGCATTGTCATGGGACAGCGCAACACTTGCATTGAGAATTATTACTATTCTTATCAGACCATCCTGAGACTTGTCATTTCTACATGTTTTATTGCAATTGATCCTTAATATCATCGTAACAATATAAACGTGCTACCCGCAGTGCTTCGACATTACCTCAGTTCGTAATGAACAGTAGGTCCCACATTAAGATGTGTTTGCCAGCAGTAGGGCCTATTGCACACTTTATTCTATAAATGGTTGAAGAATCACTTCTGATGTAATGTTTAATTTGTGACGACACCATTAAGGCTCAACTGTACTAAGACATTTTATAGAAAGGGCAGACCTGCAAGTAGTCATAACTAAAATTGTGACTATCGATGTAAGTAAAGTAAGTAATTTATCCACGGATCCCTGTTTTCTTCGCCACCACGTCGCAGGTTGTGCAACTCCGTTCTTTCCTTTCATGGTAAAACCGCGTCATTGCCTCAACCGCCACTTTATCGAAGCAAGTCGGCGAAATTTCCTTCCTGGCAAACAAACATTTTCTGTAGGCGCACCCGATCCTTATCTGACCAACCTCGTAAAGAAAGCGACCGATACGAAGGCGTCTAAAGGAATTTCAAGTAACGGCTGGTAGTCACAGTTTAGAGGATACTCGCAGCTCGAACTTCCACCAAACTCGTCAGATCTGAGATCTTCCTGTTTCCTCCACTCTAGATCGCTTTGAAAGGAAAGAGATCTGACAGTATTCCGGACATCCAAACGAACCACGGCATGGCCAATGAGCAACATCCCAAAGCAAGACTTCGTGCAAAGTATCCAGGACATGCATAGAAGAGCTCAGCGGTATATAGTTATGAGAGGTGACTATTCCGAAGGGCAGTAAGGTAATTATAATTGATAGTTCATCTACGTTAATGTTGCAGGACTATTCACCTAACTTTATTATCAGAGGTTGTATTGCCTTTGTTTTTGTGGAAACTAGTAAGTGTGAAAGCAAACTACCTTATTATCTGACAAAGCCTTTATGTGAAAAGAATATAAAGAACAAGTACGGATTAATGACGAAGCAGGGAGGAATATACCAACTTATTCTAAAACAATAGAGACATTTTCTCATTCCACAACAATACCTGTTTTCCTATCCCGGAACTGTTAAATACTCTGCTTTGTAGAATTGATCTGTTTGCATATGCAGTTGTTGATGGATAGTGAAGGTAGTGTTTTGCGTCAGAAACACGAACATCTGGTCATGAAGCTTCCTTAAAACATTTATTTAGTTAAACTTCAGTATTAAAGGGAGAACTTTAAAAATTGTATTATTATTACACGAGACGTCTTCAACGTAACGGCCAGACAGTCATTACTTTTGAAATGTCAAATGTGACCGTGGGTAATGTGCTCTCGATGAAATGTCTCAGGATAATTGATGAACCACTGAACTATTATCCCCTAACAGATTTTTTCTCAGCGGAAACTTGCGAGATAAAAACTGTAACCGGAAATAATGTTCTTCAAGAAACATTGATTCACACTGTTTCGGCAACCAGAATGAAAAAGAAAATTTCTGCTAAAGAAACAAAGAGTATGGCAGGAATCGAAATGTTAATATAAATGGTACAAAATTTAACTAAGAGAACTGACACGATGGATAATTTATTTGAGGACACGATTAAGAGAACTCAGAACATGGGTAGGAATTCTGATGAGAGACCAGAGGACATGATTAACAGATTTGGTTATGTAGTGCGAAAAACGGACAAAAGATGTTTTGACGTTGATAAAGAATTTGATGAAAACAATTTGGAATTTATCACAGAATTTACATCGGGACATCTTCCAAATCTTTGACGTTAAAATTTCACTGTTCGCGAATTAACAACAGAAGCAGTTCAAATAAATTCCTTTGCGGAATCACAAGCCGAATGTAAGAAAACACAAAGATATTTGATCAGTATGGTAACCGCATAAAGGGAGGTCTGTGTCGAGCTGCCTGATAAAGTCGAAGAAATGTCAGTGGAGACAGCACAGACCAGAGTTATCGATTACGTCGGAAAGCTGAATAAAAGGGCAGAAGTCGGCGCATTTAATAAGAAAAAGGAAGTTTGGAGTTTAACGCTCCGTCGACAGCGTCGTCATTAGAGACGGAGCTTACGCTCGGAGTATTTGGGTAAGGATGTGGAATGAAAATCGGCGGTGACCTTTCAAATGAACCATCGCGGCAACTGCCTGGAATGATTTAGGTAAATCACGGAAAACTTAATTCTGGATGGCCGGATGTGGATTAGAACCACCGTCCTTCCGAATCCAGTGTGTTACCACTGCGCCACCTGGCTCGGTGCATTTAATAAGGGACCTCAGGTAAGGTCATAGGTGCGTCGCCGAACACAGCACTTATATTGACGAACTAGAAAAAATAGTAACTGATCATAAGGCGCAAATTGTTTCTGATATCAATAAATATGCCAAAGAAGCTGAAAAACGTATCCGTTCGAAATTGACCACCAATGACAATTCCGGAAGATCGTGTGCATTCCGGTCAATCGACAATACAAAACTGGTAACGTATTAGTAACTACACAATTCCATGGCTATGGCAATTCCATGCTATCAGTGAATACAATTCCGTACAATTACGGAAGATGAGAGTCGACTGAAGTATACACAATTCTCGTATTTTTCACTCAAAAAAGAAACAAATTCAACCTGCACCATTCAAACGTACTTTCAGAATGTTTTTCATGAACATGGTCTCAAAGTAAAAAGATGGCATTTGTTATTCGGTAACACGCTAATGCATTGTTGTGAGCATCGAACATTGCAGAAAGATATACTTACGTAAATTTTGAGAGGTCATAGCTGGCCAGAAATGACTGCAGTTGCTCAAGTACTAAATGCATCCCCATCCAATGCGAAGCGAGACGGGTCGGGTTACGAAAGTATTTGAAAAAAAATTGTATCAAGACAAGATACTGTAGTGACTCTGTCTCGCATGTAGATGAAGCTGAGATTTTGAAAGGCCGCTTACCACTCACCAATGCGAAAGAACTAGTGTTAGTGCATGCCACTAATATTAAATATTTCTTATCCGGGATCGATGTCATGCACGAACAAAATGCCAGGCTGAATAATGACGAACGAAATGATGGCGGAAAGAGTCGGAATAATGGTCGGAACAACAAAATTGAAGGACTTGCATTTATCATTTAGCACAGAGTCATTTTATCAGTTCCTCTTTCCATTCACCAATTTGAATATTAATTTGTAAAAAGAATCTGATCATTGAGATCATTGTATCTTGCGATAGCGTTGTATAAGAATGGTGTTATTAATTTTATAAGTATTAATTAGAACAGTTCAGTGTAGGTATTTTTGCCAAATTTATGTTTTCTATCAAGAGTAGGAAGTAGTTTGTTCGTAAGTTCAGTGAAGTTCATAGTTAGAGGTTTTCTCAGTGTTATTGAAATTTCACGTTATTAATGCACTTAATGTTAGTAACAGTTAAAGTGATTTGTCTGATGAGAAGAGAAATAGATCATGTAATGAGAAAAGAAATATTTGCAGTGTGCGATATTTTGAAAGCATTACAAGATTTGAAAGACATTTCTGTATCATTGAATCAGTATGGTAATTGTTGTACAGATATACAAATTACCAGGTGCAATGGTTTGGTATCCCATTAATCCAAATTGTCTTCATTTTAAGTCATATTGATGCAAGCGACTAAAGTATTACAGTAGTAACACGCTGGTTTGTTGGCTCTCGCAGTCTTATCGTGTATGTACAGTCTGGCCACTAGTATAAGGTGCACATTAGCAAATCAGAAAATTATATTTGCTCACACGCGAGATTAATGAGTAGACAAATTACGAGTTGAATTACAACCGATTTATTAGGTACTGTACAATTTAAAGTGTTATCCGTTGCGCATAAAACAAAACCACATACAGGTAAGATTACTGCATTCCAAGTCAATTGTAATTTATTGTAACAGGGCAGAGGAAGGTACTAAGTCTCATTGCTTAGTCAAGTTATTTTGTAGTCAAAGTCACAACAAAAAATTTATTTGTGAATTTTATCGAGCACTTCACTTAAAAAGTGACACGATATTGTTCCGACACACACACAAACACACACAAATTGATTTGCAATAACTATCCAAACACATACAACTTTGGATGTTTCAAACTCAAATTACTAATGACAGTGGGGCAACACAGATGATGGTAGGAATGTGGGCTTTAGAAAGCACCACACATGAATATTCATGTATGACAGCATACAGTTCCTCTCAGTGGTAGGTAATTGGTGACAAAGCCGAGTACGACAATTAAGCAACAAAAATTCTAGACAGTATAAACAGATAAAGAGAAACTATAACAGGAAACCTATTTACAAGAAAGAAATAAAACAACGAAACAAACACACAACCTACAATCTAAATAAACCTAACCTCTGGTGTTTACCAATGCATAATGGTCAGATATGTTATATCACAAAAATCGAACTATGTAAATCGGAACATCTACATAAGATACATTGCAAATCACATTTAAGTGCCTGGCATAGGGTTCATCGAACCGCCTTTATACTATTTATCTCCCACTCCGTTCTCGAATAGCGCGCGGGAAGAAAGAACACCTGAATCTTTCCGTTTGCACTCTGATTTCTCGTATTTTATTCTCATGATCTTTTCCATCTATGTAAGTGGAAGTCAACAATATATTTTCGCATTCGAAGGAGAATGTTGGCGATTGGAAATTCGTTAGTAGCCCAGGCCTCAGCGAAAAACGCCGTTTTTGTAATGATTCCCATCCCAGATCCTGTATCATTTCCGTGACGCTGTCTCCCCTGCATCGTGACAATACAGAACAAAGCTGCCCTTCTTTGGACTCTTTCGATGTCCTCCGTCAAACACACTTGATAAGGATGCCACACTGGGTAGCAATACTCCAAAACAGGCCGGACAAGCGTAGTACGCATTTTCCTTAGTAGTTTTGTTGCATCGTTTAAGAGTTCTGCAAATAAAACACAGGCTCTGATTCGCCTTTCCCACGACATTATCTACGTGTTCTTTCCAGTTTAAGTCTGGAGTAATAGTAATTCCAAGGTATTTTGTGGAGTTTACAGCCTTCACTTTTGATTGATGTATCTTGTAAACATAGTTAAACGAATTTCTTTTTGTACACGCATGAAAGACCTCACACTTCTCATTATTTAGAGTTAATTACCAATTTTTACAATACTGTGACCTATGGACGCGAGAAGAACTAAGCGAATAAATTTACAGAAAGAAAATATTATCATGTGAGGTATACTGAGAACACATGTGCTTCATCCCCATACTGAAATTATTGTGGTCACTATTTGACGCACCGAGTAAACAATTTATAACGCAAATATGGAAAAGAGATATATAAAACTACTATTGATGACGAGAGGAAGTTAGTCTGATATGGAGTAAGGGCTGACCCATGGGCAGAAATTCACTAAATGTCATTATGGGAAGTGTTGAATGATTTGAGCGGTAGAATAATTAATTTAGTATATTTAAGGATATTTTATATTTACGTGAGATTGCAATGGTGATAAAGCGGACTTGTCATGTACGGGCGAACCCATATAGCGACAAAAGAAATCTAAATTCACATAAACGACACGAAGATTAGAGGTCACACTAAACGGCTTGAGCGACAGTGATCAGCGCGAAGACGAAACCCATCAAATGAACGGGCTTAAATAAGAAACATGTAGGTTATGTATCTCGGAAAAGGTTAAAAATGTTCAAATGTTTGTAGAGCTTATGGGACTTAACTATGGGGTAATCAGCCCCTAAACTTACAAACTACTTATGATCTACCTAATACTAAGGACGGCACTAATATCCATGCCCGAGGGGGAATTCGAACCCCGACCGTAGTGGCCGTGCAAACCGTGACTGACGCCCCTCAGTCCCCTCGGCCACCGCGGCCAGCTCGGAAAACGTTAAGTCACTCTTTTAAATAACTGAAATGTTTCATCTCAGGCATAACGGAAACCATTTACCTGTACTCATGTACATAGAACTTAACAGTTTGCTGTACATCTCCGTCGTTCATTCCATCCCTTTCTGCTAATGAAATCTACATATTCGCCTATTGAAGGAATGATGTGAGTAAAAAATACTTTAGTACAAATAATTATCATTTAGATACCAGCAGAATATACATATCAGGTACTGCTTATAACATTAACATTGAGTTTATGTAACGTTAGATTTGATGGAGCAAAATGATATTTTACAAATGAAGAAACAGCACATTCACTAAACGTAGAACAACGATTTGTGATCCAAAGTAGGTGCTTTAGGAGTAGAACTAATCAAATAATCCGTGATCCAAATACTTTCTATCCAATCCTCCCTGCAATATCCTGTAGAATCCTAGAAAGGAAGAAGATAAAATGGATACGAGATCGGTACAGATCATTAATAGAATATACGTAACGGTGTATTTACCTGCAAGCATCTCTAATGTAATGATTTGCTAAGCGTCAGGAACCATTTTTCAGTTCAGTCGTGACCCGTGATGCATATGGCGTAAACCGATTGAACGCTTCTAGAAGAAGAAAAAAATAAGAAAAGTCAAACGGATGGAAATGGTGACAGCTGTGGAGGTAGATTTTCCTAACATGTAAATACAGAGAAGAATGAGGGATAAAGATGAGACATATAAATAATATGAGAAATGGGTCAGTTACTCCCAGTAGTAAATTGGAAGAAGGAATTCAATAGACGCCTTTCGGAGATAAAAATGTAAGCGGTATTTACAAGGTGAAATGCCAAATACCGAGTTAACAATTGTAACACGTCCTGCTGCCAGTAATAATTTCATTGAACGTAATGATGTAAATACTCTTCTTTTCTTTGTAAATGTTTATTACCTGTACATTGCGAATATCGAGTATGCCAATACCAGACAAACTCAACATCTTTAGTATTTTAACAAATTCAGCAACCATCCATTATTATACTATGTTTTATTCAGCTAAGACGCGTTTCAGGTATTTGCCCATCCTCAGTTAGCGTAATTACAATTTGGTTTAATGTGCGTGAACATCATTTTTAAAGCTGCATATGTCAGCCTCCTCTGCGTGCGACGGAATTAGCTGGTGTAAGATCCGGCGTCGACAAGCAGCTGTTTCTGTCTTCGCTGTCAGTGCACCTCTGGAACGGTCGTATCGTAGTAGACGTACGAAGGGGAAGTGGGTTTACCGATAACGCGCCACACCTTTTGCCGAGCGCACAGTCTTATCACAGTGACCACGGTATTTAGGTAGGGCACTTCACCCATTCGACAATGCTTCGGTACACGCTTGTCTCAGACATTGGGGTCAAGGGCAAAAATTGTAAAGAAAGCCAGGGATAATATTAAAGTGACATATTGGACAATGTCAAAGTACAGAACATTCTCAATAGTTTTTATAAATCTGTGGAATCTCTCGCGTGAAGACATATATTTGATCTGCAGTGGTATTATAGCAATTTAATTAATACGGTGCCGTTTTTGATTCAAACACCTTATATTAATATGTAGGCGACTCCATCGGAAATCTGCTACAGAGGGACCACATTAAAATTATTAAAATTGGAAGAACCAGCTTTGGCCGCTGGTACGAAGTTATCAGGATCTCCTAATATACAAGGATTGATTAAACATAATATGGTTATTTTTATTATTAGTATAATAAAAGTAATTATGCCTTTGTAAGTAAAATACAGATGTACTGCCTACTTGATGTTAATATGCAAAATGCAAATTTTTGTGGGCCCACAGGGCTAGGATTCTAGCACAGAGGATGGTCAGACACTGACTGAAATCGATCTGTATGGTATATAAAGAATAAAGATTTCAATGCAGCCAAAGCTGGTTCTTCCAATTTTAATAACGTTAAATTAACAAAGCAGTTGACCTTTTCCTGAAACTTTGACCTAAAGTAAAATACAAAGGGCCACTACTGGACTCTACCAGTAATATTGGAGTACATTAAGCTGTTATTGGCCAGTAGGAGCCATTTACACTGGTATTCATGTAATTATTAACAAAAGAAAAAAGTATTACTTGTCGAATTTTTTAAAATGATTTATGCATTATAAGTACTAATGGGATATGTTTATGGTAAATATTATTATGTAGATGCTCTTTGGCTAAACGTCTGACATTGCTGTTAAATGAGTTGTTCGTTGTTCGGCTCCAGCCAGTGTAAGAAGCATGTAACACTATATCTATCAACACGGTCGTAAAAATAATAAAAATTTGTTTTGTCCTTCACTCAGTTGAAAACGAGTTTTCATTTTGTGAAGTAATTTATCACATAATTAATTTTTAATCACGACGGCAGTTTCAGATTATGAATCAGCAGTGGACGTACCTATTACAATGTCTATAAAGCTTGGGCCGGCCGCGGTGGCCGAGGTGACTGAGGCGCTCCAGTCACAGTCAGCACGGCCACTACGGTCGGGGGTTCGAATCCCCCCTCGGGCATGGATATTTGTGCCGTCATAGTTCGTAAGTAGTTCATAAGTAGTTTGTAAGTTTAGGGACTGATGACCCCGTAGTTAAGTCCCATAAGCTTAACAAACTATTGAACATTTTTTTATAAAGCTTGGGATGCTTACATCCCCACTCAAGGACGCTTGCTACTGAAGATGCACCCTCCCTAAAAGATCGGTTCGGGGAAACTCGTACGAAACCGCGAATATGTCTAAACGTTTTAGATTTAAATGTTTCCGAAACTGTTAGGTAAGTCGAGAGCCTAGACGACTGACATGATTGGCAGTAGCCAGGACTTACTCGTCATTGGTTACGCTGAGATAGGAGAATTTTCCATTTTGGTTCGGAATTGTTATTCTGCGACAATTGGTAGGAATTTTGAAGTAAGTCTTCAGAGTTTCTTTTCTAAAAATTAAACATCCTCCATATACATTTTGCTGTAATTAATTAAACTCTGACATGCCATCGGCAGATTCAACTTGACAAAATTGGTGAACACCCTAAGGATATAGGAATCAACTGTAGTGGATGGAGACTAATTCTGAACTTGTACCGGGGATAAAAGGTAAAGGTGAGACTGAACTACGGAGAAACAAGAAGCTTGGATATAGGACAAGGACAAGGAATGGCTGGCGAGATTAACGTTGAAAGGATGCGGAAACGTCAGGATAGGAGGGCGCATCAACACTATCAAGTATGCGGGTATGGTAGTGCGAGCCAATAATAAAAGACATTTGCCACGCATGATGAATCGGTTGATGGAAACTGGTAGCAAATATGGTATGTAAATCAACATCGAGAATTCAAAAGCAGATTATAAAAAAACGAATAAACCTTTGAAGATAGCAGTCGAGAATCGAGAACTGGAGGATAAGAAGCGGTCCTGAGAAAAGATGCCAATGAACAAACTAAATTCGAGCAAGAATTGCAATGGCTAAAGCAGTGGCGGACTAAAGCTGTTGGAGGCCCAAGGTGGCAGTGAAACAAAATTAGTCCCTCCCCTTCCACTTGGAAATACATGTATTACTATAAAAAAGACTTGGATGGCCCTCAGGACGAGAGGCACGGGACGGTCTACAAAAAATAGCTTTCGAGATTTGGAGGCCCCAGAAGAACAAGTTGCCAAGCCCGCGCTCCCAAAAAAATAACAAAAATAAAAAAAAACACCCGGCGTTCGAGGAATTTGGAGCCCCCTCCATCCAAGACCGGAGGCCCGGAGCGGTCCGTCCCCTCGCCCCCCCCCCCCCCCCCTCACCCCTCTTAGTCCCATACTGGGCCAAAGCCGCTTTCAACAAGAACAGCGCTCAGCTGACCAGTTCTACATTTGGAACATTGTGGTGTACGGAGCCGAGACAAGGATTTTGAGAAAAGAGGAGAAAAAATATTTGGAAAGTTTTGAAATGTGGTGCTGGAAGAGAAGAGAGAAAATCAAGTGATAAGGTGACGAATGACGATGCAGTGAGAACAGTACGAGAGAAGAAAAGTATACCATGTACAATTCTTCGGAGAAAAGCCAACTAGATCGGACATATAGACATATCGAAGGGAAGATTAACGAAAATGAACGACGAGGAAGGAGAAGAATTTAATAAGTGGATGACCTGAAAGATGGAATGAGCTACATCAGACTAAAGGATGAAGCTGACAGGAAATATTGGCATCATAAATCCTTTGATGAAATGGACCTGCCACTAGGCAGAATACTACATAATAATAATAACTACAATTAAGGTGTAGGCGATGAAATGATAGATAACTGACAAGATACTATGAGGTTTTAAGTCATCTATTATCTGAACAAGTACTATTTCTGTATGCCTGTCGTCACAACGATCCTCATTTCCCTCCTGCATCTAGTGTATTATGATCCACATCAAAGCAGGGTTGTAAGTCTGCGATGCTCATTAATTTCTCTGAAGGATAATCCACAATCCTTAGAGGCAATTAATTTTCCTGTGTCCAACTCTGAAACGTACAAGATAGACACTAGATGTCTTCAACATGTAGCACTAAATATGTTTAAGCAAAACGACCGCTCGAAAAAACAATTTCAGTTCGCTCATACGGCCGTCTGGTTTCCCTTTACATTGAGAGGTTGAACGGCAATGGTATGCGAAAATGCATGCTATAAACATCATCTAATTTGGTTGCTTCTTACAGGGACTTGCACTTTAAGTACACAGCAGCGTATAACTTAACAATAAAGGTATTCCTACATCATTTCCGCCTTCTAAAATAATACATTAATAACAGCCTCATGATATATAAGCATTCATGGTATGCATTCTGAATACTGTAAGAGTACAGCTGTCGCTGTATGTTATAGTTTGATTTAACGTAATGTATATATTGTCTTAAAATTGTTCATTTCACGTATTTTCATTTCTTGTATGCTAGATATATTTCTTATGTAACGTCATTACCTATATTGAATCATTTAGTGTAAACATGTAATGTATGTGTAAACCCGCATGAATGCACGGACATTCTTATGCTGTAAGTTGGGAATGGGCCAGAGAAAATGTTGAACCTATTGTAAAGACTGTATTTGGTACAGAAGTAGTAGCTGTGAGTGTCACGCTGCTGAAGCAGTCGCGGAGCGGACTCGCCAAAGTAAACACATAAATGTTTTGTTGATGGTGCAGAGGCACGGTAGGCGCAGTGTGGCGCGAGTTTAATGCAATTGCAACAAGCCTGAGAGGCGTACTCTTTAATGTATTGAAGGAAGTGCGAAACAAGTTTATTTATACTCGAAAGTGATCAGTGTAATGTTTTTTTCATGTCTGCAAGAAAAGTAATTGTTTGGTTATGAAGTCTATTGTCACCGAGAGTGATCGTTGTTGTAATTACGGAGATTAGAAGGTGTATCGAGGTGATATCAATGCATGGAGATTTCATCCAGACGAGCTAAAGAAAGAGTTGTCGATAAAAATATTTTGAAACAGCAGTAAGAGTACCTATTGTAATCATATCTGTCTTGTATGGACTTCACGACGAAGACAACGAAAACAGATGAGTACATTTGTAACATTTTATTTTGTATGCATGTAAATGTAGTGTCAACCCAATCAGAATTTTGGTTCAATTATATAAGACTTATTTTGAAACCAGTCTTAATTTTGTAAGTAGATGTAGTCATCCCATTATCACCATTATTAGATTATGTTGATTATGCAAGCCTGTACATTGACTAACAAGTTCAATCATTTTTAAAGTAATTGCGATTAGTTTTAAAGAAATTGCTAGACCAGTTAAAGAATTGCTAAACGTGTTACAACCACAGAGACTAGTAATTAAAGTGCAGTGCTGTTCTAAGTTTTGCAACTAATTATTACGCCAAAGGTTTTAACTTGCTAGAGAGTTTGCACGTAAAGTAGAATTGGTTTCATTTATATAGAAAGTAACCAGGCTAACAGTATTCAAAGTATTATAGTTGTTTAACCAGACTTGACGAAAGTAATTTTTATGAAATACGTAAAATGCCAGACTCTGCTCAGCCAGTTACACGCGTAAGCTACCTGGCCCTGGAACCAATTAACCAAAAAAATAGTTCACGTATAGTATTATAAGGATGTTGAATGCTTTAAAAAATATTATCAAAATAATTGGGAACTTTGACTCTAGTATTTGTGAAGCTCATTGCACCACGCTGTTTCACGGTACTGAGCTATTATCATTGCAATCAGAGTCTATCAGCTATTACGATTTTGATTATAACACGAACACACCATCACCACTACATGAATTCTGACACATTTATTAGTGAAGTTGTGCTGTTCGTGAATCGTAAGAGGTGCTAGTTGGAGGCTGTAGTCAATTCTAAGTCAGATAGAGCCAAGCTTAATTAATTACCACAGTGACTGTTACAAGTTGATTAATATCAATGTTTATTTATTCAAAATTTTAACTTTCACTGCAAAAGTGTTGTTGCCACCCTTTAGTTGTGATTTGCTGCAACATTCAATAACGAAATTATTATTACTACAGCATATCCTTACGCATTCTGAATTTTGACATTTTTGACGACCTCCAACAGGCAACCCTTTTACAATACCTTGAAGTGGTAAAAAACGTAGCTTTTCAATGAATTGCCGAATAATAGTTGAAGCAGAATGTTAATGGATAATTAGTCAAATTCAAGCATATTTTATTGTATCTCTAATATCCCTGTAGTAAGATGGTAGTGTGCTGAAAATTTTAACACCTCTAACAGAGTAGTGCAAACAACGACAAGTGATCACACAGAGACTAAGATCGCGAATCTGATCTTTCACTAGCGAGGGAAAATATTTTCAGCCCGTCTGCTTTCGAACAATAAAACACGGAAACGCTGCCAAGACTCCGTTCCGCTGGCCAGTTCGGGGCAGATCTCATTCGCAAATTAATTCTCAGACAGTAGAGGCCGCCCGCCAAGCAATATAACTCAATTTCCGAACTCTTTGAGAAAGTCGCCAAGTTTCATATTGAGTGGGATAAAGGAAAGTTTTAATTAAATTAAATCCCTAGCGAAGCTTTCCGTCTTTCTGACTTTCCTACAGAGCGATTACTTATCTTTGCACTCTAAGGATATGTGAAAACGAATTTGCTTACGTTCTTTGGAACTTTCCAAGGCCTAAAGTACAAACGCTTGTGTTGGTGCCAGTGCTATTTCGAGCGAAATGGAGAAGCATTAGATGTAAGTCGTACACCTTAACGTTAAAATTCTTCTGAGCTATTTGCCGCGTCATGATAATAAAATCTTTCCAACGTTTCGGATCCGTTGTAGGATCCGTCCTCAGGGAACGCTGGAAAGATTTTATTATCATGACGCGGCAAACAGCTCAGAAGAATTTTAACGTTAACAATAATGACCGCGAAAGCCTACGTTCGTACGTACACCTTAACTTCAAAAAGACAGAAATAAGAATTAAATTAAGTGACGCGTATTGTTTAATTTATTATTGTACAACATTTCTAGCAGTCCCGATAAAGTGTCTGCCAGTTATCTAACTACTTCTTAAAACTGCCAGCAAGGATTTGGCCGAGCGGAAAGTACGAAGTGACACAAAAATTTATTTAAGTAATAATTTACTGAGTATTCATATTAAACTTGCTTAATACCTGACATGGCGTAGATGTACATTCATCCTTCTTATGTAAGTCCGACTCAACCATTCCTCTCTGTCCATCCCCTTCTTCACTGATCTCCATGTATTTCGGTATAGTTTATTAGTTGCACAATTCTCGTGGCTTCATTTCTCCCAAATTATATGCCCTGCAAGAACCTAATTATCTCGGTTCGTAGAATGTAATTTTTAGTAAATTGTCAGTGAATTAAGTTCGCTACTGGATTTCTTTGTAAAAACGCAACAAACTACTATACCTTGCATATTGGGAAATATTTTCATGCATTTCACAGATTTTGATCTACAATCTCATCCACAGTGAGTCATACTACGATATAATTTCAGTGAAATATTTATGTACTGTCCGCAAAATGTATTGCGAATGGAGTTAGTAGTAGAAACGTAATAAACCGAAACATCATAAACTATGTGGTACAGTTTCGGACGTTGTAATGGATTTAGCCGTAAGGAACCCATTTGCTTGGTTATGGAATAATTCGATAGCCTTTACGTCTATGTACGTAGAAGTAGACGGTCCACTTACGTCTAGTTGTTTTGTATATCCATAGGCTACTGGTATTCACGTACTATAATTTTGTATATTCCATAATTACTGACACAATTCTTTATCTGTCATTTCTTTAGTTTCATTCAAAATCTGTCCAAATCTAAATAATGTAGTAATAAACCAGATTTAATTTTCGCAGTAAGCATTTAGAAATGCACTGTTCAGAAATAAAAGTCTTTTGTCACGCACTAAACTTTACCGTCTTAATCAGTCACTGTCAAATTACTTTTGTTTAACTACAGATTATAAACATCTTGTAACAATGATTACATTCTTGGCTGATAACATGACGCAATCACTCGTATTACTACAAGAATATAATTATTATCATTTCCTGAAGTTATTTAATTTACCACCAAAGTCTGACATAATCAGTTTGTAACGAAACTATATGGCTGCTTAATTAACTGATAATTACAATTACGTAAACAAACGAACACTGCACTAATAATATATTTTATATATGTCTGGTGTATGATTTTATACGAGCTATACGTATTTATGATGTTGTCTGCTGTTTGTGCTGATTAATCTGATTTAAATCTTATTTGTGAAACACGCCTGATTTCTTTAAGGAAATATCTTGATACTGGAACTCTCTGGAACGTAGCATAATTTATAAATACGAATGCGACGTATTACAGTCAGTATTTAGTTTGGCTCAGATAGGTTGCTAACACCACCACGTTGTGTCTGGTTTATGTTATATACTGGTGGATTTATTTTCCTTGAAGAAAATAAACAGAAGTGAAACAGTGTACTGCCATTTACTATGAACACCCCATTTTAGATCAACATTGGATACTGCGAAGAAACTGATCAACATGGTAGTTTTGTCTACGTTAGCGAAACAGGGGGAGAAAATTAAAACGTTATAACTATTAGAACTTGCGTTTGGGTTGTGGCGGTCCTATACTAACTAATAGGTAGGATAGTCACAACGCAGAGTTAATGGTATGGGTGCATAATGTCTGTAAAATATGTTACGAATGAATTAAAAAGAATAGAAGTAATAAATTTCAACGTCGAGCTGAATGCCGCAGTTTTACTTTGTGAATAGCGTGGAGGTAGTAAGCGATAAATTTCTTTCCTGTCCTCTTTTTGCTGCGGTTGTCAGAGAGGAAAAATTTGTAAAGGTTCAAAATTACGTGTAAAGTTTGTTGCAATTCGCTAAGTGCCTTCATTTTAAATAGTGGATGAATAACGTCTCGTTAATCACTGGTTGCATGTTGGGACGAATTTTCATTGTTTATGAGTTCATATCTCCTGTACTAGTTGTTGTAGGTGGTTTTTAAGCAAACAAAGATTTTTTTAAAGAACATTTGCAGGAAGACTTCCGGATGTGGAGTTTTTCGTAAATTTCATTGTTTATGATATCATACCTCCAGAAACATGTGTCGTAGACGGTAATAACCCATTAGCGACTCTCCTATGATAGTGGTGAAGTATCGTTGAAATTGCATCAGTAGTTTATCGCGTCAGTAACTTAGGAGGAGATGTGAACACACAAACACACACACACACACACACACACACACACACACACACACACACATACATACATACACTTACGTTTTTGTAATATGCATAGTTTTAATCTAAAAATATCAAAATTCACACGGAAAATGGTTGAAGTTGTAAAGTGCGCGGTGTTTCTTTACAATGGGGTAGTCTTATGCATTGCTTGTTCGTAGAAACGCCCTCTGACCATCACTACTGATCCTTACACAATGGGTCCAAACCGCCTAAACGTACGTTAGGTGTACAGAGCTTCCATATGTTCCTAACATATCGCCACTTTCATTAAAAAAAGTGAATGTGTGTGAGAGAGAGAGACTCAAATAAGAACGAGACCTGGAATATAGGAACGATTTTTCCTACATTTTTCCCTTTAGTTATTATTATTATATAATCTTACACAACAAGAATACAAAATGTTGTCTTAATGATGAGCTGGTGTATGGCCACGAGAATGAGAGGGAGTAAATCATGTTATTTTCGAAAGCTGAACGCAAACTTTGTTCAAAATGTTGCAATATCCCATTCCGACACAACGTTGTAGGTGATGTGACATTAATAGAGCGGGACGTTTAAGATACAAAATACATAGAGCAATTCATTACAATATGAGATGTGTGATATTACAGATACAGGGGGAAGCTGATTGTGTCAATGTGAAAGGCGGGTTTTGTCAGGGTGTTGGGTTTTCCAGCCGGCCGGCTACCTGTCTGTACGTAGTGAATGGGATATAACAGGTAGTCAGGTTTTTCCTAATGTGGTCGGAAACCGGAAGCAATGTTCTTGAATGAGCGAGGGCGGCTAACCCAGAATGCAACTGAAATACAATGTAGCCACACAGATTGTTCTAAAATCCATATAAAATCAGGGAATGATCATGCGGCAAATATAATTATATGAATGGATTCCGGAGACTTGAGAGAATCAAATGGCGTAATTACAATTTCAGTATCCCTTACAGATAAAAAATCAACAAATTACCGTACTATAATACTAATGTTATAAGACTTATATTTGCAGTTACTGACAAGCAGTGTTTATCAGTAACAGTTTAAGAAGCAAAGGGAAGCATTGCACCACGTTCTCGTAGAAGACGTACCACGTTATTTCTGTATTATTTGAATAAACTTTATTTTACTCTCTTGTTCTGCATTCCGTTGAGGCAGTAATATTCTTGTGTCAGAACATAGATTCCACCACAGAAAGACAATACATCAACCCAGCAAAGCGCATTACATTTCTATCTGTATTTTATTATATTTAATATTATTCTTAGTAACGTACGTTTTATGTAAATATGTAGAAACATTTCATGACCGTTTAAAATAGTACATATGCAGCAGATAACTTAAATATAAACAATTATATGTATTGTTGACAAGAACTGAATATATTTGTTTAAAAAGCTATGATAAACTAAATATTAATTGTGTAACTATATTTCGACGGCGGCAGTATATTTGAACAGTGAGACGCCACGCTTAATAGTAAAGAGCTTCAGTCTCAATCGTTTTTAGTATTTTTAAATATATATTTGTTTGTTGAATGTAAACATTTGTAGGGAGGTGGTCATAGCATTTAATTCTTTGATATTAAAATGTATAAAATTTTGGATGGGAAATTGTATTTTAAAGATGAGGCGTTAGGATGTGCGGAAGGATACAAATTTGGGAGCAGGTAGAAAACGCTTTCGAATGCTTGGGAAGGGACTCGTAACTTGGACATGGTAGTGTAAGGTTGTGACGCTGGGCGATCTGAAGCCGCGTTACGAACTTGTGATTTGTAGAGACTGGCGTGTGTGGACGGACTTACAAAACTTACGGAACTGTGGCTGCAGAACTTAGTCTGTACTTGACAAGTGATAAACTATGATCGGTAGTGGGGCTGTGAAACTGTGATAATTCAGCAATCGCGTACTCGTGTGATGACAAACTGTGTTTTATAACAAATACTTTAATCGCGCAATAATTAGGAACTGAAATATTCGATGGATTTGCGAGTGACAATTTGGACCTTTTACTATCGAGTGCGTGTGACACTTAAGTGCCTCTCATGAACAATAATTCGGGACATACTCAGTTATTTATCGGTATATAAAGTAGGACCACCTCCGCATTTTCATGTCTAGTAATAAGAATAATAAGCTATATTTATAATGAATTACTTCGTGAGTGAATCACTTCTTTATCTTAGAATCCAGTATGTTTGTTATTCAGAAGTTTATGTTTGTTTAAATATATTTTCACGTATCATATGCGTGATAGACTGGCTTAACTACAGATTAATTATTGATCTGTGTTAACAGATTGGGTAGCTGTATAGGGCATAGAAGCTGAAATACATAACTCACCCCTATGAACACAGACAACGAGCCATAAACTTTTACTACCCTGTGTTATGTATTGCCCAAGTCTTATTGTTGATTACCGGTAGGAAGGTCGCAATATGACAGCTTCACATGCCGCAACAAGGATATCAACAACTTGTCAACAAGACTTTCTTTCCTCAGTTGTAAGTGTACTGGACGTTTTCAGATTTCGGTCAGGGCTGGTGTCACCAAGTGTAGAAATATGGAACTAAAACACGTTGCGCACGTTACCACAATCAATCCAAGATTGTGTGATGCAGACTCAAACGTCCTAGCGTGATTCACAAAAAAATACATCGAGCAAAACCACAAACTCACAATTGTGTGCGAAGGGCCTGAAAGGGATATACGAGGGTCACATCAAAAGAAATGCACACTATTTAAAAAAAAGTTTTGATCTGCATGTTTGAATGTTTTACAGTGTGTCGATACATCCTTCCCGCTTGTTTTCAAACATAGTACAACCTTCCCCTCAGTGGCGCCGTCACAGCATGTCTTCAAGATGGCTGCTACACTTGACGTTCGTCACAATCAACGTCCTGTCATTGAATTCCTGTGCTGTGAAGACGAGACAGTGGGAAACATCCACAAGAGGTTGAAAAAGGTGTATGGAGATGCTGCTGTCGATCTCAGTACAGTCGGTGAACAAGTAGGTTACGTGATGAAAGCGGGAACAGCAATATTGAGGATTACCCTCGCAGCGGCAGGCCTCGTACTGCTCACATTCCAATGTGCAGAGAGTTAACGAATTGGCGACTGCTGACAGACGCATCACAGTGAACGAATTATCACGCTACGTTGGGATAGGGGAAGGAACTCTTTGCAGAATACTGAAAGTGTTGGCATTAAAAATGGTTTGTACCAGTTGGGTTCCCAGGATGTTGACAGTGGCTCACAAAGAAACACGAAAAACGGTATGCGGCGAACTTTTGGAACAGTACGGGAATGATGGAGATGAACTGCTTGGAAGAATTGTGACAGATGATGAAACATGGCTCCATCATTATTCACCAGAGACGAAGAGGCAATCAATGAAGTGGCATCATGTAAATTCACTCAAGAAAAAAAAATTGAAAACCACACCTTCTACTATATAAGTTATGGCTACGGTGTTTTTCGATTCCGAAGGACTCTTGCTTTTGTACATCATGCCACAGTGAACCACCATAAATTCTTATGCATATGTGACGACAATGAAGAAACTTCAAACATCAAGAAACTTCAATCTCAACTGAGTCGTGTTCGACCACATCGGCAAAAGCAGGATGTTTTGCTGTTGCACGAGAATGCAAGGGCACATGTCAGTCAAAAAACCATAAACGTGATCATGAAACTCGGATGGACAACACTGAAACACCCCCCTTACAGTCCTGACCTGGCTCTATGTGACTATCATCTCTTTGGGAAACTGAAAGACTCTTCGTGGAACAAGGTTTGATGCCTTGTGCAGGCTGCCAAACAGTGGTTCCAACGTGTTGGTCCAGAATTTTACCGTGCGGGTGTAGAGGCGCTGGTTCCAAGATGGCGTAAGACAGTTGAGAGGGATGGGAATTATGTGGAGAAGTGAAAATATAGTTCCTAAAGGATGTACATACAAACTGTAAAACTTTCAAACATGTAAAATAAAATCTGTATTAAAAATCTTGGAACCGGGGTGATCAAGTGTTTAAATGTTTGTATAGCTTATGGGACTTAACTACGGGGTCATCAGTCCCTAAACTTACAAATTACTTATGAACTAGCTACTACTACTAAGGACGGCACAAATATCCATGCCCGAGAGGGGATTCGAACCCCCGACCGTAATGGACGTGCAGACCGTCACTGGAGCGCCTCAGTCCCCTCGGTCACCGCGGCCGGCTACGTGGGTGATAAACACTATTTTTGAAGTGTGTATTTTAACCCTCAACTGCCCTGGCGAATGTAGGTAACTCTCATACCTTGATAGGGTCATTTTGTCCCCAAATTTTTGGGGAGTAAATAATTAAAATGACTGTTTTTAAATATATATAATTTATTTTCTAGTTTACAGACGTATACTGATCAGATAATAAGCTAAACAAATTCATTTTAAATTAGAAGTAAGGACAAAGAAATTACTTTAAAAGATTTGAATTTTTCAGACAATTTTTGTTTTTAATTCACAGAAACCTTTTGTTTTTATTAGAAAGATGTTATTTCCTGCTTTCCTGGAGGCATGGTTCTTGCAATCTCAAAACAAAAAAAAGCTGATTTTCGAAACTCATTTGTTCAAATTATTATGTTGAATATTGATTTATAATTTCTTAAATATTTATAAATTTTTACAAAAAGTATTTTTGATTACTTTTTCTAAACTTAGCAGAATTCGCTTACAAGTTCTTCCTTGCAGGTGACCTTAACGTCCCCGTTGTAGCACTTGGAGCATGAAGTCAAGTGTTTTTGTTCACGATTTCTTTGACACATTTGGCAACTACTCTTCGGTAAGGACACGTCACAGGTTAGTCTGTAGTTCAGGCAGTAGATTTTGCTTTATCATATATGTATTCCTACGACTTAATACACCCCTTCTTGCTGCCCTAACCACATGACCATCTACAGTATCTACAGGTAGATTGTGCGCCATCTCCAGGACCATAATGCGCATCAGATTTCTCTTCTTGTTCGTTTGGGACAAAATCAGGATCGTCACCAAATATTTCCGATCCACTATCATGATCACTTTCTTACAAATCATCATGAACTGAAAAGTCATCATTACCATTAAGACTTTCTTTCAATATAATCGCTATGTCTTCAGCCGAAAAATCATGTGAACTGCCAGTCATGTTATATCCATCTATAAAACATATGTACGACTTACTTGCGAAATAAGTGTAATAGAGAACACTAATCACTCAGAATCTAAAATACTGCAACGCAGTGAAAGGCCCACAGTGCTATCCTGGCGGGGTCAAATAAGACCACAGAGAACAATGGATAGTAAAAGACTCACGGAAATGGGCAGCCAAACAGTATACTACCGCTGTCTAGCGGGAACTGAGATAACATGAGCGGCTAGCTCTCCACCATGTCACCTGGCGGAGAAATATTAAAAGGAAAACTCTTGGGGTCAATTATGGCTCCGCTAAGACAATTAAGGGTTAATCTGTATTACCAAAATAATAGTGTGTATTTCTTTTGCAGTTACCCTCGTATATAAAACAAAATAGCGAAACTGCTTACATTTTTCCTTACAATTCGGGAGTGTCAGTTTTTGTGTAATAGAAGACGCATTTACAACTTTTACCTTAGTAGGGATAAGAATTTTGTAAAGTCTGATAGTTAAAGACCTCCAGAAAGTTCAAGCGCCGTAGCGGAGCGGCCTAGCGCACTGAGGAACTATTTTATTCAGTTTTTGAAACGTTGACCATTTTAAAGACTATCGTTGCGGGCTCACATTCTGGAGAATACTACGATGCGCGAGGCCGTTCCTCGTCGGGAGTTCGAATCCCCCCTCGGGCATGGATGTTTGTGTCGTCTTTAGTATAAGCTAGTTCACAAGTACATATTTAAGAAACTTTCACACAGTTAAAAATTGGGTGTTAAAATTGTAAGAGTCTGAATGAAAGTCCTTGGTCCACTTGAGCTGTTATTTTTATTAGAGTCGTGAAGACCCGCACAACCGGTTTCGCAACCTACAGTTGCATCTTCAGGCGCTTTTTAAAAGTTTTCCATATAAGTGATGTATGCTGGATAACGAGGTTAATGGTTAGGTGGTACCACAAGCACCTTGGCCCTTTTCGTCAAAAAGATTAAAAAGAAGTCTACCGTCATTTTTGTTAAAAGAATAGAAAAGTCGAAAATTGGTAAAATTTGTTTGCCCAAACAAACGGTAGACTTCGTTTTAATCTTTTCGACGAAAAGGTCCAAGGTGCTTGCGGTACCACATAACCATTAACCCCGTTATCCAGCATAAATCACTTATTTGGAAAACTTTTAAAAAGCGCCTGAAGATGCAACTGTAGGTTGCGAAACCGGTTGTGCGTGTCTTCACGACTCCAATAAAAATAAGAGCTCAAGTGGATCAAGGACTTTCATTCAGACCTTTACAATTTTAACACCTAATTTGTAACTGTGTGAAAGTTTCTTAAATATGTATAAATATTTTAGCTGTGCTTGCCCGTCATACAAAGTTCTTTGCGACAGTTCACAAGTAGTTTGTAAATTTAGGGATTGACGACCCCGCAGTTATGTCCATTAAGCTTAACAAACTCTTGAACATTATTTTGAAATATCTAGCATTTATGGTGTATAAGCTTTTCAAGTGCAACGCAGATTAATACATGCCGGAAATGAGATAGGTGGAAACTGGTTTCAAGCTAAAATATACCTTCATTTAATCAAAAATATTGCTTGTTGTTATCAATAGAATGGCTAGTGTAAGGTTACAAACTGTTATAAACGATAAACGTGTGGAAATGAGGATTGAATATTGGTTGGAGTCTTAGTTTTTCTACCTTATACATTTCAATATTTTCACAATTAACATAGTTATTAGTGGCCATTGTAAAAATAACGTGGTAAGAGCGCAGCTATTTAGTTCAAGTAAGCATAGACCTCATGTGCACTACTCACTTTCCATGTATCATTATGCATTATTCAAGTGCTGATTTATAACAAAGAAACCATCAGGTTAAATCGGAACTTCAGATTAAGGTAAGGTAAAAATCGCGGGACAAATATTTTCTGAGAAGAATAACGGTGGAAACTTAACACTGAGTAGATCTGTGATGAGAGATTTTCTGATTTGGCAATATAGGCCATAGCTACTTAACAACTTAACAGTTAGTACCGTGGTTCACAAATTTTGCGATATGGATTCAAAACCAAAACGTTAAATTTTTTTTTATTTTTTAGTTGTCTCGGAATAACGTATTTTTCGAAATTACTGGCACATATAGAAAGATTTTAAGACGTTTCTTTCTTTTAAAAAATTTGTTCTCGCAAGTTGTGGTCATAGTGCGGTTTCAAACATGGATGTTTCGATAATTTACTGCCGCGGTGGAGTGGCCGAGCTCATTGAGGCCGTTCCCTACCTGGGGCTTGGAATCCCCCCTCGGGCATTGATATTTGTGTTGTCTGTAGTACGAAGTAGTTTATCAAAAAAGGGCTGAATTACGACGGTTCTAGACTTCCATGGCCCTTTACCTGAAAATGGTATATATACTAAAACAATATTTCAGTTTCCTTGTAGAAATTTTCAGCAATCAGTCGTAAAAGTATTTATTTAGTGGCAGATCTAGGTTTTGACCACTGTGTGGTAATTATCAATGGTGAAATAAATACAAAAGAACCAGTTACAATAAAGTACATGTCAAGTTATAAGTCAGTTGGTCGAAACCTAGATCCGCCAATAAATAAATACTTGTACGACTGATTGCTGAAAATTTCTACAAGAAAAATACAGTCGTTGAGCACAAATTCTACAATGGAATCATGCCTGATTTCAGTTTCCTTTATTACTGCCGAGCGAACTTGGAGCGGCACGTAGCGGATCGAGCGGCCTCCCACCTCGGAGGTTCAAATCCTCCCTCGGGCATGGTTGTCTGTACCGTCTTTAGTGTAAGGTAAGATTAGGGACTGATGACCCCGTAGTTAAGTCCCATAAGGTTTACGAACATAAATTATTGTATTGTCTTTAGTAGAAGTTAGTTCATTAGTTCAAATGTTCAAATGTTTGTTAAGCTTAAGAAACTTAACTGCGGGGTCATCAGTCCTAAACTTACAAACTACTTATGAACTACCTTATACTAAAGATTACACAAACATCCATACCCAAGGTGGGATTCGAACCCCAAACGTGGAGCGGCCACGCGCATCGTAGCACAGCCTCTCAATGAGCTTGGCCACACCGCCGCGGTGGTGTTAGTAGTTTGTAAGTAGAGGGACTGATGACTCCGCAGTTAAGTCCCATAAGCTTTTCAAACATTTGAACATTTTAATTTCCTTTATTACTCATGAAACCAGAGATTGCCGCGGTGGAGTAGCCGAGCGGTCTAAAGCGTCTCGCTGCGGAGCGTGCGGTTGCTCGCCGTGGAGGTTCGAGTCCTCCCTGGGGCATGGGTTTGTGTGTTTGTCCTTAGGTTAGTTTACCTAGGTTTAAGTAGTTTGTAAGCTTCGGACTGATGACCACGCAGTTTGGTCCGATAGATTTACAGACATTTGACAGTTGAGAAACCAGAGATTTACAAGTTGTACGATGCTAACCTGCACATCCTGAATTTGTGTTCCATGTTGCAGGAGGGTTCACCAGTACACTTGACATCAGATAACACGTTCTACTCCACTGATGAAGGCCTGTGTTAAAACGTTCAAATGTTTGTCAATCTATGGGGCTTAACTACTCTGGTCATCAGTCACTAGGCTGATCAACTATTTAAACTAACTTACGCTAAGGACAACGAATGCATCCCTGTCCGAGGGAGGACTCGAACCTCCGACGGCGAGCAGCAGCGCGCTCCACAGCAAGGTGCCTTAAAGGCTCGGCTACTCCACAGTGGCCAGCCTGGTTTAATTATGACTTACTGTCCACTAGTGTTTGTCCAGGTTGTCTCAATCTTCAACGTCGTTTCCGCATAGATCTCCGACAGACCCTTTCAAGGTATATCTGTCATGTGTGATAAATTCAGTGTCTTGGAAACATACTGGCCATTCTAATCTTGCTGTTTCGCTTTCTCGAAGGGAAGCATTGAGAAGCTGTGACGGTAAGCGTGAGAACTGTCGTCCACTAAGATGAATCCCTCACCAAGATGCTGCCGATATGGTTCAACTATCTGACTGAGTATTTCATACAGCGGTCACCAGTGGCGTATTGTGGCCCCACATACTGACATACCAGACATCATAAAAGCACTACAGTGCTGCACTCGCTGAATCGTGTGTCAAAGAGGTTAAGAACTGAACAAGCTACTCCAAAAATGTCTTCGACGACTGTCTGGGTGTAGGCGAGCGCGAGTTTCATCTGTGAATAGCACTTAATGCCACTTTCACCGAGTCGATTCAGCATGCTGGTGTGCCCTATGGGTACCGCGATGCATGATGCCTAGGTGTCAATGGTTGACCTGCACGTTGTCGCCGGAAGTGAAGTTGCATTTTTGTGTCACCTGTTACGTAGTTTGAGTTGAAAATAGGCGTCCTGTGGCAGCACGGAAATTATTATTCACAATGGCTCCTCTCAAGGTTCGTCCGAGCTAAAATCGTTAAGTAGCGGTTATAAGCAGCTGTGGTAGTCCTTGACTGGTCAGACCGAGGCAAGCCATGGACAGTTCCTGTGTCTCTGTTCCATCTGTATGTCCGACAATCATCACTTTGGCTCACTCCGCACCGTCCTTATTGAACAACGTTACAATGCGGTTACTTCGAAGCTTTTGAATTGCCTTCTAGACATGGCAGAACTATAATCGGTAAAAGAAGTACTCTTCCTTCCTGGAGTTACCATTGAAAATGAATGGCCGTCTTGCCCACTCAATCACAATGGAACTGTACCTGCGTGGTTGCTAACATCTAAGCACAGGTTGCGTGAAATCTATGGCAAATGTATGGAATGTCTTCTTGATGCAAGTACATAGTCAACGGCAGTGTTTCTGAGATCTTGGAACCTGCGTGATGAACACCATTTTTGATGTGTTTATTTTAAACTGATAGCTAGCATGACATTGGTATTGCCAGCAACTACAGCACAAAACGTATTTCAATACAAATAGTCGGGGAGTCATATCTTTAACAGCTGTTTCGCAAATGTAAACATGTTCACACAGATCTATTCATAATAATACTTTACATCTTTGCAGTTGCAGGTATGATAATAGTGAATACATTAATAATTACGCAATGACTGCTTACTTACATCAAAATGACTAGCACCAAAAGAAAAGAAAAAAATATCTCTGAAGGAGAGTTTCAAGAGAAAAAAATCGCACTGACGTGCTTTATGGCGCACTTTAGATTTGTAGTTTTAGAAGTTTTGCAAACATTTTGCACCAAAATAATAATGTAAACAATAAAGAATTAATTGATAAGAGTGTCTGAAACCCTTTTAGGAGAAAAAAAATCTTTTTGGTGGTGGCCGGTTTTGAACCAAAGACCTTCAGCGTCACAGTCCACGGAATCACACACTTTTTTTTTTTTTTTTTTTTTTTTCCTATATGGTTTGTTTTATGTGTTGCGGACTCTGATCGTGTATTTTCGTTTTTGTTCGGTGAGTTCTTGGATCAGCTTTTTTTATTACAGAGGGCGTTGAGCCATCTGACCGGACGCGCTGAGCAACGGCGCCCGGCACACACTGGGCTACGGCAACACAAGTTGCGATCTTTAATCTCATACTATTCATGGTCGTTGTTAACTGCTAATATGACATTTGTAGACACTAGATTGTCATTTATCGTACGAAGAACGACGTGTTTATGTTAATTCTTCAGTGCGCTATTGCTTTGAAATGACAACGTGTAAGTTAAAATAAGAAAATCATCAAATATGCAACGCAAGATGGCTTATGCCAGAGAGAGTTCTGGGCGAGGAAGGTCACGTGACATCTTCGAACGGCTGGTTTTCGTTAATTCAGTGGAGGGTGTCAAAACTCTGTTATTTTTGCAAATATCTGCCAAACGATACGAGATATTAAATAAACATAAGGGAGCCAAGCTGTAGAGAATCTTCTCCTCTACAAATTCGGTTATTCAATTTTAGTGTCAGATGAACGGTTTATATGCAATTAAAATTACTTTACAAACGACTTTTTTGGCATTACTAACGTATTTTTTGTCCGAAATATTTCAAAAAGCGAGGTTCTGGTTTCTGGTAGCCAACAATTATGTCCGTAAAATTTGGTGCCGATCGCTTGAACGGTTCGACCTAAAAAGTGGGAACACGTTACAGCCAGACATACATCGTCAAATAGCCGTTATGTTTTTTGTATCCCATCCTCGTCGCCACTTTTGTATCCCAACTTCGTCGCCGCTTTTGTGTCCCAGCCTCGTCGTAGGTGTCGGTGGCCGAGTGGAATGAGACCGACACGCTGGTGCAGGTACGGAGGGGAGCAGCCAGAAACTATAAACACTCGAGTAAATTAGAAAGAGATATATTGCACAGAATGTAACAATACTTAACTTTTACATAGTACTGCAGAATGTTGATACATAGTTGTTAGAGGCCTGCCTAGTGCCTGTAAAATAGCAAAGTCTTCACTCGTGCCTATCGGATTACGAAGGTCCTAACTCGTTGCTATCTCAGTCCGAAGTGCGAAGTCATTCAGCGGTGGCCACGAGCGGAGTTCTCGCAGAGGGCGCTCGTGGCTGTCGTCGTGAGAACGCCGCGCCGTGCGTGCATGGCGGCGCGCGGCGAAAGCAGGTGGCGCGCACTTTGTACTTGTGCGACACCACACCCCTCCCCCCCCAAACCGCCGCGCCGTCGTGGCGTAGGGCTGAGGGCCACGGCGACGGCACTGGGAGGAGGGCCTGGGCGGGGGCGTTACTGGTGGGACGGGCGTCGTAGCTGAGGCTGGGAGCGAGACGCCGTCCGCGCCCCGGCATCCGCCTTGCGATCCTCCAGGGAACCCACCAAAACCTGGGGAAGGGCGCACCCCCCCGCCCAGGGGGAGCAGGTCATCTTCTTCTGAGGTGCGTGGCCCAGGCGGCGGCGGCACGCACGGTCCCGGAGTCCCTCTCGGTGACGCTGTCATCTGCGGCGGCGACAGCGGCGGCGTCGCGTCGATCTCCATGTGGACGATCTCGTAGTCCGGGGACGAACGATGTGGTTGTGCTCCCTGGCGGTGAACTGGGTCTGGAATCAAGAAACCGGAGACAGGATCGCGCGGCCTGTGCAGGCGCAATTGGTTTGCGTGGCGCCGGAGCTCCGACCCTGTGGAAGAACGTACAACATACATATTGCTACCGAGCACGCGCTGAATGGTGCCCGGCAGCCATGTCTTCTTGTTTCCAGCAAACACCCTGTACAGCACCGGCGTAGAAACCTGAAAACGCGTAGCGCCATACGAACCGACTCGGTGCGTGGGAGGCTGCAGCAGGTGAAGGAGAGTGCGGTGACGGCGGCCGTGTAGCAGCTCGGCAGGAGACGGGCCGTCACGTGGCATGCACCGATACGTAGACAGGAAAATTTGAAGAGCTTGCTGCCTGGAGTGCTGACCTTTCATCTTCTCCATGTGAGACTTGAATGTTCGAACGAAACGTTCTGCTTCACCATTGGACTGAGAGTGAAAAGGTGCAGTGGTAATATGCTGAATACCATTCACACGACAAAACTGTTGAAATTCCGCACTAACAAACTGAGGTCCATTGTCACTGACGATAGTTTCAGGCAAGCCTTCGATGCAAAACACTGATGTTAAGGCACTGATTGCACTAGTGCCGTCGTTGAGTTCATGGCAATCACAAAAGGAAACTTGCTGAAAGCGTCTACAACAATTAACCAGCGCGTATTCCAGAAAGGTCCGGCAAAGTCAATATGTAAACGTTGCCATGGTCCCTTGGGGCGTGGCCAGTCTGAGAAACGCTGTGGAGGAGCCGCCTGATGCTCCGCACAAACAGTACACTGTGATGTCATGCTCTCTATCTGAGCGTCCATACCAACCCAGGTACAATGACGTCTGGCCAATTGCTTTGTCCTAACAATGCCCCAATGTCCTTGATGCAGGAGGCGTAACACTTCTCGTTGCAGGGAACGAGGAACAATCACTCTTGCTTGGTCGTTGTCGGTATGCAACAACAGTACACCCTGACTTAAAGATAATGCATGACGTTGTGCAAAATAACGTCGAACCAGAGGCCGATCAATATCTTTGGCTCTGGCAGGCCACCCTGAGCGAACAAAACGTGCTACCACACTTAGGTCTGCATCCGCAGCTGTTTCCTGTGCAACCCGACGAGAGTTCAAAGGAAAGTCTGCGACAGCGGAAGCATCTCCGGAGTCTATCTGACAACATGCCATTTCTGAAGAATCAAATGATACATCCTGGCCAACCGGAAGTCGGGAAAGTGTGTCCGCGTTGGCATGTTTAGTGGTAGGTCGGTACAAAATCTCATACTGATAATTAGACAATATCAAGGACCATCTCTGAAGCTTTTGTGCCGTTCGTGGCGGAATTGGCTTTGTGGGTGAGAACAACGACGTGAGAGGCTTGTGGTCTGTCAACAAATAGAATTTTCTGCCATAGAGATAATGATGAAACTTTGTGACGCCGTAAATGATTGCTAAGGCCTCCTTTTCTATCTGACTGTAAGTCTGTTGCGTCGGCGTCAGTAGCTTGGATGCAAAGGCAATAGGACGATCATGACATCCAATACGATGCGACAGAACTGAACCCACACCGTACGACGAGGCGTCAACTGCTAGCACTACAGGCTTCTGTGGGTCAAAGGGAATCAAACAGGCATCACTGAGTAGTGCAGACTTTAGTTTGTCAAAGGCAACCTGACAATCTTTAGACCATACAAAAGGAACATTCTTCCTACGTAAGTGATGCAGTGGAGCTGCAATCTGAGAGGCATTGGGAATAAATCTGAAATAATAGTTAAGCTTTCCCATTACTGCTTGCAATTCGTGCACATTCTTAGGAGGAGGCAAGTCTTTGATTGCTCGAAGATGTGACTGTAAGGGATGAATTCCTTGGGCATTAATCACATGGCCTAGGTACTCTATTTCAGTTTGAAAAAACGAACACTTTGCTTTATTGCAACGTAGACCTGCTGCAGTCAAAACTTTGAAAAGGCACTCCAGGTTTGATAAATGTTCTTCAACTGTACGTCCGGATACCACAATATCATCTAAGTAGTTCGAGCAACACGGTACAGAAACCGTCAGCTGTTCCAAAAAACGCTGAAAAATAGCGGGGGCGGAAGAACTGCCAAAGGGTAGGCGTTGAAATTGAAAAAGGCCCATGTGAGTATTAATGACGAAAAACTTTTTGGACTCGTCATCAAGTGGAATATGTAAGTATGCCTCTGCTAAATCAATCTTGGAAAAGAAGCGAGACTGTCCTAATTTGTCCATTAGTTCGTCAGGTCTGGGCAGGGGATAAGTGTCTACAATTGTTTGACTGTTCACTGTTGATTTGAAGTCAGCACAGAGACGAAGTTTTCCTGACGGCTTGGGTATAATTACTATAGGCGAGGCCCACCGACTCGCAGAAACAGGAGAAATCACCCCACTATCTTGCCAACGTTGAAGTTCTTCGGCAACTGTATCACGCATTGCGATAGGCACTGGTCTAGCTTTACGAAATTTTGGAACTGCAGATTCTTTTAAAGTTACATGTGCCACGAAGTCTTTTGCACAACCTAGTTCCGGCGAAAACAAGTCACTATATTTGTCACATAAAGCATTGATTTTGTCCTGAGGCACTACTGACGAAATTTGAAGCACATCTCTTTGAATTGATAAACCAAACAAGTCAAAAGCATCTAATCCAAAAATGTTCTGTGTAGATTTGGCCTGAAGAACTACAAAAGCAACTGTTTTTGTTACACCTTGAAGAGAGGCGGGCAGGCTACATGTTCCTAGCACGGGAATATTTTCACCTGTATAAGCTGTTAACACTTCCTGTGACGGCGACAATTTTGGCGAACCCAGAAGTTCATAAGTATCTTTATTTATTAATGTGACAGCGGAACCAGTATCAAGCTGAAATGGCACAGTCTTATTTTCTATGGAGAGATTTACAAAAAGTTTGTGCTTGCGGCGCTCGACTGGTGCGTGAATGTGGGCAACGTCTGCTACGGTTTGTTTACTGTGCTTGCGCGGGCCGCGTAGTGAAGTAAGCGGCGCAGACTCGGCACGCAGCGGATTAACAACACTGTCACTAGATGTCACTACCGCCGGATCGGCGTCCGCGCAATGCGAGGCTACTACAGATTCACTAATATTACTTTGAGTAGCCACCTGATGTCTACTGTCACTAGCTACACAGTACTGGGCACTATTACAAGGAGCAGTTGCAGAAGGCACTATTTTCACTACAGGAATGCACTGTTCATAGTCATTTTGCTTGTCCCGAACCCTTTTCCGTTGCACTGTTTTACGCGCTCGTCGGCGCTTGCTACGTGGTGCACTATATAGTTTTGCAATAGGTGCAGAAGAATGTTCTTGCATCTTAGAATCAAGCAAAGCACTGTTCAATTCCACAACGTGTACAACACTTACAGAATGAACCGTTCTCGCACCTTGCGAAGCACCGTTTCTAACGGTACCGTTCTTTGAGTTTTTAATTTGCATACACACAGACTGTACATGTCCTGATTTGCCACATTGATAACAGGTTGCGTTGCGACTAGGGCAATGAGCACGCTTGTGGCGAGACACACACTGAGGGCAAGATTTACGTACATTTTTCTGAAATGAGCGTTGGCGCCCGTTATGCAAATTACTGTGTCTAACACTACGGGGCGACCTTTGCGTCGCACTTTTACTCTGGCTACTGTTCACTGTCTGTTCAGCACGGCCGGTAGAAAAATAAGAATCACTAGTGCTATACTGAGAACTACGGCTAGGAAAGCGTCCGTTGCGGCGCACTGAATTAACACTGTGGCTTTGCATTTCTACATCTGCTAAGTCAAAAGTATCATGCGCTTCTATAAGCTGCAGTACACTGTCTAATGAGGGGTCAGACTGTTTCAGAATTGCTGCTCTAATTCTGGGGTCCTGAATATTCTGCGTAATCGCATCCCTCAACATCACGTCACTATACGAAAGTCCACAAGAGCAAGTAAATTTACATTGGCGGGTTAAGCCCTTCAGTTCCGTAATCCACTCTTGGTGTGACTGCTGCGGTAATTTTTTAAGTCTGAAAAATCGGTACCGAGCCGCAGCTACGAGAACTTTTCTTTCATAATGAGCATTCAGTGCATCTACTATTTGTTCAAAGTCTACATCACGAGGAGATGCGTGCGGGAACAGTTTTTGCAGTAATACGAAGGTTTTGGGGCCCACCACAGATAATAGCAGATGCTTCACTTTCTGACCTGTAATTTGATGAGCCGCGACGAGTTCTTGAAACTGTGCTAAGTAGTCGCTCCATTCTTCCTCACGTTCGTTCTACTGGCGGAACGTCGGAAGCGGTGCGGCGGCAGGTGTGGGCTGCTGATGCGACGGCTGTTGTTGTTGGTTAGCTGCCTGCGCTGTGAGCTGGGACACAGCCTGGAGGAGCTGGGTTATTTGCGCCGTCTGTAACTGAATAATTTCCATTAAGTTTGGGTTCGGAGTAGTGGCCATGCTGACCGATTAGGCGCCGCGTATACAAGTAACTTATAACAAAACACAAATGCAATATGAAAGAGGACGCTCTGCAACAAAAAAGTCCACAAAACACGTAACTGAATATGTTCCCCCAAAAATCTTATAATAAGGGTGGGTGGGCGGGAGCAATTTTTGCGTGCTCCGACTGCTGCTGTCTGGCTTCTGCAAGCGGGCTGGTCCAAGGTTCGTCTATCACTCCTCGTCGCCACTTTTGTATCCCATCCTCGTCGCCACTTTTGTATCCCAACTTCGTCGCCGCTTTTGTGTCCCAGCCTCGTCGTAGGTGTCGGTGGCCGAGTGGAATGAGACCGACACGCTGGTGCAGGTACGGAGGGGAGCAGCCAGAAACTATAAACACTCGAGTAAATTAGAAAGAGATATATTGCACAGAATGTAACAATACTTAACTTTTACATAGTACTGCAGAATGTTGATACATAGTTGTTAGAGGCCTGCCTAGTGCCTGTACAATAGCAAAGTCTTCACTCGTGCCTATCGGATTACGAAGGTCCTAACTCGTTGCTATCTCAGTCCGAAGTGCGAAGTCATTCAGCGGTGGCCACGAGCGGAATTCTCGCAGAGGGCGCTCGTGGCTGTCGTCGTGAGAACGCCGCGCCGTGCGTGCATGGCGGCGCGCGGCGAAAGCAGGTGGCGCGCACTTTGTACTTGTGCGACACCACAATGTTTGCAATTATCTCTGCAACGATGCAAGATATAAAAAAACATAATAGAGCGAAGTTCTAGAGAATTCTCCCCTCTACCAATTAGATTATTCAATTTTCGTGTCAGATGAACGGTTCGTTTCCAATTACAATTATATTACAAACGACTTTGTTTGCTATTACTACCGTATTTTTGTCCGAAAAATTTTAAAAATGTTTGTAAAATTTGGTGTTGATCGGTTGAAAGGTTCGTCTTAAAAACGGGGAACACGATACGGACAGACATCCCAAAATCGCCGTTATTTTTACAAATATCTCTGAAACGATACGAGATATGAAAAAAAAACATAAGAGAGCAAAGTTGTAGAGAATGTCCTCCTCTACAAATTCGGTTATTCAATTTTCGTGTCAGGTGAATGGTTAAGCCGTTATTTTTATTTAAATTTCGAGCTATCAAAAGAAGATCGCAAAGGCCCACTTTTCGTGTTACTACCGTAACCTAAAGTGAGCCAATTTACAGAGCGGTAGGACGCAAATTTTGTCCATTTTTAGAAACATTTGTGTATATACAGTGTATCGATGTTAGTGAATTTTATGGCAGTAGGAGTAGTATCGTGTCGGTTGACGTTACAGTCATTAAACTTTTTGGCTGTCATTAAATTTATTTGAATTTTATTTGCCCCCCCCCCCTGTTTTTTTCTTTTTACAAAATAGAGCAATCTCCAAAGAAAAATAATGTTATGAACATAACCTGCTATAATTAACAATTTATGACAGTTTCCAGAAGCGCCAAATACCCTATAAATATCTTCATTCGCGCTCTTCCAAACAAATGGTACATCACTATGTGGGTTTTCATACAGTGCATCACAGAAAGTATCTTGCAACAGACCAGTTACTAACGAAGTTTGAAGAAATGTCATAAGAGTAGTAGGTTGTAATGGAGTTAGGAAAGGAGAAAGAAGTCGTTAGAGTGGTGGGGAGGAGGGGAAGAGGGGAAGAGGAGATAGAAATGGGAGAGGAACAGATCAATGGGAAAGGCGGAGGTGGACAGAGGAGAAATTCAAATGTTTGTAAAGCTTATGGGACTTAACTGAGTGGTCATTAGTCCCTAAACTTATAAACTTCTTATGAACTAGCTTATACTAAAGACAACACGTGGTGCTCCAGACCACTCGGCTATCCCGCGCGGCCGCTAAAAGAAGAATGGGTGAGGAAAGCGACTACAAAAAAATTGAATAAATAAATATCTAGGTAACGTCGAGTTATAAACCAGTTCACTATAACAGTCGGCAACAAAGTGTTACTGCAAGATTCACAATAACCAACGATGCTAATTTTATCATTGATGCGACAGATGGATGGAAGTTTGAAGCATTAGGTTTTCCGAAAAGTCACGCATATGCTTGCACAAGGATTCCAACCACCATCCACAGCAGAGAAGAGGTGTCAATAAAAATCTTATCGACAGCGTTAAAAGATTTTTACGCCAGAACACCTAGATGCCGAGTTACAGCATCTGCTGCAGGCTTTTGAGAAAAATGGATGTACAGGGAAAGAAGAAAATAGGGTTCTGCGACCAAGGAGCGGTAGACAAAAAGACAGAAATAAAACACAGCGACAGATCACACCGTTTATCTCCCCTTCATTAAAACAGTTCCGGATCAGATAGGAAAGGTTTTACGTAAACACGATACCGCCCTCTCTTTCATCAAGTGGGGTGTACAAAATTCCGTGTTCTTGTGGAAAAGTGTGTATTGGCACTTACAAAAAGAAGTATGAATACAAGATTGAAACAACACAAAACTCTTTGCCGACTGAGTAAAATTAAGAAATCAGCTGTATCTGAACATGTTTTCCAATCTGGGCTCCCCCCTCGGGCATGGATGTTTGAGTCATCTTTAGTATAAGGTAGTTCGTAAGTAATTTGTAAGTTTGGGGACTGATGACCCCACAGTTAGTTCAAAAAAATGTTCAAATATTTGTAAAGTCTATGGGATATAACTACGGGGTCATCAGTCCCTAAACTTACAAACTACTTATGAACTAACTAAGACTGAGGACGGCACAAATATCCATGCCCGAGGGGGGATTCGAACCCCCGACCGTAGTGGCCGTGCAGACCGTGACTGGAGCGCCTCAGTCTCCTCGGTCTCCGCGGCCGGCCCGCAGTTAGTCCATTAAGCTTAACAAACATTTGAACATTGGAGCAATCGAAATATACAAACATGGGGATAATTTAATAGAAAGGAAGAAGCTATAAAAGTTAGTGGCACATGGAAAGTGGCTCTTCAAAAGTAGGTAGTTACGCATTTAGCTTTGACCATCGACTATTGAAAGTTATTGTTCTATCTTATTAATGCCGAGCGAACTTGGAGCGCCACGTAGCGGATCGAGCGGCCTCCCACCTCGGAGGTTCGAATCCTCCCTCGGGCATGGTTGTCTGTACCGTCTTTAGTGTAAGGTAAGATTATGGACTGATGACCCCGTAGTTAAGTCCCATAAGGTTTACGAACATAAATTATTGTATTGTCTTTAGTAGAAGTTAGTTCATTAGTTCAAATGTTCAAATGTTTGTTAAGCTTAAGAAACTTAACTGCGGGGTCATCAGTCCTAAACTTACAAACTACTTATGAACTACCTTATACTAAAGATTACACAAACATCCATACCCAAGGTGGGATTCGAACCCCAAACGTGGAGCGGCCACGCGCATCGTAGCACAGCGTCTCAATGAGCTTGGCCACACCGCCGCGATGGTGTTAGTAGTTTGTAAGTAGAGGGACTGATGACTCCGCAGTTAAGTCCCATAAGCTTTTCAAACATTTGAACATTTTAATTTCCTTTATTACTCATGAAACCAGAGATTGCCGCGGTGGAGTAGCCGAGCGGTCTAAAGCGTCTCGCTGCGGAGCGTGCGGTTGCTCGCCGTGGAGGTTCGAGTCCTCCCTGGGGCATGGGTTTGTGTGTTTGTCCTTATGTTAGTTTACCTAGATTTAAGTAGTTTGTGAGCTACGCACTGATGACCACGCAGTTTGGTCCGATAGATTTACAGACATTTGACATTTGAGAAACCAGAGATTTACAAGTTGTACGATGCTAACCTGCACATCCTGAATTTGTGTTCCATGTTGCAGGAGGGTTCACCAGTACACTTGACATCAGATAACACGTTCTGCTCCACTGATGCAGGCCTGTGTTAAAACGTTCAAATGTTTGTCAATCTATGGGGCTTAACTACTCTGGTCATCAGTCACTAGGCTGATCAACTATTTAAACTAACTTACGTTAAGGACAACGAATGCATCCCTGTCCGAGGGAGGACTCGAACCTCCGACGGCGAACAGCAGCGCGCTCCACAGCAAGGTGCCTTAAACGCTCGGCTACTCCACAGTGGCCAGCCTGGTTTAATTATGACTTACTGTCCACTAGTGTTTGTCCAGGTTGTCTCAATCTTCAACGTCGTTTCCGCATAGATCTCCGACAGACCCTTTCAAGGTATATCTGTCATGTGTGATAACTTCAGTGTCTGGGAAACATACTGGCCATTCTAATCTTGCTGTTTCGCTTTCTCGAAGGGAAGCTTTGAGAAGCTGTGACGGTAAGCGTGAGAACTGTCGTCCACTAAGATGAATCCCTCACCAAGATGCTGCCGATATGGTTCAACTATCTGACTGAGTATTTCATACAGCGGTCACCAGTGGCGTATTGTGGCCCCACATACTGACACACCTGACATCATAAAAGCACTACAGTGCTGCACTCACTGAATCGTGTGTCAAAGAGGTTAAGAACTGAACAAGCTACTCCAAAAATGTCTTCGACGACTGTCTGGGTGTAGGCTTATCTCTGCTGCTCAAGTGAACACTTGACAACGCTTCTTCTAGACAGTATCTATACCGCTCTCGGACGCCTTCCTCGTCAGCCGGCAAGACTCACCGCAATCAGTAGCACCTCTGAAGATGTTCAGCAGAGCTGTGGACGAAACGTCAGGAGCATAAATATTTCTTCGACCACGACCACGCAACTCGGAAGATTCAATAGAAACAATACACCTGTCATTAATTATTCCATTTATGACCGTTTCAACAGCACGCAAACCATGTGCCAAACATCCATCATGTTGAAGGTACATCGCCATTCTGTCATGGAATTAAACATCTTGTAGGGAATTCGGTAGAACATTACGTAAGAAATCGGCGTACATTCCACCATGTAGAGTTCGCTCGATAAAGTAGGGGACAATTATCCTTCCTCCTCCGTGGTGGAGTAGCCGAGCGGTCTAAGGCGCTTCGCTGAGGAGCGCGCGGTTTCTCGCCGTCGGAGGATCGAGTCCTTCCTGGGGCATTGGTGTGTGTCTTGGCCTTAGGTTAGTTTACCTTAGTTTAAGTAGTTTCTAAGCTACGGACTGATGACCACTCAGTTTGGTCCGATAGATTTACAACATTTGAACTTTTGATTTATCCTTCCTCCCATAATGCCATGTTTGCCAAGGTCGCTGATTTTCCACTTGTCGCAGCCAACGTGGATTTTCCGTTGCCCAATAGTGCATATTATGCCGCTTTACGTGACCTCTGTTTGTGAATGACGCTTCGTCACTAAACATAACGCGTCATAGAATCTGTTATCGTCCCGTAACGTATTTTGTGCCCAGTGGCAAAACTGTACATGACGTTTAAATTCTTCGCCATCCAAATCCTGGTGCATAGAAATATGGTAAGGGTGAAATTTATATTGATGTAGAATTCCCAACCCCAATTCTCACTCAATCTGTCTGCTACTGATGTGCGGATTAGCCGCAACTGCAGCTATATCACTTACTTGGGCATCATCATTGGTTGCGGGTCATGATTGACGTTTCACTTGTGGCTGAACACTTCCTTTCTCTTTAAGTAACGTAACTATCCGACGAAAGGTCCGGACACTTGGATGATGTCTTCCAGGATAATGATCAACTTAAATAGCACAGGCCCGTTGGGCATTTAGATCACATTATGCATACATACATACATAAATACCATATCGACCTTTTCTGCAATTGGTAAACGGTCCATTTTAACACGAGTAATGTATCACGAAGCAAATACCGTCCGCACTGGCGAAATGTTACGCGATACCACGTACTTTTGTGACGTTTACAGCGCCATCTATCACAAAGCGAAAAAAGTGTTCCAAATAAAACATTCATATTTATTTACGAATAAGTAATAAAACATCGGGGTACCAATTTATGAAATGCAGTTGATATGGTTTGACCTATGTTAGCGGCATTTAGCGGGCCAATCATAATGCCATATGTTTCCCCCTTTCAAGCTATGAAAGTTTTGTTCTTTGTAGTGTTTCGTTTGATGCTTATTTCGGGAGATATTTGGTCCGGTCACTATCAGTGGAGCACCCTGTATATTAATATTTAAGGAGGGGGAAGATGGACTGACAGGCGAAAAAATGGGCTTAGATGAACGAGTTCAGATGAAGTAGAAGAGGATGAAAGAGAGAGAAGGGAGATGCTAACTCAAGAGTGGAATAAATAAACACCTTTAGCATGTAGCAAACAACATAAGCCAAAGTAAATGCCAAAATTAACTCTATAAATAAAAAGGACATATGAGAGGTTGAACGGTCTTCCACTTACTCGGTCTGTTTGCGGTTCTACTTCCGTCATAGTTCTTCGTCATCAACCAGGTATTTGTACCTCGCTGCAGACGTTGTTGCTCTCAGCCAGTGTTCTGTCTCTGAGCAGTTCTCGCACCGCCTGTTACAAGCCGGAAGGCGGGCATTGAGAAGGCAGCCGGAGTGATCAAAGCGAGCGGAGGGTTAGGTGGCTGGGCGGTGGGGAGGGGCAGCAGCATCTGGAAGCGATAGGCCCCTACCACCCACCCCACCCCGCAGACTTTTCATTATTTATCTCCGCTCTCGCTGCCGTGGGTTTCTGTTTTCCTCTGTGCCGCACCGCTGGCCTCTCGTGGATACGTTCCTTTGAAGATTATCTCTGGGGGCAGCAGGTACGCGCAGGCTGATGTTTTGTAGCTCCGCGAGGTCGACTCTCCGAGCGCTAAGATGGCAAAACCACTTAGATTTCACTGAAGGTATTGATGATACACTGCCCTCTGGCTATTTTCGCGTTGAAAGTGATTTATTTACCTACGCCATCACAACAAGCACGAAGACAAGCCGTATGTTATACTTTTGTTGACTTTAGAATTTGAATGTCATTCAAATGGAAACCTCAGCAGCAAATACAGATGTTGTACAACAGTTTTTAATACAAGTACCAATATCAGTCACTTTTTCATCTGCTGATACATATTCCCACGTATCACAGTGCGGGGGTCCGTACGAAATAGTGGTTTTTAACACTATTCTCCAAAGCAAGTTTTATTTCCTGCACCAGACCAAGGTGTTTCACTAAGTGTGTTTGCCTCTGTAACTTATAAAATAATAGGTGACGGGAAATTTTAAAGCGGTAGGTCAACACAAGGAATGTTACACTTTCTGCGGAGTTATGAACATAGTTTATTGTATCATTTTCGACAGAGTTACAGCACAAAGATATAATTTTTTAAATGGAACAATAGTTCTTTCTATAGTGCATTGGAATCGTTGAAACCAGCTGCGTCCAAATCAATTTAGTTTGGTAGCTACAACCCTTCAAAGTTTCAGGGGCAGATACCGCACGCTGTACATAATACATGGCTGTGTAGTGGGAGATGGGTGTTATGGCGGTGGGAAGTTGATTTACATGAGATGTTCAAATGTGTGTCCATGTTCCTCAATGCATAATGCAATGCGCCGTCAAAAGGAGCTGCGGACGAGATGTAACATCGCCGGTGTGACGGAGCGACATGCGTCCTCGATGCGCCATTTAAGATCATCTGCGGATGGGGCTCAGTGACATAAACACGATCCTTTAGATATCCCAACAAAAAGAAATCTATTGGTGTTAAATCGGGCGACCTTGCGGGCCATGAATGAGGACCATGGCGCCCCAACCATCTTACTGCAAACCTGTTGTTTAGTTCTTCCACAACAGCACGCACAGAATTGGCTGGGTGACCATCGTGCTGCATCCACATATGGACTCTCGTGTGTAGACACACATGTTCAAGGAGACCACCCAAACTGTCAGCTATAAAAGCGCGATATAACTCACCTGTCAGTGTACCTGGGAAGCAGTGTGGACCGATGATTTCATCCTCAAGGATTCCACACCACACGTTAATAGACCACCTACGTTGACGGTCGACAGGTCGTACCCACCGAGGATTGTCTGCGGCCCAGTAGTGCATGTTATGGCGATTCACTGCACCATAATTTGTGAACGTGGGCTCACCAGAGAACATAACACTTTGTAAAGACTCCAGCATGAAATTACGCATGGCCCACTCTCAGAATGTCACTCTTGCACGGAAATTGTTCCCATGCAGCTCCTGGGGGTGCAGCTGAGAGGAGGTATGAGTGAAACCTGTGGCCGTGTACTATATGGCACACAGATGTGAGACTGACACCATCGACTGCCGGGGCTCTTCGCCTAGGATATCTCACGGCATACGCCTTGGCTGCTTCAGTGGTATCGTGTTGGCACTCGCCGAACATCAGCAACATGTCAACGTACTCGTTGTTCGTGTATGCCATCGTCATCCGATGTGAGTAACTGTGGTATATTGAGCCCCGGTTGTTTGTGTGACTCCAAATGTCGGGTATACGGCCGTGTGCGGCGACAGTAAAAAATAGGCAAAATATTGTAATTCTTAAATTATAACAGGTATTTCAATAAACTTTCTATTACACCTAGAGTTAATGTCACTCAGTGTTGGTAGAAAATTGCAACTTCCTCCGCATTGTGGAGTAATGTGCACCGAAACAAGTTATGCTTCTGCTGGCAGCGTATTCCCTGGACCCACTAAGTTGCGCATCTCGTCCATCCACCAGAGCTCTGGAGTTTTTGAAATAACTGATCCATCTACAGTCTCACTGCGGCAGAAAAGAGTGACGAGTAACACAGTTTAGAGTATTTCCATATACGTCACACTTTTCTTTGAAGGTAAGCTCGTTTTAGTATCATCACCTGAATATGATATATGATTATTTTTATGATGGCATGAATGGCAATGTGTGGGGACACAGTCGGACGTTATATGTGGAGAACGAAAAGAGATATTATTGTAAGTTTAATATTACATTACATTTCGGTCATCAGAAGGACGACAAAAAGTATGAAACCTAACAAAGACACAGTACTTACATACCATTAACGACCTGGACCTCTTCCACGGGTTTCTATAATAGCTACAACTCCTCGAGAAACACTGACAGTAAAATCGCCTTAACATCCATCGTTGTGTTATACTTATTCCAGTAATTTCTCTGGATGACATGTTTACGTTTGTCAGTTATACTCAATATAGTGCAGTTTAATCAAGCTATACAATAGGTATACAAACAAAAAATCTCCGTCAAAGATGTTTCATAAAGAGTTTTCATTTCGACAGAAGTCATTGGTGACTATCTATTCCTTTAAAATTTTACATTTCATAGAAAATATGACCTTAAATTGTATAATTTCTGGAAAGTTGTTGTTACATCTGTTTGGTACAATTGTTCTATAATATCGTTTTACAATTTATTAAAATTTTTATTAATTCAGTGATTCAGGGCTATAATTTGTCTATAATTGAGTAGTAATATTATTATTTAAGAAGAATCAGCATAGATATTGAACATTTGGGAATATATTATGCCGGCCGCGGTGGCCGAGGGGACTGAGGCGCTCCAGTCACGGTCTGCACGGCCACTACGGTCGGGGGTTCGAATCCCCCCTCGGGCATGGATATTTGTGCCGTCCTTAGGATAAGCTAGTTGATAAGTAGTTTGTAAGTTTAGGGACTGGTGACCCCGTAGTTAAGTCCCATAAGCTTTACAAACATTTGAACATTTGAATATATTATGGGGAAGAGGGCAGGAACAGGAGTTCGTGTTTTTGGGAAGAGGGAGAGAAAGAGAGGTAGGTAGAGAAAGAGGGAGATAGACTGGGAGAGGGGAAATAAAGTTTCATTAGTATGTACTAGAGATTTCAAGTGTTGCTCTCCCCCATTTCCCAGTCCCCCCCCTCTCTCCCCCCCTCTCTCTCTCTCTGTCTCTCTCTCGCTCCCTCTCTCTCTCTCTCTCTCTCTCTCTCTCTCTCTCTCTCTCTCTCTCTCTCTCTCTCTCTCTCTCTCTCTGTCTGTGTGTGTGTGTGTGTGTGTGTGTGAGAGAGAGAGAGAGAGAGAGAGAGAGAGAGAGATAGAGAGAGAGAGAGAGAGAGAGAGAGAGAGAGCTAGATTTTAAGGGTTAGTTATTTTTGGTATTGTGAAAAAATGGGTACTTGGCCAAATTTTTATCATTCGAGACGGCATTTTTGACAGGGATAAAGATCTATAATAGTTCTCGAACATCCATTTATCGCCTTTGCCAACAGTGTGTGTACATTAAAGTTATTTATGTCTGCGGTTGTCTAACTATTTTGTGCAAGATTGACTGCAAAACTTGATTTGTTTAAGTTTCTTAGATGGAATGCCTCGGTGTGTTCTTTGTAATGAATATTGAAGTTGTGTTCTGTTTGTCCTGCGTAGCATAAAAGCAACTAAAGTTTTCGGTGGATCTGGATGGTTGACGGTCGCTCTTATTAGGACAGATAATGCCAAAAACGAGAGGGACATTATTGCGTATCGAATTTGGAGTATTGGAGAGGCGTCTAACGTGATTATGGTACTTCTTATCTTGTTCCAGGTAAACCGTTGTGCTTGAAGACCAGGAATCGTCGGAAAGTTAATTTGAACCAAGGTGTTCACTTTTGGGTAATATAACCTAGTAGTATCATTCATAATATTTTTCCTTGCCTAATTTCCTTATTTACAAAAAAATATACAATAAAAACTACAAATTGATCTTGTCAAAAGCTGAGCTGTCACGAGTTAATTTTTATATCTCTCATTTTTCGTATGGTGTAATGGTTATATTAGCCTTGTGAACTATTTTGTTTCAGATATTTTTGTTTGTGTGGTCACTAATTTTTTACATTTTCGGTTTAAAGCGTTTTGCAAACTGATGTGAATTGTCCCTGAGTAAAGGGATACAGTCTTACTTCATTTATTTTGTTTTTGATGACTGGTTGGTCGATGTTGTTTGAATAGGTTTCGCTTCTCCATCTATTTTGACAACTATGGATGGGTCATAGGCTATAGTTCTTAGAATGTTTAGCTCTTGGCTTTTTATAGCAAGTATAGCATCAGATTTGTTAATACGGAAAAGTGCTGGACTAAAAATGCTAATTTGTGCTGTTATGCTTGCAGTACTGTCTTATTTATAGCAACATCCAACATGTTTCATTTTTTATAGTCTTGATATTTGTGTTCGATGTTTTGGATTGTAATATATAGATCGACAAAATTAATTTCTTGTCGTGTATTATACTTAACTGTGACATGTGTATTGGGGGTGTACGTATTTATAGGTTTTCTATTTCAGTATTTCTACATCATTCATGGTTATGTCTTCCAATAGGCCTGCTAGGCTACTGCCCATTGCTAATCCATAATGTCGATGTGTATAATTGTGAAATATTGGACAGAAATAGCCCTAGGAAATCCACAAGTTCATATATTTCCATTTTTTTAAATGATGGAACAGGTTATCCTTTATTATTTGTAGCTTCTTTGTTATGGTTATGGCCGAGTATAGAGTAACTATTCCCACGATTGACTTGTGGTGAATCAGTTCAGAACTGTTCAAAAAATGTTCAAATGTTTGTAGAGCTTATGGGGCTTATCTACGGGGTCATCAGTCCCTAAACTTACCAACTACTAATGAACTAGCTACAACGAAGGACGGCACAAATATCCATGTCCGAGGGGGATTCGAACCCCCGACCATAGTGGCCGTGCAGACCGTGACTGAAGCGCCGCAGTCCCCTCGGCACCGCGGCCGACCAGAACTGTTATTCACAGAATATTGTGTTGTAAATATGCAGACTTAACTATGAATTTCCCGAAGATTTTAGTCAATTTATATCCAGTACTGTTTAATATATTCATGATTGGACAAATTGGACGTCTAAATTTACGTATTTAGTTTTGTAATCTGAGGTTTGGGCCTAAAGAATTTTTTTTTTTTTTTTGCGCTATAGTGTTTGGCCTCAGAAATGTTAGAACTAAGCAGTAGTTCTTTAACAGGCTTTTTTGTTTTAGCTTGCTATTTGTGAGTGGGATCAGATTCTAGTTTCAGTAAAGGTAAAGCACTCAACAATTCGAAGATTGGTTTGAACACCACAGTGCTTTACTAGGCATGGTCCTGTCTGGAGGTGATAGGCTGTTGTCCTCAGCCGGCCGCAGTGTCCGACGGGACTAAGGCGCTCCAGTCACGGTCTGCACGGTCACTACGGTCGGGGGTTCGAATCCCCCTCGGGCATGGATATTTGTGCCGTCCTAGTTCGTAAGTAGTTCATAAGTAGTTTGTAAGTTTAGGGACTGATGACCCCGTAGTTAAGTCCCATAAGCTCTACAAACATTTGAACATTTTTTTGTTGTCCTCATCCAACCTTCGAACCGACTACCCAGCCAGTTACAGGAGACAAACAGCTTAGCGTGGCTTGCGAACCACGGTGCTAGTCGTTATTTTTCACATTAGCAACATTGCCAGAGTTGAAAGAACTGGAAAGTGACATAAATTCCAAAGACCTGACGAGGATCCTACTCGCGACCTTTGGACTCATAGGCTGACATTATATCAGTGTACTACCGAGCCACGCCTAGTTCCAGTAAATTGTTGTTTTTGAACAATTGCAACGTTTTTATTGACGTAATATGATTAATATAACACCACCACTGTTTTGCCTTTGTGAGATTTAAGGATAACGAAATTTTATTCGCTGAATGTTCTGTCGATTTTTGACAGAATATTTAACACATTACGAATGAAACACACAAGATAACTGTGACATATTCTGCAAATTTATTGGTTTACGAAGCTGTTTTTAGCTGTTACACCATCAACGGGTAAACATTACAAGTTTAAGTTTCAAAGAACTTAACTTGCTAGATATATAACTTTCAAAGGAGATTAGTTTTTTCGTTTACAACTAACCTGCGGGAAATTATTACAATTCAAGTTGTGGTGTAAATTTCTGACACTGATGAAATATGTGACAATATAATAAATTATGACGTTGTCCTACGTAATATGAAGTGAAACAATAGAAATTGGTTGAAAAATATTGATCGAAACGTATCTTATCTTAAATAGGTCTAAAGTCTATAGACAAGGAAGCGTTGTGAATATATGTTAAAATTTTAACTGGATAAATTAAACTTGGCCAAAAAAATCGTCTTAAACAGTACCAATGTCTGGAACATGGAAGCATGTGACAAAGCTAAGTGAAACATGTATAGATATATGAGGAGTGACGTTTCAAATAGCGATGGGTCCACTCGCGGATGAAAATTAGTTTGAAGCCAATTTCGACTCTACAAAGAGTGATACATCGAGCTATGATGTTGTTTTCAATGAAGACGAAATTTTTAACCGTTTAAATCTGGTACAAAAATTTACTTTCGTTTCAGAGTGCAGTAAGTCGATCAGTGAAACTTATTCAAATGATGATAAGCCAATTTACTGCCGATTGATAACGATTGTTTTTGAGTAAGACAAAATCTGTAGCGCCAATATAGAAAGCATTTTAAAACTCCAGTACAGTGTATCTTTTGTATAATGGTACCACTTATTCTTGTGGTCAGTGTACTGTCACATGAAAAGATTGCCTGACCAGTATCTTGTTTAAGTGGGAGCTTGCTGTTTGTGAAAGATATGACTGACGTGGAAGGAGTTATACGTGTAGGGAGGCCACACATCTAGATCTAGACAGCGGTAGAAAGACGTTGCGAAAAAACACGCATCATCCCCTATTCACCCCATTAATGATTAATTTTCTGAAAATACTGAAAGATGTATCTTTTTAATTCTGACAAACGAAACGTATACCATTTTATGTGGTTGTAGCTTCAAAATTGCCTTAATAGCAAAAGGTTTTCGATAAACATACCTTCTCCAATTCAACCCCCTTTTATGGTTGAATGTTTAAAAATACTAATCAACAGTACAAATATAAATTTTTGTAGCTCTAGCTTAAAAATTGTCTGAATAGCAACGTGTTTTCAAAAAGAATTTTCTTCCGAAAATTCTGAAACTCGTGTTTTTTTAATCCTGACCAAGTTTCCATATCTGAAGTTTCGTAGTTGTAGCTTAAAATTTGAGTTAAAAGCAACATATTTTTGAAAATCAATTTTTTTGCGTCCCCTATTTTACCCCATTATTGGTTGAATCTCAAAAAAATGCCGAAACATGTGTCTTTTAAATTCGAACCTTGAATTAAAATCTGAAATTTTGTAGTTCTAGCTTCTAGCTTCAAATTGCCTATATATCAACGTATTTTCAAAAAAAAGTTTCATCCCCTTTCATACCCCCATACGGTAGGAATATCGATAATCGCTTCTTAAATGAAGTCTCCAGATTATGATGAACACCTTCTACAAATTTCAAGTTTCTCTCGTCAGTGGTTTGGGCTGGGCGATGATGAGTCAGTCAATCAGCCTGTCAGGCAGGACATTGCCTTTCATATATAGAGGTTACAGCAGCGATTTGGTGTATTTCATATTATGTTTTTAAATTCACTTAAGTAATAATGTTTCGAGAAAAACAATACGGCTGTAGCCCAGCATTCACAGTTGCTAAGCCCTTAATAATCGGAAGTAACTCGTGATGCAAAACAAGGGGTACCACGATGCCACGATCATAAGACCTGGACCCTTGGTGAAAGGAAGTATGTGGTATAGTGACTGAATATCTCACCAAAGCAGGCAATGCTCTTCTTACGGTTACTAGCGTAGTGCTAAGAACCACTGCCGTATTCCAGATCATAATACCCAAATATGTAAAGTCTAAAGGTTCAGGCATGCTTTTTACAGCATCAGAGAGCTCCCAGAACTATTAATTATTTCCCATGGACATCACAATAACCATATCTAAACATAAATCATCTATTTCGGTAGAATTAGAGGAGAGAATGAGGACCTGATCTGAAGCACCAATATTATTGAAGTAATTGGCGTTTGTTTTGTTCTGACACTTTAAGCATCAGTTACTCGAAGAGATGCAACTGTTGTCAAAGTCAATGGCGGGCCAAGTCCTTGCTAACAAATAACTGTTGAGTCAATTTAGGTGTTCATATTATGTTTGGACGGTGCACTGAGAAAACAGTTTTGCTGTGAACCCGTTGCTGCTTATGAGACAAACTATTACGTTTTCATCATTCCTTTGGGTGTTATTACATTCACTCTAATACAAGCAGCTAAATCAGGCGAGGAGACATACTCATTCGCCATTCACAGAAGTTTGGTGCGTCAATAGGAAATTCCTATAATATTACGCATATATCGCTACCAATATCATTTATGCTACAGCAGACACCTTTCCGGTAGGATTGGGCTGAATTGTCACATTATCAGCAAACGTTTGTGTCTTCCATTCGAGCCGGCCGTGGTGGCCGAGGGGACTGAGGCGCTTCATTCACGGTCAGCATGGCCACCACGGTAGGGGGTTCGAATCCCCCCTCGGGCATGGATATTTGTGCCGTCCTAGTTCGTAAGTAGTTCATAAGTTGCCCGCGAAAGGCAAAGGTCCCAGGTTCGAGTCCCGGTTCCGGCACGCAATTTTAATCTGCCAGGAAGTTTCAGTTCATAAGTAGTTTGTAAGTTTAGGGACTGATAACCCCGTAGTTAAGTCCCATAAGCTTTACAAACATTTGAACATTTTTTGGATCTCCCATTCGAGAGACACAGCCTTTCGGATGCTGATAGAGCAATTATGTAGCACTGACGTAACACCACAAAGAAGACCAAAACTGAATACAGCATCCACACACGATACAGACCGAAAGGGCAGTTTCTAATTCTGTGAACCCAAAAAAATAAAGATTTAGAGCAAGTGAGAGGTCCCTGTCTGTCGTCGAATACTTTAAACACAAAACCATAATGACAATATCCATGTTATTTGCTAAATGTTACACATGCTGTTGAACAGTTCGCTTATTCCATTTGGCTGCCGGCCGCGGTGGCCGAGGGGACTGAGGCGCTTCAGTCACGCTCTGCACGGCCGCTACGGTCGGGGGTTCGAATCCTCCCTCGGGCATGGATATTTGTGCCGTCCTAGTTCGTAAGTAGTTCATAAGTAGTTTGTAAGTTTAGGAACTGATAACCCCGAAGTTAAGTCCCATAAGCTGTACAAACATTTGAACATTTGAATCCATTTGGCTTCTATTTTCATAATTCCTTATAGTTGAGTGATTGACGGGCTTCCAACTGGTATAGCTCACAACCAAATCTGACTAAGGTGCGGTGGCAAGTTTTCCTTGTGTGTGTAGTTTTTTAGTTGGAAATTGTGGTTAAATTGGAACTCAAAGCGAGTGTGAAACTGTAGACCGCTGTTCCTGGAAAACTTACGTCTTGCACCGAATTCAACACGTAACAATTTATACATTAACCTCTTAATTGCATTAATTTTAAATCACTACGGATAATGTCACATCAGAATTTCGTTCTTGCGACACAAAGTTTGTGTGGCTTAAGAAGCTTGCATTCCGTATGTTATCTGCTTCTCATCAATACAGATTATTATTTAATTTAACAAGCGTTGACGAGTTTCAAAATTGCACGTCAGTTTGTGAACTCATTCGCTGCTGGGACTTAATTGCTTCCAGAATCCTGATCGGCAGTTTGACATTTTATTCTTATCAAGGAACTATAAGGCGTCAAGGGAGCAATGACGTTGATTGACATATTACCTCTTTTCAGAAGGCTGCCACGACAAATATTCTGTTTTTGGGTACATTCCACAAGCTGCGAACAAATCTGGAAGACAAATATAAACTGTTTTTTTTTCCGTTGTTTTGACTCTCCTATGCTTAGCATAATCAAACTTTGCGGTTTATCACTATACTGCTGGTTTTACTACTACAGTGGACTCTTGATATTTGATATTTCCAGTGTCGGGATTAAGAGTTAACCACAATCCTCAACTTCATAAAACAAAACAGTACCAGCGAATACTTCTTAGTTTTACCATGAAGGACGGTATACCATCATTTGTCGTTGTACATGAATTATAAGCTTTATTCCAGATACGTAAATAGGTATGTACGTCCTTTGTTTTCATTATCTTAGGATCCTTTTCTAAATAGAATTAATTTTCTCACTGAAATTTCAGAATTCCGAGGTTGCATACTTTGAGGTCGTCCCAGTCGTACTCTAACGTGGAGTAATGCTGGCGATTACTGTGTGTAGCTTGGAAAGACATCCATGCGGCCTTTCCAATGTATCTCCACATGTGAGCACAAAGAACACCGTCCCGAGTCACTGAGTTTCACATTTCGGAAGCCATAATTGTTCTTCATGAGAAAACTCTGCGTTGCAATATATTTTTCATAACCATTTACGACAAACGTCTTCATTCACAGTAGTCATAACTGAATCGAAGCACAAGTTTTCTACTTTCACTATCCGACCATAGTGAGTAGATATCTTAGATACCAGACCTGAACAGAATTTTATTGTTGTGGTCTTCATTCGAAACACAGTTTTAATGCAGATCTCCATGCTACCATTGTCTAAGAAAGTCTCTTCAACACTGATTATGAACGGTATCCCACATCCATCTTATTCTATTGTTACCCCTCGTAATGTTACGGACCCGATTATTCAGCTAACTTTTTCTTAGGGAATGACTTATTCCTGTTACCTTTGACTCGTTGCTGTCCGTACATTTATACATTTATTTGTAAAACTAAAGTTTCGTTTTAAAAGACAGGGATTTTCTAACTAGGGCGGGATATACTAAATAATTGACTACAACATGAAGGTTGCATGTTACTAAAATTGTAAATTGCCCATTGCATGATTATGTCTTTCGAGAGCCACTAAATGCGTTAGACTCCATCTGATATGATTAGCTCGAACCTCCAGTGTTGCTAACAATATAGATATATGAATATTTAATCATCTGAATAATGTTTCTAAAATGATTACTGTTAAAGTTTATTATTCTATGGAAAAAAATGTGTGACGTCATTCCTGTAATACGTTACCTAACTAGCTTTAGTGATTCTCGCAGTAGTGTACAAAACTTTTTAAGTACTGATTGAAATGTTGATTTGATGGCATTGTTATATGAGCGCTAAGGTTCTAATGCAAATACATACTTACTTTAATTTCTAACACTACAACTACCCCCAAAATCTGAAGTTTAAACGAATGAATATTTTCATGATGACCGATAAATAAGTCTTTCGGCCGTCACACAACGAATATTTAAGCAATTATTTAGGTGAATAGTTTTTCAGGTAGATTTTCCAGTGCTCTTTCCAGTGCGCTGTTCCAAATTAATCTGCTCATAAATTTAAACAAATTACGGTCGATAAATAAATTAATTTAGTTTAGACAAATGCAATATATTGAAATAAACGAATATAATTTGTTCTAAACAGGTCGTAATGTCTGTTTACGACACCTGCAAGTTGTCACTACCTCCTCTTAAGCAGGTCTGTATTTCTGGCAAAACTTTTGTTGATTGGTGGTAAACTATGATGGAAAATGTTCCGGAGTAGTAGAACACTTTCGTAATAAATTAAGTGCTTTTAGGTCCTTGTAGAGATCGTTTTGTTACTAGTATTGTACGTGTAAAATGTGGTGTTCTTCGGAAAAATGGAATATTATTAATGACAAATTGCATTGACTGAAAGGCAGTAGTTAGTGTACCCCATTTTGAAGATGCTTCTACAGCAGGTACGTGAATTTTCTCGACAAAAAATACAGATTACACGCTTTTGGATTCTAAAATATTATACAATGGAATGAAAGTGATTTTTTTAAAATTATTTTTATGTTCGCCTTTGTCGCCTAATACTAGAATCACAAATACATATTTGTTAAGGCACCTATGCAGCTCTTTGGTGTGCTCCTCCCAACTGACTAAGTTATCATGTTGTAATCCCAGGAATTTAATATTGTCAATCTCTCCTATCTGGTTCTCTTCATACTTTATGGATATTCTGGATGGAAACATCTTACATATCCTCAAAGGCATGATGTGAGTCTTTTCAAAGTTTAATGGCAATGAGTTGCCTTTAAACCCCTTATTAATGTCCTTGAAAATATCATTACCACACCTTTCTAGTTCTATGCTCGAGATGCTATTTATTCCAATACTTGCATCATCTGCAAACAAAGTGAACTCTGCTTTTAGGAATCTAACAGAGGTCATTATTGTTCACAAGAAAAGCAATGGCTCTATGATAGATCCTTGTGGGACACCCATTCGGATGATGACTGATGACTGCATTGGCTAGTCCATTGCACTGACTCCCTTCTTTTTCCGTTAGAGACGTTTAACTCAAACTATTTTGCAGTTTTGTACATGGCAGCATAGAATTCTAATTTACTTGAAAGTATGCCATAATTCAATAATCAAATGCCTTTGACAAATCAGAGAAAATACACACTGCTTGTAATTTTTTACGTAATACATTATGTACCTTCTGACTGTGTGTGTAAATTTCTTTCTCGATGTCAGAATCCTTCAGAAATCTAAACTGTGTTCTGAAAATAAATATTATTTTTGATCCTATGGTTCAGACGCTGCCACTACATTACTTTTCTAAAATTTTGCATGAGGTTGCGATCTTGTTCTACAAGTATTTTTGCTTAGATGTTTGAATTTATTTTCTTAATAGAATATTCCTTCTATTTAATAAATCATCAGCGTTTTTGTGTTAAATGGCAACTTTATGCCTTGCGTGGTCGACGGTTGTATTATATTCTTCTCTTTAATTTGAGTACCGTTTTGAGGAAAACAGTTTTCAAACATAATACTGTTGTTGTTCATGAACGTGTTATATTTTTCATGCATATTATGTGCGCTATAACGTTTTTTCCAGTTCATAACATTGAGAACTACTTTAAAAAGTTTATGTGTATTAATTTAAAAATACCAATATTTAGCCAAAAAGAGTCTTAATTCTATATTCTACCACCAGTGGTATGCATTTGGGAGGTTAGACAAGATAGGTCATTATGTCGCATTTTTAGGATTAGTGCATATCACTATTTCATTATTTACATTCTATTAGCAAATTTTTTTATTTAATTATACATAAACATATTTGTCATGAACTCAATGCATCATTCTATAGTACCTCTTACATAATTAGCAATGGAGTAATTTTGTCAGCCTCAAAGTGCCAGAAGAAGGGGTAGCTGAGGGTAAGTGTACTGAGGAATAAACAAATATTTTGGTAGTAATCCAAACACAGAACGTAATGCCTCTGAGGCTATCAGTTGTCATAGGGCTGTTGGTAGGTGGAGACAATTTCCAAAATAGGTGTGACGAAATTATGTGATAAAACGAGCGTTTTTTAGTTATTAATGTTATCTGGATTCTGAGAATTTATAAATGCAAAATATGCACATTTGGGACAGGATTCAGTGGGGGGGGGGGGGGAGGGGGAGGAGGGGAGGATAGAAGGGTCATGGAATGGAGAATGACTTGAAGATGCAGATGTAATAGTGTTCTCTGATACCTCGGAACTGGAAGTTTTCATAACTGAGTTCAGGGAATGACCTCTGGATAGGATTCAAGATCAATCAGCATTCCCAGAATAACATTTGATTAGACTTCAATGTCATCTCAAATCCACCATGCCCATCCGCTACAATGTTTATGGGACTATTGCAACCAGCCTCGTTTCACGAATGATGCAGAACATCAAGAAGGTCTATTCCGTAACAATTTAATGCCTTTAAAAACCTCGCTGAGCTGGATGGAATAAACATTTGAGCCTTACTGCGGCTCGACGCCTGTTTTCTTTGTCTTGGACATTACAGTAAACCTTATACCTCCACACATATTCTTTTGAAAGGTACCCAAAGAAGACACCCTGGTAGCTATGTCACTAATGTATCAGTTGTCAAAAACACATTATATCCTGAGAAGTTTGCTATGTCACAGATCAGAGATGACAAAGCTCAGTCAGACTTACAAAATTCCAGTGTTTCATCACTCCACAAATTCCAATAAAACCTGCCTTTCATCTCTAACTTCATTATATGCCCCCTATGGCCTTCCTCTGTTCATCGTTGTGATTCGAGTTGTCACACCTGATGTCGCAAAAAAATGTTGTATAATCTATGGGACTTAACTACGGGGTCCTCAGTCCCTAAACTTACAAACTACTTATGAACTAGCTACAACTAAGGACGGCACAAATATCCATGCCCGAGGGGGGATTCGAACCCCCGACCGTAGTGGCCGTGCAGACCGTGAGTGAAGCGCCTCAGTTCCCTCGGCCACCACGGCCGGCCCTGATGTCGCAATTTATATTCTCTAGTCCGTGATGCAAAGTCTTAAAAGCTTCCTCATTATCTCCGCTCTGGCCTACCAGGATCCCCTTATACGACAGTTTGCTATAACATAAGCGTAAAAGTTCTGTTGTCTGAATAGGTGCGACTTTCGAAAAATGTTACTGGGCTACAGATATTAATTTAAATTAACGTCTTGTCACTAGGCTTACTACCTAATTTAAGTAAGTTAAACTAACCAAAGGACAATAAGGGATGACTGGAACCTCCAGCGGGGAGCAATCACGCACTCTGCAGCAAGGCGCCTTAGAAAGCTCAGCCACGGGGGCTACGGATTTCCGAATTCACAAAATTCTTCCCCATTATAATGTCGTCTGTCACTCTTGCTTGTGCATCCGCTTATCAAGATGTAGTGAGGGAGTTCTTACCAAACTCGCGTCTTGTCCCTAGGCTTACTACCTAGTTTAAGGAAGTTAAACTAATCCAAGGACAACAAAGGAAGATTGGAACCTCCGGCGGGGAGCAATCACGCACTCTGCAGCAAGGCACCTTAGGAAGCTCTGCCACGGGGGCTACGGACTTCCGCCTCACTGTAATGTAACAGTGCTTTAGCAAGGTTACTTCATTAGCAGATTACAATACTGCTGGAGTGGAATCCACTAGCCCATAGGAGGATACATTGTTTGACAATGTTTTGTTTAAACCTTCAGAAATTTACAACATTACACAGATCACTGGTAATGACAGAGTAATATATACATATATAAAAAAACATCTTAAAACGGTTATAATAGGCCACGGCTCCAACACCTTATGAAATAAGAAATTTTAAAGAACTCTAAAATAAATCCAGTAAATCAAATTAACTGTTCGTTCATAAATGTCAATATACTAATCAATCACTTGACCAATCTTCACCAAAGCTACAAGGAACGTAATGCTTTTCACTCTCACTCCTCTCAATATTCACAGAAAAAAGGTTTTCAATTCTTTTCTAAAAAAAAATTAATATATAGTGGCATCATTACGAAGATAGTTTAACATCAGCATCCGTCGCCATTGGAAGATCGCCTGCAATTGAGATTGCATAATACACAGTTATTTAACTCGTCTCGTCACAACTAAAATATTGCCTCTGTAACACACAGACTACTGTAACAAACAGGTGAAACACAACAAGCAAACATCAACACTCCGTTGGTGGAGGATAACTTAACGGAAACTACACGTTCAAACCAGCAGGGAAATATTAAAACTGTGTTTTGATAACAATTAATAATAAAAAAATCAAACCACATCGGACCTCAATAAACAACCAATGTTACACGAGGTCGGCTTCACAGTGTGTACCTTTATCAAAATAACGATTCACATGTCAATACCACAACACCGAGTCACGCCTGAATCAGGAGAAACGGCAAGGCGAAACTCAAATCTTCAAATGTATGCCGGTAGCGGGATGTAAGCGACTATTAAAGAGGTGGATCACCGTTAATTATAATAGCTGCGGATACTCCAAACCAACAGAAATGCAGACCAGCGCCTACGCCTTCGCCTCTTGGAGAGAGGGACTGGCCCAATATCGGCCACACGACACATCAACAGAGCGCTGGCACCGTCGAGCACATCCGTCTGCCCAGTCGTACCAGTGCAAAGCTCCTATACGTCACAGCAGCTTTATCACGTCACTCACTGCCCTCCAGCCAGACCTCCTGGCGCAGAACTCCCCGCCCCAAGCGCACGCGTCTCTTAACACGTGACCCAGCCAACCACAGCGCGACCGGTCCAAAGTTTTTCTCGAAGCACTCCCTCACTAAATCAGAGACGTTACGGCTCACTCACATTCTGGATACCCTCAGATTTAGTATGTCTGCGCCCGTTCGAACCATGTTGGTGGTATGGCATAAGCAAATTGTTCGGCCCACGCCATCGGGTGAATAGCTGCGTTATTTTCTCAAACGTCTGAAATTTGCGCATTTTCAGGAAATCATAGTGGTTTTAAGTTCCCACTTCCGACGACATCGCGATTTTATGACTCGCTGGGCGCGTCAGAGAGCTTGGAGCACCCGGTGAACATAACTATACACTGTTGCTAGTGATTAGTGACCGTCACATCGAGTACCTATGAAAGGCGTGGTTTCCTGGCACCGTCTCCCTTTGCCGCGCTCAACGCTTGCGAAACCTTATTTTCCAAACCGACGAGTGCCTCCAAAATACACTTCATGCCTTTTACGGGCTTTGCTGAGGTTCTTCTGCGTCTTCTTAAATAGTAGGTGTTTACGCTTCTCCTCTGTTTCGGCAATCGATACCGTCGATATTATGTCGAAACTTTTTGTAGTATTCTGTAACATTTTCATAACGTCCTTTCTTATTTCCGACGGAATGTTTTCAGTGACAGTCTCTACCACATGAACACGCCTTTCCGTTCGGTTCCCTAAATATGTCTTTCGACAAAGAACCGGGCGTTGTATTTAACAGTAGATGCTACAATGATATTGTTTTGCCGCGGCGGGGTGGCCAAGCGCACTGAGGCGATATTCTGCGATGCGCGAGGCCGTTCCCTGTCGGGGGTTCGTATCCCCCAACGGGCATGGATGTTTGTGCCGTCTTTAGGATAAGGTAGATCATAAGCAGTTTTTAAGTTTAGAGATTGATGATCCCGCAGTTAAGTCTCTTAAGCTTAACAAACATTTGAAAAATTTTTGATGTTATTTTAATAGCAACGACGTAGTCATCGACAACTTTGCCCAAGCTACATATTCCAATATACTAAGCAAAAAGTCTCAGGATCCCAATATCAACTTCGACCTGATAGGTGAGAAATTTGGTTGTGTTTGTGAGGTATCATTGACTGTCAAATGCACGAAATGGTAACTTGATGCTATATTGAGTACGCTTTTCACCCTAAAAATGTTCAGATGTTTGTTAAGCTTAAGGGACTTAACTACGGGGTCATCAGTCCCTAAACTTACAAACTACTTATGAACTACCTACAAGTAAGGACGGCACAAATATCCATGCCCGAGGGGGGATTCGAACCCCCGACCGTAGTGGCCGTGCAGACCGTGACTGAAGCGCCTCAGTCCCCTCGGCCACCGCGGCCGGCTTTTCACCCTATCTGTGAAGTATATTTTACTATAGTAAATGTTCACAAACATTTTGATGGTGATATATCTTGATAGTTTCACAACGACATTGCTTTCAAAATCCACAGTATTCCCGGGAAATGATGGGAACGAATCCATTAAAAAAGCGGTACCTGAAAGCTGCCCTTCGACCTTTAATCTGAATCCGTTGCCTGTTAGCTGGTGAAGAACGAATTGCACGGCCCGTTATTGCTGTCAGTATAAATGTCTGATACAGCCGTGATAGAAACAGAAACGGATAAAAAAGTTTGATACGAATGCTCACTTTTCACCACCTGCAAGTTTTCTCGGTCGATGCAACTTTTATGCTCGCCACCCAACGAAAATTGGTTTCCATTTGTACGAGAAACACGATAAACTTTGACGCTTTTTACATTGTAAAATTTGTGAATTCAGAGAACATTTAATGGTCTCTTCGCTCAGATTTCATCTGCAGTAGTACGTTTTTATTCTTTTTGCTGTGTATATTCTCGGGTGATTGAATTAAATCCGTTGTGTTGAATAAATCTTCGATACCACAGTCACGATAAAATCAATTACATTTCTATTACTCAGTAATTTAAAATGAGTGCTTTATCGAGCAGGCGTGAATTGACTGTCAGCTGTGCGTATAAAATTAGGATTCAATTGATGTTGAATAACGTAAAGCTCTTACGTATGTATTACTGAAATTTGTCTACAAAATACTGTGATGAGGTGAGAATGGATATGGACGTATTTTCCTTTTGCGCACACAACAAAGGACAAATGCAAATGCATATATATGTCGTAAGGTACGGAACTTCGTCTTAGGTGAAAAAGAAAATAATACCTATGAATTACATGCTTTTATCTCACGTTTAGCATGGCGATCACTTTTCCCTATTTATCAGGGTGATATGTGAATTGCCGTCTCGCACCTTATCTACTGTTCTGATTTCCCGACGAATTTTCTGGACACTTTCCTATCCTGGTTTCCGAAATTGTACCAAGTTGCGTGATCAGATCATTCTGTGTTGGTATTTTGTATTACGCCAAATATACTGTAACAGAACAGAATGATGTTAAGAATATCAACTTAAATAATTCGATATAACCAGAAAGAAATGGCCGATTGATATAAAGCGTCCTGCTACAGAGCAGCCGTACCGCTGGAGGCTCCTGTCCTCCCTCGGGCATGGGTGTGAGAGTGTGTGTGTGTGTGTCTTATCTTTTGTATAAGTGAGATTAATTAGTCAGTCTATGGAAAAATGACCATAGAAAGTTGTTGCAATAAGTTTACTAAGATTTCAAACAAAGATATTGAATAATGGCCTATAGTTGTATGCGCACTGCCCCTAATAAATTGTAAAAGTTAAACTGATATCAAAGCAAGACTTATGGGCCCCGAGGGAGTTTCTGCGATCGTCATATGAAAAAAAAATTCTTGAATATCAGTCTCCAGATCGCTTTTATTTTCTAAAACATGACCGGTTTCGGGACAGCTGCCCATCTTCAGATCAAATTTATGAAGTCGTTACTGTAACGACTGTGAACATTCGTTCATCACAAAACAGATTACTCTGTAACTTCATAAATTTGATCTGAAGATGGGCAGCTGTCCCGAAACCGGTCATGTTTTAGAAATTAAAAGCGATCTGGAGACTGATATTCAAGAATTTTATTAATCTGATATATCGTATAATTTTTTCTACACACAAGCAGCTACCATTTACTATTTTCATTACCTTACGGATTGTCTGACCACTTTTGGCGATGCGGGTAGCAGTACGTGTCTTTACTAGACAAAAACCACGTATCGAAAGAAACACGGCACTAGACTTCTATGCCAGGAGAATTTGTATAACATTTGATGTATATATTTGAGGTAATGGAAATAATACAGCTAACTTGTTCCGTCCACTTATAATCGTAAAAGGCTTTACTACAAAGTGACACAACAAGCCTTTTCTGCCACACAACGTTGCAACTTTCACTGTTTATATTAGTTCTATCGTGCCGTTTTATAGACAGTGAACGACGCTGTTAACGACAATGCAGAAGCTGGTTTGCTATCCTGTCCACTTTACCACAAGTTTCCTTAATATTGTCGCGTTGAAATAGGAGCAGGCTTGACTTCGAAGGCAACTGAACACAGCACTTATACTCAAAGCACGTTTATTACGAACTGAACATACACGCTGCCTCTCGGGCAGAGTGTTCTGCTATTTATACACTGACAGAATGTACCAGAAATTAGAATAATTAACATAAGAAACAAGTAGAATTTACAAGTGAACACAAGAAAGATACATAACATTTTGGAATTGTTAATTAAAAATAAATAAATTTTTGCCGTTGGTCGGGATTGAACCGGCGAATTTCCGAGCCGCAGTCTGTGACGCTATCTCCTGCGCCAAGCCGGCAGTCGATTCAGATGGTCTCTCGCTGCATTGCTCTCTCTCCTGGAAAAACAGCGACCCGCTGTTATGTTTCCTGTGGAGCCAGCTGCAATGTTCTGGATTTTGATCTTGTCATGGCTGTATGGCAGTTCTAGAGAATCCTTCCCTTATCCACCATTATCGACGACAGACGTTCCTGTCGTGGCTTCATCGGTAATATAACTGTCCTTAGAGTCCCTGAACAAGAAGCCATTGTCGCCTACCTGCTCTTCAGGATCGTAGTAAGGCTTCATGCGCATGACGTGAACAATGTCTCTTCGTTTTTGTCGTTTCGACGACGGCTCATAATTCTCAACTTCGTATGTGACGTCTGACGTGTGGCGTATGACACGATACGGACCAAAGTATCACTTTTCGGACAGTCCAACCTTCCGTACAGGGGTAAAATTCCATACCAGATCTCCTGGGCTGTACACAACAGGTCGGTGCTTGTCGTTATACCGCTGACGGTCCTTCTCCTGGGCGTCAAGTGTCCGTATACGAGCCAGCTGTCTTGCTTCTTCGACCATGGTGATGAGCTGTTTAACATAGTCATCCTTAGTGTCGTCCGGTTGGAACGGGAACAACGGTGTGAAGCCTGTTGTGTCTTGTCTTGCGGTATTGTAAGCAAAGGTCACGAATGGCAGAATTGTATCCCAATCCTTCTGCTAATCATCGACGTACATCGATACCATATCGGCTAACGTCTTGTTAAAGCGTTCCGTAAGACCATTTGTCTGTGGATGGTATGCAGTTGTCATTCAGAGGACAATGTCGCACCGTGACATTACCTCTGATACTAGTTTTGACTGGAATACTTTTCCACGATCAGTGCTGCGTGTATGTTGAGTTCGTAATAAACGTGCTTTGAGTGTAAGTATCTGTGTTCAGTTGCCTTCGAAGTCAAGCCTTCGCCCATTTCAACGCGACATTGTTTAGTGGAGGCGCCGGGTACAACAGGTGGGATCATACAATGTGCTTTGCCAACTTTTATTTCTACCTGGACGGAACAGCCCAGCAATGGTTCGAGAACAACGAAGACAAATTGAATGACTGGGAAACGTTCCAGGCGGAACTTAAGAAGACGTTTGGAGATCGAAAGCGAAAAATCGGTTCGGAGGAAGAACAACTGAAGAACCGGGCCCAACGAATTGGTGAGCCGACACAGTCTTACTTGCAGAATGTTTTGGCCTTGTGTAAAACTGTCAATCCGAACATGACTGAGGCCGACAAAACCACGCACCTGATGAAGGGTATAGCAGAAGACATGGACCAAGCCCATCTGATAAAAGACGTCGCTACGACAGAAGAGTTCATCAAGTAGTGCCAACGTATTGAACAGATGCAACAAAGGAGAGTTGGAAGCAAGAAGTAGGACCGACTCCCCAATGTAGTCCCTATGGCCGTTGTGAAAGACCAGCATGACTTTGCTTCTCTCATACGACAAATTGTGAGAGAAGAATTACAACAGTGCATGGCAGCCGGGACTATTAGACCGAGCGAGCATCAGATTATGGCCATGGATGTAAGCCATGTAAGTCACGAGGGAGCCAATGCCGAAGAGGAAGAGGTATTTCAGACATTAGCTCCTGCCTGCCCCGCCAATCGCACCCGACGTGAAGATTGGCGTCGCCCTGCTATGACTTACGCTACAGCCGCCAAATGGCAGCCCATGAACCGGCCGACGCGACCACAACCAACTCCCCCGGTAACTATGACGCCCCGCAGAAGAACAGACGTCTGGAGGACAGAAGACAACACACCACTGTGTTTCCACTGTGGACGCCCTGGACATGTCGTACGCTACTGCAGAGAGAGAAGGCAAGTATTCGATGATTATTTTGCCGGAAGACGTCAGCCATCAGAGCAGTTCTATCCCAGGCAATCACCTGTTGATGAGTTCAGTCGACCTATGGAAAGAAGCCCATCGCCGTACCCTACACGAGATCGCTCCCCGACGCGCCGCAGACGTTTACCGTCGCCGTACAGAGGTACCAGCCGCTCCCCTAGTCGCCGCGCCCAGGAAAATTAAGCGTGGCGACCATCTACGGAGGTGAGACAGCCGCAGATGAAAATCCTCCATGGACGACAGTCGTTAAGGTGTCGTGAAATCTCATCGACGACATAATCGACGGCGAACCAGTCCGAGCACTTGTTGATTCAGGAGCGTCTTTCTCTGTATTGGCGGATAATTACCGCCGCACACTAAAGAAGACAATGTTCTGTGATACTGGGGCAACTGTGCTGAAGGGCGCGAATGAAAACTACGTCCAGCCAGCAGGAACTTCTGTCGCAAAAATAACCATCAACAACAGGACCCAGCCGTTTGAATTTGTCCTGATAACAGAATGTAGTCACAATGTCATCTTCGGATGGGACTTCCTTCAGGCATCCCAAGCTATCATTGACTGTGGAATATCTGAGCTGCAAATTGAAGAAGTTGTTCCGACGGATACACGTAATACAGAATTTTCTGGGAAGTTATTTACCATTGACAATGTGACGATCCCGCCGTTGACGATGAGAATATGTTGCAAGATGACATTATTCAACCTTCAGAGAGTCCTTGGTCGTCTCCGGTGGTCTTGGTAAAGAAGAAGGATGGCACGTGGCAATTCTGTTTCGATTATCGTCGGCTGAACAAAATCACGACACCTTAGACTGCTTGAAAGGAGCTACATACTTCTCAACTATGGACATGCAGACAGGTTACTGGCAAATCAAGGTTCACGAAGCTGACAGGAAGTAGACGGCTTTTATTACACCTGACGGCCTCTATGAATTTAAAATAATGCCATTTGGATTATGTAATGCTCCGGCCACATTCGAACGCATGATGGACAACTTGCTCCGACACCTTAAGTGGACATTTTAGATGACATTGTCGTTTTCTCGAAAACATTTGAAAAACATCTGAGTCGCCTGTCAACTGTGTTGAAGTGTGTTCAGGCTGCAGGACTCCGCCTCAATCCAAAGAAGTGCCTCTTCGCACCAGTGCTAGCCCTGTACGACGAGAATGCAGAAACGGAACTTCACACAGACGCCAGTGGTTATGGGATTGGTGCAGTGCTTGTACAAGTTCAGAAAGGTGCTGAAAAAGTGATAGCCTATGCGTCAAGAGTACTCTCAAAGTCCGAGACAAACTACTCTACAACTGAAAAAGAATGTCTCGCGGTTATCTGGGCTATCAACAAGTTCCGGCCGTACTTATTCGGCAAACCATTCACCGTCGTGACAGGCCACCATTCTTTGTGTTGACTGACTAGCTTGAGGATCCATCAGGTCGACTATCAAGATGGGCACTAAGACTCCAAGAGTACGATGTCACAGTGGTATTCAAGAACGGACGCAAACACAAGGATGCCGACTGACTTTCGAGGAATCCATTAGTGGAACACAACAGCATTAATGAAATTTCAGCCCTCACTGAATTAAATGACGTTAAAACTGAACAGAGGGGAGATCCAGCACTACTAAAAACGATAGAGGCCTTGGAGAAAGGAGAACCGACCAATGGAGAGTTCCAACTTATAAATGGAACATTGTATAAGAGCAACTACGATCCACTGGACCCCAAATGGCTACTTTTTGGTCCAGCTCATCTCCAGCCAGCTATTCTCAAATATTTCCACGATGCTCCAATTTCCGGTCATCTGGGATTCGTGAAGACCCTAGACAGAATCAGACGCAGGTATTACTGGAAAGGTCTCTACAGATCTGTCAAGCACTATGTGAGTCACTTGAAAGAGTGCCAGCGACGGAAGCATGTGCCGCAATTACCTCCAGGACATCTCGTACCGACTCCGCCGGCAGCAGCTCCATTCCACTGAGTTGGGATCGATCTTTTAGGGAGGTTTCCCAAGTCGACAACCGGTAACCGTTGGATAATAGTCTGCACTGACTACCTCACACGTTACGCTGTCACCAAACCTGTGCCGACTGCAGAAGCTCCAGAGATCGCAAAATTCCTTGTAGAAGACATTATTTTGAAGCATGGAGCACCACGTGTCATGATATCTGATCGTGGAAAAGTATTCCAGTCAAACGTAGTATCAGAGGTAATGTCACGGTGCAACATTGTCCACAGAATGACAACTGCATACCATACTCAGACAAATGGTCTTACGGAACGTTTTAAAAAGACGTTAGCCGACATGCTGTCGATGTACGTCGATGTTGAGCAGAAGGATTGGGATACAATTCTGCCAGTCGTGACATTTGTTTACAATACCGCAAGACAAGACACCACTGGCTTCACTCCGTTTTTCCTGCTCCATGGCCGTGAAGTTGAGACGACAATGGATACGCTGTTCCCATTCCAACCGGACGACACTCAGGATGACTATGTTAAACAGCTCATCACCATGGTCGAAGAAGCAAGACAGCTGGCTCGCATACGGACACTTGACGCCCAGGAGAAGGACCGTCAGCGGTATAACGACAAGCACCGATGTGTTGTGTACAGCCCAGGAGATATGGTATGGATTTTTACCCCTGTACGGTAGGTTGGACTGTCAGAAAAGTTATTGAAGCGATACCTTGGTCCGTATCGTGTCATACGCCGCCTGTCAGACGTCACATACGAAGTTGAGGGTTATGAGCCGTCGTCGAAACGTCAAAAACGAAGAGACATTGTTCACGTCCTGCGCATGAAGCCTTACTACGATCCTGAAGAGCAGGTAGATGACAATGGCTTCTTGTTCAATGACTTTAAGGACGGTAATGTTCCTGATGAAGCCACGACAGGAACGTCTGTCGTCGATTACCGCGGAGAAGGGAAGGATTCTCTTGAACTGTCATACAAAGGACCCATGACACGGTCAAGATCCAGGACATTGCAGCTGGCTCCACAGGGATCATAACAGAGGGTCGCTGATTCTCCAGGAGAGGGAGCAATGCCGCGAGAGAACACGAACACCGACTGCCGGCGTGGCGCAGGGGATAGCGTCACGGACTGCGGTGCAGAAGTTCGCCGGTTCAATCCCGCTCACCGGCAAACATTTATTTCTTTGAAATTTACAATTCCAGAAGGTTCTACGTGTTTCTTATGTTCACTTGTATATTCTACGTGTTTCTTATGTTAACTGTTCTTCTAATTTCTGGTAAATTCTGTCTGTGTATAAATAGCAGAGCACTCTGCCCGAGAGATATTCGCCGTCTAGCTGCCGTCGAGTGAAGACCTGCCTGCTAGTGCTGCGCGTAACTTAGCTTCTCGTGTGTGTTTGTTTACGTTCAGTTAATTGTTCTTTCTGTGAGTGTATACATCTGACATTTGTGGAAGTGCGTCTCTAAGCTTGCCGTACGTCCACATTTCGCCTATTGGCGGGATCTCGGTTTTCACCGAAATCTACACGCTACTGAAACGTCATGGCTGATTCCCTGAGGAAGAACACACTGATCTTCTCGTTCCAGAAAGAAACCCGGCATGTTCAAGCAACTGCACTCGAAATCCTGGATTGGCTGTATGAGGTAATGGGCATTGATAATGATCTTGAACATACCACTCAGTTAGATTCTGATGAATACTGTCTTTTTATTAAGTTTTTTAGTTCAGTGACAATTGATAAAATTTTGGGAAAGTGGGGTAGCTCTGTTGAGTTTGAACATAGAGATGGGTCCAAAAGCAAGGTTTCAATTAGGAAAGCTGATACCAAGTATATAAAAGTGAGAGTCTTAAATTTACCGATAGAGATGGATAATATTTTAATTAAGCAGGCACTTTCCAAATATGGTGACGTGCTCTCGATAGAAAATGAAAGGTGGTCAAAACACTACAAATTACAGTGTTACAATGGTGTACGTGCTGTAGAAATGGATGTAAAGACGAATATTCCGTCATATATGACAGTGCATGGATACAAAGCACACATTGTGTATTCAGGACAAGAACCAACTTGTCAGATATGCAATGAATCTGGGCATTTTAGGTTAGACTGTCCACGACGGTACACGGTACTGAAAAGTAATTATGTAAAGCGGCAACGGCTCACCCTTGGTGAAGTGATGCCTCTTACTGCGATACCCTCCTCTGTTAATGACGTCACGGAAAGTATGACGGATATGACCAATGTTGATAAAGAATTTCCACCTTTAACGACACCTGCAAGTTATAGTCTATCTGTCCGAGAAAATGATCAGCAACCCAAGAAAAGACCGCTAGAAACAACTGAAGATCGTTCTGATGATGATTCCTCTTGCACTCTTCCCGTTCGTAAACAAAAGCAGTGCGAAGCGGGAGACGAAGAGCCCACAGTAAACACTGCTATGGAAGTGGAAACTGCAGTGAAGGAATCAAAGGCATTGGATGAGGAAGAAAAAGGTGCAGTAGTAGACGAACCTGTCACGATTCTGCCTGGCGCGGAGGAGAAGGAAGTAAACTCCGACGAGCCGGTAGAATCAGGGGAAACAGAGGAATCAGGAAAACAGCAACAAGACGCCGCGGCCGCAGTGATACCCGCCGCGCATGAGCGCGAACAGCAGGGCGGCAGTAGCCACCAGTCCCCGCCTGAGCGTCCCTCGCAACCGACGGACGTAAACAAGGAAACTGTGAAGGAGGTGCCGGCGACTCAGGATGGCCGCCGCCGCCGAATAAAGCCGCAACCAAATCTGAAAGTGGGTCGTAATCAAGGAAACCAACAACCTGCCATGGGCGCTCCGAAGCCACGTAATATAAAATACGAAATAGTCACTGCAGATGCCTCGAAAGAAAACACAAAAAATGATTCCTTACCAGTTACTCCACACAAGGATCAAAGAGATGAATCCCAAGCACCGGAGTCTAGAGAAAATACTTAAGTGTAGATCAAATAGTGTGCCAATGATCATGAACTGTTATTTCTTTTTTCGTTCTTCTGTAAATCTTCAGGTTTTCTATATCAGTCAAGTTTTCGTTATATATTCTATGATTTCAATTACTGTCAGCACAGTAGTGTCTTAAAACAGTTTATTATTTGTTACCATTATTCCTTGAGGGTAACTTAAAGCTTTAGTTAATTATTTTCCCTCTCGCTTACCTAATGATGCAAGCGTATACTGTAGCCACTATGAATATCAATAAGATTCACTCATAGTGACTAAAATTTAAATGTTAGAATGGCTACAAGTAATATTACAATGGCGCAATCTTATACGATTACTACAGTAAACATAAATAAAATAACATCAGAATTAAAACTGGCGGCGCTTAAAGAATTTCTATACGACTCTGGAACCGATATTGCCTTGCTACAGGAAGTTTTAATGCCCGATCTTAGTATACCAGGATTTATTTCTTACATTAACGTCTCACTTGAAACAAGTGTAGGAACGGCTGTATTAATACGACATGGCATTCCAGTAACAGATGTGGAACGATTGGAATCCGGAAGAGGGGTAGGGTTAAAGATCTACGATGTGACAATAATCAACTTGTACGCTCCTTCCGGGTCTTCACATCGATCTGACAGATCAAAGTTTTTTAAAGAAGACATCATATACCTATTACGGAGAAATCCAAGCCAACTCATAATTGGTGGTGATTTTAATAGTGTTTTAAATCGTAAAGATCAGATCTCCAATTTTAATTTTTGTAATGAATTAAATCATCTAGTTACGAACCTGAATTTAAAAGATGCGTGGGAAATCAAGTATCCTACTGCTGTCGAATTTACTTTCGTCACATCAAATTCATGTAGCAGAATTGACAGGGTATATGTTGCCCAAGATCTTACATCCTCCGTAACAAAAGTAGAAACTATTCCTACGTATTTTTCGGACCATTCCAGTTTGTTGATCTGCATAAATTTGCGACCACAGCCTATACGTCAGTTCAGGAGTCACTGGAATTTAAACGTCTCGTTGTTGCAAGACAGTGATTTAGAAGACACACTAAAGGAAGCCTGGACAGTGTGCCTGCGTGCGCTTAACAGATATGCAACCACTATCGATTGGTGGACAAAAAGAGCGAAGCCGAAGCTGAGGAAGGTTTTAATGCAATATAGTAGTCAGAGGGCAAGATGTATTAAGAATAATATAGAGTTTTATTATTCAATCTTAAGAGAGTTATATAGCCAGACATCTGCGTCGACCCTTCCCCTGGAAGAAATTAAAAAAGTCAAAGCGAAATTGCTCACTATTAAAAGGAAGCAATTAGAAGGATTAAAAATAAAATCAAAAGCGAAATCAGTTACAGAGGATGAAATGACTTCTCTCTATCATTTACTAAAGCATGCTAAGAACAGAAAGAGATCGTTTATTGATGAAATCAGAACAAAACATGGCATTACTCTAAAACCCCAGAAGGATATTGTTAATGAAGTGCATCGTTATTATAATGAATTGTATTCTGGAAATGCAGGAGGGGTTGAAAATTCTGATAATTTCTTTAACATTATAGTCCCACAGCTGACGGAAAGTGATAATCAGGAATTCCTTTCTGAGGTTAATGAAGAGGATGTTTATGAGTCTCTTTGCAGTTCACCATTAAAAAAATCCCCAGGACCCGATGGTTTGCCAGTGGAATTTTACGTTCGTTACTGGCCAATTGCCGGTGAGAAAATTACTGAGATGGTGAATGAGGTTATTAAGGCAAAAATGATACCACCTGAATTTAAAGAGAGCAAAATTGTACTCGTCCCTAAAAGTAAAGGGAACAAAGACCTAAATAACTTCCGCCCAGTTTCGTTGCTGAATTCAGACTACAAAATTGTTGCTAGAGTTGTAAATAAAAAGTTTTCATCATTAACACACAAAATCATTAGTCAACATCAAAATTGTGCCGCGGGGAGAAATATATTTCATACTTTAGTTGATTTTAGAGATGTCATTGCAATCACCTCTATAACGAACATAAAATGTGCGTTGACTTTTTTGGACTTCCATAAAGCCTTCGATGTGGTAAACCATGAATACCTGCTGCAGACTTTAAAGCGTCTGGGATTCAATCAACAGGCCTTGTCTCTGATCCGAAACATTGCCACAGGAATAAATGCAAGAATAGCTGTCAACGGCCAAACAACAAAACTGCTACAAGTCAGACGAGGTGTTCCTCAAGGAAGTCCCCTTTCCATGACCCTATTCGCCATCTCACTGGACCCGTTTCTCAGACATGTTCATGACAAATTAACAGGCATCACACTAGGACGACATAAAACTGTTACAAGAGCTTATGCTGACGATGTAGGAATTGTCATAAGAAATATGGAAGATATAGACACATTAGAAACAGTAACGAGAACTTACTGTAGTTTGTCTGGAGCAAACGCAAATGAAAAGAAAAGCAAAATCTTAAATCTTAGAGGTTTTGACAAAATAAACATGGAATGGGCAAAAGTGGTGAAGCAGCATAAAAGCCTAGGAATAACACTAACAACAAACGCCATGAAAATGGCTGCAATGAACTGGAAAGACACCTCCGAAACACTTCGAGGTGCTATAATGGAGAACTTATCACGTTCCTTAAATCAGTTTCAGAGGGTTAAGTACATAAACTTATGTATCCTGTCCAAAGCATACTATACAGCCCAAGTATTTCCAATACCAAGGATGATAGCCCGGAAAATTATGTCCAGAATTACAAACTTCCTGTGGAAAGGAGAAATATTTCGAACAGCAGTCAAGGTAGCCACCTTAGATCCGAGACATGGCGGTTTAGGTCTAACAGACATCACAAACAAAGCTTCGGCACTTTTCGTCAAGAGGCAAATGAATGTAATAAGAGAATCTCAAGACAGTATTACCAGTCAGCTCTTTGAAATCGTTAAACCAGAAAATCTACAACCCCCTATTGATGTGCGAAAAATAAATAGTCGTCTACAGCATGTGAGAACATTTTATATTGAACTCAGTTATTTGAGTACTGGACTTCGACAAGCTCAACAGATAACATCAGGAGCAATCATGAGGGAAAGGTGGAAAAGTGAAGGCAGAAATACAATAGAAAGACAGTATCCAAATTTAGACTGGAATGCTATCTGGGAAAACATCAACATAAAAGTCCTGACCTCCGATATAAGAACAACGTGGTACAAATCAGTGAACAACATCATTAGTACTCACGAAAGACTCTACGAAATTGGTCTCAGTGATACCATTCTGTGTCAACGATGCCATCTAACAGATACAATAACACATAGATATACATGCGGTGGGAATATAAATAATTGGAACTGGATTAAAGAGCAAATTGCATTTATTTCAAGGACATCACCCAACAATATAACATCAACTGTTCTTCATAGACCTCAAGAACGGTACTTTCCAGACGCAAAAAATAACGCCGTGTACTGGCTGATAGGATATTATGTAAATTATGCCATCAACAACCTGGGACCAGACAACATCATAGACTTCCAGACGTACATACGGAACGAATACTACAAAATTAATAGGTATATGGATCACAAGAAAAAGTTCGGTAACATGTTGAAAATTGTATTTGAAAGAATGGGGATCGGATAAAATACTAAATACATGACTCATTGACAACACGCTATTTCCCTTACCCTGATTTCTGGATGGACTTAATTTAGGAAAAAAGTGGCGGTTCCATTAGATTTCTTTTCTTTTCTTTTTTTTTTTTTTTTTTTTTTTTTTTTTTTTTTTAGGCGTGGCAATTAGATTGGGTATGGTTAGTTAGGTGCCAACGCCTGAAGTGGAGAAGCACAGGAAAAAAAAAGTTGGGTACAAAAAATAAATAAAACAAAAAAGAAAAAAGGTTCTTATTTGATAATAATAAAAAAAGGTAGAAAAAAAAGGGATGTTTCCAGAATAATATATATATAAAAAAAAAGGCAGTCAGTGCTGCGTGTATATTGAGTTCGTAATAAACGTGCTTTCAGTATAAGTGCTGTGTTGCCTTCGAAGTCAAGCCTGTTTCCATTTCAACGCGACAATAATATCGAGGAGATAAAATCAATTATTCACACAATTAAAGGAGAGGAAAACTTGATTTTGATTGACGACTATAACTCGGTAGTAGCTAAGGGCAGAGAAGGAAACGTAGTAGGTGAAAGTGGAATGGGCAGAAAGGAATGGAAGAGGAGATCGGCAGGTAGAATTTTGTGCAGATCACACTTTGATAATCACAAACAAGTCGTTTAATCATCATGAAAGAAGGTTATATACGTGGAAGAGACCAGGAGACATTGCAAGGTACCACATTGACGTTATAATGGTATGGGAAAGATTTAGAAACCATATTTTAAATTTTAAGACATATCCAGGAGAGATATAGACTCTTACTGTAACTTATTGGTTATGAAGTGTAGATTAAAACTGGAATCTGGAAAAAGTTGCACGGCCCAGATGTAGTCGATTGAGAGGGATTATTACGCAAGGAATGCCTGAAACAAGGGAAACTAAAACAGTAGAAGAAGAATGTGTAGCTCTGAGAGATAGTGTAGTGAGGGCCGCAGAGGATCATATAGGAAAAAGGACAAGGCATTATAGATATCCTTGGATAACATAAGAGATACTGTAGGAATGCAGAGCCTCGCGGAGACAATTTTGAATAAAAAAGTCCTCGGGTTTCCGATCTCGTCAAGTGGTTAAAATTCACTGGCTTTCGAACAAGCACTACTTGGCCATTGTCAAGGAGTGCTTGGCCGAAAGCTAGTAAATTTTAACCACTTGACGCGCTCGGAAACCCGAGAACGTTTTATTCACAGCAGATACTTATCCTAATTGGTGAAAGGAAAAATATAATTACGGTACTTGAAGAAGGCATATAGGAGTACAGACGTCTGAAAAATACGTTTGTCGGGAACTGCAGATTTTCACGAGGAGAAATGCGAGAACGTAGAAATATGTATTTATTGAAGACAAGAGCCAATATCGCTTAACATTCAATTAACCTGCCATTATTGCTATACTTCCATACCCAGACCTTAGGCTACAATGTAGTTTCCTCATAATGTACTGTTTATACAATGCCTTTCTGTATGTACTGTAGTTTCGTCTAAGATGTTACATATCATGTTAATAATTTTTTCTCGGTCCATATATGTATACATTATGTCTGGTTATTGATATCTGATGTCTAAACATAGACCTTGGACTATAAAGCAGTTGCCTGTGTATATAAGTTTGTAGCGACTTTATTTTTCCCTTCATGTTCTTGTATTTTTAAATAGCTGATCCATATACAAAGGAACATTGTAACATTTATTATAATTATCACATACAAATATATACATATGTTGCCTAATGTGATAGTCGTTAGATATGTACATAATTATTGCTCTTGACAATAAGGAAGTGATGCTCAAATGTCACATCTAGAGCTCCATCTGGTATCAACTTGTGAGTTTGGATGACTGAGTCATTCAGGATTGTTTTTAACTTAGTTACTACACCTTATTACAGGATGTTGATGATTATGTTTTATTTATATAAAAATCCAACGATTAAGTTGGCGAGTAAATGTGTTTTAAAAGTTTTTTTTTTTAAATAATGTAATGTAAGGTGGGTTTCGAAACTGTATATTTAAAAATATGTATTTCTCTCGCTTGTTGTGTTATTGCATTTTGAGTATGATTTTGTGTGTACTTGAAGATCCGAAGATGGCAATTAAACTGCCGAAACCAGTAATCTTAATGACATTAAAATGAAAAGCGATCTTGGCTCTTGTCTTCAATAAATTGATTAAAAGATAGCCCCTCTATCATGACAAACCTTTATGAGGTATGTATAGCTATGAGAAAGATAGATACCACCCACATGAGAATAAAAGAAACATTTGTAGACAAGAAAAGCAAAGCTATATCTAGAACTCTGAAGGATAACCAGTACTAACCAAAGGAGGGGACGCTTAAAGGTGGAAGGAATATATTGTGCGCATGTACAAAGGAAATAAACGTCAAGGCAGCGTTCTAGAAATGGAAGACAAAGTAGAGGAAGATGAGATGGTAGATATGCTACTGCCAGAAAAATTTGAGAGAGAACTAGAAGAGCTCAACAAAAACGTGGCCCCCTAGAGTAGACGACATTACCTCTCTTAACGACATCAATAGTTCAATCATGAAGAAATTGTGCGGATAATGTATGTGGCAGGGGAGATACCCTGCGACTTCAAGATTTAGTATTTCCAATTCCTAAGAAAGCAAGTGCAGACGAATGTGAAAATTATAGAACTACTAGGTTAATAAGTCATAGTTCTAAATTATTAACACTATTTACAGACGACTGAAAACTGAGGAAGATCAGTTTGTAAACATTACCCGACATTGCTGGTTTCAGAGACGATCTGATATTCTTCAAAAATGAAACACCAAGATCATGAATCAATAATTTATTTAATGACGATCGGTTTCTTAACTTATGTATTTTTATTGGACAACTAAGTGCTACGGTCACGCGAAAGGATGAACTTTGAACAACAAGCCACTGAATGAGGCCATCGCTGCCAACATTGGATGGACCATGGTAAGTGGGAAGGGAAGACCTATGGAAAATGGGGAGCGCGCGATGCGATATAAACATTGACATATGGAACACGCTGAAAAATAGATCTTAGGCCATGATCAATAAGACCAGTCGTGATCTGCTGAAGTGGGCGTCGGCAGTTTGAAGTGGTCGAACACCGGAGATGTCTAAAAGTCACTGCCTAAACAGTCCCCTACTAGGAGTCGCGAGATGTAATTGAAATCCAGTTGGCTCGAGGGATGTGCGGTGTAATAGGTAAAACGCAATCGATCAGCGTGGACATGGCGCCACTTGATGACCAGTGATAAGCAATTGAGGATAGGCTGAAGAGCCGCAGACGGTGAGTAGTGTGTTAATTAGTCCTGAGGTCGCTGCGTAAAGCCACCAATCAGTACCATATAATCATGCCATCCTGAAAAAGAGAGGCGTAACCTCTTCTGCCAATAACGTATTTCGTTTCAGACGGTGGCTAGAACCTGACGGTGCATAAACATTCACGATGCGGACACCAAAGAGCGTGAGAGCCATACCTCTGGCTATAAGGAGGTACAAAACAACTTCAGCTGGGAGACTCTATCGGAGTATAATAGCCACAGCACTACCGGTGTCGTTGGCATGAGAAGTATTGGTCTTAAACCAATATGGTGGGTAGAATTCGGCACGTACAGTTCCACAAGGAGTGCAGTATCAAGATCTGCACCATGAACCATATCGTGGAGTAGCTGCCGTTTGTATTAGACGACGTTAATTGCGGCAAGACGATATTTCTGACAAGGTGTTCAGGCTGGCTCAGGACGGGATTCGCCTTCTACAGAACGTTCGGTGTTGCTGAAGCAGTGGCCATTATAAGGGAGTGTTCGGTGGCAGGCGCAACCGATGAGGACGCCCCATCAGCAGCAATATCTATTTCCATTATCTTAATCTTCTGCACAGTGGAAAGACAGCTGCCAAATGCATCGGCCGATTGAGGAAAGGGCTCTCCCATAGGCGCCTCGGAGAGGTGCACGTCATCAGCCACCCGAGCTGCAGTCAACGGAGGTAAGGTCGTGGGAGCGTTTACGGAGGGAGCCTGTAACGCGCCAACTATGACACTTTTTCTTCGGACATCTGGTCGATTTCTTCCATGTCAGCATTCCTGGTATCCATTCTAAGCGGAGAATCATCAGTTGGCGGCTTTCATCAGTCTCCGGACCAATCTGTACGAAAGCTTAGGTAGGCACGACCCCCGGATCAACTTGTATCGGAGCCGAAGGGCGTCCACTGTACTCGAATGATTCAACTGTGGCGCCGAGGAAGGTTTCCCGCCGCGGTGGAGTAGCCGAGCGGTCTAAAGCGTCTTGCTGCGGAGCGCGCGGTTGCTCGCTGTGGAGGTTCGAGTTCCCCTGGAGCATGGGAGTGTGTGTTGTCCTTAGGTTAGTTTACCTAGGTTTAAGTAGGTTGTAAGCTACGGACTGATGACCACGCAGTTTGGTCCGATAGATTTACAAACATTTGAACATTTTGAAGGTTTTCCTTCGGGCCGGCCGCGGTGGCCGTGGTGACTGAGGCGCTCCAGTCACGGTCAGCACGGCCACTACGGTCGGGGGTTCTAATCCCCCCTCGGGCTTGGATATTTGTGCCGTCCTAGTTCGTAAGTAGTTCATAAGTAGTTTGTAAGTTTAGGGACTGATGACCCCGTAGTTAAGTCCCATAAGCTTGACAAACATTTGAACATTTGTTTTCCTTCGGTATCTGCTGCATAACATGGTGTGGGATCAGAAATTTATTGACGAGTATTCATATCGTGACAGGGAATGGACACGGCTCGGAGGTACTTCTTCTCTGATCGGCGTCTGTACAATGCGCCGATGTGTACATTTCGATCTGACGTGGCCCTCCCGGTCACAGCCTGCAGAAGTTCGGGTTTGACCATCGTACATAATTATGGCTCGCACTCCTCCAGTTGTGAAGTACGACGGTACGTCTTTCTTTAATTCAATTTTTACCTGTCGCACACCATTGAGCACACGGTATGTACTGAAGATCCGCCATTTTTTTTCTAGGTAAGCGATGGTTCGGAAGCCGAGACGATGACTTCCTCTGACAATTCGAAAGAAATTTCTAATACTCGAATCGCACGAACACCATACTATTCAAAATTCGAGTGACACCGCTCCTACGTGTCCATCAGAAAATTAAAGTTAAGGCCATTGGCATTTCTGCGAATAAAATCCTGACACACCTTGGACTTAGTGATCAAAAAGTGGATGACAATAGCGTCAAGAGGATCTAAACGAATATTTTCACGAATGAACTTTTCAACTTCATGAGCACGGCGTCTCGCGTGATCGGCAAGTAAAGAAACTTTAAGGGTTGCTCGGCGATATGCATCCGCCATGTTGTTTGCGGAAGACGGAGACAAGACCTAATACGCTTCGACGCGACGTGGAAGTAAACAAACGTGCGCTAGCGAAGCAACTCGGCAAGCCGAAGCAGCCCGCTCGCGAACACGGCAGAAAGCCGACGGAACCGCTCAGCTAACACAGTTCTACGTATAATACGGCTAAAAGTGGAATGTCTTTTATCACGTCTCTCTCCACAGCGCTTACTTTATTTCTGCCTCTATGTTCGTTTAAAATATATGACTCAAGGAATTGAATTATTGTTGATGTTTTGGAAGGGGGACAGATGACCTAGCTGTTTAGTATCCTAAATAAAAACACCAACATGTTTTGGAAGTGGTTATACAACTTAGGGTGACGAAGTACATAACGTCACAATATTTTTGTTTAATGGCAATTCAGAAAAAAAATCTTGATAGCTGAGGGGAAGGTAAACAATGAAATGACAGTTTACATAAAAGTGTTAATGAAAGTGACGATTTTTCTAGCATACAGAAAATGTGTGTAGCGAAACTGATGAAGTATTTTGTATGGTGAAAGGAGGAAACATGGATAATAATGATCTCAGGGGATAGACGAAAGAAAGGGTACAGGAAGTATTGGAAGCAGTGAATAGAAAAGCAGCTACAGAAACTGCACGGATATGTAATAACCATAAGGGTTCTTAGCGAGGAAGTTGAAGAGAGATATGAGTTGAATGAATTAGTGGAGATGCTATTAGAGGAGTGTAACACTGAAATGTGATTTTAACTGTCAATAACAGGCAGGTTGATTCAAGTTGCAAGTATAAATACTCGACTGTCTTGTAAATAAGTGTGTACTTTCTAGATCCAGGAAGGTTTCGATATGAGGGAGGCTATGCATGATTTACTGGAGGAAAATGAAGACACTGGTGGTGAAAATTTAGTACACGGTGAGGCGGTGCAGTGGTAAGCTAACAGTTACAATGTTCTCTGTTACTTTACTCATAAATGCTGAAATGCTTTCCCAAGCGGAGAAGAACTGTTAGTGTTCTGGGAAATCAAATAATTGCAGCTAAAGCAGGTACAGTGAAATCTGAAGTGATGCTAACCATTAATAAAGTTGGCATTCATCTGTATCATTTTTTTATATTATACGATCTGAAATTCTATATGTTATTAGGGATTCACTTTTTCAGTAAATACAAAAGGAAGTTGAATTTTGAAAAGTGTTATGATATTCTAGAGGTGAATGGAAAAAGTATTACTATGCCATTTTCTGTTAACATGACTGAGGTATTGCAAATGAGAGGATTACGTCATATTAAGGTATTGAAACGGTATGTACCTCAAGAGTAAGAGCTTTGGACTGGGAACCGTAATAGGGTATTTCACTCTGCGATATTAGGTGATGGATGATCGTCATGATCTCGATGTGATTGATTTGTCAGCTACCGATACACAGGCAACGCTATAAGACAGACACATGCCTAGTTCATGGTGGGAGGGATTCGTTTTCTAATTTAAACCAACATATGACACAGATGTCAAATGGTAACTGAAGAGGAACTATATGTTCAATTATCTAAAACTGAGACCTAGCAACAAACCACGTCATAGCAGATGATAACTAAAATGGTAATTCTGGTAGTATTAACAAATATTTCGAGAAAAATGAAAACAACACGTGTATTTGGGACGCCCATGTCAAACGAAGAATATATAAACAATATGGAAGACAAAATTCCCACACATGTGCGAACAAATTTAGTCACTGTTCCGAAAAAGATTTAGAACATATGAAGAATAAGCGGAAAAACAGGTTAAGTCCAAATGTCAAGAAAATTAGTTATTGGTACAGTTTTAAGTTAATCAGATATGGTTTCAGTTGAGTGAACGTAATGGGTTTAATCACAGAATTATAGCCAGATTTATATACACGGAGAAGACGGTTTCAGTCCATCCAAATTTAGGACAGGAAGGGTGAAGTCCAACAGTAGCAGAATGTTTTGTGCTGTATTGATTTTTAGTGCACATTTTTGGATGTCTCATTGTCGACATTGTGAAATGTAAAGTAATTGTTTTTTTTTCTTTTGTACTATTGAAGATAACATGGAACAGATTTATAATTAGCTTCTTTGCTTCCCACGAAGTGAGAGGTACAGTACTTGTGGAAAGTTTTCTGTAAGTCGGTGACCCAGTAGTACCGGAAACTGCCACGTGACCCAACCTTAACCCTTCTATGCATGACCCACATTTTTTGTACATTTACATAGCCTTGGTCCAGTGGACCCGTTACGTCTAATATGAAAATTTAAATGAAAATAAGTGTTTTGTGGATATTATCATGCACGAATATTTTTATTTGAAGGTTTATGAGTATAATATAAGTTTCAGCTTCGCACATCCAGAATATTTTCATCCCATACTTTGCAGGCTTATTTGGCATATACTGCACAAATCCACAACGGCCTCTGCATGGAACATCCACGGTAACATTGATTTTAGGTATCATTACTTTCCTGCACTGTCCTATAAATATTTTCCATAGGATATAGCAGACAGCTTATCAGTTTGTAACCTAGCCTCTCTTGTTCTTTTGTAATCAAATCTAATGAATCTTCTTAGTGCCTCAAACTGACTCGCAGACATTGTAGCTCTATATAATGGATTGGAAAACTTTCCCAGAAAGAGTTCTCTGATTGGAACAGCCTAGCCTTTATCTGCTCAAATATGAAGCAAAATTCCCCAGAAGGCGAACATTTCACCTCTAGTTACATCATGCCAGGTTATTTTTCTTGGCACACAAACTCTTCTTGCCTCTAGGCATTTCATCCACAATGGAAAGAGGAATAATAAAAAAAAAAAAAAAAACAAGCATCTTTATAGGTGTAAGTGATTGTACCCCATGCTGGTCCTGGTATAAATTTCACCACATTGTGAGCAGGCGTTTTATTTTGCACTGGGGCCTTTCACTCCATAGCGTACCATATGGAGCAATATAAACGTTAGTACTTTCACTGCTTATTTGTCCTGACATATTATTTTCTATATCATCATCTTGTTCTTCACCACCACCACTACGTGGTTCTTCATCCAAAGAGTCGTATGACACTGCCTGAAGAACAGCTTCAAGGTTTTCATGCGAAGCAGAGCTTATATCTGAAAGTAAATCCTCATCTTCAGCTACCCATTGAGTAACAACTTATTCAAAATCTGGGCTTGAAAAACATATGCTATCCTCTTTCCTGCTCCTGTTTTTAGAAGCAGATCCTGTAATTCTCTGAAAATAATAATATGAATAAATAACCTCAGTACTCTCTTCACCTATGGAGTGTAGAAATATAGCGGGTCTTTATGTTATTTTTTAGTGTTACCAATAACCCTTACCTTTCTTCCGAATGAGTGTAGAATGTGAAACAATATTGCTGTGTAGCAAACTCCTGCAGTATTTCTATACAGCGTCACACACTAATAATTACCCACCCCGATATTTTCCTTCTTACACAACACAGAAGTATGCTGTCTGACAGTTGAACATGCCAAGTTATAACAATACGTTTTCTGCGATCACAACAATGCATATATGTGGCAGTAACGTATTTTCGGTCCTCCAACAAAATGTAATTGATTACAACCCAATCTAATTTAACGGCACGTAAACATAAACCACAGGGTCCATCGGACCCAGGTTATATAAATGTGTAGTATAAAGAAGAAAATTAAGTTGGCACTTAAACTAATGACTCACAATTCTAGTAGTATCTGTAATATATTACTGAACATTTCCAGAGAGCATACCTGAACGGTTGGGACTCAATTTCAAGTCTTCAACACACAAATTAAAAATTAAAATTGTTCCCGGGTCTATTGGACCCAGGGTATGAATACTAGGGTTAAGAATAATGAGGAAGACATCAGAACTTCTTAAGCAGTCATCATTAGAAGAGGCCGCCATTACGAATCTTATCCCTGAGGCACCAAGACCACCTACGCTAAAGTGAACTGCCTAAAATTCACTAGGCAGGGGAGCCTCTTCGCCCCATTGTGTGTACCATTGGTTCACCAACTGACTGGTGAAACAACTGGCCACTCTCCTCATAACGCACGTCGGTCACTGGAGGCACCAGTTGATGAATACAGAAGATTTCATCTGTCGAATCAATCCGCTGCGTCTTGTGGAAGGTCACATGAAGGTCGGTTTTGATGTGATCGCAGAATTTACACGTGTTCCGGTCAAAGACTGCTTGGGTCTCCTCTCACAGAAGATGAGAGCAAGAATATAGCTTTATTGCCGTTCTGTGAAACAGTGTCGGGAAAGATTAACCGGATCCTGAAGAGATGTAACATCGCTTCTGTGTTCAGGCCCCCAGCAAAAACACGACAGATAATGAGGCCTGTGAAAGACGACCTAGGACTCAAAACGCCAGGGGTATATTAAATACCAAGTGAGTGTTGTTGCTATTACATCGGGTAAACTGTACACACTGTGGAGCAACTCCTTATACATCACGAGAGGTGCTTATCGACACCACATTCTATTGGAGGAAACATCTTTGATTTCCAAAACGAATGGATATTGGCACATCGTTATAAAGGAAGCAATTGAAATTAAAATATTGGCGAATACCATTAATCTTACTCCCTTCCCAACCACTGCGATGCTTTCATGACATTTGACTTTAATAATTGCTGTCTGGTTTTCGTAAAAGTTGAATATAGCTCTTCGCTTCCTATAATTTACACCTGCTACCTTCAGAATCTGAACGAGTGTTCCAGTCAACATTGACAAAAGGTGTCTCCAGTTCCACAAATGCTAAAAACGTAGATTTCCATTTCTTTAAACTATTTTCTAATGTAAGTCGAAATGTTATTATTTTCTCCCGTGTTTCTACATTTATCCCAAATACAAATGGATCATCCCCAAGGTCGAATTCCTCAAGTTATTCCATATGTCTGTAAATAATTCGTGTTGGTATTTTGCAACTGTTAGTTCTGTAATTTTCACATTTGCCTGCATTGCTTCCATTTGAATTGAAATCGCCATATTGTTCTTGAAGTCTGAGGATATTTGCGGAGTTGAAGCGGGCGCGGCGCACACGCGACCAAAACATTGCCTTATATGGTCATGGAACTGAGCACCAGTGACGTCACTGGCAGCGGCGCGGCTGTATAGGCACGGCAGTGACAGTGAAATGACAGTCATCCACTTGACAATGGTAGAGGAGTTCTCTGTCGAAACCACATGACGCGGCTTGTAACCCGAGAAGATTTCATTAATGATATTTCCCCTGTCTCATACATCTTGCATACCAGGTGGAACAATTTGTTCATGACTGGCTCTCCTAACGATAATAGCAGTTCAGACGTGACATCATCTACTTCAGCGGCCTTGTTTCTACGTAAATTGTTTAGTGCTCTGTCAAATTCTTCTCGCATTATCTCCTATCTCATATTTCTCTACTTCGTCTTCCACTTCTAGAATACTGTCTTCTTTGTACAGGCCTGCTGTTATTCCTCCCATCTTTCATCTTCCCCTTCTTTGTTTAGTACTGGTTTTCCATCTATGTTCTTGATATTTATACCGCTGTCACTTTTATTTTCCTGTAGGCAGTACCTATCTTTCCCCTACTTACACATTCTTCTACTTCGTTGCATTTCTACTCAAGCCACTGAAACGGGGAAAGTATTGCAGTAGAAGAAGAATGGGTAGCTCTGAGAGATAGAGTAGTGAAGCGCGCAGAAGGTCATACAGACAGAAGGATCAGGGCTAATAGAAGTCCTTGGATAACACAGGAAATACTGAACTTCATTGATGAAAGGAGAAAATCTAAAAATGCACCCACTAGAGAGAGTGCAGACGTCTGAAAAATGAGGTTGTCAGGAAGTGCAGACTGGCTAAGGAGTAGTAGAAAATCCTTGTCTAATGCTTCCTCTACAACTCTCAACCACCGCTGGGTCCTACAATTTGTCCAGTTTCCATCTGCTTAATTTTCAACATTTTTGCAGTCTCTTAAGTTTTAATCAACAATTCATAACCAATAAATTATGTTCATAGTGTAAATCGGCCCCTCGATAAGTATCACAGTTAAAAACCTTGTATCTAAATATTTGCCTTATCATTATAAAGTCAATCTTGAAACTTCCAGAGTCTCCTGGTCTCTTCCACGTATATAACCATCTTTCATGATGATTAAACCAAGTGTTTGTGATTATTAAATTGTGCTCTGCACAAAATTCTATTAGGCGATCTCCTCTTTCATTCCTTTCAACCTACTACATTTCCTTCTCTTCCCTTTCCCCTACTGAGCTCCAGTCCCCCATCACAAATAAGTTTTCTTCTCCTCAAAAGGTCTGAATCATTTCCTATATCTCCTCATACATTTCTTCGATCTCCTCACCATCGGCAGAGCTAGTCAGCGTATGTAAAGTTGTACTACTGTGGTCGGTGGTGGCTTCGTGTCTCTCTTTGGTACATTAATGCGTTCACAATGTTATTCACAGTTACTTACCCGGATTCTTGTTTTGTTATTTATTATCAGACTTACTCCTGCGTTACCAGCAATTGTTTTTGTATTTACAACCCTGTACTCACCTGACCAAAGTTCCTGTTCATCCTGACATAGAACTTCAGTAATCCCCACCACATCTAACTTTAACGTATCCATTACTCTTTTTAAATTTTGTAACTTACCAAGCCGATTAAGAATTAGGACATTGCACGTCCGATCTGTAGAATGTTTGTTTTGTTTTTCTTGATGACGACATACGCCTAAATAGTCTCCACCCAGAGATCCAAAAGAGGGCTACGTTCAGAATATCTTACCCGAGAGGATGCCATCATCAAATATTAATACAATGAAGCTGCATGTCCTCGGCAAAATTAACGACTTCAGTTTTCCCTTGCATTCAACCGTTCGCAGAAATCCTAATGTATAAAGCCACAACGATCCATAAAATGGAATTGAATTTGAAATCAAATGTTTGTAAATCTAAGGGACTTAACTGCTGCGGATATCATTCCATAGGCTTACAAACTACTTAAACTAACTGAAACTAAATTACGCTAAGGACAACACGCACACACACACACACACACACACACACACACACCCATGTCCCAGTCGAACCACCGTCTGCAAACAACAGCGCCTACGCAGCAAGCGCGTTACAGCTCTCGGCCACTCACCGCATCGAATCGAATCTGACATTAAATTTTTTGAAATTGGGTAACAGTTACATGCAGTATCTAAAATCAGAATTTTTTATGTTCTGGAAAATAGGTGACATGCAGTCGGTATGAACCGTCTCCTGACGTAGGTTTTTACTTATATGGATGACAACATTGTTATTCATCACAACAGCAGGCAAGTGTACGTAAATCGGGTCCGCACTAACGCATTAGCACATCTACCAACTTCCTGTGTCATAAAATGTTTGCAGTCACTGTGGACAGTCGTTATTGACTGCAGTCTAATTAAAATAAAAAGTAAATGAACAATTTTTAAAAAATCCGAATGTTTCTACCTTCTTCCTCTAAAGTAAAACAGCGCTCAGAGTGTTGGAGCAATACCGTACAAATATTTGTCCGCGCACAGAACGGGCCGCCGAAAGGTCGAAGTCTGTGTTTCGCACGTACGTCATTCGCACTCTCGGCCCCATCACGAGTGAAAATTAAAAAAAAGGAGGACAAAACAACACGTGCAAGGAGAGCGGAAATACATTTCCTGAGCCCACACAGACACGCGAGCAGACGAGCCTCCAACCCCCCACCCCCCAACACCACGTCGACGAGTGTCCCGGCCGAGCAGAGGGCGGAAATGAACCGATCGCCGTGCTCCGTCCGCCGTGCCTTATCGGGCCAAAGCGGCGCGCATGCGCAGTGAATCCACTACAGACGCGCACATGCCGACAGAAACTCAGCAATGTTTACACGCCGCACTCATGAGGCCGCCAACGAGAGAAAGCGCAGAACTGCGATCACAACTTGAAAGCTTCACAGTGTGTAGATACATTCTTTAAGAACAACATTTTCATTTCCCCACATAATCTCGATCCCTCTCAACTGCAAAAATGTTCAAATGTTTGTTAAGCTTAAGAGACTTAACTATGGGGTCATCAGTCCCTAAACTTACAAACTACTTATGAACTACCTACAACTAAGGACGGCACAAATATCCATGCCCGAGGGCGGATTTGAGCCCCCGACCGTAGTGGCCGTGCAGACTGTTACTGAAGCGCCTCAGTCCCCTAGGTCACCGCGGACGGCCTCTTAACTGCCTTACGTCATCTTGGGACCATCGGATGTATACTCACATGGTAAAATTCTGGACCAACACGTTGGAGCCACTGTTTGGCAGTGTGCACAACGGAGTCATCATACTCAAACCTTGTTCCATGAAGAGACTCTTTCAGTTTCCCAACTCAAACCTTGTTCCACGAAGAGAGTCTTTCAGTTTCCCAAACAGATGATAGTCGCATGTAGCTTGGTCAGAACTGTAAGGCGGGTGTCCATCCGAGTTTTGTGATCGCGTCCATGGTTCTTTGACTGACATCTACATAGATACTCTGCAAATCACATTTAAGTGCCTGTCTGAGGGTTCATTAACCACTTTCATAACTTTGCTCTACCGTTCCATTCTCTAATAGCGCGCGGGAGGAAAGAACACTAAATCGTTCCGTTTTCGATCTGATTTCTCTTATTTTATTGGGATGGTCATGTCTACCTAAGTAAGTGGGTGCTAGCAAAATATTTTCACATTCATAAGTAAAAGTCGGTGATTGAAACTTCGCAAACAGATCACGTCACAATTAATAACGTCTTTCTTGTAATGATTTCCACCCCAATTCGTGCAACATTTCCGTGACGCCCCCCCTCCCTAACGTGATAAAACAAAACGAGCTGCTCTTCTCTGAACCTTCTAAATGTCTTCCGTCAGTCCCGCCTGGTGAAGGTCCCACAAAGGGCAACAGTACTCCAGGACAGGACTCACAAGTGTAATGTAGGCAGTCTCTTTGGTGGAGCTGGTGCATCTTCGAAGCGTTCTGCCAATGAAACGTAATCTTTGGTTCGCCTTCCCCACAATATTTTCTGTATGTTCTCTCCAGTTTAAGCTGTTCGTAATTGTAACTCCTAGGTACTCGTATTTGGTAGAATTTACGAACTTAAAGTTTGACTGATTTATCGCGTAATTGTAGTTCAGCGGATTTCTTTTAGTGGTCATGTGTATTACTTCACGCTTTTCTTTATTTAATGTCAATTTCCAATTTTCGCTCCGTGTAGAAATTTTGTCTAAATCGCTTTGCAGTTGCTTTTGATCCTCTGTTGACTTCACTAACCGATAAACGACAGCATCATCCGCGAACAGTCTAAGGGAGCTATTCAGATGGTCTTCTAAACCGTTTATAAGCACAAGGAAGAGTAGGGGATCTATAACGCTTCCCTGTTATCACTTCTGTTTTACTCGATGACTTACCATCAATTACAACGAACTGTGTACTTTCTGATAGGAAATCGTGAATCCAATCGCACAATTGGGGAGAGCAATTTCATATGCTCTTGCATTGTCCTGCAACAGCAAAACATCCTTCTTTTGCCGATGTGGTCGCATACATTCGAGCTTCAAGTTTCTTCAGAGTCGTCACATATGCATCAGACTTTATGGTGGTTCCGCGTGTCATGATGTTCACAAGCAAAAGTCCTTCGAAATCGAAAAACGTCGTACCCATGACTTTTCCAGCAGAAGGTGTAGTTCTTAATTATTTTTCCTTTGGTGAATTTGCATGATGCCACTTCTTTGATTGCCTCGTCGGCTCTGGTGAAAAATGATCGATCCCTGTTTCATCACCTGTCACAATTCTTTCAAGAATTTCATCTCTGCAATTCCCGTACTGCTCCAAAAGTTCGCTGCATACCGTTTTTCTTCGTGAGCCACTGCCAACATCCTGGGAGCCCACTTGGCTCAAACCTTTTCAACGTCAACACTTACAGTATTCTGCAAACAGTTCCTTCCCCTATCCTAACGTAGCGTGTCAATTCGTTGACTGTGATGCGTCTGCCAGCAGTCACCAATTCGTTAACTTTCTGCACCCTGTCTGGAGTGTGTGCAGTACGAGGCCTGCCGCTGAGAGGACAATCCACAATATTGCCATGCCCGCTTTCATCACGTAACCTGCTTACCCTCCGACTAACTGTACTACGATCGACAGCAGCATCTCCATACATCTTTTTCATCCTCTTGTGGATGTTTCCCACTGTCACGTTTTCACAGCACAAGAATTCAATGACAGCACGTTGCTTCTGACGAACGTCAAATTTAGCAGCCATCTTGAAGACATGCTGTGACGGCGCCACTCACGGCAACAGGTTGAACCAAGTTTGAAAACAAGCGTGAAGGAGGTATCTACACACTGGAATACTTTCAAAAACGCAGAATGAAAACCGTATTTAAGAAAAAAAGTGTAAATTCTTTTAGAGTGACCATCGTATATCTATTTACGAAATTTTATCTTTTACCTCTGCTGTTCATGGAAGAAAAATGCGCGGTTATTCATAAGAATCTCTGACTTTTAAGTAGACGACTTAGTGAGAAATGGCGTGGAGAAAAATGTCAACTATCAAAGGATACTACATCACTACAACTGTACTGAGCTAAGCAAATCTAAACGACCAAAGTAACATCGCAGATTTTTCGAAGAACCTCCTCAATCGATACCTTGTCAATGCAGATGATTTTCGACATTCTCATGCAGTTCCAGGCCACATATGCTTCGCTACTCTTCCTTTGCAGTTTCCCTACTGCTCATATTCTCTACCACACGAAGGAGATAAAAAAAAAGCCAAAGTTTTTACCAGTAGAAATTTTATGGCCATGTATTCCTTACTTTTTTCTCGTCTTGCACTCTACATCGAAGTATGTCTCATTCTCCACCGATTGCTGTTGTGATCTTCAACCCAAAGAAAGTTTGATGCTGCTCTCCACACTACCTGATCCTGTTGAAGTTTCTTCATCTCTTAATGACACTAGCCAGTGGCGTTCTAAGAGGGGGTGCGGGGGAGGGGGTGGGGGCGGACCGCCCCGGGCAGAAGTCTTCGGGAGCCTCCAAATGCCGGAAAGATTTATTGATTTAAATATTTTTTATTATGGAAGCTCACTTGGCGTCTCTCGTTATGAGGCCTCCAAAACTCGAAACCTTTTTCTTTAGACTATCCCATGCCTCTAGTTCTCGGGAGGGGTCTCCAAATCTCAAAAATTCCTTTATTATAGTAATATGTGTATTTCCAAGTGGACGGGGGGCCTCATTTTGTATTTCCGCCGCCCCGGGCCTCCGATAGCTTTAGTTCGCCACTGCAACCGGCTGTCTGTATTCATCTCCTGGTATCCAGCTGCGACTTTTACCCCAAAAAACGCTCCTCCGAAGATAAACCGACAAAACGTTGATGTCTCAGAAAAGGCCCTAGCAAATGAGCTCTTCTTTTAGTATAGGTATGCAGAAAATTTACTTTTCTTCCCGATTCTATTAAGAGCCTCCACATTTGTTATGCAGTGCAGAAAAGAAGTGTTCTCTGTTATTCTGTAGCACCAAATTTAAACTGCTTCTATGATCTTTTAGTATGAAGACATTAACGGCTAGGTTTCACTGCGTAGAACGCTATGCTCTAGACAAATGCTTTCAGGAAACACTCCCTAAAATTTAAATTAATTTGGATGTCTTTAAATTTCGCTTATTCCGAAATGCTTTTCCCCTCATAGCCATTCAGCAATTTATACCTTCATTACTTCAGCCATTAGAAGTTATTTTACTACCTAAACAACGACAGTCATTTACTACTTTCATTGTCTCGTTATCTAATTCCTTCAACATAGTCTGGTTTTCTTAAACTACATTCTATTACCGTTGTTTTTCTCCTGTTAATGTTCAAGAAATACTCTCGCTCCAAGATCTTGTGAATTCCTTTCAATTGCATTTCCAGCTCGTTTACTCTGATAGAATTTCTGTGTCATCGGCAAAAACAGTCTTTCATCTTTTCTCACTGAAATTCAATTCCACTACCAAAGATTCTCCACATTTCCTTCACAGTCTGCTCAATGTTCGTATTGATTAACATCCAAGAAATTCTTCACCAATACCTTCTCCCAACCACTGCGTTTCTGTCACGTCCTTTGACTGTCCTTAAAGTACACCTGATGTCTTGAGATTCTTCTTGTTAGCTTCAAAAGCTGATTTGTTGCCCATTCGTCCGATGGTTTTATAAATTCCGATGTAATGTTATCTATCTATTTTTATTTCAGGTGTGTAGATTTCTGTTTGCTTTTTCGTTTCTTATTCTGGCTTAAATGCTGGATCCTCTAAGTCTTCCATAACAGCCATCGTTTTCACTTCTATTACATGATCCGGTAAGACTTTTCCTTTACAGGAGCCTTCAGTTTACTCTTTCTACCTACCTATCTCACTGTGATTTAGAGCGGAATTAGCATTCTCGTCTTATTGTTAGTATCAATACCATGACATTCCGTACTTGAGAATGTGTCATATTTAATATTTTAAGCACAGTACCAACTTACTTTGGAGAAAAGATAAACGAACGTTTATTATTTTGTTGTTTCTTAGTCCTTACAGCACTTCCAGTTAGCCTTTCGCTTTTGCATTCCCCAAATGAATATTTAAGCGGAAGTTTTACTCACATTGGCTTTAACTCTCCAGTATTTTGAAGTTATTCCAATTCCTGGTGTTTTACTGTTACAGCAATGTCGATGGCGTAGATAAACTTTAAATAATAACAGTCCATCTCTCATGTATTATCCTTCTCTGCGGTAATCAGTGTAGCTACCGCAATCGTTAGCTGCCGAAACCATCGTCATATCCAAGTCATTACACGGAATACACGGGAAACGAGTAGTAGGCTTATTATTCCATATCTCAGCCCCCTTCCCAATCCCTTTTCAACAACGCCTTGTAAATCACTGATAGGGTCTGAAGAACAGCTGAGACGGACCACTAAATTTCAAATCACGCAACATAAAAGTTGCTGAAACTTCGTGGCAGATTTAAATTGTGTGCCGGAACAGGGAGTCGAATCTGGGACCTTTGATTTTGCGGGCAAGCGCTCTAGCACTGAGATATCCCTACACGACTCACGGCCCGTCCTCACAACTTCAATTCTGCCAGTACCTTGGCTCATACTTTCCAAACTTCTCCGAAGTTCTCCTGCGAACCTTGCAAGACTGGCACTCGTGGATGAAAGGACATGATGGAGACATGGCTTAACCACAGACTAAGGGATGATTCCAGAATGAAACTTTCACTCTGCAGCAGAGCGTGCGCTGATATGAAACTTCCTGGCAAAGATCCCAGGTTCGAACCCCGGTTCCGGCCCACACTTTTTATCTTGCCAGGTGGTTTCATATCAGCGCACACTCCGCTGCGGAGTGAAAGTTTCATTCATAAAACTTGCTATTTGCTTCACTGTAAGTAGTGTTTACTGCAAGCAGTCGCCCCTAATCATCTTTGCTTTTAATTTCCCACAATCATTTCTATATTAATTTCTTCACATTAGTCTGTAGTCATTTTGCCTTACCTTCGCTGCACTTGTTAAAAGATTCATTGTGATGCATTTGTGTTTTCCTCATTCAGGTGACGTATATCTAGTTTCATGCAAGATTTCACAATTGTTACCTTCTTTGTATCTCTGTTTGGGTGTCCAACACACATAGTTCCTATTTTCTGACCCAATACTCCTCAACAACACTGACCTGTATAAGTGTTCCCTATCGCCTTAGGCAACTCAAAAATATTTCAGCATTCCTCAGCATTTCTGTTTCTTACTGCCTTCTTCAATTATTCTTTGTTATGATTTCCTTAAATTTTAGTCTGCTTTGTATCGTTACTCAATTGGAATCTGAGTGAATATCTGCTCCAGGTTATGCCGTACAAACATATTTCTGATTTCTCTAGGACAGCAAAAAAGACGGGAAATCCTTGCCAATAGGGTGTGTGATTACATAAACCTCTGGAACGTGTTCCCATGCTGACCACAGTGTTGGTGAGAAAATTTTGTGGTAGATTGTTCCAAACTTCCACTAACGCGAATGACGACTTGTGGAAGACCGTTGGTGCTATTAGACGTATTGTAGTAGTCTGTTCAACGCATCTTCGAATGAAATGAGACCAGTCCAGTCACCAACTCTAGTAACGTTACAACAGTCACCTTAAATGCTTGAAGAGTTCTTGTATTTTCGTAAAAATACAATGCACCCTTGAAGAGAAGTGCAAGTGAAATCTTTGATTGTGCGGTGTTCAGATATTTGGAAGTGTTTACAACTTGTTGCCAACAGGCTACCACAGCAGCTGATTTCCTGTACTTATTGATTTCAGCTTGTACGAACCCTGCTAGGAACGTAACCAGGCGAATAAATGAGCTTTTTGCAGCTATAATACATCGTGTTTGAATCAAACTATACGTAATTCGCAACTCCTGACGTCTATGGTGAGTTCTAACTATGCAGCGCTGGTTATTTAGGCTGAGATGCATGCTGAATGGACTGGTTAGAATTGTGGGTCCACCGTAGAGTCATTTGTGTTCCCAGAAATCAATGATAAGGCCCTACGGTTCATGACTGACATCCTCTGACTTATAGAGCAGCCATATCGCCATTTTCATGCGGTGTTCTTCTTAATGGACGAACACTGTCTCGCTCAACGTGTACATCTTGTGAATGCGGTCCTTCATGATAACGAAATCGCAAGTTTAGAATGAATCGTGACCTGTATCGAACATGCATGACAACAAAGAAAAGGATTGTTTCTGAACGAGACGACCCAACAAACAATCTGAGACATCTAGGACCAATTGCCATTAAGGATTGGGCAGTCTGGAGGAACAGTCGCTACATCATCTAGTGGACAGTATGCTACGACGAATACAGACATGCATCTGTGCAAGAGGACGTGTTAACGGGTTTCAGGTGGTAATGGTATATGCTGTAATCTAGAACATAAATCTAGAACGTATAGGTTATTATCATTGAAGCTAATTAATCAAAAAACTGACATTTTGAGCCCGTGGTTGTATATAAAATACATGATGATTCTTACTCTCTTGCTCATCTCTTTATTGCTCATGCAAACAAAATAATGAGAAGTTGAATCCCAGTATACAGAATAATTATTAAAATGAAGAAAACAGCAACCAACCACATTTGATTGTGCTGTTCATTTGCTAACTAGCGCCGTTACCGGACTGAAATGTTAGAGTTCATCATCAGACGGTTGTTCACGTCCACAAACATTATTTTTGTCACTACATTTATATCTTTGTATTCTATGTGGTAAGAGCACGTGCTTAATCATGCTATGTAGTACCTTATAGGAGAAATAAGTGATACATAAAGTACCCATTCCTTCAATTATTGCAGCAAACAACACTACAACGTAATGGAGCCGACATTTCGTCGGCGCCACATAACCAAGGACATTTTGCCACAAGGCGAATTTACGTATATAATCGTAATGTAGATGGAAAAAATAATGTAAGTGCATTGCGAACAGCCGTCTGACGATGAAATGGAATAGTAGCGCTATTTAGCAAACAAATTGCAATATCAAATGTGGTTAGGTGGTGTTTCCTGTCACTCAACTTGTCATTTCCATGAGCAATAAAGAGAACTTAAAAATTGTTTTTGTGTATTTCTATTCCATTTTTATGGAGAAGGTCATAAGCCTCTAGAATCGTTTTAAGAAACACTTTTTTTGAAGTGTGTAGTTACACTAATGACGTGGAGTTTTTAAACTGCAACCGTTGCTACGTTGTCGGATTACAATTTGCAGCAGGAATGATACGGTAACTCCACTTAATTTAGTCACATAGGTCACCCTATTGTATTGCTTCTGTTTGACGATGGAAACATGAAGGTATAGTTCCATAGACAGCTAAAGTAGTGTACACTGCTACTTCTGATGTTAGGCATTTGCAGTGCTCCATTGTTGCACTGTATGAATTCCATCACGTTGGAGGTTCGAGTCCTACTACACTCATGGGTGTTTGGGTTTTCCTTAGAGTCATTTTGTTTAAATAGTTTGTTAGTGTAAGGACTAATGACCTAGCCAGTTTCGTCTTTAAGGTTTACAAACATTTCAACATTTAGAAGGAAGTACAGGTTTCAAGTTTGTAATGATGGGTTGCCTAAAGACTCTGTTCCTGCTCCGGTGTTATTCATCCTTTACAAAGCTGACCTGCCAAATTTCACCTGCCGGAAATTTCAGTATGCAGTCTACCTTGCAGTACCATATCAGAGTGAATATTTTTCAGAATGTGATGAACACTTGACGAACATCATTACTATATCTTACGAATGGTCAATTAGACCTATTGTCTCTAAGACAGAGGTCTGTCTTTTTCACATTTCCAATAGCCTAGCATCAGCGAATATTTGCTCCTCTTGGGATATTGAAATACAACGATTTGGCAAAATACCATGGTGTCACACTCGACAGAACGTTGAACACTTTCGCAACTCTTTTAAGAAGATATAAATGCCAGTGAACATGGTGAGAGAACTTGCAGGCAATTCACGTGGAACAAGGAGTCCAGTTCTCCCACGAGCATCTCTCGCGCTGGCATACTCTACAGCAGGTAACTGTGCACCAGTTTGGATCCGTAACGTCAATGTAAAGAAAGTAGGCGCACCAACTGAAACGGCTATGAGAATAATTAGTGGCACAGATCGATAGAATGCTACATGCGGCTTGAAAAAGTACTCGTTAATGGATAATATTTGATGATTATTTTTTATTGGTTATTATATATTTTGTAATTTTATTTTACTCTTTTTGATTCTCGACTAGCTCAGTATGGGTTACATTTCACTTAAAGGTCTCTGATTTGTAAGAGCATGTTTACAATATAGTTCCACATAACTAGTGGTAAAATATATTTCAATTTTTAAAATTTTAATAGTTATTTGAAATCCTACGTGTAATCAAACACCTGCAACGAACCTATGGCAGTTTTGTTTACTGAAGATCTTAAAAAATGTTTTTCACTGTACACAATGAAAATAAATGATAGTCCCCTGACAAGAAAACTGATTCACTATAATTACTTTCTAAAATCTGCCTATTCAGAAAATTATTAGATGACATAATTATTTCATCTTACATATCTATTCTGAAATAAAAGTCACTGTTAAGGGTTAATAACACGTCCCAATCTGCATTTCTTCGTACCATATCTTTGTCTTAAAATTATCTTTTACTCTATTTTTTATAAATAGCGTATAAGTTCACTATCGCGGCCAGATGAGATGAAATAAAAGTAGTAAATCAATACTAGTTTGGTTTGGTAAATATCTTTGGTGGCATCTCCTTTTTACACAGGTGGCGCATTTGAAATAGTCTTTCATTAGATACGCAGTTTTATTGTCATAAAACAATCGATACGGAAGGAAATTACAGGCTACCAGTACTATCAGCCATGTCCACCTGACTTGCGTCTGAAGGGTGATCTTTGCAACCTCTGCCTGCACATTTCCACACACTTGAGTTCCTCTTCACGACGACTTACTATCACTTCCCAGAAGACGTCTCAAATCCGGAGGACCGTCATGAAAAATTGGAGGTCAATGCTCTCCGCAGGATCTAACCAGGACGCAGAGAGGAATCGTCTCGTACTAGATGAATACGAAACCACGAACTTATACGTAACACAGCAGTGCTAGTTCCTGGCTTATGTCAAACAATGGAGGTTTGGGTACGGCTGAATAGATACCCGACTGAAGAATGTAGATGCAAATACAACAAATGGGGCTTCTCCGGTGACAGTACGTCTGGTTTTGTTGACAACCAGACTATGAGCCACATTGTAAGTGATTGTACCATCAGACATTCCCTGGCACCACTAAGAAGCTACATTCAGCATCCGACGAGGCACTCTGATGGAGTCTACCAAACTACTTGCATAGACCTGGCCATTTATTATTTGTCTATTGTTACACTACTTGATTCCACTTTCCAGTTCATTTTCTGTCTTGTTTAAATGCGTGTTGGGAGTATTGTTGCAAGTTATAACATTTCAGCATGTTTGGAATAAATGTTTGAACAACCATCGATAAGTTACATTTTCATTACAAGAATAAATTACACAATATTACTAAAAGCTGGAAAGAATTCGACTGCCAAATTGCTCAAGACTTTTTTGTGAGTGAAATCGAGACTCTCGAGCCTTGGCACAGTTTGGAGAAGTATGCGGCGGCGGCTGGTGTCGGAGTCGCCTGGTCGATAGGCTGTTAATCCCGCGTCCTTATGAGGCAGCTCCTTTTGTGGAGGGAGCCCAGTCAGCCCCCACCACTTGTTAGTAGCTGCTATCGCCGCCGCCTGTCCGTCTGCGTCGGCAGCCGCGCATATCTGAAATATTAAAAACGCCGTCCCTTAATCCCCGGCAAATCCGGCCGCCGCCGCCTTCCGTCCTGCTATTGGCATCGCCTTCCCCTTACTCCGGCAGTCCCGCAGCGCACGTGAGCTGCCTTCACCAACACTTCGCGTTTCGTGAGCACTATGCCACTAGTACAGTATTTTTCAACCTGTAGGTCGCGGGGGTAGGGGGGGTTCTCTGTCAAGAAAGAAGTAAGTACTTGCACATAACACTACCAGCGCACTGGATGTCTAAATACCAAGGTTTCCCAAATAAGGAAATGTGGACGTAAGTGAAATTTATTTTATACTACCCTAAGCCCGCGGCTCTGCTCGCGTGTTGGTTGATTATGATAGATAAGCTATCTTCCAGTAGTGTGCTATGAGACTGGTTTTGAAGGATGAAATGAAATACAGTACCTTCTTTAGAAACAAACATTTTTAATCAACATTCAAATAAAAAGATAAAATTATGTATTAAAAGAAATTTCTTTTTTACTGCTTTCTTTATTTATTCTTATATTTCCTTATTCTTATGCTTATCCTTACAGAGAAAGAGTTGAAGACATTGTAGCACACATAGATCAAAGGTATGGTCTGTGGCACCACGTTTCACAGTATGTAACCTATTTGCTATAGAGTCACAACGTCATCGCTGGCCTTCAGTTAGATTTTTTTTTATAATTTAGCGACTTCCAATCACCATATCTTCCATTCCCTTATAGCTATCGGCATGGAAGTGCTATGGTGTACAACGGAAGACGTCGGACAACAATTACACGCAGACCATTCGTTTGCTTTCTGTAGTTTTCGCTGCAGAGCGAAATATTAACACACACACACGTACAATTTTATATATACCGATAACTTTCCATCCCAATATACTCCACCCTTTTACCATTATCAACCCTCAAGCAACAATGCAACCAATAAAACCATTTTCAAAGAGTAAAAATAATTTTCAATGAATCATTACTGTTCGGCATTTCGCGTTATATTCTTCAAATTACTAAATATCTTTCAGATCGCTATAAAACCGTGCCTGAAACCTTCCTCAGGTATAAATTAATGACTGTACAAACATTTAAGTCTCTGCGTCTTGTCGTTTGAACGTGATAAGCGTACACCGAACAGACATTCATATATATATATATATATATATATATATATATATATATATATATATATATATATAGCTATCCGATCACCATAAAACCGTGCCTAAAGCCTTCCCCGGATAGACATTAGTAACTGTACAAAGTTTTAGCTCTTTATGTCTTGTGGTTCAGGCGTGATAAAAGTACTCCGAACAGCCATTCACATTTATAGATATAGATTAAAATGATGTAGCGCATTGTTTAACATCAATTCAGAATTGAAAAGAACGTACATTGTTTAATATTAAACTGTTTTCATGACCCAATCGATAGATAACTGAACGTAAAGCAATAATTGAGCGGCTCGGGGGAACACAATGGTAAGCGCCATTGGCGAATATTTTCCATTATAGGGCAGTAAATGGAGCTTATGAGCTGTAGAATATAATACACCATGAACAAATTAATACCAGAGGTAAATTATAATACTTACCTGGTGCATTATACTCTGCAGCTCATAGGTTGTATTTACTTCCCTATAATGCAAAACATTCGCCAGTGGCGCTTACCATTGTGTTTCCGCGCGCCGTTAAATTAAATATTTACAAATTTTTATACAGTTGGTCCTATCTTAATGACCATAATTCGCTTCTGGCTCATGCCTGAAACGTGAAACAATCGTTGGTCAAAATTTATATTTCTGATGATAATTAACAAAAAATATCTTCATATAGAAAACGATATCTAACAATTCATATGAAAGTTCTATCAACAGAAAGTAATTAAATTCATTGACATTGAGATGCCAAAACTGTTCTTTTGGTATATAATAATGCCTGGTATGGCGGTTCCCAAAATATTTATTCTTGGATGGGGGTTGCCGGAATATTTTTCTTCCAAAGGGGGTCGCACATTCGAAAACGTTGGGAAACAGTGTACTAGTACATTACCCCGACACGCTCGATAGCACAATGGTAGAATGCCTTACTACAAATCCTAAGGTCGAGGGTCCGATCCCCGCCAGGTCTTGGGATTTTTATCTGTCACTTTGAACTTCTTTCACATCTGGCATTATTGCTAATGTGAAAAATATCGAGTGGCACCGTGGTTCGGAACCCACCTTAAACTGTAAGTCCCCTCCTATGTACGTCGGTTCGAAGGTCGGAGAAAGGCAACGTCATACCACCTCCAAACAGGACAATGCCTAGTAAAGCAATGTGATGTTCAAACCAATCTTCAGATTTTTGACTGCTTTACCTTTACCTTACGTTAACCTCCACTTAGTAAGCTCCCTAATGGATTCAGGATATTTCAAGAAAAATATTAATTGTGTTACTAGCTGTTAACGTAGACGAATTCGAATAAAAGTGACATGTAGCAGGTGGCCAAGTTTAGAGTCCGAAATAGGGCTACTGTTTCTGAAAATATTATGGAGTGTCAGCGATCTGAATGGTGCACACTTTATGTTCTTTCTCGGTAACCTGTTTCGACCATTTAAATTCCCATCCTCAGATCGCTACAACCAAAGTGTTGGCCACCGGTTGTGCTGAGATGGAGCCGCATGAACGATAGCTGTCGACCGCTGAGCGCTCTAGACTGACGATGGTGTGATGAAATACATCTGTTAGTCCGTAACCCAAACAAACGTAAATCAAAGGCTAATGTGGACGTCCAAATTTGAATCGACAAACAATGTTCTTTTTGACTTATCTTGGCAACACCACATGAAGTTCTGTGATCATCTGTGCGTTTTTAATAATGGTTACATTAGTCACAATGTAAACGATAAAATCGTTATCCACTTCCCGTCTCAAACTTCTCCACCAGTAAATTCCAAAGCAGTAAACGTCTGGCCCAACAAACGTGACTATATCTTAGTATATATCTACTACGGATTATTATACTTACCTGCCAGTCTCCGTTGTCAAATGGACAGCGTACTAGATTGTCACGCATGGGACCCTGTCTGGTTGGAGATTCCTTCCACTCGAGGACTGGCTGTTTTGTTGTCCTTATCCTCATTTTATGATCATCGACACGCAAGTGGCGTCACCTATAGACTTGCACCATGAAGGCCGAACATGATCACAGCTGGGGTCTAACGGCCAAAAAGCTACACGAAATCATCGTCATTATATTTAGATGATATTTGGTCTAACGACTACAATTCGCCATGCTGGAAGAAAGTATGCAACCTCGTAGCCAAATAAATATCTTGCAATAATGCTGGAAGCTCATTTTCAAGCAAGTGTGGATATGGGGCGCTATAAGACGATGCAGTAATACAACAGGTCCCGTCAACTGATTGTCTACAAACCATACCAAACATATTTAAAAAAGCGTTCTTTTAAATGTTTCTCCACAATGAGATGTTGGTTTTATTCGGGCCACTGATGTAAGTTACGGGTCTTATTGATGCTCCCATGAGCATAATTAGTGAAGAGTAACACTGGAATTACTTGGAGATTTTCAAGCACTCATCGACAAAATTCCACTGACCAATGCTCAGCTACTGCTTGAAGTGGTTCAATAACCTATAAATAACAGGGATGGAAAACTGTGGATACGTATTATCCGTCATACCCTTGTGTATAAAATACTATCGAGTGCTGGAAATCTACGTGTGCATGTTGAAAGACTGCATTATACCGCGTGAATAATTTCTACTTCATCCGCAGTCTGTTCATTTACACATTTAGATGTAGTATGACTGCTGGTCAATGTGTCAGTCAGGGTACTGGACACACGAGTAGACATTCCTCGAATTCTCTGTATATCCATGTCAGATGGATGACGGGACGACGGCGATGTATTAATTTGGTAAATGAAAAAGCTTCTGCCGTATTTTTAAAATTTTTTAATGAGTTACATGTTTCGAGATTCCAATAATCTCATCTTCAGACCCTTATAAGATCCATGTAGTAGTACCAGAACTAGCCATCCATTTGTTGTTGTTATGGTCTTCAGTCCGGAGACTGGTTTGATGCAGCTCTCCACCCTACTCTATCCTGAGCAAGCCTTTTCATCTCCTCATAAGAACGGCAACCCACATCCACTTGAATCTGCTTACTATACGCGTCTCTTGGTCTCCCTCTGCGATTTTTACCCCACACACTTCCCTCCAACGCTAAATTTACGATTCCCCGATGCCTAAGAATGTGTCCTACCAAGCGATCCCTTCTTTTAGTCAGGGTATGCCAAAAATTCTTTTTCTCTCCAATTCTGTTCAGTACCTCTTCATTAGTTATGCGATCTACCCACCTAATCTTCAGCATTCTTCTGTAGCACCACATTTCAAAAGCCTCTATTCTCTTCCTGTCCGCACTGCTTATCGTCCATGTTTCACTCCCGTACAAGGCAACACTCCACACAAATGCCTTCAGAAAAGACTTCCTTACCCTTAAATTAATATTCGATGTTAGCAAATTTCTCTTTTTCAAAAATGCTTTTCTTCCCATTGCCATTCTGCATTTTATATCCTCTGTACTGCGACCATCCCATGTTATTTTACTACCCAAGTAACAAAACTCATCTACTACCTTCATTGTTTCGTTATCTAATCTAATTCCCACAGAATCGCCTGATTTTCTAAGACCGCATTCCATTATTTTTGTTTTGCTCTTGTTAATATTCATTTTATACGCTCTCTTCAACACGCTGTCCATTCCATTCAACTGCTCTTCCAGGTCCTTTGCTGTCTCTGACAGAATTACAATGTCATCAGCAAAACGCAATGTTTTTATTTCTTCCCCCTGAACTTTAATCCCTATTCCAAATTTTTCCTTGCTTTCCTTCACCCCCTGCTCGATGTACAAATTGAATAACATCGGAGAAAGGCTACAACCCTGTCTTACTCCCTTCCCAACTGATGCTTGCCTTTCATGCCCTTCGAGTCTAATAACTGCGGTCTGGCTTTTGTACAAGTTGTAAATAACTCTCCTTTCCCTGTATTTTACCCCCTGCTGACTTCAGAATTTGAAAGAGTGTATTCCAGTCAACATTGTCAAATGCTTTCTCCAAATCTACAAAAGCTAAAAATGTAGGTTTACCTTTCCTTAATCTATCTTCTAAGATAAGACGTAAAGTGAGTATTGCCTCCCGGGTTCCTATGTTCCTCCTGAATCCAAACTGATCTTCCCCGAGGTCAGCTTCTACCAGCTTTTCCATTCTCCTGTAGATAATTCGTGTTAAAATTTTGCAACCATGACTTATCAAACTGATGGTTCTGTAATTTTCACACCTGTCTGCGCCTGATTTCTTTGGAATGGGGATTATTACATTTTTCTTAAAGTCTGAGGGCATTTCGCCTGTTTCATACATCCTACACATCAGTTCAAATAGTCTTGTCATGGCTGGCTCTCCCAGAGACTTTAGTAGCTCTGAGGGTATGTCATCTACTCCTGGGGCCTTGTTCCGACCGAGGTCTTTCAACGCTCTGTCAAATTCATCTCTCAGTATAGTATCTCCTATTTCATCTTGATCTACTTCCTCTTCCCTTCCTACAACATCGTCTCCAAGTTCATTTCCTTTGTAGAGCTGCTCTATGTACTCTTTCCACCTTTCAGCTTTACCTTCTTTGCTGAGAACTGGTTTCCCATCTGAGTTCTTGATATTAGTGGAGTTGCTTTTCTTGTCCCCAAATGTCTCTTTTATTTTCCTGTAGGCGGTATCTACTTTTCCCCTTGCTATACATTCTTCTACAGATTTGCATTTGGCTTCTAGCCACTCCTGCTTAGCCATTTTGCACTTCCTGTCAATCTCATTTTTTAGTCGTCTGTACTCCATTTTGCCTGTTTCATTTACTGCATTTTTATATTTTCTCCTTTCATCAATTAACTGTAGTATTTCCTGTGATATCCATGGATTTTTTGCAGGTCTTGCCTTTCTACCTATTTTGTCCTCCGCTGCCTTCACTATTTCATCTCTCAATGCTACCCATTCCTCTTCTACTGTTTTATTTCCCCCTGTTTCTGTCAATTGTTGCCTAAATCTCCCTCTGAAATTCTCCAGAGCTTCCCTTTCGTTCAATTTATCTAAATCCCATCTCCTTATTTTCCTACCTTTCTGCAGCTTTTTCAGCTTCAGCCTACAGTTCATGACTAACAAGTTATGGTCAGAGTCTATATCTGCCCCTGGGTATGTCCTGCAGTTTATAACCTGGTTCCGGTACCTATGTCTTACCATTATAAAATCTATCTGATACCTTCCGGTGTCTCCTGGTCTCTTCCATGTATACAACCTTCTTTTGTGATTCTTAAACCACGTGTTCGTTACGATTAAATCATGTTCCGTGCAAAATTCTACCAGGCGACTTCCTCTTTCATTCCTTCTGCCCAGTCCATATTCACCTATTATTTTTCCTTCTCTTCCTTTTCCTACTACAGAATTCCAGTCTCCCATCACAATTAAGTTTCCTCTCCCTTAACTGTCTGAATAATTTCTTTTATCTCCTCATATATTTCTTCGATCTCCTCATCATCGGCAGAGCTAGTTGGCATATAAACCTGTACTACTGTTGTCGGTGTTGGCTTCGTATCTATCTTGACAATGATAATGCGATCACTGTGCTGCTCATAGTAGTTTACCCGCATTCCTATTTTCTTATTCATTATCAGTCCTACTCCTGTGATACCCCCAACTGATTTTGTATTTATAATCCTGTACTCACCTGACCAGAAATCCTGTTCATCCTGCCACCGAACTTCACTAATCCCCACTATATCTAACTTCAATCTATCCATTTCCCTTTTTAAATTTTCTAATTTTCCTACCCGATTAAGGGATCTAACATTCCACGCTCCGATCCGTAGAATGCCAGTATTGTCTTTCCTGATGATAACATCCTCCTGAGTAGTCCCCGCCCGGAGATCCGAATGGGGGACTATTTTACCTCCGGAATATTTTACCCGAGAGGATGCCATCATCATATGTTCATACAGTAGAGCTGCATGTCCTCGGGAAAAGTAACGGCTGTAGTTTCCCCTTGCTTTCAGCCGTTCGCAGTAGCTGTGTGGCATAGCCACATTAGCTGATGTTACAAGGCCAGCTCAGTCAATCATCCAGACTGTTGCCCCTATAACTACTGAAAAGGCTGCTGCCCCTCTTCAGGAACCATTTATCCTGCATATATCCTCTCACCCCAAGATGTAGCAGACAACATGGAATTGGTAGTCTGCTGTTGAAGGTTCCTATCCAATTCTCTATACGCATCATCAGATTTCCCATTACAAAACCCATATAATAATACATAACGGTGCACTGCATATGTTAAAACACGCGACATGTTCACACACTACAGTACAGTTGACTGGGCCAAGAAATCACAAATTAAACATTAATTCACGCTAAATAACGACTCCATGACATAAACAGCAGCACTCACTTTCTGACAAACAATAGAAACGCATATAGCAACACACGAAAGAAAGTGTTTTGAACATTATTTTCCGGTTATCAGTATAATCTTCTGCTTCAGAATGGCTCTGGAAAATATTCGCTAAGCACAACGAACATTTTACAAACTTAAAAATTTCTACTAACTTCAGTGGCTTTTCCCTTTTTTAAACCAGGAGAACAACCGCCTTTGCTTGCATAACTCACTGAAAAAGAGGTTCATTTCCATTCGAAATCCACATATCGGCACGTAATTACACGGAGCACGATTTACAAGGTGCGTCTGTGAATTGTGCCATATTTTACAAACCACCCTGGCGAGAATGAGGTGCCCGCACAAACTCATCGAGAGACATGTCAACAAGCGCACCCTATCGTGCAAATCAATGCAGTGAAGCGGTGGTAACGGCTGGGACTCAACTATCAGGGTGAGTGTGACAAATCCAGTCATTGCAAGATGGAGAGCAAAATAGAGCAATGGAGGAACGGGATAAAATTAAGTTTTATAGCAGCTATGTCATCACATTATCTGTTGGAGGATGACCTTGAAATTACAATCAGTACATCTAATATACCCAACATGTCATTTGTCGTCACAGGATCAAAATCGATGACTTGTTTCTAGGTGTACTGTTTTCTTCTAGCAGATTTTATATGAAGAAATAGTGGTCTTTGTCCATTCCATGGAAAATGTAGCATTCTGCCACGACATATTGATACGAAAATGAGTTATGGCAATATGTCTACATCTACATCTCCATGGGATACTCTGCAAATCGCATTTAAGTGCCTGGCAGAGAGTTCATCGAACCACGGTTATACTATTTTATCTCCCATTCCATTCTCGAATAGCGCGCGGGAAGAATGAACACCAGAATCTCTCCGTTCGGGCTCTGATTTCTCGTATTTTTTTCTGATGATCATTTCTACCTATGTAAGTGGGAGTCAACAATATATTTTCGCATTCGGAGGAGAATTTTGGTGATTGTAGTTTCGTAAGCAGCCCACGCCGCAGCGATAAGCGTTGTTGTTGTAATGATTCCCATCCCAGATCCTGTATCATTTCCGTAACGCTGTCCCCCGTGTATCGCGACAATACGAAACTACAATAGGAAGCAAATTTTACGTCATTCAGTGATGCTCGTGTATCATTACACGTTCAATCAACGCTGCTGTTGAAGAATGAAATACACACATATGCTACAAATATAATAATCATGATCCCAAAAGGTGCAGCTAGAGAATTTCGGAGACGTTGTTTACATATCATGGAAGAAATAAATGTGCAATCTGCGCTCTTATTCAGGCAGTCCAATATCCAAACCTACACCAATTACATAATCAAATATTATTAAGGGTATGTGAATGCCATAACCTAAACTTCCCCTAACATCTTACAACAGGGGTTTATATTTGTCGCAGAAAACTTGTTGGAAATCACTGTAGAAAGTTATGTGATGAAATACCCATCATGCACATCTTCGACTTTCTTTTAACTACTTCATCGAAATTTCGCATCTGTACGTTTAAAATTAATATAAGGAGTATCAGGTGCGTAGGTCAATATAGTCCCTTTTAAGTTAGGGAATTGGTGTCCGGATAGTTTCATTTGTACGTATAGGATAATGTCGATTATTATGCACAGGAGTTGTATAATATTCTTTTCGAGTACGGTCTACGAAAGAAACTTACACATTTGGAGACATGTTCATTTCACTAGTATATTCAATACAAAATATAAAAAATTGAAACTTGTTAATTACCATAAGGATTACTTTTATCCATTCGTTGTTATTATCTGTGTCATGTGACAAAATATTCAGTATTCCTTCTTACGCCATAGCATATCAGCAGTACAGCAGAAGTTCGAATGCAACTCTGCAAAATGCTCCGATTTCGCTGAATACCTCCATTTCAGTCCAATTATTTACTGAAGCGATGCTGCATTACAAAAATTTTGATGAGCCATGTATGAAAAGGATCGACTGTGTGCAGGCGAAGCAGGAATTTCAATATCTGCCCCTCATCAGCCATGGCTTGAATCTGCTCATTAGAGAGTAATCACTGTAACATGCGTTAGGACAGGCAGCAACGCTTTTCGTGCAGATTGGTTGAAATTAAAGTTTCCCCTTTCATTAGGAGGACGTAAATACCGAATGGAACAATCAAGAAATTACAGGAAATCGTTGTAAAATACGTTCGTGGAATTCGTGGAATTATAAATGAGTCAGCTACCGTGACCCTGTTAGACCGAATAACGATTCTTTAATGATGTCAATTACTGTTAACAATATTCTTTTCATTACAGCGTTTTCCGAATTAACGCTGCTGTTCTAGTAGAACGATTGTACGAATTATTTGCAGTGATTATGATTGAATACAAACATTATTTAAACGACTTAAAATGTGGTGTAGATTGGTGTAACATGATATCCAACGAAGTTTGCTGTGTAAGTAATAGTTTTAAGAAAGAACTATGGTAAAAAGAAGAATTTTAATTAAATGTTCAATTTCTTGCATATATTTAATGCAACAAGAATAATATCAGTTATGATTAAAATTCTCAATGAAATTATTGGCAACGAATTTGAAACCTACAGCGCCTAACGCACATCCGGATAGAGACTCTGAGCAAATCATATTGGTTATGAACACTAGGTTAAAAGTTAAGAAAAAACAAAGGATAGAGAAGTAAGTAGATGGAACATCGATAAATGGCTGTAACCGTAGATTGTCGAGACTTTCATTTGGAAAGGAAGGCAAGTATTCACCGAAACTAGGAGAACTAATACATTACAGTGAAAATTGGTAGTTTTCAGAGATGCAATAATAAAGGCCGTAGAGGACATACAGGTAGAACAGGAATTTTCTGATAACACAGGAAATATTGAACTTAATTGATGAAGGAAGAAAATATAAAAAATATAGTAAGTGAAACAGGAAAAATGGAGTACAAATAGTTAAAAAAAGTGCATGTTGGTAAATCAGGAGTAACTAGACTACGAAACCAAGTCAGTAGATGTCTGTATAAGTAGGAGAAATATAGATACTACTTACAGGAAAATAAAATAGATGTATTAAATTAATGTCTTCTTTAAATTTCGAGCTTCCTTGTATCCGTATTAATGCTCGTTATGAGTTATGTATTATTTATTGTTAAGACATCAAGCGTGTTTTAACAACTGTTTACTATTCCACTGTGCTCTTGAACTGATTGCTAGTAACAATTTCGGACGATGTTTTATGCGTTCTTCCAGACTGAAGGGACTTTAGAGGATAAACTGAAATCTTATGTATTAGAATGATTTTACACTGACGTTTACGCCTGTACTTCATACTGTAGGCAGCTGTAATTGGACGGTCACCGAATTACCATTTTCCACCTTTATTTGAATTGTACTTTTTGCATTGATACTTCATTTCACAAATCCTGGACCGTAATGGAGTTTATTTCGACAATGTTCGCATAGAAGTACGATTTGTTTTCCATAGGAGATCATCGGTTGCCGAAAATTAGCTATTGTGGCAATTTTATACCCTAACGTCATTCTATAGTGTATAATGTTTCCACACGTCATTAGAAGTATATTAGCTGGATATCCCCGGAATAAGAATTACTTACCGGAGCAAAAATCATCTCAATTAACAGTATATTACGCTGGGAAAGAATATATATATATATATATATATATATATATATATATATATATATATATATTTGAGGCTACTGTGACATCAACAATGAATATCACTGTAGGAAACAATATGATCAGTTCAAGCAGTGTGAAATAATACAGATCAATCTCGTAATCGGATTGTCGGTTTCCATTTCTTATGAAAGGTGGTAACAAATGCACAAGACTGTTTCATACGATTGTAATTTAATGATCAAAAATCTACAGTTTCTGTGTACTAAATAGTTAACTAGTATTATTGTTTTGTCCGGTCGTCAAATTCGTGTCTTCTGATATTCGATTAGTGGCAATAAAGTATGTCAATGTAGTCTGGTTAAATAGGGAATTCTAGGAAATAATAACAAAGCACATTTTAGTGAATTAGTGAAATAAAGAGTGAATACCTGGGAAAAGCAAATTTTAGTCAACGTAATTTTAGTAAGTGATATTTTCAACGTGGTTTCTCGCTGATCTGACGATTCTTTGATGCACTTTGCAAGATTACTATGAACGCTATTGAGAAGGTCGTAATTGCTCTCTATTTTAGCACACTGACTAGTAATGCGTTCTGTCTGATGCTCTAAATTTGTAATCTTCATGATTAAGTGTCCTGTTTCAGTGTACCTAAGTAAAAGAACAAGGTAGATTGGTCTGGGGATTGAGGGTCCATTCCACATGACCACCTGTCCCAATGAAATGAATGAAAATTGCTTTTCAACCAATCTGTAAGTGCTTCGGCGAAGGCACCTATCCTGCTAGAACCAGTCGTGAACTGAAACTTCCTGGCAGATAAAAATTGTGTGCCGGAAACGGGACTCGAAACTGGGACCTTTGCCTTTCGCGGGCAAGCGCACTACCGACTGTGCTATCCCGACACGACTCACGATGCCGCCTCACAACTTTACTTCCGCCAGTACCTCGCCTCCTACTTTCCAAACTTCACAGAAGCTCTCCTGCGAACCATGCAAGACTAGCACTCCTGGAAGAAAGGATATGGTGGAGACATAGCTTAGCCACAGCCTAAGGGATGTTTCCAGAATGAAACTTTTCACTCTGCAGCGGAGTGTGCACTGATATGAAACTTCCTGGCAGATTAAATATCATATCAGCGCACACTCCGCTGCAGAGTGAAAAGCTTCATTCTGGAAGCATCCCTTAGGGTGTGGCTAAGCCATGTCTCCACCATATCCTTTCTTCCAGGAGTGCTAGTCTTGCATGGTTCGCAGGAGAGATTCTGTGAAGTTTGGAAAGTAGGAGGCGAGGTACTGGCGGGAGTAAAGTTGTGAGGCGGCATCGTGAGTCGTGTCCGGATAGCACAGTCTGTAGTGCGCTTTCCCGCGAAAAGCAAAGGTCCCAGGTCGGAGTCCTGGTTCCGGCACACCTTTTTAATCTGCCAGGAAGTTTCATATCAGTGCACACTCCACTGGAGAGTGAAAAGTTTCATTCCAGTCGTGAACTGTCTCACCAAAGCACTCACACTGGGACAGAAAAAAAGGAAGGTAATACCACACGAGCTTTCTATAAACCACATTACGTTACCTTCTGGCAGCCAAACATCTTGGATGGACGCATTCAATGTGGATTGCCTTGAGGGCAGTATCAAAGAATTTGTCTATTCACTTTCCGAATGAAGTTATACACAACTTGAGCAGTGTGCATTCTTCAATAAAATTCTGTCTTCTTCGAAATCATCAGCAGATCATTCATATTTTATGCATCTATTGGAGGTTCAAAACCGGGTAGTCAGTAGCCATCAGACATAACTGCGTTTTCCTCTTTCTTTATACAGTATGAAATAGTTACAAGTGCTCAAATGCAAAAAATACAACCTCAAGGTCAACAACAGTTGCTGCTATTGTGGTCTGGAGACTAATTTGGTGCAGCTCTTCACCCTGCTCCACTCCAAGCAAGCATCTTTGTCTCCTCATACGAGATCCACTAATATCCATTTAAATATGGATACTATATTTGCCTCGTCTCCGATTCTTATCCCACACACCTCCCTCGTGACTCAGAAGGTGTCCCACTCATGGATCCATTATTTTAGCAAAGATAAGGCCTACATGTAATTCGTCAGCAATTGTCACTACTTCCATGCTAATTACTCTATCTACCCGCCAAAACTTCATAATTCAACTTTGGATACCTTCCAAAAGCTTGTATCCTCTTCCTGACTGAACTATTTATCGTCCGTATTTCACTACCGTACAAGGTAACACTCCTCACAAATGCCTTCAGAAAATATTCTTATCACTAAAATTAATATTCAATGTAAATAAATTTGTCTTTTTCAGAAATTCCTATCTTTCCATTGCCATTCTTTATTTTACATAATCTGTAAGGCAACCGTTATAGATTATTTTACTGTCCAAGTAACAAAGATATCTACCACCTATATTAACTCTTCACCAAATTTAATATCCTTAGCATCACCTGATTATCGTAGACAATATTACATTACCTTTGTTTCGTAACATTCACGTTATTTCGTTCTGTTCAACAGCGTAATATCGTGAGACCGTAAGATAAATACAATATTTCGAGTACCAAAAAAGTAGACGCTGACAGGTGAGAAAAATACACAACGTTCAATGTAATAAGTCAACAACAACTTGTTTAGAAACCAGACTGCAGTTATAAGAGTCGAAGCGTATGAAGGAAGCATTGGCTGGCAACAGCGTAAGAATGAATTTTTGCCTTTTCTCATTGTTATTCAATTTGTATATTGAACAAGCTGTAAAGGAAAGCGTGGAAAATTTTGGAGAAGGCGTTACTTTCAGGATGAAGTAATTAAAACGTGTCGGTTTTGTATGGCATTGTAATTTTGTCATAGACACCGAGAGAATGGGTAAAGTAGTTGAACGGAATGGAAAATGGCTCTAAAGAGCCGCATAAGATGAACATTAACAACAGCAAACCCAGGGCATGGAATATCATATAAGAAAATCACACGATCCTGGAGGAATTACATTAACTTGAAAGGTTGCTCCCCCCCCCCCCCCACTATCACTTTCATGTCTCCATGCCGTCTCAAATGCTAATATTGATTACTCCTTCCATTTATTTGACGGTAAGGACAGGTATCTAAATCTACATGGGATACTCTGCAAATCACATTTAAGTGCCTGGCAGAGGGTTCATCGAACCACCGTTATACTATTTTACCTCCCATTCCATTCTCGAATAGCATGCGGGAAGAATGAACACCTGAATCTCTCTGTTCGGGGTCTGATTTCTCGTCGTTGTTGTAACGATTCCCATCCCAGATCCTGTATCATTTCCGTAACGCTGTCTTCCGTGTATCGTGACAATACGAAACGGACTCTTTCGATGTCCTCCGTCAAACCCACCGATAATGATCCCACACTGGGCAGCAATATTTATAAAAGGACGGACAAGCGTAGTGTACGCAGTTTCTTTAGTAGTTCTGCCAATAAAACGCAGTCTCTGGTTCGCCTTTCCCACGACACTATCTATGTGTTCTTTCCAGTTTAAGTCAGAAGTAATTATAATTCCTAGGTATTTTGTGGAGTTTACGGCCTTTACATTTGATAGATTTATCATGTAAACAAAGTTTAACGGATTTCCTTTCGTACTTATGTAGACGACTACACACTTCTCATTATTTAGTCAATTGCCAATTCTTAGACCATACAGATATCTTATTCAAATCGTTGTGCAGTTGGTTTTGATCTTCAGGTGATTTTACTAGACGGTAAATGACGGCGTCATCTGCAAACAACCTAAGAGAGCTAGTTACATTTTCCCCTAAATCGTTTATGTAAATAAGGAACAGCAGAGGACAATAACACTACGCCCGATACACCTCTGTTTTAGTCAATGCCATACCATCGATTACTACAAACTGTGTCCTCTCTGAGAGGAAATCCCCTATCCAGTCGCAAATTTGGGGCTATATAACGTACGGTGTCAAAAGCCTTCTGGAAATCAAGGAATACGGAATCAATTTGCGAACCCTTGTCGATAGCACACATCACTTCGAGTGAATAAAGAGCTAGTTGTGTTTCGCATGAACGATATTTTCTAAATACATGTTGACCTTGGGCCAATAGATCATTCTGTTCGAGATAATTCATAATATTTGAATACAGGATATGTTCCAAACCCCTACTGCAAATTGAAGTCAATGAAATAGGCCTGTAGTTTAATGGGTTACTCCTACTGCCTTTCTTGAATATCGGTGTGACCTGTGCAACTTTCCAATCTTTTGGTACAGATCTTTCTTTGAGAGAGCGGTTGTATATGACTGTTAAGTAAGGATGTACAATATGAAATGCCTTAAAGCAAAATACATTCAAGTTGTGATTCACTGAGATCAGGCTCTTTTGCCCTCGTATCGCTGGCTGCCTTGGCCAGCCTTTCCCGGCTATCTCGACACGGCCGCCTTACGAAGACCCGTCGCAATAAAGCGTTCGCTGGAGAGGGCCGGGTCACCCATGAACCTGTAGGAAGTGACCGCGACTAACCGTGGAGAGCGTTAATCTTAGGAGAGAAAGGAGACGTTGAGCGAACCCACCTAACGTGTTTGCGTGGATCCAGACGCGATCATTGGGACCTGTGTGTGTTTTTCGCAAGATTATTGACACAGCTCTGGGCGGGAGAAGCCAACTGTTCTGCGATTATCTGGACCTCAAGATTGCCCAAAGCGGTGTATCCATACGCGGCAAGTGCGTAAGGAGGCCAGGTTTGAAGTCATTGTCATTTTTTGTAAATTCCGAGTCCTTGGTCGGATGCTCTTCTCCGCCCCAAGCAGATTCGGAAGTTGTAGGAGAGGAAAGCGGTGGATAGCCCTAGGAGTCGTCTAGTGCAGTTCTGCGTGACTGCTCTGAAGGCTTCTCTCAGCTGAGTTCAACGTGTTTGCGCTTCTGTTCTCTTGTCGACTTAGAAGGTGTGAGGAATTTGCTTCCAGAAGGAGTCGTGAACGTATAGATTTGCGTGAATCCAGTATCGTTTCGCTAGCTGGGCTTTCTGAATTGATAATATTTTCTGCTAAGTTGGAACTTAACCAATTTTATATGGTTTGATTCCATGGTGCAACATGTGCCCAACGACTGTACTTTGACTTGCAGAAATTTTTTCAGCAATCAGTCGTAAGTATTATTTATTAACAGATTAAATTTCGACCAGTGGTTGGACATTATCAATGCTAAAACAAATGCAAAAGAACGAGTTACAATAAAATAAACGTCAAGTTATAAACCAATAGTACAAGGTTTCAATAATAGTGAATGATAAAATACATACCTTAAAATAACACGATTAAAACACGTACAGCATTACTATCACCATGTTGGAGGTTACATTCGTACTGATGCATCTGTTACAATTTTTACACAGCTGACGTCAGCGATCGTCAATGGCGACTGTGGCGCTCTCTTTAAAGGTTTATACATCAAAAATTGTTATTGTGGTATGTTTATTTTAGAAATAGTTATACCGTAATTTAATTATAATTTTAATAGGCATTATAACTTTACAAGTCTCCTCTATTAATAAATATCATTTACCTTTTATACATGATTGGTGGTAATAATGTATACTAGTTGGTCTCATAAACCGTTGTAAATAGAGTAACAGTTTGACGATACTTGTTTAAAAATTGATGACCTGTTAATAATCTTGTTCGCAGTCAAATATCTAAATATCAGTCAGTGTGTAGATCATCCAATCCCCCAGCTGTAGATACTGCCAGGCTGCTCTCGTTTACTTCAGTTGGCCGCCTGGTACCCGTTACTCCCTCCTGTTCCTCTCGCAAGAATACTGCCAGCCGTCGCCGCCACCGCTGCCTCTGCCTGCGGTCGGCCGACATGTCTGTCGCTCCTCGTCTCCGTCGTCGCCGCAGCCTTCGCCGCCTTCGCCTTGGTGCCGTTTATTAATTGATAATCTTCGTGGGAAGCTCCTCGCCGTACCATCACCTGCTGGCTGCCTGGTCGCTGTGTTCCGCGACAGCGCCGCCGCCAACACCACTGGAGGGTCGGAGCCTTCCCACGCCCTGGTGTGTAGCTGTCTTCGTCGTCGTCGTTCTCATCTCTTCTCCTCGCAACTCTTGGTGTCACCATCTGTGTCTTCATCGCAGTCTGTCGCTGTCAACGTCCTCGAGATCGCTGTCTTTGTTGTGTCTTGTCCTATTCTGTCTCACCATGTCTCGTAGCCCTACTGCCACCACCTCTATTCTATACACCTACTATTCCCCATCCTCCACCACAAGAACGTGGTGTGCTGCCTCCATCCCCCAAGTCTACTATCACCCAGTATCATCTCCCAAAGTGACTCATTGCCACGCCACAGTGGCAGACTCACCTGCCTCCTCCAGCCTTGATGTACATTGCCTCATCCCCCAACCCCTTCCAGCTCATTCTACCTCCCATCAGGCTGCAACCAAAATAAAATGCTCCAACACGAATCCCCCTCCTGTTCTCCCCAAGAAAATCGCCAGCACCACAGCAGCTGTCATAACCCTACCATCAGCTGAATCAATGGAAACCACTCGTGTTCCTTCCGCCTCGTCCCCCACTCACGAAATATACGTCCTCCCTCGCCCAGACCCAAAATACTTTGATAATCGTAACCTGTCGATTAAAATAAGGAAATATTTCCCATCCGCCCCCCTCTTCCAACTAATCCCCTGTAAGTACTTCATCCTTATAAAATCCACCGCCCCACTTTCCATACCAATCACCAAATTAAACCCAGTGAACACAGAGGAGGAGGTGTTGGGCTAATTCAACACTCACCCAGACCTTGAGATACGTTGTGCCAAGTGCATCCAAAATGCCTCTGGCCCCTACCTGATGCGGATCTTTACAGAGTCCGCATCATCCACTGACCGCCTCCACACCGAGGGAGAACAAGTATTTGATCGCCATTACAAGGTGGATCCATCTCACTCCCCTCCCTAGTCATACCGCTGAGGTCGTTGTCTAGTAGTTTACAACGACCACCTTACCCAAAACTGTAAAAGCCCTCCCACTTGTCCTCACTGCAAATCCCCTCATTTCCTCAAACAGTACCCCAACCTTGCCTTCCCTCGCAACTGCAACACCGTAGTGGGCCCCACCCTACCAATTCCTGTAAATGCCCCAAGATGACTGTCCCTGTATGCCCTATCGACCCCCTATCCATCGCAAAAACTCCCTTTGTCCCCATCCCACTGTGGAAGACGACATTGGATTCGTCACTACATTCCTCCAATACATTCACCCGTTCCAGTGTCCCCACAACCCTTGCTGCCTGATCCAACTGGAAACCATCGGCACCTTTTCCAGTAAGTTACCCTTGTATAAAGTACACCTTTAACTTTTAATTTATATTTTCTGATGAAGGCAATCATAGCCAGGTTAAATAATTTTATCTTCACGACTGAGGGATCCTATTTTTCTCTCCCGCTCCTCATCAAGTTCCTTGAACACAATACGCCTCCAATATGTAACCTGCAAACTTGATTCCCAGCACACGACTGTATCCTGTCTCTTGCTGCATCCTGGGCTTCTGCCACGATGATACCTTGTTATCCCTCTCTCCCTTCACCTCCACACTCTCAGAATCCTCTCTGAGGGTAACTACCGTCACCTCTCCCTCCCAGATGACGCCCTCTGTCATATTTACCCATCCTACCAACCTTAATCCGTCCTCATATTTGTATGCCCCCTCTCCCTGCCCCCTCCTGTCGTCATCCCCTCAAACTTTCGCTATCCATTCCCTCCCCTTTCCTGGGAGTCCTTGCTCCATCCGCCTCCATCCTCCCTGCCTTCACACCTCCCGTTCCTCCCCCTCTGTGCTTCCATCTCCACCCCCCTCACCCTTATCCCCTGTGGGGAACCTGCGCCTTCAGATTTTAATCAGTGCCTTGTCAGTTCAGATGTCAGTGCCAGTACTTGTGATCAGTGTTTCCGTTTTAAGACGTCAGAAACCGCCGAATAGGCTGAATATTCATGTTGCCATGTGACCTCGTGTTGCCATGTGCTCTCGGTTTCGTAGTATGTTCTCCCATGAGTGTGTTTTAATCTCCATGAATTTTTAACGCCGCACATGTATGTATCTTCTAACCACTGTGGCCACTTTAAATTCAGACTGTGTGTGGTTTACAGATGTCTATGTTATTGTAATTTCTCCATTTTATCTCTTTGACATGTTTTTAAAATTTTCATTATTTTCTCCGTTTTATATGTTTAAATTCGTCATGTCCAATTTCTTTGTATGATTCGCTGAAGAGCAGCACTTGAACTGCTGCCAGCACTACCACCATCCGGTCGCTTTAAAATACAACAAAGAAGAAAAATTAAAATTGTTTAGTATATAACTATTACTACAATAAACTTGTCACAAATACAAGTTTTGGGGTTTCCGGAATAAATCTTTCACTCTGAAGCGGAGTGTGCGCTGATTTGAAACTTCCTGGCAGATTAAAATTGTGTTTCGGAACCGGGACTAGAATCTGGAACCTCCGCATTTCGTGAGCAAGAGCTCTACCACTGCGCTACGCCGACACGACTCACGGTCCGTCCTCACAACTTTACTTTTGCCAGTAGGTTGCCTCCTACTTTCCACACTTCTCCCACTAATCTTGCGGCTTAGCCACAGCCTAAGGGATGTTTCCAGAATGAGACTCACTCTGCAGTGAAGTGTACGCTGACATGAAACTTCCTGGCAGATTAAAATTGTGTGCCGGAACCGGAATTTGAACATTGGACTTTGGCTTTCGCGGGCAAAATCTACCCGCATCTTACTTTGTACTCATCTGACCGCAAATCCTGCTCATTTTCCATCGAACTTCACCAATGCTCACTACATCTAACTTCAACCTATCGCTTTTTAAAATCTTCTAACGTATCTGCCCGATCGACGCTCCGAGTCGTTCAATGCCATTGTTGTCTTTCCTGATCACGACATCCTCTTGAGCAGTCGATGCCGGGAGGTGCGAATGGGTGAAGTATGAGCGGTAAATATTGCAGAGGGAAACGAAGAGACGAATAAAGTAAGTAGGTTGAAACGTATGTGGGTTGACGAACCTTATGAAGAGATGAAGAGAGTATCTCAGGATGGAACAGGATCTGAAGGCGATAAGAACAACAGTGAAACGGTATAGCGATCCAAATTATAAAACCAATTTTCCAATGATGTTTGGTATACTGTCTTACTACTACTTTTTAATTGAATAATTTTAATTATTATTCTTGTGGCATGACATGAAGTGTTCCAAATGTTCAAGTATTTGTTAAGCTTAAGGAACTCAACTGCGGGGTCATCAGTCCCTAAACTTACAAACTACTTATGAACTACCTTATACTAAAGACGACACGAACATCCATGCCCGAGGGCGATTCGAACTCGCGACTGTAGCTGCCGTGCTGACTGTGACTGGCTCGCTGCAGACCGCTCGGCCACTGCGGCCGTCAGGATGTGTTCCTGTTAGTTCTCGTGACAAGCTGTCGATGCCGCAAGGAAAATTGGACATTCTGTCTACAGGGTGTTTCACAATGGCGGTTGGTGCTTCAAATGACGGAGTTCACTCGAGTGACCCTGCCCCCCCCCCCCCCCGCCGGTCGGAGTCCCGTCCAAACCAGTGAACACATCACTGGTGTTTCAGGAGGAATAACACATATTTAAGGAGATGTTAATGAAGAAAATCGTACTTGCTCATTTCCGATGAGGTGCTTAACTCATGACGGTATCATAAGAAATCCCAAATGCCACTGTGGAATAATAATTGCAGGAACGCTTTCCTATAAATGTGTGGCTTCGTTTGATATACAGTTTACAACCCTACCCGTTCTACACCACCAGTTAGTATACAATAATTAGAAAAATTGACCCGTGTGCCTAATTATCTTAATTGGGTGGAAAAGCTATCGGTAATGAAGCCGATGATGTAGCGGAGGCTATAACCGGTTGCCAATATCCTACCGTTAGATCAAGGCTAGTCATATACTTCACGTTGTGAAACTTTTGCAACACATCGTCTATACATTCCGGACGATCAGTTTCACGTTTGACTACCTTGTTCAATTCTCTCGCGTCTATTACAATTCTAATACTATCTTTCTTAAAAACCAAAGCCATCAGGTTGTTGTACGTACTTTTAGACCTTTCGATAATCCCCTATTCTTCCATTCTGTTTATTTCGTTTTGAACTGCTTCCTTCCGCGCTAACGGCACCTGATATACTGGCCCGAAAAACGGCTCATGTGGTACAGTTTCAATTTTATATTCAAATCCCCGTGCTTTACCAGGTTTGTCTGAAAACACCTTCCTATTGTTGACCAAAATCTGGTATAATTCTGCTTTCTGTTCACGTGAAATACCCGAAACATTTTCTACTACAGTTTTTAAATCATCATCAGTCGGTTGCAGTGCGTTCAAATTTCTGATGCGATAAAAGTCTGAACCGTCCACTTAATTTTTTTTTCTTCCTTTCTTTAAATGTTCAAATGTTTGTAGAACTTATGGGACTTAACTACGTGGTCATCAGTCCCTAAGCTTACAAACTACTTATGAACTAGCTAAGACTAAGGACGGCACAAATATCCATGCCCGAGGGGGGATTCGAACCCCCGACCGTAGTGGCCTTGAAGACCGTGACTGAAGCGCCTCAGTTCCCTCGGCCACCGCGGCTGGCCGTCCACTTAATCCTCCATACAACGGCAACGTAATTAAACGCAACCGATAATCTTCATTCTTTATTACCCTGTCCATCTCATCAAAACCTATTTCCATTTTACTGTTTTCCACAGAAAACGATACAACCTTTCTGCCATAATCAATTACCACTTTATATTACAGCACCCAATCAGTTCCTACTGTCATATCAGTACTCAATTGAGGTACTACCAAAAACTCCTGTTCAAATATACCACATTTAATAGAAAACTGTAACAGCACTTGTGATTTAATTGGTTTGCTGCATGCTCCGGTAGCAACTATCACTTTTTCGCCTCTTACAGGCATCTTTACTATTTCAGTTAATTTCTTTAATTGTTCGTAATATGACAGACATTGCACTAATTTGGCTTCCAGTATCGACTAAAACTTGTATCTTCGTTCCGTGAACTTTAACTGGAACCATGATTTGATCGTACCTTTTAGTTTCATCACCGTTGTCTTCCCAAAACAAATCCTGTTCCACGTCTAAATTATCCCATAATAAACCGTCCTGTTCGAACTTTGCAACCTCCTTTGTCTCCTACTATCTTTTTCCTCAGACTGACATAACACACATTTTATGTCACGCACCTCTGATAATTCAGCGAGTTCATCTTCACTTTCACTATCACGTCTGCTTTGACCTCGTACACATTGTAATCATCTGTTTCGCTCGTTAATGTCGTTCGGTCAAGAAAACGAGCAAGGACTCCCGACGCATCACCTCCGGCTGCCCGTCCAACTTGGTCACTTTCGTCGCAATCGAGAATGGCATCAATACAAGCTTTGTTTGTCGACACTTCCCGTGCCTCTTTTTCTTTCATATACTCAGTAACCTCATCATTATCTCCCATTAACTTTATTCATGTTGCGTGACACTTCTCTCAGCGTGCCCGCTCCTTTCAAACAATCCTTTTCAATATTGCAGTGCTTGACTTCATCTTTCTTCACTGCAAAATTTACTTTCCTACCTTTCCTTTTCCATGCTTCTATACCTTCATACATCTTACCCGCTTGTACCAGCCAATCCTGGTTATCGACTTCCAGATCGAACACGCTAGACATAGCATTTGGCATTTTCGTGACCGGAAGCTGCATCGGAATCTGCGACGGCCCTTTATCTTGCCGCGTATAATCCTTTGCCGCTTCGATAACCATCCCAACTTCGCTAGCCACTACATTTGATTCCGTATGCGTACGAAGTACATTCGTTTCGCGCAGATGTTCGCTCCTATTTTCTTTCGTGTGAACTCGATCGCGGTCGTTTGTTTCATGTAGGCGGTTGCCGAGCACTTTGTCATTATTTTCGCGGCAACCGTTCCTTTGTTGATGGGGCCGCGCCTCTTTAACCGCAGCAGTTTGCTCCTCTACTGTTGCGGCTCCTCGTTTTTTGGGAATTAATCGTCACACAGAGTGTTCAAATGTTCAACTGTTTGTAGAGCTTTTGGGACTTAACTACAACTAAGGACGGCACAAATATCCATGCCCAAGGGGGGATTCGAACCCCCGACCGTAGTGACCGTGCAGACCGTGACTGAAGCGCCGCAGTCCCCTCGGCCACCGCGGCAGGCCACACGGAGTGGTGGAAACCTCTCCCGCGATGAGCGCCTCTACCTCTACCTCTGCCCCTTCCTCCTTCCCTATCCAATTGTGCACACCGTGCTTCAAACTCGTTAGCTTTGTTGTTGTCATAATTCGGGTTACCGTTGGAGTTATTGATTGGAGTTATTGTTACCGTGGTGCCGATTGTCATTACTTCGATACCACACATCCATGTCGCCCACTTTCCTTAAGAAAGAAGCTTTGTCTTTCTCGCCCATTAAGTAACCGCGAACACTCCACGGTAACTTTTCGCGCAGCACGATCATCGTGCTTCGCTCGGACATTTGACCTATTACGTGCTCAATTTTCCTGCACAGATTCTCCCAGTACGTTTTCATGTTTGTATCTATATTCGGTCGGTACGAAGGAGCATGCATAAATTCTTGAAGTACTTCATCCTGTTTTTCAGCGGACCAGTACTTTTCTTCAAATTTCGCCAAAAATTCCTCTAATTTCCTACAATTATCTGTCGCTTGAACCACCTAGCTACTAGCGTCACCGCTTAGCCTGGTTCTTACGATCCTGATAGGTTCTTCTTCAGGTAACGCTGCAGGAATAATTTTTCTGCACGCATCCATGAAAATTATTGGGTGCACGTTACATTTCGGGTCGAATTTTTCGATTTCCAGGCTCACATGGTTGGGATACCCGCCACCTAATGTGAACGTGGTAGCCAATCTCTTTACCGTTTCTAGACTCTTTACTTGCTCTTTAATTTCCACCAGCTTTTGATTAACGTTATATTCCAGAGTCTGAGCCTGACTTAGCACATCAGTATCGACTTTAATTAACCATTCTTGTAATTTCGTTTCTGTCTCGTTTTGAACCTTCACGATTTGTCCCTTTAATGTATTTACAGAATGATTCAGTATAGTACGTATTTTCTCTTGTTTGTTACTGACAAGCCTCACTTCGCGAAAAACTTTAGTTTCGACCTCTTCGCGAATCTTTTCTGCCTTTTCTTCTATACATGCATTTATTATCCGTTCCATGGAGCTAAACTTATCAGTTAACTGACTACTCACACTGTCATAAAGACACTCTCTCTGATTTTTAATTTCATTAGTCATTAATTTCTTTACACATTCTAATTCGCTATTAAACTTTTAATCTAAACTCGTAATTTTACTGTACATCTTTTCAGTCAGGGCCTTCATTTGTTCGCCAATTTTGGTGTCCAGAAAATTTATTTTATTATCAAAAGCTTGACTCAGAGACTGAACTGATGAGTCTATTTTGTTATCTAAACAATTTTGGTAGCTAAAGATTTTTTTGATAACTCCATTGCATCTATTTTGTTAGTTATGTCTTCAGCTAACGCTTTAATTGATTGAGCTAACGATTGATGTGACTGACTGATAACTTCACTAATCCTTTGCATCCACACATTAGGACCAAACGTCATATTTGACATTGGCTCTGGTTTCATTTTCAGACCTCTCTTTGTATGTTTCATCCGGATCCTGCTCATATTCTGCAATTTCCTGTATTATTGTCACATCGCCTACATTTTCTGTTTTGACATTAAAACCTGTGTCACGGTCGACGTCTGCCTCACCGCCAAACTATCCGGAAGCCTTTGCTGTGGCCACCCCGCCTGCATTGTCGAATTCGATATTGTTGTTTGGTCTACTGTTTGTTCCTGCATTTTTCCCTTTGAAATTTCACAATTTATTTAAATCCTGAGATTACGCGACTCAGGAGGAGTTAAGTACTGTCCTGTCCACTACGGTCGCCACGTATAACCCTACCCGTTCTACACCAGCCAGTTAGTATACAATAATTAGAAAAATGGACCCGTGTGCCTAATTATCTTAATTGGGTGGAAAAGCTATCGGTAATGAAGCCGATGATGTAGCGGAGGCTATAACCGGGACGATGCTGTACCTCTTTGGAAAACAACAACGATCGATAGTAATGAAGAAAGTGGAAAGTAAAATTTGGAATAAAATGATTAATATTTAAATAAAAAATGCGGAACAAACGGGACTCAGGGATTAATTTAGAAAAATTAATAACTTATTGATTTACGATCGCCAGCTCATTGTACGAGCAAATAATTTGGTGGGATCTCAATAATAGCAAAGTTGATTAACAACGTGATAAATTACGTGAAATTTGGGCTGGCAAGAAATCAGAGTATGCGCGTGAAATCCGGTACAAAGACACTGACAATATACTAATTACTGAGAAATAGTTCATTAACACAGGTGTTGAATGTAAGACAGTGAAATGTAAGCAATAGCCACGCAAATAGATCATGCAAAACTCTCACCTTAATACTTCCTATTTACAGCTTCAAATAATTATTTGTTTATATAAGTACCAGAAATTATTCAACAGCGAGTATGCCATGTGCATTAGCAATAATCAAGTTGTAACTGAACTATTAAATGTACTAATGGCTGGCTCAAAAATTAATTAATGACTTGACGTAATAACACTGAATATTTAGAAAAGAACTATTTAACCTTCTGATTAACTTTTGCTCTTTCTTTAACCAGGAATTATTAGCATTACAACACTTGCAAATAATCACTATTTTCACTAATCACTACTTGCAAATAAAAAACCTTTACTTCAAAATAATATGCAATGGAAAACAATTAATCTTTTGCACATTTATTGAAATATCTCTTGAAATTGAAAGTAATTGATCAGCAATACTGGCATAAACTACATTTAGTAATACTTTTCTGAACGAATTATTATTAATCACTGTCACATTGTCTTTAATGACTTTGATTTTTTAGTTTTCTGTAACTTCGTGAATATTCTCGGTAAAACAATGGATCAGGAAGGAACCTGTCTGGACAATGACTATGGGTAATGATTTTCAAACAGGTTCACAAATAACAATGTTCACTATTGAACAAATATCACCAATACGCTGGTTAGCTGTACATGCTAGGACAAACTGGACAGATCTTACTGATTTTGGTGTGCGAAGTGATGCTGCTGATTGGAGACTGTTGGCACGTAACACTTGGCAAATACGGGCTGCCGCGGTGGCCGAGGAGACTGAGGCGCTTCAGTCACGGTCTGCACGGCCGCTACGGTCGGGGGTTCGAATCCCCCCTCGGGCATGGATATTTGTGCCGTCCTAGTTTGTAAGTAGTTCATAAGTAGTTTGTAAGTTTAGGGACTGATGACCTCGTAGTTAAGTCCCATAAACTTTACAAACATTTGAACATTTTTTTGAAATACGGGCTCTTCTTGGCGATGAATGTTAATTAAAATTTTGGGCCCACAGCATTCCTCATGATGCATTTATTAATTATTTGAGCTGTGCCCGTATGAATAAATAATACTGCCTGTTTGCCGTCTCCTCCACTGGTGCCAAACCTACACGCCTTCTCCTTCACGTACTTTTGCCGTACACTATTGCGCGCACCGTCTCACGATCCCGTCTGTCCTCTCCCAAGTCTGAACAACGAGTCCTACTCTCTCTGTGTGCCTCTGCGCTACCAGCGAAAAAACTCCCTAGTCAAAGATGATTCTATACAATAGCAAAAAATACACAAATCATTGTTTTACATTACATACTGTACGCACACACGATTGGAAAACGGCGTTGGTCACTGTGTTGCTACCAGCGAAAAAACTCCCTAGTCAAAGATGATTCTATACAATAGCAAAAAATACACAAATCATTGTTTTACATTATATACTGTACGCACACACGATTGGAAAACGGCGTTGGTCACTGTGTTGCTGTGCCCAAGTTGAATGGACTTGTTGTGCCACTGCATCATGTTACTGGGAACCATTGTACACACATTATTTAATATGAGCTTCCAGCATCATTGGAGGAGATTCCTCTGGCCACAATAATCGGTACGTTATTCCAAGATGACGGTACTCCTGCAAATTCTAGTCGTGAGATGACACATTAACTAAACCTAACACTCCCCTTACGGCTGATTGGTAAGCATGATATATTTTTTGACCATCAAGGTGCTCGTACCTCATCCCTTATTCTCTGTCGGGATAGGTCAAGCGTGAATTCTCCAAAGAAAAATTAAACAGAGGAGTTTTTGGAGTTATTGACCTTTGCCATTATGACTAGCGCAAGGACGCAAGGAAGACCTCTGAAGAGTTACTCGTTAATCAAGTGAAGTGGAAAGTGCATTGACTTGGAGGCGGAATTTTGGAAGAACAAGTTTGAACTCCTTCATTTTTCAATTCAGCAACCTGGTTTTGTCCTACCGTGAAAGATCCAGTCCATCCAGTACTGATCTGGGTGAAACGTAATATTATAGCTCCGCTGTAACAGCTGTGTGTAAAAAGTGGACGGTAATGTTTGTTTCCAACCAGTTGCTATTTTTCGTTTAAAAAATGTTCATAATGGATGGGTCCTATTAGAAATGTGTTCGACTGTAGTGATCACTTATTTAGGGCTATCATTTGAAACATGAATTTTAAAACAATCCGCTGCCAAACCCGTAGAAGGCTGCGATAACTACTAAATCAGCATTCACGACAGATTTGGTTTATGGTAAATTCGAATTCCGTCAAAAAAAGAAAAATGCGTTACTCGCGCAACTGTTCATGTTTAAATGCTCGCTCAATGCTACGCATTTGAGAAAAAATGAAACTTCCACAATCTGCATAACACGGCACGCGGTTTCAATGTTGAACAAATACACACAATTCACGTAAAAATGCCGGACATTTTCTAACCGACAAACCGGAGGTACCCACAAGGGGAAGGGGTGGCGTCATGACGCAAATTGCGTCATTGAAATATCTGGGGGGGAGGGGGGCGGGGTCGAAAAATTACTACTTTTGGTCAGCCTGGGGGGCGGGCTTTATAAAACAATATACAAAACGTGAAATAAAAAATATGTAATTTCAATATTAAATGACAAAACCATATTTATCCAGGACGTAATATATCGGGTGCGGGGAGGGGGATTTGCTCTCAGTTGAGGGGCGAGGGTGAGTCGTTGGTCAAGGGAGAGGGACGGCACCTCTGCGACAATCCACACAGAATCTTAAGCTTGTTGATGCACTTGAATCAGGAAGATTCCAAGAACACGGCCTTACAACTCAGAAGATACAATACCTACAATGGGTCAACGGGTCGTGAATGCACAGGGATGTTAACTGAATAGCGCCCAGATTCCGACCCCCACTTCCAATGCACCTACGAGAGACTTCTAGAAAACAACCCCGAAACTGCTGTAATCAGATTGGCTAAAGTTATTATCAACCAATCAGATCAGCAAAAATACCGCGCAAGCCCGCGTTTTATCTAACAGCCAATAAAACGCTTCTGAATATTCCAGAAACAAAGACAAACAAAATTCACAAAAAGCTACGAATGAAATATACTACCCTTAAAAAAAAAACATGTTTACGTAAATCGCCCGTTTCCCCCATCCCATAAACTGACAGTACATTTTCAATATAACAAGATTACTCCTAACATTCACATGCACTCAAACATAGATACTACATTTCAAATTGAACCTCTTTAATGTAAATAATAATTACTTCTGTTCATCAACTGGCTTATATTTCACGCAAACATTCAGACCTATATAGCGAAACGCAAAACTAATTTTAAGTAATAATAACTTCACAAACATGTAGAAAAACTGTTTTTGTACTAGATTTGTTGATCTGATTTTATAAATGCAGATTGCCTGCATAGTGCTGTCCCCTAGAGTTAAAAACGTACACTACGTACTGAAGCACCAGCATAGCTCCGTATGTTGCGTTCTGAAATACCAGGCGTGTCGACAGCCGGTTTCTCCTACGAGCAGGCCAGCAACGGGCCGAAGGTAAGATACTGGGCGGTGGAGACCGCTAAGTGTAGTGGGACGGATTTGCGAGACCCTACTCTCCCATATCATCTCTGATTCGTAGGAGATGAAATTATAAATGAATAATACACGTATTAATGAACACGATTTATTGCATGGATGTGTTATGATTTTCTCTCTCTCTCTCTCTCTCTTCTCTCTCTCTATCTCTCTCTCTCTCTCTCTCTCTGGGTTTTTTTTTTTCGTGTGTGTGTGTAGGATGTGATGATACTTAAAATTGTTTTGTTCTGTCTTTTTCATGGTCGATCTAGGTACTGCAATGAACAGGAGCAGCGCCGCTACGCCAGTCACGTTCTGCACGGCCACCACGGTCGGGGGTTCGAATCCCCCCTCGGGCATGGATATTTGTGCCGTCCTTAGTCTTAGCTAGTTCATGAATAGTTTGTAAGCTTCTTATTGCGGCACGTCGATAGCCCTGTAAGAAAAAAATATATTAATTGAAACGCTATTGCTTCACGTTTCGTTCAGCTGATGTTAATATTTGTTTGGATCACTAGAAGAAGTTATACACTTATGTAATCTGATCCAATAAATACAAAATATTTTAAACTAAAGAAGAGTTCGAACGTTATGTTATCAAGAATTATCAAATATAAAATTTTTTATTATTTAAAGTGGAATATGAGAATTTTTCACGATGTTATACGTTTTCCACGTCCAAGAAAATAATACTGGCGATTTGAACAGTTTACTGCAAGTTTTCAAATATCAAGGTGCACTTAACGATAGCGAAATTATGATTGTGAAATTTTAATCTAGCAAGCTCTGAATTCCAATCAAACAATCAATTTCAGAATCGATTGGGTGATTAGGAATCTGGATACGTGAATTTCAAACCAACTATGCTGAAATCATCGCTCAGTGTTTTATATCGATATGACGACAAACCAGCTATCCGTCAGAATGAATAGCCACCGCCAAACTGAGTAAAAAAAAAAAAAAAAAAAAAAAAAAAAAAAAAAAAAAAAAAAAAAAAAAAAGTAAATAAATAAAAATAAAAATAAAATAAAATAAAACATATAAACAAAAGAAGAAGACAGACCACCCTGTGGCACAGCATGCAGTTGGGCACAGCACTCTGGATTTCAGTGGATTTTTCACTACCCGAGCCATCTGGATCCTCCCCTCCACCAGCAGCTCTTCTGAACTGCACAGGTGGGAGATGTCCCTTCAACACATTCTACGGTCCCGCAACCATCCTGGCCTCAACATAAGGTAACTTCCCATCCGTGCACCCTATGCCTAACATCTCTCCCTCCCCCCTTCCTTCCCCACCCAATACCTTGTATCTATGTATTACTTACAAGTGTGTATCTCCACTTAAAATAACCCCTTATTTTATTACTTATTTTTACAGTTTTTAATTTTTTCCTTTCTTCTCTTTTTTCCCCTTCGTTTCTTTTTCCTTATTATTCTGATCATTTCAAATCCTTCCACAAATCTCCCCCCCCCCACTCCTCTACACATCCCTATTATCCTTACCCGCCCCATTCCTTCACTGCATTCATAGCCACAATTCAAATTACTGCCTATCAGAGCCTTTAAAATCCGTTATGCAATGCGGAACTTTCCATCCCCACCTTTACCCGGCATCTTTCCCCCTCCACTCCCCACCTCCAGTCTAGCTTGTGTTGCTGGAGTGGCCGGACATGATAGTTGTGTCTGTAGTTGTCTGAGTAAACGCGTGAATGTATGTGTTTCTTTCTCTGACGAAGGCCAAGGCCGAAAATTTAAGTTGTGTGGATGTGATTATCTATTTTCGTGTCTGTCAGCAGCTCAGCGAGCCTCTTTACAGTGAACTGTTACCTATCTTCCATGATTGACTTTCAAAGTGAATTTACATGTTTGGTTTGTTTTTCTCCCGCTGAAGCAAGGTCCTGTTCTTTCAAGTAAATTGACTTAGTAATGACTATCGAGTTGCTGGTTACTTACCAACTGACTACAAGATTTATAAACAAGTTTTTCAATAAGAATGAGCTAGATTTATAGCGAGTGTATGATGTTAGGAAATTATCTAGAAAATTTTATGCCCTTCACCACCCTTTCCTTTTGTCCCACCGTATTCGCGAATTTTTCAGGTCACACAGTAAAAATTGCTCATCTTTATTAGATAAAAACTGGAAACATATTATATTGAATTTTAATTATAATATAATAATAATGTTTGTTAAGCTTATGGGACTTAACTACGGGGTCATCAGTCCCTAAACTTACAAACTACTTATGAACTACTTACGAACTAGGACGGCACAAATATCCATGCCCGAGGGGGGATTCGAACCCCCGACCGTAGTGGCCGTGCTCACCGTGACTGGAGCGCCTCAGTCACCTCGGCCACCGCGGCCGGCGCATTTTAATTGTAATTAATCTATACTATCACTGTTATAAAAGAAGTTAGTATTCGTCCTAAAACACCCTGTGCAGACCCTATAGCCTGTAGTCTTTCTTGCATTCAGAGCACTATATCTGGACACAATGTCCAAAATTGTAACAAATTTTTGCCTCAAAGTTAGTGAATTCCAAATTAACGCATTCGAATAAAAAACATTTTGCGCTACCATAAAATACAGGGTGTTTATAAATATTGCAGCATTAACGCTTTACAATATTTATTATATAAAACTTACGGTTATAAATGATAATTAAAATGAATGAGCAGCAGGAAAAGATTTGTTGCCACCAGTGCCCATGCACAGCGTGCAATGTTTCAGCCGCAGAGATGGCGACTAGTGAAGGGAAAGTGTTTCGTGATTGCACAGTAACAACAGATTCGGTCTTTGCAAACTGCGAATGTGCATTCCGAGTAATGAACGGTTGTAACACTCCAAGTGATAATAACATTCACAGATGGTATCATCAGTTTGAAGACCGGTGGAACGTCATTGTACCCAAGTGTTGGATTGGCCGCAAGGGGCGCAATGATAGGGCTTGCATTGCATGGCTTCCACCCGACCAAACGTTATGCGATTTTTTCCTTTGGGGCTTCACCAAGGATCGTGTATACGTGTCTCCGCTATCAGCTGACCTCCCTGAATTAAGAAACCGGAAGCAACTGTTTCTACAATCACTGAAGACACTCTTTTGAAGTTGTGCCGTGTGACAAATGATGCTGAAATTATACATTTATAAGGTTCTTGGTAAAACTATTTCTGTTGCTTTTGACATATCAAATATATAAAACAGAGTGTCTGTATGTTTGTACGTGTTGCATACAAATCTACAGTTTTGTTCCAATCTTTATGAAATTTTGTACACGTAAGCTTCAATCCACGAGGAAGTGTAAGAATCACATACGATGTTTATTTCACGAGAATGACGTCATAAAGAATTAGATGCGCGGAAAACTGCTGCATTAAGCAACAATGCTGCTCATTTGCTCCTAAACCACTCGACCGATTTCAACCAAATTGGGAACACATCTTCCTTACGTGAGATAACAATTGCTGTAGTAGTAAGAACCACATACGACACATGGTTCACAATATATAACGTCATAAACAATACAGTTCCAAGAAACTGCCGTAAACTGCGACGAGATTTTATAAATACACTATATGAGAATGACAGTACTTACTGATTTGCAACCAACTTTAAATATAATTTCAAACGTTTATTAAACTTTTCCTCGCTGGCAACCATAGTAAGATGATGAAAGGAAAAAAAGTTTCTCGCTTACTACTTTTCCGCTGTTTATGGAGTAAACCTACGGCTCTCGGTATGACGTGACAATTTGTAATTTGAACACTACAAATTGTAGCGACAGGAAATTTTACAGACAGTTTACACAAATATAGTTGAATGTACCTTCTAAATTTTATCACAGTCCGACATTAGTTCATGAGGTACGAGCACATAAACAGTAACATTCCGACGTTCATCGACTAAAACTACGGCTTGCGGTATGACGTTACAATTTATAATTTCTACACTACAAATTGTAGCTGCAGGGAAGTTTACAGGCAGTATAAAAGCATTCACTTGAGTGTAGCTTGTAGATTGTATCACAGTACGACACGTAGTTCCTGCGATATGAGCACACAAACAGTAATGTTCATGGAAAACCACCCCATCGCGCACCACGTTTTAAATTATTGCTTCTTTACTACTAATTGTATTCCCAAGACACTATAACAGACATATAGTCCTTATACATACTAATAAACACCTGAAAATGGCAGAAATAAATAAACACCCGTGCTACGCCGGGTTTTCAGTTAGTCATTAATAATTGTAACTTAAATATAATAAATACTAGCTGAACCCCCGCTGCTTCGCAGGCGTAGGCTGGTTGGTCTGCACCAGTTGTTTCTTTTTAATCCTGATGAAGAATCCATATCTTAAGTTTCGTAGTTATAGCATGAAATTTGAGTTAACACCACCATATTTTTGAAAATCAGTTTTTTGCGTCCTCTATTTTAACCCCTTATAGGTTGAATTTCAAAAAATGCCGAGACACGTGTCTCTTAAATTCGAACCCCGAATCCAAATCCGAAAATTTGTAGTTCTAACTTCAAAATTGCCTAAGTAACAACATATTTTCGAAAAACACCCCCTCTCCAATTTAACCCCCTTGATGGTTGAATTTCCAAAAATACCGAAACACGTATTTTATAAAGTCTAACCAACTATACAAATATCAGTTTTTGACGCTCTAGCTACGTGTTTTCAAAAATAATTTTTGATCCTCTATTTAACACCATATCCGAAGTTTCATAGTTGTAGCTTAAAATTTGAGTTAACAGCAACTTATTTTGGAAAATCAATTTTTTTCGTCACCTATTTTACCCCCTTGTTTGTCGAATTTCAAAAAATGCCGAAACACGTGTCTTTTAAATTGGAACCCTGAGTTAAAATCCGAAATTTTGTATTTCTAGCTTCAAAATTGCCTAAATAGCTATGTATTTTCAAAAAAAGTTTCATCCCCTATTTCACTCGCTTACGGACGGAATATTGAAAAATCGCTTCTTAAATGGCGCCCATAGAGTAAGATCAACACCCTCCACAAATTTCGAGTTTCTATCTTCAGTGGTTTGGGCTGGGCGATGATGAGTCAGTCAGTCAGTCAGTCAATAGGGACACTTCCTTTTATATATAGAAGATAGAAGAAGAAGATTATAAAGCGTTAAAACACCAATACTAATTCATAAACACCCTGTATTTATGCCACATTCGACGTCTGGATGACAGCTGTTCAATTATCAGCATTCGGCACTTCGCGAATTGATGTTATAGTTAGTGGTGTGAATGACATCGTTGTAGCATTCATATTGCTACAGGGTAGTGATAGACGAGCACCGACCGCATAGGGACAAAGAATGCACCGACGCCGACAAACACAGACCGATAGCGCAGCGCAGCGGGGACAATCACTCCTCTGGCGACAGACTGCGTCACGCCAGCGAATGGACAATCAGGCCGCGGAAAAAGGAAGACGCAAACATGCGAAAAGGCAGCGAAGTCGATACTCTGTCAGCAGCGGCCGAACGCTACGTCCTGGCGGCATGATACCGAGCCGGGAGAGCGAAAGCGCTGTCCGATGCGTCATCGCATCGAAAAAATAAAAGAGGGCAGCGAAAAAAAAGAAGAAGAAAAAAAAAAAAGGATAGTCGCGAAAACGCGCCAGCGCGGCGGCAGCTGCGAAGCCGTCGAGCAATGGCGGGCGAAACAAACACCGCACGGTAACGGAAGCTCGCCCGCCCCAGGGAGAACAGGCGGACTCCGAGCTGGAAATAGAAGGAGAGGGAACGAGGGAGGGGGGGCGGGATACAGTGCGACTGCGCGCGCATATGTGCGCGCTAAACCGGACCATTAATTTGGATCAGCGTTAGTTAGAGGACGGCTCGGCAGACGAGGCCTTGCTCGCGCCCGGCCTGGGAACAAATGGCGGATGATGCTAGCGCGCCACTCGGCACTGGCGCGCCAGCAATTCGCTCCCGGCTCACGTAGCGCGGCTGGCGCCAGCCGTGGATTTCATTTGCGCCACGAGCGACGGCGGCCGCCGCCACCGCGCTCACCGGTCCGCCTTCTACCCTGTCCTCTCTCTTTTTTTTCCCCTCCTTTACACTATTTTTTATTTCTCGAAAAAAAAAGAAGTATCGCTATATACAAGAAAGTTTTGTCGCGCGGTTCTTTGTGCCCGCTTGGCTTGCTCGGAGAGAATTGTGAGGTCCTGAAGCGTACCCTGAATCCGCGCCTATTGTCCGGCACACAGGCCGTCCGACGTCGCGTGAATATTAAAATAGTCGCAAATGTGTTAGCGTTATAAGTTAGCGTGCTCTCACTGCAGTTTTGTCGCAAGTCTGTGTGAACATAGTACTTCAGACGTCTGAATAGCTTCTAGAAGAGAGTGCGTGTCTACACAACACGGGAGAATTTCTTCAGCCACTTTAACGCCATCGACATACCAATATCAGTTATTGAAAACTCGACAATAGACAGTCCTTAGTGGATAAAATCCCTCTGAAATGCGAGTATTAACAATCTGAGCTGATAATTTGATGCCGGCCGCGGTGGCCGACGGGACTGAGGCGCTTCAGTCACGGTCTGCACGGCCACTATGGCCGGGGTTCGAATCCCCCCTTGGGCATGGGTATTTGTGCCGTCCTTAGTCTTAGTTAGTTCCTAAGTAGTTTGTAAGTTTAGGGACTGATGAGCCCGTAGTTAAGTCCCATAGACTACACAGACATTTGAACATTTGACAATTTGATAGAGTCCAAGGGAGTTAACAGATCCTTTTTACATTACGAGGATTTAAAGATTAGAATGTAGGGGTTATAGTTAATCAATATCCACAAAAAACAATGTGTGTTTGTGTATGTATGTATGTAATTCGTATGTTATCTATGGACTGGAAGACGGTTGGAGGAATAGTCATTAATTCTGCAGGAAAACTTCAGTTGAGCACAGCACATGGTACGTCTTCTACCCTGTCCTCTTTTTTCCCCCCTTGTGATATTTGGTCCGCCTTCTACCCGTACTCTTTTTTTCTCTCCTTTACACTATTTTTTATTTCTCGAAAAAAAAAAAAATATATCGCTATATACAAGAAAGTTTTGTCGCGCAGCTCTTTGTGCCCGCTTGGCTTGCTGGGAGAGAATTGTGAGGTCCTGAAGCCTACCCTGAATCCGCGCCTATTGTCCGGCACACAGGCCGTCCGACGTCGCGTGAATATTAAAAAAGTCGAAATACGTTAGCGTTATAAGTTAGCTTGTTCTCACTGCAGTTTTGTCGCAACTCTATGTGAACATTGTACTTCAGACGTTTCAATGGCTTCTAGAAGAGAGAGTGCGTGGCTACGGAATACTTAGGAAATCGCGGAAGAACTTCTTCAGCCGCTTTTACGTCATCGACATTCCAATATCAGTTACTAGCTTAAACCCGCGGCTCCGCTCTCGTGTTGGTTGATTATGATAGATAAGCTATTTTTCAGTAGTGTGCTATGAGACTGGTTTTGAAGGATGGAATGAAGTACAATAACTTCTTTAGAAACAAATATTTTTAATCGACATTATCAGAATAGTAAGTAGTGTAGATCAAATCACACGTCAAAATGCACTCGCTTCGAAGAATCGAATCACGAAATTCAACAATAATGATTGTAATAATATCACAGATCGATCACTTGATGTAATGCGCGAAACGTCAAATCGATATTTTAAAAGATATGTATTAAAAGAAATTTCTTTTTTACTGCTTCATTTATTTATTCTTATATTTCCTTAATCGTATGCTTATCCTTACAGAGAAAGAGCTGAAGACATTGTAGCACGCATGTATCACGTTTCGCTGTATGTAACCTCCCTGCTATAGAGTCGCAAACGTCATCGCTGGCCATCAGTCCGAAGTTTTTTTATACGTTGACGACTTTCAACCACCATATTTTCGCCCCGTTATAGCTATCCTCATGGAACTGCTATGGTGTACAACGGGAGACTCCGAACAACAATCACACACAGACCATTCGTTTGCGTTCTGTAGTTTTCGCTGCAGAGCGAAATATTAACACACACACACACACACACGTAGAATTTTATATACATCGATAACTTTCCATCCCAATATACTCCACCCTTTTATCATTATGAACCCTCAACGAAGAATGAAACCAATAAAACCATTTTCAAAGTGTAAATATAATTTTCAAAGAGCATTTCGCGTTATATTCTTCAAATTACTAAATATCCATCAGATCACTATAAAACCGTGCCTAAAATCTTTCTCAGTTATAAATCAGTAACTGTGCAAATATTTAAGGCTCTGCGTCTTGCCGTTCGGACGTGATAAGCGTACACCGAACAGACATTGACATTCATATATTTAGATAAATAGCTATCCGATCGCCATAAAACCATGCCAAAGCCTTCCCCGGGTAGACATTAATAACTGTATAAATTTTAAGCTCTTTATACTTGTGGTTCAGACGTGATAAACGTACACCGAACAGACATTAACATAGATTGACAACTCGACACCCTTGGTAGGTAGGATCCCTCTCTAAGGCGGGTATTTGAGCTGATAATTGGATAGAGTCCAAGAGAGTTCATAGACACTTTTTACATCACGAGAATTTAAAGATTAGAATGTAGAGGTTATAGTTAATCAATATCAATAATAAAATAATGTGTGTTAATATGCATGTTTATATGAATGTAATACGAACGTTCTCTATGGGCTGAAAGACGGTTTGAGAGATGTTCATTAACTCTTCAAGAAAACTTTAGTTCAGCTCAGTACATGATCCTGTGAAATTTGTGTCAAGATATTTACTGATTTGAAGAATGTAACGCGTAATATAGAACAATAATTACTCTTTGGGCAAGCTATTAGCTTTTGGACATAATGCTTTTTAGCATTAAAAAATTACAAAAATAAAAATATTGGTTGCTGTGTTGTACGTAAAATGATTCAAGAACTCTAATACCATGTTAATAGAATTCTTAGCATCGTTAATCTTACATACTATAATAATAATAATAATAATTTCGTGTGGCTCCTTGGCCTGGTGCAAGTCTTTCGATTGGACGCCACTTTGGCGACTTGCGTGTCCCTAGCCTATCCCAGTTATCCAACTGGGTGAAAGGGAACCTACAGCTTAACGTGGAATCCGAACCACGTCTCGTTTCTGGCGACTCCTCACTTCGTTGAGAGGCGAAGGATTGTTTAAATCCTACGGGTTTCGAACCGGCAACCCTTCAGTTTCCAGTAGAGCGCTTTATTCCAAGACCACCGGCCCAATTGTCTTACATACTAATAATACAGATTAACAATGTTTCTGGCACTTTGAACGGCATAAGTCTGCTAGCGGAGAAAGAGACACCCGTACCGCAACTATCAATGCACAGTCCAAGGCAAACAGTCATGTAAGTAGCGTCTCTAGAGGCACCTCTGCAGTTAGAAAAGAATCGCACGTTACAAGCAGAGAAATCCGTATTTTAATGCTGTATTTTCCAACTGCCCAGTCACTAAATGCATTGATGAAGTTTACAAAAAGAAGAAACACTACTTAATGTAATACTTCATCTCCTGTTGTAATCACCTTACGGTAATAAAATTGTAATTCACTGTAATACATACGGTTCACGGACATTGGTTCACAATAGCAGAGTTGTAATTATATTGTATAAATAGTTTAAGGCGAGAAATGAGTTATGAGCGGACATGTTTAATTTTACAATACTATGCTTATGTTCCTTTCCACAAACTTTCCTCGCATTTTCTGAGGATTTACGCCGATTTTAATTCGTTTCACGCCTATATTAGTTAAATTTCAGATCATTTTAATGAACCACAACCATATATTTTTTCTCTAACTGTAAAATCTTTTTATTAATACTAATAACTCATTCTTCCATTCCCACACTATGCAGCCTAATCTAATCCAGAAAATTTCCTTTGTTTCATGAACCTTTTTTGAGTGGGCGGGGGTGTATCCTACCACCACCGCCTTTCCACATCCCAATTCACTGATATAGTTAGCTGCTCATAATCCGACCTATGTTAGAATTTTAACGATGAAACAGAAGAATGAATTGTCTATACCCCTGGAATGTACATCGATCTGTCATTCCCGCGATAGTGTTGTATTAGAGTCTAACAGGCGGATATAACTGTAAAGTTAATATTTATCCTCCATCCGACAGACGGATATTACTTTAAACGAATAAGTTTTTGTTTACTGCTCTCTTTACTTTTCAAATCTCTCGTTCATGAATCTATCACAATTAAATGAAAAACTGGCGTAGGTCGCTTTAGAGCAGCTGTATGAAAGTATTGACGAGTGTCATTCAGACAACTGTGTTATTCTAGAGGAGATTGATATACGAGATTCAAATGATGACAATGATTACGAGCTAAACGTGAGTGATACAGTAAATCTTTCCGTTCTGTTTTCCTGGTCTGCGTAATATTATATTAATGATTACTACTTTGTTTCGGCTATTCCATGTGAAATGAAACCAATAATTTTAGTTGTCATACCCTTTTCACATTTACTCTGTACTAGGCAATTTAGGTGATTTTTTTTAATTTTTTATTTATATATTTGTTACGTGTGTGTTAATGGTAGACCTATTGCGTTTCCTCCATTCCTGTTCATGTAAATTTTTCCCATTCGAAATTTTTATATTCTGCAAAAGGAAATAATACTGTCATTTCCTCGTACCGGAATATAAAATTTTCTGGAGGGACAAACGAATATCACCAAGCGCGGAGAAAATGCGTTGTCAGTAATGCGCATGTAGACAATCTTCTTACTATATAAAAGGCAGTGGGACTCAGTAAGGGTGTTTGTATGCCATAAAAAATCTATAATTTTTTTCCAATATTAATGTAAGTTTGCGCACATGACCTTTAAGGGCAGACGTAAGCCAAAATGCATACTGACATTTAATTTTGATATCTCATGCAATATTATAGTTACAAATCTAAAACTTGGCACTTTTTGTAGTAAATAATGTATAATATTCTGTGCACTTTTTGTTTGATCATGTTCATTGAATTTCATTTAATAAAGATATGAATTTTACATTAATAGTGTACATATAATGTACCTTTCTTCATAAATTATTCAAGCATGAAAGCTGACACTTTACAGTATTTTTTGTGCATTAAAGGCTATTAGAAAGTGTGCAACAGAATTTTGTTTAAGGTCATGTTACTTTCACATAATTTCTTCAGTTTCATATCAACATAGGCCGCTCTACTGTCCTCATGCACGAAAGAAGAGCTATTCTCAAGTACAAGATAAAGAGAAAGTGCTGCACAGGATTGTTCAGTAAGTGATTTTTAAGAACTGTGCCAAATTTCAGGAGGTTAACTTTTATAGTTCCTGAGAAAAGGTACATTATATCTCAAAAATCATTTTACTGGAAATCCCGTTTAAAGTTTTTATTTTAATTTTTGATAATAGTGCCATACTTTTACACACTTAATATTCATTCTCTTCCTTGTCGTCTTGAAGTATTCTCTTTCCCTGTCTCCTTTGCCTAGCCATCGTTTTGGATATTTTCCTCTTCTGTCTGTACTCTGTCACGCCACACTTCATTGATGCTTCTGACTTTCAGTGTGAATGCACATGGACGGAAGCCTAATTTCTGCAAGCACGTAATCCTACCTACAATAGCACTGTTAAACACTAGACAGGCATCACGTTCAACTATCTTCACAGCATTTGAGGGCACAAACATTGTTTAGGAACAACGCATCCATATGATTGTAGCTTTCTTACTCAACCTTGTGAATGGAACATCCGTCTGAGGTACCGTCATTGTGGACGCTAGAAAGGCACCTATACCAGTTTCTTTGGCTCGTCAGTGTAGTTTAAAACACATTATACACCTATGAATAACGAAGACATCGTAGAAGCGCAGAGGTCGAGAGAAATACAGTTTAAAGGTCCTAGATATCTAGGAGACCGCTGTTCCTCCATACTGCAGTACAAAAGATGTTCCAGTTAGAGGGTTAAACCCCTTGACCGTGCTTGTGAATCTCATTCCTATTTGCGGATTGAGAGTTCCGGATTTCTTTTTAAGAATTAATGTAGCCAGTTCATAACGACAATTTCCTTTTCTCGGTGAAATTTGTGATGTTGGTTATATTTCTCAGCTGGTTTATATGCAGTGGTACGTACTTCTATCCTTGATGGTGCAGATCAGAAGGTTTGTAATTTTATGGTATATTTTACCAATTTTTTCTCACATCCTTAGTACAGGCGGACCACCCAAACGTTTTTTCGAAAAGCACTAGTTTTCTTCTTTTCTCTCTCTCTCTCTCTCTCTCTCTCTCTCTTTTCAGCATTGACCATGGAACGTGAAACTCATTTCAGACTTTATTCAGGCTCATACCATTTTGCACTGCTTTTACGGCATCATTAAGTTGCTTCTATGTCCAATCAGCATGGCGGGATCCTTTTCGCCTTTTATAAAATATAGGCTTCTTTGCCTGGAACAATAGAGGTAATTACGACATTTACATTTGTAATCCCTGACAAACCAAACTATACTCGCAAAAAATAAAAAACACGAACCAATTTTTAAGTTAAACGATATTACTGAGATGTCGGATAAAACAGAATATAGCTCTCGCATGGGAAAGTAAACGCTAAAATTTCATGACTTGTCAAAAAGCCTGGTTGGGATGTATCTAAATAAAAGCTTTACAAATGTTCAAATGTTTGTTAAGCTTATGGGACTTAACTACGGGGTCATCAGTCCCTAAACTTACAAACTACTTATGAACTACTTACGGACTAGGACGGCACAAATATCCATGCCCGAGGGGGGATTCGAACCCCCAACCGTAGTGGCCGTGCTGACCGTGACTGCAGCGCCTCAGTCACCTCGGCCACCGCGGCCGGCTAAAAGCTTTACACTTCACTCATAAGAGAAGTCCTTCACCATATTACCCCTGCCCGAGTTCACCACTTGTTCAATTTGCTATGGGTGAAACAGTGAATAGGACGGCAAGAATTCCAAAACACTAGACGCAGTGATTTCTAGGTTATGTAGTACATAAACAGTGTAAGAAGGCAGAACATAAGAACAAATACCCCACAGGCTACGCTACCTGAAGTAACATCTACTTAGCTAGTTCATTAGTAGTTTGTAAGCTTAGGGACTGATGACCCCGTAGTTAAGTCCCATAAGTTTTACAAACATTTTGATTTTTTTTGAAGTAACATCAACAAATTCATGCAGCATATAAAAATTATTTAACATCGAAAACAGTTTTGTACAAATTACTTACTGTATTTAAAACGGGGCTGGTTTTCAGCACCTGCACACCGCACAGACGATCAGAGACTCTTGGCATGCAGACATACAGAATCTTCTGTTTAACCAGTAAAGAAAAAGCAATTCACCATTTCACCCGATTCACCATATCACGCTGACTTACCTTATATACGCCGCTTACCATTAGTAACGGGACACAAATGATTCAGTTTCTATGAATGTAATCAAAATTCTACCAACGTGGCTGATAAATCCACCGGTAACAGAAACCACATTAAGGGAAAAAGGATATTCTGTTTCCTGTTGTGGTACTGTAATTACGTTGCACGGAACCTCCGGTAACAGCGCGAACATTAAAGGAGAACGAAAATACGGTTTGTTATGGTTACACAGGCAATTATCGCACACATGGTTTGTGTTAGGAAGCCAACGTCACTGGAGAGGTCGCACAAAGTTCAGCCAAGTTCAAAAGCCGTGTGGGCAGTAACGCCTCTTCCTCGCTCCCCCTCCATTCCCCCCCCCCCCCCCCCCCCCGCTCCCACCTATTTGGCGACCTCGGAACAATGCGAGTCCTTTGGCCGCGCTACATTACTGCGATTGCTCACCGCGGCAGACCACGGCTGTAAGTAACACGTAATCATGGCGTCCACTGCCCGCTTCTGAGATAAAAAAAAGTTTTAATACTCACGAAGGCAGACAGACAAACACACTCCTGGAAAATTAAAAAAGAACACCATGAATTCGTCGACCCATCAGGGCGTAATTTTATTGACACATTCTTTGGGATGTATACGTCAAACGCTTATGCAGACCGGAGCCATACATGAGTATTGTCATCCGAGCGTCCACAATGTCGTAGCTAGTACAGTGTATAATTTCCTTTAGTAGCAAGGCAAGCTGCAATTTTCCTATATGGACGATCGTAGTGGTGTTGAATGTAGTCCTGCGTTATGTCAGTGTCCATCTGGTGTCTCAGCCGGACCAGATTTCTTTCCGGTCATTCAGACGCGCCACGATGACGCTTTATCCAGTCTCAAATATGTTCAATGTGGGGACAGATCTTGGGATCATACTGCCAGGGTAGATGACGTACACCTCGAAGAGGACGTTGAGTGTTACAGGTTGTATGTGTCGTGCATTGTCTGGTTGGAAAAACATATCGCCTTGTTAGTGTAGTAATATTGAATGATGGACTTAATGCCCCGTGCACTGTTCAGGCCTGCGGCGGCGGTAGAAAAAAAAATGAGGTCCCCTTTCCACTTGCAGAAACATGTATTACTATGAATAAACCAGCTTCGGAGATTTGGATAAAGAAGGTGCTCCACAAAAAAAAAAAAAAAAAAAAAAAAAAAAAAACGCGCTTTCGAGGTATTTGGTGCTACGACAGGCACTTAAGGAAGGGCATCTGAAGAAGTGTCGTCTTCAATGATAAGTCTCCTCTGCCTCGGTCCCAATGATGGACGCATGTTTGGCGTCGTGCAGGTTAGTGCGAAAATCTAGAGTGTATACATCTGATGCACACAGGGACGGCATCCGACATTGTTGTGTGGGGAGGCATATTCTACACTGGCCATTCTTCTCTCATGAACTTTTAGGAGATATTGAACAGTGCGAGGTACACTGAAACCACCATTCAACACGTCTTGCTACCTTTTAGGCACCAACAAGGCGATAAGCTTTTCCAGCAGGGCAATGTACGTCTGCATGTACCCCGAGCCACCTAACAGGCTCTTCAAGGTGTACGTGACTAGCACGATCCCTAGATTTTTCCCCATTCAGCATTTTTGGAACCAGGTGAAGCGTCTGCACGACCGGCGTGATGTCTCGTTGAACTGAGGCACTAGAAGGAAATTTAACGGAAGGACATTCCGCAAGACTACAGAAGATATCTCAACAATCGTTTCCATGAGAATATTGCATCTCGCATTGCTGCAAAATGAGGGTACACACAGTTCTGGCGTAGACGTTTCGCATGTTCTATTGACTGTACGTATGGCTCTGTGATCGTGAGTGGTGTTCATCGTCAAGAGTGTGTCAATAAAAGTTCCTTCTGCTAGCTCGACGAATTCATGGTGTTCTTTTTTAATTTTCCAGGAGTGTAGATGAATAAATGTACAAATTTTTGTAAAGCTTATGGGACTGCGGGGGTCATCAATCTCTAAACTTACTTGTGAACTAGCTTCTACTAAAGATGGCACAAACATCCATGCCACAGGTGTGATTCGAACCCCCCGCCGGGAAACGGCCTCGCGCATCGTAGCATAGCGACTCAATGCGCTCGGCCACTCCTCCGTGGCGTGGATGTATAAGGAACAGGGCCGTCTTAAATCATGCAGCGGCCCCTGGGCATTCAGTGTTTTGATGCCCTTGAAAAAAAATTGTGTTTTAATTGGTAATAATATTACTAACCAAATACTAATGATTATTTCAACAATTTAGTCTTTCATTAAAATTAATGAAATCTTTAAAGATTTCCAGAATACAAAACATACAATTTTTGGAGTATGTCTCTTTCTATGCAGATGACTAGCACACACATTAGGGGACCCTACAACAATACAGAAATTTCCTTTGAATGAAAACATCAGAATGATGTACATTTGTTTAGTGAATTTATTGGCTATTGTGGTTAGAAATACACGCATAAAATACTAGTGATTACTGTTTTGCAAATTGGACTTAACGTTGCTGTTAAAGGTTTTTTTCGGGATTTCAGAAATGCAAAGTCTCTTATTATGTCTTCAAAGTCCAACTGCTGGACGACGTCTCTTTCTATGCAAATGATTGACAAATCAGTAACTCGTTCCTGTAGTATTCTCTTTAACTGGGAAAATGAACGCTCTCCACTGCAGCTGATTACCGTCAGACAAAGAAATATCTGGGTAGCAACTTCTACATTCGGAAAGGTTCCTTCTATGTTATCTGCTTTTATTAATGAATGTAAGGATATATACTTAGCTCTGGAGATTCATTAGGAATGTTTTTCAAATATTGTTTTAAATTAAAACATTCTGAGATGAGCTCATCAGCATTAACACCCGAATGATAGAATTTTACAAATTCCTTCCACCTGTTTCTCACCTCTTCAGAATCGATTTGTTTTAACTGAGAAAGTAAACTAGAATGTTTGCTACCTTTCTCGTAAGCTTCTGAACGTCGCATCAAACTAGAATCCATTGTTTCGATTATAGGCAGAAAAACATCTACACGAAATTTTTCTTTGGCAGCCAGCTGGACAGTCTCTGACGAATCTTCGGAAAAAGTGATATACTTGCTGCAAATTCTTGTTCTGTGGGAATTACGCTTACAGTCAGCACCTGGATTTTTCTCTTTGGTTGAAGATTCATACTGATCGAATATACTGCGTGCAGAACTGATAAAATCGGAAATATATGCAGAAGGTTTTGTTGCAATATCTATTGTGACGGTACTACTTTGTAAAGTTACATTTGTGTTGTTGATAGTTTTTAAAAGGTTATCCCATATCTCCGTTAGGAAAATGGTCTGGAGTATTTTCATTTTCTTGCAAACGCTTTGAGCTTCATTTTTTGTTTCCTCTGGCTGATCAGTGTTGCTACTAATTGACTTTAAAGCTGCAAAAATATCATAGTAGCCATTATGCAAAGCGTTAAGAACGTCAGCAGGAGCAGACCATCTGGTTTCGCGGAGGGACTTCCGAAGTTTATTTGCACCTAAACATTCTTTAAAAACTTTCCATCCATTGTTCGAAGCAGAAAAAAAGTGATCAAGTTTTTCACAAACTGGAAGTATGCTATTGTTTCAGAAACACGCAGCCGCCTGAACACCTACTAAATTTAGTGAATGTTTGGCACACGGTACAAAATTAGCAAATTCACATTTTCTTTTATTCCTGGCTGAAGACCTGAATACTTGAAATGTTGAAATGTTTGTAGAACTTATGGGACTTAACTACGGGGTCATCAGTCCCTAAGCTTACAAACTACTTATGAACTACTTAAAACTAAGGACGGCACAAATATCCATGCCCGATGGGGGATTCCAACCCCCGACCATAGTGGCCGTGCAGACCGTGACTGGAGCCCCTCAGTCTCCTCGGCAACCGCGGCCGGCCCTGAATACTTTCCAGCCATATTTGCTGCATTATCATAGTTCTGTCTGGGGCCATCTTTTATTGAAATGTCAAAGCTATCCAAAAACTTCATAACAGTATCTTCTTTACTTTGAGCCCTATGCTCATCCAAAGGCAAAAATTGCAGAAATGTTTGAACAGGCTGGCCATCTTTTACGTAACGTTGAAAGTTAGCTGGTCAGCATGGGAGGGATCTGGCGAGGTATTCACGCTTATTGAATAGTACGTGGCTGCTTTTAATTCGTTCATAATCGTCTTTAAAACTTATTGTCACATTACATTAATAAATTCATTGCAAATATTTTCAGACAAATATGATGTTTTTGCTTTGCCTCGATTGGCATACTTTCGTACATGATCAGCAAGAAAAGGACCAAATTCGCTTATTAATTCTAAGCATCCCAAATAATTTCCATTGTTTTCAGGCCACAACATATCATTTTCTCCACGAAACCCAGTCCTCTTGACGCAAAAAATTTCACTACTACAACAATTCTTTGCAATATGCTCCTCGAATAGTCGACTTGAGCATTAAACTGGGAAAGCAATCCAGTATTAACTCGTCCAACAATTTTGCTTCTTGAAACATAATTCATCACTTATTCCCTCTGCTGTAAGCTGTTCTCATACTCCTTTATATGTTTTTTTATATGCTACCAATCCCCTGGAAGAACTCAAATTATTGCCGACAGTGTTATTGAATAGACGGCAGCAATAACAGGACATAGCCACTTTCTTTCCACACTTTCACCGTTCGTCAATTTGCGAGTGAAAACAATCTTAGTTAATTTTCTGGTTTTTGTTTTACCACTTACATCAGCAAAACGTGTAATGGATTCTGAGAAGTCGCTATTTTTGTTTCGGAAAAACTCTGGGCCCTTGTGAATCCACGTGCTTCTTCCGTAAAAAATTTCATCACAGTACTTACCAGGTCCGTGAGATGTGTAACGTACTTCAGTTTGTTGAAAACAAAAGGCTTGTGATGGAAGAAGCATGATGTGAAGTATGTGCAGTTGTCCTCATAACTGGAACTGACGAACTAGAAACACAAATCTTATCATCTACGTTAAATACGGGCAGCGTTTCTAAGCTTTGAGATTTAGAGATATCTTTAGATGATGAAGTAGATGAACCACTCTGCCTATTAGTTTCAACAGTGAAAAATGAAGTAAGTTTTGATAATCTGCTGATAATTTCTTTTTGAATTGCAAGTTTTTCTTTCTTCTGAACCACTTAAGTATGTTCTTTTTGACATTGTTGAAAGACACTACAAAAACATCAAGTAGACACTGAAAAACCAGCAATATTACATAGAGGGGAAAGATGAAATGCGGTATTGACTAAATACTCATAATTTTCAATGTGACCAGGAAATCACAGTGGTATGCAGTGAAACCTCGTTTATACATTTTTGTAGGAAGATGCTAAAATAAACGTACAAGTGAGATTAATGCTAAAATGAAACTTTCAGTACTGCGCTCGAAATAGGTTTGTTAGCTGCATGCTTTTGTCGAAAGCAAGTCTGTAAGCCTTATTCCACATCTGAAATCCTTCCTTTATCACCGTTTGGCCCGGTTTTCAAAGCATTGGATTTTATGTATGTTTCATTGGCAAGGATAGTAGTTACGGTAGAGTATGAAATTATGAGACCCCTTGCGTTGGTCAGCAGGATTTCTTTTGCACTACCTCAATTACGTTGCATGGGAAGACATCATCTTTCAGTTTTTTATGAAATGTTCATTTTAGCGTGTTTGAATATTGGAAACTAATATACTATAAAATATTGAGTTCACCCGTTACAAAAAGACTCCTAGTTCAATAATTGGCTCTACCATCACACGCCACTGCTCTGTACACTAGAGATGGGTCGTTCACGAATGAACGGGTCCAATGGGACGGTTCACGAGATTGGACGGAAGGACTGAGGAATTGGTTACAAGGAACGTTCACTTCGGCGGTCCCGGTCGCGTGGCCGATATTGTTCCAGCTCCAGGGTGGCCGCGCGGCCGTTACCTTTTCGGTTGAACGTTGCAGTTCAGTATTGAGCTGTCGATTTTTTTATTTTTTTTATTTTTTACCACGGTGAAGTAGCGTGCGCATTGTTATGGGAGGAACAGCGATTTATACCGCTGCTCCATCGGCTGCAGGGAATTTACTTTTGTAAAATGTGCAAAACGGAGTAGGTGAGTACAGAGCCAATGCTACTTGTTTGCAATCACGACTGTTATGAAAACCATAGACATTGACAACAGGATAAAAAAGGAACAGTGAACGAGTGGAAAGGAACGATTCAAATAAGGAAAGATCATCAGTGAACTAGGTTCCGTAAATGAACGGGTTTGCCTGTCCCTAGTGTACAGTACTGTGTGATTGCTGAACCCCTTTACATTCTGCGGCGCTCATGCATTCCCACGGCCCGGAGCCACATGCTGCTACTGAGAACGGTGCAACCGTTGTATTGTTGTGGGCAACTTTGATGCCGCCGTTACTGGGGCTTGGCCGGTCAACACCAGCCCCGTGTAGCGTCGTGTGAAGGCCGCTATTGGGTGCAATGTTCCACCAAGTCATATCTGAAACAGACTGCCACAAGCTCTACTACAACAGGGTCGCCGTGTGTTCTGTAGCTAATGCCCGCAAGCTACGATTTTGCATGCAGACTGCAAACCAAGTCATTTGCCACACTATACGTGACACGTTTCGAGACAATTTCTGGGTCTTTTTAATAAATGCGACAAAAAGTCACTTTAAAAAAGTCATTGCCTAGGAGAAAGGAACGAGTTTCTCGGAGCCCCCATCAGGCTGGGAGCGCCCTGGGTCTGTGCCCCTTGTGCCCCTATGGTAGAGACGGTAGTGATAAGGAAGACATATAATTTTGAATACATGACATTCACATGTGTCATTTTGATTCATATTTTCAAGGAATTTTCTATTATTTAAGTAATAAAGATGGATTTAAAATATAAAGATTTTCTGAAACAAAGACCGTAGTCCACTACAGCTGTAATTTAATGGAGTCTTTTAGACTGCTACACGACCGGTTTCGCAAGGGCAATAAGTTGCAAGTTTTGGTGTATTACATAAAATCCCTTGACAGTTATTACATGAAAGTTAACTTTGTTTATATTGTGCGGAGGTGATCCAATATTATAAAACGTTCCAAAAAAGACAAAGCCAAGATCGCTGGTATATAATTTTATTTGGACGACCACTCTCGATGGTCTCTGCCATCATCATCTGGTCAAACAATGTTTTACAAAAATGTAAGTACGAAAAACATTTTTTGACCAGATGATGATGGAAGAGACCATGGAAAGTGGTCGTCCAAATACAATTATATACTCGCAATCTTGGCTTTATCCTTTTTGGAACGTATCATATAAAAGTTACATAAAGTGTATTGCATTAAAAATGACTAATAAAACATAAAAATGAGTCTCAATGAAATGGTTTCTACTATATTAAAAATAGCTAATACAATGGAAGTTCATGACTGCTGTTTTGGGACTTGTTTTGCGGTTAGCAAGGCGTTACTCGACGACGCGGTAGCTACTAGGCCTTGCTAACCGGAAAACAAGCCCAGGAATTTAGCTATTTTTCGTATAGTAAAAACCCTTTCCTTGAGATAATTTTTGTTTTGTTTTATTGGGCATTTTTATTGCAACTAGACGTTATGTAACGATGAAATTTTTGTACGGTCTATATCTGTGTAGTCAGATTATCTGATCAGGTAGCACTTAGCATAGCTGTTTCGTAGCGTAATGTTAGCATCGTGTATTACGAATCTTGCTTTCCGTTTTGAAATCAAACTTTCTACTATTTCTTCCCTCTCTTTTAGTTGCCGCGAAAGAATGTGACAATGAGAAATAGAATCGAATTATTGACGTAATTAATAATCATTTCAAATTTTATTAAAAGTAGTTGCTTTTACCAGTTGAGCTCAAAACACGACTTTCATAATATTCCTTGATTCATCCATCATTCATTTAAATACTACATCACTGATATAAATATTAAGACAAAACCAACGCGCAGTTTGTAGTACAATAAATAAATTCACATGCGTGAACAGGTGTTTATTAAATGTTAACATCAGCTCATAAAACTCTACACAAAAAAATTTGCAGCTGCAGAACATGATAATAGTGTACTAACACAATTAAATACGGAGTGATCGTACAATTAAGGCTTTCAAGACAAAATTTGTTATTACTTGGAACGTCCGGACCGAAATGCTGTGGTCGATACACAAAGGGTAGTAATGAGGGATATCAACGCAGTTAAAACATTATTATCCTTTTTGCGAACAACGACAGTGCTACTGTCGGAAGGAAGACAGAGAGGATTATCAAGAAAAGATTATCGATTATTCCAAGTATAAACTACTTCAGAGAACCCGACATGGAAGATTTCAAAATTAAACCACCAACAAGTGAACGCGATGTCTTTTTCTGAGGTCTCCTAGCCATTAGTTGGAAGGACACCTAGCCTTGTTGCTGCTACCGTATTTTGGTGGAATTACATCTACATCTATATACATGCTCCGCAATCTACCGTAAGGTGCGTAGCGGAGGGTACACTGTACCACTACTAGCCATTTCCTTTCCTTTTCCACTCCCAAATACAACGAGGAAAAAAAGAATGTCTGTATTCTTCCGAACAAGTGCAGTTCCAATTTCACTCATCTTTTCTTTGTGATCATTACGGTAACCGTACTTAGGCGGCAGGAAGATCGGCCCTCTAAATTTCCTCAACAAAATTTCTAGGAAAGAACATCGTCTTTCCTCCAGTGATCTCCATTTGAGTTCCCGGAGCATTTCCGTGACTCTCGTGTATTGGTAGAACCAACCAGTAAGGAATCTAGCTGCTTGCCTCTGAACTGCTTCTATCTCTCCCTTTAAACTGATCTACTGCGGGTCCCAAACATATGAGCAATACTCAAGACGTGGTCGTACACGCGTTTTATACGCGGTCTCCTTCACAGATGAAGTACATCTTCCAAAAATTCTACCAATAAACCGAAGTTTACTGTACGTCTTACTCGCAACTGTCCTTACATGTTCGTTCCACTTCGTATCGGTCTGCAATGTTACGCCTAGATATTTGAACGACACGGCAGCATCAAGAAGCTCACTACCAATGCTGTATTCGAACATTATGGGGTTGCTTTTCAAAAAAATGTTCAAATGTTTGTACAGTCTATGGGACTTAACTACAAACTACTTATGAACTACTTACGAACTAGGACGGCACAAATATCCAAGCCCGAGGGGGGATTCGAACCCCCGACCGTAGTGGCCGTGCAGACCGTGACTGAAGTGCCTCAGTCCCCGCGGCCACCGCGGCCGGCGGTTGCTTTTCCTACTCATGAGTAGCGCCTTACATTTTTCTACATTTACAGCTAAGTGCCATTCTTCACACCAACTAGAAATTTTGCCTATGCTATTACAGACAAAGACGACACCCTCTGACACACCACAGTGCCATCAGCAAACAGCTGCAAATTAAAAGTTACTCTGTTCATGAGATCATTTATATAGATAGAAAACAATAGCGGTCCTATCACACTCCCCTGGGGCACGCCTGTCGATACATTTCTCTCTGATGAACAATCGCCGTCGAGAACAACGTACTGCGTTCTATTACTTAGGAAGTCTTCCAGCCAGTCACAAATCTGTGAATGTATTCCATAAGCTCGTATCTTCGTTAGCAGTCTGCAGTGCGGTACCACGTCACACGCCTCTTTGAAATCGAGAAAAACACAATCTGCCTGTTGCCCTTTATCCATGACTTGCAAGATGTCATGTGAGAAAAGGGCAAGCCGAGTTTCACATGAACGATGTTTCCAACACCCGTGCTGATTCATAGAAGGAAGCTTTTCCGTCTCAAGGAAATTTACTATATTCGAACTGAGTATATGCTCCAAAATTCTACAGGAAACTGATGTCAACGATATTGGCCAGTAATTCAGTGGCCAGTACTCTTACCTTTCTTATAAATGGGAGCCACTTACATTTAAAAATTCGTGTCACTGCACCGTTAGCAGAATGGAATAAGCTTGGGCCCTTTACGATATTGTAGTTAGGTTTGATGAACTGTTGTTTACCATCATTCAGGTCAACGAATCCATCTCTTGCATACCCGATTTTTTTGGCAGTGATACAGTGGCAGTATTCAGGGACAGCCTCACTACAACTAACTTCTAGTATAATAACGAATTTTATTAACAGATTGATGGAGTGGCTCTGGGAAGCCCTCTTAGTCCGGCTGTGGCTGTTTACGAAGACCTCTGAACAACATGCGCTGCAAACTAAATGTTCAATTGTTTGTATATTCTAGGGACTTATCTGCTGTGGTTATCAGTTCATAGCTTTACAAATTACTTAAGTTATGTTAAGGACTAAACACACACACACACACACACACACATGCGCCAGGGAGGACTCGAATCTCCGACGACGAACAACCGCGCGCTCCGCAGCAAGACGCTTTAGAGCGTTCGGAGTGCTGCGAACTGCCTGAAAAAGACCACCCAAATGGTCTCGCTATGTAGACGATACCTTTACTATACAGACACGTAGTGTAGAGGAATTGTGTGCCATCTTAACAGGATCAATCCAAAAGTTCAGTTTACTATGAGACAAAGAGTAGTGGGCAACTGTTTCTGTATGTGTCTGTGCTCAAACGAAACGACGGAAAATTGGGCCACAAGGTGCACAGAAAAGACACACATATTGATCGTTACCTACATAATGAGTTTAACTAGATTCCAAGACAAAACAGAGTTGTGATAAAATCATTAATAGAAAGCGCGTTCAAAATATGTGAATCATATACTTGGAAGATGAGATTAAACACCTGGGATATAAGTTCAAGCTTCATGGGTATTCTGACAGAGAGAAATATCGAGGACTTCGACCTAAGGAGAGAACCAGGATCAACGAAGAACGTCACCAGCACGAGGATTTTTTTCTTCATTTATTACTAGGGTTACAGATCTAACTGGGAAAGTATTCACAAAACATGGCGTGTAAACCGTTTTACGATCCTCAACTACATCTACATAAATACTCATCAGCATCCTACTACTACATCTACATAAATACTCATGAACACACACTGAAGTGCATGTCATTGAATTCATCTAACCTCTTTTATGATATTTCTATACCGTTCGATTCTCTAATAGCGCGAGGGAAAAATGAACACCGTAATCCCTCCATTTTCTATCTGATTTCTCGTATTTTGCTGCGATGAGCATGTCTCCCTACGTAGGTGGATGCTAACAAAACTTGTTCTCATTCGAAAGAGAAATTTGATGAAATAAATTTCTCAAATAAATCTCGCGGCAACGAATAAGGTAATTCTTTTAATGATTTCCACACCAACTGGTGCATCATTTCCGTGATACACTCACCCCTATATCGAATTAAATCGGGATGCCTTTCTCTGTAATTTCTCTAAATCGTCCATCAGTCTAACTTGGTGGGGACCCACAATCGGAAGCAATACTCCAAAACTGGACGCATAAGTGTTTTGCAGGCTGTTTATTTTGTACGACTTTTGCGTCAACTGTTTTGACAATGAAACGTAGCCTTTGGCTCGCTTTCCCTGCAAGACATTGTTTTTTTTCTTTCCAATTTAAGTACTTCGTAATTGTTATTCCCATGTATTTAGTGGTATTTACGGGCTATATATTTGACTGATTTATGGTGTAAATGGAATTTAGCGGTTTTCTTTTAGTGGTCAAACGGATGACTTCACACTTTTCATTAATGAGTATCAATTGCCAATTTTTGAACCAGGCAGATTTACCTAAATCATTTTGCAGCTGCTTTTGATCTTCTGGTTATTTTAATAACCGATAAACGACATCATCTGCGAACAGTCTCAGAGAGATGCTCATACTACCTCCTAAAATAAGGAACAGTAGACGTCCTATAACACTCCCTGGGGAACGCCAGATATTAATTCTGTTTTACACGATGACATTTCGTCAATTACAACGTACTGTGTGCTTTCTGGCAAAAAATCATGAATACAATCGCACACCTATGGCTATATTTAATAAGTACGCAATTTGATAAGAAGACGCTTGTGAGGTATCGTGCCAAAAGCCTTCCGGAAATCTAAAAATGTGTTATGATTTGATATCCCCTGTCGATAGCAGTCCTTAGAGTCAGTTATATTTAGAGCCAGCTGTGTTTCTCAAGAACGATAATTTCTAAATGCGTCTTCACTATGGGTCAATAGAGCGTTCACTTTTCGGTAGTTCACAATATTTGAAAAACGTATGTGTTCTAAAATCCTGCTGCAAACCGACGTCAAAGATATGCCAGTAATTTTGCGCATCACTCCTATGGCCTTTCTTAAATACTGGAGTGACCTTTCCAACCTTCCAGTTGGGTACGGATCTTTGGCTTTGCTAACGGTTGTATATGATAACTGGATATTGTGCTATTGCATCAGGAAACTATTTGGTATACAATCTGGACCGGGGGACTCATTTTTTGTTAATTTAAGTTGCTGTAATATTCTAGGAATATACACTTCTTACTTATGCAGGCAGGCAACTGTTCTTGATTCTAATTCTGGGATATCTACGTCCCCTATTTGGTAAAAGAATTTCTGAAAGCAGTGTTCAGAAATTCTGCTTTAGCATCACTGTTGCTATCGAGTTGTGGAGGTACTGCGTCTGTTGCGCCGCTAGTATACTTGGAATCCGATCACAATTTCGTAGGGGATCTCCACAAAATTACGAGACAGGATTTCGTTGTGGAAACTGATATAAGGATCTCGCACTGAAGTTCGAGCTATTTTTCGAGTTTTATGTCTGTTTAAATTTGGCATGCTTGTTTATTGCTTTTGCAAGAGTGATCTAACCTGTGTTGTGTACCACGGCTGGTAAGTCCATTCTTTTGTTAATTTGTTTGGTATAAATCTGTCAGTAGCTGCCAATATTATTTCTTTGAATGTAAGCCACACCCGATCTACACTCACATTGTTAGTTTCGATAGAGGTTATCACTCAGGACAGCTTATGGTACAAATACATTTTCCATATAATTTTGGTAGATTTGGGAAACCCAATGTTCACTAATCCCTGTGTCTGATTTGATGCTGTTTATTAAGCCCAGATTATTTGTTGCTAAGAGGTCAGATGCGTTCTCCCAACCATTCAATACTCCATGAGCTAACTGCTGGAAGTAATTTTCGGAGAACAAATGTTCCTAAATCTAAGGGACTTAACTACGATGGTCATCAGTTTCTAGGCTTACAAACTACTTACGCTAAATTAAAGTAACTTATGCTAAGGACTACACAAACAACCGCGCCCAGGAGAGGATTCGAACCCCCGACGGCGAACAGACGCGCGCAGCACAGCTGGGCGCCTTAGTGCACAGGGCTATTGTGGCGCGGCTTCGGAGAATGGCCGCGCGCACCGTAGCAAGGCGCCGTAGTGCGCACGGCTATTCTGCCGCGACTATTGCCAATGGCTTGAGTACCTGGTGGTTGTCAATCACCTAGCATCTCAGCCCTCAATTTTCCAGTAATGAAGTCATACGGAGTGTTTCATTACATCCAAATGGTAATGGACCTCACAGAAATAGACAAGGTGATCGCTGCAAGATTAGAAGGACCAGCATGTTCTCCTGACGTAAACCGTATCGAACATGCACAATATACCTGATGGAATATACTGCGGAGTGTCCCCTTGAAGAACTAGTGGACAGTTTGCCACGACGAATGCATTAGTGCAGGTGGAGGTTTTACCGGGTATTCGTGATAGCGGTGTATGCTGCCACGTGGAACATTAATTCAGGATTTGTATCGTTAATGCCATAGAACTTGTAAATTTCTTTTTAGAATGAAAAATAAAAAAGACTGAAATATTCGTTTTGTATAACTCTAATAATTTTTTATGTAATAAGTCAACAATCCTTAGAATCGTGATGGTGCAACACTTATCTTTATATATAAAGCAGTGTCCGTATATTTGTGTGTACTATTGCATACAAAACCACAGTTTTGTTACAATCTTTTTGGAATTTCGTATACGCAAGCTTCAGTCTATGAGGATGGTCGCCGTAAGTGTAAGATTTACGTACAACACATAGTTCACGAGATATGACGTCATAAACAATGAGATGCGCGAAAATCTGCTACATTGAGTGACAATGCTGCTGATTTCCTCCTAAATCACTTGACCAATTTTAACCAAATTTGGCACATCTTCCTTAAAGTGAGTTCTGTAATGGAAAGAACCACATACAACACACGGATCAGTAAGAACGAGATTACTTAACGACTTGCAATAAACTTTAAGCGTAATTTCAAACCTTTACGAACTATTTCTCGCTGACAAATATAGCAAAATTATGAAAGGAAAAATGTTTCTCGCGTACTGCTTTTCCGCTGTTCATGGACTAAAACTACGGCTTTCTAAGTTGTATCAGAGTACGACACGTAGTTCATGTGATATGAGCACATGAACAGTAAGGTTCATACAAAAACGCCCCTTCAAGCATCAAGGCTTACTCTATTACGACTTTACAACCAATTGTATTCCCAAAAGATTTTATAGACATAGAGCCCTTAAACAAAGGAATATATACCTGAAAATATACAATTGTACAACATATAATTCAATAAATATGAGGTCCTACGAATTTTATCCACCCTCTTGAATCACACACATTGCTGTGGCGAGCTGGCTTGCGTGCCTCAACGATACAGATAGCTGTACCGTGCAACCACAGCGGAGGGGTATCTGTGGAGAGGCCAGACAGACGTGTGGTTCCTGAAGAGGGGCCACAGACTTTTCAGTAGTTACAGGGGCAACAGTCTGGATGATTGACTGAGCTGGCCTTATAACATCAGCTAATGTGGCTTTCCCATACTGTTCCTGCGAACGGCTGAAAGCAAGGAGACAGCCGTTACTTTTCCCGAGGACATGCAGCTCTGCTGTATGGAGATATGATGTGACATCCTCTCGGGTAAAATATTCAGGAGGTAAAATAGTCCCCCATTTGGATCTCCGGGTGAGGACTACTTAGGAGGATGTTGTTATCAGGAAATACAATACTGGCATTCTACGGATCGGAGCGTGGAATGTTGAATATCTTAATCGGGTAGGAAAATTAGAAAATTTAAAAAGGGAAATGGATAGGGATTCTTGAAGTTCGGTGGCAGGATGAACATGATTCCTGGTCAGGTGAATACAGGATTCTAAATACCTAATCAATTGGGGGTATCACACGAGTAGGACTGCTAATGAATAAGCAAATAGGGATGCGGCTAAACTACTATGAGCAGCACAGTGATAGCATTATCATTGTCAAGATAGATAAGAAGCCAACACCGACAATAGTAGTACAAATTTATATGCCAACTAGCTCTGCTTATGATAAGGAGGTTGAAGAAATATATGAGGAAGTAAAGGAAATTATTCAGACAATTAAAGGAGAGGAAAACGTAATTGGGATGAGAGACTGGAATTCGGTAGTAGAAAAAAGAAGATAAGGAAAAATAGTAGGTGAATGAGATCTCGGCAGATGGAATGAAAGAGGAAGAATTTTGCACGGAACATGATTTAATCATAACAAACACCGGGTTTAATAATCACGAAAGAGTGTTGTGTGAGACCAGGAGACACCGGAAGGTATCAGATGGATTCCGGAACCAGGTTTTAAACTGTAAGACATACCCAGGGGCAGATATAGACTCTGGCCATAACTTATTGGTCATGAACTGTAGGTTGAAACTGAAAAAAAAACTGCATAAAGGTAGGAAAATGAAGAGATGGGAATTGGATAAACAGAGAGAACCTGAAGTTCTTAAGAATTACAGAGGGAGCTTTAGGCAATAATTGACAGAAACGGGGGGAAATAAAACAGTAGAAGAGGAGTGGGTAGCATTGAGAGATGAAATAGTGAAGGCAGCAGATGACAAAACAGGGTAGAAAGGCAAGACCTACAAAAAATCCTTGGATATGACAGGAAATACTAAATTTAACTGATGAAAGGAGAAAATATAAAAATGCAGGAAATGATACAGGCAAAATGTAGTACAGAAGACTAAGACATGACGTTGACAGGAAGTGCAAAATGGTATAGCAGGAATAGCTAGAAGCCAAATGAAAATCTGTAGAAGAATGTATAACAAGGGTAAATATAGGTACTGCCTACAGGAAAATTACAGAGACATTTGGGGACAAGAAAAACAGCTCTACGAATATGAAGAACTCAGATGGAAAACCAGTTCTCACCAATGAAGGGGAAGCTGAAAGTTGGAACAAAGGAAATGAACTCAGACACAATGTTGTAGGAAGGGAAGAGGAAGTAAATGAAGATGAAATAGGAGATACTTCACTGAGAGATGAATTTTACAGAGCCCTGAAAGACCTAAGTAGGAACAAGGCCCCGGGAGTAGATGGCATTCCCTCAGAGCTGCTAACGTCTCTGGAAGAGTGAGCCATGACAAAACTGTTTCACCTGATGTGTAAGATGTATGAGACAGGCGAAATATCCTCAGACTTTAAGAAAAATGTAATAATCCCCATGGCGAAGAAATCAGTCGCAGACAGGTGTGAAAATTACAGAACCATCAGTTCGATAAGACATGGTTACGACTTATCTTAGAAGAAAGATTAAGGAAAGGTAAACCTATATTTCTAGCTTTTGTAGAATTGGAGAAAGCTTTTCACATTGTTAGTTGGTATACACTCTTTCAAATTCTGAAGTCAGCAGGGATAAAATACAGGGAAAGGAGAGTTATTTACAACTTTTACAAAAGCCAGACGGCAGTTATTAGACTCTAAGGGCATGAAAGGGAAGTAGTAGTTGGGAAGGGAGCAAGACAGGGTTTTAGCCTTTCTCCGATGTTGTTCCATTGGTACATCGAACAGGTGGTGAAGGAAAGTAAAGAAAAATTTGGAATAGGGATTAAAGTTCAGGGTAAAGAAATAAAAACATTACGTATTGCTGATGGCATTGTAATTCTGTCAGATACAGCAAAGGACCTGGAAGAGAAGTTGAATGGTATGGACAATGTGTTGAAGATAGCGTATAAATTGGAAATTAATAATAGCAAACCAAAGACAATGGAATGCAGTCTTAGAAAATCAGGCGATACTGAAGGAATTACATTACGTAACGAAACAATGAAGGTGGTACATGTGTTTTGTTACTTGGGTAGTAAAATAACCTATGACGGTCGCAGTGCAGAGGATATAAAATGTAGAATGGCAATGGGAAGAAAAGCATTTTTAAAAAAGAGAAATTTGCTAACATCTAATAGTAATCTGCGTAAGGGAGTCTTTTCTGAAGGCATTTGTGTGGAGTGTTGCCTTGTACGGGAGTGAAACATGGACGATAAACAGGGTGGACAGAAAGAGAATAGAGGCTTTTAAAATGTGGTGCTACAGAATAATCTGAAGATTACGTTGGTAGATCGCGTAACTAATGGAGAGGTACTGAATTGGTTAGAAAAGGAATTTATGGCATACCTTGAGTAAAAGAATGGATCGCTTGGTAGGACACATTCTTAGACATCGAGGAATCGTAAATTTAGCATTGGAGGGAAGTGTGTGGGGTAAAAATCGCAGAGGGAGACCAAGAGAGGCATATAGTAAGCAGAGTGAAATGGATGTGGTTTACTGTTCGTATGAGGAGGCCTGGTAGACCATACCAAATTGGGCAATAAGTCCAAATATAGAATGAAACAGAATGTTGTCACTTGACAGATTATGGGCTGAGAGGAATTTTAAAGTTTTGTCTTCAGGGATTCTTGACTGTATGTGGAAATCGTGGGACTGTTCTGAACTTTGTACCAAAAGCTACTTGTGTTCGCACGTTTCACATGAACTAGTCCAAAAATAATAATTTTTAGTCATAACAACAACATAGTAGTCTGTTACTGTACCACCATGCGAAGGTTTTGGGCATTGTTACTTTCAAAACAGAAATCATGTTTTGATAAAAATTGTATAAATCTGTTCACATGTCCTACACATTTAACCTTTAACTGCGGAGATGAGCATTCATAACATAACTAGTACGTGGGGTGTTCACAGAAATCGTACATGAATAAGATACTAAGGTTTCTATTTTATTCTTAAATTCTTTATTATACAATAAACAAGGCATTTAGTCTTTCATTAATTCATTTAAGAACAATATTAATCACTGAGGTATTCGAATAAGTATCCATAACTAATAAATCAATAACTTATGTGAAATAATTTCCAATATTCATATACACATTATTTTTCAAACTAATCAAACAAGAAAAGCTTTAAACATTTTCAAATTATAGGGAGATGTTAACAGACAAAGCAACATTCATATTTAGATAACTCAAAACAATCTCTCATGACAAAAGACAGGAGAAAAATTACATTTCCACATTGAACATTTTCATCATCACTGGAAGAAGATTCTGAGTTAATATATTTACTGCGGATTATTTCTCATAAGATTTAAATACAAAAATTACTTACGTTTGCAATAGAAGAGCTTTGTTTTTGTCAGCATTTCTTGGATAAACTTTTCATCTCCCTGATGTACATTTATTTCTTTGAACTTCTAGAATAAACTCTTCCATGTTTGAGAACTTACCTGCCTTCAGTGGGATGGATCTTGGTACAGCAGAATTTGTAGCTCTGTTTAAGATCTGAAGAAAAATATAAAGGTTGGTGCACTCTGCTACTGAGCGAAATGTTTGCGCATTTGTGAGCGCAGCAAAGTATTCTACAGCAGTCTTGCAGTTTTTAGCAATTATTTTGGTACCATGAAGCTGAGTTACTATATTTTGCTTACTTGTTCTGATATTATTAGGTTTCGGTATAGTCATACTGTGTTGTCGCACAAGTCTGAAGTGCGAGCCACGTACTTTCGCCGCGCGCCGCCATGCACGCACGGCGCGGCGTTCTTACGACGTCGTCCACGAGCGCCCTCTGCTGCAATCCCGCTCGTGGCCACCACTGAACTGCTCGTTCACTTGGGATTAGGACAGGCACTAGGACTCATCAGTAGGCAGGCTTCTACCTAGTTATAGTATGTACCAGCATTCCACTAGTCTGCTGCCCTCCAAGTTAAGTAATGTATTATTTCTACGAAATAACTCGTTCTAATCTAGCTTAGTGTTTCTAGTTTCTGCTGTCCCATTGGCTGGTAACCACAGACTCTGTACCCGCACACGCGTGCATTCTATTTTCCTGTGTCGGTCTCTCTCTACTCGGCCACCGACACTTAGGACAACCGGTGGAGACGAGACACAAAAGTGGCGACGAGGATGGGATACAAAACATACATTTATTTACTTTATTCTCACTAAGCATAAACCTCTCCGGTACTGCTGCAGCAGCATCTTCATGAGACCAATTTCAGTTCGCAATGCTCTTCTTCTTCATTGTCATCGGAATTTTCAACCTCTGGAATCTCACAGCTTTCATTATCATTAAAAACTTCCTCCAACATCGTTCTAAGAAGTGTTTGGTCCACCACATATGACATCATGCTGTGCACCAATCGACACAGAAAGCTGCACTACTAGGTAGGTGGTGTGTTATCAGCACTGCTGTGTATAAACCTTGTTGTATACAGTGTTGCGTACTTTTAAAAACAAGAACAATGTTTTCACTACAATGTACATCCCTTTGAACGAAAGTAACAAGCTGCTCATCAGTGTGACCAACATGCTTCACTAAATACCAGTAAACTTTTACAGCTGTGGTGCTGTGAACACCCCACATCCCCAATTAAAGGTTAAGTACAATAATACTTTTTATTCCCGTGTTTTCTGTGTGTGCCAAATAAACGGTTAAAGTAATGGGTCTGTAACTTTCATATCCTGGCACATGTGACTAATCACCCCGCGGCCTTTGCTTGCTCACGACTCGCAAACAGACTTTCCGAGGAACAGCTGCGTCCCGAGTGACGGGTGACGTCAGAGCACGCTACCGCCGCCGCAGTAACCGCGGAAACGTCGCCCAGCCCAGCCCGGCGGCTGCCGGCGCGCTGACAATGGCGGCAGACATCTGCATAATAACTCGCACAAATCACTCGCCGTGACAGCCGCAGGGCTGCCAACCCGACAGGCGTCTGATGGAGGCGGCCGCGCGGACCAATATGTACCCACTTGCGCGACGGCGGTTGACACAGGCCGCATGCGGGCTTTGTCGATGCAAAACAAACACTCGCGCTAAAACACGGTCAATAGACGCGCCAATGGCGCCATTAAAAATAGACCGCGGCGACCTGGACACCTGCCAGTACCGGAGCCGGCCAGCGGCCGCGGATGGTACGTGGAAGAGCAACACAGAGCCGTGGCCGGGGTGGAAACGCAACACCTGCTGCACAGCTGCGAGATGAGCATCCTGGTGGTTTGGAGTCAACGCCATCGGCGATTGGGTCGCACGTGTCTACAATCAGAACTGTAGCCAGTTTATAGGGCAAGCGTGAGCAGCACTGAACATAGAAAACATCGACCAACATTATCCATGCTCAGTCACATAAACTAGCCTTCTTCTTTTCAATGATAAATAGAGCAATGATGCAGCCAAACCGAAAGAATTAACCATACTCCAATACATCGCACAACAAAATGAATATGGCTCGAGCATCGTTCTAAAGCTCTGTTGTGGTCTTCAGTCCGCAGACTGGTTTGATGCAGCTCTCCACGCTACTCTCTCCTGTGCCTCTTCATCTGAGAATAAGTTCGGCAACCTACATTCTTTTGAATCTGCTTCCTGTATTCGTCCCCAGGTTCCCCTCTACGTTTTTTTACCCCACACACTTCCTTCTAAAGCTAAGTTGACAATTCCTTGATGTCTCAGAATCTGTCCAACCAATCTATCCCTTTTCTTAGGATATGCTAGAAACTTCTTCCCAGTTCGGTTAAGCACCTCCTCATTAATTACGTAATCTACCCATCTAATTTTCATCATTCGTCTGTATCACCACATTTCAAAAGCTTCTATCCTCTTTTCATCTGAACTCTTTATCGCCACGTTTAGCTCCCATACAATGCCACAATCCTGAGAAATGCTTTCAGAAAGGACTTCCTAACATTTAATCTGCAGTTCGTAACCAATACGTTATGGTCAGAGTCAATATCTGCCCCTGGATATGTCTTACAGTTTAAAACATGATTCCTAAATCTATTCCTTACCATTATACAGTGAATCTGATACCTTCCAATGTCTCCTGGCCTCTTCCACGTATACAGCCTTCTTTCATGATGATTAAACCAGGTTGTGACGTTACTGCTGTATCGTCACATTGCCTTCTCAGTCAATAGCCACTCAATTGTCATTATGCTTGCACTTTAAGTAATTTGAAATCTTTGTCAATTCAAGTAATGTTGAGCCCTGGAACATATAGGCACTATTCTTCTGAGTTACAATTTAATTTTTCGATGTGGTGGGTATCTACAGTGATAATTCATAGATCAAGAGCGTTTTCCAATGTATTTCTGTTTCATGTATAGTTTGGGGGGAAAAATTCTTAAATTTGGAACAATTCCCTTTGCTGGTGGACTTAGATTTTGGCGTGGTGTGGGCCACACAATAGCACCTCCTCGAAATTAATACCTCACGCTCTTGATGTTGCTATGATTTCATTCTAAATCAAATTCGCGTCAGTATGATTCGCCAACGAACTTTACATAGATTTTAAATGGGGTTTGTAACGGTTTTGGACTTAGTTTCTGGCGTGGCGGAGGCCACACAATGGACTGTCGACAGATAACGGGACCCAAAGCCTCTTCTATTACCTGCAACTGCTGTAGGATAAGATATGCTTTAATTTTATATGTGCCTTTGTTAAGGAATTTCTTCAGGCTTCGCGATTTTTCTTGTACCATTGTGAGCATAGTTTCAGAGTGAGCAGAAATTATAATTCCACACTGTGCATGGGGCCTTCTGCCTCGATTCAGTTAGTAAATATAAGAAGTGAAGTTTGTTTGTTGTAGCTTAGGAAATGCTTGTGCACTACATGCTTAATTTTGTCTCACTGCCATTTATGAGAAGTAATATTTCCAGTGTGAAAGAAACCTGTCCTTCCCGTGCTTCTAAGTGTGGCAATGAACTCGCACAGAACAGTTAATAATGAGACCAAGACCTAATTTTTACTAAATATTTAAATAGTTGTCAAGAAGAGATACCTGGTAGCGTGTTGATCAGCTGTTCTAAGTAATGTTTAAATGGACAAATTGTTTTAGCTAAATAAATACATATAGATGATAAATTTTGCTCATTTTTTTATGCCCTTAAGACTCCCTTTTTGGACGGGGAAAGTAAAAAATTTACTTGCTCTGGAACTAAATACAGTTAACCTTCCCTTCTTGTTAGTTGGCCACACTGGTTCCGCTGCCTCAATATTGTCAGTTGCGTTATCCGTTGCTTTAAGTTAATTATCAGTGGCTATATAGTTCGGTTTATTAATCAAGTGGTTAATATCTATATTTTCGGAACCAATATGAGCAGCTAGACAAGATAAAGCCTACGTGTAAGCCAACCATTCCACAGTATTCTATTAATTTTTGGGGTTTGTGGGAGCCCGCTTGCTGGCCGCGGTGGCTGAGGGGACTGAGGCGCTCCAGTCACGGTCTGTACGGCCACTACGGTCGGGGGTTCGAATCCCCCATCGGGCATGGATATTTGTGCCGTCCTAGTTCGTAAGTAGTTCATAAGTAGTTTTTAAGTTTAGGGACTGATGACCCCGTACTTAAGTCCCATAAGATTTACAAACATTTTTTTGAGTCCGCTGTTTAGACAGCGTTGGTGTAGGCGTTCCAGAGGCAAAAAATGATTGAAAGATATACTCCCAATGTCAACCAATGGTTCTGCAAAAGCAAGAAACAAAAAAAAAAAAAAAATTATTAAGGGGGGTTACAAGGTGTTGGTGATCATCAAATTGTGCTCTGCGCAAAATTCCACCAAGTGATACCCTCTTTCATTCCTTTTTCCCAGTCCATATTCACCTACTACATTTCCTTCTCTTCCCTTTCCTAATACCGAGTTCCAGTTCCCCATCACAATCAAGTTTTCGTCTCCCTTAACTTTCTGAACGATTTCTGTTATCTCTTCATACATTTCTTCGATATCCTCATTATCGGCCGTGCTAGTTGGCATATAATCATGTTCTACTGTTGTCGGTGTTGGCTTCGTATCTATCTTGACAATGATAAAGCGATCACTGTGCTGCTTATAGTAGTTTACCCGCATTTCTATTTTCTTATTCATTATCAGTCCTACTCCTGTGATACCCGCAACTGATTTTGTATTTATAATCCCGTTCTCACCTGACCTGAAGTCCAGTTCATCCTGCCACCGAACTTCACTAATCCCTACCATATCTAACCTTAACCTATCCATTTCTCTTTTCAAATTCTACCTACAGGATTAAGGGTTAGAACATTCCAGTCTCCGACTCGTAGAATGCCTGTTTTGGTTTTCTTGATGACGACACAACCCGGGCCATCTGGATCCTTCCATCCACCACCAGCTTTTCTGAACTGCACAGATTGGAGTTATCCCTACAATACATTCTCCGATCCCGAAATCAACCAGGCCTCAACTTACGACAACTTCCATATACCTTACAGTTCCTACCTCTCTATCCCAAACCTCGCCTATTTCGAGTGGTGTGTGAATGTGTGATCGTGTGTGTGTGTGTGTGTGTGTGTGTTTGTGTGTATGTGTGTGTGCATGCGTGCATGTGTATGTGTGTGTATGCGGTCTTGTGTACTTGCAGTGTGCATGCATTTTCTATATTTTACTTTATTTTATTTTATTGTCTTCCCTCACCCGCCTCCCCACTCCATTCCTAAGCTGCATATCGTTATTCCCACCACCGTGACGTAACCTTTCTATCCCCTCCCCCTTCCCTCTCGTCCCCGATTCGCTGCAGAGCGTGATTCGAAGTGCGGCAGTCGGAGGTGATGGTTGTATGACTGTCTTGTGTGCCTGTGTGATTGCGTGAGTGTTCTATTTTCTGAAGAAGGCTATGCCCGATAGCTGAATGTGTTGTATGTGTGTGTCTTTTGTATGTGCCTGTCCCAGCTCGTCGCTACGTCTTTGCGGTGAGTTGTAAACTGTCCTCACTATATTATTAATTCCAACCTGGACTTTCCTTAATATAGATAATATCGATAAAACAGTCGCGATCCCGTAACATTGATTTTACTTATAAGATACCGGTTTCGACCTTGGAGAGGTTGTGGTGAAACTGTCGTGGAGCATATGCATCTATAGTGCGTCTCTTTTCTTCACGAAATTAAAATGAGCCTGCTATACGACAGTTCCAACACCAAATCTCCAAACTCGGAACTGGAATCTCATAACTAACATGAATAATATGCGAAGCATTGGAATTATTTGTACACGTGTAAAAGTTCGCGATGCTTTGAAGAAGCGGTTCGATAACACAAGACGTCCCCTTGTTCCCCATATTCCCCTCGATTAAATCCAGCCTCCAAACTCTCTGATCGGTGAACTCTTGAGCGCTTTAAAGTGGTGTTGACGCGGCGTCCCAGTACCCCTGTCGACGGTACGCGAGCCTCGCCGCTGGAGGCTCCAGCGCTCCGCCGATCGGCTTGCGTCGTTCTCAACACTCCCCCCCCCCCCCAACCCACCCAAGAACTCCGCCACCGTCGTTTGTTCTTCCGCGAGACACTTGACGGCCGCGCTCTGCAGACAGCGCAGAGACGCCGGGACGGGGCGCCCATTGTGTTGCTTCCGTTCCACTCAGTCTCTGCTCCAAAACTGATGGCGACGTCTGCACCATTCGTGCGTAAAATCCGAGCCGACGCCGCCGACGCGGTGGTTCCCCGAGTCGCGTCGTGCATGGCTGCCAACCTGCGTCGTAATTTGCTCGGCGACCCGGACGCCCTGGGGGAGCGGAGGCACCGCCTCTTCCTCCCTACCCCCTCCCAACCCCTTCTCCTACCCCTTGCAAAACCCGCCGGCGCAGGCGCTTTATCTCACCTGGCGCTGCTTCGCAAAACAAACTGCTGTCGCCCCCCTCTGCTTAATAAACTGCGCCTACCGGGCCCGGCGCTCTAGGCTTCTACCTGTCGCGAGGGACGTGCGCGCACGTGGAATAAAGGGGAAGCTAAAACCCCTTGCGCGGACGATATTAACCCAGAAAACGTATGTAACTTCACTGTTATAAAGGGTAAATTGATATACGCACAGGTAAATGTCATGGAGAAGAATACAGACCATTACCAATTCTAATGGTGGAAGAAGGTAGAACAGCAGGTTGCTGCTAAGGAGCTTGGTAAGGTACAGTCATAACTGGCGGAATTGGCAGCACACCAACTGCTGGGATTGAAACCACGTTGGATAATGCCCCCATTACACCTTTGGGTCAAGATGGAGGCAGCAGCTGATGCAGACAGACTCAAAACTGGCAAAAACTGGAAATCTTTGGTATATCCACAATCACACACTAAAATAGTAAGTGAGGTAAATATAGGAAAGGTTGGGGAAATGCCAGCCGACTATATTATAACCCCATAATTCATCAACAAGCCTTTCAATATAACAGTTGGATGTAGGTAACAGTGGGAGGAAATTGTTCGACACCGTACGGGGGATATTGTCTGGATCTCTGACGGGTCAAAATCAGACCAAGGCGTTGGGGTCGGAGTATACGGGGTGCAGCTAAGACTGGAGGGCGTCATCTCTCTAGGGAAACTGGCCTCAGTATTCCAGGCCGAAATCACTGCCATCAGGACGTGTGTGGAGGAGAGTTTGCATAGGTGCTACAAAGACCGTAGCATCTATATCTATTCAGACAGCCAGGCAGCCATGATATCGCTGGCAGCTCCTGCAACAAGATCTAAAATTGTTGCAGAATGTCACAGGGTTCTGGTGGAGCTAGGGGAAAGCAATAGAGTATACCTATTGTGGGTCCCTGGCCACTCGGGGATCAGTGGCAACGAACATGCCGACAGATTAGTCAGGATGGGGGCAGAGACTCCATTTATTGGACCGGAATCTGACCTGAAATAAACAACCAAGGCAATGATCTAATTGGAGCTATGTAACTAGCTCAGAAGACAGCACGTAGAATATTGGACCAAAGTCTGTCAACAAAAACATGGCAAGGTAAAGATGCCAAAGCTATGTTTTAAAAGAAGCTCTGCAATCCTGGGCCTGAACGGGAGAGATATTAGACTCATGGTTGGATTGCTGACAGGCCATGGGAATTTCAAAAAACACCTACATACAATGGGAATAACAGAAGAGGACCCTAAATGTAGGATCTGTGATGACGGTGATGAAACTGCATCACATTTAATCTTCGAATGCATTGCATTGGAGAGTAAAAGGCACAGAACATTTGGGACAACCAGACCCGAAGAAATGATGTCTAATAAAGAACTGGTAATGGGACTCCTTGCACTGTTCAAGGGCATTGGTTGGCTTTTCTAGATATACAGTGAGCGATACCGCACAATAAACTTAGTTTCGGTGCGGGCAGTTGCGGGTTGGACCAAGACTGTTTTGGCTTCCCAGAGAAAATCAACCTGAGTAATTTAATTCTAAAAGGTACTGAATATTGTTCATTTTCATTGCTGATAAACACCAAGAACTTATGAATATGCATATGAACATTAAAAACAGTTAGTAACTGATTACACTTTTAAATGACTGTATCAAAATGAATCTGTTAAGAGACACTGGAAGCAGGACCCTCTCTTAACATAACGCTTGCGCAAACGGTGCTCTTCCCAAGACTTTTTCGAACAATTATTTGTTACAACGAAGAATGGAAATGTCATTTACCCTCAGAATCGCGACACATTTGCTAAACATCCAATGAATTCTGCAAGTAACAATACAAACGGCATTGTTACCGTAGCTGTTAAAAACATGATTTCCGAATTGAAAATAACGACTAATTGCTATAGCCAACCAATTTTTATATGATAAATACAGTCGTTAGAAAAAAAAAACCTCCTTTATAGAAGGCAATCTCATGAGAATGAAATTTGGGAATTTGGGTATAAGAAAAATTGTTTGCAATCCGTCTCGAATTCACTACCTTCGACGGCGCGGCGAGATGGCACTAACCACACGGCTATTCTTACTAGCTGGAATGATATTATTATTCAAGATCGGATCTTCTGAAGGCTTTTACAGTTGATGCGTCTTTAATTTATAGTTATAAGGTATTTGACCAAATATGACGGGTTTTACATGATTCTTCGTTGCGCCAGAAACAAATATGAAGGGCGCATGTTGTCTTAATGGAGGATTCGCCAATACACAAGGCGAGGTGAGCAGTATCTCCATTACTTTTGCTTCGTCACCAATCGTGCGTAACCGACAGAGCTCGAGTAGCCAGGTGCTGGCGTCTATACCAGCTCCAACGTCACTGTTAAAATCGGCGTTTCGCCTCGTCCTTCCCTGCCGCAGTAGTGCCCATATGCTGCCACCAGGTGTTAGAAGAGAATATGAACCTCAGCCGCGCATGCGCATTGCAACTCTGCGGCCATTGTCGCCTATATTAAACGGCCACGCTACGACATATATGCATTCTGTTTCGGCGACGCTAAGACGTTTCTCATGCGATACAAATACTTTGGATATGCATATAAAATGATCCGATAGAAGAACGAAACGAGGAGTGTTTAAAAACACTCTTTATTTTATATATTTATTTACATCCCTTTTTTTTTTCTCTCCATGCCAAGTAATTTTAAGGTGTTTCACTGAACCAATGAACACTTAGGACGCGCCGCTACTGCTAAAAAGGTGCAACACAAACACGTTGGCGTTTGAAGCAGATTCCAGTAGCCTCAAGTGGATGCATATACATTAATCGGAAACCTCCAAATGACGGGGATTATATTTGTCGGCGATGTGCAGCGACTGAAAGTGCCGTGGACTGAAAAAGCCATTGGAAGTCACCTGCATGAATATTGAGTCACCCTGTCTCCACGGGCTAGATCTACATCTGCCTGCACTGAAGAGCCAAAGAATCAGGTATATCCACGCGTATATAAAGACAGAGTTATGGGCGGCTACGTCTATATAAGGCAACAGGTGTTTGGCAGTAACAGGTGTTACTGCAGCCAGAATGGCAGGTTATCACGATTTAAGTGAAATTGAACATGATGTTACAGCACAATAGATGTGACATGGCGTCTCCGAAGCAGCGATAAGGTGGAGTTGTCACGTGCGAGCATTTCACTAGTGCTCCGTGAATATCGGAAAACCGATAGAACATAAATCTCTGACGTCACTGCTTCCGGAAAAGATCCTAGATCAGGCTAATTATACTTTCCGATTAAAGGGAACTTACCTACCGAGTGAATCTTTGTTGGATTATCTTTTTAGACAGTAAAACAGTGGTGTACCAGTTATCGGTATACACTGTTCTACCACTATCCCTGACCGGCCGCGGTGGCCGAGGGGGCTGAGGCGCTTCAGTCACGGTCTGCACGGCCACTACGGTCGGGGGTTCGAATCCCCCCTCGGGCATGGATATTTGTGCCGTCCTTAGCATAAGCTAGTTGTTAAGTAGTTTGTAAGTTTAGGGACTGATGACCCCGTAGTTAAGTCCCATCAGCTTAACAAACATTTGAACATTTGAACACTATCCCTGGCGCTTGTATGCCACGCCAGTTATGCTTCCCGGAGACATGACGTGCGCGGTATGTTGCCTGAGTGGCAGGCTGTATGGGACAAACAAAGTGAGGCGTTGCGGATATGAATGATGAAAGCATAAAAAAAATGTTCAAATGTTCGTAAATCTATCGGACCAAACTGCATGGTCTTCAGTCCGTAGCTTACAAACTACTTAAACCTAGGTAAACTAACCTAAGGACAAACATACACACACCCATGCCCCAGGGAGGACGAAAGCATCAACAGATCGTTTGCAAGAATACGCGTTTGAATATATGTTCCATAAGGACGAATTCTATGAGGGTACATTCAAATTATTTTCGCTGTGGGATGTCTCATTGTTTGTTGATTAATTTATAACAATAAACATATGACATAATAATTAACAGGAATGTATATAAACGTCTCTTCACGTCAAAGTAAAGCGCATTTTATTAATAATTTGTAATACAATTAAGTACCAGTCTGTATTCTGCTAACAAACATACAACAACTGTGAAACGAGTTATAACACGAGTTCCTGTAATGAGCTACATGCAGTCGTCCTCTGTTTCCTCAATGGGCGTGAGGTTAGCTGGCTGCTGAATTGCAAGAATCGCTGCAAAGTATATTGAACATGGTATTGGAACGTACAGCAGGAGATTAATACCTGCAAGTTCTGCAGGGGGCAGAGGCACAGGTGAAGCATAAAGACGAGTTATCGTATCCTTCGCCTGATTAAACTTGGACGGGTCATAACAGCTGCAATTTTCTTTATGATGTTTCATCACTGATTCGAGGCCCCAATCTTAACTTTAATGGATGTTGAACCCCCGTTCGTATTGTTTAGTGTACTAAAAAATAGCACAATCCTTGAGTTAGGCGCCTTGGAGCTGCATGTTTGTAGTATACTTCTGAAGGATGACATAGTCCAAAACAAAATCTTGTGTAGAACGACATATTGACCACAGCTGTTTATTTTTTCTCAATGCTACCGGTTTCGGCGAGTTTACCATTATCAGGCGTTAGCAGAGATTAGCGAATAGCTTAACATGTCGTAGCTATTAGCTAATCTCTGCTAACTCTTGATAATGGTAAATTGACCGAAACTGGTAGCGTTGAAAAAAAAAACAGCTATGGTCAATATGTCGTTCTGCAATTAAGTCAAAGCCGTTATGCCCCACCTGTTCACCTTTCTAAAAAAATCTTGTGATGTTGGTACTACCCATAATGGCATTTTCTGATGGCATTTCCTGGCGGCATTTTGTAATGAAGTACTCATAACGATCCCTGGTGTACCGGTCAATGGAGTACTGAGTTCGCCTTTCGTATCCGCTCTCCTGTGGCGGTTACCAACAGGCGAGTAACAGCAGGCAATAACTAAGTCTCTTAATAACGGTAGGCAATTTTGACAACAGATATAAAAGAACAATGGTTATTTAAAATCTCTCAAAATCCTCCAATAATGTATCACAGGTCTTTCAAAACAATTTGAGAGTTCTACACTCAGCATGAGCGAATCACAATTCAATACACTTATCCAAAGTCAGTGCCCTACTATCTCGGCAAACACACAACCCACACCAGTAGGTTCAAGCAAGATAAGAAGGTCTGAGAGATACTACACGCACAGGGCAGAATGACAAGGTAAAGCATCAATTAAAAGTAAATGTCTTAGAACTTACAACAGTCTACACATCTCCAAGACTTGCTGTCTGCACTGTTTACACTTTCAAGTCCTTCACAAGACACTGTAACCACATTGTGGAGCGAGCACCGCCACAGCTGACAGCTGAAGGGGCCGAAAAGAAAATGGTTTAGATTAAAATGTTCCCCTTAGATTCCTTGACAAGGGGAGGCCAGAACTATCGGGTAACGGAGTCTCGTATCTACCATATATAATCGGCAATGACCAGCCCACAGAGAGAGATCAACTAATACCAAATAACTGAAAAATTACAACTCGTCGTTGGCAGCAACAACGAAAAGAGGGAAATAGACCAAACTTTGATTTCCCACTACGCCGGAAGCGGCAACCAGGGCGCGCTGAAGGGCAAAACGCCACATAAATTTCACTCGTTGTACTTCATAATGGAGGGATTAAGAGTAACTCACTCCGCACAGACGAGGTATTTCAATAGCTAAAGGTAGCCGCGGTGGAGTAGCCGAGCGGTCTAAAGCACGTCGCTGCGGAGCGCGCGGTTGCTCGCCGTGGAGGTTAGAGTCCTCCCTGGGGCATGGTTGTGTGTGTCGGTCCGTAGGTTAGTTTACCTAGGTTTAAGTAGTTTGTTAGCTAGGGACTGATGACCACGCAGTTTGGTCCGATAGATTTGCAGACATTTGAACATTTTGAGTTAAAGGTAATGGTGATAACCAAGAGAAGTCCAACTTAACTTCGACACGCAGGAAACAAACGACGCCCGCTTAAACAGAAGGGACCGGCCTCGACGCCTGAGCGGACAGGGTACTCTGAGCACCGGCCCAAGCGTCACCGTCGACTGCTGCAGACCTACTCAGTTCTCGCCAGCCGCGGGAAGGCGGAAAACCAGGCGTGAACTAGCGTCACCACAGGACCGAAGAAACAAACAAGGGAAAAACGGCGCGGCCATTTCAAACAGGACAAGCCCCCGGCTCAGTGTATTACTAGCCAATCTGTATTTTATTCACCCATTACTCGCTCCACGCCTAATTGGCACATAATCAGACGAACGTTTCCCTTCCCCAGCCTTGAGAACAACCCGGGCTTGTGTTCCATCGACCACGATCTTCTTCCTTTCTTCACAATTAAACCACGTTTAGGAAATGACTAATACTTGCATGTCCCTTTCAAAGGTTCCGCTTGTGCTGGAATATTTTAGTGCCACCTGCAGCTATGGCTAGCATCTATACCCATTAAGACGCGACGTGAAGAATTTCATCTGGAAGGGGCCTTTACCAAGAGCGAGTGCTGTTCCATGCATCTGATATCGCCGATACCTGATATGGACTCTCAATATCACCACACGGAGCTACTCAACAGCTAGAGCCGGGAAATGTAAACGTCTGCCGCTGACGCCTTCGGCTGTAATTAACAGGGTAGCACACGGTTGTCGGGGCAACAGTAAACAGTGAACGTCTTTCAGCGATCGGCGTCTCACGTTGCGTCAAAACAAAGGCAGGTAAGTGTGCCGGAGAGGGCAACTCTGCGCTGTCAGGGGCCGATTATTCCGCACACACATTCACCCCTTCCCCAGCCCTTCAACTGTGATCTCTCTCGAATCTCGCAGATTTTCTTCCAGCGAGGCGTAATCTGACATAGTTGCTGGTAGAACATCCGGGTTATAAGGCCGTGGTCCATAAAACTTTCCAGTTTTATCTAACGTTTCGTCCAGAGTTGCGCCGGACATCTTCAGAGGTCTTCTTACTTGCGTTGAGTCTTGCCGACTGATGAGTCGGGTGTCTGAGAGCGCCATACATACATGAAAAGTGGGCGTGGTCAAGCTGTCACGTTATCAGCAGAGATAGTCCTTGTCAAAGATAAAACATCACTATCGATTTCAATCGGTCAGAGATAAAACCTGTCGATCTTTCAAAGCTACTGCACATATGTCGTAGCAACATATGGACAATAGCTTTGAAGATGTCCGGCGTAGCTCTGGACGAAACATTAGGTGAAACTGGAAAGTTTTATGGACCACGGCCTTATAACCCGGAGGTTCTACCAGCAACTATGACATCCGGTCGTGAAAGCCTTCATTGCATGGTAATCTGACATGTTGATCTCAAATTACCAAGTGCTAATATTTCTGGAATCTCGGATATTTCAGAGCAGTGAAGTCAGTGGCGAAGTTGAAAATGTGTGCTCGACTGGGAAGCCGAACTCGGATGTTTCGCATTTGGCCATCGGCCGCCTTAACCATTAATGAGCAGCTCTCTTAAACCGCTGATGATGCTAACGTTTATCTACATCTACATGGATACTCTGCAAATCAGACTGAAGTGGAAGGCAGTAGGTTCATCGAACCACTTTTATGATACTTCTCTATAGTTCCACTTTCTAATAGCTCGCGGGGAAAAAAGAACACCTATATCTCTCTTTTTGCTATCTGATTTCTCTTAATTTATTGTGATGGTCATATCTCCCTATGTAGGTGGGTGCAAACAATATATTTTCGCATTCTGAAGAGAAAGTTGGTGATAGAAATTTCGCAAAAAAGTTTTCGCAGCAACAAATAACGCCTCTCGCTTTAAGACAATAAAGGTGAAGCATTGAATTAAAAAAAAAATGTGATGCGGCTGGGAATCGAACCCACACCACCATGTTTACTAGGCAGACGTCTTACCACTAAACCACCGCACCACTAGCAAATAGGGCGCATCGGAATAAAGTACGACTTCCCTCCAAGTCACAAAAACTAATTCAGCTTCTGTGTTCCACGAAATATTGTCACAACTGCCAAGGCTCTCCATGCAGCGGGATAGCAGCTCGGCAACTGATATATTGGAACATTCCTGCCTTTAGTCTTATGCTAAGGTTATACAAATATCATTGTAATTATTCCTCTCTTTTAATAATTTCCACCCCAACTGGTGTATCATTTCCGTGATAGTCTCTCTCCTATATCTCGATGATACAACACGTGCTAACCTTCTCTGAATTTAGTTGAAATTACGGCTTCTAGGTTTGGCTGATTCATCGTGTAACCGTCTTATTTCTGACAGGAATCCATTCGCACAACTGTTGCGACATTCCACAAGCACGCAATTTGATTAGAAGACGCTTGTGAGATACAGTATCAGAAGCCTTTCAGAAATCTAGAAATACAGGTTCTATTTGACATCCCATATAGCACTAATCATATAATATGAGTAAAGGTCTAGCTATCTTTCGCAAGACCGATACTTTCTGAATCTGCGTTGACTATGGGACAATAAGTTGTTCTCTTCGAGGTAGTTCATAATACCTGAGGAGTGTATATGTTCTAAAATGCTGCTGCAAATCGACGTCAGTGATATAGGCTTGTGATTTTGTGGATCACTCCTATTGCCTTACTTGAATATTGGAGTGATCTGTTCAACTTTCTAGTCTTTGGGTACGCAAAGTTTGCTAAGCGAGCGGATGTATATGGCAGGCATGGGGCTATTACATCAGCCTGCTCTGAAAGGATCCTAATTGATATACAGTTTGGACCGGTAGACTTACTTTTGTTAAGTGATTCAAGTTATTTTAACACTCCAGCGATATTAACTTCTAAATTACGTATGGTGGAAGCTGTTCTTGATAGGAATTCTGGAGTATTTGCTTCGTCTTCTCTAGTGAAGGAATTTCTTAAAGATGTGTTAATTCTGCTTTAGCAGGACTGTCATCAGTAGCATCACCTTTTATATCGTGTAATGTGAGGCATTGTTTGTGTTTTGCGCTAGTATACTTTACATAAGACTATAATTTCTTGAGATTTTCTACCAAGTTACTTGACACCTGTTTCACTAACTAGTTTATTGTCTCACACTTTATACTGACAGTTTTAAATTGACAGTAATTATTCTCCGACCGTTCCACCGTTCTTTTTGTACACAATCCTTTTACTCTAATCTTTTACAGTGATAATTACAAAAAGTCTTCATTTCGATACCTAAAAGTTCAATCTAAAAACTTTCAGTCAGATGGTCGAGGTTCTGGCGAAAATATTTCTTACAAGCCCTTTATGTCTGGGACAAAGTTCGCAATCTGTACATGAACTAGCTTTGTGAAAATTTCTGGGGTCAGATATCAAGTTATGGCGTTAACAAAATTTATCTGTATTGAACCCGATTCTTTGCATGCAAAATTTGCAAAACATTCTAAGATATCTTTAATTAATGGTATAAATACGTATCTTAACAGTTTCCGTGTTCAGTGTGGCTCATAACATGGCCAGTTAAGTACATTGAAAATTTACACAGAAAATGCATTACTTCAGACATGACGGGATGAGTCCGTTAGTTGCATTTAAATTAGCAGAAAGATTTGCAGAGACAGATTTAATTTAGCAGTAAAGAGATGGTACAGTAGAAGGTCGCGGTACTCTTAGAAGGAAATTTTCAATGAAATTTCTAGAATACAGTAACAAATGTAACAACATTACTACCTAAGATACACAATAGTCAGCGGAAGTCTCGGCTTTTGCGCACTCAACAATGGGTTCATCTATCGCGGCCTCACACTACTCTTGCTTGCTGTCACCGCATCATCAAATGAGTGTACTGTCTGGTCATGTTTACTAGCTTGCAATCTTGATCTTGTTTGCCCACTAATATTTAAGTGAATGGATAGGGATTTAGTCGGAATATCTACATGCTGACATTTTCAATTTATTTCTGTGTGAATGGTGTTGGCATGTTTGTGATTATATAGGTAAAAGTCTCCTCTCAGGGGCGTCGGTGTCATTCTTTTTTCGTTCTCTTCTAGCTGCGAGTCGATTCACAAGATTCTTGAAATGCTAGAAATTTATAACTACAGGGTTAAGGTGTTTTAGCATCCGTGCCGTATAAAGTACGTGTAACTTGACTTTGTGTGTGAAAAAGGCTAATCTTTTTCTGTCCAGAGTGTGGCATCTACATACATTTCAATAGAATGAGAAGGAGTAAATGCTTTTCCTTGGAAAAACATTTCTTAAAATAACCGTCCCTTACACTGGTTAACTAAAATAATGGAAAAATTATCCTTTACAAGGGCAAGAATTGCGACTCCTTCACAAAAACAGTAATAACAGCAAAATAGAGCTACTCCCTCGAAATCTTTTTATTGTACCTTTACAGATTTGCTAAGCAAGTACCTCTGAGTATTGAATAGAAAAAAAAATCATTCGTTTTCCTGACTAAGGCAGTTCTTTCATTTGTGAGTAAGATACGCTTGCTTATGTGTGAATACTTTACCTTTCAGTAAAGCGAAGGTGTCTACAACTACGGTTACAACTTGCTGCAGCTATTCTGACACTTATATGTGTGTATTTGCGTGGAAGGGTGTTCTCGAAATGCTCATCTCCACGTATCATCATTCATTCAATTATTCAAGTCATTCATTTACTAATTAATATACCTTAATACTAAGTTTCGAGTGGGATTCATCAAGTATTTATTATATGTGGGCAATGCATTGTACGCTTCTGACCTCACCATATGTATATATGTGAATTCCTTACACAATTGTTTATCAATAACATTGTAAAATATAATTGTTAAGTGTTTCATTCATTCACTTATTATCATAATATGACTGATATGATATTTACATCCTTGCACCTCGCTCACATATTTAACATTGGCAAGAGCAGCAAAAAGTGTTCACATGTTTGTGAATCTGTGGGATGCAACTGCTTCGATATTAGTCCCTAGTTTACAAACTACTTAAACTAAGGTAAATTAACCTAAGGACAACGCATACACCTATGACCCAAGGAGGACTCGAACCCCCGACGGCAAACGGCAGCGCACACTGCAGCACCGCGCCTCAGTGCGCACGGCTAATCCGCCATGGTAGGCAAGAGCAGCAGTGAGTTGATAAATATGGTCAGCAGGGAAAATAGGCGTTCAATATAAGGCAAGATTATGCACTATCTGCTCAAATAGATCAAGGTATTGAATCCATTGTGTATGTTTTTGGGAGCATAAGTTTGAATGGACCGGTTAAGCTCTCGGAACAGTCTTTCCATTGGATTGGGAGACGGACTGAAGCGGAATATATGAATGTGCCGCACACAGTTGGATAGAATAAAACACAACTCTTCGAATTTCGACTACAGGCATTACTAGTCTGCCACAGGTAGAGGTCCGACATTTGCCTTTGGGACAAAAAAAAAAAATAAATAAATAATAATAAATAAATAAAAAAAAAAGGAATGTAGGTGCCGCGTACTGTGATTTGGAGGGCCGAATAACCTCTTGTTGCAACATTTTGTCGATGTATTGGCGCAATTCCTAAATAAGCGATGGCAACAATCCGTAAGGCCCCTTCTTCAAAAGCACAGAAGACACCTTTTGTATCCCATCCTCGTTGGTACTTTTGTGTCTCGTTGCCGCCGGTTATCCTGGGTGTCGGTGGCCGAATAGAGAGAGAGAGACCGACACAGGTAAATAGGATGCATGCGTGTGCGGGTACAGAGTCTGAGGTGCCAGACAGTGGGACAGCAGAAACTAGAAACACTAAGCTAGATTACTACAAGATATGTATTTCGTATCAATATGATAATACTTAACTTTTACAAGTTTCATGACTGCAGAATGCTGATACATAGTTTAACTAGGCAGAGGCCTGCCTACTGATGAGTCCCAGTACCTGTCCTAATTCCAAGTGACCGATGACGTTCAGAGGTGGCCAAGACCGGAGTTGCAGCAGAGGGCGCTCGTGGCTGACGTCGTAAGAACGCCGCGGCGGCGAAATTACGTGGCACGTACTTAAGACTTGTGCGACACCACAACACCAACTCCATTCAATATTCGACTACATTCGTAATTCCGAATCCTCCCGGAAACATATCTGGGAATTCATCACACATGGCTCTAATCTTGTCTCTCGTAAACGCATGAAGATGACTTAACTGTTGATGGAGGGAGTGAGATTGTTCCGTACCCTTTCACTCAGTATCATACCCCTCTAAAGCAGCACTAACCAGACCTTTCTCCACCCTGTGATTTGAACTTTAAATAAAACCGCTGTTCCGCCCAGTACGGGATCGGTCCGGCTTTACCGATGAAATCCACCTCTGAAATACAGTCGGTAGCCCACTCTTCTACTATCCTAACATCAGCTAAAAACCACCTGTGAAAATCGTGGCACGTATTTTCCACTTCACACCCAGATCCGACCCTCCTGCAGTAAGATATTCTCGTTTGTCGCTCGCTAATTTTCCCCATTTACATATTGATTTATGCTTGACAAATTATTGATATCAATAGCGGAGATAGCACTGCGTCAATCGATTACCACAAAGACAGGCTCGTTATTGATAGCCGCACACACAAACGGCAAGAGGCGTCCCTGATTCCCTAATCCCACAAATTAAACTCTCAGGGTTCTTCCTTAATTGTCATAGCAGTTCAGTATCTGGAGGGTCTTGGTGCACTCCCGCTTTACACGTCCATGTTTTCTAGAACTCCAGCTAGTTATTCTATCCCTTTTGTTGCCCGTCTGCCCCAAAGAATGATTACCCTTAGTGTATTTTTCAAAGAACACTTTTTGGTCTCCACCATCTTTCCTCCGTGAGTCTACTAACTCAGCAGCTTGAACGTGCCTCAACAATTGTTTCAATTGTTCAAAACTTTGTTAAGCTTAAGGGACTTAACTGCGGGGTCATCAGTTCCTAAACGTACAAACTACTTATGAACTACCTTATACTAAAGACGACACAAATATCCATGCCCGAGGGGGGGATTCGAACCCCCGACGGGGAGCGGCCTCGCGCATCGTAGCATAGCGCCTCAATTAGCTTGGCCGTTCCGTCGCGGCTGTTCTAATTGAACGAAGGTTGTGGGGATAGGTTTGAATATAGCCCTTTATCTAGTTTCCAAATTTAATCCACTCGAAATATGGCTTACTACTAGCCCCTCTGGAAACCCCAGTTCAAAGGCCACTACCCATCGTTTAATATGTTCCACATAATCCGCGACGGTTTCCACAGCACCTTGTTCACGCACATATTGTTGACCCGTAAATTCCTGCAATGCGCTCGGTGGAATTATCCCACAAATTCTCCTGCTTGTTTCCATGCACTCTCGCGTTGTATAGCTTATAGTATTTCCTCCCGCAATGCACCCCTACATTAACGGCTATTAATTTGTAGGCGGTAGGGAGAATACAGAAATTTAATATAAGAAAAGTTGGCGAATGGCGAGTGAACTTTGACGCAGAAGTTGAACATGAAAGCGGTGCTTTGTTGAAAGCAGGCGTATGACTTAAAGTAGAGCAAGCCCAGCACATTTATGATTTCAGCAAGTAAAGTGGAGCGCCCCAGCCAGCTTCGGGTGACGCAACTGGCTTGGAAAGGATGCCGTACTGCGTAATAGCTAAACAACTGTATTGCTTAAAAGAAAAAGTCACTGGGGCGTACATGATCGGAAGTAGGAAACCGGCCATGTGAAACACAGGCAGTCGGGATCAACCTCGTCGTATAAATACAAGTGTAAAACGTAAATTTATCCATGTTATGTGGATTGTTCTGAGGTCTGCGACTGTATTCTAAACTTTCTTGAAATAATTTATACTGCAGCAGTCACTTTTTACTAATGATGTAGATCTGATTGAATAATTCTTTAAAATACAGCAACATCTGTTTCAACACATGCTATCTACATATGCCCTTTTTATGGCATATTCACTGTAAATACTGTCGTAGGTAGGTTATCTTAGCTTTTAATGATCTTTGTACAGTGTAAACATCTAACACAAAATTCCTACATGTGGTGTATATGTAACTGTGTTCTTGTGTTGTGTGTGTCAGACAACAAGATTATCAACATAACTGTAAGTACGAGTAAATACAACACTACAATATGTTAATGTTAGTATAGCTTATGGGACTTACCTACGGGGTCAGCAGTCCCTAAACATACAACTACTTATGAACTAACTAATACTAAGGACGGCACAAATATCCATGTCCGAGGGGGGATTCGAACCCCCGACCGTAGTGGCCGTGCAGACCGTCACTGGAGCGCCTCAGTCCCCTCGGCCATCGCGGGTGGCAAACAGCACTACAATAATCCAGAAGCTATAATCATGAAACATAATACTAAATTAGGTACTCTTCCTTAACAGATTAAAATGTCCAACCATATCCTCACTGGCACCCACAACACAAAACATAATAAAACAATATTGAACAAGTATCTGTAAAATGCACCCGATGATGGCAGCTTGCTGTCGAAACACGTCGTACTAATAAAAGTATTAGTAAAAAGTGACTGCTGCAGTATAAATTATTTCAAAAAGTAAATACAAGTGGAAAAGACAAGTTCGGCAGTCAGCCTCTGCTGGGCAGTCGCCTGCGTCTCAGACTGTGCTACTCGTCGACAACTGTTGTTATTGTCGTTAATCGTAAAACTTAGTCAGTCGCAGGCTGGAAGCACTTTGACACAGCGCGGCCAGAAGCCGATCGTTACAGTCAACATGGCATCTTCGATGGGAGATGCAGCCTGCGGAATAGCGGCAGAACAGCCTGGGGCAGCGGGCAGTGGTGTCCAGACCTCGACAGCGACACAGCGGTTCATCGAACCATGTCGTGGTAGGGCTGCAGTAATAGGCGAGTTACCCAGGGGTGTGGTATGGACGAATGGACGCGGCCATACCTAAAGCGCTCCTGTGACCGTCTGGAGGCGAAGCAGCAGCAGTGGGCAAAGGAGGAAGCGGGAGGTCCGGGGTTCAGGCGTGCCCCACGGGAGTGTGATAAGATCGCTATTATTTTCTATCTATATAAATGATCTGATGGACAGAGTAACTTGTAATTTGCGGCTGTTTGCTGATGATGCTGTGGTGTATGGGAGGGTGTCGTCTTTAACTGACTGTAATGGCATACAGGATGACTTAGACAAAATTTCTAGTTGGTACGAAGAATGGCAGCTAGCTCTCAATGTAGAAAAATGTAAGGTGATGCGCATGCGTAGAAAAAACAATCCCATAATGTTCGAATACAGCATTGGTAGTGAGCTTCTTGATGCTGTCGCGTCGTTCAAATATCCAGGCGTAACATTGCAGAGCGATATGAAATGGAACGAGCATGTAAGGACAGTTGTGAGTAAGGCGGACAGCCGACTTCGGTTTATTGGTAGAATTTTGGGAAGATGTACTTTACCTCTAATGGAGACCGCGTATAAAACGCTTGTACGAACACGTCTTGAGTATTGCTCAAGTGTTTGGGATCCGCAGCAGATAAGTTTAAAGGAAGACATACAGGCAGTTCAGAAACGAGCAGCTAGGTTTGTTACCGGTAGGTTCGACCAATGCGCGAGTGTCACGGAAATGCTCCGGCAACTCAATTGGGAATCGCTGGAGGAGAGACGACGTTCTCTTCGTGAATTTCTGTTGAGGAAATTTAGAGGACCGGAATTTGAAGCTGAGTGTAGTCTTGCTGCCGCCTACTTACATTTCGCGTAAAGATCACAAAGACAAGATAAGAGAAATTAGAGCTCGTACGGAGGCATATAGGTTTTTTTTTTTTTTCCTCGTTCAATTTGGGAGTGGAATAGGAGTGCCTAGTAGTGGTACAGTGTACCATCCGCCACGCACCTTACGATGAATTGCGGAGTATGTATGTAGATGTAGAACACCCGGGCCGAACCCAGCGTTGTACGACCATCGTCGGTCGCGGTACAGGCAGCATCGAGAAGCCTGCATGACAGCGGTGGCGCGAGGAAGCGAAAAGACGGCAGCGGTTCATACTACATGATTTCGCCCGTACGGCAAAAAACCGTACGGTCAGTAACGCTGCAGTCGCCTGATAAAGTGCACGAGAGGTTCCACACTGTACGGTCACAACACGGGCACGATTTTTAGCCGCGTTGCAGCCGTCCAGTGCCACAGCAGCCACACGGGAGCCTCACGGGCCCGTACCGTGTTCTAGGCTAAGCGGCCTACGTGACCAAGTTAGTGCTTTCACACTGCACGATTTCAGTCGTACGGGAGCTGTCCCCAGTGTTGTTTCTACTGCGTTCAGTTTGAGTTCTTCGGTGTTTTCAATTTGTGAGTGTTAGCTTATTTTAACATTATGGAAGGAACTGGCACTGAACTTTTGATATCGCTAGTTGAATCGAAACCTGTGTTATGGGAGAAACTTTAGTTCTTTATAAGGATAGAAACGCAACAAGGAAAGCCTGGGAAGAGGTATGTTCAGCACTCAACCCAGATTTTAAGAGCAATAGTCATACAGACAAATATGCGTTTGGTAAGTACTACCTGTTAAGCAAAGTAAATACTTATTCGTAAATACTTTTTATTACAGTTGAATAACATTTTACTTTTCCTTACAACACATTACGGCTGCATGACATTGGTCTCGCAATATTTTACCATGTAATCGTTAGTTCCTTCTTACTTCTCGATAGTTCCATAAAAAAAAGTTAGTTACTTCCGTAAATTTTGTTAAGAAAATAATTAAAAACATGGGGTATTTATTCTCTTAATATAAGGTTGTCGAGGTATAACAAAATAAATGAAATATTATTGAAAGTTTAAAAAAGCAATTTATTTCACGGAGGCTACATAACACATATTTTCTATCCGCGTAAGGGACATTTCATACAATATTATGTCAAATAAAATCTTCAGTTTCCCATGCAACTCATTGAAGGAGCCAACTGTCGTGTCGCACAAGTATGAAATGCGCACCACATACTTTCGCCGCGCGCCGCCATGCACGCACGGCGCGGTGTTTGTACGACGTCAGCCACGAGCGCCCTCTGCTGCAACTCCGCTCGTGGCCACGACTGCTGCATCGTTCACTTGGGAATCAGATAGGCACCTGTTAAGACTTGGCTATCGGATAGGCACTAGGAATCATCAGTAAGCAGGCTTCTATCTAATCTATGTATCAGCATTCTGCAGTCAAGAACTATGTAAAAGTTAAGTATTACTAAGTCTCTATGAAATATATATCTCGTTCTAATTTACTCTAGTGTTTCTAGTTTCTGCTGTCCCACTGGCTGGTCACCTCCGTACCTGCACACGCGTGCATCCTTTATTCCTGTGTCGGTGTCTTTCAACTCGGCCACCGACACCCAAGACAACCGGCGAAAACGAGACACAAATGTGGTGACGAGGCTGGGACACAACAGTGGCGACGACGATGGGATACAACAGTGGCGACGAGGATGGGATACAACAGTGGCGACGAGGATGGGATTAAAAAGTGGCGACGAGGATGGGACACAAAACCAACTGACATACGAAAGTAGTTAAAAAACTTTGTTTTCCTCGGGTCTGCAAATAATGTGTAGAATGCTCCGACTACCTCACGTCTCAGATTAATTGGATGAACCCAGTGAAGAAGATTGCGCCTTCGTCTTCTCAGACGCTGATACAGTATCCACAACGCAATGACTTGTTCACGATCCGTAACTGCATCAGACCACACTTTCAAGTGAATTAATGTTCTTGTGTGGAAAATCACCTACGATTTAAACCCGTACGTTTTTTTTCCCGCAAGGGCGAAATCGTGTAATCATCCCGATTTAAATACGTACGGTTTCTTCCCGTAAGGGCGAAATCGTGTAGTGTGAAATCAGCCTGAGGCAGCAGCGGCGTTGGTGAGAGGGCCGCGTCAGCCACTTTGGGACTCGTGGCATCAGCTGGACGCCTACTCAGCGCGATACGACGTACAGGCTCACTCCACTCGCCTCCGGCTGTATTGTAAGCACGAGTGTCAATAAATGTTTAGTTCCACTGGACCACTGTTTTATTGTCGCCCCATCTCCCGAGTTGAGTACTGAGCTCACAGCCCACAGGGAAGGAAACTAGGAGTCGCTATCCCGATATAGACAAAGTCCTCGATAAAACACTCGTCACTGGATGTCTGATGATCTACACACAATAGAGCATGCTCCATTTGGTGTCAAAAGCATCAAATACACACCAAACTCTTTCACAAATCTAAACGCATCTACATCATTTAATGTTGTTGTAGGATGTTTAAAGCGGACTAAACTGCTGGGTTATTAGTCTCCTGTTCCCAGCGAAGAGATCACACCTATAAAACCGATCAATTTATAATGTAGCACTCTACACTTAGTACACACCTTGGACAGAGAGTTAGTCGATGTTAAAATGACAAGTAAAACGGAAGGCACGTTGATTGTTAACGAAATAGGCAAAAAAACTAAAATATTACAACAGAAGAGTGTGACCGGCTGATCACGAGTATAATACTAGATGCGCCAGCCATTCTGCACGCACTTAAAATCTCCAGTTAAGAACCACACACTAAATTAAACGGTAAAAGCCAGCGGCGCGAATAACACCTAAAACACGATCAGCCATCGAGGCATCGTCAGCTAAAATTGATGGAAGTGCAGTTCGAAGATTAAAGGAGTGTCTCAAAGCAACTAAAAGCGCACAATCCATTAAAATGTGGACCACTGTCAGCATAGTACCACAATGGCACTTTGGTGGGTCCTCTTGGCGAAGGAGGAGCCATGGGTTAAACACGTATGGCCAATACGCTGTCGACAAAGAGCAACAGATTTCCGACGAGAGGCCCTCACATCATTTATTAATGCATTACCCTCGCGATCTGCTGAAACTCTACGGTATAGTTCAAAAATTCTGCTATACTATCTAAAGAATTCAGTGACAACCGGCAAGACGCATCTAAAATTTCCTGTAATGGGTTCCGTAACTTCGATAACAGTATCAGGAAGCGGCCGCCCCGACTCGGCGTGTTTACTTCGTTGTTCAACATCACTATTGATTTCACTAGTATCTCCACTACGTGCCAATAACCAATCCAAAATCAACTTATTGTAGGATATTAACTGCTGCGACCTCTCCTTGTCCACACCCCGTAAATCATTCATTGTATCAAGATAATGATGGAGATTAGCCTGTAGTCTACGCACGTGACTAGGCGTCGGTGACTTTTTTCCTTGCACGACTTCCAACTTTTCCTCTAACGCAGCAGCAATAGCGACAGCGGCCAAACTTACCTCATTGAATTCAGTGATCTTATGTATCGGCAGGTGACTACTCTTGCGAAGTTTTTCCATTAATTCGCGTACCGTACCTTTAGGTTCTACTTCACGTCTTTTTATTTGTATTTAAGTTCCGTGAACCTCAGATAAGCCAGATTCTTTACATCACGGTCATCCTGAAAAGTATTAGTATCAACGAACAATTTACGTAACTGCCTAATTACCAACAACAATTAATTTATGTTGATACGGTACTTATAAATGAGAGCAATTTTATTTGAGCAGAGGCATCATAATATCTAGGAATATTTGATTTTTGCATGCCAAGTACCATCATAAATTAAAAACTTCTGTCCTGCTTAATAACTTCCCATTCGTTAAATTTGTATTCAGATAGCTAGATTTCACCTTTCCCGTCTTATACATCGGCTTTCTATGTCACTCCCTACCCACAATCCCTTAGTTAGTCTGTACAAGTCTGCGGAGCAGCACACCACGCCCGCCCACCGCCCGTGAGCGCAACTGTTAACATGGGCTTGTCTTGTATCACCAGAGACCACCGCTTCTATTAAGGTAATCTTAAAAATCGGATTTATGTTTCTCACATCTTTACCAAGTATGTTCCAACTGTAATTCGTTGTTACCCAGTCATTTGTAGGGCGACAAGGAAATCCAAAAATTGCAGAAAAATAGAAACACCGCAATACAATTTACGGTGTCACACCACGGAGAGAGCATTGTAAGGTTTGTTTACCGTTTATATTTTCTTCTGAACACAAAATAAGCCCACGTACAATTATACCCGTTTATAACTCCGCCTTGTAATTTTGTGTAAATTCTGTCACGCAGATAATCTGAAGATGCCCTGCTAAAGGGCGAAACGCGTCATTAATTAATAAAATAATTTGCAATCAAGACGGTTTTTTACTGAAGGAATATTTATTCTCACTGATTGCTGTACATCATGGACTGGAAATCATTAAAAAAGAAACATTCCCCACGGTAATCTAGCGGCTTCTCTATACATATACCCAAAATTGTGAACGTAACTAAATATTCTTAACAATAGCTACCCACAGGTCATAAATTAAATTAGCAAACAAATATTACGGTTCTAGCAAGGTTCTACAAAGACATCACAAAGCCGGACATTGTCATAATTATAGCTCACCAACATTTGGTCCTATGACAGGTCCGATCAAATACATAAATACGAAATCAGCATCTGCATAGGCACAGCAGAATGTTAACATAATAGCAGGAATCACTGAGCACGCTCGTTACCCTGAGAAACTAGAAATGAGTAATCATACGCCACAACTTCCACTGTGGCAATCACGTTTGGAAGCTTCCTTCCCGTTGTATGTCCAAAATTCCCCGGCCACCACAACGGTATCCCTTCGGCCTGACTCGTCAGCTGTCATCCAGTGCGCTGCCACTCGTCAGCCTGGAACAGCAGCAGCGTCGGCAGCATGTCAGTCACTGCCACCTGATCCGAAATATCGCAGAGCAGCACCGGTGTCCGTCTGACTGCCTGGGCTGTCTCCGTCTCTGCCACTGGCCTTGTTCCACCACTCGATCAGCGAGGCTACTCTCTGGTGCACAACTGACACAGCCGGCCGCTATCGTATCGATAGTTTCCGGAAATGTGCCGATCACGTCACTTTGTCTGCGTTTGTGACAGGTGTAGCCTGTGCCCTATCAGGTATGCTGTTACGTGCACTATGCAATTCAGATATTTGCGCATTAACAACAGGTTGCCAATTTGGCTTCTCCACTCTTAACACAGATTTTACTGAGCGTATTTTATCTTGTAATGATTTTACTACTTCACTGTGCCGTTCCTAGCTACTGATGCAACTAAGTGATCAAACTCATGTGTATCGCTGTCGTATCTGTTGCTGTTCTGTTTGCATGAACTATTGTAATTTTCTTTTTATAATTTACAAACCCCGAGACCGTTTTGCGCCTCGAAAATGTTAAAGACGTTAAAGTTAAAGGTAAAGCATTGAATTAAAATTTGTGATGCTGCCGGGAATCGAACCGAGACCTCACTAGACAGACGTCTTAATTACTAGACTACCGCAACACTAGCGATTATGGCGCCTCGGAATAATGTAAGTACGACTTCCCTCCACGTCACAAATTCTAATTCAGCTTCAGCGTTCCATCAATTATTGTCACAACTGCCAAGACTCTCCGGAACAGCACCTCAGCATTGGACTCACTGAAACATTCCTGCTATTCCGACGCATGGGGAGCCTTGGCAATATGTCATCGAACACAGAATCTGAATAAAAGTTTGTGACGTGAGATCGTACTAATTATATTCCAAGGCACCTTTACGAAGTGGCTCGGTAGTCTAGTGGTTTGCTGAGTGGTTAAGACGTCTACCTATTGAGCATCGACGTCCGGGTTCGATTCCCATAGCATCACACATTTGAATTCAATGCCTCGCCTTCAACTTTAATGTCTCATATTTTGATTTGACTTTCGCTGACACTTTCACTCACGTGACTGGATAGCTGTCTAACGCTTATTTGCAATCCGTGTTTGTCAATGGGTAATTTTTGCAGTCTTTGGCCAATTTATCTACAGTGATTGACAATATGTTTACCATTTCTTTGGTACGGTTAACATCTGAAGATTCTGTCGTAATGTTCGTTCATCGTTTCGATAACATGAACGGCGACTGTCTGCTCGGCTGTATGAAAATGTACATTTAATTTTTCATAAAGTTTTTATACAAGAGATTCTAGTTACTTTGACACCTCATAAGTGATGTACACACTCAGATTACTTTGTTTCACTTCGAGTTTGGAGATTCCATCTTCAAACTTGTCCTTTTATATTATCTTAGGAATTAAATTGTCTTGCCTGTCCTCAAATGCAGCCAGTCGTTCATTCAAACTGTAAGAAGCATTATGGTTCTGTTTTTTCTAGATTTATAAATTTTTGCTCCAGTTGCTCAAAATTCTGATTAAAGTGTTCGAAATCCTGATTTATATTTTCGGAGGCGTGTTCGTTTTGATGTTCCATCTTTTCAAATTTTTGCTATAATTGTCCGAAATTTTGCTTTAAATTTTAGAAGCATGTTTGTTTTGCTGTTCTAAATGTGTAAATTTCTGATCCAATCATCGGATATATGTTTATTCTGACTTTATAATTTATGGTTAATTTCGGATATTTTCTGAGTGAGTGTTTTTCTTGTCAAATGATTAATCTCGTGAGTTTTTTCAGCAAGAGTTCTATTAAGCCGATTAATTTCCTGTGTCACTTGTTCTCTTTGAGACAATATAAGTATTTCGATTCAACTGAACCAATCTGGAATTAGGCTAGACGTGGACCCACTAGGGCTAGCCACGGTTTCAGAAATCTTTACAATGTCTACATCACCTACATTTTGCGGAATATTTTCAATTTCCAGAGATTCCGAATCTAAATATTGTACTGATCCGGTATTGTCTGACTGATCGTTATTATTGTTAGGATACATTATGGTGGTCATTCTTCTAATTTTCATCGTGTTATCGAAAATTAAATACTTTTATGTCATATATGAAATATTAAAACGAAAATAAAAATATTAATTTCTGTAACTAATTTTATCGAGTGCAGCAGCGACAAACGAGAGACGCTGTGCGGGCAATAATGAAATCGCGGCCCTGTTAACGGGCACGCAGTAATCACTCTCCAAATTTCTTTTTCGCCTAATGAAATGATAATTAAGGCTGAAATCACTGGAAATGATGTTAAAATCGGTACTGAATCTAGCGATAGACTACTAGAAGAACTGAAAGAATACGGAAAGCAAAGAATGAAATGGTCTGGCCTTGCCTTAATTGTTGACGTTTTGATGATGCAGTTGTGAAGATTTTTCGTCTTTCTGGAAATTTTTAGTCATTTATAATTTCTTTCCTCATTTTAAAATACAATGGTTTGTGAATTAAAATGCTCGTCCAGGATGTTCAGATGACATAAAAAAGAAGAAGAAGAAGAAGAAGAAAATGCTATTAGTACATGGCAATGGCATCAGATAAAATACTTCAATTTGTACCTCAAAATTAAAACTACTATTGAATTTTTTATCTGATTATTTCAGTCCAACTTCCTATAATGTAACTGCCATGGGGGTTGAGTTTATAGAAATGTTTAACTTTCAGGTCAGAATTAATTTAGTAAGTAATTCGCAAGTCAAGAATTGGCTCAAAATGATCAAAATTTAGTAACTAATACTCTCAGAAGTCAGAATTTCAGAATAAACGGTGGAACAATTTTAATTATTTAAATAATTTGGAAGATAGAACGGTAGATGTTGGCGGCCGTTACACTATAAAAAGAGACGTATTTTACCTTTTTAAACATACATCAGATCACTCTATTGGTTGCTGTAATAAAAATTCATGTTCATTAAGGTAGAAACATCATCGTGATGAAGTTTCGACTCGTTACGTGATTTGTTCATGCAGCGGATCGTGCTTTAAATTTTACTTCAGTGTCGAAAAGGACTTGCGGCAAAAATCATTTGCGGATAATTATCGGACATCGAAATTTATTTTTACAACATGATACACGATTGTAGTTTGTAAAAGTCGGTTAATTTTGCAGGGGAAGGATATGGTTTCAAAATTAATAAAACTTGCAACAATCACTGCACGAAATCTCGACAGCCTTAATGGTGTCCAAACCCACAATGGGAGGAATTTTTTACACCAGTAGGCAATGGCGGGATGTTAAATAAGTGAAAACCCGTCATGTTAAATTTTTAAGATATCTCACGGTATATTTCACAAATAAGAACACAATACTGACTTTATACAGTACATGTATCCAGTAGCGCAGCTAGGGGGTGCGGGGGGTGCGGTCCGCACCAGGTACCAACTCCAAGGGGGTGACAGAACTTGCCAGAGGTTTCATTTTTTTTCTTTTTTTTCCACGCTAATGTACCATTTTTAATGGTCTGAACCGACGGGGCTGTTGCCATTCTTCGTCTATTATCGTGAGTGACCGGACGCCAGAGTTTTCTTCCGCAATATTCAGAAGATTGAATGAAATATTTATTCATTTGCACGTAAGTAAATTGAATTATTTATGAATTTTTTAATTCAACTTTTTCTTCCCATAGTTGTGAGAAAGATGACAAGGCGTTTCTTTTCTCTTGATCCAAATGCCTGAATTTTTCTTTTTAATGATTTATTGAGAATCAGATATTTCTCCTAGCTTTAAAAGTGATTACGATACGTATTTAGATGTTGCTGCCACTTTTAGAGTATAAACGGTCACTGTGTTTCTTTTCGTGATTTGAACGTTAAAATAAACGGCCATTTAGCCAAACCAGGCGTATTAATTATATATCACGAATTTACTTTGTGCTAGGGTGTTCAAGTGGTGAAACATGCATGAACTAATCTAGCATAAAACCAGAACTGTTTTCCGCCGTGGCTATCAATGTGGTACGTTATAATATTCAGTGCAGAGCTTTCCGAGCTCGATGTCACGACACACAGAGGTGTTGCGTAGTGCCACTAAGGGTGTCGCAACAACAGCAAAATCTTAAGATAAAATAAGACAGACCATTGTGCAAAAAATACTAAACATCCTTCAGTTCGTTCAGTGTGCACTTTAAGTACAAGTGAATCATGAAAATTAATATTCCTTCAAAGTATCATTTATATAGATAAATATTTCTAATTAAAGCCAGTGTGTACCTTGTAAAACTATTTATTCGAAATGGTGTCGCGATTAGGAAGAGTTTGGAAAGCTCCAGTATAGAGTATAAGAAAATCGTAGAAAATTACAAAAAAAATACCATATGGGATTTTGATGCAATTGTGACGTCAAATAGAACAAAATGTTCAAATCTTTGTAGAGCTTATGGGACTTAACTACGGCATGAGTCCCTAAACTTACAAACTACTTATGAACTAGCTAATACTACGGATGGCACAAATAACCATGCCCGAGGGGGAAGGGGGAATTCGGACCCCCGACCGTAGTGGCCGCGCAGAACGTGACTGTCGCGCCGCAGACCGCTTGGCCACCGCGGCCGGCTAGAACAAATCTCCTTACTGTTTGCTGTTCATGAATATCTGACCTCCGTAAAAAATGCATAAAAGCATTTTCTCCTATACAACAACAGATAACTGGTTAATAACTTATTGCATTTCAGGAAGATTGCTCTTTTAAGCAATATTTGACTAAAAATCTAAAGGCAACTAAGAAGTGTTTGCTCTAAATCAGTATGGAGATTTCTGTTTGCTTGTGGACGAAGCCTTTCGATTTGCGAAGGACACATGTGACGAGATGGGTATTCCTGTCGAAAAATAAGAAATATTAGGAAGAAGAAAATGATGCCTGGGGAAAAGGCTGCAGACGAGACGCTGACTTTGCACCAGGAGCTGAAAGGTCAACATTAGAGTGCATCGACAGTTCCGACAAGAAATTGATACACGTTGCAGAAACATGGAGTGTATATCAGAACATTTTGCTGTTTTAGAGCCCATAAATCCGATTCAGAAGAGGAACTTCCCATGATTGTAAAATGTTTTATTGACAATTACGATGAGATTTCTGAAGATATCCTCGCAGAAATTCTACGGCTGCGAAGATTTCTGCAGGCTGCTAATGTCCCAAAAGAAGAATCACTTGGATGGACATCTTTAATTTACAGTTTGTTGTTGAATATGAAATTTCTGAATCTGTTTCGAACCTCACTTTTGCATTAAGATTTTTCTTAACTTTGTGTGTTTCGGTAGCGACCTGCGAGAGAAGTTTCTCAAAGCTGAGACACATTAGCTCTACTATGAGCCAAGCAAGACTCTCTAATTTGGCAATTTCGTCAACCTAAAATAGTGTGGCTAAAGCTACTGACTTCGACCACGCAATTTCAAAATTTTCCGCAGAGAAAGTTAGACGGGTGAGACTGTAAACTGCATGTGAGAGTCACCAGTCATTAAGACAGTCTTTAGCTATTTTTTCTGCTTGATTAATAATCGATTAAACTATGTTATTTATAAAAACTAGTATTATTTATTTCCTTTCATACAGACTGTTTACAAACTAATTAACTTTCTATTTTGCTCATTTCATTATGTGTATCAAAAATTTATTCCTCTCTCCTTGATTTTTTTTCCATTCTTTCTAAGGTTGGCGAGAGTGGTGGTGGTGGTGGTGTGGGTGGGGGTGACAAGTTGAATCACCGCACCGGGTGTCAACCACTTAGCTACGCCACTGCATGTATCACAGGAGCCGCTACAGATACATCGTAACTAATCAGAGGCCAGGCACAGACAGATGAAGCGGAATGCTGTTCTTTCTCTCGTGTCAAAGAAACAAGGGAATGTGACTTAATGTTCATAGAGAGGATAAGAGTCCTACATGAATATATATCTTCGGCAAATTAATAATTTTATTTGTATTGTTGCAATTGTACTGCGACCATCGTCGTTTTACTGCCAAAGTAACAAATCTCATGCACCACTGCTATTATATCAATATCTAATTCCATCTCATCGCCGAAATTTGTAAAAATACGTTCCATAACCCTTGTTTTACTCCTCTTAACTTTCATCCTATTAGTATCTTTAAAGGCACGGTCTATTTCATTCAGCAGCACTTCCACGTCCTTAGCTGTCTCTGGCAGAGTTACTTTGCCGTCGTTAAACCGAAAAACTTTTGTTTCTTTGCCCTGTATGTTAATCCTTCATCAAAATATCTCCTTGGTTTCCATCAATAAACAGCTTGAATAACATATGCGAAAGTCCACAAATCTGTCTTACTCACTTCACAACTTCGGCTGTTATAACTGCAATCACGTTTCTGTTTTGTAACCTTGATTTATTAAACTGAAGGTTCTGTAATGTTCACACCTGTACGCCCCAGGTCTCCTTGGAACTGCAATTATGACTTTTTTCCTGACTTATGGCGTTATTTCTCCTTTCTCATACATCTTGCACATAAGTTGAATACTTTTATCATGGCTGGTCTCCTTGAAACTTCAGATGCTCTGAGGGAATGTTGTCGGTAACAGGGGTCGTGTTTCGACTTGTGTCGGTCAGTTACCTGTCAAATTCTTCTCTCAGTGTAGTATCTCCTACTTCATTTTCATCTACTTCCTACAATACTGCCTCATATTTCATTTCCTTTGTAGAGCCCCTCTATCTGCTCTTTTCACTCTTTGCTCAGTGTTTTCCATCTAAATTCTTGATAATCATAGAGCTCCTTTTTTTCTTTGTAGCCGATATGTATCTTTCCGCTAATTATAGATTTTTCTACACATTTGTGTTTACTCTCAAGCCAATCCTGCTTAGCCATTTCGCACTTTCAGTCAATCAATTTTAGTCGCTTCTCATTTTGCTTTCTTCGTTTATGGCTTTTTAAATTTTGCTCCATTCATCAATTATATTCAGTATTTCCTGTGATTTCGAAGGATTTTTTTTAGATCTTGTCTTGTTGTCTATTTAATCCTCTGCTACCTTCAGAATGTCATTTTAAAGCTAACCATTGATCTTTCACTGTGCTCCTTTCCCCCGTTTCTGTTATTTGTTGCCTAAAGCTCCCCCTGACACCCTCAAGAACAGCTGGTTTCTTCAATTTATTCAGGTGACAGTTTCAAATAGTCTACAAGTCATAACAGACAAGATACAGCCAAAGTATGTATCTGCTCTTGCATACGCCTTGCAGTTTAAAACCTGGCTCCGAAATCTCAGTTAGAGCTACGACTGAGAGATGACCTGCTGAAACGAACAAAAAAACAGCCACTGACTACAATGTAGATGCTGCTTTTGACATTACGATTTTATGCAACAGGATGTTTGCAGATTGCAGTTGGCGATCTGTTTAAAATAGATGTAGCAACAGCTTGCAGAACTATCCACAAAGTTTTGGCTTGACTCGCCTCCCTGAAAAAAGAAATTATAAAAATGCCTACAGAAGATGACTTGAGGAAAATCCAATGTGATTTTTATGAAATATTGAGTTTTCCTCGTGTTATAGGCGCTACAGATTGTACCCGTATCCCCATCAAATCGCCTGGTGGTGATAAAGCTGAAATATTCAGAATTCGTCGCGGATGGTTTTTGTTGAATGTGCGAGCTATATCAGACGCCAAGCCACGATGTTTAAATATTGTTGCTAGATGTCCTGGGTTGGAAACAGGAAAAATTCCAATAGGCATACTTCTGAGAGACAGTGGCTATATGTGTTGTACGTATTTGTTGACGCCGGTGCTCCACTAAGAAACAGCAGCTGAGCGAACGTACAATCGAGTCCACAAGATAACCAGAGCAGCAACTGAAATAATGTTTGGAGTGGTAAAAAGACGGGTTCCTTGTTTAAGTTTAGGACTCGGGGTTAAAGTAAATCGGGCAGCAGTTATTATTTTTGCAGCATTTGTCTTACACAATATAGCTGTTAATGCATTGGATGAGGAGCCTGAAGTGGAAAACAATGTATTTTTCGGCAGAATACTGTATGAAGAAATTGCAGTACCTGCTGAAAATGAAGCAAACAGGGGTTAAAGTGCAGTGAGAGCGCACTTTATGAACAATGTGTTTACATGAAAAGTTTCCAAGTTTGAATAAATTTACAAATTTTCAACTATGAAATTGAAATAAATTTATAGTATATCAGTTTCAAAGCCTGATTGTCTTTTCATTTTCTTTCAGTTCAAGATCTTTAATTTCTTTTCCAGTTTTAATGTTTTCATTCCAACTTCATGTTCTGCAAGAGTTAATTCCATTTTTAATTTATGCTCACGTTCGAGGCATTGTAATCTTCTTTAATAGAACTGAGTTTTCACCTCGAATATATATATATATATATATATATATATATATATATATATAATGGATTTCTGACAAAGCTTGGCTTGTATTTTGTTCGTCTACCTGTAATTACGAGTTACTTTTTAGTTCAAAATACCCATGAAGCCTATTGTGCTGTAACAATTATTACCTATATTATTTCAGTACAAAAACGTTCTTACCACTTTAACGTAAACATTCTCTCCTTCGTTTTCATTTTCGATGTCAGTATCGGGAACAATATTGTCACTTGAAAGTACTATCTCCTCATTTCCTGATGTCATCAAAGGACTACACCCTTCAGTACTATTTGAATCTGTAGCATAACGAGAACGTAAAGAATGACATTACAAACTTCCTTTTCAATCAGAAATTCGCTTCATAATAATTTATGCAAGTGGATTCAAATATTTACCAACCAGGGCATTTAACTTCCGCATGAAAATCTGCATCGTCATCAAAGGGGTTTGATACGGCAAAAAACTGGGGTTTAAGGCAGCAACGAGTTTCTGCTCACTTTCTGTAACTGTGGGCCTCACGAAACTATCGCCTCCAGTTTTATGCATTTCAATCTTGAAAAGTTTTCACTCTGTGTTTTATCCAGTTTACTCAACAATTACTTAAAGATGAAACGTACCGCAATAATCATAAAATGAGTCTCTAAATTATATCTTATCGTGTGAAAGAGCTTTTTTGGTTCTTTTCTTAATATTTTCATAGCAAAGTTTTAATCTCTTCCAGTCCTTATCTTTTGCTAAATAAAATCACCAACTACTTCGTTCCATGCCTGTATTTTCTTGGCCGTTGTAAGATTATCATTTTATTTTTTATTTATTTAATGATTTATTTTTTGCTTTCTATTGTGTTCTTATGTCGTCCCAAAACGATTTGTAAATCTTTTTCTTTTTGTGAGAAGTTCGAAGATCGCTCCTTTTTCTGTAGATGGGTTAATTGTGCTTTGTCTGGTGTGCTCCCGGTAACTAATATTGAAATTTCTACTTTCTACCAACATTTAAAAACAGAAAAGCACACAGCGGATAATATAGAACAGGCAGTCGAAATTTTACATGTAACACCTAAAGAACAAGTTATGGACATTCTAGAAGAAATCGAAATATATTTACACTCACTACACCACCACTCTGAAATACTGAATGAACAAGTCGACTTAAAACACATAAACTACATACAAAATTTTATTAATATCGTACACCAAGAAAATGGGTAAAAAATTTCGACCATCATAGATTACACAGGTACGAAATTTCAGTAGCGAAGATTAATAAATTTGTGATACAAAGATCACACATATGACGATTCGGCTAAGATAACAAAATTTCTCGACATATGGAAAGACATACATGAACCAACCTCTCAAATACCGGTAGCAAAGATTATCGTAATAATAAACAAAGAGTATGTAACCATATTAAATCTCTGGTTATCAAATAGCTGTCACATCACAATAAGAAGTAATCAGCAACATTGCAATAATTAAAAATCGAAACAATGTAACTGATAGTCATCAGAAATATTGCAATAATTGAAATTCAAAGCAATAAATAAATGACTGACAGCAATAAAACCATCGATGTATATGGATGTCAGGACCAACAGACGTATGTAATATTTCGTAATAGTATTTACAATTACGATAATCATAAAATTTGATGTATTTATAATGTAACATTTTTCGCAGATCATCTGACGATGGCGCTAAAAGCCGAAATAGGCCTATAGTGTAATAAAAATAGTTGTATTTAAAGCAGTATTTTGGATTTATTGCATAATATCTTTAAATGACATTTATAGAGCTGCACGCCAAAGAGAAACCAAAATGCTTGCTCTTACTTCATTTTTTGAACTGTATTTGAATATACCATGTAATAGGCTGCTATGCCAGTGGAATTGAAACGTATTTAGATTTCTTTTCCTAGTAATATATCGTAGCGGTTTTTTATAATTTGACAACAATTGAAATATGAAAATCTGTGGCTGACATGCTATGCTGCTATGCCAGTGGAATCGAAACGTATTTAGATTTCTTTTCCTAGTAATATATCGTAGCGGTTTTTTATAATTTGGCAACAATTGAAATATGAAAATCTGTGTCTGGCATGCTAAAATTGCTGACAGTAAAGCAGTGATACTGATAGGATTTGGAGCATTTTTTCGAAGATTCGCAGAAAAATATTTTTGGCGAGGAAAATTCGGCGAAGCAAAAGCTTAGGGGAAATTGTTTGGGGAATAAAATTCTCTTCAGGGGAAAGTGGGGAAGTTTTTATCTGCTTACTGTTACTATTGATACCTCTGGTATTTCAGTTCTAACAGCACATACTTCACATTCTGGATACATTCTATCTCTATCTCTCTCTCTCTCTCTCTCTCTCTCTCTCTCTCTCTCTCTCTCTCTCTCTCACGCTCTCCAAATTACTCAATACATTTTCTGTTTTGTCGTCTTTACATCGATGGCTGCAAGATAACAGCCTCGGCGGACTAGCCTTGAGGACTGGGGCTCCGTGCTGCGTTGTGCGCGGACGATCGCCGTCTGTAGTTCGAGTTCCCCCTTGAGGCATGGGTGTTTGTGTTGTCCTTAGGTTAGTTTACCTTAGATTAAGTAGTTTCTAAGCTACGGACTGATGACTTCGTATTTCGGTAGATTATAAGCATTGCTAGATAACAATAAAAGTGTTACATATTGGTACGTTATAACTTTGCTATACTGTTAGACAATAGTCTTATACTAGTAACAAAAACCAATTACATTTTTGAAACGTATATTTTAGAAACTAGGAAAAACACAATTACTAATTGTAAATCCATGTTTCAGGTCTCTAATTTTGAATATGTTAAGCTGCTATCTATACAACATAGTTTGCTACTGAACTCGCCGTTTTATTTTATCCATAGTCGTAAAATGATCTCGAACAAAGAGCGATAATATTTGCCTAGGTTCAGTTTGAGATTACGCATGACTAGAGGTAAATGGTCGTATACACTGTATTCTGTTTTGTTATATACTTAAAATATTCCAAACATATTTAGATACTGATGTGTAATTGTACATGTGACACTACAATCTCTCAACTGTATCTGAAGTTGCTACAGCATATAATCGTAAATTAATGTAAGAATTATTAAAACCGAGAAGAAAGGAAATGTGGTGCCTCGACATATGGAAAGACATACATGAACCAACCTCTCAAATACCGGTAGCAAAGATTATCGTAATAATAAACAAAGAGTATGTAACCTTATTAAATCTCTGGTTATCAAATAGCTGTCACATCACAATAAGAAGTAATCAGCAACATTGCAATAATTAAAAATCGAAACAATGTAACTGATAGTCATCAGAAATATTGCAATAATTGAAATTCAAAGCAATAAATAAATGACTGACAGCAATAAAACCATCGATGTATATGGATGTCAGGACCAACAGACGTATGTAATATTTCGTAATAGTATTTACAATTACGATAATCATAAAATTTGATGTATTTATAATGTAACATTTTTCGCAGATCATCTGACGATGGCGCTAAAAGCCGAAATAGGCCTATAGTGTAATAAAAATAGTTGTATTTAAAGCAGTATTTTGGATTTATTGCATAATATCTTTAAATGACATTTATAGAGCTGCACGCCAAAGAGAAACCAAAATGCTTGCTCTTACTTCATTTTTTGAACTGTATTTGAATATACCATGTAATAGGCTGCTATGCCAGTGGAATTGAAACGTATTTAGATTTCTTTTCCTAGTAATATATCGTAGCGGTTTTTTATAATTTGACAACAATTGAAATATGAAAATCTGTGGCTGACATGCTATGCTGCTATGCCAGTGGAATCGAAACGTATTTAGATTTCTTTTCCTAGTAATATATCGTAGCGGTTTTTTATAATTTGGCAACCATTGAAATATGAAAATCTGTGTCTGGCATGCTAAAATTGCTGACAGTAAAGCAGTGATACTGATAGGATTTGGAGCATTTTTTCGAAGATTCGCAGAAAAATATTTTTGGCGAGGAAAATTCGGCGAAGCAAAAGCTTAGGGGAAATTGTTTGGGGAATAAAATTCTCTTCAGGGGAAAGTGGGGAAGTTTTTATCTGCTTACTGTTACTATTGATACCTCTGGTATTTCAGTTCTAACAGCACATACTTCACATTCTGGATACATTCTATCTCTCTCTCTCTCTCTCTCTCTCTCTCTCCCCCTCTCTATCTGTCTGTCTGTCTGTCTCTCTCTCTCTCTCTGTCTCTCTCTCTCTCACGCTCTCCAAATCACTCAATACATTTTCCGTTTTGTCGTCTTTACATCGATGGCTGCAAGATAACAGCCTCGGCGGACTAGCCGTGCGGACTGGGGCTCCGTGCTGCGTTGTGCGCGGACGATCGCCTTCTGTAGTTCGAGTTCCCCCTTGAGGCATGGGTGTTTGTGTTGTCCTTAGGTTAGTTTACCTTAGTTTAAGTAGTTTCTAAGCTACGGACTGATGACTTCGTATTTCGGTAGATTATAAGCATTGCTAGATAACAATAAAAGTGTTACATATTGGTACGTTATAACTTTGCTATACTGTTAGACAATAGTCTTATACTAGTAACAAAAACCAATTACATTTTTGAAACGTATATTTTAGAAACTAGGAAAAACACAATTACTAATTGTAAATCCATGTTTCAGGTCTATCTATACAACATAGTTTGCTACTGAACTCGCCGTTTTATTTTATCCATAGTCGTAAAATGATCTCGAACAAAGAGCGATAATATTTGCCTAGGTTCAGTTTGAGATTACGCATGACTAGAGGTAAATGGTCGTATACACTGTATTCTGTTTTGTTATATACTTAAAATATTCCAAACATATTTAGATACTGATGTGTAATTGTACATGTGACACTACAATCTCTCAACTGTATCTGAAGTTGCTACAGCATATAATCGTAAATTAATGTAAGAATTATTAAAACCGAGAAGAAAGGAAATGTGGTGCCTCTAGAGTCTGATGATTTTAAAACTTTTCTGATTGGGCTGTAAGTTAGTCTCTACAAAATAAAATTTTAGCTTATGTACTATAATTTTTGTATGTGAGTGGTAAATTTACGTCATCAACACGCAATAGCATATCTTCAAGCTGCTAACACTGACAATAAATAATTGTTTGAAGGAAATTTTTTAGGTTTCGTATATCCGGGGATAAGTTACCGATATATTGACACTTCGAGGAATTTGTTTCTGCAATGGGGAAATTTATAAAAGTCAATCTGGAGACGCTGCAATAAAGAGATAAATGATATCACGTAAAATGATGGATCCTGCTAACCTAATTAGAACATGTTTGATAATAAAGAGATCCATGTAGCTTAGTTCTTGTGAATATTGTTGGGAGCTGCGGAATACAAAGATCACATTATCATTTTCCATAGTGCTTCAGAGAAAAACGAAAGTGAATCACAAGATATCAAAATATTCCGTCATTTATTTTAACGACAATTTCTGTGCTAAACTAAGAGAATAATAAGATATGCTATAATTATAAAGTGAGTCTCAAAATTATACCTTATCGTGTGCAAGAGCTTTTTTCGTCCTTTTGTTAATATTTTCATAGCAGAGTTTTAAACTCTCCTAGTCCCTAAGATTTGCGAATTAAAATCACCAGATACTTCCTTCCACGCCTGTATTTTCTTGTCCGTTGTAACTTTATCACTTTTTTGCTTTCTGTTGTGTTCTTATATCTTCCGAAAACGATTTCTAAATCTTCTTCTTATGGTGGGAAGTTCGAAAATCGCTCTTTTTTCTGTGTACTTCCCTCCATCTTTACTATAAGAAAGCTTCGATAACTAACATTGTGTACCGATTAATATCTAAATAGTTAAACGTAAAAATTTGCAGAAATTATGATATTCAAGCGTTCAGTTTATTTGACAATGTTGTTATAGATTCTAACGTTGCGCGCTCGTAACTGATATGCTTTGCAAGTAAGAGATACAAAGCAAAAATATAAGTAAAAATTTGTGTAGTTTTTCCTATAAATTTCTTCTACTTGCTCATCTATATCTACGAAAGGTGCGTAGGGGTGGGTACTTCGTCTCACTACCAGTCATTGCGTTTTCTATCCCACTCCCAAACAGAATAATGGGAAAACGAATGCCTGTATGTCTTTGTACGAGCCCTAATTTCTCTTATTTAATCTTTGTGGTCTTTACGCGATATGTAAGTTGGCGACAGCAGAATCATCAGGTTCAAATTCCAGCACTCTAAATTTCCTCGACAGCGTTTACTTCTTTTGGTACCTTCGTTTGATTAGGACATTCTTCGAAAAAAAAAAAAATTAATTAGTAGAGGAAATAAAAAATTTCTAAAAGAATTTCGAGTACATTGTCACACGTTCAATCAACTAGTGACCCACATCGCTGACAGTTCTCGCATTTCCTCTCTCTGAACGGAATGCTGCCCTCTTGGCGTGATGTACCGGGAATGTTTCTGTCGTTTGATGCAACCGAGCTGTATTGATCCACATCCGTGGAGGCGCACGGACCGAGACAGTCGCGTTTTACCGCACTATTTTCTCTGAAATGACAGCGGCTGATTCCGTCAGCGCGCAGCGGGCTATAAGGGCGCCCACAAGGCAGCTTCCAGCCACCGAGCCTGGTGGGTGAGCGGTAGCGTTCGGGCCTGGCATTCGGAAGGACGCGGGTTCAAATCCCGGTCCGGCAGTCCTGACTGAGGTTTCCGTGGTTTCCTTGGTCTCTCCAGGCAAATGCCGGGACTGTTCCCTAAAGATGGCCACGGCCGATATTCCCGCCCGATCCTTACCCCACCAATTACTTTTCTCGTCGAGATACTAAAAAATTCCTCGTCTCTCAGTAATAGAATCTTTAACACTCATTATGTTCCAGTTTACAATTTTTCCTTTCTACTCTGGGCTGATTTTTGATTTTGATACAGCGCTACATAAACTAGATGACATCGAGCTCAGCCGAATACACAAATTTCTCTTCTTTCGACTAACATGAGCTTCGTTCATTTTCATGAGCTTCGTTCATTTTTGGGTTGATTAGAGCGATGTTGTACAGTGACGATGACACGGGTGCAGATTATTTACGAAAAGTTTCTCAATCAGAAACATCTGTACCTACAGATATAAAGTAGTATATTCCTTGATCTGTTTTACATCTAATGAATATTGACAGAATAAAGTATTTTACTAACTGAAAAAAGAGGTTTGTTGGGATTTTGTCTATTGCACCAAAGAAAAATCCTATCTGTATTTTTTTAGTATTATTTATAATGACACGACATATTACTTAAGTGATTACTAAAACAGCGTCAGAAATATCACTTGGTATATGTTTTGAGTAAGAAGTTCTGAAACGATACGAAATTATACTGAACTATATGGAAATTATCCTCTGGTTTCCGAGATAACCAAGACTGTTTTTGATATGTAATCAAAAATTTTGCTGAGAATGAAATACTGGTTCAGTAACTTGTTTTCACTGATTATTATATTTCATTTCTTTTCCAATAGCTAAAACTGTTGAATCAGTATCTGGCGTGTGAATGAAAGTTCTCAGTGAAAAGAGTTCATAATGCTTCCAGAGCTTCCACTAGAAAGGAAGTGGAAAAATTTACCACCGAGTTTATCTAAACGCATTATTACTTTTAAGATATGACCCTTTTGTTAATAACACACCTTTCAATTTGCATTTTAATGCACCTTGCGGTAAACCGCTCCGGCAATTTTCACTGTGTAGTGAACTATAATTCCTAAGTATATTCGTTACGAAAGCTGTGTTCTGGCAATGTAATACACAATGAAAAATAAAAATTGAAGTTTTGTGAAATCCGTTTAATGCGTCGCTTTCTGCTCTGCGCAACGAACCACACAACGCGGAAGAGGTACGGTAGTGCCATCTGGCTTCAAAAGTGGGAACTAGAGGATCTATTCCGCGCTCTGACTGGGCCCAGTTTGTACCTGAATTATTTCTCATCCATTAGCTCCAGAACATTACACAGTAATTCATTATTACTTCCCTTTTCGTTGATTTAACAAGTGCAGCAGAACGTTATGTGGTTGCCATAAAGATAAAGCAATTCCACTCAATGAACTTTGTTTTCACCATGATACAAAGCGGCCATAGTAGCTCATGTTTTAGAAATGCATCATCACTGACAGTTCACAATTTGTTACACATATGAATGGCATATTTGATGTAATAGTAAAACAATTGACCTTAATTTTTCTTCTTGCTCTCACTCACTGCGTAGTGTTTTGAAAGCGTGTAAGCTAAAATCGACGTAAGAAGACTTCAATAAAGTGAAATGTTGAATATTTTATTTTGGGATATTGCTACTAGGATTAACGAAACCCATTACGAGCTAGAAGATTTTAAAGTTGGTGATAACCTTTTATTTAAATTCGCTTAGGATACCTTAATTAATTTACTTCATTATTACTTTTTAGTTTTTGCGTATTATTTGATGAAAATCGAAAACAACCAAATATTACAGAATCGAGTATAACAGTAAACATGAAGACTGTATAAATAAAGATCAATTGTGAATGTATGAAAAATCATTGCTTGAGAAAGGCTTGATTGACATAGTATTATAGTACTGGTAATTTTCAAGACAAGGCTTTAATAAAAATAAAAAATAAATACTCTTTGAAAAATCGAAAGAACGTGTTCCATATCCAATATTAAAACATTGGATTTGCGTTGCTATTATCATTACTACTATTTGTGTTCCTTTATTTATTTATTTGGTTATGTAATCTGATCAGATTATGGCCATAGGGCCGTCAGATGACTGGGAACAACATAAACAAAGGATTTAATTACAAAAAACACTGCATCAATAATATTAAATAATAACAATAAATGAAAATACTAATAATAACACAAAAATCAAAGTAATACTAACAATAATAAGAAATATTTACAGGGAGATAGATGTTTAACAAATTTGAATTAAGTTTAATATAAACAGAAGGGGGAAAATGATTAGTGAAAGAAGAGAAGATTGAAAAATGACAGTGCTAATGGATGTGAGGAAGTGGAGACATATATGAATGGAGATCTCTGATGGCGAAAGGAAAGGGAAACATTTATGGGGGGAGGAGGAATTGACAACAGTGGGCTACAGACAGGAGAGTGGAGAAAAAGATGGCTATTGTGACAGAAGGTGAACCCTTAGCTGTCTTTTAAAGTTTTGAATTGGTTTTATCTCTCTTAACTTTTGAGGAAGATTGTTTCACAGACGTGTTCCCGATACAGAAAATGATTTACAGAAGATTGCAGTGTTATGTGTTGGTAGATAGAGAGTTTTATTTTGGTTCTAATGTTCTAATGTTTGTGTAGTCTATGGGACTTAACTACGGGGTCATCAGTCCCTAAACTTACAAACTACTTATGAACTACTTACGAACTAGGACGGCACAAATATCCATGCCCGAGGGGGGATTCGAACCCCCGACCGTAGTGGCCGTGCAGACCGTGACTGGAGCGCCTTAGTCCCCTCGGCCACCGCGGCCGGCTTTATTTTGGTGAGAGCGTGTGTTTCTCCTGTGCTGTTCAGATAGTAATATAATCGTTGAGGATAAGTCAGAAGGTTTGCAATGATTGAGAAAGCGATGCAGCAAACATGTATGATAGCTTTGACGCTTATCTGTACGTAGCCAAGATAACTACTGGTATGCATCTCCTCATTAGTTACACGATCTACCCATCTAATTTTCATCATTCGTCTGTAACACAACATTTCAAAAGTTTCTTTCTGTCTGAACTCCTTATCGTCCACGTTTCACTCCCACACAATGCTACACTCCAGACACATGATTTCAGAAAGGACTTCCTAACATTTACATTATTACTGGATGTTAACAACTTTCACTTCTTTAGAAACGCTTTTCTTCCCATAGACATTCTGCATTTTCTATCTTCTCTGTTTCGGCCAGAAGAAGTTATTTTGCTACCCAAATAACAAAACTCGTCCTTCCAATAGCCATTCGGAATTTTCTATCTTCTCTACTTCAAGCAGTAGAATTCCTTCATTATTGTGACTGCGTAGGCTTTCCCGGCGTAATGCTTCATAATATTCTTCTCGGGTTTGCTGCCGGATCAAAACGTCATCTTGACACGATATTTCGGCGGTCCACCTGGCCGACATCCTCAGGTGACAGTGCTGGGACACCGACTCGCCGAGACTGAGTACAAGCCGCGAGCGGCGGCCCCTATGAACAATCTGACGGAGTGGCTATGGGGAGTCCATTATCCCCCATAGTCGCCAATTTATTTATGGAAGATTTTGAGGACACGGCGCTGAAAAAATCTTTTCTAAAACCTACATGTTTCTGGAGGTACGTTGACGATACTTTCATGGTATGGCCACATGGGAGAGATGCTCTGAACCGTTTTCTGGACCATTTTAACTGCCTCCATCCTAGCATTAAGTTCACTATGGAGGTCGAGATAGATGGGAAGCTTCCATTTTTAGATGTCATGGTGTACAGAAAGGGTGACGGAACATTGGGACATAGTGATTACAGAAAGCCCACTCACACGGACCGCTACTTGCATGCAACAAGTTGTCATCCACCTTACCAGCGCACTGGTGTCCTGCGTACGCTGACAAAAAGAGCTTTTGCCATTTCAGATGCTGAAAGTCTAACTAAAGAGATGGACCATCTGAGAACGGTTTTCAAGGAGAATGGTTACACTGACCAACAGATCTACCGTGCTTTTCAATTTGGACCGTCGCGGGAACCACAAGAAGAAACTTGCAAGTCGCTGGCTTTCCTACCGTTTTCTGGAAGCATTTCATCTAAAATTGAAAGGATTTTGAAACGATATGACATCCAATGCATTTTTCGTCCACCTGCCAAGGTTAGAGCACTCCTGGGCTCAGTAAAAGATGACTTAGGATTGAGGAAACCCGGTGTATACAAAATTCCTTGTCACTGTGGAAAAGTTTACATCGGCCAGACAATTCGCACAATTCAAGATCGATGTACTGAACACCATCGACACACAAGATTGCTTCAACCAGAGAAATCTGCAGTAGCTGAGCACTGTCTTACTGAGGGACATAAAATGAAATGTGATGAAACACAAATGGTTGCTTCAGCGTCTCGCTATTGGGACTGTATTTTAAAAGAATCGATTGCTATTCGTCTTACTGACAATATTATAAACAGAGATAAGGGTTTTCCTTTGAGTAGAATGTGGAACCCTTTATTATTTGACATCAAAAAACAACGGTCTCTGCAGAATAGCGATCTATCGTTTACGCCGGCTTCCACCACTGGCGGCGCTGAAACGTAGAGGGCAGAACTGTCAATTTTTGCACACGCGCCCTCGGCCTTCCGCGGCGTATATAGGGGCCGCCGCTCGCGGCTTGTACTCAGTCTCGGCGAGTCGGTGTCCCAGCACTGTCACCTGAGGATGGCGGCCAGGTGGACCGCCGAAATATCGTGTCAAGATGACGTTTTGATCCGGCAGCAAACCCGAGAAGAATATTATTAATTCCTTCATTATTGCTTGATTTTCAGACATGCATTACCCTCGTTTTACTCTTGTTAATGTTCATCTTATATCTGCATTTTAAGGCACTGTCGATTCCTCTCTATTGCTCTTTCCCTCAATTGCTGTTGCAGTCTGACAAAATTACTATGTCATCAGCCAACCGTAAAGTTTTTATTTCTTTTCCCTGAACTTTAATTCCTTCTCCAGTTTTCTCCTTGCATTTCCTCACTGCTTGCTCAATGTACAGATTGAACAACATCGGGGAAAGGCTACAAGCCTGCCTTACTTCCTTCCCAATCTCTGGGTCCCTTTCTTGCCCTTCGACTCAAATAACTACTGTCTGGTTTTATATAGGTTAAATATAACTCTTCTATCGCTATATTCTACCCCTGATACCTTCAGAATTTGGAAGAGGGTATTCCAGTCGACATTGTCAAAAGCTTTCTCCAAATCTACAAACGCTAAAAAAAAGTAAGTTTGCCTTTCCTTAGACTAGCTTCTAAGATAAGTCGTAATGTGAGTATTGCCTCCCGTGTTCCTGCGTTTCTCCTAAATCCAAACTGATCTTCTCCGAGGTCGGATTCCACAAGTTTTCCATTCGTCTATAAATAATTCGTGTTAGTATTTTGCAACCATGACTTGTTAAACTGATCTGTAATTTTCACATTTGTCTGCACTTGCTTCATTTGGCATTAAGATTAAAATATTCTTCTTGAAGTCGAAGGCAGATTCCCCTGTCTCATACATCATGCATACCAGGTGGATTAATTTCTTCATGGCTGGCTCTTTTAACGATATCAGCAGTTCAGACGGAATATTTACTCCAGGACCATGTTTCGACTCAAATCATTCAGCGCTCTGAGAAATTCTTCTCGCAGTATCGTATCACCTATCTCATCTTCCTCCGTTTTCCATTTCTAGAATACTGCCTTCGAGTTTATTTCCTTTGTATAAGCCCTATATATATTCCTTCCACATTTCAGCTTTTCCCTGTTTGCTTTTTACTTGTTTTCCGTCTGAGTTCTTGATATTAATACTGCTGCTTCTGTTGTCTCCAAATTTCTCTTTTATTTTCCTATAGGCGGTATCTATGTTTCCCCTAGTTATACAATCTTCTGTGGTCCTGCATTTGCCTCTAGCCAATCCTGCTTAGACAATCTGCACTTCTTGTCAATCTCATTTTTTAGAGTTTTGTACTGTCTTTGCTTGCTTCACAAGCTGAATTTTTATATTTTCTGCTCTCATCACTTAAGACCAGTATATGCTGTGTCATCCAGGGATTTTTATTAGGCCTTTACCTTCCGCCTATATGATCCTCTGCGGCCTTCACTACCGTATCTCTCACAGTTACCCATTCTTCTTCTACTGTATTACTTTCCCCCGTTTCAGTCTATCCTTGCCTAATGCTCCAACTGGAACTCTCAACCATCTCTGGTTCTTTTAATTTGTCCAGATCCCATCTCCTAAGTTTTCTACCTCTGCGCAGTCTCATAAATTTTAATCTGCATTACAGAACCAATCAGTTATGATCAGAGTCCATATCTGTCCCTGGATATGTCTTACAGTTTAAAACCAGGTTACTAAATCTATTCCTTACCATTATAAAGTCAATCTGGTACCTTCTGGTGTCTTCTGGTCTCTTGCACGTTTACATCCTTCTTTAATGATGATTAAACCAAGTGTTGCTGATCATTAAATTGTGCTCTGCGCAAAATTCTGCCAAGCGTTCTCCTCTTTCACTCCCTTTTCCTAGTCCATATCCACCTCCTACATTTCCTTCTCTTCCCATTCCTACTACTGAATTCCAGACTACCATCACAATCAAGTTTTCGTCTTCCTTAACTTTCAGAATGATTTCTTTTAACTCCTCATACATTTCTTCGACATCCTCATCATAGGCCATACAAGTTGGCATATAAACTTCCACTACTGTTGTCGGTGTTGGTTTTGTGTCTATCTTTGCTACGATAATCCATTCACTACGCTGTTCATAGTAACTTACCCCCAGTCCTATTTTTTCATTCATTATCAGATCTACTCCTGCGTTACCACCAACTGTTTTTAACCCTGTACTCACCTGACCAGAAATTCTATTCATCCTGCCACCAAACTTCACTACGCGTACCATATCTAACTTTAACCTATCCATTCCACTCTTCAAATTTTGTAACTTACCTACGCGATTAAGGATTAGAACATTCCACGCTCCGACATGTAGAATGCCTGATTTGTTTTTCTTGATGACGACATCCTTCTGAGTAGATCCGAATGGGGCACGATTTTATCAAAGAAGACGCCATCATCATATTTTCATACAGTAGAGCTGCATGTCCTCGGGAAAGGTAACGACTGTAGTTTCACCTTGCTTTCAGCCGTTGGCCGTAACTGCATGGCAAATCCATGTCAGCTGATGTTACAAGGCCAGCTCAGTCAATCATGCAGATTGTTGCCCTTGTAACTACTGAAAAGGCTGCTGCCCCTCTTCAGGAACAACACGTTTGCCTGACCTCTCAACAGATAACCCTCCTCTGTGGTTGCACCTACGGTACGGCTATCTGCATCGTTGAAGCACGCAAGCCACTCCACCTCGACAGGGGGATGGAGGAGATAGAGAAAGGTATAAGAAAGTACAGCAGAGGAGGTGCAGAAGGTGAACACAGAGTGTTGGAATGGGGTGGTGGCTTAATGGGGCAAATTAATACTGCAGAAAACGACACTGTGAATTACACATTGTTATTGTTGTTGTTATTTTCTTCAAGCTAAGGACTTGTCTGATACAACTCTCCACAATACCCAGTCCTGTGCAAGCCTCTTCATATCACAATAAGAACGACTACAGACATCCATTTGAACTTGCTTGCTGTATTAATGTCTGGTGGTCTGTCTGCGACTCTCACCCCACAAACTAACCTCCAATGCCAAATCACGATTTCTTTCATATCGCAGAACGTGTCCCACCAACTCATCTGTTTTCGTCAGATATGCCACAAATTTCGTTCCTTTTTCTAATCTGCAGTTCCTCATTACTTATGCGATCTACTCACCTAATCTTCATCATTTGTCTATAGCACCACATCTCCAATTCTTCTATCATCTTTTTGTCTAAACTCCTTGTCACTACCGTACAAATCTAAACCCTAGAAAAATGCTTTCAGAAAGGTCTTTCTAATAGTTAAATTAATACTTGATGTGAACAATGTTTTCTCCTTCAGAAATGCTTTTCTTCCCATAGCCATTCTGTATTTTATATTTCTTTACTTCGGCCACAAAAATTATTTGCTATGCAAATAACATACGTCATCAATTGTTGTTATTGCCAATTCTAACTCCTTCATCATCGCCTGATTTTCTTACATTACATTAAATTACATTTCCTTTGCTTTTAATAATGTCCAATTAATAACCTCCTATGAAGTTACTGTCCATTCTGTTCAGTTACTCTTCTCAGTCCTTTGCTGTCTCTGAGAGAATTAAAATGTCATGAACCAGCTGCAACTTTTTTTTATTTCTTCTACCTGAAGGTTTATTCCGTCTCCAAATTTTTCTTTGGAGCCCTTCACTGCTTACTCAATGCACAGATTCAATAACTTTTGTAAAAGGCTACAAATATTGCCTTACTATGTTCCCATCCTCTGCGCCCCTTTCATTTACCTCAACTCTTTATAAGAGTTGAGGTATCTGGTTTTCCTAAAAGTAGGATGTAACTTTTCGTTCTCTATATTTTACTCCTCAGTTGTTCATAATTCCAATCAGTATTATCAAAACCTAAGAAAGTAGGTTTGCCTTTGATTAACTCAAGATACGTTGTAATGTATTGCCTAGCGTTTGCCTACATTTCTCCTAATTACAATGTGATTTTCTCCGATGTCGGATTTTGTCACTTTTTTCCACCTGTCTATAAATAAATATAAGTTATTACCTGATAGTTCTGGAATTTTCACATTTTCTACACGTATCGTCTTTGGAATTAGGTTTGTTGTATTCCTCTTGGAGTGTTAGGGTATTTCGCCTGTCTCTTACATCTTGCACAACAGGTGGAACAGTTCCATCATGACTACCTCTCCCAACGATTCAGAGGGAATATTGTCTACTCCAGGGGCCTTGTTTCGACTCAATAATTCACTGCTCTGTCAAATTCTTCTCACACCATTACATCATCTCCATATAAGTCCTCTTCCGTTTCTACAGTACTGCCGTCGGGTTCTTTTCCCTTATATGGGCTTCCTATACGTTCCTTCCGTACTTCCAAACTTCAGTTTTGGCTTCGTTGCTTCTGGTTTTTCATATCAACTCTTGATATTCATACAGATGCTTTTCTTGCCTCTTTATGTTTTCCTTTAGGTGGTATCCTTTTTATGCTCCTAGTTATACGTTATTCTGCGGACTATCATTACAATCCTCTAGCCACTCCTGCATAATCAATGTGTACCTTCTGGCAACCTCAATGTATGAACTTCTTTTTGTTTGCTTCAATAGTTGCATTTTTAAATTTTTCCTGTCATGAATTAAGGTCAGTATCTCCAGTGTTCTCCAACGATTTCTATTATGCCTTGTCGTTTTACACATATGATAATCTGTGGCCTTCAATACTTTGTCTCTCAGAGATATAACAGCGTATGGTGCTGCATTACTTATCTATTATTTCGTCAGTCCTTGCCCAACACTCCGACGTCTTTCAGATTATAATCTGATTTCGAAAACTATGCATTACCATTATAAATTACACACAACAAATTACAGCAGATCATCCTTTATATCTGGTGGATGGGAGAAGGATTTGGAAGAGGAGTAGGTGCAGATGTACTAAAAGGAGATTGCTACGAATATCAAAACAGTTAACTGTCACTTTTGATTTGATTTGATTTCGTATAAAAGCCTGTAATAGAATTAGTAGAGCTGTGCACGGAGCCTAACATCTTCGGAGTGAGGAAAAGCAAAAGACTGAGTCATAATGATGGAAACCGCTTCAGCTGTATGGTATTCTTTTATTAACCAACTAGTTTCGTGGCATTAGAGCCACATCATCAGGGTTATAAATTATTTCATATTTTCTCTCTCAGTGGACTAGACGACCCAACTTTCTCTGGTCCGGTAGCGGCCCTTGCGCTAGGGCCGACCATCGTCAGCTACCAACTATCAACTTATAACCCTGATGATGTGGCTCTAATGCCACGAAACTAGTTGGTTAATAAAAGAATGCCATACAGCTAAATCGGTTTCCATCATTATGAAGTAGTAGTAGTATGTAAGCAGCAGCTGTTAGAGGTAAACGGTTTGAGAGTTGCAGTTAGTTGTCACTGCACTTGACCAGTCAGCTCATGTCGTGGCGGTGTATTTTAATAATTGGCATTCAGAAAGAGCTCCAATTTCACACAACGCCGTCAGGTGCTCAGTTTCCAAATTGCAAGAAACTAGGACTGCGGCTGATAAGTCTTGGAACTGCTTTCCACAAATTCTGCTGGTGTGACCTCCGCAGCTGTGGTTTTGGCGCCCTTCGTATAGAGCCCACACCGCAGCCCACGACGTTTGTCAGCAGATAGTGGGATAACCCAGTTATCGAGCGCACGAATCCGTCATGTGTAGCGACGGAATCGAATCAAGTTGCACCTACGCCAGCTTCTAGAAGAGCATGACCCAGGCAGAGGTATGCAGTTTTGGACTTGGGTTTTAAAGCAACATGATCACTCTTTTGCGCAAGGTACCTTGTTCAGTGCTAAAGCAAACCTTGTCATTGGTGAAGTCAATCATCACAGCCAAAGTAGTGGACTAACCACACTAAGTGAAACCTTCAAAGGTAACGTACAGTTTATGGTATGGTATGGAATATGAAGTACCTGACTAATTGCTCAAAGACAGGAATTGCTACAGGAAGTGGTGCTTCCGTTAGTTCTGTATGAAGACGGCTCAACCGCTCTATGGAGCAGTTGTTTCTCTGTGGTTAGACGGTCAATTTCTTGGTCATTCGATTGGCAGATTTGGGTCTCTGAAATGACCATTCAGCTCGCCTGATCTCGCACTACTTTACTCTTATCTATGAACCAAACAGTACATACACCGAAAATAAGAAAGAGACGATATTACGAGCAAAGTATTTAAGAAGCGTGTGTCAGCATTTCTGCTCGGATCCTTGAGCACCTTAAAATGTGCGATGGCCAAAAATTACAGTACGTAGAACACACTGAATCACTGTTGCTAATGTAGAACAGTCAAGTTCAAAACGTGTTGTAACGTTTCAGGAATAACTGCTACGACTGTTGTATGCTTCATTAAATAGACTGTTAAAAACAGAAGATAAGGTGAGATATCATATACAAAATATGTATCGTAAAGTATTTTATGCAGATATTAGTTATAATAGTAATATGTGTGTACTGTATTTTCTATCTGAACTCTTTATTTGAGGTATACAGGTCGTTTGAGAGAGGCTCCACGAGGCTATCAAAGTAGTGAAAAAGTTATTCTAGTTGCCCCCTAATATGATGCGTGATCACCTTGGATGGGCAGAACAGTTGCACACCTGAGTGGCTTGGGCTATATGACGTTATTAAACACCTCTTAAGGAATATTTGACCATTCTTCCTTGAGCGCAATAACCAGCTCTGCAACCGTTGGGGAAGGTGCTGGTCTGGCTGAAATAGTCTACTAAGTGCATCCTAGATATCGTCTATCGGTTTCAATTCCAGTGAACGTCTCGCTGCGGAGCGCGCGAGTCCTCCCTAGGGCATGGGTGTGTGTGTTTGTCCTTAGGTTAGTTTACCTAGGTTTAAGCAGTTTGTAAGCTACGGACTGATGACCACGCAGTTTGGTCCGGTAGATTTACGAACATTTGAACAGTGAACTATCTGGCCACTCCATTCGTCAAGTACCCTCAGCTTCAAGCATCTTGTCCATGTTCTGTGGGGACGAGACTTATGTACACCACAAGGAACTCATCTCTTTAGCAACAGCGTAGGCACAACGAAAGTTTGAAGAATTACATCTCTATACGTCTCAGTACTCAAAGCGCCGTTCTGAACGGCATATATATCCGTTCGTCCTCCGATACTGACTCCTGTCCACACCATTCGTCCACCACCATGATATGGTCATATTTCCTGCGCATAATCAGGATTGTAGTCCAGCCTCCTCTTCCATCATATCATTTTATATGCATATCAAAAGTATTTTTATCGCGTGAGAACCGTTTTGCGTTGCGTATAAGAGTCTAGCACGTCCGCTTAATATAGGCAGCAGTGACCGCAGCGTTGCAATGCCCAAGCACGGCTTAGGGGCGAATTTTTTTCTGAACCCCCTGGAGGTAGCATATGCGTGCTCTTGCGCCAAGAAGGGGCGAGGGAAAACGCCGCTTTTAACATTGGCGTTGGAGCTGGTAGAGGTGCCAACTACTGGCTATTCGAGCTCTGACGGCAACGCACGAATGGTCCCGAAGCAAAGGCATTGGAGTCACTGCGCACCTCGCCTTGCGCATCGGCAAATCGTCCATTAAGGCAACATCCACCCTTCATATTTGTTTTTGGCGCATGGAAGATTCATCCAAAACACGGCAAATATGTAGAAATATAACTAGAAAGTGAAGACGGATCAACTGTAAAAGTCTTCAGAAGATCCGATGATGAATAATATTAAAGTCACTACTCTCCCCGTATCAAGAAATAGCCGTGTGGTTAGGCTAGTGGGAAAGTGTTGCGCCGTCATAGGTAGTGGATTCGAAACCGATTACATGCAATATTTTTAAAGCTATTCTTCTTTTTAACGAATACGGGAACAAGAATGACTTTTTGTTTCAATGATTCCAAATCACTGCATAATATTTTATTTTTATTTAACAATGGCCATTTCAACTACAATGCCATCATCAGGTTAAGTCCTGTAATGTTGTTTTCCATATAACATCGTTGTCATGCCACCAATATACAGTTATTTTCAGTGGCGGTGTTAGGCGTCGGCGACGTCGGCAGCCGCCGACGGCCTCGCGCCTGTGGGGGCCTCGCAAAACACTGTTAAAATTTTAGCTTTTTTTTCATTTTTTCTTTTTGATATTTGATGTTTAACGGCGCTTTTCAACTCCTAGGTTATGTAGCGTTTTTTTCATTTTTTCTTTTTGATATTTGATGTTTAACGGCGCTTTTCAACTCCTAGGTTATGTAGCGACGACCTATACCTTACACTAGCTTAACCAAAGGACGAACACAACATCCGTATCCAAGAGTGGGATTCGAACCCCGACGAGAGCCATCTCGTTCACCGTGGTATGACGCCTTAATGCGCTCGGCCATTGTCCGTATTTATTTCCGTATGACTGCAGCAGTGATTCAATTTTTTGTTAAATACTTGCAAAAGAACGTATCCGGTACGTTTTAGGAAACAATTTGGAAGACGTATATCTAAATTTTATATAACAGTCGGAATCATGCTCACAGTTCCAGTCAGTACAGCTTCGACCGAAGCTTCACAAAGTTAAAATTAAGACTTACTTGAGAAGCACAATGAGCCAAGGAAGACTATCTGCATTGTCAGAACTTTAAATTCAAGCCGAAATACCGGCTAGTAAAATGATATTAGAAAAAATTTCAGTGAGGCGAAAAGTTTCTCTATTTTAATTTCTGTTTGTTTACTGTAATTTTTGTCATTGCAATAATACTTTTATATTATACTAATAAAATTTTAGTATAATGATTATTGATGTATAATTCAGATCATTCTTTTTAACATTTTCTTCCTTACTGAAAAAATGAAAGGGGCCTCGCGAAGACGAGTTCGCCGACGCCCAGGTTTCGTGTAGCGCCGCCACTGGTTATTTTAGCTAGCTACAGCTATTTATTATAACTATACCATATTGATGGCTTGACAACGATCTTATATGGAAAACCACAATACAGGAATTAATCTGATGATGGCTTTGTAGCCGAAATGGCCATTGTTAAATAAAAATAAAATATTATGCAGCGATTTGGAATCGTTGAAAATTATATTATGTCTTTAAGTGACATATTTAATGCTGCAGGACCCAAATATTACAAAAAGAATGACTTTTGTATTGGAAGGAAGAAAGGAAGGAAGATAGGCTATGGTTTAAGACTCCGTCGACTCATTAGAGAACGGATTTGTTTTACTTGCCACATATCTGTGGACGTTTTCGCGAGTGTGTCGTGATTTTGAGAGTAAATGACATTTGTTCTCGTGTTGTAACAAATATTTGATTTTTAGAAAAGAAGTAGGGAACAGCAGCCTTTGCGCTTGCGTAAGGTTAGGAGGAGCGCTGCTTACAGTGTCACGTCACCCAAATGTAGCTTGTCTCTTCAGCGTAAGATATTCGTTCTGCTTCAGTCACTTAACAGTGTAATTATTACTGACTGTCTTTTAGTGTCCATGTGCATATTCATTTGTTCTTTGTGTTTATTAACATGTTCAGAAACAAATTACTTAGCTATAAGCTTGGAATAAAAGTGTGAAATAAAGCAGACTGGCAGGCCGACGCCACAACTCTAGTTAAAGCGAGCGCAAACAAGTCGAGGTAAGCATTCTGCAGATCTTTTAACTAAAATACATCTAAAGGGGGAGGGGGCAAACCTGGGCGCTTTTCCCCCGCGCCAAGGTACGCCAAACCGTCTCTTTGGACGACGATCTGGGCGGGGGAGGGGGGGGCGGTTGGTTTGGAAAGGTGCCACTATCAAGATCCGGCACTCAAAGGAGTGAGCCCCTGGTCATCTGAAAGACCAGCAGCCACTAGAACAGTCTCTCAGTACCAAAGACACCTGACCGTTTCATAAAGACACAAAACTTTAAGATGAAGGAAAATTTGAATACAAAAATAACAGAAAAAATGATTGATCATAAAATATACTGCGACAAATATCACAGATATATACTGAACATTCTATGAGATGTAAAACATAGCAAACAATATTCTGCACAACTAAGAAAAATGCATAATTTTATACAAGGAAAAAAAAAGGAAGATAAAAGTTAAAGCCGCTACTCTAAATGACAGCTGGCCGCGGTGGCCGAGGGGATTGAGGCGCTCCAGTCACGGTCCGCACGGCCACTACGGTCGGGGGTTCGAATCCCCCCTCGGGCATGGATATTTATGCCGTCTTTAGCTGTAAGTAGTTCATAAGTAGTTTGTAAGTTTAGGGACTGATGACCCCGTAGTTAAGTCCCATAGACTCTACAAACATTTTCTAAATGACAAAAATATTGTTGACAGGTGATAGAGGAGGATGCTCTTTAAAACTGACATAAACAATTAAATATTAGGATGAAATTAAATATTTTAATACAAATTCTTTCACACAATGGACTCAGAGAACTAACTACAAATAAATGTGTAGTTTAAAGTTGAAGAAAACATTGATTAAACAAATTATAAAAATAAAATTCTTACGGCCCTTTTATCAATTATTTCATAAAAAAATTAAAATTTTCAATAATATTTGGTAAATAAAAGTGAATATTTTTTTGTATTTATATTCAGATTTTATGCGCTGCACTACCGTTCATTCGATTGCAATGAAATTTTGTTGTCATATTGATCACACTTCCCCCAAGGTTACAAGCATAATATTGTCGCGTTAAAATTGAAGCAAGACCTGACTTTGAAGGTAGGGTTGTCCAGTGAATACAGCACTTATACTGAAAGCAGGAGTATTGCGAACTGAAACGTACATGCAGCACTGACTGCCTCTCGGGCAGAGTGCTCAGCTTTTTATACACAGACAGAATGTACAAGAAATTAGAAGAATAGTTAACATAAGAAACAACTAGAAATTACAAGTGAACATAAAATCGTGTAGAATATTTCGGAAATGATAATTACAAAGAAGTAATATTTTGCCGATGGACGGGATTGAACCGGTGATTTTCAGCACTGTAATCAGTGACGCTATTCTTTTTTTTTTCTCTCTCTCTCTCTGTAGTTTGTTCTCTTTGTTACGGAGGCTGATCGTGATTGTCGTTCTTGTTCGAAGAGTTCTTGGCTCAGCTTTTTTATTACAAGATCCGGCACTCATAGGAGTCCCTTGTGCCACGCCGGCAGTATGTTAACGGCGAGTCTCGCGGCAATATTACAGAGCCCTGCGGATCCAGATTTCTTTTACGTGTGCCTGCTTGAGCTGACTTACTACTTAGGATCGATTACGGTATTCACGACCGACGCTGGTGACGCGGCGATCTCGCAATCTCGCCCTTTTCCGTGATAGCGGAGTGACGATGTTTGAGGCTAATTGAACTAGCGTCCGCCATGTCATTTGGGTTATCGGCTGACGGCTCGTATGTCACACTCTCGATAGACTTTTACGTATTTACAGTTCCACGTTTTAAATGAAGATTATTGTATACGTATGTGCATCAAGTTTCAAAGCTGCTAATTGATGAGCCTGGTAGTATATTTCATAATATGCAGTAATGAAATTACAGCTCCATTTCAAAGTATAACGGTTATCAGAGGTTTGCGATAACAACGAAAGAGCCGTTGTGAAAATATTTCTGTTTTTAATAATGCAAGTGCTTGGTCTAAACGAGCTGCGAAACATACAGTGAACAGTAATTATTATGACTAACAATCAAGTCAATGGAGTGCATCTGTTGATAATTTGTTGTACCAATTGTTTTCATGAAGTCTAGTATACACTTATCGCGTGTTTACTAAACCTATCAAGTCTACAAACTTGTAAAATTGCTGTTAAAGGGTTGGTTCTAAACTTTCGTGGACGAAATTTGAGTACAAAAACAAAAGTGACAACAAAATACAGGAGTTACAAATGCGCATAGGTTATCTGCCACAAAAGCATTCCAGGTCGAAGTAAGGTATTGTTAATAACTTTATTTGTTGCCATGCTGAAACAAGTATCGTTTCTTACGTGAAATGTGAGTACAATGACGAAAGTGACGAGAGAATACTGCAATAAAAATGCGCCTGGGTCAGCTGCCACGAAACCAATCCCAACGAAATAACGTATCATTAATATCTTTCCTTGTTGCCACGCTGAAATAAGTAAATAATGAAGAAAAAATCATACATACACAAGTGAAATAATTCTGGCTGTCACTACTGCTTCCACACTTTGCACTGGTTGCATGTCAACCATGTTGGATCAAGTATTGTTAACAGGAAATGAAAATATTTTTAAAGAAGGTGTAGACACTCAGAGGTGTGGTTTAATCACACAGGAGCGACAGAAGAAGAAATGTCTCAAAAACACGCCAACACTAGGTAGAAAACTGAGTATTTTTTAATGGTGTGTACTTAAAGGGAATTGCTGAAGCTTCACTCTTGGGGCTGCTAAGTGGCATTAGTCATAAATTTTGTTTGAGTGCAGACCGACTGAGATCAAACAAGGCAAAACATATGGTGTTTTTGTACGAAGTACTTGTCGTTTCATCACTTCCATTTGTTCATTTAAATGCTGAACATGCTTCACGCGTATTTCAGCATCAAAAATTGTACAGACAATACACACTAAATACCATATATGCTACACAACTGGTCATTAATATTGCTACACGCTGCGCCAAGAAGAAATGCAGATGATAAACGGGTATTCATTGGACAAATATACTTATATTTGATTACATTTTAACGCAATTTGGGTGCATAGATCCTGAGAAATCAGTACCCCGAACAGCCGGCCGCGGTGGCCGAGGTGACTGAGGCGCTCCAGTCACGGTCAGCACGGCCACTACGGTCGGGGGTTCGAATCCCCCATCGGGCATGGATATTTGTGCCGTCCTAGTTTGTAAGTAGTTCATAAGTAGTTTGTAAGTTTAGGGACTGATGACCCCGTAGTTAAGTCCCATAAGCTTAAAAAAAAAAAAAAAATAAATAAGTACCCCGAACAGCCACCTCTGGCCGTAATGACGGCCTTGATACGCCTGGGCATTGAGTCAAACAGAGCTTGGATGGCGTGTGCAGGTACAGATGCCCATGCAGCTTTAACGCGATACCACAGTTCTTCAAGAGTAGTGACCGGCTTATTGTGACGAGCCAGTTGCTCGGCCACCATTGACCAGACGTTTTCAATTGTTGAGAGATCTGGAGAATGTGCTGGCCACGGCAGCACTCGAACATTTTCCGTATCCAGAAAGGCCCGCACAGGACCTTCAAAATGCGGTCGTGCATTATGTCTGTATATACTGTTTGTAAATTGACAAATTTTTCTGTGAGAGTTATGTGAATTACGAATATCTAAATGGTTGAATATTATACGAACAAAACAAAATTGTAGTAGAGACGTTGGCTTAGAAAGGGCAATGTTCATAGCATCTTTGGGTAGAGCACTTTTTATCGCCGAGTGCATTCTGGCGCGAGGCGCAAAGGTTGTTGAGCTGTCGACGTGAACTATGGAAATGTTGGAAAGCAGCATCAAACTGTAGTAGCGTGGTACTTTACAACGTGTTGGTACAAGCAGTAGTTTTGGCAATTGGGCACTAGTGGACGGTGCCGGATCTCGTCAAAAACAGAGGGACAAAATTAATGCTGGCTCACCTGTTGATTAAGTCCCTATCGAAATTTTTTATGTTTGGTCATCTTTGGTTGTGTTAACTCTGCAGTGACTTTTACTGTGTGTGTAATCTTACTTGTTTATCCTTTGCAAACCGAGGTATTAAATACGCTTGCTCATTGCTTTCTTAAGTACATGTGTGCCTTGAGAATGGCAGGGTGTCCTGCCGAAATATCGGCGGTTGTCGACGACGTCACCCGGCAGCATACCCGTAAGTTTAACATTCATTACGCCGGGAAAAGTTAAGATTTCATATATTTTGCGGGGTTTAAGTCTTCCACGTACGCATGAGGAACCATGCAGCGGGTGGCGCTCGTCGAAGGTCTGTTTGAATATTTCTGTGCATTCAGGAGAAGTTCTTCGGCATTCGGGAGATGAGAATCCAGCGGCTTTATATATTTTCACAAGTGGTGCGGATTTCATGCATTCTGTTGTTAGCCTGCATGTTTTATGACTTTTTTGCCATGTGTGGATCGAAATGCATATTATGCCGTGGAAAAGCATAGTGCTTGAGCAGTTGTTCGTAATATAGTCGGACAGGCTCCCCATTTACTGCTCGTCAGTTTCCTTAAGATATTGTTCCTGGCAGCAACCTTTCGGCAGGACTTTTCGCAGTGATATTTGTACGTCAGTGATCTATCCAGCACGACAACCAGGCATGTTGGTCTATCCGGCCGGCCGCGGTGGCTGAGGGGACTGAGGCGCTTCAGTCACGGTCTGCACGGCCACTACGGACGGGGGTTCGAATCCCCCCTCGGGCATGGATATTTGTGCCGTCCTAGTTCGTAAGTAGTTCATAAGTAGTTTGTAAGTTTATGGTCTGATGACCCCGTAGTTAAGTCCCATAAGCTGTACAAACATTTGAACATTTTTTGGTCTGTCCGAATGTTCCAGTATGTTGTCCTTCCAGGCTGACATTCAGCTTCCTGTTTGTCCGTTTTGAGCGAATGTGGAATGCGCTAACTTTAGTCTTCGAAGGGTTTGATTTGAGGGAGTTGTATTTACAGTATTCGGAAACTACGTTTAGCGAACTTTCTTGTTTCTCTTCTACTTCCGCGAAGGTATTTCCTTGTGCTGTAATAGCCAGCTCATCAGCGTACAGGAAATGGGTAGTGTGTTCCGGTGTTGGTTGATCATTGATGTTAAATAGTAAGGGCCGCGGTGCAGTAGCCGAGCGGTCTAAAGCGTCTCGCTGCGGAGCGCGCGGATGCTCGCCGTGGATGTTCGAGTCCTCCCTGGGGCATGGGTGTGTGTTTGTCCAAAGGTTAGTTTACCTAGGTTCAAGTAGTTTGTAAGCTACGGACTGATGACTACGCAGTTTGGTCCGATAGATTTAAAAAAATAATAAGGGGTCAGAACACTGCCCTGGGCGAGACCGTTCTTCTGTAGGACGACAGCGACAATTAAAGTATTATGGTAGCCCCATGGTGCCTCACTCTAAGTCAGGGGACTGATGACCTAGCAGTCTAGACTCCTTTAAATACCAGCAACGTTAACACCCTCACTCTAAGTAAATTCCTTGTAAATGTTAGGTAAGCAGCTGACACAGCAAAATTGCGTACTACATCAAAGATCTACATCTACATGGAATACTCTGCGAATCACATTTAAGTGACTGGCAGAGGGTTCATAAATCATAATTGAAACCAATAATACAATATGTATATTTTGTATGGCACAATCCCATAATCGTTTTGACAAGTGAATTGCGTCGTACCGTAGCATAGAAACTACATTATTTCATGGTACAACAATTACAGCACTACGAGATCCTTAATACGATAATGTTTATACCTATTATTACGTAGTCTCCGTAAATTTCGTTGTAACGAATCATAGATCAAGTAACGCGTTTCCAAAACTTCCTTAATTTTCCGACGCTTAAAAACATTATGTTGATAATTATATCGTGCACTACAATGAAATTATGCACGATATGTAGAGTTCACTTCACGTTACGTCGGTTCGAAAGTTCTTTTTGTCTCGAGAAAGCTAAAAGTCATTTTATTGGCCCCCACTCCGCGAAGCAAAAATCTAATACAATTCGCTGAGAAGTGGAACTTGGAATGCGAAGCTGTGACGTCAGCAGTTCCACGTCCACGTGAGTTTCAACGTTCCATGATAGGATTCCACTTGTGTTGCCGTTATTGATGAGGCACGTGGAAAAGACCGCCAGATTCTGATAAAATGCTACAGACCTCTTAGTGGCGACTCCAAAACGCCGTGAAACGAAGCGTCCCGGCTGTTTCGGACACCGCTCACGTAGAGCAGTAACATGGTGTGGAAAGACGCGAATGGCCGGCAGCCTGCCACACATAGCCGTAACCGCCGTATCGCTTGTGTCGGGTGTGCAGCATGAAGCCGAAACAGACTGAAGCCGAGGTTTTAGCAACTGAAGGAGGGCGTGGTAGGGAATGCAGACAGTACTGTAATTCTCACACTGTACACGGAGAATCTAAAAGAAGCTGTGTATGTGTTGCATGATGTTGAACCTATCGTTTAATCAGACAGCAGATTGTTCATTAACACAGCAATTTGGTTTAATTATGGCCCTGATATTGATGTATATAGTGTTAAATAAGAAACAGTGCATGAAACTGATTATGTGCGCAACGGACCTTTTAACAAAACAGCTGTGGCAAGTCACCATATGAAACAGACACTGACTATACTATACTAAAAAATTTTACTGCGAGAAAGATATTAAAAACCACAATCCACTTTGTTAATGATTGACTGCGAGAATTTTATGCAGATCAGTACCTGATTATCAAAATTCACTATCATAATCAATTAACTGCAGTGTTGCATAACAATCATTTACTATAGCACAAATAACGAAATCTGTTTAACAAGATTACCAAAATCAATACTGCACTTTAAATCCACAAATAACTAATTATCAAATGAAGGAAGTAGATTAATCTTCTAACTACGTAAATGAAACAGGAAAGAAAGGTCAACTTTGTTACTTATTATTAATAATCACCATTACATTACCTACATAATACAACTTTTTATGATGACATTAAATGCAGTTACCTTCATTCCAGCTGTGGTACAACGTTTTCATAGTAATAAAAATACAATATATGTTCTAAATACAATCAAATCAACTTGCTGGCACAGCAGCCTCTGCATTATATCTGAGCCATACACACAACTCAACCGCTCTCTAAGCGAGCTAAACCACAAGTGCCAACTCTCTCTGTGCAAGCTATAATGCTATGCGATGCATAATCTTTGCCAAAGATGAAACTTCAAAGAGTTAACCACACATATCGATACACACAGTAGAAGCAATATTGTACATTTTCTTGCAAGCAAGTTACTCGACACAAAACAGGAGGCACAATATTAGACATTTTCTTATAAATTTTTTTATGGACACGTTTCAATTCTTATGGGATACAGATCAGAACTTCTTCTGGGTTACTTTCAGAGTGATCGATTAGCTATCGAGTATTACAGTGGTTGACGGTAGATGAGGAACAATCACAGTCAACAGTGTACGAAATGAAACACACTACACAGTAGGAGTGGTACATTTGTAACGCAAATTGGTACAGATTTCACCATATGGTAAAACAGGATTAATGATTGACGCTGTACAGACTGAATCTCATAAAGGTAAATGTCTTCCTTTGGAAGCAGCGCAAATTTTGATTATGTTACATAGTGAATTTTTACTACACGGACTGTAATGAATACTTTGGAATTATAATTCATGGTCCTTTTCATTCTATTTATTTATTTATCTATTTTCTTATGAGGGGGTGGGGGAAGTGGGTCAGGTAACAGACGGTCAGCCGCTGCGCCCTGTGAAGCCGGCCTACACACTCCACTGCTTCTTGCAGGGGTTCCATATCTACTTCTTGTCTGAATTCGACAATTGTGGTTCGTGACTCGAAATTATTCTGGTGTCTTTGTTCAGTTGGTGAAGGAGACAAACATTGTTGGAATATTGACCTGTTGAGGCGAAGTCACTTGAACCGTTCCTGTCGCTACAGTAAACCAGACAGCAGTATGTAAATCACATGACATTCGGTGTATGCCCCCCATGGAAATGTCAAATGCAAGCAGTAGCATTCGTGGCCTCCATATTACAAAAGCACATAGACAATAATGTTCAAATGTTTGTCAATATAATGGACTAAACTACTCCGTATCGTCTAAGGTGTCATGCTACTGACTGGTTAGCCATTTTCGCCGGCGGTTCTAGTCCTTCCTTGGGCGTGAGAGCGTGTGTTGTGGTTAGCGTGTTTAAGTTTTAATTATATAATTAATATAAGGTTTTAATATCATTGTCACACATCAGTAAATGTCATTAAAGCAATAAATTACAGCCCATACGAACTGCAGAAGATTTTGTGGCATAAGAATAGAGACATTCTACGAAAAACGCACGACAGGAAATAACCTAAAGATGTCTTTCTGGCCAAAAGCTATTAATTAAAAATATTCTAATATTACAGCAGCGATTTGCAAAAATATATTTCATATTATACCCTTAAGTAACATGTACACCGCTGTATGACCCAAAGATTACAAACTGTTATTTGAAAAAGTACTACGGACTGAAACCGTATCAGTTTGGACCAATATGTTTGCAAACATTAGAACCAAACTGCTATGGTCATCAGAACCTAGAACCACAAAGTACTTAAACTAACTTACGCTGATGACAACACATGCACCCCTGCCTGATTGAGGACTGGAACCTCCGGCGGAAGCGGGAATGGCAGCAGCTGCGCAGCTTATGTCATGGCGCCCATTCCCGCAGGGCTCATACAGATATTAAAGCTTCACATCATCAAACACAGTCTTAATGAAAACTGAATATTGTTTTAGCAGTCATGTATTACGTTACGTAATGATGTGACGAGGTGCGAGATGCATGAAGTAAAAGTCTAAATGAAATTTGTAATTATATTTCTACATTTTATGGTACTGAGGAATGTGTACTCAACTGCGAATGTATCAGTGAAAGTGGGCGTATTTGTCTTTAATAAATTTTCTAAATTTTATTTTTCTGTAATTGATATTGAACTGTACGTTTGTTATTATTGGTCTCTGAACAAAACCATGGGTAGCATGTTCTTTTATTGTAAGGTGATTCGATAATTATAGTTTGCTGTAGCCAGTCAGAAGAAGGATAGTTTGAACTTGTTTTCGAGAAAACTGAAGAGTGGTTTTATTTATAGTAGAGTGGAAACTTTAATTTAGCCGACAACACGAGAGAACGTATAGATACACTCTTCGAAATATGTCGATTATTCTGTGAGAAATGGTAAAGGTCGTGCTGTGTTAACAAGTGTTTCTCGATGTACACGGTATAATCGAGAGGAAATTTCTGATGATTTCCTATAAACTGGTTTAACTGAATATCGGAAACTACATGGGAAATGTGTAATCTGCAACCAAAATATTCCACAGACCGGCTTACACAATATAAGAGCGTACAATTCTGTAACTGACAGTTAGTGTCTACTTTTTTGGTGAGCAGTATACCATAAGCGACAAGAGTGAATGGACGTGTGTTAGAGTTGCACTTGGCAGATTTTTTTCTGTTGAAAATTTTACATAATAATAACCATTTAGCAACGAAAAACTTTATAACATGTTGAATTTCATCAAATTTTCACAAGAACATTTCTGAAGCAAACTGCGGCTGTGTCTGATACGACTAGCTTTTTATGCTGTGTATGTGTCTGATACAACTAATTTTCCATACAGTTCTTGCCTAGTTGACGAACATTACGCATTATCTGACAGTGTGAAAGAAGGAATGAATCGCAAAGTGAGTGAACTAACACTTCAGTAGCTAGGCACGGACTGTTAACGTTGCGCTTTTACCATTTCGGGAGAAACAAACTCAGATTAATGCATAGGAAAAGCCAATTAATTACTTACAAACTACAAGGCCTGAATTAGTTTAATTTGGACACTCATTTAAGACTGCTTTGAATGATGTTACCTGGTCGACAAACGTAGCCACGCACTTAGTAAAAATTCCAACTGCTCTCTTTGGCCTATATCGATGTCGGCCTTCTATAAACGAATGACACTTGGCTGCTGGGGTTTCGAGCTACATTATTCATGCAAACTGTAACTAGCAAATATGGAAACTTTGACGGAGCAGCGTACGTTAATAAATCAGACGACGCCCAACACACCTGGTGCCTAAAGAAGCATTTGTTAAGCACAAAAGGTATGCAGTCACTAATTCCATGTGTTTGTTTGTTTTTAAGTCATACAAATCTGCAGTTCAGTTCAGATCGTGTTGTCTTATTGAAACTTTGCACATTTCACCTCCAAAATAAGAGGACGATCATAATGTTGTTATGTTATGCGACGCGTCAACAATTAAAGTTTTTTCATCCACTATTTGAGAATGGCAATACTTATTGCATCGAAACGTAATTTACACTTGATTTCAATTCCTTACTTATCTTTTAACCTTGGCAAGCGCAAAAAATGATGATAGGATATAACTTAATAGTTAATTACTCTTCCTCCGTTGATGCAACACAGCTAGAGTTGTCAGCATGGCATTAAAACATTTTTTTTTTCTTTTTCCCTTTTTCACGCAAAGAACTGGATTCCCAAAATATCTTAGAGAGATGTCACTGAATGTTGTTCTGCGATTATATCATAATACAGCACGAAGTTCAGAATGACGAAGGACACAGTTGCGGGAAAATGAAACGACCCTCCAATATTCACAGAATGTACAGGTGAAGGAGGGTAAAGCAAAAGGCGGCCAAGAGACATGGAATAAGATCATAGACATAAGAATGGAATAAATATACAACTTCGCAAAGTTAGGTACACCAGTCACACAAAGTACCGGGCGCTACGTGACCGAAACTAATAAGAATAAAACCATGTCAAAATATAATATCTGAAGCAGTAAACTAGGCATATAATATTTTATTATGAGGACCGGTTTATATCAATTTGGATCATTATCAGATTATGTCCTTAGTGATAAGCTTGCGGAGCAACACATTAGTAGTGTTGGTCCACAAGGATTTGCCAGCTCCTCACCATAATCCGATGACGATCCATGTCGATCGAAATATTATATATGATTTCAAATGCTTCAATTATTATATTAGTAAGAATATTTATATCACTGCTAAACGTCGTATCAAATTGTTTACAGAATCAGTTGTACGTCACAACATACAAAATACGGTTCTATAAACTTAATTCGTATATATAAAAAACATCTTAATTTAGGTTGCTTTCCTGCAGCACTATTATGGAAAACGGAAACTTACATGATATATCTCCGGAGCTCCTCTGATAGCTAATGGATACCGATAAAACTTACTGCATACACTATTACCTTATCAGAAACTATCGTATTTTAAAGTGGAGGTTTGTTTGACAATGGAATTGGTAGTAAAATTATGGAGTGTTGGAACGTTATTAACAAAAGAGGTCAAAATTATATAATTGTAAGTGCAATACTTGTTAACCAGCTCCTTGATTTTGCGAGAATGTTCTCATTACCACTTCTTCTACACCTATTTATTTCGTTTTGGGTTCGAAACCGACGTCAATGATATTCTAACATTTCACACAAGTATGGCACCCATTAATCATTACATGTTACTGTCATTTACAATTATTCGTTAATTTTGTGGATAATACATTCAAGATTAATGATTTTAGAAAATATTGTTTCCTATTAGGAAGGCAGCGAAATGGTACATGATTTAAAAAATTAAAATATCTGTCAAGTTCTTCAAAAGTCTTTAAAACTTACCGTTTAATAAGGTAACCGGTTTCAATCTACGCTAAGATCTACGCTCAGACCGATCTGTCTGTTGACGTCCAGGCGATGAGCGTGTGGCGACTGCTGTTGAAACGAATTGGTCTGAGGATGATCCTAGCTTAGATCGAATTCAGTTACCTTATTATAAAATAAATTGGAAAAATCGTTTTGCGAACTTGAGTGGTATTTGATATTTTGAATCATCCAAGATTGTTGTAATTTTGACACTACTCCGTTTCGGTACTTCCATCATCAAGTGGCAAAACGAGGTTTGTTACGTTCAACAGTGTTATTTGACGTTGTTGTATGCGAGACGAAACTGATTAAGCGACTTAGATACTTTAACGTACAACCATTTACACAGTAGCTAGAGGACCAGTGCGAATACTTCGCAACGTTAGTGGAATGACAAAAAAGTTGAGAAAATGGAAGCTAAGTTGAATTCACGCATAGCTTTCTTCAGAATCAATCAATGCAAGTGTTTAAAAGCGCAAATGAAAGAGATTGATCCGCTGAGCGTTGTTAGGTCAAAACGAATTGCGTACCTTACTCAGAACCGAAGATATCGTAAAACAAATCGATTAAAATATTCATTGCAAGGACAGAAGGATAACACGTTTGAATAGAAGTAAAGGAAGGAGAGGCATACGTTAATTATTATAGTTGATGACAAACCTGCTTATGAATACCTTTCCTTTAAAGCAAAAATGGGGGAAATCGGAAGGATAGACGGCCTGACAGACTAACTTTAGTTTACAACAAGGACATCCCCATAAGATATATACAGAAGGAAATCGGGCTTGAGTATGTAAAAAGGAAGATGAGACTTATGTGAATTCTGATACTTGATGACAAATCTGTGGATGAATACCTTTCGTTTAAAACGAAGGAAATCGGCAGAATAGTTTGGTCTGGCCGACTTTAATTTTCGTAGATTCTTTTACTGCGTCCTGATTCACGACGGTTATATTTTTATTGATAAAGCTAAACAGAAGAATTCCAATAACTTATTACTGCACGTATACATTGCACTTCAAGCGGTTTTTTCATATGTGTAATTAGTCAGGTACGTCTGTTTGTAAATTTTTTATAGCCAAAGTACGATTGATCCGTGGGCACACAGCGGCCATGTAATGCGTGCCCTTTGTTCGTCATCTCGTCACAGGCGCGCGTAATCCCTGGCATTTGGCTGGATGAAACGGCGGAGTTGGCAATATGCAGGGTGCAGGACTGACTGCACACATGGGGCGGGGGGGGGGGGGGGTGTACGCACTATGCTAATTGCACGCTTGTGCCAGAGCATTCACAAAGCTCTAAAGAGCCCTGTAGCAACTAACTGTATGTATATCCAGCTCTCCTACTGCAGAGGGCGCCGCTGTTAAGATGGAACGATTTGTGTAGCGCGCGACGTACGTAATTACCGGTTTGATAATGCACGTCTTACCGTCTCTGTGCTCATTTTTCTTCAAAGTTAGAATTTGTTACTCAGTTATATGTAGTTTTAATTCAGTGTTGAATTTTCTGCGAATTTTGCGTCCAATGGAATTCGACTAGTGTGACAGAAATGAAAATTCAGTTCCGTCTGTATCCAACGCTGTCATCGAGCATCTCACGTGTAAGGTACGTTTACATTGGGATACTTGTATCACAGCTTGTATGAGCGACATGTCAGTTTTACATACCGCTATACATAACCTCATACAAAAGTTCTCCGAACATGTATGAGGCCCTTCCCGTGCATACCTTTTGTATGTAGTTTTTCTTTAGGCATATATGCGCCATCTCGTAGAACTTGCTCATGCGCAGAACCAGTATTTCTCGTCGTCTGCGACTAATTTTGACAAGCAGCAGAAGCTTGAGTATTGGAGTATTAATGCCCAGTGTAGAATCCATATCAGGTGGGTTTGGCGGAGGACATCGAAAGAGTCCGAAGAAGGAAACTCGTTTTGTGTTGTCAATATACAGGGGCGACAGCGTTACGGATAAGACACAGGATCTGGCATGGGAATCATTACAACGACGGCGCTTATCGCTGCGGCGTGGGCTGCTTACGAAACCCAAATCGCTGACATTCTCCTCCGAATGCGAAAATATATTGTTGACTCCCACTTACATACGTAAAAAAGAGAATCAGAATAAAATACGAGAAATCAGAGCTCTAACGGAGAGATTCAAGTATTCTTTCTTCCCATGCGCTATTCGAGAATGGAATAGGAGATAAATAGGATGAAGGTGGTACGATGAACCCTCTGCCAGGCACTTATATGTAATTTGCAGAGTGTCTCATGTAGATGTAGAAGTTGCAGTACCATTATCTCCTGGAGTACTGTGTTATATAGTCACCATTCTCTCCCGGAGTACTGTGTAATGTGTACTGTGTTGTGTACTCAGAGATGATATTTTGTTCATTAAATAAAAATCAGTTCGCGGTCGAAGCAAAATGCAAAGTGACTCATCCCCGCATTCATGTTGTTGGGTATCTTATTTGTGCAGAAAATTGCCTCGCAATCTGTAATATTATATTTTAAGCATGCCAATCGTTTCAAAGCACTAAAAAGTATCTTATTTCTGGCAGCATTTCAGAAATTTACAGTGCAGGGTAGATGTGCCAGTTTCCTAACAATTAATTAGAATAAGAGTAAGACAAACAATTATTTAGTGTATTATATTGTAATATCACAAATTGAATAACAACCATTCTACCTTCACTTCTTGGGACAAAATTTGCAGAATACCCTCACAAACCCGAGGAAGGAGTCGCACCTCCGGCGGGAGAGGCCGCCCAGTCAGTAGCATGATGCCTTAGACCATGCATTTACTCCCACGCTGCTTTAAACAACATTTGACAAATGGTATAGCAGAGTGATTGTACGCTATACAAAATCCAAAAACGTGATTCCACCTTTACACATTTAATATTCATATTCAAAGAGCATTGTCTTACAGATGCATACAGATTGGCAATAAGTGATACAAACCCTTTCCTGTATGGACAATACAGAGGTCAACAATTCATCAAAAATATATGCATGAAATATACTGCAGTGTCCGCAACTCCACCACACACCTTCTGGTGACCTGAGCAGACTGGACTTAAATGTTGATTTAAGTATCAGTGTGAGTTAGAAGTTGCAGACAACTTGTGGCTTCATGCGGTTAGCAGGATTTTAGTCGTAAAGGTACTTTATCGTAGCAATAGTTACACTACTGCTGGTCTTCACTAATAGAGACACACTAAAGCAAATACAAAGAGATTTCCTTTTCGTATAAGGACTGAAAAACACGTTACTGTTGACGCTGCTGAAAATGCTGGTAGCAATGTGTGATCCACATTGAGAGCACAAGCTGCGACATGATAGATGCAAAAGTTCCGAAATTCTGTGATTTTATAAATAAACTGAAGGGATTTCCAATCTATAGGAAACCGACCACAAGTGACTCAGTCATACATGCATTTTAATGCCATCCATGGCAATACAAAATGAGCTTTTCTAAATCACTGATTAAGAGAATTTTTGAAATTCCCCTTTCTGAAACTTCCGTCAATAAAGAAATAAATTAATTGGAATACATCGCCGATATGAATGGTTACAACCCGTCCTCGGTTCTCAAAATGTACAACAAAAACGTTCTAAAGATGTACCACAGCTTCACTCGGTAACACCTGACGATGAAGTTAAACGTATCCCCATTCCTTTCATGGGATATTTTTCTTATGACCTGGCTAAACTCTTTCGTGGCACAAATGTACAAGTCGTATTTAGTAGCCTTTTGAGCATACAGCAAATTCTCCCACTCAACGAACAAGCCAATAAGAACAGATACCTTTCCTCAGGAGTCTACAAACTACAATGTCCCGAATGCCCAGCTGAATATATAGGACAGACAGGTCGGACCTTTAAAGTACGTTTTACTGAGCACCTTCTTACAAAAAAAGGCCAACTCAAAGACCATTCCCCTTTTACGGAACACACTAAAGCATCGGATCATCAACAACCTACCATTGACAACATGCAAATCTTACATATAGCGCAGAAGGAGCGTAAGCTAAATTTACTGGAAGAGTTTGAGATAGCGAAGCGCGCTTACTTTGCACAAACACACCTCCTAAACGATCAGTTGGCATGCAAAGATCAAACATTCCTAGATATTATGATGTCTCTGTTCAAATAAAATTCCTCTAATTTTCAAATACCAACATAAATTATGAACTTCTGTCCTGCTTAATAACCTCCCTTTCGTTAAATTTGTATTCAGATAGATTTCACCCGTCCCGTCTTATATATCGGTTTCCTATGTCACTCCCTACCCACATTCCCTTAGTTAGTCTGTTCAAGTCGGCGGAAAAGAACACCACGCCCGCCCACCGACCGTGAGCGCAATTGTAAACGTGGGCTTATCTTGTATCACCAGAGACCACCGCTTCTGTTAAGGAAATCTTAAAAATCGGTTTTATGTTTCTCACACCTTCACCGAGTATGTTACATCTGGAATTCGTTGTTACCCTAACATTTGTAGGGCGACAAAAAAAAAAAAAAAAAAAAAAAAAAGAGAGAGAGAGAGAGAGAGAGAGAGAGAGAGAGAGAGAGAGAGAGAAAAATCCCAGAAAAGTAGAAAGACCGCAATAACAACTTACGGTGTCACACCACGGAGAGCACATTGTAAGCTTTGTTTACCATTTATACTGTCTTCTTAACACAAAATAAGACCATGTACCATTATAACCGTTTGTAATTCCGCCTTGTAATTTTGTGTAAATTCTGTCACGCAGATAATCTGAAGATGACCTGCTAAAGGGCGAAACGCGTCATTAACTAATAAAAAAAATTGCAATCAAGACGGTTTGATGGAATAAACTGAAGGGTTCCGAATGCTGCAGTGCGGAATGTATACATATCATGGCGCTGAAGTTACGTACGTATGTCAAGTAATCGGTGAGCTTGCGGAGATTTGAGAAAGTGAGATTATGGTCTCTGGCGGTCTACAATTACGTCTATAAAATTTGGTGCCGATCGGATGAACGGTTCGACATAAAAAGTGGGTACATGTTACGGGCAGACAGACATCCCAATACCTCTTAAACGATACGAGATATCAAAAAAAAAATAAAAAAAAAAATAAAAATAAATAAATAAAAAAATATATATATATATATATATATATATATATATATATATATATATATATAATAAATAAATAAATAAATAAATAAAATTAAAAAAAAAATAAGCTATGAGAGAGCAACGTTGTAGAAAATTTTGTCCTCTACAAATTCGGTTATTCAGTTTTCATTTCAGATGAATGGTTAAGCCGTAATTTTCACTTTAATTTCGAGCTGTCAAAAGACGATCGCAAGGGCCCACTTTCAGTGTTACTACCGTAACATAAAGTGGGCCAAAACGTACAAGTATTTGCAGTAGGTCCGATGGAGGTAACCACGTCGCACATGGAGACGCTTTGACTAAACAAACATCTGAACACACGACGACAGTCGACTACAGCATTGTACAGCCGACAGAGGATTCCTGCTGATGCGGTTCCTTGGCCTGCAGACAACTATTCGTGACTTTGTATGAGAGTGTATTAAATACGTTCTCATTCGAGAGCCACCTCCTTCCAGCTGCTAATCGAATGGTACTGCGGCGCGGACACAAAACTGGTTACAGCGGACATATACATCAGTGGAATAAGTTCATAATTTTATGACAGTGAAAAAATTCAGCCTCAAACCTGGGGCTATTAGCTTCCATACCCACAGGACCATGACGATCTCGCTGTGGATGTATCCCTTTCATTGAATATATTCTTATAGTGATGTTCACTGTCTTTATTTTGGTTTTATTTTCTTAGTTCCATACACTTTCTCCCTGTTTTTATGCTTGACCTAGGATCATTTTTGATGAGCTATGCAATGCGCCATACTAACGCTAATTTGAGAGTTGGTGCTACCCTTGTAAACAGCTCGAACATTAGTACACAAGGAGAAGTTGAAGATTAAAATTGCCGCGGTGGAGTAGCCGAGCGGTCTAAAGCGTCTCGCTGCGGAGCGCGCGGTTGCTCGCCGTGGAGGTTCGAGTCCTCCCTGGGGCATGGGTGTGTGTGTTTGTCCTTAGGTTAGTTTACCTAGGTTTAAGTAGTTTGTAAGCTACGGACTGATGACTTCACAGTTTGGTCCGATAGATTTACAAACATTTGAACATTTGAAGATTAAAATTTCCGTACTACTCGATGGGCAAGACCATTTATCACTTGATTGTTGCCTGGCCATTCACATGTGCAGCGTTTCGTCTAACAAGGTAATTTACTACGTTAGCTGAATTAATTTGTACCGAGTAGGGATTGGAGTCCAGCTTTCGAGGCAGCTACTCGCTTTAAGCACTACACTATGCGTACACGGTCAGCACCGGGTCAGCATGGGCTACTCAAGCACTTCTGCAGCCTAAATTTACATAACTAAACACACACTACAGACACAGTGTCCGCGAACAATTTCACACACTGCTCGCGGCATTTCGGCGATTTCAGCTAGAATTGTGGCCTGTTTGCACTCTAAAGTGAACATTGGGTCTGTTCACACTTGTGTATATACTGTATATGTTAGTTTTATTGAGACTACAACCAGTTGCATGGTCGTGGGTTTCGTTTCCCACCGGTTTCTGGCAATTGTAGCTCCTCAAGTGCCTGTACAAGTGTATAGTTACATAGTAGTGTAAACAAATTTCACATGAAAGATTGCAGTACAAGCAAGGGAATATAAGACCAAGACATACAGTGTATACGTAATTTTTCTCGAGAAACGTTAAAATTTAAAGTACTTATACATCACAGTGCTGTAGTTTTATAACTGTAATAAAATAAAAGACTTCAAATGTTAATTGTTAAGCTTAATAGACTTAACTGCGGTGTTATCAGTTCCTAAACTTACGAACTATGAACTTACGAATTGACGGATACTTACTCCATTTCATGATATTTGTTTATAACTCCATCTGTCACTTTCTATTTCAACTCCCGAGTGTTTTATGACTCAGGTGGAAAAAAAATACAATTTTACATATTCTATTACTTTTAACCTTCGCTTGTTTTATGACAGATATGTGTAACCCTACTAATGCAACGTAGGGATTTTATCATGTCAACCGTTAAATAGTGATATTTTATGTTAGTTGACAGTATCCGTCAATTTTACTCTCATTTGAATACGTCTTGGTCTGCCGCCTTTCTGTCCTCGCCATGCCATGGGCAACCGCCATAGGTGTGTGAGTTTAACAATAAGAGCTGCATACCGTTGTATTGTATAGTCCCTTCCTCTCCATTTTAAAATTAAATATTTGTAGGATTACTAGGTTTTGATTCTTTCTGTTTGGTTTTATATAGTTTCTATTTTTCTTTCCTGTGTCATTTACACTAGAGCCACCTGGTGGCGTCTACCGGTTTCTTTGACGATGATGGGTGATTTGGCTTTAGTAATGCTCAGCATTATTATTATGTTAACCCCCCCCCCTCCAAGGTATGTACTTAATATATTTGCGTTTTTAATGTACTTTGAGTGCGCCTCAGTTGCACAGTGGTAGAGTGCCAGAATACAAATCCGAAGGTCGCGGGTTCGATCCCCGCGAAATCCTACGATTTTTATCTGTCACTTTCCACTTTTTTCACCTCTGGCAGTATTGTTCATGTGAAAAATACCGAGTAGCAGCATGGTTCGGAACCGACGTTAAACTGAAGGTCCCCTTATAACTGGCTGGGTAAGTCAGTTCGAAGGTCGGAGGAAGGCAATGGCATACCACCTCCAAACAGGACCATGCCTAGTAAGGCACTGTGGTGTTCAAACCAATCTTCGGATTGTTGACTGCTTTACCTTTTTAATGTACTTTGGTATTTCTTTTGTCCATACAGTTCTCTATCTTTTTGTGACACCAGGCTTACTGATGTTTGTAACTTTACAGATTCTGAAGATGATTTAATCGAAACGCGTTAATACACGCATGGCCACATCACTATCTGTGGCGCTATAATTTTACACAGCTTCCTAATAGCACTGTTTACCAATTAATACTGAGATGGGCGCATACCTCATCAACGACTTGATATCACATCTGGAAACCATACACTATATGTTCGAGCTGATCATGGTGGGTACACACTGAGCATCAAGTGCAGAGCTTATGCCATAGTTTGAAAATAAACCGACAATATGTGCATCTTTCGAAGGACCACATACTGGGGTACAAAGAGAAAGGAAATAAAGCTATAAGATACAAGAGTTATAAAGAATACGGTAGTTTTAAAACAAGAAGGAGTTTTAAGTATGCAAAACCGGCATACTAACCGCCCAACAGAGTACAGGCCACAGTATAAAAGTAAGGGAGCCAGCGGTTGGTTTAAGTTCTGGGCCATCCGCGCACGTTCCCCGGCCAGACCCACCTCGCTAGCGGAAACTGAAGATATAGGTTTCAGTTCTGGTTTGGCACAAATTTTATATGCTAAATAATGATATACTGCTTTCACAAGAGCAGGTAGATCAGTAGTTTCCGTAAATATCGAATCAACATCTGTGTTTTTACTATATATAGCTGCAGACCATTGGCAACTTCTGTTTCTTAGAAACGGACTATCATACTTCGAGAAAAAATTCAGAAACTAAAGACGTGAAAATCTCCGAATAAAATCCTCGGCGAAATCCAGATTGACCATATTGGCATTTGCAGGAAGTACAGAAAAGGTCCGCAACCAGGAGAGGAACCATGGAATTAGACCACCACTTACTGCAACTCAAATTGCAGCCCAATAGAAAAGGAACAGAAATCACCGGAGTTTCCTGGCTGACCCCCAACGAAACAAGAAGGAAATTAGTGAAGAAATCGGTACGTTAGATATAACTAACTGGTCTGAACTCGCAGAGAAAAAGTGAAGCAAGCAATCAAGTCAGGTCAGCCTCCAAGAAAGAGAAACCATAGGTAGTGAACACACCATGTAATCAAAATACCGAAAATTAGGTTAAGGCATGGAATAACTTCAATAGCCAGAATAGTGGCAAGATTTTGTAGACGCCCATTAAAAACCTTTGAATTTATTTGACGGGAAAAACGCAAATACGAACATAAGAGTTTAGACGATATAGAAGAATACTTTACTAAAAACTACATCCGTAATTTTTATAACACTCTCAGAGAAAATTTAGTTGCCTATCAACCTTCTAATGACCAGAATAACCCGTTCAAAGTACTGAACAAAGTGATATTGAGATTTTCGCCAAATATTTCAGAACACTCTACTGCGACGAACCATATGAAAAAATTCAAAAACCAATTCCTGACTTGCTTCCTCCTATATACAAAAAAATGGTGGAAATAATGACAATATCGAAGAACAAGAGAGGACAGTTAACACAATAATGTCAGAAATTTCAAACACCGACAAAATCCCCAAGGATTAGAAGAGTGCCTTGACACACCCACTACGTAAGAAAAGAGACAAAAGAGAATCAAGAAATTACAGAAAAATCTCACTTCTTCTAGTATCCCATATGAATCTCTTTGAAGATTTGCTGAACGAACTTGAACCGCAAAAATTTTCACAAGTGAGTATCAGCTGAGAGTCAAGAAAGGGTGATCCTACTTTACACAGATCTGGAATCTCAAATCATATTACACGTCATACGATGAGGTAACACAAAAGTCAACTGTTAGACCCGCTATTTATTAGCCTAAAATTATAGAAGAGTCGAAATAGGATGATCCCTGGTGCTTGCACCAATCGGCATTGAGCGCCGGCTGCGGTAGCAGACCATTGGAGTAAGTCAAACGCGAACGTTGCTCTGCGCATGCGCGCCTTCTGCTGCGCTTTGCACTTTTGCCAGTTCTGTCAGACAACAGAGACCGGTAGCTATACTGTCCAGCAGCTTACTACTTGGCAACATGGTTATATTCAGTTTCCGCTGACGGAGGCAGGGGTCTCCTAGCCCAGTAGGAGGAGGCAGAGATCATCGTATTTCGGCTCGACTATAGAAGTCCATAGAATGACCAAACCCATCTTCCAGGAAAATCTATCATAAACAACCTCAAAAGCGAAGATTATGGGAGATATCACAAACTCATTTTAAATTGAGTCAGATAAAAAGTGATGGCTGGTTAATCATTATACATGAAAAAATAAACAGAGTGTGAGAAAACCACATGAAAGGTACCCAAATATGAAAAAGGAAAAAGAGTTACTGCGAAATGTCTGGCCTTTGCAGATAAATGGCTATATTAATGGACAAAAAAGCTGAAGCTAAAGTAGCACTAGAAAATCTACATGACATGTTCCGTAAAATGTGACTCAAAATTTCCTACGAAAAACCTCATTACCTGGACACGATATCAACAGGAAAACTCCCATGGAAACATAGGAAAATCTCGCAGGTCGCTCGCGTAAGCTACCTAGTAGAAATCATCCAACCCACAAGATTAAAAAGCCCGGAAAGATTATTCAAACTGCAAAAGGCGTACAAACCGACATGGAATCACTACACAAAAAAGGAGTATCTCGTAATGCTGAAGCTTTGTATATACCATAAACTAAAGTAATTTGAGGGATAACGAACATTCACGATATTGAGAAACGACGTGGGTCGGACGTCACACAAAGGAACTCTGCAAAAAAGAAGAAACCATGAAAGATAAATTTAGGAGAAGAGGCCTACAGTTATAAGCCTACGTAGGATGGATGGAAACAGACTAAGATAATTTTAACATGGATAATTCAAGCAAATATGGACCAACTAGATGAACAAAATACAAGAAGATCTAAACAGGAAACGGACCACGAGTAAAATCAGAAACAATAAAATTGAAAAAATACCAATGACAGAAACAACATGGAAGAAAAACTGGACAGAAGAAAGGAAGAAAAGAAATCGTGAACTAATCAAGACGTTTTGGGAGGAAAAGAAACGCAGAAAAGAAAGCAGAACTGTGATTTAGTCAGGTGAACACGCTCTCCTGAAGGGCGATAATCGATAGTAACTATAATTATATCACTTGCACAAAACATATCAAATCGTCATGGCATAGAAGTTCATCTAAAATTGTTGCAGCCAGTTCGTCGCAATAAATGTAATTGCAAGTGTACTTCATATTTCACTGTACGTAGTGGAACTCCACTTGAGCCCCGGGTTCTGCTTTCAGAGAACATGGTCATTGTTGCCGGCCCAAATATTTTTCTTTCTACTACTAGCATTCTCAAATTCAGCTAAAGTATCAAATACAATTTAAAATATTTACATAATCACTCAAATGAGTTATGAATGCAATAATAATTAATTATCCATGCATTACTATGATTTGTGATGTAATTTAAATAATCATTAATTGAGTACTTTCGTGGAAAAAATTAAACTATAAATATGTCAGCAATGGATTGTATAACTGATTAAATTAATACGCGCAATTACGAATGCATTTGTTTAGTTTTGGAAATATTTGCTAATCGTGAAACTAGGTTACTAGCCACAATTCACCTACTGCAACGGGGAAACAACCTAATATATCTCATTTTGGTTGGCAAGCAAAGCGGCTCTCGCCGTTAAACCGTCAGGCCGATCTATCCAGGGCGCCTCCCTGCAACGGAAGTGTCCGTTTTAGCACGCTCAGTTATGCTGGTCGGTATCTCTTATTGTACGCCATATCTTAATACTGTCAGTGAGATGCCATCAGATCATTTAATCCATATACTCCATGGCTGGTTAGCAGCAAACGTAATCGAATTTTTTTTTTTTTTTTTTTTTTTTTTTTTTTTTTTTTTTTACAATTTTATATATCAGCCAACCGGTTGCGTAGATTTAAGGTACTTGACCTAGGTTTCGTTGTTGCTAGGGACAACTTCATCAGAAGAGTAACAACAGGTACCTGAAACACATGAAGTCAAAAATATTTCGAGCAGAATTGCTCAAGTCGATTACTAGTTTGGCTGATATATAAAACTGTTAAAAAAACCGAATCAAAAACATGTCAAAATTGTCATTATACAACATTAAAAATGTTTTGTTCTTTGAAGAGTATTTTGTGTTTGGTTTTGGCACTATCGATTTCCCACCTTCAAGCTCTGTCACGAAATACAGTAATTAAATTTAAAAGCGCACAGCTGTTAATTAACTCAGTTCCTCGAATTCTCGACCATCTGAATGATGGATCAAATTAAATTTTAGGAACCTGATGCTACGATGCGAAGTTCAAAGAACTGCTACGCGTATCGGAATTTTGTTACTTTGGCAACACGTAACGCGGTTATATCCTTCTGTATGTTGTCCTTCCAGGAATGTTGTACTTCGCTAGGGCATCGACTCGAAACGTGAAATTATGCAGACTGAAATAAGTACTTTGAGAGCGTTCCGTATTGGAACAGGAGTGACACCTTCAATAAATAACTTAATAATTTTCTTGAAAGAAATATTAGTCATTTGACTATAAATAATCATCTTAATAAAAATAAGAGAAATCAGATTGAAAACGGAAAGATTTAGGTGTTCCATTTTCCCGCTAGCTATTAGAGAATGGAACGGTAGAAAGTATCACAAAAGCATTTCGAGTAACCCTCTGCCATCACTTCAGTGTGACCTCCAGACAATTTATGTAAACGTATATATAGATAGTTGTCAACAATTGTAGAACCTGTGAGTTTTCTACAATTATTTCCCCTGCCATATAATTTTTCATCCACAGGTCCTACGATTGCAGTGTCCAATTTCTGTAGTGAGAATAATTGAAAATTGTACAATATCACAAAAACCAAAAATTTTTTTTCCAGCTTTCGTTTCAGGTAGTTTTTCGATGCTCAAACATCATTAAAAACCATCATTTCCAAACAAAACACAGTATAAATATCAAAGGGCCAGTTCCAACCATACCTTTAAGAACCTTCTTCCTTTTGAACAGAAGTTGTTAATGTTTCTTGTAGTCTGCGAGTATTACGTCTTTTTACATTTTTTCTACACCAGTTCTGATATTGTTATTGTGGCTAGCTCTCTCGCAGGTTCATAAATATCTTACATTGTATCATCTCCAGTTGGTATATCAAAAAGTTGTTCAAATGTTTGTAAATCTATCGGACCAAACCTCCGTGGTCATCAGTCCGTAGCTTACAAACTACTTAAACCTAGGTAAACTATCCTAAGGACAAACACATGCACCCATGCCCCAGGGAGGACTCGAACCTCCACGGCGAGCAACCGCGCGCTCCGCAGCGAGACGCTTTAGACCGCTCGGCTACTCCACCGCGGCTGTTGGTATATCCTTTGACCGCACCATTAACTTATCTGAAATTGGCTGAACAGAACCGCGACTCTTTATGAGCCAGATCTCAAACAGCCCGCTCCACTCCCAGGAGAATGAAAATAAGAGATTCTTTTTTTCAGTATAACCGTAAACGGGGTTGATATAACGCACTGCCTCCCACATGATTATATCGAATGAAAAATTTATTACCTGTAATGGAAACCTGTGATTATCGAAGATTGCCAAATGTAACGCTGGAGAATGCATATATACACACACATAAAAAGTCTTGAATCACCTTGTTCTGAGATCTCCTGTATACTGACGTCGAATGTGTATATCACAACACAGTTTCTTAGTTTTCCCAAAGAAGTCACTAAACCCACACAATGATATAAACAACCGCGTATGAGCTATGCCCTTGGACAGATTGGGTAAAACGGCAGATTAGCTCCAAATATAACATCCGGAAGGAAGTAAATAGCTCGTGTTGACTAGTTCTGCCATGCCTAGATAGTCAATTCGGATGTTTGATGGTATCCTGATTGTTTCTTTGTGTCAGGAGGGACTAATGACAAGGAACGTTACCAGACGTGTTGGAGTGAACCAAAACGATGTTGACGGGCGTGGAGGAGGTACAATGATACGGACACTGTCTATGATGTGCCTCACCTTGTCCGCCCAAACGCTATAACAGAACTGCTACCTATTGATCTTACCTCGCAGGAAGCTAAAAATAAAAAATAAAAATAATTTTCGTAGAACCAATGGACGCGGTGTTAAGACTCAAACTGTATGTAATAAGCTGGATGACATGCAATATCACTCCTCATGTCCATGGCGAGGCCCAGCTTTGACACAAACGTTGTAGCGCCCTACAGATGCGCACAACAGTATGCTGTTTGGTCTCTTCAGTATTGGCATCGCTAGTCAAAGATCGGACTCGGATCTGCATTCATCCTGAGAATCGTCGGAGGAGTTTATGGACGTAACTTGATCAGCCTGGTCATAGATACACCCTTCGACAAGTATAGCAAGATGGTGGATCTCTGCAAGTTTTGGGTTGGCATTACGTCGGGTTAGCTTGCGACACTGGTGATCATAGAGGGAAATCTAGCGGCAATACGCTCAGGGATGATATCATCAGACCATATCGGCAGTATTTCCGTGTTATTTGTCTTAATGGACAACAGAGCTTGCAGTCACCGTGCCCTTCGTGTGAAAGTGTCCTTTAATGACATCGCTAGTTTATAATGCCCAACATGATCTCCATACATAAACTGAATCGAATTTGAAAAGGGCTGTTTATGGACGAGAGGACCAACAAACCCAAATTTCAAATTAATATGTATTAAATAGGACGATGTTAACGACGACGTCAGTGGCGGCTTGAAGCCATACATTCTTAATTACCTCGCAAATGGCTCTTTTGCGGGCCCATGTTGTCTAGGACACTTTGGCTTCTATTAGCGTGTACTTTCAACGGTGTAAGTTTGCGCCATCCTCTTTTATACACCCCGTTTGAATGTGTGTGGTCGTGTATGTGTGTGAATCATTAAGTCTCTGTATATTACATTACAATGTTTCGGTTATTGATGTGTAATTTTACAATAATTGCGCTCGGGAAACCTCGTTAGCAAAGGTCAGAAATAATATCATTGTCAGAGATGCGCCAAGAGAGAGGGAGTTGTGTGCTGTCCCTTGAGGTGATCGTGTGAACCTGCAGTCTCACGATAGGTGTTAATAGGCCTATGTTGGCAGAGTTTGTTGCACGTTATCCAGTGACGAGTGAGGGCAGAGGTCACAGTCTTTAATTACAACAAGACCCTGCCCTGTAACTCCTCATAAGAATAGAAGTGTTCCCGCATCTTCAACTTCAGCACTGTCTACGACAGCGCAGAAGGCTTCTAAACAACGAGGACGTTTATTTTCACCACACAAATGTTTAATCTGTTTGTTAGGCACTTATTCAGATATCTTGTGTCTAGTATTTCTGACATTAACTGAACTAAAAAGCACTCATTTTGACCTGTTAATTATCCCGAGTCATTATTACCTGTGTCATTAAAAAAGAAACAGTTAATTGAAGAGAGTTAAATTAACATTTAAAGATAATTAAAATTCGTGACTTTACCTCACTGGATACGAAATAATAGAATTTTTATTTCAAATAGTTAATTATTTAATGATTAATGTTTTTAAATCTATCGGACCAAACAGCGTGGTCATCAGTCCGTAGCTTACAAACTACTTAAACTAAGGTAAACTAACCTAAGGACAAACACACACACCCATGCCCCAGGGAGGACTCAAACCTCCTCGGCGAGCAGCCGCGCGCTCCGCAGCGAGGTGCTTTAGACCGCTCGGCTACTCCACCGCGGCTTTCAAATAGTCAGAACATAAATATTTCATCTTGTTATAGCTGGCACTAATTAAATTCGAAATGCATAAAAAATAAAATTTGTGCTATTATATTTTATATATTTTAATATTTTGTGGCATTTTCGGGGTTCATTATGTGCTGAAATTCCATAGTACTTCATCTGCTAAATTTTTAGTAACTCAGTAATAATGTTATTGCAAGGTGATCTAAGTTCAGATCGGATGTTTTTCTGCAAATGTTGTTATACCATGAAGGTGAGTAAGTGATAATCTGGGGGTGACGTCAATTGTGTACATTCCTCACCTTTGATCAATCAAAATTTACTCACTGAACAAATTTATTATCTAAATTATTTTCATTTTTTAAGTCAGTATATTCAGTTAATTGTTTTTGTAGAACGTTTTGTACAGTGGAACACGTATAGGAAACGTCCTGTTGCGCCACACCTATTAAAGTGAATAGTTCATTAACATTATTAATATCATGTTCCACTGATAGCGCCGAACTTAGCTGTCTACCATTTTTAATCTCTTGTAATTTAATTTTATTTTAAAAATTTATGTAGTTTCTGTATACTCCATTTTACAACATACTTCGATACTTGTGTGTTCGACATAACTATCCCAAATATCCACTGGCCCTATAAACAGAGAGCAGATCAGGAGGAACGAGTTACCTGTCAGGTTAATTCGTTGTGCCAATTCCCCGTTACTTGTCTGTCTTTTGCGCAGTATACCAGTTTATCATAAGCAACACTGAACACGGTTATTTTAAATGAACATATGAATAACAAGTAGATGAAGGGATCTTCTAAACAGTGGCTAAAACTCAGTAATTAATAACCACATGAAGAATATCAAATAGGCTAATATTTCAGAAGAATATAATGGATTTGTATCATTTAACTCATATGTTTTATTGATAAAGGTTCTTTCACAGAAACTGGCGGTATCATAACTCTTCACCTTAAAACGTTACAGCCTAATTTACTTTATATTTCAACGTCGCACTGACAAGTAACAAGTCCCGTGAACAGGTGGCTCCGAGGTGGTGTCATCTCTGTAACTGGAGGCTTGGATGAATCACCCGACGCTCCTGTGGCCGACGGACAACGCGATGCGATTACAGGTATGTGGACACTTTGACGAGGCGTTTGAAATGACCACCGCCACCGAGGTTCACCCTCAAAGCTGAATCTGATGAGCGACGCTAGTTTCACGATAGAGGACAGCGGTTTGGGGTGCTTCCCTCCCATTACACAGGGCATCATACGCAGTCTGCGCTACAACTTGTTATGTTCAAAGCGTGCATGCGATAACTGTAATTTCCAGTCGAAATGTCAAGCGTAAACTGTCTACTAATTTTCTGTATATTTTCATCACGAGAGAACTGTTTAACAAACATGTGCTGGATTTGAAAGGCGTCAATTTACGTTTGACATACGCTGAGTAATTATTGGAACTGTATACTAATTGTGTAGCAATGTTGCCTATAATAATGTGTAGGTATCTGTTTTTCTTTTTGCACCCGTCTATGAAAGTGAAAAAACAAGTTTCGCCCTTATTTAAAGGTATCTTCGGTATAAGTTTTTCTAGATAATGTTCTACATTTCTGCTCTGTGCCTGATGCAAACATATTCAATGACCTGAGGAACACTGGAAGAGTAACCCACAAGATGCAACAGAGAACAATTTAGAAAGTCTGGCAAATGTTTAAATGTTTGTATAGCTTATGGGACTAAACAACGGGGTCATCAGTCCCTAAACTTACAAATTACTTACGAACTAGCTAATACTAAGGACGGCACAAATATCCATGCCCGAGGGGGGATTCGAACCCCCGACCGTAGTGGCCGCGCAGACCGTGACTGGAGCGCCTCAGTCCCCTCGGCCGCCGCGGCCGGCAGAAAGTCTGGCACCGACAATACATTATAAATATAAATCTTCTGTATGGAACTCATGGTTCGTTGGGGGCGATCTGAATCACTTTGTGAGATAGAGGTTTTTTTGGAATACAGAGAAAAAGATTTTTTATCATGTTTAGTAAATTAGCTCTTTTGTACAAACTATGTGTTTATAGATCAGAAGATGACGTCTGAGCAACCTCGAAACTGGTCATCCTAAAAATAACAAACGCGATGTTGGCTGGAAAACTGTACAAAGAAAATCCGAAGCGCATATTACGTGGTTTTTCTTCCAGTTGCATACAAGAACCCAAGATCATAAACATCTGCACAGAGGCTCAGTAGTTTCATGTCAGTACATGACTGCACCTAGCGTACAGTGAAGGACGAATCGTTTAGTTCGTATGAGCAATAGTTCCAAATAGATTTATCAGCTGCTGTGTTGTTGCAGACTTCAGTAAACTACTGATTTGATGCAGCCCTCCACGATAACCTACCGTCTGCAAGTATATTCATCTCTGAATAATAACGGCAAACTAGAACCTTTTGTACCTGGTTACTGTATTCACCTCTCGGTCTCTCACTGAGATTTTTAACCACCCCCGCCTTCCCCACACTTTCCTTCAGTTCTGTTCCTTGATGAGCAGGATTACTTTTTCTCCTCAATTCTGCTCAGTACTTCTCCACTAGTTACGTGATCTACCTATCCAATCTTCAACTCTTAGCACAAAACTTTATCGCTTCTATCTTCATTCTGTCGTAACTGTTCATATTCTTGTTTCATTCTCGTACAAGGCTTTTGTGTCTACAAAAGAATTGCAGTGTTATCGGCCAGTTTTCTTATTAACTGTAAACGGTTTTCTGTCTTACACTAACTGCAATTAGGACAATTATATCACACCAGATGCGTTTCACTATTTCTTTATAAAGCATCGTCTGTCGTTCTTTAAATATAAAAACATAGATTTGTAAAATTCGTTGTGCATATAGACACTACAAACAGTTTTCAACGTTTTGTGCGCTTCTGTGTTTTTAAATTGATGTACTCGTTTAATTTACGTACAGTGTTATTATCTCTTCTTTACATCCATTGCTGTATTTTTCCGTTTTGTTCGCTGAGGTCGGGTGCTTTGTTTGAACTCGGCAAATTTCGCTATTTATGTTTCTATTTATTGCCTGTTTTGCTGCATTACTTTTTGTTAAACTGAGTAAAATTCGCGTATCACACTTTTTTGTTTTGTTTTTCTTCTTTTTTAGTGGAATTAGTCCCGTTTGTTTCTCACTTCACCACATTGCTACTAGGTTGTTCGTACCTGTTTTTTCATTTTTTTTTCATGCTGTTTGTTGAGTGTTACCAATATTATATTTTCATTCGTTTAGTTATTAATTTGAAGTCAATTTATGCCCTTGTGTGTGTGTGTGTGAGTGTATGTGTGTAGACAGATTATCTGAGATGTTTGTGAGATCAAAAGTTCAAATGTTTGTAAACCTATCTGACTCAATTGCTCGGTTATCAGACCGTAGCTTACAAACTTCTTAAACTGAGGTAAACTAAGATAAGGAACGAACACCCATGCCCGATGGGGGACTCGAACCCCCGACGGCGTACGGTCGCGTGGACAGCAGCACGTTGCCCCAGTGAGTGACGGTGAGATATGTAACTTTGGATTTGCTCAGTTTGTGGTGCGGGTTTGAGTATTTGTAAGTGGGCTTCACTTTAAATGTGAGTGTTTATATTTGTGTTTATTGCTACGTTCGGTGGCCAATAAGTTTGTTTAGTCATGTATGATATCTTTATTCCTCTTAATGATTTTGGGTGTGGCAGTTTTCTTGTAAGCTGAGAAGGAGTTTATGCTTATGATTCCGTTTCTGCATCTGTCGCTGTGATTGTATGTTGGTTTTGGTGTTAGTGACCCGTAAAGTTTGAGTGAGTGATCTTTAATGCCGCATCTAACCCCAGGCATGTCGCCAGCTAATAGCGGCCAACATTTTTCCCTCCAAGCCGGTAAACCAGCTAACGTTTTCGTAAACTAACTTAATATTTCGAAATATTGAAAGGTTTCGACCGTTTCAGGCCCGAAACTCCAACTGCAGCACACATTGATTTTTTTACATATAGGTAATTACCAGTAAAATTAGAATAACATGAAATCATGAAACGTCTGACAAGCCCTGTTATGTATCGGGTAAATTCGGAAAAAGTTTAATGTGAAATAAATATTATAGCCTCAAGAAAACGTTCACATTGCACATAATGGAGGTAGGGGTGTAAATGTTGAAATCTAGTAAATTTTTGCTACAAAGAACATATGTTTACATCCCATCCAGCTTTAAAATTCACCCAAAACAGATTTTTACTATTTTAGTAATAAATGTAATACTATTAAACAAAAAACTGAAAATATACAAAATTAGGAAATATTTTCTGGTTGCACCTCAAATCATTAACAGTTCAAAAAGTTTGGGTAATGTGGAAACAACTTAAAATTTTGGGAAACTATTTAAAAAGAACTAAATAATAAAACTGTCAATCCTTTCCTTCCTTATCCTACTTCCGTCCCTTCATTCATCAATAATTTGCAAATTTGCGACGTTTCTTGCACGTTTTTCTAGGAGTGACTTCACGTTTTTGTGTGCTTTTCATAGGTGCATAAGGCAGCTTTTGTTTACCCTTTTCTAAGAGTCTTCGAAACATGTTTTATAATGGAAAGATGTCAAAACAGGTGCCGACTCTATCTTACGACTTATGTTCTGCCACTTTAGAGGAGGGATCGGCATGAAATCTTGTGGTGACACACACGTATCTGATTCGGTAGTAGTCAGCGATATTGGACTTCTTTCTCTTTGGTGAACGTCGCTTGGGTTGTCTGTTGCTACAAGTAAAAAGGAGTTGTTATCGTCTTCTTGTCTGAGGCTATTACTTACATTTGGAGTTACTGGACTGCTATCTGTTTCTGGAATTTGTTCATTGCCTCTCAGATTTCTGGCCTCATCTAATGAGAGCTGTGTTTGCAGAGACTTGAGAAGCTGACTCCGATGTGGCATTTACAGAGTCGATTTCTGTATAAGCAGTATTGTAACATAGGAAAATTTCACTCTCCCAAAAAAAGATCAAGACACTGCACATAATTTCAGAACAATCGACAGAGCTGCAATCATCACTACTACTCTTTGTAGACTTTGAAAACCCGTTTGACAGTGTAATGAGGAAGAAGATGCAAGAGTTTGGGTTCCCTAATAAAATTATAAAGATAACCCAAGAAATGTATGAGAACTACATATGTCAAGTTTTACATCAAGAGATACTGTCGGAACCCTTCCCAGTAGACACAGAAGTTAGCAAGGATGTTTGCTGTCACCTATTCTATTTCCGATGGTGCTGGATCTTGTGATACAGAAGGCAATGAATCACCGAAGAGGAATTCAATGGGGATTGACAGGCAGGTTGGAAGACTTGGACTTCGCAGATAACCTGTGTGTACTAGCCAGCAGTGATAAGGTTATGGAAGCAATGCTGAATGATTTAAAAACCGAAGCATCGGAGGTAGGGTTAGAGATAAATGGAAAGAAAATTAAGGAGGTGTGCTGTTCAAATGTTCAAATGTTTGTATAGTCTATGGGACTTAACTACGGGGTCATCAGTCCCTAAACTTACAAACTACTTATGAACTACTTACGAACTACGACGGCACAAATATCCATGCCCGAGGGGGGGATTCGAACCCCCGACCGTAGTGGCCGTGCAGACCGTGACTGGAGCGCCTTAGTCTCCTCGGCCACCGGGAGATCGAGCAAGTCAATCAGTTTTGCTATCTGCGAAGTATAGTCACCCTGAGCGGGGAACTATCGAAGATACAGGAAAAAAAAGTAAAGATAAAAGGGCATTTGCAATGCTTAGACCAATCTGGAAATCAAGGGAACTTAACAGCTATACCAAACTACGTATATTCAATACAAATGTCAAATCGGTACTGCTCTATGGGTGTGAATCGTGGAAAACTAAGAAACAGTGATTAGCAGATTTCAAATATTTGTGAACAGAAGTTTGAGGAATATCTTGAGGATATGGTGGCCACAAGTAGTCTCCAATGAATAACTGTGGAGAAGAACCCATTAAACACCAATTGATATTGAGATACGCCGTAGGAAATGGAAGTGGATTGGGCATACACTAAGGCGTGGTAAAGACAACGTGGCAAGACAAGCCCAAGAATGTAACCCACGAAGCACCAGGAGAAGAGGCACACTAAGGAATACATTGAGGAGGAGTGTAATGAGAGAAGGGACTGAGATCAATACACTGGCGCAAAACAGAGTCCTGTGGCGGAAGTTCATTGATGCCCTATGCTCCACTGAGGAGATACAACAAATACGTAAGTCAAAGTCAAAATTCTTCCACAGAAAAGAGCCAGCCTTACACATTTTCCAAACAACTCAGATATGTCATACAGTCCTAATAGCCGGTTGCTGGCGAACACACCCAGATTAGTAGGTATAGAGACTGACTGTAAACGTTTTATCTAGTGCCTGAGGTTTATGAGGTGTGAGGCGGGATGTTCACGATTGTGACATGGTTCTCCCTTGCACGTTCTATAACTTATGGCGTGGCGTGACTATTATGATCGTCAATAATTTTGAGAGAAGTGCCTTAGAAATAAAGTGGTCAAACCACTGGGAGAAGAGCTCAGTTTGAATCCAATCTGAAGTATTCCACCTATCAATTGTTTCCGGTGGCGCCCCTTTTAGTATTCAGTCCAATTGTTCCTGGGTGGTATAAAAGTACCGCCGACACTCATACTGCATTTGACGGTCATCAGGGATCCTTGCTCTGCTGTTTTGGCGTTTACTTTTCAGCTCAATTACAGGTTGTATCTTGCTCTGGACGACAGAGCCCAGTGCCATCAACATTGTACACGCGATCAGCACTGTATGAGTATTTACTGTATTTAACTTCCGAACTATCAAAATCTTGCCTGTATCTTCTTTGTTGAACACGTTTGCTTTCAAGAATGAGGTACCCTTAGATTTGTGGATTGTTTTATTTTTGTGCGGTCTAAGAAAAAGATCAAACCAAGATCTACCTGTAGCATTTGAAAGATGATGAACATTATTTCTTTTTTCTAACTTATTTACCTGACTCTTGATGCCGTAGAAGTGATTATCGATTTGGACAAGATTCGCTATTTCTCAGTAGCCTCAGGGAGTACATGCTTACTTCCAGCTTTTAAAGAAACACATTCTTCAGGCGACATATCGCTAATCGCAAACTGAATTGTCACCTGAGATATACTGAAAGATTTTATTGCTCTCCTTAGACCTTTCTGCTTTCCTCTTAAGTCAATTATAGCTTTCCTGATCATTTCTGCATTTCATTTCTTCAAAATAGCTCTTGGTTTCCGATCACGTAGCTTCTGTGGCATCTAAAACAGACGAAAAATGAATCTGACGTAATGTATTTGATGTGGGTATTGAGGTAGCGTTTCCACAATGCCATCCTATGTATGATTCCAATTTACCTACACTACAGCCATTTTAACTTTCTGTGGATTACATTACACAACTAACAATTTAAAGGCGACAGAGGACTGTTGAAATCTTCCATGCACATCTTTTATGAGATAATTGACGTAAAAATGATAACTAGCAGGTAGATATACAAAATTAAAATCAAAAACTTACCTCGAGAAAATATTTAGAAAATACGAGAACATGAATATAATAATAGTTTTTTATTAATGTCTTTGCAGATCGATTTCGATCACATAATGAACATCCTCAATGCACCAGTCATCGTAATATGAGCTATGCATAATCATATGCCATTATGCATAGCTGATATTGCGATGACGAGCATTGAGGAAGATCATTATGTGATGAAATCGATCTGCAAAAACATTAATAAAAAACGACCAGTGCTGCATATCATATTTATTATATTCATTGTTTTGTGGTCGCTGAGCACACCGGTCCAAAAAATGAAATCAAACCTAAAAAAAATTAATACATAAATAAAATTTTAAAAAATCGAGAACGTAAATATCACTAAGACGGCGTCTGTTGCTCAGCTCACTGCTAACCCTCTAACACGACGAATAGTAAGTGCTTGAACAAAATCTGGCCAGCTCTGATGGAGTGCAGCACGCAATAGGTCAGATACTATACTTTTCCTCATTACTCACACGAATCTATATTTACACACCTACCTGTAATAATTCATCTTGTTCAGCGAGTTGGACGCTACTTCGGCACTAAAACTACATCAGTTATCTAAGTAGCAAAAGAGGGCTTTCAGTTTACTGTGGAATCAGAACCACGCGTCGTTTCTTGTGACACCTCACATCATTGTGAAGTCAGGTCTAGGTTAAAACTCAACGAGAAATATTCGTGATCCCATCGAGTTTCGAATACATAAAAACATTTAATTTGCAATTAAATGATATTGAGGTTAGTAATCGACAGAAAAAACTATTTTTTTAATTGACCCATATTTCAAACAGTGTGAAAAATTTAATTAAGTTCAGCTATGTAGCTTTGGAGTTCATCGCGGACAGATATCTTGACTGTGGATATTTATATACAGAGTGAGTCACGTAAGACATAACTCCCTTATTGTTTTGTGAACGGATACACTTAATGGAAAGCGGTTTCCTGCACATTCTATAGCGTTGAGAGGCACATGTGTTTCTTATATATGTTCGAAATAATACACGTCAGTTTTGATCCTGCGGTTATTGTCTATTCTTATTGACAGAATGTATGAATGTATGAACGTATGTATGCGAATGGGTAAACTTGAATATCTGTACCCAGCAGGGATTCGAACTCGGGTTTCCTGCTTTCTAGGCAGTTGCGCTGACCTCTACACCACTGGGGACACAGCGATCACCGTACCTGCACGGAATTACTCAAGTACGCCTTCCATCAGATACAAATTCTCAACTTTACCCTGCCCACTAGAACTGACACTCAGAGTTACAGTAAACTAATTTCCGTAAGAGTAATGGGGAGGAGTGCCTCCGCACTGAGGAAAGGATCATTACCCCTCATCGTCATTTATATAAGGTATATATATGTTACGTCTGTTCTTTCTGACTTCCGAATGACAGTGATATAGTGTTACTATATATGTTGACATTGAAAACCGTCGAAAAATAATTCGAGAAATGTCATAGTTTGAGAGCATAGTGGCCGGATCTCTCGTGTTACGTAGCGTCAGAATGTCAGGACATTTTACTGTCGACTTGTCTGCAATCGGGCCGGTCATTTTCGTTTCAACATCCATTCCGTGCAGACATGTACACAAATCAGGAGATTAGATCAGATTGATACTTATTCTATAGATCATGAATATGAGATTACATAGAGATGTGGAACTTCTCAGTTTAGTAAATGATAATATTACATGAGATTTTTCGAAATTTTTATATCTCATTCCTTTATTTTAGTAAAACTACTAATATTGTGTAACGGTTCATCTACTCAGAAGAAAGAGTTGTCATTCAGAAATTCTTTCAATTTATTTTAAATGATGGTTGGCTACCAGTCAGACATTTCATATTATCTGGTAGGTGACAAAGACTTGTAGGGCAGCATAATTTACCCCCTTCTGTGCCTAAGTTAGATTAAACCTTGCATAGTGTACATTATCCTTTCTCCTAGTATTGTACCAATACACATTGCTATTACTTTTGAATTGTGTAGACTTATTAATAACAAATTTCAAAAGAGAATGTATACATTGTGAAGCCACTGTGAGGATACCTAGATCATTTAATGTCTGCAAGATGATTTGTATCGGCACTGGAAAATATTTTGTGCAATGAATAACCGAAAATATGATGTCTTGTGAAAGTGGTGAATGAAAATAGGCAAAGAAAGCTAATTTACTAACATGTTTGTCAGCAAAACTTGCAATACATCTAATAGAGTAAGTTGTTAAGCTCAGATATTTCAATAGATCGACAATTTCTTCTTTCCAATTTAATCTCCCAATTCACACCCCTAAGAAGTTGGAATACTGTACCTTAGCTGCAGACTTCTGTTTACAGATTGTGTTTATTAACTGTTTTTTGCCATTTACCGTACCATCGTACCACATAATTTTCTAAATTTCGTCAGTTAAATCTTGTCGTGAGTGATTACTATAACCTTTTCATCAGCAAAAACAACTAGCTCTGCGTTATGGTCAATATAGAAGGGCACAGACTGAAGCCTGTGAGACTCCATGCTTGATAGCCCGCCAGTTTGAGAAATCAGCAGATTTTTGCAATTTACTTGAAACACTTACTTCAGTTTTCTGCAGTCGTCCAGTTAAGCATGAAGTAAACCATTGGTGCACTGCTTCGTTATACCACAATGCTTAAGATTATCATCCAGAATTCCGTGATATACACAATCGAAAACCTTTGAAGGATTGCAACAAATTCCAATGGGTGATATCTGGTTATTCAGAGCATTTACTGTTTGATCAGTCAAAGCATATTCAGAAACTTCTGCACAAGGAACCTTGCTGGAAACCAAACTGCCATTTTGTTGGTACCTTAATTTTACAAGTACAGAAAGCTAATCTTCAATACCACACTTTCTCGACAAACTTTGGATACATCTGTCAGATGTTGGATTGGGCGATAGTTATCTGACGCTTCTTCCTTTTATACAATCCTTTAAAAATAGCATACTTTAGTCTATCTCGAAAAATACCCCTCTCCAGGGAGCTATTACATAATTATGTGGCTGAGAATCCTACTTATTTCTTGGAAACAAGCTTTTAGTACTCTGCTGGAAAAGCTATCAGTTCCATATTAAATTTTACTTTCTAGTAAATTTCAAAGGGAAAGTTCGGTGGAATTTTAATTGTACCAGATAGCATGGGTATGACCTTTTCCATTAATAGCTTTGACTCTTCTACGGAATTTTTAGTTGCTATTTTCTCTACGACATATAAAAAAAGATTATTAAAAATTATTTCATCTTATGACTTTTTCTTAACAAAAGTTTCATTCTTTTTAATGGTAATACATTCTCCCTGTGCTCTTGGTCGCCTCGTATTCCTTTGAGTTATATTCCGAATTGTTTTAATTTTATTATCAGAGGTACTCATCTCAGATATAATACACATACTTTGGGGAATTTTTAATAAATTTTCTTAAAATCGCACAGTTATGAATATTTATAATATTTGTTTCTGGTTCATTATTACGATTTCTGTTAGATACAGTTCCGTTTTTTCAGTTACAAGATTCTTTCATTCCTTATTTAACCAAGGCGTTTTACAATTATATCTATTTTCTTGGGGAAACATTTTCAAAAATGCTTACAAATGTTTAATGAATATGGTATATTTTAAATTCGACTTGGGTTACTTGTACACCTCATCCCAGTCCAGCCGCTGTAAGTTTTTTCTAAACTTGGCAATTGTCAAATCAGTAACTGAATACACTACTTTAAGGTCTGTTTAACTTGCTGTATGGGGCAGAGTCATGTACTAGAACTAGCTGTGTTCCATGATCAGAGAGACAATTCTCAACAAGATAACTTTGATCTATAACAAAGCTTTCACTGAACTACTGTCCTTCACTAATTGAGTAGGAAAATCAAAAACAGATGACAAATTGAAATAACAAGTAATATTTCAAGGTCTTCCTTCGTGTTACACTCTTTTAGAGAATCATCACTGAAATCCCTAAAATAATAATTTGCTTTCCCCTATAGGACAGGTAGCACAATGAGGCATCCAAGTTATTTCGAAATAGCTAAAAATATCCTGATGGGGACCTATCCACTGTTACAATTATAAAAGTGCCATCATGCTATTTAAGCTCACAGGCTCGCGCTCCTACATGTTGATCTACACAAAAAGTCTGCTGTTTCTAAGTTTTTTGCACAGTGATAAGTTATCACTCTTCCTCTCCCCTAATTATCTCTACTTAATGTGTTTAGAGTTTATACCCATTGACGTTAACCTGTTCCATATCAGTGACAATTTGATACACAGATAGGAATAGTACATCTAGTACACATCCAGTTTCTGTATCATCCACACATACCATCTATTTTATTCTTTAATCGTCCTGAATTTTAATGAAATATACAAACATTATTTTCACTGCACTTTTGGAAAAATATTGAGACATTTTAACAGCTTTAGTACGTGCCATTCTGAGCTTCTGGCTGGACACTAATGTTATGCAAAAAAGAGGTACACCCATGGGTTGCAGTGTCCCCTTTACGGACGTAGCTATCTACCCAGTCAGTTTAACCTTCCCGTTCGTAATAAGATTTCCGGCGTTGCCTAGAAAAATCCCACCTATCAATAGCATCAAAAGAAACCAAACCCATGCCTGAACAAGTATTTGCCTTGTGCAGCTTCTCTAAGTCCATGTTCATCCTCCTTACAGAGCTGTTCAATTGGGGTCGATTATACAGCATGACGGAGGCATGACGGCAACATGACGGCAGCCCAACACTAATCTGGCTTGTTATATATCTTAAAGATGGCTGCAGTTCAGCAACGGTGTTGTTCTCCTCAGAATCCTGAATTTGCGCTTTTTTATATTTTTCTATTGTGTGATGCAACATCTTTCCCCCTCCCCTCCCACAGGTTTCGTGCTGTTTGTTGTAGTTTTATGCACCAAATGTCTGGCCGCTCGTGCTGTATATATTCAAACAATTCTTTCTATGATTGTGTGTGTGTGTGTGTGTGTGTGTGTGTGTGTGTGTGCGCATGACTTATCTCCATATTTCATTGCAAGTCAAGTCTCACCTGATTTCTCATCTGTCTTTACCTCATCAGTCTCTGTTAGTTACATGCACACAGTTTTCTTCTCTCCAAATTCTTTCGCATCCGCGACTGTGCGCAAGCCCATCAGCCCTCTTGGCGCCACCTAGTGCGGGCGCACATCACTATTGTCCATACGTCTCCCCACGCAGTGCTCACTCGACCTGTCTGTCACGTTGCTCCACAATTTTATCTTTCAGACTTTTGTTTAACAATTTTAAATTTTATTCCACGACATGGAGTGGGCCACATATGGCCACCTCATTTTATTTACAACTACTTTAATGTGAGCTAAATGTAAGTACATTCTCACCTAATGCTGTAATTTTCATTTCTTACTTATTTTAGAAACTTTAAGTTTGTTACCATTCTCCATGACTGGTCTGTTAATTGTATTTTGTTAGGAAAATCTTCTGAAGAAGGCAATATTACTTTTGCCGAAATCCGGGTCAAGATTTATTTTTATAAGAACGGTTTAAATGCAACTGGTTGGCTGGATAGGGGATTTCCTGTCAGAGAGAACACAGTTCGTAGTAATCTATGTTAAGGCATCGACTAAAACAGAGGTGATATCGGGTGGTGTTATTGGTCCTCTGCTGCTCCTTATTTACATAAACGATTTAGGGGAAATTTTTTATTTATTTATTTATTTTATTATTTATTATGGGACTTAACTACGGGGTCATCAGTCCCTAAACTTACAAACTACTTATGAACTACTTACGAACTAGGACGGCACAAATATCCATGCCCGAGGGGGGATTCGAACCCCCGACCGTAGTGGCCGTGCTGACCGTGACTGGAGCGCCTCAGTCACCTCGGCCACCGCGGCCGGCGATTTAGGGGAAAATCTAAGTAGCTCTCTTAGGTTGTTTGTAGATGACTCCGTCCTTTACCGTCTAGTAAAATCATCTCAAGATCAAAATGAACTGCAAATCGACCTGAATAAGATGTCACTATGTTGTAAAAATTGGCAATTGAATCTAAATAATGAGAAGTGGGTAGAATTCCGTTACACCTTTTTTACAAGATAAATCAATCAAAAGTGAAGGCCGTGAACTCCACAAAATACCTAGGAATTAATATTACTTCTGACTTAAATTGGAAAGGCAAACCAGAGACTGCGTTTTATTGACAGAAACCTTAAAACATGCAACAGAAGTACAAAAGAAACTGCATACACTACGCTTGTCCGTCCTTTTTTGGAGTATTTCTGCCCAGTGAGGAATCCTTGTCAGGTGGGTTTGACGGAGGACATTGAATGAGTCAAAGAAGGGCAGCTCGTTTCGTATTGTCACTATACAAGGGAGACAGAATATGGGATGGGAATCATTACACCAACGGCGCTTATCGCTACGGCGTGGGCTACTTACGAAACTCCAATCGCCAACATTCTCATTCGAATGCGAAAATATATTGTTTACTCCCACTTACATAGGTAGAAATGATCATAAGAATAAAATAACAGAAATCAGAGCTCGAACGGAGAGACTCATGTGTTCTTTCTTCCCACGTGCTATTCGAGAATGGAATGGGAGAAAAATAGTATAACAGTGGTGCGATGAACCCTCTGCCAGGCACTTAAATGTGATTTGGAGGGTATCCCATGTAGATGCAGATGTAGATGTAGAAAAATTTTGTTCACTTTTTGATCTTGTAATATATGCTATGGTAACAGGTCACTCTCAGTATTGTAGCCTTTGTCACTATCAATACCGCTTCTCGCTCCATCCACTATCACAATATGATACTGTTTTTTAAATCCTTTGTACTTAGATCCTCTACAAACTGACAAAGACAAGCACTACGGTGGAAAAAGCTTGTGACTTGGTACTTGTCAACAAATTTTTCCGACAGCAGCAGGCCCACACAGCTTCATTTGTTGATAGCTACCAACATAACTATTCTCAGATTCTCTAGTCTTTTTGAAACGTTTAGTTTCCTAGTGAACGTTGAATTACTCCTACTGGAGCCTCTTCCTTGCCTAACTATGGTAGTAATTCAAATCTCTTTTTAGTGTCCATGATGAAATTGTCAGACACTGTTCTCTTTCTGTGACCCCTGTTCTTGCTATCCACTTCTGCCCCCCTTGACCTCATAGGTTCCTCTATTACACTATCCAATACAGCCTGCAGAGCTCTAATCTTCCAGTTTCGAATATTTTCTCGTAAAAGAATCGAAGAGTCCCCTTTGCTTATTAGCTCCCAAGCAGCTAAATTCTCCCGAATGAAACCACTACTCACAACAGCTGCACAAAATCCCCGAACTAATTTTCCTAAGGCAGCTCAAACACTTTTCACTCATGGTCAATTACAGAAATTAGCAAGATAACGATAACCTTCAACTGGCTACGGATATAAGGAACACTCCTGTTGATTATGACACTGTAAGTGTTTGTACTACTACTAGAGTGACGTAAATGCACTTAAATTGCTCAATACTCCTAGAAAATTCCAAAGTTTCGGGAGAATCAGTTGAATATTTACGCTCTTTTACACAAATATGAGGTGAAACAATGAAGGAGTACGCTGTCCTGTATTTATAACAAAAGGAAAAAGAACAAATAACCGAGATTTATTACATTTACTGCGCCGAGATCTAAACAAATCTATGACTGTAGCACTGCTATGTATCTTTTCCCATTTTATGTAGAAATTATCAAGGAACCGTAAACACTTTAATGGTAAGCTTGAAAGCATACCAATAAATTGATGTTAGTTGTTCCTATTACTGCTTAAATTACATAGAGAACGAAGGTCGCGTATCTCGGCTAGCGCTCAGGGTAACAACAAACAAACAAGTTGTTTATACTACTTCTGCAACCTCTGACAATAAATTTTGGTGACTGGTGCTGTAACATTAACGTAGATGAACTATAATCTACAGTTTCCTTATTGTCTTTCGAAATCACCTCCCACAACTATGCACCCCTGAGCTCTGCGATACACGTTCTGGAAACTTTGTACGAAGTCTTCCTTTGGGATGGTGTCCAAAGCCTCGTCTCGTGTGGTTGAATTTCAGGAATATCGTCAAATCTCTTTCCTTCCGAAGTAAGTGTGGGGCGAGGGAATACGAAAAATCTGGAGCATTGAGATCCGGCGATCATAATGTTCAAGTTGCATGTCAACGCTCTCCCACTCACAGCCAATAACGTCAAACAGTTCCGGGCAGAAAAAGGCTTTGGTGCAACGAACATCTACCATACCGCCGGATCTCAGTCCAGCAGTCTTCTTCCTGATCCCTCTACTCAAACACGCTTTGGAAGGAAAGCTATTTTACAACACTCCTAACATCCAACGAAACGTGCCGAGGCTTTTGAACATCATCACAAAGGAGAGTCTGTAACCCAACCAACCTACACTATCGATAATAGCGAGTGATTAAAATGATCCGTGTGCTTCATGAAACAATTACCCGGATTAAGCTATCGGAGGTGAAACCGATAACGTAGTGGAGGTTACACACACAAACGATACTTTACTAGTCACTTCTCAATGACGATCGTTTGGTGCGGGAATTTTATATAAAGTAGTAAATGTAACACCCGAGACCAAACCGTAATGGAATAAACAGTTTTGACTAGGTGAGATAAAACGGTCGCCAGCTCGTTGTACGAGCAATAAATTATGGAAATGAATGAAATTTTGGTTCAGTAGCAAATTAATTACTGACTGATTAATTTGGAAACAACACAGACTCAGACTGCAGGTTAAGTGAGCGCAGCAACGACACCAGGAAACATAAAACTATGTAAAAACAAAAGTATAGAACCAGCAAATCCAAATATCTCATGCAATAGCACCAACCAATAAAATTACTGCAGTGAACTGGAAATTTGTAGTACTAAAAGTTATCCTGCACAACTTCTACATAACGAAATCGACTGTCACCATAATGCTTGCAATAAGGTTTGACTGTACTTTGACTACCAACACTAATGCAAACTGTCGTAATTGTGTTTCTATCTATTTTGACTGGTTGAATGCTTATGCAAAATTATTGACTGCAACATTAAGCAATTTACTCTTTATGTAAAAGATTAACGTAATTACTGTCCCTAATAACTAATCTCCTAACCTTGAATATTGTCCATTAAACTAACAATACGTATCAAATGGTATCTAATAATTACTCTGTTAAAACCGCACTTTTTGGTTCTCTTTGTTGAGCCTCGGACAATTAAAGGTAGCGAATAAGGAACCTGGTTGGTAGTGACTTGGGTTAATAATTTCTTTAACGCTGAATACATGCCCTTTGGTTCCCTATTGGCATTCAGCAAAACTAAACGTTGGCTTAACTATACAGTTCTAAAGACGTTAAGTTGTGCAGATCTTGCTTTTGCAGCGACGGTGCGGCGTAGCTGGCGATTGTTGCTGGTACTTAATAATTGCTAGCAAAATGGTATCTTCTTGGCGACGGAACATTATTTGCATTGGGCATACAGCGTTCCTCTTTACATATTCCTCTTGATGCATTGACGCTGTGCCCATGCCAATTATTTGCCAATGACCACTTGCTCTGATTGCTGCTCGTACCAACACTTAATAAGGTGCCACGCTACTACTGTCTACTGCTGCTGTCTGACTTGGTTACATTCACTTCGACAGCTCAACAACGGCTACTTCTCTCGCCCCTCGCGCTACACAACTCTATGCTCAGCGATAATACGGCTCTACACGAAGATAATTCTAACTTTGGCTGCTAAGACAAAGTGTCTACTACAGTGTATTACATCATTTCCTTCTATGCAATATGTAATCATTTTGACAATTGTACGTCACATACATTATTTGCATAAAATAACAAGTTGATTTACATGCTATACACAACTAACAAACAAATCATACACAACTCTCATATTACAAATGTAACTGTGTTTACGCACGCAATTAGTGGCGTTGGTCACTGTGTTGTTGCGTTACAAGTTCTTGCTAAGTTCCCACGATACGTGTAGCAGAGCGCGGCGGTGGATATTTATGAGACTATTTCGAAGTACAAATATATGGCTGTTGTTCGTAGTTAATCTACGTTAATATTATAGGACTATTCAGCGAACTTTATTGTCAGATTTTGTATATAAATAATGTCGAAAATTTTGTAAAGTTACGGGACCTAACTGCAATGGTCGTAGATCCCTAAACTTATAAACTACTTAAACTAACTTCTCCTAAAAACAACGCACACACACGTGTCTGAGGGAGAACTCGAACCTCAGACGGCGAACGGCCTCGCAGACCACAGAAAGCGCCGTATCCCGCGACTGTACTGAAAGCAAAGAAACTCTGTGGAAGCAGTTCAGCACTGTTTCTATTCAGATCGCCAATGTTCGTCGCGCCAAACAATTGCACGTATCATGAAGATCGTAGATAACATTCAACAAGCTGCGCTGTGTAATTTCAACGCTTCCAGGACAGTTATCGAACGCACTACTTGTAAAGTAAATATTCCCTTTCCCCTTGTTTTGTCGTTGCAGACGAATATGTGGCGATGTTTATGAACGGTTATTTTATAATCAACACTTTGCGTAGCAGTGACGTCATGAGACATTTTCGCGGAAACAACGCTTAGCTTTACCGAGCATGACGCACGGTAGATTTCCATTTGTTTCCATCTGACAGTTCCGTGGCGACACAGTTTGGACTCGGAAGCCGCAGAGGAGTGGCCGAGGGCTCTAAGGCGCCTTGCTGCGGACGCGCGGGGTTTTTCGCCGTCGGAGGTTCGAGTCCTCCGTCGGACACGTGTGTGTGTGTGTGTGTGTGTGTGTGTGTGTGTGTTGTCCTTAACATGTTAGTTTAAGTAGTTTCTAAACCTAGCGACTGATAACCGCAACAGTTGTCCCTGATTTACAATCATTTGAAAACATTTTGAAGGTGCCTAAAGAGGTCGATCTAGACGAACAAAACGTTACGCACGCTTCGTTACCCACGCGAATCGTTGTGCTAACTCTCTGAAGACAGTGCCCTTCGAGAGTTTCGGCGAAGTAACTTTCTGATACCTTGAACGATGATGTCTGAGAGGTATTTCAGCAAAATGAGTCTCCTAAGCGTCTCAATAATTCTACCGATCTCACACGCGAAGTGTATCGATCGGCAACTACAGAAAGTCGGAACAGTGAAAAGCAACGACCTTGGGGTGTTCAGGAGACCTACCTTCGTGATACCTAGTGTCATGGTGCCAGAAGTTTGGAAAACGCAACAAGAAAACTTCTGAAACATTCGCCTGTTATCCCAAGACAAGTCGGACAAATCTAAAAAATTTAAATCATTACTTTCTACTCTAGTAGAGAAATATTCCTCTGTCTGTGTATGTGTGATGTGTGTTCTGTAGAAGGGGGGGGGGAAGTTAATTTAGGTTTATGCATTTGTGGTGATACCTTAATTTTTGTTTTCGTATAATCTATTTTTTCTTTCTTGTTATCTGTAGTTCTTCATTTATCTCTGTTTCACGCGTGATTCAATGCCCCTATGTTCCTAGATCTATCAACAGCTGTCCATTTGCTCGCGTGTATTGTTCTGTCTGATGCCCGATGTGTGTCTCTTTTCTGAATAAAATCTCCCGGCCGCGGCGGTGTGACCGAGCGCACTAAGGCGCTATGCTCCGTTGCGCGAGTCCGTTCACAGTTGGGGGTTCGAATCCCAACTCGGGCATTGAAATTTTGCCGTCTTTATTATAAGTTAGTTTATAAGTAGTTTGTAAGTTTAGGGACATAACCCCGTAGTTAAGTCCTATAATCTTAACAAACGTTTGAACACTTTGTTTTGAAATCTCCCAGGTGGAGTTCCTGTTCTCGCATCGGGCACCTGTCCGGGTGTCAGACAGGGGATCACCCCGTAGATATTATGGCTAACGGCCGCACTAGACACCCTTAGCCGACTGAATCCAGCAACAAGTGGGCAGCTGGACCTCGTCGGCTGTGGTGGCAGCGATTAATATGTGTGTGTGCAAAGTCTCAAGTCACAAAAAAGGTCCTCAAATTAGGTAACTGCTAGAGGACTGCCAAACCATCACTTGCAGATGAACCCCAATACAATTTCAGAAGCTGGGGATTTGATGGATATAATGAGGGTGGTGAATTTATTTATAAGCACAGTTCTTCGGTACGTTTGTCAATGAACTATCCATAAATTGCTGGAACGATTTTAAAAAAAAAAATAATAATAATATAAAAAATGTGTGTGTGTTTAAGTGGGTCCCTGGGTGGGTTAAATTTACAACTGGACCTGATAAGTGTAACTGAAACTAGCAAAATATCGAAATAGATAGTTTTGTATGGGAATGAACTACACTTAGATAACGCACCAAAACTGTTTGTAACCTACAAAATTAATAACGTAAACAACGAAGTATTGTAAAACATGATTATATATATTATAGGCTATGGATGATTCCTTACTAATAAAGTCGAAATAAGTATGGAAATATAAAACTTTTGTTATTCAGTTGCGTAGACGGTTTACTTCCATATCTATATTATTATATCTGGTTCATTATTACGCAAATGGGCACTATTTTTAAGTTTCATCAAGACTTGATGTCATGTGACATTTTGTTGACTTGCTTGTCGGCTTGATAAGATAGCAGATAATATACCATGTTAATCATTCTGTTTAGTTTTGTAAGAAACTACTGGGTTATACTAGGCACATGTGTGTTATTTTTATTTCAAATGAAATCCTTTGTAAATGAAAGGGACTTAATTTCTGTGGTTATGAGTCCATAGGCTTACAAACTACTTAAATGTATGCTAAGGACAACACACACAAACACACACACACACACACACACACACACACACACATGCCCAAAGGAGTACTGGAACCTCCGACGGCGAGCAACCATGTGATCCGCAGCAAGGAGCCTCCGAGAGGTCGGCCACTCTCTATGTGAAGATAGAGAAACCGGTCGAAGTTGTAATATGCATTCCATAAAATAGGTTACGTCCGGTAAAATCTCAGTAAAAAATTTGAAAATCACAAATAAATTCGAAACATCAATACGACCCACTCTAAGCACTATGACAGCCGGAAGGTGAGAAATCTTGGATTTCATGGAAGAACGGCTGTCCATAAGGACATACCACAAAGGTCAATGCCAGCCGACGCCGCGCTTGATGTAAGGTGCATATGAATTGGACGATTTAACAAAACGTTGTATGAAGTGACGAATCACGGTACACAACGTGGCTGTCTGATGGCGGGGTGTGGGTATGGCGAATGGCTAGTGAATCTCATCTGCCAGCTTGAGTTGTAACAACAGTAAACTTCAGAGGCGGTGGTGTTATGGCATCGTTGGCTGTTTCATGGAAGGGTTTGCACCCCTCGTTGTTTTGCGTGGAACTATCGCAGCACAGGCCTACATTGATGTAGGCTAGCTTACCACTTGCACCTTAAAAGGTGATCGTAAAGCTGTTCATAATGAACGGCATGTAGCGGAGTGGTTACACGATACTAACCCCTGTAATGGACTGACCAGCAAAGAGTCCTGGCTTGAATACTATTGAACACCTTTAGGATATTTTGGAACGCAGACTTCGTCCAGGTTTCAACGACCTACATTGATACCTTTCCTCAGTTCAGCAGTCAGTGAAGAATGGGCTGCCTTTCCTCAAAAAGGAGTGGAAGGCTAAGGGTGGACCAACACACCCGCTCGGTTATCCGCTTTCCAAGACGGAGAGGCGAACCGGCTCCGGTTTGCCCGGCCAGCATCAGGCCTGGATGTGGTTTTTAGGCGGTTTTCCACAACCCCGTAGGTAAATACTGGGCTGGTCCCAAAGTCCCGCCTCAGTTACACGATTCGCAAACATTTCATAAACCTTTACACTTACATACATGTAACATATACACAGACATTTGGGGTATACATTTCCTCTCAGGGGGCAGGGGTGGCGGCAGGAAGGGCATCCGGCTACCCCGTCAAACCTAACATGTCAAATTTGCACTAACAAAGTCGACCCTGCATTCGCTGAGAAAGGGCTGAAGAGAAAGAAAGAAGAGCTAAGGGTGGACCAACACCTTACTCAATTCTAGCCTTACCGATGGACAGTGCCAAGAACTAATGAGTCATTTTTAGGCAGGTGTCTGAATACTTTTGATCACATACTGTATATGAAAGAATGGTTTCATGACACTGCAACGCCGTAACAAGTATGTTATAAGAGGTTTTTACGTAGAATCGTGTTTTCGGGTATTTTTTGGTTCTCAGTTCTTATTGTAAATACGAACGAGCTAAAATGTTTTGGGTATAGACCGGAACAGCGCGCATTTTTATTGCCATTAGAACATGTGTCGTCACCTGGTATGGAACTTAGGGCGTTGGAAAGAAAAACCCTATTATGCTTCACGCTTCAGCCCTCTTTTTGTCAGAAATACCGAGAACTCGTTTATGAGAGTATTGTTCAATGCTGGGAGGATCTCGTTCCTGTAAGGTTAAAGACAAATCCTGTATCCGAGTCGTATGCTTCTTCAATCTGAAACTGTGATTCAACCTTTCTTATGCTTCTTCAATCTGAAACTGTAATTCAACCTTTCTTGAGAACTAAAATTGTAGAAAGATAGAATTCAAACGTACCATGTTTCTTTACTACCTTATTAAGATGATTTAAATCGCAACACCTTTTCTTATTCCAAATATTTTTATATGTACCACGTAGTACACAGGGTGGTCCATTGATAGTGACCAGGCCATATATCTCACGAAATAAACATGAAACGAAAAAAACTACAAAAATCAAAAGTTTTCTAGCTTGAAGGGGGAAAACATATGGCGCTATGTTTGGCCCGCTAGATGGCGCTGCCATGGTCAAACGGATATCAACAGCGGTTTTTTTAATTTTTTTTAGTAGATACCCCATTTTTATAACATGTTTGTCTAGTACATCAATAAATATGAATTATTTGGAACACTTTTTTCGCTTTTTGATATCCGTTTGACCCATGGCAGCGCCATCTAGCGGGCCAACCGTAGCGCCATATGTTTTCCCCTTCGAGCTACAAAAGTTTTGTTCTTTTGAATTTTTTCGTTTGATGCTTATTTCGTGTGTTATTTGGCCCGGTAACTATCAGTGGATAACCCTGTTTAGGCTGAACGATAAAATACGTCCGTCAGATGGAAATACAAAGTCATACATCTCCTTACACATTTCAAAACTTCAGTAATCTACACATAACACAGGAGACAGGCAGGCAGCGGTGCACCTCGCCGTTGGTTAGACAAACAGAGCCTTGGCTAGCGGCTTCATGGGCAGTGTGTCTGCTAGCTCGATACAGCGCCCCCACAATTTCTTAAGTGGCCGACTGCGAACAGCGGGCATATTAAAGAGCGCCCGGCGGCCATTATGGTGGCAAACTTCCGCGCGAAGTGTGGCGTCGCACAAGACTGAAGTGCGCGCCACGTACTTTCGACGCGCGCCGCCATGCACGCACGTTGCGGCGTTCTTGCGACGTCGGCCACGAGCGCCCTCTGCTGCTACCCCGCTCGTGGCCACCACTGAACTAAATCGCTCACTTGGATATAGGACAGGCACTGAAACGGACTCATCAGTAGGCAGGACTCTACGTAGTTAACCTATGTCTCAGCAGTACACTTTGTTGGCAGTCATGAACTTTGTAAAATTTAAGTATTATCCTATTTCTACGAAATATACAACTTCTTCTAATATAGCTTAGTGTTTCTAGTTTCTGCTGTCCCACTGGCTGATCACCTCAGACTCTGTACCGGCACACGCGTGCATCCTATTTCCCTATGTCGGTCTCTCTCTGCTCGGCCACCGACACCCAGGACAACCGGCGGAAACGAGCCACAAAACGAAGTTTAAATGTGCGTAAGATTCTATTGATTAGAGTGTGTATTAATTCGATTTAAGTCGCGAAAACTATGTCTCATTTAAACATATAACTACAAAATAACTTCAGACTCTGAATATACAGCAACTGTCGATTGTGTGTAAATTTATTATACATACGGTGTAGAAATCGGCCAACAGCTTTTCTTTTTCCTAACTAAAACGAATTATATCATTTAGTTTTTTTAGCGTTCTAAGTGCAGCGTATGAACGGAATTTATCGACAGACTCGGCTTTTTGGCACTTTCTCATTATATTCTACGATGGTGAAACTTCACGAATTTGTTTGAGTGCCTGCTGTATTCTCCAATATTTAGATATTTTACACCATCAAAAAATGAAACAGAGCTGCCTGAAACACATAACGTTAAAAACCGACTGCGATATCCCATCAGATATATAACTGTATAATAACATCTTACCGTGTGAATACAACAACCAGCCACTACCAAATTCTTTTAAGAACATGAAGTATGTCATAACGTTTTCTTAACTAAGTCCATTAACATTAGCATTGGTGTAGCCCGGATTTAGAATTTGTAATGGCGCAAGCCAAATATCTACTGTAGTGTGAACTGCTCAAATGTCAGCAACTGTTATCATAGGGCTCAACTTCACAATGTGCATCCTTGGTGACTATGTGTCATTCATATACGGAACTATACACAGTTCTGCAAACCCCTTTCACTTGTTATACCTATTTGTAAAGCAAATCACCTTTAAATTCTGTGTTACAAGTTGCTAATCTGAATTTCCAAAACAAAAATTCGAACTTCAGTGAGGTAACTGATCTCGTGCGCCCAATAGTCATTGCCGCGGTGGAGTAGCCGAGCGGTCTAAAGCAACTCGCTGCGGAGCGCGCGGTTGCTCGCCGTGGAAGTTCGAGTCCTCCCTGGGGCATGGGTGTGTGTGTTTGTCCGTAGGTTAGTTTACCTAGGTTTAAGTAGTTTGTAAGCTACGGACTGATGACCACGCAGTTTGGTCCGATAGATTTACAGATATTTGAACAGACAGTCATTTTACACATCATAAAATGAAACATTTTGAATTTTCTGTCCACCAGTACTGCCTAAAGTAACTCGTTTTTTTAAGAGGTGCCAGTATTGTATAAACCTATTATTTATTTCATTGAATCCTATATTGCCTTGACTGAAAGCCTATTAAGCAAGAGTACTTATCTCTGAACACAAGTAGTAAGCGTATTTGTATTCCTGAGAAACCGATTTGAGCAGTTAAACGTTGAGCATCTCTTAACCATCTTGCTACACGTACACTCCGATAGTAAAACAGTACAGACGTGACTATGAATTGGGTATATATTTATCACTGTAGCCCTGACGACACTCCTATTTATCTGACGCTTGCCACTATCATGGCGGCCGTCGGAAGGTTCAAATTATTCTGCGACACCAGCGCCGTTAGTGTGTCTAATTACTTTTTACAAGGTCCTTCGTCTTACGTGACGTGTGTTGCCTACCGCCAGGGACTACCAAGACGATAGACAGTTGATTTGGACCATTATCCCAGTTGACGTTTCATACTATATCACAGACATTATCGAGCAACATGAAAATGTTCAAATGTTTGTTAAGCTTATGGGACTTAACTACGGGGTCATCAGTCCCTAAACTTACAAACTACTTATCAACTACATTATACTAAAGACGGCACAAATATCCATGCCCGAGGGGAGATTCGAACCCCCGACCGTAGTGGCCGTGCAGACCGTGACTGGAGCGCCTCAGTCTCCTCGGCCACCGCGGCCGGCCGAGCAACATGACAAACATAACATACTTTGTACTGATTAAGAATAATATCATCACTCCCTCGTTTAAGTTAGTGCTCGGTGCATATCCCAAACACCCCCACTGGATGCCACTGACGTAACAAATGTCATACTGCAAACATATTCCAGTATTTATGCAAACTTTCAATTTGGAACTCGAAGGAACAAAACAATTGACTCATTTTGAAAAGATGTAAATTAATGATCATCTAACGCCACCATTTTTATGTGCACAGTTAGGATTCTGCTTTTTATTATTATTTTAATTAAAAAATGCAGAACGTCATTAATTTTTGAAGTTACTGCACATTTTTTGCTTCGCAAGATCGGGGCAAAATACATTTATCTTTTTTTTTTCCTTCTGTAATGGAGGACGTTTTTATTCTGTTGGTGGGTAGTTTCGAGACATTAGTCGTAAAGAAAGGAGTATATCTAATTAAATTTGTTAGATAAGATATCTGAGCCGGCCGCGGTGGCCGAGGGGACTGAGGCGCTCCAGTCACGGTCTGCACGGCCACTACGGTCGGGGGTTCGGATGCCCCCTCGGGCATGGATATTTGTGCCGTCCTTAGCTAGTTGATAAGTAGTTTGTAAGTTTAGGGTCTGATGACCCCGTAGTTAAGTCCCATAAGCTATACAAACATTTGAACATTTTTTAAGATATCTGAGTTAAATAATGATTATAGTAGATAAATTGTGGCTGGAGGAAAACATATTTAATGCCGAAAGAGAAGTGTTTTGTTTTCCTTTGAATGATAATTAGTGAGTTCAAATGAGTAAAACTGATATTTTTAGTTCTGGTTTGATGTGTGTGTGTGTGTCTATGTGTATGGTGACTCATGCTACACTGCTCATAGTACGTGAAATAAGTGATACACAAAGTTTTCATCTCTTAAACAACTTAAGCTCATTGTTCATTGTGGATAAACGAATAACAACAAGTTATGTCTCACTTTTCGGATTGAAGAAAATAGTTATTCTACCAAGAATCGATGGGAGAATGCGTACAAAAGATCACAGGACTCATCATCATTAGTCATACATTCATGTAATTTGAACCACCTGTTGTACTGTATGGCACCATCTAATCAAGAACGTTTTTCTCACAAAGCAAAATTACGCACACAAGCAAAATTTAGACGACAGAAATGCATGTAGACGTGAACAGCTGTCTGATGATGAACGTAAGTTTTGAAACCGGTAATGGTGCTATTTTGTAAATAAGTAGCATATTTAAATGTGTCTGGTTGCGGTTTTCTTAATTGTAAGATTCATCGTGTATGTGGTAATGAGATGGTTTTATAGAGAGACGATCAGTCTTCATTGTATCGATCATGTTCAAATGTTCAAATGTTTGTATAGCTTATGGGACATAACTACGGGGTCATCAGTCCCTAAACTTACAAACTACTTATGAACTAGCTAACACTGAGGACGGCACAAATATCCATGCCCGAAGAGGGATTCGAACCCCCGACCGTAGTGGGCGTGCAGACCGTGACTGGAGCGCCTCAGTCCCCTCGGCCACCGCGGCCGGCGTAACGATCATGCATCGCTGTCTGTGCATTTCGTTTAATTTTTTAATGCAGCAGACATCCGTACCATTTTACGTGAAATTGCTTTCCATTCGGAAATGCTAGATGTAAAAACTATTTTCACTGATCCCGTTGGAAGCTGAGGTAACTTTTACATCGTTCTCATGTGCCACAGACACGCACTGTTACGTAATTTTGCCAGTTTATTTTGCAGTCAGATTACAGCAGCTAATTCCAAAATCGCGACCAGGTACAAAATTCAAACGAAGTTGTGGATGTGTTTTCACTCAGTTCTTACAGTAGTAACAAACCGATCACAAGGCCATTGGTTCTCGGTTACGAAATTCAGTGACAGTATAGTTAGAGACGTTTTGTTTGTTGCACCTCAGATATCGGAGGTATTTTTCGTGTGCGTAGTCTTTGCAGCGTAATTCAAGGTTTTTTAGTTTTTACCAGTTCCACTTAGTAATTCAATCATGGTGGTGTTGGGACTGAGTTGCAGTGTTAGCATTATATTACGTGAAACGACACTGTTGCATTAAAAATTGCCTAACGACAATAAAAAACGCACAACAGAAAAATGTTACTGTCGTCCAGTCAATATGTACTTTTGCCAGGAACGTCTTGGCGTAGTTTTGATTTCTTCGATTACGTATGTTTTTTGGAGTGCTCAATCCGAACCCGGCATTTCCCACAAAATTTCGTGACGAAACAATGAAAAATATGCAAAAATTAAAAAAAAAAAACAGCATTTTTCTGAAATTTTATTTGCTTAAAAATTGGAAACAATGAGCTTTTGACAAGTAACCTCCCAGTTCAAAATCGCACTCCATAAAATTTTCTACAAATGTCACTATTCATGTTTTTCTGTCCGACGAGCCGTTCCGGCTCCAAGCGGTAACTGAAAATTGGCGTATTTTGGCTGGCTCCGCTAAAATCCACTTTTTCCACTCAATAAATCTAATTCATTATTAAAAGCTGACATTTAGTGAATTCCTACAAGTTCTAAGTCGTTTAGAATGTAGACTGGTATCGACTGTTTCTCCCAGTTTTCTATGCACACCTTCTTTAGGTCATATAAGTAAATCTATACGAAATAAAAATAGGAATTTCTTTGATGGCGAAGTTATTAATAAAATAAAAAATTGTATAAATTTTTACAGAAATTTGAAATTCGGAACATAATTTTGAAAATTTCATACATATTATATTGTATTAAACAGAATACATTGTTATGTGCATCAATTACATTTGCCGCTGTCGTTTCCAAGAGGGTCCTGCCTGAAGTTCTTCGAAGACGGTGGGTCCTGGCATAGGTGCAGGTTGTTCTCTCGCCAGTGTTGGGGCTACTTCATCTGGGAAATGAAGGAGATGGTGAAAAATCAATGACCAGTGAACATATCTGAAGGAGAATGGTTATGAAACATATTTTGAGATCCGACATATTCATCTTCCACATCAGTGCTGATTTCCTGAGGTTTCACATTATCACACAGCCCCTCACAGGGTGTGCGGATGGGGGAGCAGTGGAGGCCTGCTTTCCTGCAACCACAATTACGTTGGCAGCCGTTCTTCCACTTACAAGAAATATGCGAGAGTATCGAGTAAGGAGCATGGTCCAAAGTTGTTGGCACAGGGACAAGACATTCCGTGTTTTTTCCATTCCCCCCACTCGCTTGGATCTCTTTGTTATTCGTTTAGAAGAGTTTAACTGGATAACCACTGCTGCACTTGAAAATAAACACTCAGTGAATGTTGTCGTGCAGCAGCTTCGGTGGGTAGTAGTGAGACAATTTTGGTTTTACTTTTATAAGAAGATACGTATTGCCTGTATCCCGAATCGTTCAGGCTAGTCTTATGTTCTTTCCTGAACAGTTTCTTGGGAAACGCGTTCCCTGCTTTGACAAACTCATCCTGATCTGCAGGAGAGTTGTAGGAAACATCAATGACTGTTTGCAAGTCATTGCACTTCTGCAGGACTTTGATAAATTTAAGTTTCCCCTGATTAATCAAAGCAAAAGTAGTGTCAAAACCACTCGTCGTGTGTAGGAACTATATATGACGTGATACAGTCAGCGGCAAGGTGAGGATTGTAGAGGAATGGAGGCACCTTTCCTTTTCCTGGTTTCAAAAAGGAAACATTTTTTACTTCAGGGCTACACAGACCCATTAAAATAACCAAAAGGTCGATATCTTTTCCCACCATCGTCACGTATTAATTTTCCAGGGCTAAGTTAAGGGCTGAGACAATTAGTTTATCAGCATCCTCGACAGGTTGCCGTGAATAAATTTTTGCAACATAAATTTTTTCCTCTAACAGACGTCAGAACCTTCTTTTTTGTAATTTACAAGGAAGGCTCCTGCGAAACGTTTCTGTAAATGATATTGTAAAACGTTGCTTTCTTTGTGCTCTTATTAATCGTCCTAAGCCCTTGGTGCTTTCACAAACTTCACCAGGATAGCTATCGAAAATAACAACGACATTTGATTTGTAGTTTGACTTAACATAATATACATAATTCTCGGCAAATTTCTGCATATGTCTGGGCACGGTGCCGTTTGACCCTGAGTGTTTGTGTGTGTGTGTGTGTGTGTGTGTGTGTGCGCTTTACAGCAAGAGGGTGCGAACCGTCATGAACAGTAGAGACGAACTCGACATTATTAACTATAAGTATAATAAGTATAATGTTTGTAGAACTTATGGGACTTAACTAAGGGGTCATCAGTCCCTAAGCTTACAAAGTACTTACGAACTAGCTAAGACTAAGAACGGCACAAATGTCCATGCCCGAGGGGGGATTCGAACCCCCGACCGTAATGGCCGTGCAGACTGTGACTGGAGCGCCTCACTCCCCTCGGCCACCGCGGCCGGCCGTTATTAAGTCACGGCCAGGCTGTCATACTGTTCGTGACTCGAATATAAAGGAGCTGGAAAAGGGAATTTAAATCAGGTGGGTCAGTTATAAAACGATATAAAGAGGTCGGGAGAGAATAAATAAAATGAAAATATTACAGTGAATGTCAGCTTTTATAATGAATTATTCTTGAGTGGAAACAGTATACGCGAATTTTCAATCAGCGCTTGGGCCGGAACGGCTCGTCGGACAGGAAAACATAAATAGTGAAATCTATAGAAACTTTTATGGACTTCAATTTTGAACTGGGAGGTTATTTGTGAAAAGTTGATTCTTTTCGAATTATAAGCAAAAATTTTTGCGTTTTTTTCAATGTTATGTCACGAAATTTTGTTGGGAAATATCAGATTCGGATTCAGCATCCCAAAAACATGGGAAAGAAATGGGACCCTATTAAAAAACAAATAAATAAAAAATAAAAAAGAGACAAAAGGAGAGTGGGAACCAGCTTCCTCAATCCTCACAAAAGAAAATTTGAATGGGAACGCGCCTTTTTAACACATAACAGGGTAAGTCTATTTCTCCGGACCTTCTCTGTAATGAAGTTCACATACAGCGTATCACATTCTCCTTTCCCTCCCATTGACACTTTCTCCTTACTGTGCCTCTTTTCATCCCTGCCCCTGTATCTTCCACACAACGGCTTTCCCAATTTCACTGTCTCTCTCTCTCCTACTGTTCATGTCGCATTCTTTTGCAATTTCCACTGCCCCTTTCTTCCTGAGAGCCTGCTATCTTTCTGTATGGTAAATATTTTCTCGTATAATTACCTATCTTTGGGGATGGATTTTCGTGTTTGTAAACTTTAGGCCGTGAAACTACTACAAGTAGATGAATGGAATGGTGATAAGTGGTCATTTTCATTTTTATCTATAAAGTTCGCCGGACTGTATGATCTAGGAATCCCAAAACTTTTGTAAACTTGCCAGTCGGCTCTCTGCCTAATTCCGGTATCCCCTCACCCTTTTGCTCTGTCTACTACTATAGCAGTAATTCGTCAGCTTTAACGCCACTGCCGCTCTCCCTCTAGCACTCTCTGCTATCATTTACTCTCCCACTAGTACTTTTTCACACTTCCGTTTTGCTATTTTATCCCTTTTTGTGGTTAGAGAATACCGCAGCTCTTTTCGTAATAATACTGTAGGAAATACTGCAACCAGCCACAAGATTTTTGTAAATAAATTCATTTAGTTCGAAAAACTTACGGGTATGCTGCCAGGTATCAAAATCGACGACGGCCGATATTTCGGCAGGAGACCACCCTGCCATTTTCAAGGCGAAACTGCAGTGAGGAAGCAATGAGCAACGCTCTTTAAAACTTCGGTTTTCAATGAGTAAACAAGAAAGACACCACAAACCGGGCAAGCGGTCACACAGCGACGACACGACCAAAGATGAAACCAGTCAGAATATCGATAGTAAACATCAGTTCTCTACGGATGACGTCGGATTAGTTTTGTCCCTCTGTTTTCTGAGAAGTGAGAGAGCAGAATTGCAAGCGGAATTTAAGCAGAACCCTCCATCCATATTCATAGGGTTTTCACCTAGTTTTATTTCTATCGTTTCGTTGATAACACAGTCCCAGTAGTTGGAAGTGCATGCCAGAATTTCCGTTTTGTTTTATTCCATAGGGTGACCAGTGTCAAGACAGTGTTCGGCCACAGCTGATTTGTTTGGCTGTTGTAAACGTGTGTGACGTTTATGCTCAATACAACGGTACTCAACAGTCCTAATAGTTTGACCAACATATGACATGCCACAGCTACATGGGGTACGGTAGACACACTCCTTGCACAAACCGAGATCATCCTTAACGGATGCCTTACTTTTAGAAGGTGGACGAAACACACGTTTTACATTGTTTTTAAGCAAAATGCAGCCAGTCTTGTTGGAAGTGCTGCCAACATATGGCAGAAAGGCCACTGACGTCGCTGCCGACTCTGTGCTATCATCACTAGCCCGTTACACATGTGGTCGATAGCGCAACGCTCTTTTAATCTGCCCTTCACCATATCATTCTGTCGAGACAGTCAGTGGGCAGACTTTCCGGGTTATAAATGACGTGGGTCCCATGCATTAAGGTTCGAAGAACCCCTTCACGTTTAGCTTAGTGAGGAATACTATTAGCTGGCAAATACAAATCAGTATGCGTTGGCTTCCTATAAACAGCATGTCCCAACGTACCATCTGCCTTTCTCCTGACCAACACATCAAGAAAGGGAAGGCAACCATTATTTTACACTTCCATGGAGAAACGGATGTTGGGTTGGATTGAATTTAGATGTTCCAAAACATGATTCAAGTTCTCTCTACCATGAAGCCAAACAACAAAAGTGTCGTCTTCATATCCGGAAAAACAAGCAAGTTTCAACGCCGCTGACTGCGGCGGTACGACCTATTCTTGCATGGGACTAAATAGCACATTTTTAATGTGCCGTGTCAGACTTCAGAATCCGAAAGTCTTCCGCTCGTCAACAGGAAAAAAATTCCAAATAACATAATCTTCCTGTATTGTGAAATTTCAGAACCTTGCACAGATAGAAGAAGCATATGATTCTAGGTTTGCATTTCTTTAAAAACTATCACTTTGAAATAAATGTTCTAAAGGTCCTTTAAAGAGCGAACTGTCAAAGTTCGTAGTTGTGCTGGTTGCTATAGACAAAGATATTGCAAGTCCTCTTCACTAATGGTCGAGTGATATATAAGATCGATTGATCAAAAGACTAAAATTTGATAAAAGTCTTCTTGCTTTATCTGTCAAACAAAATAACTTTCAATAAATGTCTTCTTTCAACTTGTAAAATGGTTTGACATTGTGAGACTACAGCCCAATAGAAATACTGGTGATTAATAGCATTTGATAATTAAACAGTATGAAGTTCACTGCAAACATTGACCATGCCAATGCACTAAATGTTACACAATTTTAGTCTTATTAATTATAGTAGCAATTTATGTACGCAATTGGGTGACAACATTTATAGTTAGGCCAAAGGTAGACATTCTCCACGTTGAGATTTGCTGTGTGCTTGTAGCTGACGGGAGGCCAGCGAGCAGGCCGACGTTGGTGGCTTGTTCCAACTTAGGATTTTCCAGTTCGTTTCCGGTGAGGGGAGAGAGGGACAATGGCGAGTGCCAGGCACAGTGCAGTGCACAAATATTGTAATACTACTGGCATTTGAAGTAATGCGATGCAGTTAGGAACCTTTAAGGCCCTCATTACAAAATAGCCTGTTGACAAATAAACAATACATTAGCTGATATAGTCACATCTGACGTAATATGTTTAATTGACAATTAAAAGTAATAAATTACCAATAAATGCAAGACAGTTACACAACTAGCATGGCAATGTTTGTTTATAAAATTAACATATTAACTATTTCTCATTTTATTTTCAATTAATCTTGTGTATTTTATCTTAAAGTATTCAGTTAAATCACTTATCTGTGACATAAGAAATTGCACGATTATGATAAATAGTACAAAGTATGTTTATACCAATATAAAAACCTAAGAAGACAATTTATTTAATGTGTAGTGTAATTATTTTGATTTTAAGTAAAGTTTTAGAAATGTATTGGCTGAGCGCTGTACGTTAGCAAATCGGTTAGAACAGCTCACATGCGGAAGTTGATGATGTAGGGAAAAAACCCCGGCAGTTGAGCTTTTGGCGCGCGCGCGCGCGAGGGCAGGAAGTGAGCACTCCGGAGCACGTGGTGAGCTGGCCGGGCGGCGTCGATCTGCATCAGTCGGCATGTGGAGCTCGAGGTGGTGACTTTAGATTTGTCTGTGGCAATCGCCACGTGTGGTTGCTCGTCGTAGACTGTACCAAGTTAAATCGAGTGCTACTGTGTGTTTGTGAGTATTTAGCCGGTGGAACAAGGTGTGCAACGCATTGAATTAAAGTGACTGTGATTTGTTAATGTAACACGTGTCGTCGCATAGGCATGAACATAAACTGTGTTTGAGACAGCCACGTGGTGTGAAAACAATTCACGACAAATATTCATTTTGTCTGGGGGCTCACGAGCTATAACTTTATTTGGTAAATGTGTCGACGTACAGATGTATCAGCCACAGGGTTCAAATATTGTGAAATAAACAACATAAAGTGAACTTTCACGTGTTTTCAAAAATAGTAGTTAGTACACCCTTTTCTCTCATGAACTTGATTTTATTATGAATTTGTTTTGTTAATCATATGCAGGGAAGGAAAGCTGCGAACGTGTGATATCATCCTCTAGAAAAAGAGTCAAACAGTCGCAATCACAGTTCCAGTGTTTTTGCATGTTTATGAAATTGGTTCGCAGCTGGTGGTTGTGAGTTTTAAAAATTAAACTTTCCCTATTTTAAACTCTCACCCCGACCTTCACGCTCGCAAAATTAAATAATTTATCAGCTCCTGACAATGAATATATTCCTTTTAAAATTTCTATAAACATCAAAATAATTATCGTTGACACTGGATTAACTTTTGAGACACAATAACATTTATTGCTCTCACAGTACAGAACATTACTGAATGACAGTTACACAAAGACTGATTTTACGGCCTTTTTTGATTTTCCACGAAAGTTTCTATAATAATGTCAATATCCGCGACGCTAACTGCAGAGACCAGCATCTTCTTGCCTCGTGGCTGTCGACCAGCGACTTGAAGTGGCCAGATGTTTACTCCTTGACCTCGACGTCGAATATGTTGCTCTCGTAGGTTGAATCGCTGTCACAGCACATGAAACAGAAGAAAAATACGAAAACTCTATAGAGTAATATAACATAGAACATTTACATAAAAATCATTTAAAAACATAAAATATACACATAATATTCTGCGAAACTTGGCTGACATAAGGTAGTAGTGGAGACAATAATCCGCCCCACTACAACTCCAGTGCACGATCTTCAAAGTCCTCCATGATAATTTAATTAGGAATAATAGGAGACAAAGGGCTTCGCATCGCAACTCCATCTGTCTGCTCGTAGTACTGAATAAAATGTATGTCGAAGTCAAAACATGTCGAAATAAATTCTTTAAATCAGTACCAAACTTGGTCTCAATTTGTTGCAATGAATCAGAGAGAGGAACTCGAGTGAAAAGAGAAACCACATCAAAACTAATGAAAATTTCCGAGTCAGCCAAGTGCAATCCCGCCAATCGATGTAGGAAATCCACTGAGTTCTTAATGTGGTGTTCACAATGGCCTACCAGTGGATTCAACAAACCAGCAAGATGTTTTGCCACACGATATGTGGGAGCACCAATGTTTGACGCAATAGGCCCAAGAGGGCACCCGTCTTCATGAACCTTAGGAAGACCATATAATCTAGAAGGTACAGAACAATATGAATTAAGACCCTTGATAGTATCCTGTGACAAAGAACTTATCTTAAGGTTATTGGTCTTCCTCTCAACACTTTTTTTAGGGTCAGCAGAAATCCTGCGATTTGTCGAATCAGAAAGTAAACACTGCATTTTTTAAAATAATTCTGCTTGTTTAAAACAACAGTAGCATTTCCCTTGTCCGCAGGTAAAATAACAGTATCAGGATCCATCCTAAGTGAATGTAAGGCAGGTGCCTCAGCTGCTGTTATATTACTCACAGGCGGACGTGCCTTAGTCAACACACAAGCTTCCCTCCTAACATCCTCTTTAATGTCAGGAGGTAGTTTAAAAAACAGCCTGTCCGATAGAACTAATAAAATCAACAACAGGTAAACGTTTAGGCGTCGGTGCAAAAAGCTGCGTAATCAAAGGTTTTCTCTGTGAGATTAATCACAGAAAAAGCAGACCATGATCTACGAAACCATTCAAACTTCACCGAATGCCGGGCCGTTATAGTTTGAAATTCCCAATCGAATTGTGACCAGGAAGCACCGTCCAACCAGTCCCAAGAAAATTCTGAAATTTCAGAGGCAATGTACAAATGCAGCCGCGGTGGTGATAGGTTGTCACGCTGGGCGTTTTGAAGCCGCGTTACGAACTTGTGATCTGAAGAGATAGGCATGTGTGCACTTTACGGGACTGTGACAGTAGAACTTAGTCTCTGCTTGAAAAGTGGTAAACTATGGACGGTAACAGGGCTGTGTAACTGTGATAATTCAGCAATCGTGTACTCGGGTGACGACAAACTGTGTTTTATAACAAATACTGTAATTAATACTGTAATTTGGAACTGCAATCTTCTATGGACTTCATTAATGTACGAGTGATAATTTGGAACTTTTACTCTCAAGTGCGTGTGATACTTATTGTGCCTCTCTTGAACAAAGGTCAGAGAAATATTCGATTATTTATCGATGTATAAAGAAGGTCAACCTCCGAATTTTCATGTCCAGAGTAATAAACTCCATTTATTAAAAAAAATAAAAAATCTTTGTGAGTGAATCTTTCCTGAACATTGTCTTAGAATCCATTTTGTTGGTTATTCAGAGCTTTCATTTATGTTTGTTTAGATATATTTCTCGTCATCATCTGCAAATTGATAGACTGGCTAAACTATCGATTAATTAGTGACATATTTAAACGGTTTGGGTAACTGTTTATGTCATAGAAGCTGACATACATAACTCACCCCTATGAACAGAGATAACGAGCCATAAACCTTTTATTATCCTGAGTTATGTATTGCCTAATTATTATTGGTGAGTACCGATAAGAGGGTCACAAGCCGACCCTTTGTGGAGAATTCCGCTGTTCAATATGGGCTAGACGGGCGGATCTGCGTAAATTCTGCTGAGAAGCTGACAGACGTTCTGGTAGCGACGGCAAAATGTCCCCAGACAAACGACAGCCTAAGTGGAGATTGTGGCAGCACATCCTGAAAAGTGTGTGAGACAATAAGAAGGACGAACAGGAGGACGGTTCCCGGTATCTGCGGCAATGGAGACTGGCACTCAACACATCGACCCATGAGACATTGCGCAAACTATGGCGGAGTATTTCGCCGCTGTCACTTCCAACGACAGGCAGGATTCTGCTTTCCAGCGCCACAGAATGGCTGCTGAACAGGGTAATTTGGACTATAGGTCCACCACAGGAAAAGAATACAAATGCCCATTTTTCACTTTGGAGCTCGATTCTGCATTGTCTGCAACTCTTCATACTCGACAGGCTGCATTACCGTATGTACCGCCACCTTACGGATCGAAACAGAGATATTATCCTACTACATTTTAGTATCTTTCGGGCGTCAGCTCATATTCCCAACTAATGACGTAATTTCTATTTTAAAATCAGGGAAGTACCGCACAAGCCCGAGTAGTTACCGTAGAAATTCCCTCACCAGTTGCGAGGCAAAGACTTTGGAAAGGATGGTGAACCGCCACCTTGTCTGGTTCTTGGATATGGGGCAGCTCCCTAGTCGCTTTCAGTGTGGGTTTAGGAGCTCAGGATAGATTGTTCCTTCCTTGATAACCTGGCCTTCCTGGAAAAGGCTATACAACAGACTTTTCTGAACCGGTTTCACCTTTTAGATTTTTTTTTTTTTTTTTTTTTTTTTTTTTTTTTTTTTTTTTTTTTTTTTTTCACAATGAGAAGGCCTCCACGAATGGGGCTTTCGCGGAATTGTTCTCCTTTTATTCATCCTCTGATCGTTTTGACCAACTGTATCCTTAAGTGTAAATTCGTTGGCTCATAATAATTAACAATCTAACGTCAGTTGCTGAAAGTCCCGTCTAGTGTTTTTTATTTGTTGATGATGTCTCCATCGTTTATTCTTCTCCAAGTTTTGTAATGACTTAACTGCTGTGGTTATCAGTTCCTAGGCTTACAAACTACTTAAACTAGCTTATGCTAAGGAAAATGCAGACACCCGTGCCAGAAGGAGGACTCCAATCTCCGATGGTGAGCAATCGGACGCTCCGCAGCAAGGCGCCTTAGACTGGTCGGCAACTCCACCACGCCGAATGGTATTATTTTGTCTATAACATTTGAATTTTATCTTGTAATTTTGATGACGTCCTTCATTTATTGGATGTAGTCTCTATCCACAGAGGAGACCAATGTGCCATTGAAATCAGGCAGTCGAGAGGAAGACAGAGTTCACCGAGAAACCAAGCGTAGTGGCGTTTGCTGTCGATATGCATGATGCAGCTCTGTTCGCCGCATGCGGTACCGTGTCGGTCCCCTCGCTTTAAATTATTCGGTGCACACGGCGACACATTTCTAAGCAGGATATTCGACAGATGGTGGGCCCACTAGTGGCAAACTGAATATCACATCCGCTGATCAACACTGTGCTTCACGACAGAGAATATTCTCGAAGTTCCCTACACTCAGGCAGACATGATTCTCACCGAGTTCTACGTGCTGAACTTGTCTGTGTCTAAGTACAAAACAACGTCCGTAACACTGTATTATAAAACGCGTCTAATATATGACAATGCGCGTAGTTAGTTTATTTCTGCAGAAGTTATTTTCGGGAAAACAAAAACTAAAAGGACTGTCGTACTATTCACAAAATATACTATACTACCAAACCACTGTGGCCTTAATTTCAGATTAGTACGATTACAGAATACAAAAGAAACGTTTGTTGCAGAGATTTTAATTCTATACTTGACAGAATAATTCTCATATACTACTTCAATTGATAATATCAAGAAAATCGCCAAGAACACAATTTTGCCGGCCGCGGTGGCCAAGGGGTCTGAGGCACTCCAGTCAAGGTCTGCACGGCCACTACGGTACGGGGTTAGAATCCTCCGTCGGGCATGGATATTTGTGCCGTCCTTAGTATTAGTTAGTTCATACGTAGTTTGTAAGTTTAGGGACTGATGACCCCGTAGTTAAGTCCCGTAAGCTATACAAACATTTGAACATTTGCCAGACTTTCTAAATTATTTCTAAATTATTTATTGAATGAAGCACACAGTACCTGACGTCCCTGGTATAAATAAAAATCGTCTGCCTTACTTTAATCCAGATGATGTCGAAACAATGCGGAAACGTTAATGAAAATTAACCCTTCTATGCATGACCTATATTTTTTGCACATTTACATACCCTGGGTCCGTTGGACCCATTACGTTTAATATGAGAATTTAAATGAAAATAATTGTTTTGTGGATATTATCATGCACGAATATTTTTATTTGAAGTTTCATGAGTATAATATAAGAAAGATGTGGCTATTTTAATGATTTTACTGTCTTTTGAAATGTATAATTAGTATAATTTTAACCCTGAATAATTTTTTTAATAGATTATATATATTCAGACACCACCAATATTATTTTTTACAGCGTTCAGACAGATGATTTTGCCATTGACAAAGCATAAATCATTTCACAAAAAGCCGGCCGCGGTTGCCGCGGGGACTGAGGCGCTCCAGTCACGGTCTGCACGGCCACTACGGTCGGGGTTCGAATCCCCCCTCGGGTATGGATATTTGTGTCGTCCTAGTTCGTAAGTAGTCCATAAGTAGTTTGTAAGCTTAGGGACTGATGACCCCGTAGTTGAGTCCCATAGAATTTTGAACATTTCACAAAAAACATCACAGCAGTTTTCTGGTCCTGGTATAAATTTCACCACATTCTGAGCAGGCGTTTTATTTTGCACTGGGGGCCTTTCACTCCATAGCATATCATTTGGAGCAATATAAACGTTAGCACTTTCACTGCTTATTTGTCCTGACATATTATTATCTCGATCATCATCTTCACCACTACCACCACGTGGTTCTTCATCCAAAGAGTCGTAAGACACTGCCTGAGGAACATCTTCATGGTTTTCATCCGAAGCAGAACTTATATCTGAAAGGAAATCGTCCACTTCAGCTACCCATTGAGTAACAACTGGTTCAAAATTTGGGCTTGATAAACGTATACTCTCCTCTTTCCTGCTCCTTTTTTTAGATGCAGATCCAGACATTGTCTGAAAAAGAACAGTATGAATAAATAACCTCAGTACTCTCTTCTCCTATGGAGTGTAGAAATAAAGCGGCTCTTCATGTTATTTTTTTAGTGTTAACAATAACCCTTACCTTTTTTCCGGATGAGTATCGAATGTCAAACAATACTGCTGTGTAGCAAACTCCTACAGCCTTCCTGTACAGCGCCACACACTAAACACTACCCACTGCAGTATTGTGCTTCTTACAAAACACAGAAGTATGCTGTCTGACAGTTGAACATGCCAATTTATAACAATACGTTTTCTGCGATCACAACGATAAATATGTGTGGCAGTAAGGTATTCTCGGTAATTGATTACAACCCAATCTAATTTAACGACACTTTAATGTAAACCACAGGGTCCATAGGACCCAGGTTATATAAATTTTTAGTATAAAGAATAAAATTAAAATGGCACTTAAACTAATGATACGCAATCCTAGTAGTATCTGTAATGTATTACTGAATATTGCCAGAGAGTATACCTGAACGGTTGGGACCCAATTTCAAGTCTTTAGTACACAAACTAAAAACTAAAATTGTCCCCGGGTCCATGGGACCCAAGGTATGCATACTAGTGTTAATTCAAATCGTGATAGACAGCACGGGACTTAAAACAGTTGTTAAGTATTGCAGAGGTGACAGTATTGCCCAATAAACAACGGCTGCAATTTCCCACTTTAGGTTACGTTAGTAGCACTAAAAGTGGGCCTTTGTGATCGCCTTATGACAGCGCGAAATTCAAACGAAAATAGCGGCTTAACCCTACATCTGCTACTGGAATTGAATAACCATATTTGTAGAAGAGAACATTCTCTACAAGTTTGCCCATTTATGATTCTTCAAATCTCGCATCGTTTCAGAGATATTTGCAAAAATAACGGCGATTTTACGATGTTAGTCTGTCTGTCTGTCCGTAACGTATTCCCACTTATTAGGTCAACCATTCAATCGACCGGCACCAGATTTTACAGACATAATAGTTGGCCGCCAGAGGCCAGAATCTCCCTTTTTCAAATATTTCGGACAAAAAATCTGTAACACTAAAAAAAAGCCGTTTCTAATAAACTGTAACTGCAAACAAACCGTTCAACTGACACGAAAACATAATAACCGAATATGTAGAGGAGGAAAGTCTCTACAACTTACAGTACGCAATTGCTTTGACATGACAATGCTTGAGTTATGATAACAAAATCATCAAATACAAAAAACGTGATGGCGTACACAAAAGAGAGTTTCGGGCGTGGAGTGTCACGTACCTTATTTCCGAACGGCAAATGTTGATCACGCCCATATAACCAACCACATATGTTCATTATGGTGGTTATTATTTTGTGTATAATTTACTGTTTTAATTTTGATCAGCCTTGAAGTTCATATCTGAATATCCACCAGCACATGATTTTCTGTGTAACTGTCATCACGTACACTTACCAGATTTTATGTGGGCCGGCCGCGGTGGCCGAGGGGACTGCGGCGCTTCAGTCACGCTCTGCGCGGCCACTACGATCGGGGGTTCGAATCCCCCCTCGGGCATGGATATTTGTGCCGTCCTTAGTTGTAGCTAGTTCATAAGTAGTTTGTAAGTTTAGGGACTGATGAATCCGTAGTTAAGTCCCATAAGCTCTACAAACATTTGAACATTTGATTTTATGTGAACTACTATAATAAGCAGTATAATGTTAATGAGACCAGATGATGACCCCACAGAGTATAGAAAACAGGTAGTCTTGAGTAAATTAAATAAAAATTGCGATCTTGACAGCTTTCCTATTTATAAAGTAAGATCGTTACCTGTTGTTGTTATGGTCTTCAGTCCGGAGACTGGTTTGATGCAGCTCTCCACCCTACTCTATCGTGAGCAAGCCTTTTCATCTCCTCATCAGAACGGCAATCCACATCCACTTGAATCTGCTTACTATACGCGTCTCTTGGTCTCCCTCTGCGATTTTTCCCCCACACACTTCCCTCCAATGCTAAATTTACGATTCCCCGATGTCTAAGAATGTGTCCTACCAAGCGATCCCTTCTTTAAGCAAGGGTATGCCAAAAATTCCTTTTCTCACCAATTCTGTTCAGTACTTCTTCATTGGTTATGCGATCTACCCACCTTATCTTCAGCATTCTTCTGTAACACCACATTTCAAAAGCCTCTATTCTCTTCCTGTCCGCACTGCTTATCGTGCATATTTCACTCCCGTACAAGGCAACACTCCACACAAATGCCTTCAGAAAAGACTTCCTTACACTTAAATTAATATTCGATGTTAGCAAATTTCTCTTTTTCAAAAATGCTTTTCTTCCCATTGCCATTCTGCATTTTATAACCTCTGTACTGTGACCATCACATGTTATTTTACTACCCAAGTAACAAAACTCATCTACCACCTTCATTGTTTCGTTACCTAATCTAATTCCTTCAGCATCGCCCGATTTTCTAAGACCGCATTCCATTATTTTTGTTTTGCTCTTGTTAATGTTCATTTTATATGCTCTCTTCAACACACTGTCCATTCCATTCAACTGCTCTTCCAGGTCCTTTGCTGTCTCTGACAGAATGACAATGTCATCAGCAAAACGCAATGTTTTTATTTCTTCCCCTTGTACTTTAATCCCTATTCCAAATTCTTCCTTGCTTTCCTTCCCCGCCTGCTCGATGTACAAATTGAATAACATCGGAGAAAGGCTACAACCCTGTCTTACTCCCTTCCCACCTGATGCTTCCCTTTCATGCCCTTCGACTCTAATAACTGCGGTCTGGCTTTTGTACAAGTTGTAAATAACTCTCCTTTCCCTATATTTTACCCCTGCTGACTTCAGAATTTGAAAGAGTGTATTCCAGTCAACATTGTCAAACGCTTTCTCCAAATCTACAAAACCTAAAAATGTAGGTTTGCCTTTCCTTAATCTATCTTCTAAGATAAGACGTAAAGTGAGTATTGCCTCCCGGGTACCTATGTTCCCCCTGAATCCAAACTGACCTTCCTTCTACCAGCTTTTCCATTCTCCTGTAGATAATTCGTGTTAAAATTTTGCAACCATGACTTATCAAACTGATGGTTCTGTAATTTTCACACCTGTCTGCGCCTGATTTCTTTGGAATGGGGATTATTACATTTTTCTTAAAGTCTGAGGGTATTTCGCCTGTCTCATAAATCCTACACACCAGTACAAATAGTCTTGTCATGGCTGGCTCTCCCAGAGACTTTAGTAGTTCTGAGGGTTATGTCATCTACTCCTGGGACCTTGTTCCGACCTAGGTCTTTCAAGGCTCTGTCAAATTCATCTCTCAGTATAGTATCTCCTATTTCATTTGGATCTACTTCCTCTTCCCTTCCTACCACATTGTCTGTAAGTTCATTTCCTATGTAGTGCTGCTCTATGTACTCTTTCCACCTTTCAGCTTTCCCTTCTTAGCTGAGAACCGGTTTCCCATCTGAGTTCTTGATATTCGTAGAGTTGCTTTTCTTGTCCCCAAATGTCTCTTTTATTTTCCTGTAGGCGGTATCTACTTTTCCCCTTCTTATACATTCTTCTACAGATTTGCATTTGGCTTCTAGCCACTCCTGCTTAGCCATTTTGCACTTCCTGTCAATCTCATTTTTTTAATCGTCTGTACTCCATTTGCCTGTTTCATTTACTGCATTTTTATATTTTCTCCTTTCGTCAATTAAATTTAGTATTTCCTGTGATATCCAAGGATTTTTTGTAGGTCTTGCCTTTCTACCTATATTTTCCCCTGCTGCCTTCACTATTTCATCTCTCAATGCTACCCATTCCTCTTCTACTGTTTTATTTCCCCCTGTTTCTGTCAATTGTTGCCTAAATCTACCTCTGAAATTCTCCACAATTTCACTTTCCTTCAATTTCCCCATCTCCGTATTTTCCAACCTTTCTGCAATTTTTTCAGTTTCAGCCTACAGTTCATGACTAACAAGTTATGGTCAGAGTCTATATCTGCCCCAGGGTACGTCTTGCAGTTTATAACCTGGTTCCGGAATCTATGTCTTACCATTATAAAATCTATCTGATACCTTCCGGTGTCTCCTGGTCTCTTCCATGTATACAACCTTCTTTTGTGATTCTTAAACCAGGTGTTTGTTACGATTAAATCATGTTCCGTGCAAAATTCTACCAGGCGACTTCCTCTTTCATTCCTCCTGCCCAGTCCATATTTACCTACTATTTTTCCTCCTCTTCCTTTTCCTACTATCGAATTCCAGTCTCCCATCACAATTAAGTTTTCCTCTCCCTTAACTGTCTGAATAATTTCCTTAAATCCTCATATATTTCTTCGATCTCCTCATCATCGGCAGAGCTAGTTGGCATATAAACCTGTACTACTGTTGTCGGTGTTGGCTTCGTATCTATCTTGACAATGATAATGCGATCACTGTGCTGCTCATAGTAGTTTACCCGCATTCCTATTTTCTTATTCATTATCAGTCCTACTCCTGTGATACCCCCAACTGATTTTGTATTTATAATCCTGTACTCACCTGACCAGAAATCCTGTTCATCCCGCCACCGAACTTCACTAACCCCCACTATATCCAACCTCAACCCATCCATTTCCCTTTTCAAATTTTCTAATTTTCCTACCCGATTAAGGGATCTAACATTCCACGCTCCGATCCGTAGAATGCTAGTATTGTCTTTCCTGATGACAACATCCTCCTGAGTAGTCCTCGCCCAGAGATCCGAATTGGGGTTTATTTTACCTCCGGAATATTTTACCCGAGAGGATGCCATCATCATATTTCCATACAGTAGAGCTGCATGTCCTCGGGAAAAGTAACGGCTGTAGTTTCCCCTTGATTTCAGCCGTGATCGTTTCCTAAGATGAGTAAATTAATTGATAATGAAAATTTTGGAGAGATTTAAAAAAAATGTTTAAGAGATAAAAGTACAAAAAAGAGTATGTTTGTCACAGCTAAACTCAAATATCAAATAATTTTGGCTGTTTGTTAAAATACGTTCGGAAAGAATATTACGTGTTGGTTGCATAAATATTAACACAATAAAACAGGCGTGATCGTTTCTTCCAGCAATTTTTATTATTTATATTTCTATTATTTGTCTCCTAAATGTTTGCAAAAAATCATAAAACTGCAGACAAATCCAAACTGTGCTATACAACACGCCAGTGCGATTTTTTTATGTAACAGTTATTTTGATGCTGTCATGTAAGTCGAGATTCTAGCTTTCCCTATTACCTATTTTCTGGCCCTGTTTCGGACGTTTTAGCCTTTCAGTGTGCTGCGGCTACAAAATATTATTGTCCCGAGCTGAGCAGCCGTAGTATCTGACGATGATTGGTAATTTAGACCTCTGAATGATTTCATGAAATGTGGAATAAACGCCGTCATTGTAAAATTTAACTGCGCTTTCATAAATGCTTACTGGATCTAACATAAAAGAATGGAATGGTAGTTGACTGAGAAAATACTATCAAATTTAAGCCCACAATTGTGTAAGAGCCCAACGAGGTGCAGGACGTTGTAATTTAGCTATACTTTGGTATTGATTATTGAATAATTTCTTCCAATTCCTCCATTTATCTGCTATGGTGCAAATGTTTAACGGAGTGGCCTGAGTTTAATTGGATGGTTTACTTCACAAACCTCTATAAGAAAAAAAAGGATTTTTGCACGTAAACACGAAGGGTGGTCATGAAAATGGTTTCATGAGCCGAGCGTGAGTATCAGCACAATGGACTTCTTCTGCGAAATTAATGAACCAATTCGCCAAATTTACGTTGAGTGCCAACCTCGGGCTCGTCGAACTTTGCTACAGTAAGATCAAATAAATGTTTTAAGGCTTTAAAAAAAGTATTCTGCTCCGGGCTAAACTAAAACTTCACCCCCGCAGTTCCCTAACAGCGATTCTGTGCTCGGAGTTTTCAAACAATCTTCCGCGCCCTAATGATAAGACGCACTAAAAGTGCCCAGAAGAAAACTATTTTCAAATATTTCTGCAGTCTTCAGCCTTTGCTTCCTTATAGATTCTGTGTAAATTCGTACATATTTCCACTCTGCAATCACCATGTGGTTTGTGTTGAATATCACATCTCTCCTCGTTCCGAATCGAATCATCCTCGTGTAGGGTAAGGTCAAGTAACTTCGTGATACTAAACTTTCATCGTAAGAAATTCAAGAACTTTAGACAAATGTTATTTTGATTTGTATCATTAGAAAGAGGGGTGCCCTACAAAGCTTGTCTAACATGTATATTACAACAATAGACTTGTTATTACTTGGAATTAACTTATAAATTTTGGTGATGGAATTCAGTAACGACGTGATATTCAAGTAATGCCGTAATAGTATTCGAATTACTGCGTGATAGTATGTTATTTATCATTAACAGTATATTTTAAGATTTGAAAACTCGTTTTTAATGTAATGAAAATATTAAAATTACATGTAAAAATAAGTGTTAACTTTTATTTGCAATTTTGAACATTCTACTTTAGAACATAGTAACAAAACATATTCCAGAAAATATGGACAAGAAAACTTTCGGCTTTTATTTCAAGGCCACTGAGCCGTTATTAGTCACTGAGTCTTCACACTCACCACACGTAAAATAGACACTATCTAAGACTTTCTTGCACTTCACACGATGCCAGACATTACCATTCTGGCACTCGATCCATATTTCTTCTTGACATCATCTGAATATGAACCACCACATGCACCGCAACCACCATCTTCATTTTTCTATGGTCTTGATATGGACCTAGACGTCGCCTTCTTTACTGTTTTCTTCGATATTCCTGATGTCGATGGCTTGTTGTGGTTAGGTGAAATTATTTTCGCAGAAGGATCACGTCTTACTTCTTTACGATCTTTTGGCATACTGGGAGTTTTAGAAGGTCTTCCACAGTAACTGTCTTCTTGTCAGATATCTTCTGTTTCTGTCCTTGTGTAACACAGCAAGGGACAAGAACATCATCAGAAACAGCATCTCTGTTGTAGGGGAGTATCTCAGTCTTTGTAGAGCTGTTGCAGATAGTGGTAGTCTCGAAGGCTTGGTAGCATAACGAATGGCTTTCCAATTTTCGAAAGAATTGTAGTCTCTGGATCAGATGAAAATTTCACGTCATCTGGGGTGACGTTACGTGTGTCGCCGTACGCCACTAGTGGTCGTAGAAGGCAGCATGACACAGGGATTGTATCCTTAGACATGTAGTGGAACAATATCGGCAGCATTTCAATGAGAGATTCGTCTTAATGGACGACCTAGCGCTCATCTTGTGAAAGCGTTTCTTAATGATAACGACATCGCTAGATTAAAAAAGGTAGTATTTTCTCCAGACGATAACCTTATTGGACATACACTGAAGAGGGCTGTTTTCAAACGAGTCGATTCACCAGCCAATCAGAGAGATCTACTCCGTGTACTTGTCAATACAGACAGACCTGCTGCCGGCCGCGGTGGCCGAGGTGACTGAGGCGCTCCAGTCACGGTCAGCACGGCCACTACGGTCGGGGGTTCGAATCCCCCCTCGGGCTTGGATATTTGTGCCGTCCTATTTCGTAAGTAGTTCATAAGTAGTTTGTAAGTTTAGGGACTGATGACCCCGTAGTTAAGTCCCATAAGCTTAACAAACATTTGAACATTTGACAGACCTGGTACTACGGCTCGACCTCCGAATATTAACTTGGGATGTTACGCAGGTTAGATTCCGAAAGTTCGGAACTTCCGATTGAAATTGCTCCTTCGATTCCGATTTCTGTTCCGATAAATTTTAAACGGAAGTGATATCGGTGGTTGATGCACTGTGGCAGCGGCAGCTGCAGTCAGCGTTTACAACCATTTTCTTGTCCAAGGCGGTCTAATTTAAATTTTCAGACTATTGTTTCTTCAGTAATGACACCTGAAATTCCATTATTTGTCAGAATGCACTGGTTTATACCAGGGCCGGCCAGAAATTGTGCACACGTGCAGTGCTGCAGCACAAGTGTGAACCCGAAACCGTCGCCGTATTGTTTCTATGCACAGATGTCACTGCTCTCTCTTTACCCAATACACTGACTACAGCGTTCTAGTGTGCATTTGGTACACGTGTCTAAACACATCCAATAAACATGATGTTTTGGACATTTTTATTCCTACTGAAGAATTTACTTAATGAGTCCAATAGAGAAAAATGTATTCCAATCAGTGACGATCCTTTACGTTTGAAAGTGAATACAGGATTTCAACCCCTGTAATAGATTGTCCGCCAATATTTGTCGTCTCCACCAGGCTCAGTACCCAGCAAATCCCTTTTAGTGTTACTGGCCTTATCTACGATCCGTCGAGGAGAATGGTGGACGGATGAAAACTGCGAAGCTTTTGCTTATAAAATATAATTTAGTTCTTATCGAGTAACTTCATTTGGGTTGCTTTATTATTAGTGTTTAACACTTCTTTTTATTTTCAATTGCCAGGTATACAGAATAAACCAACATGTATTACTTTTTGAAGTAACAATTAGTAGAACACGTAGATAACGACGTGGGAAATGCTGACCAGAGACTGCGTTTTATTGTCGGAGCCCTTAAAAGATGCAGCACAATTACTAAAGATACTGCATACACTCCGCTTCTCCGTCCTCTTTTGAAGTATTGTTGCCCAATGGGGGTTCTTTATGAGGTGGGTTTGTCGGAGGACAACGAAAGACTCCAAAGAAGGGCATCTCCTTTGTATTGTCACGATACAGGGAGACAGCGTTACGGAAATGATAAAGGATCTGGGATGGGAATCATTACAACAACAGCCTTTATCGCTGCGGTGTGGGCTACTTACCTATCGCCAACATTCTCCTCCGAATGGGAAAATGTATTGTTGACTCCCACTTAGATAGCTAGAAAAGATCATCAGAATAAAATACGAGGAATCAGAGCTCGAACGGAGAAATTTAGGTGCTTTTCTTCGCGTGCGCTATTCGAGAATGGAATGGAAGATAAATAGTATGACAGTGCCTCTGACAGGCACTTAAATGTGATTTGCAGAGTATCCCATGTAGATGTATATTGGATGTGGTGGGTGGCGATCCACCGCCCATGCGTACTTACTTTAAATCTAATGCGCTATCCACTGTGCAATGGCAGACAGTCGAGATTCATGGAAGCCAATTCTCCTACTATTAAAGAGAAATGTTAATTCTTAATGTGGCACTTTCGGACAGAGGTTACAATTAATCGTACCAACAACGACGTGTGTTTTATAATTGTTCAGTGTGCTGCTGTTGTTGTTATGATCTTCAGTCCGGAGACTGGTTTCATGCAGCTCTCCACTTTACCCTATCCTGAGCAAGACTCTTCAACTCCATATAAGAACGGCAACCTACATCTGTCTGAATCTGCTTACTGTATTCATCTCTTGGTCTTCCTCTGCGGTTTTTACCCCACACACTTCCCTCCAACGCTAAATTCATAATTCCTTGATGTTTAAGAATGTGTCCCACCAATCGATCTCTTCTTTTAGTCAAGATATGCCAGAAATTCCTTTTCTCCCCAATTCTGTTTGGTACCACCTAATCTTCAGCATTTTTCTGTAGCACTACATTTCAAACGCCTCTATTCTCTTCCTGTCCGCCGTGGTGGAGTAGCCGAGTGGTCTAAAGCGTTTCGCTGCGGAGCACGCGGTTGCTCGCCGTGGTAGTTCGAGTCCTCCCTGGGGCATGGGTGTGTGTTAGTTTACCTAGGTTTAAGTAGTTTGTAAGCTTCGGACTGATGACCACGCAGTTTGGTCCGATATATTTACAAACATTTGAACATTTTGAATCTAAATCTCTTCCTGTCCGCACTGTTTATCGTCCACAATTCACTCCCATACAAGGCAACACTCCACACAAATGTCTTCAGAAAGGACTTCCTTAGGTTTAAATCAATATTCGATGTTAAAAAAATTTCTCTTTTGCAAGAACGCTTTTCTACCTATTGCCACTCTGCATTTTAAATCCTCTGTACTACGACCATCATTTGTTATTTTACTGCCCAAGTAAAAAAAGACTCACCTACTTCCTTTATTGTTTCGTTACCTAATCTAATTCCTTCAACATCACCTGATTTTCTTAGACTGCACTCCATTACCTTAGTTTTGCTCTTGTTAATGTTCATCTTATATGTACCTTTCAGCACACTGTCAATTCCGTTCAACTATCTTCCATATCCTTTGCTGTCTCTGACAGAATTACCATGTCGTAATCCTTCTGTAATTAATTCGTGTTAATATTTTGCAACTATGATTTGTTAAACTGATGGTTCTGTAGTTTTCACACCTGTCTGCTTTCTTTGGAATGGGGATTACAACATTTTTCTTAATATCTGAGAGTACTTCGACCGTCTCACACATCTTACACACAAGGTGAAACAGTATTTCATGGGTGATTCCCCCAGAGACTTCAGTAGCTCTGGGGGAATGTCATCTACTCCAGGGCCTTGTTTCGACTTTCAGTGCTCTGTAAAATTCAGTATAGTATCTCCTATTTCATCCTCATCTACTTCTTCTCCCCACCTACAATATTGCCTCTAAGTTCATTTCCTTCGTAGAGCCTCTCTATATACTCTTTCCACCTTTCAGCTTTCCCTTCTTTGCCGAGAACTGGTTTTTCATCTGCTTTCTTGATATTCAAAGAGGTGTTTTTCTTATCTCCAAATTTTTATTTCCCCTATTTATACATTTATACAGTCTTCTACATCCATGCATTTGCCTTGTAGTCAGTCCCGCGTAGCCACTTTGCACCTCCTGACAATCTCATTTCTTAGTCGTCTGTACGCCATTTTTCCTGTTTCATTTACTGCATTTTTTATATTTTCTCCTTTCATTGATTAAATTTAGTATGTCCAGTGGTATCCTAGGATCTTTTTGTAGGTCTTGCCTTCCTACCTATTTTGTCCTCTGCTGCCTTCACTATTTAATCTCTCAATTCTACCCATTACTCGTCTACTGTTTTGTTTTACTACGTTTCTGTCAACTGTTGCCTAAAGCTCCCTCTGAAATTCTCAGGTTCCTTCAGTTTATCCAGGTCTCATCTTCTTATTTTCCTACCTTATTGCAGTTTTCTCCAGTGTCAGTCTACAACTCAAGACCAATAATTTATGGTCAGATTTCAGTGCGCTATTGCTCTGAAATAAACTTGCATGATTTACATTACGAAAATTATCATATACACAAAGAAAGATGGCGTATACCTCGGAGAGTTTTCATCCGATCTTGAATCATCGGTAACCTTCGTTAATATTCGGAGGTGGAGCCGTAGTAGCCAGTCTGTGTGTCAAGTCAAGTCTCTGTATCGCCGGTAAGGTTTGGAATACTTTGCACAAACAGTCGACGATCTAGTGGACAGTGTACCACGACAAATACACGAATGCTCAGTGCAAGAGCAAGGGTTATCGTGTGTTTGCGGTTACCGTGTATTTGCTGCAACTCCGAAAGCAAATTCTGGAAGTCTAGATTACTGCCGTAACACTTTTTACATGAGCAATAAAGATAACTGAAATATTATTTTGGTATATATCTACTCCATTTTTATGTAAATGGTTACGAATACATAGACTCGTGGTAATGCAATACCTTTTTTTAGGTGTGCATGTAGCGTTGTGACCTCGGTGTATACCAACATCATTCCCCAAAATCTTCTTGGAACTTCCTATTTTATCCATTACGTGTGTTGTAACTTAACTAGCTGAATACCCGGCGTTGCCAAGGTATTTATTTATTTATTCAAGCCTTGTTTTAGTACTTGCCAACGGCTGTGCCGCAGTGGAAACACCGGTTCCCGTTAGATCACCGGAGTTAAGCACTGTCGGATTTGGATAGCAACTGGATGGGTTACCATCCGGGTCAGCCGAGTGCTGTTGGGAAGCGGGGTGCACTCGGCCCTTGTGAGACCAACTGAGGAGCTGCTTGACTGAGAAATAGCGGCTCCGGTTACGAAGACTGACATAACGGCCGGGAGTGCGGGGCGCTGACCATGCCCCCCTCCATACCGCACCCGTTGATGCCTTCGTACAGAGGATGACACGACGGCCGGTCAGTACCCAGTGCCCCCCTGAGGGCCTGTCGGAAAGAGTTTACTTTAGTTCTTGATTTAGTACTTCTCTTATTCCTTCTCTCTCTGACCACATCCTTCTTTCTAATAACATATTATATTTATCGGAGAATATAATAAGAAATAAGGCTGTCTTGCCTAATATACAAAATTGTAAGTACAGTATCCAAACAAAGAAGATAGTAATCAAAATGCATATGATATGTAGCATTCATACATTCATTTAATTCACTAATTTATTACAAACAATATTTCTTGTTACTCGTCCAGGATCTAACACGAATAATTTCTTTGGTGAGCGAAACATGGGCATATAAAATCCAGTCCACAGTATTTAATAGATTGCCTTGTGGTTTACTAATCGTAATAGAAAATGCCAGTGTCACTGGACACTATATTCTCTTGAAGTTAAAAGCCAGATGAGTTCAAAACTATAGGTATTCGTTGGATGTACTCTGTTCATTCTCTTACTTCACCTATAACTCTATAGTAGTTTATTCCTATCGCCTGCATCCGCGTGCGCTTCAGAGATCAAACTTGTCAACACTACTGTCCACAGGTGCCACCCGTCCCCTTGGCCAATGATCCAGAACCCCTCCCCCCCCACCCAAACTGCGTCCAACCGCCCCCCCCCCCTCTCACACCCGAGATATTAGGTCCTGTTTTGCCATTTAATATTGAAATTAAATGTCTTTTAATTCACGTGTTTCAAATCGTTTTAGAAAGCCCCCCTCCCAGGCTGACATAAAGGACTAATTTTTCCCCCCGTCCCCCAGAAATTTCAATGGCGCAGTTTGCGTCTTGACTCTTCCTCTCCTCTGGGCACGGCTACTGTTAGCTTTCCAGGAAATTTCCTTAAGCTGACTTAAATACGTGTTGCATGATGTGACAGGTTTTAACCCATCGCAGTTTATAAGATCTCATTTTTATTGAATTATATGTTGTAGAGTTCTATGATTTTGCAGTTATATATTCATTTGTTTAAGTGCTGTATGTCGGTAAAATCCGTTGCGAACAGAGTTAATTATAAATAATACATTAAAACCTGATGCGTGATGGGCAGTTTTCCATTAACGTTACTATTGTTGTACTTTTATCTAATGAACTACGTGTCGTACTGACATACAATTTCTAAAGTACATTCATCTGTATATGTGTATACTATCTGCAAAATTTCCTGAGACTACTATTTGAAGCGTAGAAATTATAAACTGCAACGTCATACCAAATGCCGTAGTTTTGCTCCATAAATAGCGGAAAAGTAGCAAACAATATACTTTTTTCCTTTCATTATTTTCATGTGGTTGCCAGCAAGAAAAAGTGTGCAAAGGTTTGAAATAATCTTTAAAGTTTGTTGCAAGTCGGTAAGTACTGTTATTCTCATACAGTGTATTTATAAAATCTCGTCGCATCATGTGACAGTTTCTTGGAACTATATTGTTAATGACGTCATATCTCCTGAACCCTATGTCGTATGTGGTTCTTTCTCATACAGCTATTGTTATCCTACGTAAGGAATACGTATACAAAATTTGATTGAAATCGGTCCAGTGGTTTAGGAGGAAATGAGCAGCATTGTCGCTTAATGTAGCCGTTTTTCGCGCATCTCATTGTTTATGACCTCATATCTCGTGTAAAATGTGTTGTTCGTGATTCTTACACTTACGGTGACAGTCATCATGGATTAAAGCTTACGTATACAAAATTCCATAAAGATTGAAGCAAAACTATAGATTTTTATGCAACATGTACACACAAACAAACGGACACTCTGCTTTATATATTAGAGAAGACGATTACGTAATACATTGTGTAGGATAGGAGAGCTATTTCTGAGCATAATACTACGTTGTTTAACGATCGTCTTTTCTACGAAAATTTTTCAGAGAACATTGTCTGAAAATAAATTACCTGAAGATATCATTTTGAACTCCATAGACTGGTGCATCAGATCAGATTTTTCAGAGAGACAGGCGATTTGAAGTTTTCAATTAAGGGCGTGTTGACTGACGGGTTAGTGTTTGTCTCAGTACCAAAGTTTTGCCATGTTTTACGTTATTTTTATCATCCACTTCCTTTTCTATATTCTGAAAGTTTTAATGATCTGCCACAAAGCGATAGAGAACACACTGCTCTTATTTTTCAGCCGGCTAAGCTACACTTCAAGTCACCTAAAACAGAAATAGGATGTTGATAATATCGTATAAATCCAGAGAGTGTCGTAATTACAAAGAAGTCGAACTTCTACCGTTTCAATAAATCGGTAAAGTGTTTCTCATAAGCAGACATTAAACATTTAATTAAACTGTGTGCTGTTACCAGAAATGGAGTGTTGGGGTATCAGAACAGTAAGAAGCGAATTTCTATTTTAATTTCATTTTCTATTATTAAAAAAAGAGAGAAAAATTATTAATAATAATAATAGACAATTATTAATTAATGCCGTGAAGAAAAAAATTTATCTGTGGTACTAAAAGAAAAAAAGTGGAAGAGCAGTATCTTTGCTTGTTAATTAGCATTCAATCTTGTCTTGTCTTCACGAGCAGTTAGAAGTGATGAGCTGTCTCGGTTTTTTATTTTTATTTTATTACTTTTTTTTTGTAAACTTTCAGTTGTGATGAAAATGTTTTTAGAAAAATACAAATCTTTCTCAAGAGTGAAAAGTTTCGTCTTAGTTTATTACTTAGGCCTTAAAGTGAACCACATAATGACTCTGAGATGTGATGAAGCAATCAACAATACGAAGACATTCAGAAAACTGCCGGTATTTTTTTAACATGAGTTTATTCTAAAGTTTCTCTGAAGTTTATTAATATTAACTGCAGTTCTTCTTTGCTAAGTTTCATTAACAATTTTTTAAAATACACACACACACACACATATATATTCACAACTGTTTCTACTTAAACAGCACTTGAAACTGTTGAAAAAATGTTCAAATGTTTGTAAATCTATCGGACCAAACTGTGTGGTCATCAGTCCGTAGCTTACAAGCTACTTAAACCTAGGTAAACTAACCTAAGGACAAACATACACCCATGCCCCAGGGAGGACTCGAACCTCCACGGCGAGTAACCGCGCGCTCCGCAGATGGACGCTTTAGACCGCTCGGCTACTCCACCGCGGCTGAAACTGTTCAGTTACGCCTTCCACGTAAAATGCCATGTAATTATTTTTACTGTTTCGAATATGAACTGAAGCCATAATGTTCGCCTTAAAAGTAGAGATCTTCAACACTTGCTACATGGAATTTTCAAATTGGCAACGTGAAATCAAATATCGAAACAGAGTCCCAGCTTCTCTCGGCTGACGCAAAGTGTATGCGTTCTATGCTCTAAGAGAACTGAACCGATTCCTTATATACGAGAAGGGCAGCCAGTCAAGAAACATTCGCTGATTGGCCCATGATCGCTGCAATACGAGCCCTCTTTTGTGGTGAAAAAGTACTAATATAACTTTTCGTTAACAACTTACAGAATTGCTAACTTTTATCCTAATTTGTACATATTGAAACAAATATTAGTCATTTTTCACATAATTATGTCCGAAATTTTTCATCGGCAATACCGAGTTTATTACGAGTGCTCAACTGTTTCTATTCTAAGTTCCTGTACTTTTACTGTTAATTGTATCTTCCTGCAATTTCGCACAGTTTTGTCCTTATTCTTGTTAATGAATGTACTGTAGATCCAATCCTGCTCCGTAATTCTAAAAGGCACTCAGTCAACAATGTTAGTATTCTGTTTAAATACAATTTTAATTTTTTTTGTGCTCCAATGTTCAAATGTTTGTAAATCTTCCTTCTTTGATTATTAGTGCAGAGACTTAGAACCTGCTAATATTAACTTAAACTAACCTAAGGAAAACACACACACACACAGTCCCGAAGAAGGTCTCGAACCTCCGACGTCAAACGAACGCGCGCTTTGCTGCAAGACGCCTTAGAACGCTTGGACCCTCCACCGTAACGTTTTATTTGTGAATTTAATAAAATATAATCATGAAAACCCTTCTCATACCGAGTGCCATTTATTCAGTATGAAATCCAAAATTTCAGTTTTGTTCCTTGGACATTGTGTAGATTGCACATTTGTGCAATTCCTTGTAAGTGCATCTTTTTTTATTCGTTTCGGATGTCATGAGACAGAGGCACAAAAGTCTTGTAAATTCTGAAACTGACCGATAGCAGAGATAGACGTTTGTAGGCTTGTGTTCGGTTACCCTTGTTGAAAATCGAAGTGATATGCATTTCCAGTGCGTTATTGTGAAAATATCCGGTCTATAGCCACCTTAGATGCATTGTTTCCAGAGAAACAGCTTGTTATTTCGCTTACACTATTTAGAATCGTACATGTAATCCGTCATCGTCACTGGCATTTTCTCTTTCGAGCTATAGCAGTCGTCTTCAGGCCCGAAAGTGACTTGTTTCGTTGGATTGGCGGTTGGTGCTACGATTGTTGCTGTTCTGGTCTTCAGTCAAAAGATTTGGTTGGTGCAGCTGCCCACGCTACAATAAGATATAAAAGTCTCTTCATCGCAGAATAAGACCGGCAACTGACATCCTTCTGCATCTGTTTATTGTATTCGTCTCTCAGATCCCATTTGCGATTTGACAAATTTGTGATGTCCCAGAATGTATTCCACCAATCGATCACTTCTTTAAGTCAAGAGATATCAGGAATTTGTTTTCTCCCCAATTCTTTGCAGTATATCCTCATTAGTTACACAATATACCAATCTAATCTTCAGCATTCGTCTGTTTCATCACATTTCAAAAGCTTCTATTTTTTTTTCTCAACGATTTATCGTCCATATTATATTGCCGTACAATGCTGCACTGCAGACAAATTCTTTATAAAAGAAATTAATATTCGATATCAAAAAATATCTCTTCAGAAATGCTATTTCTTCCCTTAGAGATTCTGTGCGAAAGGACTCAGGATACGACTTTGCTAACCGCCACTCGATGCCGTTTGCTTTTCCCCATGTATACACCATGTCGGCAAGCTCTCCAGTCGAATACTGAACTATTATGTAGAACGCATTGACACATCACAAGGAAGTGAATCAGCAAGATTCGAACACACGTTTCTATTTACTGCTGTAGGATAGGGAGCTAAGTCATGATGCATATGTGAGAGACAATGGACAGATGTGAGTAAGGCGGACAACTGACTTCGGTTTATTGGGAGAATTTTGGGAAGAGGTACTTCATCTGTAAAGGAGACCGCATATAAAACGCTTATACAACCACGTCTTGAGTATTGTTCAATTGTTTGGGACCCGCAGCAGATCAGTTTAAAGGAAGACATAGAAGCAGTTCTGAACGAGCAGCTAGGTTCGTTACTGGTAGGTTCGACCAATGCGCGAGTGTGACGCATATGCTCATGAAACTCAACTGGGTCGTTGGAGGAAAGACTCTTTTCGTTAAGTTCTGTCGAGGAAATTTAGAGGGCCGGAATTTGAAGCTGAGGGTAGAACGATCTTCCTGGCGTCTACTTACATTTCGCGTAGAGATCACAAAATAAGAGAAATTAGGTGTCGTACGGAGACATATATGCATTCTTTTTTTCCTCGTTCTATTTGAGAGTGGAATAGGAAATGAAATGCCTAGTAGTGGTACAATGTACTCTCCGCCACTCACGTTGCGGTGGATGCCGGAGTATGTAGATGTTGATGTAGAATGTATAAGAAATATAATTCATTCAGTAGCAATCGAGAGATTTATACCAAATAAATTAATAAAAGAGGGGGCTGACCCCCCGTGGTACACAAAACAGTTCAGATCACTGTTGCAGAAACAAAGGAAAACGCTTGCAAAATTTAAAAAGACACAGAATCCGCAAGACTGGCAATCTTTTACTGAAACTCGCAACCTAGCGCGGACTTCAATGCGAGAATCTTATAGTTGTTTCCACAACGAAATCCTGTCTCGTAATCTTGCAGAAAATCCAAAGAAATTCTGGTCATATGTGAAGTACACTAGCGGCAAAACACAAACAATACCTTCACTACGCGATAACAATGGTAATACTACCGACGACAGTATTGCTAAGGCAGAATTACTAAACACAGCTTTCCGAAATTCTTTCACCAGAAAAGACGAAGTGAACACTCCAGTATTCAATCCAAGAACAGCTGCCAGCATGCGAAACTTAGAAGTAGATGTTCCTGGAGTAGTAAAACAACTTAAGTCACTAAACAAAAATAAATCTTCCGGGCCAGATTGTATACAACTAGATTCCTCTCAGAGTATGCTGATGAAATAGCTCCGTACTTAGCTATAATTTACAACCGATCACTCAGCGAAAGATCCGTACCCAAAGACTGGAAAGTTGCCCAAATTACTCCAATATTCAAGAAAGGCAATAGGAGTGATCCCCAAAATTACAGGCCTATCTCATTGACGTCGATTTGCAGTAGGATTTTGGAACATATATACTTTGTTCGAATATTATGTACTACCTTGAAGAGAACGACCTATTAACCAATAGTCAGCACGGATTCAGAAAGTATCGCACTTGCGAAACACAGCTTGCCCTTTATTCACATGAAGTGTTAAGTGCCAGCGACAAGGGATCTCAAATCGATTCCATATTTCTGGATTTCCGGAAGGCTTTTGATACTGTACCCCACAAGCGGCTTCTAATGAAATTGCGTGCTTATGGAATATCTCCCCAATTGTGCGATTGGATTCACGATTTCCTATCAGAAAGGACACAGTTCGTTGTAATTGACGGTAAGTCATCGAGTAAAACAGAAGTGATATCTGGCGTTCCACAGGGAAGCGTTATTGGTCCCCTACTCTTCCTCGTGTTTATAAACGATTTAGGAGATAATCTGAATAGCTCCCTTAGACTGTTCGCGGATGATGCTGTCGTTTATCGGTTAGTGAAGTCAACAGAGGATCAAAAGCAACTGCAAAGCGATTTAGACAAAATTTCTACTTGGTGCGAAAATTGGCAATTGACACTAAATAAAGAAAAGTGTGAAGTAATACACATGACCACTAAAAGAAATCCGCTGAACTTCAATTACGCGATAAATCAGTCAAACCTTAAGGTCGTAAATTCTACCAAATACCTAGGAGTTACAATTACGAACAACTTTGACTGGAGAGAACACATAGAAAATATTGTGGGGAAGGCGAACCAAAGGTTACGTTTCATTGGCAGAACGCTTAGACGATGCACCAGCTCCACCAAAGAGACTGCCTACATCACACTTGTGCGTCCTCTCTTGGAGTACTGTTGCCCCTTGTGGGACCCTCACCAGGTGGGACTGACGGAAGATATTGAGAAGGTTCAGAGAAGGGCAGCTCGTTTTGTTTTATCACGTTACGGGGGGGAAAGCGTCACGGAAATGTTGCACGAATTGGGGTGGAAATCATTAAAAGAAAGACGTTATTCATTGCGGCGTGATCTGTTTGCGAAGTTTCAATCACCGACTTTTAGTTCTGAATGTGAAAATATTTTGCTAGCACCCACCTACTTAGGGAGACATGACCATCCCAATAAAATAAGAGAAATCAGATCGAAAACGGAACGATTTAGGTGTTCTTTCTTCCCGCGCGCTATTAGAGAATGGAACGGTAGAGAAAAGTTATGAAGGTGGTTAATGAACCCTCTGCCAGGCACTTAAATGTGATTTGCAGAGTATCGATGTAGATGTAGATGTAGATGTAGATGTAGAATAGTAGAATAATAAGACAAAGTGTGCTGCACACGACCCATTTCAACAAAATATGTTTTGTTTGTGTCAGTAATTTTATAACCAGAAGAATTTTATTGACGGTGACAACGGCCGCAAAAGCCTACGCTTGCATGTTCCGTTTGGTTATATAAAACAAATAAGTACAGATACAGAAGAAATATTTATTTTACAAATATCTACGACTGTTAAAATACTTATCTACAAAGCTTCCGAAATTTTTAGGCACTTGTCATAGCGTGGCACAAGTTTTTGTATGCCTTCTTCATAGAAGGTCGCCGCCTGTGTATTCATCATCGTTGAAGTGTTGACCACCAAGGACAGACTTTAGGTGTAAGAAGAGAAGGACTGAAGGGAGGACCGGGCTATACGGAGCATGATCAGTCATGTCCCAGTGAAATTCTTGTAAGAGTTGTTTGGTCACATTCGCCGTGTGAGACCCGGAATTGTCGTGGAAAAGAACACCACCTTTTGACACTAATCCTCGGCGCTTTTTCTGTATTGCGCGGCGCAATTTCTTAATGGTCCCGCAGTAACCGTGCACACTGATTGTTTCGTGGTAAGAAATCAATCAACAAAATGCCCTTTTCTGTCCCAAAAAAAGGTGCAGATGACTTTTCGAGGTATCAGTATTTGAACAATATTAATCTACGTTGGGGATGAAGTGTGCGTTGATTCCAATGATTGCCGTTTAGTTTCAGGTGCGTCGTATGATACTCAAGTTTCATTCCCCGTGACTATCTGAGGAAGAAAATCATCACCATCCTCATTGCAGCGTGTCAAAAACTGAAGGGCACTGCCCATCCGTTTTTTTTTTGTTTTTTTTTTTTTTTTGTTTTTTTTTTTTCTTTTTTTTTTCGATTGATCAGTAAGCAGTTTGTGTACCCAACGTAGGCAAAGTTTTCGAAATTTCAGTTTTTGAGAAAGTATTTCATCAATTTGTAATTGTGAGATTTCATAGCAAGGGCGCTAAGTGCTAACTTACAGGGGTGCTTAAGCTTTTCTTCAACTGTGTGAACCAGTTCATCAGTATCCACAAACGAGCATCCACTTCCTTCTTTCATCGTGCACTTGATTACGTCCTTCACTGAATAGACTGACCCATCTTCTAACCATTGCATCACTCATAGAACTTTGTCCGCAAACGTCGCAGATTTGCCGATGAATATCTTTTAGTTTTCCCTCCTCCATAGCTCAGTGGCAGCTTCTCTGACCGCCGATGCAAAGGGCCCGGGTTCGATTCACATCAGGTGATTGGGTGTTGTGTGTTGTCCTAATCATCATTATATCATCACCGGCAAGCAAGTCGCCCAAGGGCGTCAACTAAAAAGAATTGCACTACGGCGCCCTACAATCCCGTGTGGGATCTCCCACCCAAAAATGCCATTCGATCATTTTATATCCCTTGGTTTAACTTTCCTTGCATTTAGAAAACGAATCACGGATCAGATTTCACATGCGGTGTCATTTTCAATTACGGCTGACATTATAGAGAAGCACTACAAAACAGACCTCTGCAGCAGCGATCTGAAAACGGCGTATATGTCTTCACCTTGAGTCAGAGTAACTGCCGCGCATGCTCGGAACTGCGACCGTAGCGATGCCGCGGAGGGAAATAAAAACGGAACTTAGGTTGTGGACGACTCTTGTTTTAACGTTTCCAGGTTGCTGTGCTGTGTAGTTTTATGTATGTGTACGTATGGCTGTGTGTTGTGTGGGAGTGGTGGCCTGTTCCGTTCTGTGTCATCTGTCCCACATTCGGTTTTCACGCCACTCACCGCTGGTAATTTAGTTGCGTGGGTCTTTTATGTTGTATGCGGCAAGCCGCGACAGTACGAATATTGTCCCATTCACGCAGGTCACCCGTAAATGATTACTATCACGTTACAGTAGACAACAACAATAAATTTGATGCAACTCTGCAGGCATCACTTACACAGTGACCCATTTTCGCCTTTGTCAGAATATATACGTGTACAGACGTACAGGGAGATTCTAAAAGACATAACAGGTTTTAGTTTTGTATTATCCACAAACTGTAACGGACAGAAACATATTTCACGTGTCTCTGGATAGAAGAAGTTTGACACTGCTGCTCTGGTGTTAATTTATGGTAACATCACAACTGCTCCACAACAGGAATCATTTGTGCTTTGTAAGTTACGCAAAGTCAGTACATCGTATTTTACAGAAAGACGTAAGTTTTCATAACTTTATGGTACCTCATATTCTTGAATGAGCAACTGATTAATATGGCTGTAAATACGAACAATATGCCAGAATGAAACTTTCACTACCCAACGGAGTGTGCGCTGATATGAAACTTCCTGGTTGATTAAAATTGTGTGCCATAAGCGGGACTCGAACGTGGGACCTTTGCCCCTCGCGGGCTACAGCTCTATCCTGAGCTATCTCGACATTACTCAGTCCGTCCTCACTACGTTACTTCAACCAGTTCTTAGCCTCCTACTTGCCAAACTTCACAGAAGGTCTCCTGCGAACCTTGCAAGACTAGCACTCTTGGAAGAAAGGATATGGTGGAGTCATGGCTTAGCCACAGCCTAAGGGATGTTTCCAGAACGAAACATTCAGTCTGCGCCGTTGTGTGCGCTGATATGAAACTTCATGGCAGATTAAAATTGTGTACCGGAACCGGTACTCGAACCTGGGGTAGAGCGCTTGCCCGCGCAAGGCAAAGGTCCTAGGTTCGAGCTCCGGTTCCGGCCCATAATTTTAATCTGTCAGGAAGTTTCATAAACATTATTGTTCAAATGTTAAGTCCATCCGATCGTTGATTCAACGAGAACCCCTTTATTACGAGCAGACTCATAACTCCCATAAAAAGTGAATGTAGCGTGTTCAGTATATATGGATGCTCTTCCGAAACATTGATCTGGGATTTGTAGGCTCCTCCAGCACTTTCCATGCACAGGTGAACTTGAAATTTTCGAATGGGTGATGGTTTTCGGGCTGACGTGTCTGTCCTGAGATACCGTACACTGGTCTAACGTCGGCCACCTGGTGTTAATTCAGCCTCCGGGACTTAAAACCAGTTTTTTGCTTTGTCATCTAGTGGAATAATGTATTGTCTCACTTAACTTTCAACGCGAATTATACTTTACAGCGATTGCTGACTTAGATATCGTGCAGAATATCGTGGTATTGTAGTGTGAAGACCAATTCTCCAACACTGCTGTGGAGACTGCAGTGGAGTCTACTGTATTTTGTTGCCATTTGCTTTTCTAGTGTGTTTATGAATAAATGTCTCGAGCGATTTTCGGAGAATGCGTTCAGTAGAGCCGCGTTGGAGCGGCCGAGCGCATTGAGGCGCTATGCTACGACACCCGAGGCTGTTCCCCGTCGGGGGTTCTAATCCCCCCTCGGGAATAGATGTTTGTGCCGTTATTAGTATAAGCTAGTTCATAGGTAGTTTGTGAGATTAGGGACTGATGACCCCATAGTTAAGTCCCATAAGCTCTACAAACATTACTACATATTGCGTTCAGTAGAAATCAAAACAACTTTTATGCCTTTGGTTTTTAACATGTAATTTGGCCAATGAATCGAGGTTAAGTTAAAGTGGCGATCTATTAAAATTGTATGGTTTGGGTACGTTTTCAAATTTAAAACAAAATTTCCTTAACATTTCTGCAATCAAATCGTCTCAGTCAGGGAGTCAGTAAAATAAATTATTAATTTATTTCTGTTTTCAGGTATAACCTCTATCCTAGCAACTCACAGGAACTACCTACTTCGATTTCGTAACAAGATAAACCGCTTGTGACAGCAATAAATACGCCGCCAACTCTTCTATTCAGCCGGCCGCGGTGGCCGAGAGGACTGAGGCGCTCCTGTCATGGTCTGCACGGCCACTACGGTCGGGGGTTCGAATGCCCCCTCGGCCATGGATATTTGTGCCGTCCTAGTTTGTAAGTAGTTCATAAGTAGTTTGTAAGTTTGAGGACTGATGACCCCGTAGTTAAGTCCCATAAGCTGTACAAACATTTGAACTTTTTTTTTCTTCTATTCAATCTAACCATTATGTACACCATTTGCCCATTGCAAATATTTCAGCCAATCTCCATATCTAGCCAGGTTTCGCTAGTAATAATGATTTCCTTTTTCTGGATCGACTTCCTCGCCGTTCTCGAGTCCTTCATTATTTCTTGAAGAAAGTTGTTCGAGTTAGTTTCTGCACTTTCCTGCTTTGTCTTCTTGCTCATATACTATTATTCAATCTTGATTATGGACTCGATTGCATTTAAATTCTATTGCCAAAGAACAGTTTGATTAATTTATAGATACATACCAACTTTCCTACCTTTGTAAACTGATTCACCTGTTAGCACTGGTTCTCCAAGAATTTTTGTTTAGGACTCGTGGACTCGCGGTTGATTTCATTCCTCAGTGTTCAAATGTTTGTAAATATGGGATCTTACTGCGGTGGTCATCGGTCCCTAAACTTACAAACTATTTAACTCATCCCAAGAACAACACACACTCACACTAATGTCCAAGGGAGGACTCGATCTTCCGACAGCTAATGGTCACGCGCATCGCCGCAAGGCGTAGTGCGCACGGCTATTCCGCTGAGGCCCTCAAACTCTATACTGCCTTTGTCCGTCCTCGATGTTTTCTTGTTTTAGCTGACGTCTGAAATCAATTTCCGTTATTATGCCTTCTGTTAAACATTATTTTTCATTTTGTGCCTTCTGTTTCCCAATTACTTCATTTTCTGCTTATTTGATATTACTTTCGAAGGACTGCCATTTATCATAAACATATTGGTTTCCTCCTCATATGTCCATATCACTCATGAATGTGTTCAGATGCCGTTTCCCACAAGCCCTTCTCTGATTTGAATAGCAGATCATACTCTCCTATCACCACGTTGTGGTTAGTATCTATGTCTCGGCCTAAGTACCTCCTACAGTCCGTTATTTTTTTCCTGTACCGTTATCTAACTAGAATAATCTGATATCTCCTATTTACAGGGTGCTGAGATATATTCATTGCGTGACGATTATGTTGAAACCACGTGTAATGTATTAGTAGTTGATATTCTGTACATTGTTCTACTAATATGTCTCCCTGTTCATTTCTTTCTTCAATCTCAAATGATCCCGCCATAGTTCCGTCCATTTCATCTCCTACTACTGAATTCCAGTTTCCCACAATGGTAAGGTAGTCCTGTCCTTAAACCATGTTTATAGCACCTGACTGAGGGAAGTCTGTGGGGTAAAATTCGCAGAGTAACACTGAGTGCTTCAAAAGGAGGCAGGTTGCCGCTGTTATTCGGAGATGAAGGAGATTGCACAGGCAAGCGGCATCAAACCAGTTTTTGGACTGAAGACTACAATAAAAAGAAAGTAAATTCTACCTGCCTATAAAGATGTTTGGTGGACAAGGAAAGACAACTGATAAGCAACGAACGAGCAGGCGAAACAAGACACAGCGCTGATTAAAAGAAAGGCGTTATTTATTGCCGCGAGATTTTTTAAATTTTTTATTATTTAATTGATACTTAATAACCCAACACCTTAAAATTAAATTGGGTTGTATTATTCTACATTTAATTACAGTTACAATGTATGTTAATTTTATAACCCAATAGGCATACTAATGTTATAGCCTACTAATTAAATTTCAAAAACAATTACTGCAGTGAGATCGATTTATGAAATTTTTTTCACCAAATTTCTGTTCAGAATGCATACATATATTGTTAACACCCATCTACATCTTGTGTAGTTTGCGAACGAACTAGTTTCGAAGAGCGCTCACACAGACGAACTAGTTCCCAGATCTCTCGCCTCTTAGATCGTTCGCTCCTTTTCCGAATACTGACGGGTAAAAGAGAGAGAATCACGTGATTTCCTTCTGCCAGTTACCGTCATTTCGAGCTGAGTCAGGTATTTTTAGAAAAGTATTTTTATTCATCAAAATAAACGCATTCATATCTAATGATTCTTCAATGACCTAACAAGTGAATAAATAAATAAATAAATGGTTTATTTGACTATTCGATGTCTAATTGCCCAAAACTACGGGTAATAGCATACGCTTCGGCAACACTGATCATTATAAAAAGCTATCATAGCAAAAGAAAGAGCGCGTACAGGAGCGGTAGCAAAAGCCGAAAAGAGCTAACGACTGTATCGGGAATGGGAGCTGACGAACTAAACAGAGCGACACACATCTCGACGGAGCTGCCAACTAAAATTAGAGCTATCGGTCGCGAACTAATATATGCGGTACAGGTCGCGAACTAAAATATGCGCTACAAGTCGCGAACTAAAATATGCGCTACCGATCGCGAACTAAAATATGTCCTACCGGTAGCGAACTAAAATATGCGAAACGTACCCCGCTCCTTAGTTCGTTGGATCATTTTCCGAAGACCGACGGGCAATAACGAGAGGGCGCACACCAGATTTAAAATCACGTGTTTGCCTTCTGCCGATGAGAGCCATTTCGAGGTGAGCGTCTGCCAGCTGGAGTTACACAGTTCAGTGCTGCAATATTCTGTTTTAAAATATCCCGTACTCTGCAGTATCTGACTAATAAATTCCATAATGCCATGATATAAAGAAAACTCAAAACTTAAACGCGACAAATTATCCACGAACGGTTTCTTTTGGTCTGCGTGATGTCGTTTACGGCTCACGCAGCAAGCGCATGAAGCAGCTAGGTGAGGGAACTCCTCCCTCCACCTGAATGCGCAGACAACACTTCTCAGCCGTCAGTGGGAGCGAAAGAAACTAAAACAGCGAACTAGTTCGCGACAGAGATGGGAACTAAGGTGAACGCTCCCGGCCGCGAAATATTATGCGCAAGTCTGCTACATAGGGAGACATGATCATCATAATCAAATACGAGAATTCAGATCAAAAACAGAAAGATTTAGGAGTTCCTTTTTCCCGTGATCTGTCAGAGAATGGAACCACGAAAAAATATAAAAGTGGTTCGATGAAACCTCTGCCTTGCACTCCAATGTGACTTTTAGAGTATCCATGTGGATGTAGAAATAGGTACGTCACACTTGTGCGCCCTCTCCTGGAGTACTGTTTCCCAGTGTGGGACCATCACCAGGTGGGACTGACGGAAGACATTGAGAAGGTTCATAGAAGAGCAGCTCCTTTTGTTTTATCGCGTTACAGGGGGCAGAGCGTCACTGAAATATTGCACGATTTTCGGTGGAAATCATTAAAAGAACGACGTTATTCGTTACGGCGAGATCTGTTTGAGAAATTTCAATCACCGACTTTTACTTCTGTACGTGAAAATATGTATTGGTTTATGTAATTTTTCCTTACTTTTGTCTGGACTTAAATCTGGATCATGAACTTTGCCTGCAGCTACAGAAAATGGATTTTCTTCACTGTCAAATATTTTACATTACTCTGTTCGAACGTAAGCTTACAAGGAACAAAGTAAATCACCTATCCAGACCCCAAAATTAATTCATTGCTGTAAATAAAATTACACACACATTTTTGACAAGTAATAAACTTGTAACGAAATATTCAGTTTCCATGGTAATTATTGTCATTTTTAGGTACAACAGTTAAAAACTGGAGTTGAACGTTCTATAGTATGAAAATGTACGTCTTAGTGAGGTTTTCTGGATGAAAAGTTGAAAATTTATGAAAAGTAAAGTTAGTCGGTTTGGCTTCTGAGTTGCACTATGCAGTAACGGAATCATTGAACGTAAATTACCAGCTACAAATCGATATCATTGTATGTTTACCTGAAGATGACGTAACAGCAGAAAACCGGTTAGTAAAAACAATAAATTTATCTAAAATAAGCTTTGGATGTACGAATTGTCAATGTTTAAGAATAACTGTTTTTCTTCGGTGTCATTATTTGGCGTGTAGAAAAGTTAATTCACATAATAATTTAATACAGTTGTTTAGCCAAATGACTAAAATATGGCATCCTTCATTGAAACTGACGATCGTAAGAGAATGATAAGAAATATACATATTTTTTAAATGTAACATGTGAGTCTAAAATGACCTTGTCAACCATTTTTGCCATCCTGCACATTACCACTTGCAGTACTAAAAACCAGGACTGTAAATGCCAACGTCAAAAGTAAAATTCATAATGGATCATGTAAGCCATCACAAAGAGTTTTGGTAGAATCATGGGGTTCCTTCAAAGTGGTCGCATAGGATATCAAAGTGAAATTGTTTGGAAAACATAAAATTACTTCCAGAAAGGGATTATAAATTCAAATGTCAGGATTGAATATCTCTTTAAATTTTCGAAGTTCCTCCTTCAGTACTTGATATCGGTTAACCTTTTCTGTTTAATTTTAGAGTCACTGAAAAGTTGTCCACTCTTTTCCGTGGAATTACCTACATTATAATTCAGCGTGATCCATTTCGTGACGTCCAAAGGGAAAGCTCTTTTTAAAGCTGATTTCACAAATTTAATGAGCTCCTTGTTCCGAGGGATGTCCACAGGTTGTTTGCAACGAAAAGAGAAGTCGAATAACCTCCCGTCCCTAAAGGAAATATACCAACAGAGCGTATTTTACTTCTGATATCGCTTATATGTGTTCTGTGGTCAAAAGAAACACAATAAAGTGGAATTAATGTGTGTTTAAATACCGTATTACATTCCACAATTTATATTTTTCAAATGAAAGGCTCTATCCTATACATTCATTTTCGGACTATTCAGATCTAAAAATACGTACATGCTTATGTATACTATATCTGAGGGCATAAAACCGTCTCATATGAGTCACACATCATGAATTCAAATCAAATGTTCAAATGTTTGTAAAGCTAATGGGACTTAAGTGCGGGGTCATCGGTCCCTAAATTTACAAACTACTTATGAACTACCTTATACTAAAGGCGGCACAAACATCCGTGCCCGAGGGGGAATTCGAACGACCTCGCGCATCTCAGCATAGCGCCTCAATGCGCTCGACCGCTCCGCCGCGGCCGTCATGAATTAGATTAGATTAATACTTGTTAAGTGATCATTAACAGGAGATATCATAACGATGTGGAATGTGTCAGTTTACTAAAACATAACTTTACTTCACATACTTTTTTTTAAGTTACTAATTCCTCTGTAAAGCTTCATATGGGGAGTAAGGGAGATGTAATTCAGATATCCTTTTCATTGGTTTTTAAATAATTTCTGTCTGTCTGTCAGACTCTTGGCATGCAAGATGTATGAGATAGGCGAAATAACCTGGCACTACAAGATAAATAGTAATCCCCATTCAAAAAGAACCAGGCATAGATATATGTGAATGTTACAAAACCATCAGATTAATAAGTCAGGCCTGAAAAATTTTAACAAACAACAGATTGAAATGTTTTTAAATCTACGGGAGTTAACAAATGCGGTGATCAGTCCCTAGACTTATAAATTACTTAAACTAACCAAAGTAAAGCACATATACCGTACCCTGAGGGAGGACTCGAACCTCCGACGGGGAAAAACTGCGCGCTCCGCAGCAAGGCTCCTTAGAGCGCTCGGTTATTCCATCGCGGCGACATTTTAACACGAATCAGTTTGAGAAGAATGGAAATTCTGTTAGAATCTGACCTCGGAGAAAATCAGTTTTGATTTAGGAAAACTCTAGGAACATGTGTTTTAATACTCACCTCACAACTTATCTTAGATAACAGATTAAGAAAAGAGAAACATACATTTCCAGTTTTTGTAGAGTTGGACAAAGGTTTTGGCAATGTTGACTGGAACACACGCTTTCAAATTCTGAAGTCATCAGTGGTAAAATATGGACAAGGAGAAGTTATTTACAACTGGTACAAAAATTAGACAGTAGTTATTAGGGTCATATGACGGAAGGGAATCATTGGTTGGGAAGGGAGTAAGACAGGTTGGTAGCTTTTCTCAAGTGTTATTGAATTTGTACACTGAAAGCATGGACATGTTGGGATAAGGCATTAAAGGTTATGGCAAAGAAGTAAAAGATTGCGTTTTTTGCTGGTGACGTACTTCTGTTAGAGACAGCAAAAGACCCGGAAGAGATTTGAACGGAATGGACAACGTATTGAAAGCAGCGTATAAGATGAACATTAACAAGAGCGAAACACGGGTAATGGAATACAGTATAAGGAAATCAGGCGATACTGAAAGAATTACATTAGGTAACGAAATAAAAATATTGGTAGATGAGTTATTTTACTTGGGCAGCAAAATAACACATTATTAGCGCCGAACAGAAATGTAAAACTGAGAATGGCAATCTGTCGAAATGCGTGTTTTGAAAAGACAAATTTGTTAACATCGAATGTTAATTTAAGTGCAAGGAAGTCTTTACTGAAGGCATTTGTGTGAAAGAGACGATAAATAGTCAAACAGGAGGAGGCTAGAGGCTTTTCAAATGTGGTGATACAGAAGTATGCTGAAGCTTAGGTGGGTAGGTCGCTTAGCTAATGACGAAGTATTTAATAGAATTGGGGAGAAAAGGAATTTCTGGCATACCTTGAGTAACAGGGGAGGGATTTGTAGGACACATTCTTAGACTTGAAGCAATCATGAATTTAGCCTCTGAGGGAAATTAAGCGGTAAAAATCGCTCTGGGAGACCACAACAAGAACATGTACCTGCTACGTTATGTAATTTTTAAAACACATTAGTTTGGAGAAATGAGTGAAACTGTATAGAACAGATAGGTAGAAGACGAGAGATTTAGAAGGAGGTAAACATAGCAAGATAATAAATACATATCGAGGCAATATGTGCATTATGCCGATTAATGAAAATTTGAAAGTTTGCCAGAGTTATTTACTTATATATTCATGCGAGTATATACAACAGATTTATGCTCTTAAATGGTCCTCTCTTATGCGTAATCTTATGTATAAGTGAATGGACTCCGTTTTCAAGTTTACTAGTGCTAAGAACACTCACAAATATGAATGGAAAAATGAAATTGTTGTGTAATCAATGTTGACGAAGACAAAACGAAAATTGTAATCCTTACGGTAGACGTAATGTAGCTACTCATGAGCAACAACTACCTCTTGTAGATGCCATTTTATACAAGGAAAATATCGGCTAACTCTATTGATCAATCCTAGATTCTTCTCTTTCACTTTTCACTTCTTTTAACAGAAGCAATATTTATTTAGGTGAATAATTGTGAGTTACATAGTGTTTTTAAATCCATGTAAAATTGTAGATCACCCTGTAACTGGCTGCATAAGTGATTTCAAAGTTTGAAAGACGGAAACAGCATACCATGTCCATCAGGACGGGGCTCAGCAGGGTTTAAAACAAAGTGCGGCTTACTGAGACATTTGCTTGTTTTCATACAACACCTAGAATATTGAAGAACTATGAGTGGCAAAGGGAATCAACTACGTACCCTCTTCTTCACTGGCTCGTGTTTCAACGTTCAATCGCGTCATAAACTTACCTGTATAGGTGAAAGCTTCGTTTATTAAGATTGTCATCTACTCTCTAGGACATCATTCATTCTCAGCTTTAAATACAAAGAAGTTATTGTGGTATATTATAGGACGCAGCACGCCGGGTAATGTGAAGTACGCGAAAGTTTAGGTTAGACCAATGGGATTGACTGTAAGCTTTTTAGAATCCCAAATTATAATCACACTCAATGTGATGTTCAGCAATGAAATAAGCAATATCTTATTTGGAAAACCTAACGTGTATTCAACTAGGTGAAATGATAGATGACTGCCGATGTTTCTGAAGGTCTTGTAAAATCAACAGCGGTATGTTTCTCTCAGAGTAGCCGTCAAAACGTATGTAAGGAAGTAAAGAATCTTCGCACGATCTTAAACTGGGTCATCATTCCTATAACTGGTTTGCAGGAAACATACGTTAAAACGTCTTTGGAACGTGAAAGTAACATGTTTGAAATGAAACTATATTTTATCTGTAAAACATTCAACAACAGTCGCCTTTGCCTTTCCTGAATATCATAAACACTTAAATAACCATTCTACAAGTACAGTGACAGGGAAAGGGTTAATGGATTCGCCTTAACATTATCTCTCTCTCCAGTTATTGATACAGTGCACTCAATAGGCAATTTAAAATTTTTGTGCGGATGCAGAACACTGGCCTGCGTTCAAGAAGAAATAATGGGCAGGGTCACTGCCATCTTAGTGCGCGATATGTTGAGAATTTCGGCAAAATGTGAAACATGCCTGGACGTCTTAATTGCTGTAGGCAAACTCTGGCCCGATGTGGGAAATCCGGATTCGAATCCCTGTACAGCACAAACTTTCAATTTTGCATTTAATTTATTTGTTTCCAGCGGCACTGTAGCCCTTTCAATATTTCCAATTCGTATTTCTGTATAATTTCAAACAGCGAGGTAAGAAAAGGATAACTAAATCTTTCTCTTATTAGAAGTTAGATTCACCTATGTAAGTGCGCAGCAAAATAATTTCGCAATTCGGAGCTGGAAGATACAGATCGAAATGTGATTTTTTTTTTCTTTTTTTTTACAAATGTTTGTTAAGCTTAAGGGACTTAACTACGGGGTCATCAGTTCCTGAACTTACAAACTACTTATGAACTACCTACAACTAAGGACGGCACAAATATCCATGCCCGAGGGGGGATTCGAACTCCCGACCGTAGTGGCCGTGCAGACCGTGACTGAAGCGCCTCAGTTCCCTCGGCCACCGCGGCCGGCAGATCGCCTTCCTCACAACATTATGGTTAAGGTCGTTCCCATTAAGATTGTTAATAAATGTTGAGCCTAGGTGTTTTAATGGATTTCAATGTACAAAAAAATTGTGAACCAGTACAATTAATGTTAACAACAAGGATGAGTGTTTATATAGCCAGTATTAGGGTTGCAGTTTATACTACCACAAGAAGCCAAGTACCTCAGACAAGGACAGTGGATTAAATAATTTCAACACCTAATGGAGACACAATATTTAAGTAGGCCTACTTTTAAGTATCTGTCTCACCATTGACTTTGATAATGGCGGAAACTCTTCTAGGAGTAGATCCCTAAAGTGTCTTTATAGAATACACTAGAATGTTATCCAGTTCTATACTAAAACATTCACCAGTTACTTCAGCAATAGCATGGGTAGTAGGGGTAACATATAGGAAACGAAAAGTTATAGCCGACTTGTAATAAAACAGCCATACAGCAGTTGTAAGATTCGAAGAACATGAAAGGAACGCCGTGGTAGGGACAGGATTGTAGCTTGTCTCCAATTTTATTCAATCGGTATCAGTGATCAAGCAGTGAAGGAGAGCATGAAGGAACTTGAAGATCAAAGTATAGTTCAAGGTAAATAAAAAACTGTGCTGTTTGTCGATTACATTGTAACTCTGTCAGACACAGCAGAGTATCTGGAAGAGCAATTCAAGGGGCTAGGCAGTGTCTTCAAGGGATGATAAGGATGACACTAACAGGAGTAAAGCAAAGATAACGCAAGGAAAGAGAATTATGATTTGCTGAAGGAATTAGATAATGTGACAGTAAAAGTAATAGATTTGTGATTTGGGTAGCAAAGTAACATTTCATGGCCGATCTAAAGAACATAAGAAATGCAAAATTTCTGTGGGAGAACAGCACTTCTAAAGGCGACAAAATTGTTGAGATCAAACACTGATTTAAATTTTCGGAAGTTTTTTCTGAAAATATTTGTCTGGAATGTAGCAAATGTAGTGCTACGGACGAATGCTAAAGAGTGGGATGACAAACTAATAATGAGTTTCGAAAAAAATCATTCTTATACCAAGGCTGCAAGATATTTTTATTCGTTATATTCTACCGGTTTCGGCAGTTGCTACCATCAACAGGATATTAAGTTAAATGGAAGAGAAATATATGACAGTTAAAATTTCACAATATAGAGTTACATATTAATTTTTCTTGAAAATATTGTTGGCACTTAAATTTTTTACATCAAAGCCAAAATTAATAAAGAGTTACTGAGCAGAATTGTGGAGAAAAGAAATTTCAGGCATATCTTGATGAAGAAAAGAAATCGATTTTTGAGACACATCCTAAGTCATAAATGAATCGCTAAGTTGACATTGCAGGGATATCCATGCGGCAAAATCCCATAATACAATAAACTGGTTCAAAAGGATGTTCTTACTTTTCTTATTCAGAGATGAAGAAGCTTGCACGTGATGAAGAGTCTTTCATACAAGACTTTTGACTTAAGACCGCAACAACAAAACCAAAATTATTCCGTCCTCACTGCTGTTTAGGTCCCCATAATGGATGAATTATGTTGAGACGTAGCGGGTATGCTTTCCAGGGGAATGTTTTATTATTTCCTAATGCTTTTGAAAGCACCCAAGAACCTTACAGGTCACTTGTGCGAGTACATTATCTGTTTCGAATACAGAAGTGTTTGTATGCAATGTATTAGTCATATTCAGCACATTTTTGTTCCAGATGGTGAGATAATCGCTCACCGTTGCCCGGCCAGTGTACTGTAAGAATAGTTGAGTATCATGACGGAAACTAACTGGTGTTTGAATGTGGGAAGCAGGCATGCCGTATAGTGAACTTCTTCTGTAGCTTTCGAGAAATAAACCCCGATGTTTGTAGCAGAGACTGTAAATGGTTTATCTAACTCTATTACACACATCCAGTCAACAATTGTCCAGAACTTCATGGCTCCATTTCCTTTGCAGCTTTTCGTTGGATTGTATTAGTATGAGTGAATGTACAGCTCCAATCGTGTAGTTTTTAAATATCAACAAATAATACAGTTGCCTGAGACATTGTCTGGTCATACCAAAGGTATTAGAAATAAGGAGAGGTACTAAATTAAAATTAGTTCTACATCCGGGATTCTAACCCGGGACCACTTCTTTGTAGGTAGGTGCTTTAGACTTTTTTTTTTATTTCGTTCTAATGGTAGATCTATGCTTTGCGGTCGTCGGTTCAGTTCGTTCTTGGTTGATCGTTGAATATGGCACAACACAGTTTTCCATCAGCCGAACGCAAATGTGGGGAATCACGAGAAGTTGAATGCTGTTGCTCTGAAAGAGTATCGCTCTGAATCTGTTCAAGTGAATGTACTCTTGTGTATTGCTTCCTGCAAGACTCACCAACAACTTGACGTGAACTGCCCCCGTCTATGCGCACAGCTTGCTTATATTCGCGCGACAACCCTCTTACTGGCCCATTAGTGTTGCAATGACAACCTTCTTTTCTTATACAAAAATTCTGATCTACAATGAAAATTTACAGTCGCAGATTTTTCTTCTCAGAGCAATCAATGACATTTTCAAATAAATATCTTAGCAATTTTCAATTGCACATTTTTTTAATAGCAACCACATGTATAATACCGGTCCTGAACTGTTCATAATCTAACTTCCTGTACTTTCTTTTGTGTATCCTAACTTCCTGAAATCTGACAGAGTTTCATCTTCTTGTTTAATAACTGAACAGCCTTACTACTTACCCTGTACCTTAGTTCTGAAAGGCTTTTTATCTACAACGTTTCTATAATTTCATTTTGTGCTGATAGTTCGTAAATTCAGTAAAATACGATCATACAAACACTTCTCCTAGCTTTTTATATCAATTGAAACGTAAATCTAAGGATCATAATTTTGTAGAATTTTCATTGTGTGACTGAATATTGCGCTCAATTGTGCAATTCTTTGTAAATGCCGATGTTATGTAGCGTTTCCGTCGTGGTGACAGGCATGTCATGAGCATCTGTGCATTCGTTTGTATGTGTGGCTATACAGTAGGCATACAACCCGTAATTTCAACTCACACAAACGAGAGAGTAGCGAAAGCTTGCTTTCCTGCATAGTCTTCTGACCAGTTCTTTTCTGTGACGCTCTTTCTCTCACATTATACGAATTATACGAATATGCTCGTTAACCAAACTTATATTTATTTAAGACTGCTTTATTTGACACATAAAACTCAACACACGATAGCATAGTGCGGACACACAGTTAATACGTTATGTAAAGAGAGACAGGATGTCTGGAATTCTCAGGTGTCCTGTAGGTGTTCCCCTCGGTTGAGGGAAGTGGAAGGAGACGCATTTAAATGAACTTGGAAACCAATGTAAACTTGACGACTCTTCATTAAAGCCACAGAGTTGAATACGAACACGGGAATAAAGCGGGGACGAGTTCCGCCAGCGAGAACTACCGAGAGATTTGCCGCTGGAATCCGTAGCAGCAGTCTCTTGCACAGCTTCAGAATGGCTGACGAAGCGTTTGTATAAACTTTCACCGAATGGAAATGGCGCGTAGCAGATCCAGGTTCTCCTCCCTTTGTTTTACCTTAAGCCAACTTCTCCTGACCAACTTGAGATTCCAAATGTATCCAACTTCCCAAAAAAAGAAGAAGAGAGGGGAAAAAAAAAGCAGTTGACAAAATGTTGCCTACTTCGAAATTAACGAATTTTGATTTCAGTGGTGCATCTGAAATCACAAAACTCAATTCAAAGACGTAACAATTAGGAAGAAATCGTCAGAATAAAACGGAAGTCTTAAAATTTCTACATCAACACAGTTGCTTATTACACTTAAGCGCCCGGAAGTGGGTTAATAGAACTTCGCTGGTTTTCTTGAATAACATGTGCGAAATGGAACATATAAATTGTTCCTTTTTGAATATCTGATTTCTTTTATTCTGATGATCATGTCTCCTTGTGTATTTGGGAGCCAACAAAATACATTCCCATTCGGAAGAGACAGTTGGTAAAGCAATTTTGGGGAAAAAACAAAAAAATCAAATGTTTTTAAAACTAAAGGAACAAACACACACACACGCGCGCGCGCGCGCGCGCGCACTATTCCTCCGGTGGAATGGCGACACAATCCGAAACATGGGTCTGGGCCGTAAGGTGTAACGCCTTCTTTTAAATATTTCCACTTTAACGAGTGCATTATTGCAGTGATCCTCTCTGCATCACGATAGTGCAAAATGAGTTGCCCTTCTCTCGATTTTCTGCATCATACTTAACATATTGACTTTCACATGACCCGATGTTGGCTGACAGTTACACGGGTTATGACGCCACGTGAGCCACGTTTGGTTCACATACACATCTTGTAGTGAACCACGAGAGCCAGAACTGGCTCACATGCAGAGCTGTGTTTAGAGGCCCCGTGAGCCTCATAGGGCTCACAGATAATGCATTTCAACTACTTGTTTAAACGTGGTGTCTCCACTGACGGCTTTGATATTCATAGCAAAGTAGTTATGGGGTTACTTTCTCTTTTATTGTACAAATGGAGGAAATGGTATTTTGAGAATTGGTACGGTAGTGTATCATTGGATACAGAACTAATGATTACCTATATCCACCTTGTTGCCATTCTTAGGAGTAACAGAAATGACAACCCACAAATTGTAAAACAGGCAAAAGTAAACTGAGGCAAACAGTATGTTCACGGAGGGACAGAGCAACACCAAAATCTCCGTGATCAAATGGAACGATAAACGAAGTGTTTTGATTATTTCCACCAACACGATTATGTATACTTATTGTGCTTTTAAATCGTGTGAGCCACATGAGGCTACAGATCATTATTTCGTTAAAATGTAGTTATTGCGGCACGTGAACCATATATCGTTCACGCCTGCTATCAGTTCAAATTAGTCAGTTGTAGATGCTTAAAAGAAGACATTTTAGCAAAAAAATCACTGTGATCTCACAAGTAATATTTGTGATTTAAATGTGGCACAGCAATGAATGGCCCAAATTTCATCATGACAGTCATTGTCTTAAAGTGTAATCAATAATTATTAGACCAATTTTAGCTGCCTATAACGCTAATCATACCTGTTGGACTAAGTAACAATGAATAGGAAAGGAAATATATTTACCAGAGTACCATAATGAATCTTGTTGTCTTAAATCCAACACCCAGTTAGGTCAAACTTCTAAACCAGCCAGTTAAATTCAGCTCTCTGTAAATCTAAGGGACTTAACGAAGTTGCTTATCAGTCCCTATGCTTACAAACTACTTAAGCTAACTTAAATTTATGCTTGAGACAAAACAGACACCCACAAACACATTTCTGAAAGTACTAACAAAATGTTAGTTTTGTTTTTAGGAAGAATTAAAAAATGCTACATACAATTTTACTAATTCAATAGTAAATACTTTGAACAACTGGACATTAACTGCTGGCAAGTAGTGTGGTACGAGGAAACCGTTTACCAATGGTTTAATCCTTACTGAAATGGAAGAGTGAGGAACATTGAAGTAACTTGTTCACATAATGCGCATTAATTAGCAGCTTCCTCAAAGTGGGCAGGTATCAAGAATGGCATCCCACAGCGATAGGGGGGTCTTGAGTTCTATGCTGTTCTTAAAATATATTTGTGACTTGTTTTTCTATATCCACAAACATACTAAAGCTAGTCCGTTTTTCTGGTGGTTCAAGTGCTGTTAGCACATAAACAAAATTTAACTGATGAAGTTGTGAATACTGTCTTTCAGAAAACCATTATGTGATTCCCTGCAAACAGACTCGCGTTCAATATCGCTAAAACACAGTATAAACAGTTGTGTACAGTAAAGTGCATGACACTATTAATAAATGTAGACTTTGTATGTAAGCCTGTAGGTAAGGTTGGATATTCAAAAAACTTTGGTATATGCATTAAACAGGTATTGAACTGGAAGAAACATTGATGAACTGTTGAATCTTTTGAGTAAAACTACTTTTCTATTACGTTATTCCAAATTTTGGTAATAGATATTCCATCAAATTAGCATACTACGCCAATTTTCATTCACTTCTGTCATATAGCATAATGTTTTGGAATGATTCTTCACTGAGTAAAAAAGTATTCATAGCAGAAAAGCGTCTAAAAAGAATAATTGCTGGTGCCAACCCAAGAAATCATACACACATTCATTTAAGGAAGTAGCTGTGTAATACAGGATCTGGGAGGGAATCATTACAACAATGGCGCTTATCGCTGCGCTGAAAGATACTTACGAAACTCCAATCGCCAACATTCTCCTACGAATGCGAAAATATATTGTTGACTCCCACTTACATAGATATGATCATCAGAATAAAATACGCGAAATCAGAGCTCGAACAGAGAGATTCAGGTGTTATTTCTTCCCGCACGCTATTCGCGAATGGAATGGGAGATAAAATAATATAACGGTGGTTCGAGGAATTCTCTGCCAGGCACTTAAATGTGATTTGCAGTAAAATTTACACTACGAAATTTCTTATTAATAACTCAACCCAAATTAACTGAAGGAACTTGAAGTTCTTGAGAGTTTCAGAAGTAGCTTTAGCAAACAATTGACAGATACATGGGAAATAGGAAGACAAACAGTCCTTGGCTATCAAAGGAATACCGAATTTAATTGATGCATAAATAGAGCAAGCAAATTGGATTACAGACCATAAGAAATGATATTGACAGTAAGAGCAAAATGGTTAAGCAGGAGTGGCTAGAGGTCAAAAGCAAGTCTGCAGAAGAATGTGCAACTAGAGGAAAAAATATATACATAAAGCTAAATAAACGACACATTTGTACACAAGGAAGGACGCTGTATGAGAATCAAAACTAAGATGGAAAACCATTTCTGTGTAAAGAAGGGAAAACAGAAAGGGGGAGTGTATATACAGAGGAGCACAACAAAGGAAATGAACTTAGAGAGAAATAGTAGGAAGGGAAGAGGGGAAGAGTGAGTATATGAAGATGAGAGATACTATACAGAGTGCAGAATTTTTGAGACCCCTGAGAGACTTAAGTCGAAATAAGGCCCTGGAGTAGTCGAAACTCCCTTAGAGCTACTAAAGTCCCTTGGAGAGACAGACATGATAAAGCTATTACACCTTGTGTTTAAGATGTTTGAGATAGGCAAAATACCTTCAAACTTAAAAAATGTAGCAATCGCCATTCCATGGAAAGCATGCGCTGCAGACGTGAAACTTAGAGAACCATCATTTTAATAAGTCATTGATGGAAAATTTTAACATGGATTATTTACAGAAGATTGGAAAATTTGATAGAAGCTGATATCAGGGAAGATCAGTTTGGATTTAACAGAAATGTATGAACAAGGAAGGCAATAGTCACTTCATCACTTATTGTAGAAGATACATTGTGGAAAGAAAACCTACATTTCTAGCTTTTGTAGATTTGAAGAGAGCTTTTGACAACATTGGTTGGAATATACTCGTTCAAATTCTGAAGTCAGCAGGGGTAAAGTACATGGAACGGAAGGTTATTTACAACAAGTACAATAAATAGACAGCAGTTTTTGCAGTTCAAGAGTTTGAATGGGCGCAGAGGTTGGGGATAAGACAGAGTTGTAGCTGTTCTCCAATGTTATTCAATTTATACTTTAATAACCTGGTGATGGAAAGCATTGAGAAATTTGCAGAAGGCATTTAAGTTCAGGGTGAAGAAATAAAAACATTGCACTTTGCAGGTAACACTGTAATTCTGTCAGAGACAGCAAAGAACCTGAAAGAGCAATTGAACAGAGTGGACAGTGTATTGAAAGGAGCATATAGGATTAATATTAACAATAGCAGAACAAGGGTAATGAAAACAGTCTAAGAAAATCAAGGGATGTTTAACGAATTGTATTAGGTAATGAAATCCTAAAGGAGGTACATCAGTTTTGTTACTTTGGCAGTAAAACAACATATGATGGTCACAGTAGAGAGGATATAAAATGCAGAATGCATTTTGCAAGATATGTAAATCAATTATTGGTTACGATTACATTAAGTTTTATACAAACTTCTATCAGTTTCCATCTCTTACATTTCTCTTCTCCGGTCCAAATTCCATTCTTATTTTCCTTCCATTCCTATTAGCCAATTCATGTCGCCCATCAAAATCTAGCATTCCTCTCCCATAACCATCTGAATAATTTCCTTTACCTCTTCTCACATTATGTCAATCTCCTCATATAATATCGACATACTTTGACCAGTGTTGGGTTCATATCTATCTTTACTACAATACTGCAATCACTGTGTTTTTATAGTAGTTTACTCACATTCTTATTTTTTATTCATTAGTAGATCCACTTCTGTAATACCCCAACTAAATTTGTATTTATAACCCGTACACAACTCTTCGGATATCCTTTTCAACTTTCCACTGATCTCCTCTAATCCCCACTATATCTAACCTCAACCTATCATTTCCGGTTTTAAATTTTTAACTTCCCGATTAATGGATCTAACATTCGATCAGCAGAATGCCAATGTCTTTCCTGATGATGACATTTTCCGAAGTAGTCCCCACCTGGACTATTTTACCATTAATATTTTACCCAAGTAGACCATAATATGTCTTGGTTCGTTTTTTGTTACTTCATAGCTGCAGGCTCTCTCTTTTGATATGCAAATTGTAACAAAACAGAAAATGAGGGCAAGTTATGGTTTCCTTATCTGACAATTTAGTATTCAGAACAATTTAATATTTTTGTATACAAATAATCTGGTTATCCGTTGTGATAAATTGGTTCGTCACAATGTTTTTCCAAAACATAGAAAAGTCAATTTTGATCTATCTGACCAGTGGTGTACCCCATACTGCTTTTTGTAATAAATCATTGTCGCTATTTCCCCGCCGTTCGATTCTTGAAAACCGCTTAGATATAAAGGAAAACTTAACTTTACCGCTCAAGCACTGATGTCACTATTAAATTGCTATCTTTTCCGACAAACCCAATATTCAATCTTTGAAATGCCAGAGACTGACATTCTCCCACATCATTCCCAGTTGTATATTATGCTTCGCATGAAATCGAATTTTAGATGGGACATTGAACCGGAATCCTCGTTACTGTTTTTAACCTCATGACTATTGAAGGCAACCACACCGCGAAGAGTAATTGCACGACACCGTTACCAATTATCGGATACCTTGTCATAAAATCACAGAAACTTACTTCATCGAAATCTGTTTGTCTTCCTGTACGTGGTGAATAATATATCTCAAAACGAAATTACTTTCCTCATTTAAGAATTATTTTTCTAATGCATAATCGACGCTCCTCTTCTATGCGACAACCTTGAGTAAAGTCAGCCCATGGTTAAATAAGCATATAGCAAAATGTCATACCACATCGTAATGTAGCGTGGTAAAACGTGGTACAATATCATGCAAAATCCGCGATAAAGCGCCGCACACCATATGGCCATCCCATGCGGTCAATAATGTCTTACCTAGCAAGACAGTTTTGAGCTCTTTGACTGGTCGTAAGGTCTAGCGAGTATGCTATTATGACAAAACATTGTGCTAAAACATATGTAATTCGGTGGTAGGCCGGGGTGAAGTTAACTTGTAATGGCTAAGCTATGGGTCCGATTCCCACTTGGCGTAACAGTTTTTAACAGCTACAGAATTAACATCTGCACCTCCAGTAACGCTAAGTAGAACACTTGGGACTCGCCCTTGTTTCAAATAAACCTTGCACATGTCCATGTTATACTAATTTAAACAGAATTTTCGTTGTTTCCTCAAAATACCGAACCCGTCCACGTCTCTACCAACGGTGCGATCCTTCTAGTGAACGACACTATGATAGTTGACGCCTCATCATGTCAGGTCAAGGGTGACGGTATATGCGGGGTTAGAGTTCCCAGAAGAAACAAATATATCAGCAGTATGCCTTGCTATTATACAATAGCAAATGGTGCCGGTTTCGAGTCCCTCGCGGGAAAGAAATCAATTGTCGTTATTTCAGGTTACAGTATAACACTGTTTGTGAACATATTTAATATCTGGCATCTGATTGTGCTTAGGTAAAAATTCACCATTGTATGGCGGTCTATTCCACAACTTAATGACATCTGTGAGTTGCATTATATATTTTCAGCACTTACCTCTCAGCAACAATATGAGCTTCATGCAATTCCTGATCCAGTGCTAAGATTATCATTTATTTTCGGGTTCGGATATCGGTCTTGCAAACCGATACTATTGAAAACGTAAGTATTTTACTTATATTTATGCCTAACCGCGTCACTATCAGGCACATAAGTTTTTTATGGTTAACAGTGCGTTCAGATTTACATCACAAAAGAGAAAAAAAATCATGTCATTATATTATTGTGATAATGTTTCCACTTATTGCAATGAAATTTAATGTGCAAGTGTTACTGTCTCACCTATAATAAAATGTATTGGTTTGCACCTTGACTGAAGGCCATAAGCAGAAGTAGTGTATAGTGTTTTACATAGTACCTATTGTGGATAGGTAATGACTGTACTGTGGAATGCCAAGTGTATTTCAGTAACGAAATTTGCTAAATCAATACCTTTGAACCCATATTGGTGAATGTTTCTTTGCATTTCACGATTAAACCAAAAGGAAGGTTACTTTTTTCATAAATTTTGTATGGTGCATGGCAACGGGTACATTGCAAAATCTTTGTTTCACTGACGACAACGTGTATGAGTTGCCCCAGATAAGATGAGGGAGGGTGGAAGGTAAACCAAGGAGGCTGGAGGGTGGACGGGGAGTGAAAGGAATGGGCCAAAAGAGTATGGGCTTGGCGAACACGTGGTCTTGAGCCATGGGCTGTGTTGCGCCAACAGTCCGCTACACTGTAAGCTCTGTGCGTGCTACAACGACCATCGTTCGGTGCGACGGTGGATCTTGGCTTAATCGCCCGGGTCGCGAGACCGGTACAAACCTTTATAAACCTAAAGGTGTGCTACGTGCTGAGGAGATTCATGGCTGTTCAGGTTGAATAGTCGCAATCGAGCAACTTCTGAGGAACCTGCCATACCTCAATTGTATAAGGCTTACCCAGGCAAGCGGGGCTCTGCCTAGGCGGACGTATAGTTCCCTAGCTGCTCGTGGGACCACGATGAAACGAGCCTCTAGTCACATTGCCGGAAGCAAATCCAGCGTCTCTAAGCGTGGGAAGACCGACTTCAATACCAAAAGATACGACCCCAGATCGTACCCTTCCTTGGCCACGCCATGGGATGAACGTAGAGCATGTAACAGATCTGAGCCATATTCGCCGCAGTACTTAGTATGTACGCGAACCGATGGGGAATTGTTTTCGTTAACAAAGCCGCTGTTCTTCGTCGAAAATCTAGAAGACAAATTTGGCTAGGTGGCGTCCTTCTCCAAGAAAAGAAGTGTGGCAGTACTAATGTAGACGGCATCCCCTGTCCAGGCGAAGGCACTGCTTGCCTGTGACAAGCTGGGTGATGTTTCTGTCAGTATCACGCCCCACAAGACGCTTAACATGGTGCAAGGTCTTATTTACCACCGTGATCTCCTGTCACAGTCAGATGACGAGTTACGTGCAAACCTAGAACGAAGAGGAGTTCACTTGGTCAGGCGCGTCTATATGGGACCTATAGATCAAATGGTTGCCATCGGTGCTCTCATTCTGGCCTTCGAGGGCGATTCACTGCCCGAGAAGGTCAAACTTATGATATACTGGTGTGACGTTAAACCATACATCCCGCTTCCTATGAGATGCTTCAGGTGCTGTAAGTTTTGTCATATGTTGATGTTGTCCCGATGTACTTCCAGCCCCATGTGCAGGGAATGTGGGCTCCATGCACCCCACCTCCCATCTGTGTAATCTGCAAGCAGATACATCAGCCTTGTTCACTAGATTGCTCTCATCATCGAGATAAAGACCTCAGGCCGACTCACTTATTACGAGGCAAGACGAAAGTACGAGCGGCTCCACCTTGTTCGTATGAATGCATCTTTTGCTGCTACTGTGTCGTTCCCATTCTCACTGGGTACGAATCCTCCCACTGTACCACCTCCTCCTTTGGGCCCTTGGGGCCAACCATCGACCACTGCCCCTTCGATGGGAGCAGTTGCCTCTCCCAGCCCTGTAGAAACATTTGCTGTCTGCTGCTCGGAGCAATCTCACCCAACCATCAGGGACACGAGACCCCATCCCCGACTGGATAAGTCACAGTTTCCTCCAGCGCCTCTCACTGCGGAGGTGTCCCTCCCTCGGGACACCCCTTCTGAGGCTACTCAAGGGTGCATCAGAGTACCCTGTCCGCAGGCTTAAGGATGCACAACCTGCCGCCCAAAATGCCTCCCACTCTTCCACCATCCCAGATGCCACATATGAGAAGCCCTCTCGTCCCTGCAAACCAAAGGGCCAGCGCGAGGGAAAGAAGAGGAACAAGAAAAAGCCACAATCAATCATATTCCCCTTCTTCAGAGGATGAAGTCTAGATCCTCGCATTTCCTGAGGATCTCGCATTTACTGATTCAACAGACCATAAGCTCTCTGGTTCTGTGGATTCAGAGCAGATGGTAGCAGACCATCCAATGGAATGATCTGCTTCTTTTATTCAACATAGCGGTACAGTGGAATTGTGGCGGCTTTTTACCCTCCTGGCCTTCTGTATTGCTCTCCAGGAAGCCTGGCTTCCAGCAGTGTAGTCCATTGCCCTTCGAGGCTACTGGGACTATTTTAAAAATCGTTCCATCTACGTCCTAGCCTTTGTCCCAAGTGCTGTTGTGCCCCTTAAAACATCGCTAGAGGCGGTTGCTGTTCGGCTCTGGGCAGTACAGGATGTTACAATATGTTCTGTCTACCTCCCACCAGATGAAGATGTCTCTCCTGTAGACCTCGCTGCCATGGTCTCCCAACTTGCCCCACCCTTCCTTCTTTTGGGGGATTTCAACGCCCACCACACTTTTTGGGGTGGCACACAGACCTCGGCGAGAGGTAGAGATGTTGAGACTCTACTAATGCAGCTGAACATCTGCCTCCACAACACATTTTAGCGTAGCACACAGAACATATTCCGCTATAGATTTCTCTATCTGCAGCCCAAACCTGCTTTCACATCTCACTTGGTGGGTCCACGATGACTGTGACCATTTTCCTACCTTCCTCCTTCCTGTCGCTCCCACAGTGTCCACCTGCTGACCGTCTGCCTCGCTATTCTCTCAGTAGGGCTGAGTGGCCAGCTTATTCCATAGCTGCTGCGATTACCTATCTCCTGGCTAATGATGAACAGCATCAACAGATCACAGAGCACACCATTTCTGCTGCTGAGAAAACCGTTCCCATCCCACTCGGATCACTCCACCATAATTCGGTGCCCTTGTGGCACTGAAGATCGCTGAGACCATCCGAGAACGTCCGCGAGCACTATAGCGCCATCGACGCCACCCTTCCATTGATAATCTTATCGCCTTCAAGCTATTGATCTAGGAAAGCAAGAGGGCTTCCTGGGAGAGGTACGTCAGCTCCATTTGTTCCCGCGCATCTCCTTCACGGGTATGGTCGCATGTTCGACGTCTCTTTGGGCACCGCCCACCGGCGGGAATCCCGTGTCTTAGCATTCAGGGTACACTCTGTACTGACCCTCTCACCATAGCTTAGCACTTAGCAAACTACTATGCTTTCACTTCAGCGACTGCTGCGTATGGTGCGGAGTTCCGCGCCCTTAAAGAGCGCACGGTCCGAAATCCGATATTCTTTCGGACGCGACGCCGGGAAGTGTACAACGTCCCTTTTACTGAGTGGGAGTTTGACAGTGTCCTTGCTGCTTGCCCCGATATCTCGCCTGGACCTGATTGCATTCACAGATCCTCTGGCACCTATCAGCGGACTTTAAGCACCAGCTTAGCCCTGCTCAGTCGTCTCAGGTGTTTTCGCATCTCAGTGGCGGGATAAATTCGCCATCCCGGTGATCAAGCCTGGGGCGGATCCTCAGGTTACCAACCAATCAGCCTCACCGACGTTCCAAAGCCCTTGAGGACCGGGAACTTCTTGCTCCACAACAAGGTGGGTTTCGTCATGGCCGCTCCGGTATCGACAGTCTCGTCTCGCTGGTGTCGGCCATCCGTACAGCCTTTACTCGCCGCGAACATCTGGCTGCCGTCTGCGTTGACCTGTGGAAGGCGTACTACACCAACTGGCGCCACCATATCCTCGCTATGCTGTACGACTGGGCTTACAGGGTCCACTTCCTGTATTCATACAGAACTTCCTCGCGTTGCGTTCTTTTCATGTCCGTGTTGGTACTTTTCTCATCTCACCTCGTTATTAAGAAAATGGTGTTTCACAGGGTACCGTAATAAGGGTCCCTCTATTTTTAGTCAAGTCACCATTAATAGTCTTTCTGCTGCTGTGGGGTCATCAGTTTCCCCTCGTTGTATGCCGATGACTTCTGCCTGTGTTTAGTTCCACTAGCACTGGAGTTGCTGAGCGGCGGTTGTAGATAGCTATTCGATAGGCGTTTACCCATTTTTTACAGTTTTCTGCATCAAAAACCCGAGTGATGCTTTTCTGTCGACGTTGGGCGATACACATGGAACCCAAACTTTATGTAGGTGATGACCTAATTCGTGTCGAAAAAACGCACCGATTTTTAGGGATGTTGTTTGATGACTGTCTTACTTGGGTGCCGCATCTCCGACCGCTCGGCCAACATTTTGACAAGGATATCACCGCCTTATTTGAACATGTACTGACGTCATCTTATTTCCAGTTTAATGGTGACTTTTATGAACAAATTGACGGAGTTGCCATGGGAAGCCCCCTATCCCCTCTGGTAGTGAATTTCTTCATGGAAGACTTCGAGGACAAGGCTTTGGACTCGGCAAGTTAGTCTTCTGGAGATACGTGGATGACACGTTTATAGTATGGCCTCACGGGAAGGATGAGTTACATCGATTTCTTGACCATCTGAACTCCTTGCACGCTAATATCAAATTTACTATGGAAATGGAAAAAGATGGCTGCCTCCCTTTTTTGGATGTACTTGTTCGCCGAAAAGCTGATGGTACATTAGGACATGCAGTATATCGGAAACCAACCCATACGAATCTGTATTTACATGCCAGTAGCTGCCATCATCCCTCACAAACCGCAGGGGTCCTTAAGACATTGGTGCACATAGCACATTGTATATCAGACGATGACAACTTGCAGGAAGAGCTCACACACCTGAAGCGCATTTTCATAGCAAATGGATATTCGCAGCAACAGATTCGCAGAGCATTCTATGTGAGTCCAAGAATACAAGCGCGAGACGTAGAAGAAGAAGACGAAAATAATAGTTATAGATCAAGAGCCTTCTTACCTTACGTGGGCGCTCTTTCGTCAAAGATAAGCCGCATTCTCGACAAACATCGTGTTAAGGTTATCTTCCGGCCACCAGTGAGGATTGCAGCCTTACTCGGGTCTGTAAAGGATGATTTGTTGCTTCGCAAGTCAGGTGTGTACCAGATCCCTTGCGGAAATTGTGATAATTCATATGTAGGCCAGACAATACGCACTGTCCACGAGAGATGCGTTGAACACAGAAGATATACTCGCCTATTACAGCCAGACAAGTCAGCTGTGGCTGAACATTGCATAGAAACTGGCCATTCCATGAACTATAGTGATGTAAGATTTTGACACCCATAACTTCGTTTTGGGATGCTATATTTAAGGAAGCTGTTGAAATTAGACTGGCCAACAACTTATTAAATGTAGATAAAGGTTTTAATTTAGACAAAGCTTGGAACCCTGCACTTGGAGTATTGAAATCACAGAGAAGACGTGAAGGTGTTGTCGCCGCCGAGCATGTATCGATAAGTGAACACCGGAGCGCTTCCGCCACGGGGGGGGGGGGGGGGGGGGGGGGAGGGAGCGCACGCGTATGAGTACTTGGATATGCAGTAAACCACCATCTGTGACGCGCACGCGCATTGCCACCGCGATCAGGCTTATAAGGCCCCGCCCGGCACCTCGTCGACAGTCTTCAACTCACTCTGAAGATGGCCGGAAGGTACGCGGCCGAAATATCAGCAGAAGAAGTGAATTTTACGCGGCTGCATTCCCGAAATCTAATGGATTATACATTACGCAGTGAAAACTTGAAAATGCACGCTCCTGCAGTTCTTTCAAGACCTCATTCACTCGCGTCTCAACTGTAGAAGCCTATTTCTCATTCGGCTACCCCTTCAGCACTGCAGGCATTGGATCCAGTTCTACATGTGTCGTTTGGCGTCAGGTGATTTTCGCACTAGCCCTGTGACAAGCTTCCTAGTCGAAGCTGGGGCCCTCCCACTGCGGTTCCGCAGGCAACATCTGCTAGCATCTTACGCTTCCCATGTCCAGGCCTAGCCTTACCATCCGAACCGCCGGCTCCTTTTTCCAGACGCTGCATTTCCTATCCCCCCATGACGGCCTAGGTCGGGTCAACCGATATCAGTCCGTGTTCGTTCTCTCCTTTCGTCCCTTGCATCCCATCCACTCCATGACACATCCCAATATTCAATCCTTCCTTGGTCCATCCCTCGCTTGCAGCTTTGTCTGGATCAGTCCAATGCATCGAAGGACTTAGTTTCTCCAAAACCGTCGCCATTTTCTGCAACTCCTTGATTCATTCCGTGGCGCTGAAGCCATTTATACTGATGACTTCCTCGAGCAGTGAAGCTATCCACGACTCTGTGGAAATCATCACTGCGGCCCATACATCGAGAGTCGGTTGCCCTCTGCCGCCTCCGTATTGGACATACCTGGCTGACCCACGGCCATCTCCTTCGCCGTGAGGCCCCGCCTGTGTGTCGGTGTGGAGCAGCGCTGACAGTAGTCCCTCTTCTGATGGAGTGTCCAGTTTTAGCCAACTTGCGGCACTCTTTTAACCAAACAGACGCGCTACCTTTAGTTTTAGGCGACAATGCCTCCATGGCTATTTCCGTTTTACGTTTTATTAGCGCAGCTGGTTTTTACAATTCCATCTAGTGGTGGGTTCTGTAGCCTGCAATCTCAAGTCCCCACCTATCCAGCGCTTTTAAAGACTTTTACGACTCTTATGCAAAATGCTTAGGAGATTTTAGTGTGTGCAGTATGGCTGATATTCTGGTGTCCAGTGTTTAAACTTAGTTCCTGACTTGGTTTTTCGTGTCCTTCTTATGTGTTGTCAACGAACGGTAATTGTCAGTCTGTCCCTTTTGTGTGTTTTCATTCTCGATGTTTATTTTTAGCTTCTGACAGGGAACTATTATCTAGGAACAGGGGACTGATCACTCAGCCGTTTAGTCCCCTCAAAACAACAACATATAATCGGTTTCGACAAAGTCTGTTGTCTTTCTCAGATCTCCATACTAAAAAAAAGATTGTATCTGCTCGTCATTTAAGATATCTGCAGCGTCATATAAAGTAGATGCGTCGTTATTTAATACAAATGCCATATGTTATATATAACTCGTAAATCTTGGATTGTCACGTTTCCGTCTTTGAAATCTTTCGCCACCTGCAAACACTCCTTGCAGTCTTAGTCGAGTGTCAGCACCAAATTTTTCTTCTTTAACAAGGAATTCAGTGACAGTATTCTGTCGAAACGAAACCCTAACGTCCGTCATTTTTTGAAATATTACCTATTTTCACATAGTAGATGTTAATGACGTTAGTACATGACAGCACGTATTGTAAAGTTAATAGATTCCGATACTGCAGTCGTTTGGTTTCAATTGTTGATCTTTGAAAATTTTAAACTGGGTTGATCACGACTTTCCGTATGCCCCTCTAGCATGTAGCAGTGGTCAACAACTACAAAGTGAAGAATGAAGTCGAGGAAAAGATACTAAACTGGACGACAAACTAATGTTTGTGTTATTGTTGATGACGATGATGATAATTCCGAATGTCGATTGTTTTCACATTGTGTACGCTTTAACTCCAGGTTATTAACATTAACTTTAACAGTTTCAAGATTAGTGTATATTTCTAAGATCAGCAGTATCATGTTTTCAAGTTCAGTGTGATCTTTTTCATCATGTTGCGTCAAAGAATTTCTCGACTCTCTATTGAAGATGTCTCTCTTGTTTTACTAGAACCATCTTTAATAGATTCCAATACATCTTTACTAACCTTCTGAGTTTGACCATTAACTTCATCTTGTAGCATGGTATTATCCTTCTCGATTTCGGTTGACACTAACACCATCTGTTGTCTAATAGCTTAATCAGTTCACTGGTATCATTGTGTATTTGTGCTTTTTCTCACGTGTCTCTTGCATTTGCTGTTCTAGTCTATCACTAAGTGCCGACAATCTTTACTTTGTCTCAGTTGTAGAAGCTTCAGGGCTGTTAACCGATCTTCCATCTCAACTAACATCCTTCCATCAGTAACATCCTCATCGGATGTTGAACTACCCGACATTATTGATTAGTCTAATTAACACAAGCAAAACGTACAGTGAGCCAAGACCTCAAGACCTGTTCGACACAACACCACTCCCAACTTAAAATAGACTCGCCGGACACTATATACGAGGTGCGTCCAGAAAGTAAGTTCCGTTTGGTAATAAAATGAAATTGTACACAGATACAGACGAAATGTTTATTGCACAAAATTCTACAACTCTTAAACTACTTTTCCACGTAAATGCCGAAATTTTGCAGGCATCTGTAATAATGTGGCACCAGCTTTTATACACCTTCTTCATGGTACAAAGATCGTAGCATCTATATCTATTCAGACAGCCAGGCAGCCCTGAGATCACTGGCAGCTCCTGTAACAAGGTCTAAAATTGTTGCAGAATGTCACAGGGTTCTGGAAGAGCTAGGGGAAAGCAATAGAGTAAACCTATTGTGGGTCCCTGGCCACTCGGGGATCAGTGACAACGAACATGCCGTCAGATTAGCCAGGATGGGGGCAGAGACTCCATTTATTGCACCGGAACTTGTCCTCACAATCACCAAGGCAATGATCAAATTGGAGCTACGTAACTGGCTCAGAAGACAGCACGTAGAATATTGGACCAAAGTCCATCAACAAAAACATGGCAAGGTAATGATGCCAAAGCCATGTTTTAAAAGAAGCTCTGCAATCCTGGGTCTGAACAGGAGAGAGATTAGACTCATGGTTGGATTGCTGACAGGCCATGGGAAGTTCAAAAAACACTTACGTACAATGGGAATAACAGAAGACGACCCTAAATGTAGGATCTGTGATGACGGTGATGAAACTGAATCACATCTTCGAATGCATAGCATTGGAGAATAAAAGGCACAGAATATTTGGGACAACCAGACCCAAAGAAATTGTGTCTAATAAAGAACTGGTAAAGGGACTCCTTGCACTGTTCAAGGGCATTGGTTGGCTTTACTAGATATACAGGGAGCAATACCGCACAATAAACTTAGTTTCGGTGCGGGCAGTGGCGGGTTGGACCAAGACTGTTTTGGCTTCCCTGGAAAAATCAATCAATTAATACCTTCTTCATAGAAATCTGTCGCCTGTGTCTTCAACCAGTTGGAAACCAAGAGTTTAACATTAAGAAGGTATTGTACACTACTTCTGAGGGTAGATAACTCTTCTCTCTATCGCGTAAACATGCCTAACATTGGATGAGAATTGCGTTTCCCTCCAGGAGCTGTCCACAGTGCAGAGTTCGCGGCGGCGTGCTTCTCTGGCTGCTGCCGCTGGCGTCACAGTGCGTCGCCGCCGGCCCGGCTGCGCTAATGGAGTTAGGGGCGACTTGTAACAGGTGGTGTGGGGGCGCAGCCTCCCCTCCCCTGCTGAATTTTAAACATCCCTCTGTGCTGCCGCCGCGCCAGGGAGCGGCGGCTAATCCTCTCTGTTGTCGCCGGCCGGCCCTGTGCAAAGGCCTTAACGAAATAATTATTCAGGAGGCGGGAAGTCCTGCGAATCCCGTCGGACTCGAACACTTAAGGCGAGAAAAATGCTTTATGAAATTACTGTTTCAATGATACAGCGGAGTGGTAAGTATCGTGTCCCCTTCCTGTTGGTGGATCAGTACCGAGTGGCCGTTTTGCGGTAATGGCTGAGTTCATTTACACGTTGCACCCTCTTTTTCATTTAGCGCACACTCCTACCGTGAAATGATGCACCTACCTTTCCATTTTCTAATTGGAAGAATGAACACCTAAATGGTTCCGTTTTAGATCAGATTTCAAGTCTTGGGAAGATCATGTCTTTTTAAATGGGTGGGTGCTATCAAAATATTTTCACATTCAGAAGTAAAAGTCGGTAATTGAAATTTCGCAAATAGATGTCGTCGATACGAATAACGCCGTTCTTTTAATGATTTCCACCTCATGTCGTGCAACATTTTCCAGACGCTTTGCCCCCTGTAACGTGATAAAACCAAACGAGCTGCCTTTCTCTGAACCTTCCTGGTGAGGGTCACACACTGGTGACGCTCGCACTCTGGGCAACAGTACTCAAGGAGAGGACTCACAAGTGTGATGTAGGCAGGGTCCCACACTGATGAGGGACGCACACTGGGCAACAGTACTCCAGGACGCGTAAGTGTGATGTAGGCAGTCTCTTTGTTGGGGCTGTTGCATCTTCGAAGCGAAGCGTTCTGTCAATGAAACGTAACCTTTGGTTCGCCTCCCCACAATATTCTCTGTATGTTCTCTCCAGTCTGAGTTGTTCGTAATTGTAACTTCTACGTATTTGGTAGACGTAATTGACGTTCAGCGGGTTTTGTAGTGGTCATGTTTATTACTTCACACATTTCATTATTTTGTGTTAATTGCCAATTTTCGCGCCATGTAGAAGTTTTGTCTACAACGCTTTGCATTTGCTTTTGATACTTTTGACACTAACCGATAAACGACATCATCATCCGCGAACAGTCTAAGAGAGCTATCCAGATTGTCTCCAAAATCGTTTATAAACACAAAGAAGAGTACTGTTGTGAAACGAACAGTACTTTCTTTCTGGAACAGAATTTTTACCCCTATCTTGTAATAACTTCAGCGATTGATTGAGGGCAGTATACAGAATTTAAAAAAAGCGTAAAGAGCTAATGAACGGAAGTGGTAGAAACAAATTATTTAGCACTTCTTTGTTACAGAGACTATGGTGGTATTGTTCTTGTGACTTTGACCATCCAAAAGAATGCTGCATGGTGGTGCTCCAGTCTACTTCGCTATTAACTTCTGGACACAACACAATCGAACAAACACGTTGTATCTGCTCTTCCGGATATGTCCGGAAGGTCCTTAAAAGGTCCGACAAAAATGACAGCTGTCATCGTGAATTACTTGGTGTAGCCATCTTAATCGTGTCATGCCTGGTTGATGTATCAGACGAAGAGGTCCACATGCAAGACCAGCTCATTCATTCGATTTCAGCTGTTGCGAATTCTGGTTATGGCGCCATCTCAAAAGCACCATATATGCAGTCTCCATTCAAGGTGCGAAGACACTGGAGCACCGTATTCATGCAGCATTTCAATTTCCGAGACTGGGACCAACGTTTTTTCTGGTAGGTTCAATAATGCGCGAGTTTTTACTGAGATGCTTCTGGTACTCATACGGGAATGGCTGGTAGGAAGCGACATTCTTTCCGAGAAACACCATTAAAGAAATTTAGGGCAGTAATTTTAAAGAGACATTTAGAAAGATTCTATTGCTGCCAACTTACATTTCGCGTAAACACAACAAAGATAAAATCAGAGATTAGGACTCGAAAAATGCAAAAAAGCATCAGTTTTCCCCTCGATCTGTATGGGAGTGGAACAGGAAAGCAAGTGACTAGTAGCTGTACTGAGTACCCTCGTTAGTGGGACGAGACTTCATCCCTGCTATAGCCTTGCATCCGCTCAGTTTTGCAGGTAACTACACGTTTATTTATATTCTTATTAATAATTTTACTAGAGTACCCGTGCGAATACTTCGCACCGTTAGTGGAATGACAAAGTTGGAAATAAATGGAAGTAAAGTTGTTCACGCATAGATTATTCAGAATCAATCAATTTAAGTGCTTAAAAGGCAAATGAAAGAGCGTGATTCGCTGAGCGTTGTTAGATCAAAGAGAACCGAAGATATCGCAAAACAAACCGATTAAACTATTCAATGGAAGGACAGAAGTATACTGCGTTTGAATAAAAATGAAGTATGGAGAGACTTAATTTAATATTCATAGAATATATGACATCAACTGCGATTGGGCAAAGCTGAAAATGTGTACCCAGCCGGGTTTCGAACCCGGGTCTCCTGTTTTCTAGGCAGTTGCGCTGACCCCTACACCACTGGGTACACAGTGATCACCTGAACCTGCACCTGCAAGGACTACCTAAGCACGACTCCCGTCAGATACAAATTAGCTGGGAATTTGTATCTGACGGGAGGCGTGCATGGGTAGTCCTTGCAGGTGCGGTGATCACTGTGCCCCAGTGGTGTAGGGGTCAGCGCAACTGCCTAGAAAACAGGAGACCCGGGTTCGAAACCCGGCTGGGTACACATTTTCAGCTTTGCCCAATCGCAGTTGATGACATATATTCTATGAATATTAAATAATAACAACAACTGCAGTATCAGAAGTGACGTCCGTTCCTTCGGAACAGACGCCACATGTATATGGAGAGACTTAAGTTGAGTCTGATACTTTATGACAAATCTGCGAATGAATACCTTTCGTTTAAAGAAAAAAATGAAGTAAATCTGTCGGATAGAACGGCCTGACCGACTGACTTTAGTTTGGAAAAAGGGAAGTAAAGTTGTATCTTCAGGCATAGCTTTCTTCAGAATCAATCATTGCAAGTGTTTAAAAGCGCAAATGAAAGAACTTGATGCGCTGCGTATTGTTAAGTCGAAAAGAACTGCTTGCCTTCATTAGAACCGAAAATATAGTAAAACAAACTGATTGAAATATGCATTGCAAGAAGAGAAACATACCGCTTTCGAATAAAAATAAAGAATGGAGAGACTTGAGTTGAGTCTGATACTTGATGACAAATATGCGAATGAATACCTTTCGTTTAAAGCAAAAATGGAGGAAATCAGTCTGATAGAATGGGCTGACCGACTGACTTTAGTTGACAAAAAATGGAAGTAAAGTTGGACGTTCAAACACACATTTTTTTCGGGATCAATCAATGCAAGTGTTTAAAAGTGCAATTGAAAGAGCTTGATTCGTTGAGTGATGTTAGGTCGAAAAGAAAATCAAATGTTTGTTAAGCTTATGGGACTTAACTGCGGGGTCATCAGTCCCTTAACTTAAAAACTACTTATGAAATAACTTATACTAAAGACAAAACAAACACCCATGCCCAAGGGAGGATTCGAACCTCCGACGCGGGAGGCCGCGCGATCCGCAGTCCTCCCTCAGGCATGGATGTTTGTGTTGTCTCTAGTATTAAGTTAGTTCATAAGTAGTCTGTTACTTTAGGTTAAAAAACTGCGTACCCTAATTAGAACCGAAGATATCGAAAAACAAACTGATACTAAAATATTCAGTGCAAGAAAGAAGGGTGCCGCGTTTGAATAAAAATAAAGGATGGATGGCTTAAGTTAATTCTGATACTTGATGACAAATCTGCGAATGAATACCTTTCGACTAAAGCGAAAGTGAAGTAAATCGGTCGGATGGAACGGCCTAACTGACTGACTTTAGTGTACAGCAAGGGCAACCCCAAAGTAAATATACAGAAGGAAATCGCTTTTGACTATAGAAAAAGGAAGACGAGAGTTATATTCATTCTGATACTTCACGATAAATCTGTAGATGAATTAATACTACAATGAAGAAAATCGGGCCAGCCGCAGTGGCCGAGCGTTCTGCGGCGCGCCAGTAACAGTCTGCACGGCCACTACGGTCGGGGGTTCGAAGCCCCCCTCGGGCATGGATATTTGTGCCGTTCTTAGTATTAGCTAGTTCATAAGTAATTTGTACGTTTAGGGAATGATGACCCCGTAGTTAAGTACCATAAGCTCTCCAAACATTTGAACATTTTGAAGGAAATCGGATTGGTAGTTTGTTCTGGCCGACTGACTAATTTTCGTAGATTCTCAAAATGTTCAAAAGTTTGTAGAACTTATGGGACTTAACTACGGGGTCATCAGTCCGTAAGCTTACAAACTACTTATGAACTAGCTAAGACTAAGGACGGCACAAATATCCATGCGCGAGGGGGGCTTCAAACCCCCGACCGTAGTGGCCGTGCAGACCGTGAGTGGAGCGCTTCAGTCCCCTCGGCCACCGCGGCCGGCTCGTAGATTCTTTGACGACATAAGATGTGTTAATAATTTTTGTTATGTGATTCTTAAAAGTTGTGTATATGATTATTTTTCACGTGCGGTGACGGCAGCTCAACCTATGAGGGCATTTTCGCGACCGAGACCAAGGAGCAAACAGCTGCCCACTTGATGTGACCGGTCGACGGCCATGGGTCGGAAGAAGATGCGGCTTTCTGCAGTAGATATAAGCCGTTACTATATAAATCAACTGTTGATATTATTGAACAAAATTCATGTAAAATGTAATCAGAATTTCAAGTTAGTTCACGTTATTTCTCCGATGTATTCACTTGTATATGACACGCATAATAAAAAGTTTCAATGTTACCAAAGGTACTCCTGTGTTGGGAAAGCTTATTTTGAACATTTAACGGGCTGATCTTTTAATATTTTATGAAGACTCATATTTCAAAAATCCTAATTGAATTTTTTTTATTAATTTTGAGGAGATTTTATTTCATGAAGAGGATAAACTTACGGTTTATGTGAAAACAGTCTACTAGGATTTGAAGTGAAAAAAATCTATATTTTATATGAATCGATAGTAAGAAGAGGCGACTTAATATCCCTGGTATCAATAAAAAAAGCCATCTGAATATTTGTTTAATGTTTATTCAGGATTTTGTTTTTAAATTCAAGATTACAGTTGCGATATGATTTATTTATTTAATTTTTCTTTTTTTTTATACTTGATTGGAATACCACTCATTCATCTCGTACAAGAATCTAATTTCTGCTATTAGTGTTTCTGATGTTTGATGGATTTTGACATTCTAATTTTTGTATTAGCGGGCAACGTGGAGATGACGTCCGACATGATGAACAATAACTGTCAACCAGCAACAACTGAAATCAATTTAATATAATCCGGTCGTTCCCCCACAACGTCAAAACCTTAAAACACGACCCGTGAAAAGTTAAATTTGATAATTTAGCACACAGATACGATATAGAGGAGGAACTGTCGACAAATTTCTCAAGAAGAAGACGAGAAGATCGTCAGGACTCATTAGCAGTTTGGTATAACAATGCAGAAAAGGGTATCTGACGAGAGAGTAACCTTGCAGTCCGTACTGCAGTAAACCAACGAGACGACGCTTTGGTCTGGAAGCAGCATATTGCTGTTCTCAGCAACCTTTTCTGTAAAGGCACAGTTCATCAACTGTGAGACCGTACCCATAGCTTCGTATGAGTGCTGTCATGGGAGCGTCCTGTCTGCAGTGTAGCCGATCCGGATTGCAGCTACAGCAGCCACCATCGGTGCTGTCTTCGAGTTCGCATCCTGCCGACCGCGGAGTTGCAGCCTTCAGCACCACAACAGGGCAGCATCACCAACAGCATCACACCGAGAATCGAGTCTACAAATTAATTATGTAGTGCCCGGCGAGTCTATTTTACGTTGGGAGTGGTGTGGTGTCGGACAGGTCTTGAGGTCTTGGCTCACTGTACCTTTTGCTTGTATTAATTACACTGATCAATAATGTCGGGTATTTCAACTTCCGATGAGGGACGACCTGTTACTAATGGAAGCATGAGGGCATCATCTAGGTTGTTATTTGAGGTGGGAGATCGGTTTACAGCCCAGTTAGGGCAGGATCATGTTCAGTTGAGACAAGAATTAACCCAAAATAAAAAGTAAGTCAATCTACTGCAAAATTAGAGAATTATCTTGATGAGACCAATAATAAAACAGAAGCTTCTACAGTTGAGACAAAGTAAAGATTGTCGGCACTTAGTGATAGACTAGAACAGCATATGCAAGACACACGTGAGGAAAAAGCATAAATGCGCAATGATACCAGTGAATTAAAATGTTCAAATGTTTGTTAAGCTTATGGGACTTAACTACGGGGTCATCAGTCCCTAAACTTACAAACTACTTATGAACTACTTACGAACTAGGACGGCACAAATATCCATGCCCGAGGGGGGATTCGAACCCCCGACCGTAGTGGCCGTGCTGACCGTGACTGGAGCGCCTCAGTCCCCGCGGCCACCGCGGCCGGCCCAGTGAATTAATTAGCTATTAGACAACAGATGGTGTTAGTATCAACCGAAATCGAAAAGAATAATGCCATGCTACGAGGTGAATTTAACTCAGAAGGTTAGTAAAAACGTTTTAGAATCAATCAAAGATGGTTCTAGTGAAACAAGAGAGACATCTGAAATAGATAGTCAAGATATTCTTTGACGCAACATGATGAAGAAGATCACACTGAACTTGAAAATATGATACTGTTGATGTCGTAAATATACAGTAATCTTGAAACTGTCAAAGATAATGTTAATAACTCGGAGTTAAAAAGTGTACACATTGTGAAAACAATTGACATTCGGAATTATTAAATCGCGCGTCCAATACCGAACTACGCATGCAACAAATTAGTAAACAGTTAGCCGAAATAAATAGCAGCGAAAATACATCAAAAGTCAGGGCTTCCAACATTGCCAGGACTGAGAGTCGTGTCGTATTCGAAAATATAAAAACTGACAATACTGTTACTGATAAAAATTCAACTACTGACAAAGAAAAACGTTACATCTTTCTTTTAGTGTAGGCAAGATCCAATAATACCTCCCGCACAGTGGTGGGAAGAATTTAATTTAACGACAGGCTATAAGGTAGTAAATAAATTTCCTACATTTGCACCAGGAGGGCAGCTTCATGTTACAACATTTATAAAGGCTCTCCTAGGTCGAATGATGATAAACGAATAAAATTTGTAATAGAGAATTTAAAATCCGAAGTCGCGGAGTGGTGGTATTACATAAAGAGGAATTTAATGACTGGAATGATTTTGTTAATCAATTTAAGTAAACGTATTGTCAAAGGGAGAACAGCAGCGTCTAATTTGAGAGTTGTTAGACCCGTCCTACTATTCTCAATGTACAGGAGATTTTTTAATCTATTTTGAATGGCATTCAAATCGTTTTAAATTCATAGAACAACAGATCATGGAATAGCATTTAATACGAGTCTTAATTAGTAAGTTACCGTATTATGGGAAGGAGAAAATGATAGAAAGAGAATGGTTACGACCCTGTGAATTGTTAAATTATTTATAACAATTTGAAAATCATAGCAAAGATAGGGAAGACGAGAAACTTAGGCTTAACAAAGGTGACAATTCTCCCAGTAATAGTAAGAATTCCGATTCGAGGAAATTTAATAGTAATAACCGGAGTAGTTTTTGTCAAGTTGAAAGGCAGTTTAATAAGGAAAACTTAGGTGATCACAAACGCAATTCGAAATTGCGAAAGTTACATAATCAAAGTAGTGAATCAGTTATAATCAAGTAATTGGTAGTGGGACATTATTATTGAAAATTCCGAAAACTAGAATGGTCCCTTAGTGTGAGTCAACTAAAGCTGACACACTTGCATGTGTACATTAGAACATAAGAAGGATGATAACTGGCAACATGACTTGATCCATGAAGATAATTTTATAACAAGGAATATAATTTATAAGCCTGTAATTAAAGTTTATATCAATGTTACAGAAGTAGATATTATATTGTTTGTTTGTTTGTATAGTCTATGGGACTTACCTACGGGGTCATCAGCCCCTAAACTTACAAACTACTTATGAACTACTTACGAACTAGGACGGCACAAATATCCATGCCCGAGGGGGGATTCGAACCCTCGACCGTAGTGGCCGTGCAGACCGTGACTGGCGCGCCTTAGTCCCCTCGGCCACCGCGGCCGGCTAGATATTATACTCGATTTGAATAGCGAAATAAGCAGTCTTTCTAAAGAATTATTTAAAGCGAAAAGGAGATATTAGAACTGTCTAACATAACCGGTAAGTGGTGTGAGAATTATAGGTGTTATTGGTAAAATGAATCAAAACATTCATGAAGAAATTTATTTAACATTTGTAATAAATCAACTGAGTCGTGCTGGCTCGATTTATCTGTACTGTCGCCAGTTACCTAGCTCCAACTCGCATATCGAGGTCTCTTCGTTACTTCACCGCAGGTGGCGTGACTAGGTTTTCGTTTGTCATTTGTCTCGCGGCCGGCGCTGGTTTCCGTGATCGGGGAGTATATCTGACGGCGCATGTGCAAGACAAAGCGAGTTTGCCGCCAACTAAAGAAACTGCCAGTGGTTCTCCAACTGTGAAAAGACAGTGAGGCTCTGAGGCCCAGTGTAGTCACCACGAGAAATGACACGTCATTCCGGGCGACCACATTGACAGCCGCCTCGACGCTGACCGATGCGAGTTATCGTCGGGAGCCAGCTGGGAAAACAATCTGCCGCTGGTCGCGGTGTACCCGCTCTGGGAATCCTGCGAGCCTGCTCTGTTTCATCATCTCGTCCCACCGAAGTGATATCCGACCAGTGTTTTCCTCACCGGAAGAACAAGTTTTGTTATTTTGAATCATCGAATTGGAGTGGGCCGAGTTATGGCTTTGGTGACTTTAAGATGAGTATTCTGTCTTCATCTTGCAGTGAGTATTTCTAGTCATCCTTGTGTGGAGTGCAGATATTGTTTTCTGTATCTCCGGTTGTGTCTAGTGCCCTGTTTTGAATATCTGCCTATTGCTCCATCTTTCCCCAGATAATTTTATTTTTTAACATTTGTACACGTCGCTTTCACTAGGCCTCATATCCAAACCCAAGCGGTTTGTGTATCCTTTTCGTTATTGATTATCAAATTTGCATTCTCGTTCCTGGCGTATCAGTACTGATTGTCATTTTCAAAGTCATTAATTTATTGATTGTTAAGTGGGTCTGGGGTTTTTTATTTGCCGTGTCCCCTTTTATTAAGCAATTGCCTTGCCTGAGAAACAGGCATTCTATATGGTAGGGCCTATTTCTTCCACGTGGATGCATGGATGCATTGGTGCAGTTCACGTTTTAGGTTCCCAATTACCTTCTCCATCCATCCCCTTTCGTTCATAGCCGTGGTCACTAGCGTTGTTTACAGACCATTATAGCCATTCCTGCTTCACGTCATTTAACCAAAAGTTCTGATGATCCCCTATATTTGTTACCCATAAAACGTTATTGCTGTTAATCTGTTTTCTTTCTGCGTTACTGATTATTTTGTGTCTTACTTGACTCGTTATTGTGTTTAAATGTACTAGCTTATGTTATTTGTAACGTGTTCAAAGTTCACGTAATTGATTTCGGGATTGTGGCTGCTAGTTTCAGTGTTAGGGTAAACTATTTCTGTATGAGCTTGCCCTTGCTGAAATTTTGCTGTAATTGCAGCTGTTAGTTTTATGTGTCAGATCAATCTTAAACAGTCTGGAAGTTGTTAATAACCTTGAATTTGGTGAAATTTTGCTTGTTTCTGTGTAAAATCAATCACCGACTCCTCTTCGTCTGAAATACTACCTAATTAGTAACCCTCCGCCTCGTGAAATATATTGTTATCTGTGACTTATTCTAACTGCCATTTTCAAATTCTTTATTTGTGGGCTATTGAGGCATCATATGAAATAATAGTTGATTGTTATTCAAAATAACAATTATAGTTATCAACTACAATAATTTCATGGTGATTATTAATAATATTTTGTAGGTCAGACAATCTCTACCGTGTGTTTCACGTTTTATGTGGATGTCGTTTTCAGTAACTGTTTTCTTATTGATTTGTCACTTTTATTGTTGAATAAATTTTTTTATAATCACAAGTAATAATTATTTCCAGACTTTCCACTCCCCTAATTACCACCTTTCATCAGCATACATTACTTCACTCATATGTTGTATAAAAATTGAATGTATCTTTAATTCTTGGTACCGATTGGTTACATAAGCATGCAGCTGTACTACGTTTTAAGAATTCTTTACTTACTATTTCTAAAGAAGGCGATACTATGAGAGAAAAATATTAGGAGTACCAGTCTATCCTCCATTTTTTCAGATTGAATGGTTCTATTGCAGAACCCTAGCCTTTTCTATTCCGTTATTACCGAGTCTGTTATTGTAGATTATTCCAGCAGTGATAACCGAAGACGTGAAAGGAGATAAGGACTTATTTCAACGATTTATTTCCTAAATATATCAGAAGTTTGAAGGATATGAATTGGTACAGTGGTTACTTATATTAGAATTATTCCACTCTAATAAACAAGAATCAATGCAAGTAAGTGACTCAAGAGAGTAAGAAGTTATCAACATACAGAATATTTTTCGTTTGAAATATGTAAGTTTTGCATAATTTTATACCATAAATTGCAGGTAAAGTGTAGGAGATATTTTTATGATTAATATAAATGAAACGTTGATTGTAGATGTGAAAGGATAGCTGTTAGCTATTATTAAATGACAATTTGGACCATGAGGCGTCCGGAGCTAATATTCGCGTGATTAAAGGCTCGCAAGAAAATGACGAAATGTTTTTACATATGTCTGCATGGGGCCAAATTACACATGCAGTGGATATCGTTGCAAATCGCTATGCTGGCAGTCCCCGGTCATACTCGGTGGTCCTTGTGAAGATGAAGGATGCCACGTGGCGTTTCTGTGTCAACTATCGGCAGCTGAACAAAATCGCAAAGAAAGATGTTAAATGTTTGTAATTCTATCGGACCAAACTGCGTGGTCATCAGTCCGTAGCTTAAAAACTACTTAAACCTAGGTAAACTAACCTAAGGACAAACACACACACCCATGCTCCAGGGAGGACTCGAACCTCCATGGCGAGCAAACGCGCCCTCCGCAGCGAGACCCTTTAGACCGCTTTTTTTTCTTTTTTTTGGGTCTCCTTCCTCCCCTACAACCCGTCCTTCCGCTCACCAAATTCGCCTTCATCGGCGTCGGCTTCATCGGCCTTTGGGTAAAGTAATTTCTTCTTCTTCTTCTTCTTCAGGCGTAGGTAGTGGATCGCTTCCACGATGAAATCAAAATCTTCCTCCATAGATAACAAAATAAAACTGATGTGCCTCCGTCACAGATATTTTTTTTTCCTGGCTCTCCGAACGCATCCGAGTTCGTCTTCTCGAAAAATTAATGTTACCGTTTCTCTTACTTTTTTTTCCCCCCTTTCTCTTTTTTTTCCTTTTTTTTCTGGGCCAAATTTTCCTCCACATCCACAGAATTACACTGCTTGTTTGGCTCAGTATAATAGGATACAGAAAAAAAAAAAAAAAAAAAAAAAAAAAAAAAAATCTTCCTTCATTTGTGTGAAGGTGAGACTATATTTTTCGTCTCAAAACTAACAAAATTTTTACTTCTGTTAAATGGAAAAGTATATAATTATACAGATATTATCCAGCTTCTTCAATGTTGAAAATAAAAACTAAACACCAAAAACTGAACTTGTAATTTTTAGTATAGGTAGTCCTTTAAAACTAGGTTCTTCTCTACTTTCTCTTACTTCATCAATGTGCTCTTACTTCATGTCTAAAGGGTGTTAATCGGAAGTATTTCCTTTGGATACCGTCTTCTCTGTGTAAATAACTCTCCTTACTTTTGTTATTCTACATTATTGTTTTAATTAAAAAGTTTGCAAAGTTCTCTTTATATTTTTTAGTACGCATTAACATATGGTGCTCAACTGTGAGATATGTTGTGAAGTCCTCCCTGGAGGTTGATTGTCTGGTTAGGATGTAATGTATTGTTTGGCCTTTCAGCCAGTTGATAGCGTTCCTCCTCGTTCTTGGGTAAGGTATTTCATCTGGGTTTAAAAATTGAGCCGGCGTGATCACATTGGGCGAGGTCCTACAGATGCTCGCTATCTTCTGTTTGATGTAGTGCCATATGTCTGTTACCTTAGCACACAACAACTTGTGTTCATCATCGTCCTGTACATTGCAGTATGCACACATCGGTGTCTCTGCCAAATGAATAGCATGAAGTCGGGAGTTTGTTGCCAGTTTTCTGTTGACAGCGAAATACCAGCTCGACTTCGCATATGTTGGCAGGTGTCTACTGTGTATGTTATCCCAGATGGCATTCCAATTGTTGAACGGATATTTTTGTTCTATATTGTTCCTGGCCTTCGTTTTGATCAGGTTGTTGTAAAGATGTTTTACTTTAACGATGTCCTTGTCGGGGATTTTGTCATGTAGGTAGCTATACTCCACTAAAAAATATTTGAGGTGGTACAGACCGTTGGGTATATGTCGAACATTGATTGGTGCATGGAGATCTTCAGGGGCAATTTCATTCAGCAAATGCCCAGCGAGGCTACCATTTGGCTGTTTCCAGTTCTTATACATGTTTGATACGTATAAAGCCCGCGCCTTTATTCTCACGTCTGTGAGATTTAACCCGCCATAATACGTTGGAAGCATTAGAGTATCATACGTGACCTTAAATATGCGGCCTCGGCTCACGAAATGTCCCAGTGCCGATGTAATGCATTTAGCCATCGTTGCTGGCAAGGGTAACACTTGCGCAACATAATTTACTTTGGAGGTGATGTAGATATTAGCCACAGATACTTTTTGGAGTTCATCTAGTTTCCTGATGCTGTGCTCTTGGACAGTGGCACGGATTCTGTGAAGTATTTTCCTGTAATTCACAGCAACAGTGTTTTGTATACTTCTTTTAAAATCAATTCCTAGACATTTCATGATTGAAAGAGCAGGTAACTGTCCTTGTATCTGCGATCCCAGTCCACGACCAATTTCGAATATCCCGGACTTCACTCTATTTAGTTTCGCACCACTTGCCTGTTCATATTTTTCTACTATTTGTAGTGCGGTTTGTACCTCATTACCATCCGTAACAACGAAACCAACGTCATCAGCGTACGCATGACACACAATTTTTTCACCTCTTATATAGAGACCCCGTAGATTCTCTGTAAGAGAGGCGAGAAGGGGTTCGATGGCGATCGCAAAAAGTGCCATTGACATCGGACACCCTTGCCTGATGGAACTGGTGACTTGAATCGGACGGCTGACTTGTCCATTGATGACAACCCTGGCCGAGTTATTCATTAGTGTGTTGCGTATGACGGCGAGGAACTGCGGTGGGAATCCCATCGCATCCATAGTTCGAAGCAAAAACTGGTGATTAACTCTATCAAACGCCTTGTCAAAATCCAGCGACACTATGGCACACTTGATTTTGCAGACATCGGCCGTTGAAATGAGGTCCCTGTAACCACAGAGTGCCTGCAGAATTTTTCTGTCCTTGCCTACACTTGTTTGGTATGCGCCGATGACGTCGGTCATGGTGTTACGCAATCTTCGCGCTATAATGCGACCAAAGATTTTGTAGTCGCTATTTAATAGCGTGATTGGCCGCAGGTTGCCGACGGTGTTAGAAGTCGAGGTCTTGGGCACTAAAACTACCATACCTTCTCGGAATTCTGTTGGAACAACAACGTCAGGGTTTAAAAGTTCATTGCATATTACGGTGAATTTAGGTGTTATAAGTTCCCTGAACTGCTGATAAAATTCGGCTGGGATTCCATCCTGTCCCGGCGACTTGTTTTTTTTACTGTCATTTATGGCTTCTAGAACGTCGTCTTCAGTAACTTCTGAAGTAAGACTGAGCGCTTCCGCGTGGGTTACTCTGCCTTGCAGGTTGGTCAGTAATTCGTCCTGAAGCTGTTCGTCAATCGGGTGGCTGGACAATAAGGAGGTAAAATGTTGTAGTAGTGCCTCTTTGATTTCAGAGTGCTTCGTCAGCTTTCTTCCGTCAGCAGTTATTAATTCAGTTAATATTTTGCGCGAGGCTCTTTTGGATTCACGTATCACGTGATATATTGAAGTGTCCTCTTGTGGTGCTACATTCTGGACCCGCGACCTTATTTGGTATCCTTCTAACTGTCTGCGCCGAAGAGTCAGAATTTTTGCTTTAATCTTTTTAATGCGTTCGTAATTCCCGACCATTGTTGCATCTGACGTGTGCAGATCCCTTAGACACTGAAAGTAAAACTCCATGGTTGATTTGTACCAAAAGCTGTTTTCTTTCGCATAATTAATGAAAAACTTTCGTATTTTGGGTTTGGCGTAACGTAGCCACCAGGTTATACCGGAGTTGTAAGAGGTGAATTTGCTTTCGCATTCTCGCCACAGGGTTTGGAACGCCTCCTTACAAACATGGTCGTTCAGGTGGGATACATTTAGTTTCCAGGTACCTCTCCCTCGAAACGTCCCCTGTTTGTCCATATTAAGTGTGCATATGAACGCAGCATGATCCGAAAATGCCGTTGGCCAGACTTCGGACTGTAAAATGTGGTCTTTTAAAGTTTGCGAGACATATATCCTGTCAAGCCTGCTCGCCGAGTGGTTGGTCACGTGTGTAAACCCAGGGGTTGCACCGTGCATATGCTCCCATGAATCCGTTAGTCGTAAGTCAGTTACTATGCGTTCTAGTTCAGTTGACTTGTTAAAATTCGGAATTTGATCTTTTGCATGGATAACGCAGTTAAAATCCCCTCCCATGATAATATGGTCGTACCGGGATCCAAACAGGGGAACAATTTCTTCTTTAAAAAACTTCGCCCGGTGTTGCCTGTTGCTTGAACCTGAGGGAGCATAGACATTTATCAGACGTGTCTTATTTATGGTACCCGCTAGTCCTTTACTGTTTGGTAATTTTACAATGTCTTCTAAGATGATGCCCTCTTTTATAAGTATAGCCGTGCCCATTTCTGTACTATTGCCGGGGTTCACTATTGCGTTGAATCCAGTTATGTGGTCAAGATCAATTCCTGTCACTTCTTGTAATAAAATGATGTCACTATCAGAGGCATATATAAAGTCCTTTAAATTTTGTAGTTTGAACGAGCTTTGTATCTTGTTCAGGTTGATTGTGGCGATCTTGTATGCTTGTCGTTCAGGCATGTTTCTTCCTAATTTATCTATCTTCTAAAACAGACTTCAAATTCTTCATATGAAAGTCACGTTTTAAAAACATCTTAATAATATTCGTCGGTGTCAAAGGGGTCGGGGATTCGTCTCTGAAGAGAGGATTTATCTTTCATTGCGACATCGTCATTAATTTTGTCATCCTGGTCTGAGGGTGGTGTGCTTGCCGCTTCGCTTTCTGAGTCATCATTCATCCCCTCATCCGCCGTGTCGGTGCCGTCGTCGTCCGCCCAGTTAGTTTTGGGTGCCTGTGGAAGGTCGTGGGGAGCTTCCGAAGACAGACTTCCCTCTATTCGTTCTCCAGTTGCCTTGAATGTCATTCCTTCTGTCTCATGTTTTCCCGTCACGGAAATGGGGTTCTGTTCCTTAGCTGGAGCCTTTTTTATTTCGGTGGCGTCCTTCTGGCAGAGGCTGCTCCCTATTTCCTTCGCTTTCTGACGCAAAGAGGGGGCGGTCTCGTTTGCACCTTGGTGTGCCAACCTCCGTTTCCTAGTCCTTCTGGGGGAGTTCCTCTTTGACGGGCGCTCTTCATTTACCATGCCAATTTCTGGTTCTTTTACCGGTGTTGCTTCCTCCGTTGCCGGGGTTTTTTCCACCTTTCCGGTTGGGGTCACCTGAGTCGGCAGGGCTGCAGCAGCTGTCGGAGGTGGTAGGGGCTCAGATGAGTCTTCCAGTACGTTAGTACGTATATCCTTAGAAATTTCAGCCACCTGCGTCGGCAGAGGTGCAGCAGCTGTCGTAAGTGGATGGGTTTCAGGTATTTCTTCCGGTACGATAACAGTTACATCCATAGATATTTCAGTCTCAGCATCGGCGGTAGCTGCAGTCACTTCCGGGCTCGGATAGGCAGACGGCTGCGCGCGAGCTGCGGCCGCGTAAGTGACGGGCAGTGACGTCACAGTCTGAGGTCTGGCCGGCTCGCCTGCCGGCAGTTGCGCCACGCGCCTCTGTATACAGTTAATGCGGACATGTCCAGGCTTGTTACATAAAGAACAAGTACGCGGTTGGTCGTCATAGATGACAATACCTCTGTACCCACACACATTAATGTATGACGGGATATGCTGTCGTAACTCAACTTTAAGTTGGCGTACACCATTGAGTACAGGAAACTTGTGGGCGCTCGACCACCTCTCTGCAACGTTAGAAAGCACTGTCCCGAACGGTGATATTACTGCATTTATGTGTTCTTCAGTTATTTCGAAAGGAAGCTCAAATATTCGGATAGTCCGAACGCCAAACCCTGCATGGGAAACGGTAACATCTCCAACACGCCCATCAGAATATTTAAATTTTAGCATACCTCCACAAGACTCAACAACTTTGTCACATAGCTCGGCACTACTCAATTTCACAAAAACTACGCAGGTTACAATCGAAATATGGATACCAATAAGATCGTTTGCTGATAACTTCACCTCTTGTTCCAGCCAATTCTCGATTTCAAAAGACCTCGGTCGCGCGGATCGGTTGTCAAACGTCAATTTCAACGTATCTTTCCTTGTAGGTTGTGCCATCACTGACATCTACTCATAATTCCTCAACAACTTATACAAGTACAGCACGAAGCTGCAGCAAGCGCGAAGACTTACCCACGCGGAAGCGAGCAGGCGCAGCGGACAGCACACTTCCTACCGCCAGCGCGGCCGCCAGCAGACTTACCCGTTAGACTACCACACCACTGGCCGCTCGGCTACTCCACCGCGGCAAAGAAAGGTGTCTATCCATTATCATGCATTGACGACAACTTAGACTGTTAGACTTCTCAACCACGCACATGCAGACAAGGTACTGGCAAATGGAGGCTGACGAAATTGACAAGGAGAAGACTGCTTTTATTAGACCTGAAGACCTCTATGAATTCAAAGTCATGGTGTTTGGACTATGTAATCCCCCTGGCACATTCTAACGCATGACGAACAACTTGCTACGACATCTTACACTGACAACACGTCTTTATTATCTATTCGTTTTCTCAAGAACATTTCTGAAATATCTAAGCCCTCTGTCAATTGTGTTATGCCCAGACAGTAGGACTCCGCCTGAAACCAAATGAGGCATCTTCGTCGTCAAAGAGATAAAAGTCCTGCCGCACCTAGTCAACGGAGATGGTGTCCAACCTGAACCAGATAAAGTAGGGCAGTCACAGAATTTCCAACTCCTCAGTACAATCCTGATGTGAGATGTTTTCTCGGGCTGTGCTCTTATTACCTTCGTTTCGTCAAAGGATTTTGTAACAAGGCACGTCCATTGCAAAACCTTTTGCTGGGAGATCGAAGTTTTACTGGGATGAGATGAAACAAACAGCTGTTTGGGCACTTAAGGTGACTATCGTCCGCACCAGCTCAAGTATATTGAGAATGCGAAAACCGAAGTTCACATAGACGTTATATAATTGGTGCAGTGCTTGTACAAATTCAGGATGGTGCTAAGAATGCATCTTGAATTCTCTCAAACTCTGAGATACTCTACAACCGAGAAGGAGTGCCTCGCCGTTATCTAGGCTATCAGCAAGTCCCGGCCGTATTTATTCGGTAAACAATTCACCGTAACGACATAATTGTCCAATATCCGTTCATCTGGGATTCGGAAGACCCTAGTCAGACGTAGGTATTACCAGAAAGGTCTCTACCAATCTGTCAATCACCAGAACTGTGCACGCGCCTTCGGCATTTCGCGGCGCATGTAGGGGCCTCCGCTTGCGGCTTGTACTCAGTCTCGGCGAGTCGATGTACACTCTTTGACAAAAAACCTGGCCGCCGGCCGCCCGCCGCTGAGCCTAAGTCCGAGCCGATCGTGACATGGGACAATAAAAGTGGCCGCGCTGATTCGCTCTAAGTCCAGCTATCTGCACAATCTGGCAACACTGTAGACTGCGGGAGTTCATACAGTACTTCTCGCGTGCAGTTAGAAGACAACAAGGTGAGCTACATCCGAGGTCTTGCGGTAAAGTGTGCGACTTGTATCTTCAGTATTAGCGATCGAAACCGACTGTTGACGAAAATTTTAAATTCATGTCATTCGTGCGTGCTGATGCCACATGTGTAAGGGGAGCATATGTGTAACGTATTTCATTTTTTGGTACACTGGTAATAACATTCCGGCCCAATAACATTGCCACCTCTGGCCGCAGCACTTGGCAGAGCTCTCCGCGGCCCACTCGCCGGCAGCAGCGGTGGCGGCGCTACACAGCGCTGCCTCGCCCTCTGCCCACAGCGCCTGCTGCCGCTAATCGCCCTGGATACGTAAAATTCTGTAGTGTTGCTAAGTGGTGATCCACAAAAGAAGGTTGCGATTCGTATTTCACACAGGATATAACGAAGCAGACCACCTATTTTGAATGATGAGCATATAATACATTAGAGAGGCAAAAAATTGTCATTGTCCAATCCAATGGCACTCTACGATGGTTAACACTTATTTGTGGTTTAAATCTCGATCCTTTTCCTTTCAGAAAAGCCTTTCATGTAATTTGTTATTGTCAGCAGTTCATATGTTTTCATCAAGACACAATATCTAACTCACTAAAATGTTTTAGTGTCGTTGTTTCATTCCTTACGGTAAATGTATGAGCTAAATTATGTGAATACGTTTCAGTGCACGTTCTAAAGCAACACAGGCACACTGCAATGTTCGTGTCTGCATGTCTCATTTCTACTGGAGATATTTCGCATCAATGGAGGTGAATTCGAATTTCTTCGAAGGCGTTTGTATGGTGTAGCAAAGAAGACATCTAATACCATTTCCATAATTTGAAGTCGACCTTCCTGAAAGACTTGTTGTATAAAGCTTTTCTTATGATTCCGTTAAAGAGTTTCTTCTGGCAATCTGCAGTGAATAAAGTAAAATGGAACAAAATAAAATTAAATTAAATTCCGTCCCCAAACGCAGTTTCTCCAACCAGGATTAGAACAGCCGCCTCACACCAGGCTTGCATGGTAAGTCACAAGCAGAACCACACAGCCAACCACACACTGTCGCGTATAGCCCTCAGTCTCTCACATATTCAATGCTGAGCCTCTAACGCATGGCGAAAGATAACCTGAAAGTTACCTACACAAATAACTACATTCCTTGAGTGCAAAAGTTAAATTTATGTCTCTCATTTCACGTGCACATTACACATCATGAGTCATGAAAGTAGAAGAGGAACGTCATGTGAACTTAGTGAGACAATTCAGTACCATTTGCGGAAGTAACTGCACTGTCACAGTGTTGCCAAATATCAGCAACGATGTTGCCAGTTCTTAGCTGTACTAGGAAGACCTGTGTAGCGATAAGCGACGCGAAATCGCGTACGTCACATGCGGGCTTCTAGAGGGGAGTCGTGCATTTTGGTTAATATGCGGCGCTCTCTCTTGATAGATTCCGTCGACACATTTAGGATGCAAATATTTAATTCGTCCAATGAGGCCGAAACTAGCGTTTGAATTTTTGAAGCTTTACTGCATTATGATATATTTTCAGCAAATGACTAGAGAAGTTAAAAATGCGGATATTGTGCTTGCAACATACGGCAGGTCAAAGACTGAGATATGTAAACTTCCATCACGATTTCAGTTTCACCCCCCCCTCCCAAAAAGACTAAAACAATTACTTTTTTAGACATCTACAAAAGCTATTTTTTATGAGTTACTGGAAATGAACGTTGCATCATCCGTCACTAAACTGTAAGGTATCAAACACTTCACATCTTGAAAGCGACCGCCCACAATATTCTCAATCCTACTAGCATCTGGCCTCAACTGGCTTTTAGCCATGCATTGAGAATAAATGCTGATGAATTGATAACTTACCCTCGTCAACTTTCAGTGAGAGCTTTTTGTAACAAAACGAAAAAGTAATGCGTATCATCATTTTTTCCAATGATACTAGGCACTGTTGTCCGAAGATGGACTGTATCTACGTTGAGTCTTGTCAAACGCGTCTCACATTCAAGGAATATTACCTAAACGAATTTAGTCCTCATGAAGCTGTAACAAAACAGAGAATCTGGGTGGCTGTGCATATTCGTAAGTTTTCTTACTTTGCCGTAATACTTGATGCAAAGATGAGCAAAATACAAATCCATCATCTATCGGTTTCCTCGATTTATTGGGCAATCTTCTTTGGTTTTTACTGCTTCACTTCGTCGGCGATCTACTGGTTTTATTGAAAATACAGTAATCAAAATTACGCGACTATTTGTCCCACATTTTAATGTCCTTGGTTTTTATTCTGAAGACAGTGATGATTTCTGTTGGACTGGTTCCATCTATCGGAGCCTAATTAATGACATTTTATTCCCATGACAGATGAAAGCAATTAGAACCTTGTGTCTGTATAATGAATTTTCATATGAAAAAAATTAACACCTGAAGATGAGTCTTTAAAAACGTGAAAACGGTCGTGGGCCTGTAGAGCAACTTTCTTAATAAAAAAAATATAAAAAAAACAGCTTACGCGGCTTCAGAATTTATTATTTACTTTATGGGATGATTGAAGTGATTTCCAAATAAGTTGTTTTATCTATATTTAAAATTTTACCATCATTTTAGAACAATTGATAAATTCATTTAAGAAAATGTTCTTTCGTTTTGTTGGTGATGTCACTTGATATTCTTGAAGTAGGTGGCTACAGCATCTGCTATGAGGTTTCCAGGAGACAGTTGGCAGGATGATTTTGTTTGACAGTAAGCGGATAAATTTAAGACGTAACGAAACGAAATGATGAGATCCAGCTTTTGCAACAAAACGCACCCGATTTCTAAATTGGCTAGATTTTCAGAAAGTGACTATTATACAGCTAGACATTACTGCTATAAACCCTACCTCATTGATTTACCCACAGCTGAGGCAGATTGCTCGCAACGTGAAAGAGAGTAGGAGTAGTTAATGTATGACAATGAGCATATTATGATGTTAATTTTTCAAAATATTTAATGTAGGTGACAATAAAAAGTCAACTGACTGCAGAATTACATATCAAACTCACATCTACATGATGCCGAAGTAGCGAAACAATAGGCCCTACTACGACGTTGGAAAATCTTGATTACATTGATGGCCTGATGAACGAGTTTTTGTAGTTGGCGTCCTGTATGTTAGGATCCAGATCCGTAATTCCACTCAGGCTCGAGATACTGTGGTCTCCAAATTGCACATTTGTCCCATATTTAAAAAAAAAGTATACCTCATTGAGCGTATTACCAGTTTTGTTTCTCGGTTTATGGTTGATTCATATGCAGGACATATAGTTATGTTTACTGTAATCCATTAACTAACAATAAGACTCACAATTTGTCGCGGAAAAGTCTTCCTAAAAACTCAAATTTTGTCCATTTTTCTTCGAGTTTGCTTCCTGACAAAATAAAATGTCCGCAGGTCAATATGGAAATTACAAGCGACCTGTTATTCACAGAACATCTTGCTACGTTAAATAACGTTCCATTTGAATTTTTTGACCACATGCTCAATGGATTCCGGACCTGTCTTTGTTGCCTGCCTCGTTGATTTCATAAAATGTTACGTAGTCTCATGGCCGGATGCGATGCAGACATAGTTTTAATTGCAGTGTGTTCATTACAGCGCGGTGATAGGTTTCAAAGTACAAGCTTAATGGCGACTTTTAGGTGCCAGGTATCTCACGTCGATAGATTATCATTCGATCGGTGTCGTCGCAGATAGCGGACGACATTAATTTACTAACCATTGCAATGTTCAATGCAATTCGTGAATTTAATTTATTTCTTATTTTACAGTCAAAACGCGTAAGTTCGGGGAGGTCTACCGAACATCTGTTAGACTCTGTTTGATGGCTTCGTCTATTCAGGGCGACAACTATCCTTTCCCTCCAGCAGGCGCGCTCCGCCTTCTCCGTTTACAGACGCGTGCGCCTTCGCTCGCTCGTTGAGCCGCATTTACCAAAACGACCGTGGCTGCTCCCACCGCGTCATACCTCTTATCGATTACAGAAAGTTAATGAAATAAATTACCCTTCAGGTTGGTGGCCACTAAACGCTACTGTTAGCATTACTCATGATGCAAGAACACTTTATGTTCCAGTGTTACTATGATGTCTGACATAGCTCTTAAAATTTCGAAATTTTTTGGAACTATCCTTAACGCGGTAGCAATTATCGAGTGGACAAAAGGTACTTTATACGTCTTAGTCTATTTTAAAACCACGTTTATATGCATTTTCCATTTGAATGATTATTTTACGCTTTTCAAATTTTGTATGTGTGAAATTTTTCATTCAATTTCAAACATTTTTATGAGAATACAACAGAGGCCTTCGATACATTTGTTTTATTTCTATTTCACCTAACCCCTCTTATGTATTAGTCACGAAAAGATCGCGAAGGTAAAAGATAGGGCAATATGAACTCACACTAAGTCTTACCAGAAATAGTTTCAACGGCGAACCATTCACGACTGGAAGAGAAACAGGCGGAAACAGCAGTTGTATAAAAAATGCCCTCCACCACACACCAATTAAGAAATGGCGTTAATGAAGCAGTGTCATCCAGTTCTAAGTTAATTTGAAAGTTCAAGGTCTCTTGTTCAGAGGGAAGTTGGTTTGAAACGAACTGCAAAATTTGTACCAACACACGGAAACATGAACAAAGTAAGCTCTATTGCACACGAGACACGAAAGAAAGAAGGAAGGTTACGATTTAACGTCCCCTCGACAAGGGGGTCATTAGAGCGAAGCAGAAGTTGGGATTGTCACGATAAGGATGTGGAAGGAAATCGGCCGTGCCCTGCCGCTGGGACCATTCCTGCATTTGCCTAGACTGATTTAGGAAAATAATGGAAAACTAAAATCCAAATGGCTAAAGGCCAGTTCGATGCGCATTGCAGTCCAATATGAGTCGAGTGTGTTACCACTGCACTAACTCGCTCCGTAGCAAAAACGAATGCGAGTAAATATTGCATTATCACGCGGATCTGAGTTACGTTAATTAAGTTTCTGGCCTATCGTTAGTATAAAATCAATTGTAAAATTTGTAACAAAAACACAATAGACAATAAAGCAGCCTAATAAACACGTGTTACAACGCTTAAAATTGATCGATGAATTGTGCCATGGTTTAAAACAATATTAGGGAAAGCAACTGCACTGTTGCTTGTTAAAAGATAGTAAATAAAAGTATTGACATATCTCTTATTCATTGATTTTGAACAGATGCCGTAGAATGCGCAAGGCTGTAATTTTACCGCTATTATAAAAATGAAGTTCAACCACTTCACGAGTGGAAAAATATGTGTTTAACAATATTAAGGAGATGAACAGCAAGAGCTAACTTACGGTTATGAACAATATTCGTACAAGTAAATATACCAACAGTGGAAGTACGACCGCCTACTGCGAAATGAATTATGTGGAGCATATGTTTTCTTTCGACGTGAAATCTGGGACCGGCAGAGACAAAGTATTATCCATCTAGAGACAACGGAAAATGTAATGCAGTCGGAACCGTCCGCTTCTCTGCCTTTCGTGGTGATATTTCAGATGAAAGCGTTCTGCCCATGGACGATAGACCTGAAATAACCAAACGGTTTGGTTTATAGGACAATTTCACTTTTGTCGGTTGCAATTACTTTACAAACAATAGATCGAATGAATGGAGTAATTTGAAGGGAAACTAATTATTACAATTACTTTGAATCACCTGCAAAGATAAAAATATTTAAGACAAAAAGTACTTCCGAAGCAACATTAAACACTAACATTATAATTCACCAAAACATGGGCATCACTATACGAAGAAAACAGTTTCTTATTGGGAAAGGGTATGCGGATGTAATAGAAGACATTATATTCTGCAGCAAAAGCCGTCTGGTCAATTTTATGATTATCGGTTAAAACTTGCGTAATAGCTGCTCTAGGACGGTTCCCGCCAGATATTTTGGCGATATTCCTGAACTGTGAGCCGCGTATGACAAGATTGAACGTATATACGTCCAATTTGGGACAAAAATGCGTAGGAACTTTGGAGAAAGTAGTCATTTCACACTTTATCCGTTTCGTTAAAAGAAACTCTCCCCGGAAGTTGATGAAGGTAAGTCATCTATTCATCAGCATTTTCAATGATGTTGTCTGCTTTCGGACTGAAGCCTTACTTAGAATGGGCTTTGGCAGCGCAGCATGGATAAAAGCCAGTTGAAGCAAGCTGTTTGTAGGAATGAGGATATTGTGAAATGGCCAAGAAATTCTTCCTATAGCTTAGCAGTATTGGTTACGATGCTAGGCAACTCTGATCGTTCCCTTAGTTCCAGAATTCGAGGTATTTTCCAATATTCATGAGGATATGAGGTTAGTCATTGCATTTAAATGACTCTGTTATCCTGAATTATATTTTCGACCGCAGAAAGGTCTACTCCTGCTTAAATTGCAAACAGTTTTGTGTTTTATGTCGGGACTGTGTGTGTTAACTGCAAACAAATGTCAGATAACTGAACTAGTAATCTCATTTTCATCGGTGGTGCCATTCTCGTTTTCTGATCTACAGCAAGCATAGTTGATTAGTGATGTATCGTTGTACTAGTGATGTGTGTGGCTTCAGGTATATTTTTCTCCTCTGAAAAATTTCCTTAATGGCAACGAAATACCAAAACTCATTGCAGTCTGTCAACCAAGAGATAGGCATTTTCAATTGTTATTGTAATCTTTATCATTCTGCTGTAACGCTATAAACATCATTCATTACTATCATTATTACCATCATTATTATCATTAATTCAGTTCCAAAAGCGTTCTTTCCCATGTGGCTAATAGACCAGAAAGAATGTGTGGTTTGACGAAAAATAGGACCATAGGAAAAAGTAGGTAAACGTTTGTAACAATTTCTGTTGATTTAACATCGTGACCACAGATACTAAGAAACAACACATGCAAGTCATAGGTTGCAACGCTCGAAAAATCCATCAGACACATGGGTTCTCATCATCATTTGTTGGCCCAACAACACTATAACACTACGAAATAAAAAGGTGCTTAGTAGTCTATAGGTTATATGTATATGTTTGCAGAGGAAAAACCTCAGAATTGCACATTTCCCACATATACAGTTTAGTTTCTGTGTTCATGGCCGTAATTTTATATATCCAGGCTTCTGAATACTCAAGTGAAATAATTACTGTGTTGCACAAATAATCAGTTAACTATGTTTCTTCTGGCTTTCAAGCAAACCAACACATTTATATATTCACGTAGAAGACATGAAATATTACTTGTACAGCCGTAAGGCTGCATTTTGAAACGCAGTCGCTTTCAAGTTGCAAAGTTTTCGAGACGGATGGGGCATCATTGATTTACAGTAACTTTTCATAAAAAAATAGCTTTTGTCGAAATGTAACAAAGCAATTCTTTTAGTCTCTTTTTTGGGGAGAGGGGGGGGGGATGAAACTGTAAACGTCATGCATGTTTACGTATCTCAGTCTTTGACCTGCCGTATGTTGCAAGCACAATATCCGTATTTTTAACTTCTCTAGTCATTTGCTGAAAATATATCATAATGCAGTAAAGCTTCAAAAATTTAAACGCTAGATTCGGCCTCATTGGACGAATTAAATATTTACATCCTAAATGTGACGACGGAATCTATCAAGAGAGAGCGCCGCATATTAACCAAAATGCACGACTCCCCTCTAGAAGCCCGCATGTGACGTACGCGATTTCGCGTCGCTTATCGCTACACAGGTCTTCCTAGTACAGCTAAGAACTGGCAACATCGTTGCTGATATTTGGCAACACTGTGACAGTGCAGTTACTTCCGCAAATGGTACTGAATTACCTCACTAAGTTCACTTGACATTCCTCTTCTACTTTCATGACTCATGATGTGTAATGTGCACGTGAAATGAGAGACAGAAATTTAACTTTTGCACTCAAGGAATGTAGTTATTTGTGTAGGTGACTTTCAGGTTATCTTTCGCGATGCGTTAGAGGCTCAGCATTGAATATGTGAGAGACTGAGGGCAATATGCGGCAGTGTGTGGTTGGCTGTGTGGTTCTGCTTGTGTTTTACCATGCAAGCCTGGTGTGAGGCGGCTGTTCTAATCCTGGTTGGAGAAACTGCGTTTGGGGACGGAATTTAATTTAATTTTATTTTGTTCCATTTTACTTTATTCACTGCAGATTGCCAGAAGAAACTCTTTAACGGAATCATAAGAAAAGCTTTATACAACAAGTCTTTCAGGAAGGTCGACTTCAAATTATGGAAATGGTATTAGATGTCTTCTTTGCTACACCATACAAACGCCTTCGAAGAAATTCGAATTCACCTCCATTGATGCGAAATATCTCCAGTAGAAATGAGACATGCAGACACGAACCTTGCAGTGTGCCTGTGTTGCTTTAGAACGTGCACTGAAACGTATTCACATAATTTAGCTCATACATTTACCGTAAGGAATGAAACAACGACACTAAAACATTTTAGTGAGTTAGATATTGTGTCTTGATGAAAACATATGAACTGCTGACAATAACAAATTACATGAAAGGCTTTTCTGAAAGGAAAAGGATCGAGATTTAAACCACAAATAAGTGTTAACCATCGTAGAGTGCCATTGGATTGGACAATGACAATTTTTTGCCTCTCTAATATATTATATGCTCATCATTCAAAATAGGTGGTCTGCTTCGTTATATCCTGTGTGAAATACGAATCGCAACCTTTTTTTATGGATCACCACTCAGCAACGCTACAGCATTTTACGTATCCAGGCGATGAGCGGCAGCAGGCGCTGTGGGCAGAGGGCGAGGCAGCGCTGTGTAGCGCCGCCACCGCTGCTGCCGGCGAGGTATATGGGCCGCGGAGAGCTGTGCCAAGTGCTGCGGCCAGAGGTGGCAATGTTATTGGGCCGAAATGTTATTACCAGTGTACCAAAAAATGAAATACGTTACACATATGCTCCCCTTACACATGGGGCATCAGCACGCACGAGTGACATGAATTTAAAATTTTCGTCAACAGTCGGTTTCGATCGCTAATACTGAAGATGCAAGTCGCACACTTTACCGCAAGACCACGGATGTAGCTGACTTAGTTGTCTTCTAACTGCACACTCCCGCAGTCTACAGTGTTGCCAGATTGTGCAGATAGCTGGACTTAGAGCGAATCAGCGCGGCCACTTTTATTGTCCCATGTCGATCGGACTTAGGCTCAGCGGCGGGCGGCCGGCGGCCAGGTTTTTTGTCAAAGAGTGTACCAGCACTGTCACCTGAGGCTGGCGGCCAGGTGGACCGCCGAAATATTGTGTTCAGATTACGTATTTATCCGGCAGGAAACTCGAGAAGAATATTATCAATTGTTACGCTTTAGACGTGTGCCTCGGTTGCACTGTTGTAGGGCGCCAGACTACAAATCCAAAGGTCGCGGGTTCGATCTCATCCAGGTCCTAGGATTTCCACTTCTTTCACCTCTGGCAGTATTGCTCATAGTTCGGAACCCACGTTAAACTGTAGGTCCTCCTATAACTGGCTGGGTAAGTCAGTTCGAAGGTCGGACGAAGGCAAGTGCATATCACTCCCAACAGGGCCATGCCTAGTAAAGCACTTTGGTGTACAAACCAATCTTCGGATTGTTGACTGCTTTTACGCTTTAGTTACAGCAAGATTATTTACTTACTCTGTGTTCGTAAGGATACTATTACGAAATATTTATTAAGTTGTAAATAACAAGAGGCTTTGTAAAATTTAGACTTTTCTTTTCCTGTTTTCTTTCCTGCTAAACTGAGCTTGTGGTTGGTGTATTTAGTGGGACGAGACATTATTCCTGTTACTGTCTTGCATCAGCTCAGTTTTGCAAGTAACTACACGTTTATGTGTTATTAATAATTTTTTGTGTTAATAACCTCTAGTAACTGATTGTTAAAATTTTCGTTTATGAGTTTTGTGTTTCATGTGCGGTGACAGTGGCTCAACCTACGAGGGCAACACCTTCGCGACCGAGTACAAAAAGGAAACAGCTGGCCACTTGATGTCGCGAGTCGACGACTATGGGTCGGAGGAAGATCGGTGCTCTGCAGTATTTTGGTACTTGACTGGAATATTAAACCTTCATCTCGTACAAGAATCTCATTTCAGATAACAGTGTTTCTGAGCCTGAAGATTTCTGCTGTTTTATTTTGTGAGTGGACGACGAGGAGATGAAGTCCGACATGGTGAAGAATAATTGCCAACCAGCATCAACTGAAATCAATTCAATATAATCCCGTATTTCCCCCACACCTCCGGCACAAACGTTTGTTTAGACTGCGGAATAGGTCTGTAGATGTAGTGTTTGTACACGGTGAAGGACATCATCCTTCACTACGGTCGGGGGTTCGAATCCCCCCCTCGGGCATGGATATTTGTGCCGTCCTAGTTCGTAAGTAGTTGATAAGTAGTTTGTAAGTTTAGAGACTGATGACCCCGTAGTTAAGTCCCATAGACTATACAAACATTTTTTTTGACATCATCCTTTATTTGTTGCTACTGAAATTATCAAACGTTTCTTCCTGAAAGTACCTTTGCGGTTAGGTATATGGGAATGGGAACCATTGCGAGTTCTTAATGTGTGTGTTTTAGTGTATACTTTGCACGATAATCGAAACAGAGATTGTAACAACCACAAACACTTAAAATTCCGGTGAAGATTGAAAGTGAAAAGTTTCACGAGAACAAAGTTAAAAGAGCATAAATTTGCCAGTTTAAAATAAATTTTCTAGGATGACTCCTGATAAATTCTGGGACTCAGCTGTAGATGTAACTTCAGGAATTACGATATATTCCGTAATTTGTACGATTTTAAACAAGGAATAATAGACATTTTAGAAAAATAAAATTCCTCTTCATTTAATCTAATGACACACGACGAAGAAACAATAATGTTCTTTTTGTACTTTTAAGTAGTATGATGAAAGATATCGGCGTGTGTGATAATAAATGAGATGTATTAAAATTGTGATCGTTTCTTTACCAAATGAAATTGCTGTTACATCTCCACTTGAGAGACTGTTATCATGCTGTATTCACATTACACAAAATCGCTAGAAAAATCAATTGTAACACCTACTTTGATTTTGGCAGGGTCATGTGATATTCACTATTGGCATGCAGAACATTGTTAACGATGGAACTTACTGAGACAATACGGCGTATCTCATCGTCTAATTTAAAAATTAATTATAAGCGAAGTTTACAATAAACACCCTCCCCTTCTGCGTCGTCTCATCGTAGAAGAAAACATTACATAAACCTTAAGTGTTAAACGAGGATGCGAGATTCAGTTGCTGTCGATGTACAATGTAGGCACTCACATGGCACGCTAAGATATTGGAGGTTGCGTAACCACTGATTAAATTAATAAGTAGTCACTGTTACTGGCAATTGCTTTTTCGAACCACATGCTTTGCTACTGAAGTTAGCTAATTAAGTTTAGTAACTACGTTTTAAGCTCAGACTGTAAAAAAAAAAAAAAACTGCAGTCATTTCTTGTAACACACCGAACTAGTGAACTTACAGCCTCTCTTCAAACCAGAATAATTCATTGCCAAAGAGAATGCATCACATATACTCATTATCGTGATGGAGAAATTCGTACTTCCCGTTCCTCGAGTGATGTGCACGTTTCGCGCTATTTAATACAGCAGTAGATCACAACAACCTATGGTCCTACTGACATAATTCTATGTCTAAATTAAGTGATCGAATACGGAAGCGTCCACGGATAGTCAAAGTTTTTAAAGCGACGGTTGCTGATTAATTGAAAATCTTTGTTCAAGTCTGGAACAATTTTTCAAGTCTCACAGTCGAATAGCTCATTTGTGCCTACTACAACAAACATAGTATTGGCAACAGTGAATAAATTTCTCGACATTGAATAGAACTTTGGATGTTCAGCAAAGGTCTATTCCTTCAGTCATGCAGGTATGTTAGAAAGAACCCAGGAGTAGATATTATAAAAATTAAATGGAGCCCCCTTTTATTTCAGAAATATAATGATTGTATTTGTCAAATCAAATGTATGTAAATCTATTGCACCAAACTGTTATGGTCATCAGTGCCTAGACTTATAACCTACTTACACTGCCTAATACTAAGGACAACACACACTGTCCAGTGTCTCCTGGTCTCTTCCACGTATACAGCCTTCTTTTGTGATGTTTAAACAAAGTGTTGGTGATTTTCAAATGGTGTCTGCACAAAATTTTACTAAGCGATCTCCTCTTTCCTTCCTTTTTCCCAGTCCATAGTAACATACTACATTTCCTTATCTTCCTTAACCTACTACTGAGTTCCAGTCCCACATCACAATCACGTTTTCATCTGCCTTAATTTTCTAAATAATTTCTTTTATCTACTCATATATTCCTTGGACGTTGTCATCATCGGCAGAGCTAGTGGGCATATGAACTTTTACTACTGAGGTTGGTGTTGGTTTTGTGTCTATCTTTGCTATGATAATGCGATCACTATGCTGTTCATAGTAACTTACCCCCATTACTATTTTCTTATTCATTACCAGCCTAACTCCTGCGTTACCACCAACTGGTTTCATGTTTATAAACCTGTTCTCACCTGACCCAAAATCCTGTTCATCCTGCCACCGAACTTCACTAATCCCTACCATATCTAACTTTAACCTATCCATTTCTCTTTAAAAATTTTCTAACTTAAGGGTCAGAACATTCCACGCTCCGATCCATAGAATGCGTTTTATTTTTCGTGATGACAAAGATCCGAATGGGCGACTATTTTACTTACAGAAAATTTTACCCAAGAAGACGCCATTATATTTTCATACAGTAGAGTTACATGTCCTCGGGAAAAGTAACAGTTGTACTTTCCCCTTGCTTTCAGTCGTTCGCTGTAACTGCATGGCAAAGCGATGTTTACTGATGTTACAACGCTAGCTCAGACAATGATCCAGACTGTTGGCCCTGGAACTACTGGAAATGCTGCTACCCCTCTTAAGGAACCACACGTTTGTTTGCTCTCTCCCCAGATACCCCTTCGCTGTGGTTGCACCTATGGTACGGCTATCTGTATCGTTAAGGCACGCAAGCCACCCCATCTCGACAATGTCTGTGGTTCATGGGGGTGGAGAATTCACTCAAAACGTACTAACCTGCCATTTTTGCAGCAATAACCAATCTAACGCTTGCTTTGCCGGCCGCGGTGGCCAAGCGGTCTGCGGCGCACCTGCCACGGTCTGCACGGCCACTACGGTCGGGGGTTCGAATCCCCACCCCCCTCTGGCATGGATATTTGTGCCGTCCTTAGTAATAGCTAGTTCATAAGTAGTTTGTAAGTTTAGGGACTGATGACCCCGAAGTTAAGTCCCATAAGCTCTACAAACATTTCAACATTTCTAACGCCTGCGACAGTCACCTATTGGCTCTGGAGGCGCTTATGACCTCATCACCGTCTTCTGTTAGATGTCCGTGTGTTTGAATATGTCTATACCAGTTTCGTTAGATCTTCAATGTAAACCACGCTATGAACGTCACCCTCTTCAATCCTTCTCCGCAGAGAAACTTGAAACAGGGTCTGTAGTCGCCATCCACGCTATATTGCGAAACTTCTCAAAATAGCTCAGACTTCGCTTGTGCACTAATTACAAGAAAGCAGGTGGGTTCTAAGAGAGCTGAGTACTTGTCACACTGAAACAGCACTCACCTGCAATCATAGTGGCAGAATATAAGGGAAATAAATCTGCAGGACGTATCAGTATGTAGTCAGGATTCGGCCTCTCATTAATCGCTGATAATAAATAACGCAGCGCGTATTGGCCGCGTGGTCTACGGCATTATACTAGGACCAGCTACCGTTCCCGTCGGACGTCTGACCTACCCTGTGGCATGGATGTGGGTGTGTGTTGCCCTTAGTATATATCAGTTTAAGGAGTTTGTAGGTCTTTGTACTGATGACCATAGCAGTTTAGTCAAATAGTTTTACCAACATTTGAACATTTAATAAATTACCAGGACTCGAAATAACTTTTCTGCAAGACAGACGTGCAACGGAGATTGCAAAGAAATGAATTTGTGGGAAGTAGTAAGAAACAAAAGGACTTTAAGGCGTGGTGAAATGTGCCCAGTCAACTTTTTAATTCTCTGGCGTCGCTTGCTCGTTCTGTTAAGGTCGATTTTGGTCGTCGCTGCTGTTAAGATCTTTGGCGTTTCGAGGTTCTGCCCGGGTGCGTGTGTTGGAGTGCGTCGGAGCAGGGAACGGTGCGCGAAGTCAGCGTACATCTACATGGGATACTCTGCAAATCACATTTAAGTGCATGGCAGAGGGTTCATCGGACCGCCTTTATACTATCTATCTCCCATACCATTATTGAATAGCGCGCGGGAAGAAAGAACATCTGAATCTCTCCGTTCGACCTCTGATTTCTCGTATTTTATTCTCATGACCATTTCTAAAAAAATGTTCAAATGTTTGTAGAACTTATGGGACTTGACTACGGGGTCATCAGTCCCCAAATTACAAACTACTTACGAAGTAGCTAATACTAAGGACGGCACAAATATCCATGCCTGAGTGGGGATTCGAACCCCCGACCGTAGTAGCCGTGCAGAACGTGATGGCGCGCCGTAGACCATCCGGCCACCGCGGCCGGCTGATCATTTCTACATATGTAAGTGGAAGTCAACAATATATTTTCGCATTCGGAGGAGAATGTTGGCGATTAGAATTTCGTAAGTAGCCCACGCCGCAGGGATAAGCACCGTTGATGTAATGATTCCCATCCCAAATCCTGTATCATTTCCGTAACGCTGTCACTTCTGTATCATGACAATACAAGCGCTGCGGGGACGGTGCGGTGTTCCTGGTTGGAGACGCTTCGGGTCTAGCAGCAATGGGTGTTGCACGCAACCTGGTTAGCCGGCACGTGGAAGGCCTGAAGTTTCATATCGTATGCAACCCTTTGATGACGGATTGGAACACGTCTTCGATCCTGGAAGCCTATCTCGGACACACACACAGATGTGGATTTAAATTACTGTACATAGTGGATCAATTACTGTGACCTGGATTTTTGTGTTATACCGGTATTAATTTGGATACACTGTGTTAATAATATCTTCCCGAAGTTCAGTACGTTGACAGTAAAGGTAAAGCAGTCAACATTTCGAAGATTGGTTTGAACACCACAGTGCTTTTCTAAGTAAGATCCTGTTTGGAGATGGTATGCCTTTGCCTTCTTCTACCCGAACTGACTTACCCAACAAGTTACATGGGGATATACAGCTTAACGTCGGTTCCGAACCACGGTGCTACTCGATATTTATCATGTGAGCAACATTGCCAGAGGTGAAAGAAGTGGAAAGTGACATAAAAATCTTAGGACCTGGCGGGAACCCAACTCACGACCTTTGGATTCAAAATCTGTCACTTTACGACTGTGCTACCAAGACAGAATCAACTCTATATTTAACTGCAACTAAAGAGTCAGTAATCTTTATTGTTACTATTTTCCTAAACCAGTGCTTCGTCGCCTGATCAGTGAGCCGGGTGTTTCTAAAAGACTACTGTGAAAGGTACCGGACCATGAAGGTTACGCACTGTTACTAGCTCACGGCTACTCGACGCCAGCAGTAGTAAGTTCATTTTCTAAGGCAGTTTACCTGACCAAATTTGTGTTCTTATTTATAATAAGTTCGCTGTTAAAGTGGATCAACTAGTGGAATTTTACCGGTATCAGGTCTTATGTCTTTAATATAGTCTGCTGGTCAGTTGAGATTAACTAGCATCCTGCTCGATCTTAGTGTCTCTAGTTTGAGCAGAATCGGTTTCATGCGTATTGTGGCCTATTACGGCGATAATATGCGCAATTTTCTTGTTGTTTTACAGGATTTCTAGGCAGTGTGCGTCCCGTTTCTGTTTCTTGGGCTCGAGGCAGTGACGTGTATACCGCGTACGGTGTCGGCATCCCGTCGTCGTGCAAGGTCTATGTGACCGGACTTCTACCGGCGGCTGTTGCTATTTTGACAGTTAAGTAACCGTACCTCGTCGTCTACTTGTCCTAAACTTCAATAACCATCTAAATTTTTCTAGTAGTTACCTCTTGCCGGTTTCATGTATGCTTTTCTTCTAGTAGTTCCGTATTTTCCACCTCTATCAAGTTACCCTCTTTTTAAAGAAGCTGCTGCTGCGGTTATTACTGTACCTAGTTTACGTACACCTACCTTTGTCCCCCTATATTTCATCGGGTAATTGCTTTGTTTAGGAAAACTTGCGTGTTTCCATTGAGTTTTTCAAAAGAATCTTGTTTGCATTTGTACATTACCCTTACTTGTCTTTAAATTGATTATTCTAGTTTGTTACTATCGTAGTTAAGTCACGGCTACTGTCAAATATCCTTTGTAACTTTTATCTCAAACCGCCAGTTGTATCTACCCTTGCCTGTCTGCAACAACTGTGCCCTTTTCTCTGTGTAATTGCTGTTTAGGGCGACATCTAGGGCTCCTAACTAATCCTTGTCACCTGACGTATATCAGCAGCTGAGCCTGGAGTTATATATTTACTATATACTGTCTTCCTGCCAAATCTGTTTTTACCTTAAGTTAAATTTGCCGTGAGTTGTTGTAAAACCCGTCCTGACTTAACGACAAAGGGAAGGTCTGTTAGGTCTGAACTTGATATCCTCCTGGCAATCTGAGTGCTGTTACTCATTTGTATTATAGACATCGTTACTGCCCGAATCAAGTTTCTTAAGGTTTGTTCAAAATTTTATTGCTATCTTATCTACGCGTTTAATAATAATAACCATCATTAAGGATTGGTTATTCCTTTCAGCGTTCAGTTTGGAGCATAGTACCTCTTGTTTGATGTTAACCCTTTTACTTCCAAATCATTCACCGAATCTAAGTACTTTCTTTTTGGTCTACCTCGATTCCTCTTACTTTCCGCTGACTAGCCCATGAGTTTCTTAGGTAACCTTGCTTCTCCCATGCATGTAACATGACCCCATCATCTCAGCCTGTTCGCTCTGTTTCATCTATGATGTACATTCCCAGTTTTCTTTGATTTTCTCATTATGGACACGCTCCTGCCATTGTTCCCATCTATTAGTACCTGCAATCATTCTTGCTACTTGAATATCTGTAGCCTCTACCTTATGAATAAGGTAGCCTGTATCTGCCGAGCTTTCACTCCTATACAACAAAGTTGGTCGAAAGATAGAGCGGTGCACTGCTAACTTAGTCTTGGTACTTACTTCCTTCTTACAGAAGAGAGTAGATCCTAGCTTAGCACTCACTGCATTGTCCTATCTTCCACGATTTTCCTTATCCTATTCCCAGTTTCAGAACTGATCAGCCGGCCGCGGTGGCCGAGGGGACTAAGGCGCTCCAGTCACGGTCTGCACGGCCACTACGGTCGGGGGTTCGAATCCCCCCTCGGGCATGGATATTTGTGCCGTCCTAGTTCGTAAGTAGTTCATAAGTAGTTTGTAAGTTTAGGGACTGATGACCCCGTAGTTAAGTCCCATAGACTATACAAACACTTGAACATTTTGAGAACTGATCAAACACAAAGGCATCATCATTTAAGAGGGACGTGCTGAGATGCGAAGTCCATACATTAAACTCCTTCCTGATGATTCGTCTTCATTTCTGAAGACATCTTTAGTGTTGACATTTTCCGCAGTCGACGACGGAACGACCAGAGGAATTTTAACATCAGCCTGCAAAATTTAAATGAGGAAATCAGAAATTGTTTGATTACGCTGCTGCTGAACAGTCATCACACACACAGCAATATTCCTTGAGGATTTCAACTCTGAAATATCAACTATATTTAGAGATTACCTGGGAAGGTCTTGTTGAAGATTATTTTCCGAAAGAGAGTATTTAAGTATAATCTTTTGAGTGATTCACGACTTTTGTTCGTCACTTCGGACCTAGTTGAAGCTTGACGAAAATGGCCGAAAGAATCTACAGTTAAGCCAGGCGTGCCCTACCAGAGAAGTTACCATTTATCTCTATTGTAAATTTTTGCAACAAAGTCATGGTACGTCGTACAATCGCGTTAAACAGAATTGTTATGGTACTTTAAAAGGGCGTGTAGTGAGTTACACTGTTTGGTCTCTCAGCTATTATTCTTAACTACACAGTCAAAATTAGAGAAAATCAGACATAACAGCTCTTGTCGTTTCTGATTCTCTTGAATGGAAATGAAAGAAAGATATAAGGAATGAGACATTCCTTAAACAGCGTTCGAAGTATTAGCTCTGGAACAAAATATTAAATGTTCCTAAACCTGTTGGATCGTCGGTCCCTAGACTTACAAACTATTTAAGCTACCTTACATTAGACCTATGCAAGAGTGTCTGCTCGTATCTCCCATAGAAACAACTTCCTAGTACGTAAAAAATATAAAATACGCAGTTAGTGTTATATATAAATCTAAAATGTGTGTTCTACTAACTGAGAAATACATACTGCAGTACATACTATATGTATCAATACTTGTCTTCTATAATAATCGTCTCTGATTCTCAAAATTACTTCAACCGATTTGTCGCATTAATTGTTTACAATTATTTGCTGGACATATTTTATTTTTCTTCCCATGCAACTGTTAACCATTACGGCTCCCTCTAGTACCATGCAGGCCATTCCATCATTAACACGTCCCACCATTCTTCTTGCCAGTTTTCTCTATCTCTTTCTTCCTTCGCCAGTTCTGCGGAATAACTCCCCATTATATCTTATTCCTCAGGATTCTGGACATACTTCTTCAGCAACACATATCTAACGATTCTTGTCAGATATCGCCTCTAGTTCACTGCCTTACTAAAAATGTTCCCGAATCAAGGGCTTTGTTTGAAAACAGTACATTTCTTTTGGGCATCAATTGCCTCTTGCCAGTCTACGTTTTGTGTCCTTGCTTTGTCCGTCGTAGCATATTTTGCTCCCAAGGTGAAAAATTCCTCACCTTCATCTACATTAATTATAATTTTTTAAAGTTTTCGTTTCTGTTCTACACCGTTTTAATCCATTCCTATTAAATCCGCTTGCTTATCGTACAGACTCCACGTTACCCGTCATATCCTATACTCCTACTTTTCTCAGAATTTCGAACACCTTGCTCATTTTACATTGCCATACGCATTTGCTGCATCCACAAATTTTCTTTTACAGCCTCATTTTCATAATGTCAATAAATGCTGCCGAAAAATTGTTTCATTTCACTTGTGTACTTTGGAGAAGTTGACGTTGTTTTGTGCGGTACCAAATAATGTAGTCCAACGTTTACCTTCTGCAGCTCCCTAAGCAGGATAAATTACGAGCTTCCGTCTCTGACTGGCCATTTTGTGCGAGAATGTAGTACATAGTGCACTGCTGTGTCGTTGTATAGTCAGATGGATTACGGAGATAAATGTGGAACAATATGCATCTGTCGCCGGAACAAATAGTAATCGTGTGTCTGCAGCCATGGCAAGCAAAGGCCGTGGCTTGAAATAAGAGCAGCACTCACCCTTGTACTGCTTTCTTACTAAAAAGACAGAAGCTTTTTCAGATGTGCTTGGCTCTGTGTGGGGAGGGGACAGGAAAATTCACTTATTTTTACATAGAAGAAACGGAAGCACAAAAGCATGAAGCTGTTGACAGAATTTATGATCGGCCAATATTACATAACCAGTCAAGGAAATCAGCGAGCTTTCAATCCTATCTAGAAAATTCCGTGGGAACACAATAAATTGTTTAATTAGGACATATCGTAAGGAAGGAAGATGTCTTGGGAGGACACCGAGTAAAACATGTAACTTTAAAATTGTTCTCTGAAATACACACAACATACATAAAAACGAGAATTTTCACAAGATTTTAAATGTTTGCCCAGTAATGATCATAGAGAAAGTGACGAACAAAATATCTCGTAAGTACTCTGTAATAAATGTCAAAATTTACTGTGTTAGATATTTTCACTTCTATCCATGTGTTGCATGATTGAAAAACAGATTTTACCATTGTAACTTTTGTCTCGTACTGTTATTTGTCTTACCGAATAAAAGCTCTGCGCTTCTTTCAGACGCCGCCAGTCGTGACCGACCGACTGCCGTGTCATCCTAGGACAGTGTCCAAAAGTTTGTATAGCTTATGGGACTTAACTACGGGGTCATCAGTCCCTAAACTTACAAACTACTTATGAACTAGCTAATACTAAGGACGGCACAAATATCCATGCCCGAGGAGGGATTCGAACCCCCCCCCGTGCGGACCGTGACTGGAGCGCCTCAGTCCCCTCGGCCACCGCGGTCGGCCTAGGACAGTGTACACCGCTACTGGCAACCTTCTCAGACTACTACAGATATATGGTTTGCGCAAATAATAAGAGTGATACCAACGCGGCCATTCGTACAATACACTTAGGTTTTCACAGAAACTCGCAGTCACCATATCGCAATTGAAAATCAGCGAAAACCACGAAAATATGTGCCACAAATGTTATGTGTTTCTGGTTATTAATACTTGTCCCGAAGCTGTCAAAATAAGTATGGGAAAGAAATTATCGTAATTCAGGTTGTACATCGATTAAAAATTGTTCACTCTTGAGAAGCTAAATTATGCCATATATTTTTTTAATTAATGACAATGGCAAGTGTGTGTCTTGTTGTTAGGGTAAGTTGAAGTAGTTTCTAAGTTTAGGGACCGATGATCTCTGCAGTTACGTCACTTAACTTTAAAAATATTTGATTCAAACTATATGTGGAATTTTAATTAATAACATGCTTCGTATTTATAGGAAAAATATTTGTATTGAAATAATTGTAAAAGTTGTTCAAAATGTTCAAATGTTTATAAAGCTTATGGGACTTAACTTCTGGGTCATCAGTCCCTAAACTTGCAAACTACGTACGAACTAACTTATACTAAAGACAGCACAAACATCAATGTCCGAGGGGGGTTTCGAACCCCCGGCGGGAAACGGCCTGGCGCATCGGAACATAGCGCCTCAATGCGCTTGGTTGCACCACTGCGGCAGTAAAACTTGTTCTATGCATAATTAATAATACTTCGTTAATTACAATGTATTTGCTAAGTTCGACTCTAGCTTGAAGGAATGCAAGATTGCAAATAGTTCTACAAGAATTATAAATGCCCTTATATCTCTCTCGAAGTTCAACGTGTGGAAGTATTTTTTCTTTGCTATTTAATTAGTTCTAGGTACCCAAGGGTTTTTCACTTCAATGTTCTGTAATCTTCTATGATCTGCTCGATGTATTTCTTTTTCTTCTACTGTCCAATCAGTGAAGGAAGTCAGAGAATTATTCTAGTGAAATAAAACCTGACCTTCACGATGCTACATTTGTTATGGAAGATTTTTTTATTTCCCTCAGTGTCTACTATGCCCAAGTATACAGAGCAATCAATTTTATTCCCCATTAAAAAATTGTTCAGGGTGGAAAGGGTTATAGCGCAACCACAGCGTTATCATTTCGGTGAGGGATTCGTCTTAATGGACGTGAACATCTTATGAATGCTTTCCTTCATGATAACTACAACGCTAGATTAGAACGGCTAGCATGTTGGCTAGACATGAACCCCGTCTAACATGTCTGGGCTACATTGAAAATGGTTGTTTTCGGACAAGATCCACCGATCAATCACATCTATGCTGCATTGCCGTTGAAGTCGGCCAGTCTCGATCAAAAAACATTTAATCATCCAGTTGACAGTATGTCGCGACGAATAAAGACACACATCAGTAGCAACATCAAGTGTTAACAAGTAATTTGGGTACTATACAGTGCTGCAATCTGCAACACAAATTCATAATTTCTAGCTTTTTGTCGTCCCTTTCTTTTTAATCAGCAATAAAGAGAACTAAAATATTTTTCTTATGTATCTATATTACATTTTTATATGTAGTAGTTGTTCTTGTGGTCTTCAGGGCGCAGACTGGTTTCATACAGCACTCCACGCAACCGTGCCCAGTGCAAGCTTATTCATCTGAGAAAACGAATCTGTTTACTGTGTTCGTCACTCGGTCTCCCTCTACGATTTTTACCCCACACACTTCCTTGATGTCTCAGAATGCGTACCACCAACCTAGCCCTTCTCTTAGTCAGGATAAGTCAGAAGACCTATTCTCCCCAATTCTCTTCAGCGCCTCCTGATTAGTCACGTGATCAAACCATCATACGACTGTAACACACTTAGAAAGCTTCTGTCATCATTTTGTCTGAATTCCTTATCGACCACGTTTAACTCCCAAATAATGCTACACCACAGACAAAAGCTGTCAGAAAGGATTTCCTAACATTTAAACTAATGTTGAATGTCAACAAATTTCTCTTCTTCAGAAACGCCTTTCTTCCCATAGCCATTCTGCATTTTACATCTTCTTTACTTCGGCCATCAGCAGTACAAATGTTCAAATGTCTGTGAATCTACAGGACCAGACTGCGTGGTCATCAGTCTGTAGCTTACAAACTACTTAAACCTAGGTAAAATAACCTACGGACAAACACACTCACTCATGCCCTAGGGAGGACTCGAACCTGCACTCTGCAGCGAGGTGCTTTAGACCGACTTTTTTTTTTTTTTTTTTTTTTTTTTTTTTGGCTCTATTGGTAGTTATGTTCATTGCGGACGCTGTTCCTATTTGTTCGTTGATGTTCGAAGTGTTCTTGGCTCAGCTTTTTTATTACAGAGGGCGTTGAGCCCCCTGACCGGGCGCGCTGAGCCACGGCGCCCGGCATACTTTTTGGTGAAATCACAATACGCGCCATCACCGACCGCTCGGCTACTCCACTGCGGCCATCAGCAGTATTCTTGCTACCCAAATAACGAACTAATCTACTATTTTTATCGACTCATTACCTAATCTAATACCTTCAGCATCGCCTGATTTGCTGACACGACATTCCATTACCCTCATTTCTCTCTTGTTAATGTTCATCTTGACATTTAAGTACCTGACACAGGGTCAATCGAACCACCTCTATATTATTTATCTACCATTCTATTCTCGAATATCACGTGGGTAGAAAGAAACTGAATCTCTCCGTTTGAGCTCTGATTTCTCTTATTTTATTCTGATGGTCATTTCTACCTATGTAGGTGGCAGTCATTAATATATTCTTGCATTCGGAGCAGAATGTTGGCGATTGGAGTTTCGTAAGTAGACCACACTTCTGCGATAAACGCCGTTTTGGTAATGATTCAAATTCCACATCCTGTACCATTTTCGTGACGCTGTTTCCCCTGCCTCGTGACAATACAAAAAGGGCGGCCTCCCTTTGGACTTTTTCGATGGCTTCCGTCAGACCCACTTGATAAGCATCCAACACTGAGCAGTAATACTCCAAATAAGGACGGACTAGCGTAGTTTCTGCAGTCTCTTTAGTAGTTGTTCCATCTTTTCCATGTTCAGCCAGTAAAACGCAGTCTGGTTCGACTTTCCTACGACGTTATCTACGTGTTCTATCCAATTTAAGTCTCAAGTAATAGTAATTCCTAGGTATTTTGTGGATTTTTCGGCCTTCACTTTTGATTGATTTATCTTGTAAACAAAGTTTAACGGATTTCTTTTCGTACTCATGTGGCTGACGTCATACTTCTCATTATTTTGAGTAAATTGTCAATTTTTACACCAAACTGATACCTTATTTAGATCGTTCTGCAGTTGGTTTTGATCTTTAGATGAGTTAACTGGACGACAAATGACGGCGTCATCTGCAAACGACCTTAGAGAGCTGTATAGATTTTCTCCCAAATCGTTTATGTAAATAAGGAACAGAAGAGGACATAACACTATCCTGTGGAATGCCGGGTATGACCTCTGCATTAGTCGATACCGTACCATCGATTACTAAAAACTGTGCCCTCTCTGACAGGAAATCCCCTATCCGTCACATATCTGGGGCGATATTCCATAATCACGCAATTTGATTAAATGCCCATTGTGAGCTACGGTGTCAAAAGCCTTCTGGAAATCTAGAAATACGGAATCAATTTGAGGTCCCTTGTCGATAGGACTCATCAATTCGTATGAGTAAAGGTCTAGTTCTGTTTCACATGAACGATATTTTCTAAATCCGTGTTGACCTTGGGCGAATACATCATTCTGTTCTATTAGATTCATAACATTTGAATAAAGGATATATTCCAAAACCCTGTTGCAAATTGACCTCAATGAAATAGAACTGTAGTTTAGTGGGTTACTCCTACTGCCTTTCTTGAATGTAGGTGTGATCTGTGCAACTTTTCAATCTTTTGGTACAGATCCTTCGCTGTATGAGTGGTTCTATATGGCTGGTAAGTAAGTAGCTATTGCACCAACATAATCAAATAGAAATGTAAGTTATACAGTCCGCACCAGAAGACTTGTTCTTTTTAAGAGATTTCAGTTGCTTCACTACTCCGATCATATCTCCTTACACGTTATTCATTCTGGTCTCTGATCGCAATTCTAGATCTGGAATATTGGTTTCGTCTTCTTTGGTGAATGAGTTTTGAAAACCTGGGTTTCGTAAGTCTGCTTTTGAATCGCTATCATCGGCGGGATCGCCATTTCTATCACGTAATGAGGGTACTGTTTGTGTTTTGCCTCTAGTATATTTAACAAATAACCAAAATCTCTTTGGGTTCTCAGTCAAATTTCGAGAAAGTGTTTTGTTGTGGAAAGAATTGTAAGCATCTCGCATTTAAGTACTTGCTAAATTTCTAGCTTCTATGTAGGATCGCCAATCCTGGGGAATGTGTGTTCGTTTAAATTTTGGATGCCTTCTTCTATGTTTTCCAACATTGTCCTGGACTTTTTTCTTTCGCTATGGGTAACTTTGAGACTTTTGATATTCAATCTCGCTACGAAAGCCCTATGTTCGCTGATACCTGTATCCGTTCTGATGCTGATTGTGAGGTCGGGATTATTTGTTGCAAAGAGGTCAAGTGTGTTTTAACATCAGTTTACAATTCTAGTTGGCTCATGAACTAATTGTTCGAAGTAATTCTCAGAGAATGCGTTGAGCACAATTTCGCGCGATGTGTTATGCGTACCTCCTGATTTGAACATATAATTTTGCCAACAGAGAGAGGTAAATTGAAATCACCGCCTACTATTATTGTATGAGTTGGATGTGTGCAATTAGAGACAGTTTTTCTTCGAACCTTTCTGCTATTGTATGGTCATAGTCGGGAGGCCGGTAAGGAAACAATTATTCTTACGATTTTCAGGTACTACTTCTACCCACAATAGCTCACAGGAACTCTCAAATTCAACTTCGCTACACGAAAGACTACGTTTGACGGCGATTAACACACCTCCACCTATTTTGGTTCATCTAGCCTTTCTGATCTTTTGCAAAAACTTCTGCTAAACTTATTTCGAGCTTGAGCGAACTTTACTGCCTATAATGATATGTTTTGCGATGCTTTCTATTAACGCTTGGGGTTATGGTACTTTTCCACCACAGCAACGACAATTTACAATTGCTACACGCTAGATCTACATTTCTCCTGTGATCCACCTGCACCCTTTGTGACTGCCCATTTTTTTTATCCCTGAAGCTCTCTATCCTAAAAAAAAAAAAAAAAAAAAAAAACAACGCCCAGTCCACGCCACACAGCCCCAGACGCTTCTTGCGTGCAGTAGAAGTATCACAAACCCACAGAATTGTACTGATGTCATTCTTTTCTGATTTCGTTCTAATCTATTACGTAAACTACGTGTATAACAGTGATACTTAAGTCTACGTTCTCCTGAGTTGTACGTAACATGTGGTGTAACTCCCTTAAATATATTTCATGAAATTATGATATCGCTTCGGTTTTGTATTTTGATGTTAAGAGTCTTATTTCTACACTTCTCTGGAAACCACAACCTCTCCAATCAATCTTCCTAGTATTCTTAAGGAATTCGTGCTTATATTTTGCAACCTTGCATTATTTAACTTATGGTTTTAAGGTATTTGCAACAATCAGCATCTGCTTTCCTTGGACTAAAGTAGTTTGATACCAGAGGACGTATCTACTTTCTCTTGAGTATTCAAGGCGAATCACCTAATACTTGCACCGCAAATATTGCGTAAACGGAAAGAGCGATTGATGTGCGGTTTTCACAGAATTTATTGGTAGTCAGGGACACGTATTTTTAGCCAAAAAATTGCAATATTACGTAGAAAGTCTATTTTTGATGCAAACATACAGTTTTTTGATGGAACAATGGTTGTTTCTTTCATGCACTGGAATTTTTGACACCAGCTGTGTACAAAGAATTTTGAATGACATTTTTATCACGTTTAGTTTGGCAGCTACAACCATTCAACATTTCTGGGGCCGAGACTGCGATAGCGTAGCTGATTGACCGAATGGCTAGCCCCTAGGGCACGGCCCACTGTCTCATGACCACCAGCCAGTCAGCTACGCTGTCGTAGCCTCAACCTCCAAAACTTTGAATGGATGTATGTACCAAACTGAACGTGATAAAAATGTCATTCAAAATTCTTTGTACATAGCCGGTGTCAAATTCCAGTGCATGATAGACACAACAATTGTTTCATTTAAAAATTGTATGTTTGCATAAAAAATACACATTCTAGGAATTTTACAATCTGTTTAATGACTAGCAATACGAATCCTTGACTACCTATCCATTCTGTGAAAACCGCACGTCAATCGAACTTTCCGTTTCCGCTATATTTGCGGTGCAAGTGTTGGGTGATTCACCCTGTATATCAGAGAGTTCTGGGTTTCATTAATTATAAGAAAAAATCAGCTTCTCCAGTCACATTTTGCCTCTGCAGGTTTGTAAGTTTTATGTTATAAATCTTCCGATGATTTACCTCTAATCTCATCAACCTCTACTTCTTCTTACCCTTCCTCAGCAGTTACTTCCAATTGGTTTCCTTTTCATTAATTACATAATGTTAAGGCGTGATAACTGTTAAACTTTCTACTCCCGGAATATTAAAGTAAAATGAAAGAGGTTTATGTCTGTTGGTGGATTATTCTGGGACGTCTTCCAGTACGCCAAGATATATGAATCTGATCCATCAGTCACCGATTATATGATTCCCTAAAACGTGGAATTCCTGTGGTCTTAGAATTTTCTTTTGTAGCCAATAATATAATCCAATAGAAAGTGTGCTGTTTTTCAAGGCAATTGTGGAATATGTACTGCTTCCGTGTATTAATTGTAATAAAGAACAGGGTAAAAGTTAACATAGCAGTATCGTAGGTTAAAAATATCAGCAGTCTCATGATGCCAGTAACGCAGTAGCCTTTGTATTCACGTGGAGGTCGTATTTTCACTCGCGCTAACTCATTGTTCTGCGTGGTAACTTTGTTCCTGTTTAGAAACGTAACAGCCCCTGTATTTACACAGTGACTTGCAAATATACATCAGCAGTTCGCAATTACACAGAACGACAAATTAACATAGTCGAAGGACAAATATAACATTTCGTCGCAGAGAGAGATACATGTTTATTCACAACGTACTGTCTTTTCGCTTCTCCATTATTATGAAGCAGCAAGAAATGACAGTTCAGTTAGTTGCGTTCAAGTGACATCATCCTTATACTGATATACTGAAAATTGAACATTTCACAATTGCAACACATAAACAATACAATGTGCCTATATCGGAAAAGTTTGTGGAATTAACATAGGAAAAATTATTTCTAAGACTATTGACATATTTTTGTATGATTTCATGCTTTCCCGGCGAAATGTCGACATTCTGGAGTAGTCGGGTGTTCTGCCGGATGTTTGTGTCAAACTTGCACAATATTTCGACAGTGTGCCTCACTGTCTTCCTCAGGTGCTTCCTGGGACTTGTCCCTGTTTGGAACGCGTCCAGTATTTATGCCTAGGTGTTAGGCGTTCCATATACGGTCCGCGCCGAGTCAGGTGCTCTGTGACAGGTCCATTCCCGAGAGGGGGTGTCTGGTTGCTGCCTGCTGCTCCCTCAGCCGTCCGCGCCGCGCCAGGCGCTCCCTGCGAATTCCGCGCCGCGCCAGACGCTCCCTGCGACGTCCGCGCCGCGCCAGGCGCTCCCTGAGCCGTCCGCGCCGCGCCAGGTGCTCCCTGCACCGTCCGCGCCGCGCCAGGCGCTCCCTGCGCCGTCCGCGCTGTTGTAGGCGCTTCCTCTGCCGTCCGCACCGCTGCAGGTGCTCCCTCCATCGTCTGCGCCGCGCTGGGGTTCCCTCTGCCGTCTGCAACGTGCCATGTAGGAGAGCACATAGCACGTTGCAGACGACAGAGGGAACCCCCAGCGCAGCGCAGACGATGGAGGGAGCACCTGCAGCGGTGCGGACGGCAGAGGAAGCGCCTACAACAGCGCGGACGGCGCAGGGAGCGCCTGGCGCGGCGCGGACGGCTCAGGGAGCACCAGGCAGCAACCAGACACCCCCTCTCGGGAATGGACCTGTCACAGAGCACCTGACTCGGCGCGGACCACATATGGAACGCCTAACGCCTAGGCATAAATACTGGACACGTTCCAAACAGGGACCCGAGACCGAGCCGAGCCGCCGCCGTGAGAGGAAGTCCGTGCAGCGCAGCAGTCCCCGCCGCTTCCCCCCCTCCACCCCGCCGGTCACCGACAAGGGAGCGCCGCAGACGGAGCCGAGCTGCCGTAGCGAGAGGACGTCCGCGCAGCGCAGCAGTCCCAGCCGCTTCCCCATCCACCCCGCCAGGCGCCGACAAGGGAGCGGTCCAACCCGCCAACGTAGTCGTCGAGCAGCGAACGTTAAGAGCGGAGCTCCCAGGGCCGCCGCCGCCGCTGACATCTTCGCCGCCGCAAACATCTTCGTCGATGCAGCGACCACCGTCACAGCAATAAGAAGAAAGGAAAGGCACTCCTGCCGCAGAAATCCGCAAAGCATTATAGCACGCGGTCCCTCACAAAAGAGCAAAAGTGTCTGTCGAACGACTGTTTATAAACAGTCAAGAGCAAAATTGTCGTGTATCACACAGTGTCGCACGGCAGGCAGACCTGCCTCCCCCCCACAAGCTAGGGAAATTGCCGTGTCAGGGCCGGCGGCTTCTCCCAACCCGCGTGATCAGGGTCGGAGAAAGCCACGTCACCCGCGCACGTGTAGAGTAGGCCGACTCGCCCTGTGGAAACTAACTGTGACAACCAAGCAGGAACGAGTCGGAACTCCCAAAGTGCGCACAATGGATAGCCACGGGCATCCAAGCTTCGCCTCCATTGTTAGGGCCCGCTCCCCACCATCACCACAAGAACACATGACCAACCAAGTCTCCAATAGCACCCCCACCTCCCCCACCAGTGATGCACCATCCTCCCCGGAACTCACCACACCCCACGGCAACAACAATAGAATTGATTTATGGAACCTGCGCACAGTAAGATACGAAATCCAGAACATCCCAGACACCACCACCTCCACCACCCTGAGAAACCAAATCAACACATACGTCAGTAGCGAAATCAAAAGCGCAATCAGAAACATGTGGTTAAGGCGCGACCAAACAGCCATTCTAGTAATAGCAAGAACAGGACAGGCCAATTACCTGCAAAGGCAACTCCGCCTGGCAGGTAATGACAGAATAGTCGTGAAACAATCCGAGCCACCCAAACGACAGGTCAGCCACGAAAACACGCAACATCAATTCAAACCCAAGCTGAGTGCTGTGATAAAAAGGGTTCCCCATGACGTGACACAACAGGAAGTAATTGAGCAGCTAAATGAGCAGAACCTACAAGTAGAATTTGCATGGAGGATCCACTCGAGAAAAAGGAATACAGCCACACAAAATTTCCGTGTCATCAGCCGGGACCAAGAGACCATCGACAGAATTCTCACACGTGGAGTAGTTATAAACTACTCCAGAAAAGAAACTGAACCCTCCAAACTGCCACCACCACAACCAGTCCAATGCGGCCACTGCCTGTCATTCCAACACTCCACCCAACAGTGCCCAGAAAAAGAATATAAATGTCCCCAATGTAGCGGCCCACACCCACTATCCCAGTGCAAAAACTTAACCATAACGAAATGTGCTAACTGTGGGGGAACACATACCGGCATCTCCTACAAGTGCGAAAGCCGGCCCAAAGAAGCCGTAAATGCTGACCTGAGAGCTCCCATAAAATTAATAGACGAGCCAGCAAAACCATCACCTGAAGAGGCACCCCAGGAGGTGGTATACAAAGCAGACTTCCTGAGGGTCCTCACAGGCACCTTGGTCAACCTATTCCAAGACAAAAAAGAAGAAATAATAAGAGCGATCAACCAGGTAGCATACCAAACCATAGAAAAAATCATCAAACCTACCCAGTCCGGATGTAGAATGCACATCACTGTAATCGACAAATGGCACCCTGAAACACGAATACCACACACACTTGAAGACACATTAAACGACACACTAGAAACCACAGCACAAACACCAGTCAGAAACTAAAAACAAAACAACACACACACATAAGTAACACATCACCCCCAAACAAACAACATGGACAACAACATAGCACTTACAAACATCTTATTCGTCAATGCCAAGGGAATCCTCAGCAGAAAAACTCTCCTAACACACACCATACTCAAGAAAAATGTACATATATTTGGTATTGCCGAAACATGGCTAAACCATAGAAAAAACTGTAACTTCTCCAAATACACCTGCTTCAGGAAGGACAACGGCAGAGGAGGAGTAGCAATTTACGTACACCAAGACATAACAGCCACACAAATAGACCCCCCACCGGAATTCCAAAATCTCGACCTAGTAATGGCAAAAGTGAAAGGAAAAAACAGACGCACAATCACGATAGCATGCCTTTACAGTCACCCAAGAAACCCCATACCGCTCCATTTCCTTAGATACCTATCAACATGCAAAAACTATATATTACTATCTGACCTAAACGCCAGGCACCCAAATTTAGGAGACAGGACTCAAAATCGAAACGGCATTACCCTTTTCAACTTTCTGACCACTAACCCAATAGACAGATTACCAATATATGAGCCCACCTTTATTGGACACAACGGCCAATCTGCTCCAGATCACATATTATATGACCCAGCTCTCTCCCAATCCATACACTCACCTGAAGTAATCTCCTCAATCACAAGCGACCACATACCCATCACTTTTTCCACAGACGCTCTCACCCCACCAAACCCTCCTCCACTGCAACGAACAATAATAAACTACCGCCAAGCAAACTGGAACAGATATAAAGAAATTCTAAACGAACAACTAGCAATCCCAATCTCCATTACAGACAACGAAGATCTACAAGCAGTCACCAACCAAATTGAATCCGCCATAAAACAAGCTATTAACGAAGCCATCCCCACCAAAACAGTCAATAACTGGAGACCAAGTATACCACAAGAAGCACTACAACTAATCAGACAAAAAAAGAGACTTAGAAGAGAAATAACACGTACAAACAACCCGGACCTAAGACGACTATGGAACAGACTAAACAATAGAATAAAGGAGATAATTTCGACTCACAGACAAACAGAATGGAATAACACATGCAGACAACTCAACTACAGGAGCGGAGGTAAATTCTGGAAAAGATTTAAAACACTAACCGGACAGAAGAAAATCACCAAAAACACAATCATACATAACAACGAACCCACCACAGATGAATTAGAACAGGCAAATATCTTCAAACAAGTACTCGAACAAGTTTACTCATTCCCACAGGACCCACACTTTCACGAGATACATAAAAGAGAAGTGGAATACCAACTCAACAGACGCCTACAAACAGCCACAACAGAAACAGAAGACCAAAACACACTAACGAAAGAAATCACACACACAGAAATCATCAATGCCATACACTCAGGTAGAAACTCCGCTCCTGGACAAAACATGATCAGACGAATACACCTCCAAAAAGCCCCCCACACCCTGATCCCACTCCTGTCCCAAATCTTCAACTACTGCCTCGCCCTAGAAACCCTCCCATCCACCTGGAAATCTAGTAAAACCATTATGATCCCAAAACCTGACAAACCAAAAACTGACCCACTATCATACAGACCAATCTCACTACTAGACGTTATAGGGAAAACCTTCGAACGAATACTGACTGACCGCCTAAGACACTATATAGAAGACAAAGGACTACTCCCGACACTCCAATCAGGATTCAGACCTAACCACTCGACTAACGATCCCCTAATTAAATTAACAAACAATATTTCCACAGGATTTAACACCGGACAATGCACGCTCGCTGTATTCTTAGATATAGAGCGTGCTTTTGACAAGATGTGGCATCAAGGGCTCCTATTAAAACTATGTCGACTCGAAATCCCAAACAAAATAGTTCGATTAATACAAGAATACCTCACAAACCGTACCTGCAGGGTCCATGTAGGCAACCACACTTCAAACCCTTTTACCCCCTCAGCTGGGGTACCCCAAGGAGGAATACTCTCTCCGTTACTGTACGCGCTTTACACAGCTGACATTCCGACACCTGCCACTCAAGACGAGACTATAGCACTATACGCAGACGACACAGCATACTGGTGTACATCGACACATACGACTACTATCCAACGAAAGACATCGGCCTACCTCAAAAAACTTGAAACATGGATGCAGAAATGGAGGATTAAACCAAACCCGACCAAAACACAATTAATACTATTCCAACACAGAAACCTCTCCAGAAAGAAACAACAAGACACCAGAGACATACACCTTACACTTTGGCACACACAACTAAACTTAGTAAACACCGCAAGATACTTAGGAGTACACCTAGACAAATACTTAAATTGGAACACACATATACAACATATACTAAACAAAACCAGAACAAGACAAGGATTGATAAGACAGGTACAAAACCGATTTAACGGATGCAACCTAGAAACAGCTTTACACACATACAAAACCTACATAAGACCAGTTCTAGAATATGCCAACGCCCCCCTCGCAGGAATGACCAAAAACGCAATAGGAAGACTCTACACAACTGAACGCAGACTTCTCAGAAGCATAGCAGGACTACCATACCAAACACCGAGCAACTACGTTTACGAGATCACAGACATAGAACCCATACAGACTCGACTGACTAAACTTAGGGCCAACTACGGAAAACATATCTTAACGAAACGACCAGACATGGAGGACTTACTGACAACAAGACCACGAGAACGACGATACCCGAAGCACAAATACATCATACCGGCGCGTACAGTAGCGCAGAACACCTCCAAAATCTTTCCAGATCTCGCACCTACAATGATCCCTCTCACTAACAACTTCCCAACCCCTCCCCACCTAGATGCCAGAGAAGACCCAAATCCAAACCAACAACCTCAAAATTAAAACAGAAACCAACACCATCACCCATCACATAATAAAAACACACACAAACTCCACCACACTCCTAATCACGACCACCCAAACAGACTCAACAACCCTACACAACTCCAGAGTACAAACACAAACACAAGCACAATCAACCCAATCACCACAAACAAACTTCTACATCCGGGCCAAGCAAACGTGAAACTCGGCCACTTTCAAATTAACAATAACAAACAAATGGTTTATAATAATTTATACGATGGAAACGTAAACAAAAATATAAAAAAAAAAAAAAAAACCAAAAACATTATGCCGCCTGGTTGATCGGAGGATTGTTAAAAACAAATAATTAAATGAAACCAATAACAATTTCATATGTACTTAAAAGCAAAAGAAGTAAAAGAAACAATGCCAAACTACAATAATGTAAATAATATAAATAATGTCAAATACTCCATAGGTTAGAAACTACGCCAAATTACGATACTGCAAACAATGTAAAGAATGTAAAATACTCCCTAGGTTATACCAATGCACCAATATATATAATTAAAACTACAAACTACTAACAAACGTTGCAGATAGAAACTTCAACTGTAATCAATTAATCAAAATGAAAATAAGCAACATACTTACCAAATTATAATATAAAATAATATAATATTATATATTTAAATATTAGAATATTATTAAAAAAAAAATTGTTTTACTTTTTTCCAAAATATTGTATAGCACTTTTGCAAACGATTCTTGAAATAAATATGTAATTCAAAATAAATTGTATGTAACCACAGGCCGATAAAGAGCCACAGCATGCTCTAAGAAGGCCCGCTCTTCCCCCTATGGGAAGAGAATGAAAAGTGCTAAAATAAAAAAAATATAATTACAAACAGGGACAAGTCCCAGGAAGCACCTGAGGAAGACAGTGAGGCACACTGTCGAAATATTGTGCAAGTTTGACACAAACATCCGGCAGAACACCCGACTACTCCAGAATGTCGACATATTTTTAATTAGTATCATATGAAAGACAAACGACACTAGAAAAAAAAAAATTACCGAACAGATAAACAGTATATTAGAAAGACAAAGCTATAAATTCACGTAGTAATTAGTTACGAATTGATTCATGACTCGTTTAGGATCGTTATTAAAACCATTAGAAGACTAGCTTGAGTCAGTTTGTCAGCAGCACAATATAGACAGTGCTGTCAGGAGGAGTTGTAAATATCGTAAAATGCCATATAACGCGAGTCCATTGTTTATTGATTAGAAATAAAACCAGAAGCGAATGAGGACACCAAGAATGATTCTTCACTCGGTTCTTCATATTGAGTTGAAAGCACAATTTCGTACATGTTTTAAAAGCTTCTACTTGGTTAAAAGATGTTGGATAACTGATACAAAATGTCTATGTTTGAGGTGACCTTTCAGTACTGGTACTTAATAAATTTTTGGCAAGTAGCTATTCAAAGGCTAATTATAACTATATATCTTAAACACATAAAACAAATTGTGGCAACATACAATCTAGTCATGGAGTTAACAAATGTTTGAATGGCTTCTTGTTTTGACCTAGTTTGTACTTAGCCACAATTTGTTTCTTTACGTTTAATATATGTAGTTATAATTAACCCCTCTGATGGCTTCTTGTTTTTAAGACCATCATTTTGTACAGGCGCATTTGGCCTCTTAATTTATTGTTGCACCATAATGTTATAGCATTACTTCCCACACATTACGAGCACTTTTATTGTTTTCACTGAACCTAATTTTATATTTTGTCTTATATTGTAGCTATGTTTATGGAATTAAGCTGATTTTCGATGTATCAATTTTGTATTTTTTTTAAATATCCATGACACTCATATCTGTAAGTTCGCTAGCGCCACCTGTCGGTTATGTTTACCTTCAACCTGCTGTACTCGCCAGAATCAGTTTGTCACATGAATTCTGTACGATCACACCTTTCAATATGCATGTATCTTGTAACATTCTTATTCTCGCTCACTCCTTTGAGCTTGCTATACCCATGTGATGCAAGTTTCAACAACATAATTTTTGTTGTATCCTTTCTCCTATTGTGAGTCTAACTGTAACTACATGTTATTTTTTTAATTGTTCCCACTGTTTGCACTTGACAATGGAATTCCGAAACGCGTCGTGCATAATAAAGTATTTTGCGACCAAGACATTGCCTAAAATTTATTAAATTCCAATAACAGATTTTCACTTTAATGTCTGAAGTTGTCCTTCCACCGACAACCGACAGAAGAATAAGTGAAATGTCATCGTTTTCATTTGCTTTATGTTTGTTTCGGTTACAAAATAAGAGTCGTGTCTCTATACTCAATAAAAATTGGACACATGTTATTTGGCATTTTTTAAATTCCAATTCGTCTGTTTTATCACATCTTAAAGTATTTGCTTTTACTCATGACACACACTGAATAAGTTCTGTGCGATATGAATCCATTACCTAAACGCTGACAAACTGCCTGCCGTTGTAATTACAATCGTCATTATTATATTGGTCAAAAGATTAGGATTTACAGTCACATCTTCACGTATCATCCATCCACCTCTCTCTTTTCAATAGGCCGTTAACTGATTTATTTCCTTTTCACAACCTATTTGCTACCATTCTATCAACATGATCCCTTGCAATCAAATGCTTCTATCTTCTCATTAAGTGAAAAATTTTCTGAACCCGATCTTATTGTTTCACTCCTTATGCAATTCATTTTATTACATCCTCTTACACGCCTTATAATTTTCATCTTGGTTTCATATATTCGTGATGGTTATATTTTGTTTTATGGTCAGTGTTCCAAATTTTTCTATTATGGTCAATGTTTCAACACCTTACATAATGTTACGTACAGTCATAACTTTATAAAATTTCATTTGTGATCATTGTTGTCCTTTTATAAGGCCATTCTACAGACAGATGTTTTTGAACCTTCTTCTGAATGTGTCTGTCATTATTGAAAATAATATAATTTCCTAGATTAGTGAAACACAATTTCTTGGCTCTAGTTATATACCCTGCTGCTCTTTGGAAATAGTCTTCTTTTATAATTAGGCGGCTAGAAGCATGATGACTTCTATTTTAATTCCATTGTTCACCATCCACTGTATTACTGTGTCTTTAATATCTAAATTAAATATGGTTATAGATGGACTACTTCATTGTATAACTCCCTTCATTTATTAAAATTCCACCTAAAATTTTGGAACAATATGCTCTCTGACAGGCGCTGAACGATAATATAGTAGATGACGGAGAACTCTAAATAACAGTCTATTTCAAGGCTCAATGGGACCCCTTTCCGCTTTAACCAGTATATCCATGACTTGACCCTAATTGATACCAATGACACAGTGAACAATGTGCATGTGACGATAGAAAATGACATAACAAATGCCGTCCTTCAGCAATGCACCCAGTTACACACTGTATAACAACAAGACGGAGCAGAGTGAGATATACGATCTTTGTGGCACTCTATCAAGAGGCTGAGGCCATTCTAGTGGAGGAAATTCACGATGACAAAGTTATGGAAGCCTTAAGCGACGAGTCCCTCAATAAATTGCCGGGTCCTGACTGAATATCTTTGGAAATTTATCTGACCTCTGAGAACGGAATTTGCGTCAAACTGATGTCTTCCAATGCGTCACTTCCCAGCTTGGATTTGATCATTCAAATACCTAAGACATCAAGAGAAACAAGACTCTCAGATTGCCGCCCCCTGACTCAACTGTCACTTTAAGTTTTTCAGTCGGCGCCACGACTAAAAACATTACTGTACCGTTTGCTGCCACTTGCCGAAACATCCGACGCTGGTGACAGCAATACCCAGACGGCATTTAGCGAATATCGTGATTCTATAGCACTGTGGTCTACCTGGAGCTCTGGCTTCGATCGAGCATTGGACACAAATGGAGATCCCGCAGCCCAACATCCCCACTGTGATGCGGTTATTACACGAGGAATTTCTAAAGTGCTCGTCAAAGCCGGCTTAGTACTATAACAGTTCGATAAGGATGTCCTTTGTCAATCATTCAAACCGGCAATCAAGGACCCTCTAGCTTACGCGCCGACCTCACCATGCTCCTCCAAAGATGGCGACCTTGTAAACTTGCATCCAGTTGTCATGGATTACTAGCTCACAAACGTAGCTTACTGGGTCTTCCAAAACAATGACACACTACACGGTGCACTGTTGAAAAGTGGCACTGAAACGCGCGTGAGGAAAGGGATGTACGGAGGGATGAAGGAGAGGGAAAGGGTGAAAGGGAGGTGGGAGTTTAGGTGGGAGAGTATAAGGTCTCCTTGGGATAGAAAATGAAAGTGATATCGAAGCGATGGAGGGAAAGGGAATGGAGTCGGGGTGTTCATATATGGGTTTAACGTTGATAGGAAGGATAGTTGTCGAGACAGAGGGCGTCATCCGGAAGAGGAAGCTGATGGAAGTTACCTTTGGAGAGGATGTGGAGACTGTAGAGGTGTGTCAGAGGCCCGAGATTCAATAGGAGGTGGGAAACAAAAGCGTGTTGGGGCTCTATCTTTCGGGAGATATATAAAATGCGGTCGTGTTCCAGGAATTTGACTAGGTGTGGGAAAGAAAGAGATCAGCTTGACAGAAGAGAGGTGAAGCAAAGCAGTGGGCATGTTGTGCAAGGATCTGGAGGGACTGGTAGTGGACAGGGGCCAGGGGGCGCGAAAACACAGGCAGGCTGGAACCTACACAAGACGGAACACATTAAAGAACGGTAGGTGTAGGAGATGGTCGAGACGTTGCGACCCCATGTCTGGCTGGAGACGAGCTTTAGCAGGTTGCAGAAGAGGACTGTTTGACGATCAGTTTTAATGTGAGGATTCAAGGAAAGATAGCGGTCAAGACCGAGGACAAGGTACTTAAGGGTTTTGGTTTGCGGGATAGGGCGATGATGGAGAGTTAGGTTCAGGTTTCTGTGGCGGAAGGAGTGGGTTGTGTGACTTATGGTAATAGCCTGAAATTAGGTAGGACTGACAGTAAGGAGTTACTGTTTACACCATGTGGAGAATTCAGAGAAGTGAAACTGGAGCCGGTGTTAGGAGCCAACAAGGGTGGGGGCTTGTGCTAGGAAGGCATTGTTGTCGACATACTGAACGAGATGGGCTTGTGGTATGTCTGACGAGTAAATCAGGTAGAGGAGAGGTGAGACGACAGAGCTCTGGAGCACCCCAGTGGAGGGGTAAAACAAACCGGGATTTGTTGTCAGTGACATAGGATGAGCAGTGGGATAATTAATGGGGAAGGCGTAGGATTTGAGCTTGAAAAGGAGACCCGTATTCGGTTGTAGGCGTTCTCAATATCGAGGGAGGCAAAAAGGGGCACACTGGGAATTCATCTTGATGAATAGGAAGTGGGTGGGTTGGGGAGATATCAACAGAGAAAGATGCTTGCAAGACACTTCCCTCCATTGCTAAGTTGACGATTACTTGTTGCTTGAGAATGTGTCCCACCAATATATCCCTTCTTTCAATGAAGACATGCCAGAGACGTTTTCTTTCCGCAATTCTGTTCACCGCTCCGTCATTGTAACGCGATCTATCCAGTCTTCAACATTCGTCTGTCATATCAAATTTACTATAAACGCCAGCTTCCTGGCAGCTTTGTGATTTCCTACCAACTCCACGGGGCTACAGCCTACTGGCGATTCCTTCACTTTTTATGAAGGCCTAAGCGTATCACAGAAACGGGGAAGAGCTCTCTCACACGCCCACGAGTCTATTCCACATGCTATTTTGTCCATTTAGTTTCTGCGGAGAAAAACATCCTCATGTCCGTTGTCCACGCATCGTCTTGCTCGCAGCTATCTCTTCGGTCATAATGATGTCGGGAACATTTCACCGCGTCCATTCTTAAGCGAGTCCCGGAAATTCCCAAGAGATCGTCGTCTCAAATGGCTGCAGTGCGTCTTCTCGAGGGCCGGTGGGCGCTGCAAAGTGGATGGGAGGAGGAGGGGGGCGAGGAGTCATAACCGACTGAGTCGTTAAACAAACGATTCCCTGGTAGAGGCGTTACAAGCTCATGACATAGTTACTAGACTCGACGTTCATTTTTGTTGTACCTTGCTGGATTCCTGGAAATGTCTACTTTTATTTGACGTGTGAATACTAAGTTTCAGTTCGAAAAGAATGATAAACATGGTAGTAACTAACGCGTACTTTCTGAGGAGTCATTGTAGCCATATAGTAATTTCGAGAAACTTTTCTGTGCCAAGTTATGAGGTACAGTCATTTAAATTTAAGGTTTGCAGACGCATTCTAGTTCATATAGAAAGACATTTCCACCGTTACCTGACAATTACCGTTGATTTCAATTGGGAAAACTTGAAAATTTGCGCAACCCGGGATCCATACTGAGATCCTCTTACTCACAAGACCGTCATGTTAACTAGTATGTTACAGCCATCACGTTGGACAGAGGACTACCCTATATAGTATATTTTAATTTTATCCACACTTTCAGTTGTTTCTTGTTAAGTCTTGTCATCACTAAAATGTCAGAACTACAACGTTTCGAGCTTACTGATGTGCTACTGCTGTCAAGAAACACGAGTGTAAGGCTAGGTCCTTTGTTGGTTACATTGTATTTCATCACTAACGGACATACTTGTATTTGTCCGTCCTACATATAAAGAAATGCATTAATAGCAACCAACTGTGCTACGCTATGATGGAGCGTAGTTACTTTATAATAATGCTGTTATTATTTTAATGGAGGGTAAGTACGTATTCGTCATCATAGCAAGTGGGGCTGAAAGTCACATCTGTACTCCAAACGTTTTTAGAGGGATGCTGAGACATGAAATAAATTCAGTGCCGCGCAAAGGCGGTGGCAGGGAGTGGGGGGGGGGGGGGGCGGACAGCCCTGGGCCTCTCGTCTTGGGGGGCCTCCAAATACATAGAAAGCATTTTTTTTAAGTTCCATTGGACTCTTGCTCTGGGGCCACCAAATTTCTAAAGCTGTTTATTTTGGTCTGTCCCGTGCCTCTCGTCCTGGGGGGCCTCCAAATCTCAAAAATTACATCTTTATCGTAATACATTTATTTACAAGTGGACGGGGCGCCTCATTTTATTTTACCGCTGCCCAGGGCCTCCGACAGCCTTAGCCTGCCACTGAAGTTGTTCAATTCTATCACTGGTACTGTTTTTTTTCGGGTTAAGGAAACAATCTACACTACACTTGTGCGTTCTATTTAGGTGTAATGGTGCGCATTGTGGAATCCAGACCAGGTGGGACTGACGGACGATTTAGAGAAAGTTCAGATACGGACAGCTCGTTTTGTATCATCGCGATATAGGGGAAAGAGTGTCACAGAAATGATGCAAGAATTATAGTGGAAACTACTAAATGATCACTTTGCGAAATTTCTTACACTGATAATATCTTAAGAATGTGAAAAAATATTGTTAGCTCCCACCTGCATAGGGAGACATGATCATTGTAATAAAATAAGAAGATCGAAAAAAGGAAGTACTCAAGGGAGTGAGTACCAGGTCACCAGCAAAGTGAAGCCTAGTGCAGGGTTAGCTCAGGTCACTTGTAACATAGGGGACTTACGTAAGAATTTCTCAAAAGAGGATCAGGTAGTTATAGTGGGTGGGGCCGGAAATAGTCTTGATAGGGACGGGGAATAAGATATAGGTGGTGATCTGGAAAGGTTAGCAACTCAAACTGGTGGCATCAATGTCCATTTCGTGCAGCTGTTTCTGCGTCATGATAGGCCTTGTCTTAATACATCTGTCAGCCGTGTTAACATGGGGCTTGAGAAGGCGCTGATGACGGAGGGCATGGATCACATTGCAGTGGTGCCAGTTGAGACTATCCAAAGGTCGCATTTTACTAGGCACGGTCTGCACCTCAATAGGTATGGGAAGGGGAGGTTGGCAAAGCTCATAGGTGACAGTGTAGTAGGGGGTGGGGATGTCACTCATGGAAAAATTCCTGTAGTACTTGGTGTTAGGGCTGCACATTTTTTAGACTGAAGACAGCTGATAGGTATTCCTGCTTAAAGGAAGTACCACTAAGAAAGGAACCACCTTTGACAAAGTCTAAGAATATAAGTTATAAGGGAATTACTGTATTTCATCAAAATATACAGGGTATCAGAGATAAAGTTAATGAACTGCTTATTGATACTGATTCTGACATTATTGGTATTTCAGAGCACTTTTTAAGTGGTGTGACAATTCAGAGACTTCCTTTGCCAGGATACAGGTTAGCTGCCTTCTACTCTAGGAGTTCCTAGCAGTGTGGGAGAGTGGTCATGTATGTAAAAAACGATTTTTCATCGGAGTCAATCGAATTTTCTAAACACTGCACAGAACAGATATTTGAATGTTGTGCAGGAGTTGTTAATGGAACTAAACTAGTAATACTTGTTATTTATAGATCCCCTGACTCAGATTTTAAAATGTTTCTGCCCAAGCTGGAATTGGTTCTGGGTTCACTGTATAGGAAGTATAAAAATTTAATTCTGTGTGGAGATTTCAACATTAATTGTGTAGGTGATAGAACAAGGAAACGTCAGCTGTTAGATCTATTTAATTCCTACCACATGATGCAAACAATATTTTTTCCAACGAGAGTGCAAGGAAATAGTAGTTCTACCATTGACAATATTTTTGTTCATTCTTCATTATTAGAGGGGCACTCCGTCAGCAGAATAGTAAATGCCTATCAGACCACGATGCCAAACTTTTAATTCTAAAAAGTATTTCTTCTCAAACAAATGTTAAACATAAATAACTACTCAGAAAAGTTAATCCAGTTACAATTGAACTTTTTAAGCTTAATTAAGGAAGAAGAATGGCAGGATGTTTATAGTGCTGATAATGCAGATTATAAACATAATGCGTTTCTGAACACATTTCTTATGATGTTAGAAAGTTGCACTCCGCTAGAGCGCTCAAAGCAGGGTACTTCCAGTAACAGACAGCCAGTGTGGCTGACAAAGGGGATAAGAGTATCATGTAGAACTAAGAGGGTGTTGTATCAAAATGTTAGAAGCAGTCAGAATGAAGATGCAGTAGCTCATTACAAACAGTACTGTAAGGTTCTGAAAAATGTCATTAAGAATGCAAAACGTATGTGGTATGCAAAAGGAATAGCAAACTCTCCGGATAAAATTAAAACTATCTGGTCAGTCGTGAAGGAAGTGTCTGGTCAGCAGCAGCAGGTAGAAGATATATCGTCAGTGCGTAGAAGGAATGTTTCTGTTACTGACAAGTTAGATATATGTGCAATATTCAATAATCACTTTCTGAATATAGTAGGGGAACTAAACAAAATCTAGTTTATATAGGTAATCATATAACGGTTTTAGAAACTGCCTTTCCGAGGGTGTTACCTGAAATGGTCCTACATGATACTTGCATAGGTGAGATTTGAGTCAATAATTAAATCACTCAAGACTAAGGACTCTTGTGGGTATGATGGGGTATCTAGCAGAATTCTAAAGTACTGTTCTCCATATGTTGGCCCACTACTAAGCCATATTTGTAATTTTTCATTTCAGAATGGTCAGTTTCCTAACAGGTTAAAGTACTCAGTAGTGAAACCACTTTATAAAAAAGGAGAAAGGGATAATGTAGACAACTATAGACCTATTTCTATGCCAACGGTTTTTTCTGAAGTTATTGAAAAGGCTGTATATTCAAGATTAATTGATCATTTCAGTTCATGTAATGTATTGTTAAACGTACAGTTTGGTTTTAGAAGTGGTTTAACGACTGAAAATCCTATATTTTCGTTTCTCCGTGAGGCACTTGATGGGTTAAATAAGAGGCTACGGACATTAGCAGTCTTCTTTGATTTAACAAAAGCGTTTGATTGTGTTGATCACAAAATATTGTTGCAGAAGTTGGAACATTATACGAGGAGTACTTTAAAAATAGACAACAGAAGGTAATTCTCCGCAGTGTAGAAAATGTATATGACGTGCAATCCCAATGGGGCACAATTAAGTATGGGGTGTCCCAGGGGTCTATTTTGGGACCATTGCTGTTTCTTATTTATATAAATGATATGCCTTCGAGTACAACAGGTGACTATAAAATATTTTTGTTTGCTGATGATACCAGCTTGGTAGTGAAGGATGTTGCTCGTAATACACAGTATCAAATAATGCAGTTCAAGAGATAAGTACATGGCTTGTAGAAAACAAGTTGATGTTAAATTACAGTAAAATTCAGTTTTTACAATTTCTAACACAATTTGACGAAAGCTGACATTGTGATCACACATAATGGGCATAAGTGAGACTGAACAGTTCAAATTTCTAGGTATTCATATAGACAGTAAGCTGTCATGGAAAGGCCATGTTCAGGATCTTGTTCCAAAACTAAATTCTGCTATATTTACCATGAGAACAATATCTGAGATAAGTAATTTTTCAACACGAAAAGTAATCTATTACGCTTACTTTCACTCACTTGTTTTTGGGGTAACTCGCCTGATGCAAAAAGGATATTTCTGGCTCTAAAACGGGCGGTTCGAGCAATAACTGGTGTAAGTTCGCGAACGTCATGTGGACCCCTTTTCAGTAGTCTGGGAATTTTGACTCTGGCGTCACAAGACGTTTTTTCTTTAATATCATTTGTTGTTAATATCAGCTTATTCCCAAGAGTTAGTAACTTTCACTCGGTGAATACTAGACAGAAGTCGAATCTACATTTGTATCACACCACCTTAACACTTGTGCAGAAAGGTGTACAGTATTCTGCGGCATCCATTTTCAATAAGCTGCCACAAGAACTAAAGAATCTTACCACTAATCCACACGCTTTCAAATCTAAATTGAAGATTTACCTCATGGCTCACTCCTTGTATTCCGTCGAGGAACTCCTAGAAAAGTTGAACATTTAAGCTAATTCATTTTTTTCTTTATTGATTCTTTCCACTTTGTCTTAAGATTGTCGTGTGCAAAGGACTTCTTAAAAATTTTCTAGTACCATTCTTGTGTAACAATGTATTGACTTTTCCATGACCATGGAGTCTCACTCCTCAATTGGGTCTTATGGATTATAAAAAAAACCAAATAAAATAAATAAATAAAGGTGTTCCATTTTCTCGCGAGCGATTAAAGATTGAAACTATAGATAAATATCATAAAGGTTCGATGAACCCTGTGCCATGCACTTCAGTGATGAAGAGGCGGTCATCGTGACGTCGGTGGCACTCAGTTTTCGAAACCTATAGGGTTTGGTTGTGAGCGCCGGGCTGGAGCCCCTAGTGTTCCGTTGCAGGGGTGGCGGGTTTTGGACCCATAATGTACTGTTTGATAATCTCCATTTGGAGCCCCGTAGCCTGCAGTCTGCTATATCGAGCTGTATCATTCATTTCGGAGTAGCAGCTCCCAAGGTCCTCGGCGCCCTCTTTGCAGCACTGTGCCGGCCGCGGTGGCCGAGGGGACTGAGGCGCTTCCAGTCACGGTCTGCACGGCCACTACGGTCGTGGGTTCGAATCCCCCCTCAGGCATGGATATATGTGCCGTCCTTAGTATTAGCTAGTTGATAAGTAGTTTCTAAGCTTAGGGACTGATGACCCCGTAGTCAAGTCCCATAAGTTCTACAAACATTTGAACATTTTTTGCAGCACTGTCTGCGTCAACTTGCGGAAAGCACAAGTCATAACGGTGTCAACCAGCACTTCCTCCATGCGACACATGTCATATTCATATATTTTGCATCTCTAGAAATGAAAAATCGCTTCAGGCTTTTGCGCTCATAATAAGTGTTTGAGGATGTTGTACAGAATCGTGTCCAATCACTGAACTCGGATATGACAAGATCTTAGGAATGTTTTTAAAATTAGTTTTTCTAAATTCTGGTTGATAGTGCATGTAGCTACTCCGTTTATTTTGAATACACACTAGTTTAACCCTTGGGTGCATTTTTCTTACCTTGATTAGTCTGACGTGTGGTGAATATACATTTTATCATTTGTAATCTTCTGGGCGCGCTGTGACGTATGTCATTTAGAGACATTGTAAAATATTTATCCATGGACGCGGCTTTTTAATAAATCATTTAATTTGTCAGGTCTGTTTCGGCGTGAGTACCATCGTCAGGTTAATTATTTGGTAGCTCTTCTTATCCTTGTAAGATCGCTGTTATATATTTCTTACGTTGTGTGACAGCTATTTTGACAGATATGTCGGTATGTAACGTCATACATGTCATCATTCGAACTACCATCTTTATACAGAGTGTTTCATTGATAGTGACCGGGCCAAATATCTCACAAACTAGGCATCAAATGAAAACATTACAAATAACCAAACTTTTCTAGCTTGAAGGAGGGAAACAGATGGAGCTATGGTTGGCCCTCTAGATGGCGCTGCCATTGGTCAAACGGGTATCAACTGAATTAAAAAAATAAAAAATAAAAAAAATAATAAAAAATAAGAAAAAAGTTTGACGTAAGGTGTTTTGTAACTCATGTGTAAGCACCTCTATGAAATTTAAGCTCGTTCGTGATACCAGTATGACTCTCAAGAAGCGTCAAGGGCTGACTGGCGGAAAGATGGAAGGAAGTGATATTAGTGTTTAACGCCCCGTCGACAGCGTGGTGATTAGAGGCGGGCATACGCTCGGATTGTGGGGAAAGGGGACGAAGTCGGAGAATACAAGGTTGACCTATCAGGAGTCAAAGTAGGAAGAGCACAGTGGGGTGTAGGGTTTTACATCAGGAAAGCAATCAAACCCAGCATAATTGCAATAATTGCACCCGTCATTGCTGATGAGAGCAGTCTGCAGGACGAGCTTCTACACCTGAAGATAGTCTTTGAAGCAAACGGGTACTCTCCAAAACATATACATAAGGCACTACGTACGAAGCCAACGGTACGTGCAAAGAATACAGAATATGATGCAAAAAGTTTTAAATCTATGGCTTTTCTGCCATATGTTGGGAGCCTGTCGTCGAAAATCGGACGGATTATGAACAAACACGATGTTAAAGTAATTTTTCGACCTCCAACAAAGACAGCAGCACTTTTGGGTTCTATCAAAGATGATTTGGAGCTCCGTAAGGCCGGGGTTTACAAGATCCCCTGTGAATGTGGCCTTTCGTACATAGGACAGACGACACGTACAGTCCAGGAAAGATGCACGGAACACCAGAGATATACCCGTCTTTTACAACCAAATAAATCGGCAGTGGCAGAGCACTGTATTGACACTGGACACTCCATGACGTACGAAAACGTCAAAATTTTAGCTTCCACTTCATCTTTCTGGGACTCAGTAGTGAAAGAAGCAATAGAAATTCGCTTGGGGACGAATTTAATTAACAGAGACAGTGGCTTCAGTTTAGATAAATCATGGAATCCGGCACTTTCTTTAATAAATTTACAAAGACGCCGCCACAGCACAGATCATAATACATTTATTTCTCCACAGTAATCGACCATGCAGCCACAGACATAATTTACACATACGTGTCCTTCCTTGCCGCCGAGTAACGTCTTTGGCGCCGTGTCGTATCTGTAGCCGCATGCGCAGTAGCGCGGCCCGCGCGTTTATAAGCACGAAGCGTGTGCTGGAGCGTCAGTCTTCGGCTCGTCTCTGAAGATGGCTGAACGTTTCTCAGCCGAAATATTAGAAGAAATAAACTTCATGCGGCTGCACGCCCGAAACTTCTTTGAACAGTCATTGCGCCGCGAAAACATGAAGATGCACATTTACCGACTTTTTTGCTTCGCAATCAACACGGTTTTTTGCATCCCGATTGAGAAGTAGCCCATATTCCGAACAAAATGCTATTGATTTCTCTACACCACATATAAATGGAATATACTCCTTCGACGTCAGAGAAATGTTCGCACTCGACATGTTGTGATATCTTTCTACTGCTCACGTCAGTCTAATACTAACTTTCACGACCACAACAAAAATGGTATCTTCCACTAATATCATTCCGAGTTATCTTATTGGCTACCAAAACAGAGAATCCTCAATGGCTGCTACACTATCGTTCGATACTACAACGTTCGATATATATCGACGGCAACGCCGCCGTGCTTGCAAATTACCGAACTGTGGCTTTCACATAACTGGTTCTTACTGCGTGGCGAAGCAAGGCCCACTTGCTTCATCATTTACCGAGTATCTGGCCAGACACATTGTTACTGTTAACTCACGTCCACCATATTCGTTCGACCTCTCACCTCCCGATGGTTTTCTCAGGTTGAAAGGTGACTGAGGGAATAGCTCCATCAAGATAAGGAAGGCATCGAAGGGGCTGAGATAAGGCAGCCTACCTTCATTGTAGTGGAAAATTTCATTGCTTGCTTGCCAAATCTTCAGAAAACTTGACAGTTGTGCACGGAAAACCAATATGACTTTATCGATTGGAGCTAAGATCATTACTTATATTAAAGAGAATGGTTGAGGGGATGTTTTGTAATGTTTACAATAAAACGCTATTTCTGTTGCTGCTATTTTACAATATTTCCTACAGAAACGGAATAATTTTCTGTTCAAATTTACTTACATTATCCATGTTGAAAGCGGTCCACTTAATTCGTTAGCAAGTCAGATTCGTTTGTCTGTTTGCTGTATGACGCCAGTACGCGGCGAAAATGTATATCCTGATTTGTTTGATTTGGTTTATGCAGTGAACAGATTATACTGCGTACAATCGTGAGTCTCTATTATTCAGACCCACAAGTTATATTTTCCTTTAATATTTTATTCATGTGCTTAACACCGAACTACAGTTACACTTCACGCTTTTGTGGGAATGTATAAGTGGAATTACGAGACGAACAATTAGGGAGCGAGGATCTGCCCAAATGTAGAACTGATTACCAGATTGGGCACAATGATTAGTATGTTTCAAAATTCAGAAGTACTAATGTTTGTAAAGCGTATGGGACGTAACTGGGTGGAACTAACTTATACTAAAGAGAACACAGACATCCATGCCCAAGAGAGGATTCGAACCTCCGACGCGGGAAGCCACACGATCCGCAACGTGGCACTCCAGACCGCTCGGCTACTCCCGCGCGGCTAGTATGTTTAGAAACAACTGCTTCACTAATACAAGTGCCTTTTAAGAATTTAACATATGCGACTTCCTGCAGACATGCACGCATTGATTCAACACGCGCATTGTATATCAACCTAAAGCAATGCTCGCGATAGATAAATAGGTCGCGCTGTGCGGGAATCATACATCTGTACCAGCACCATTTGATAAAGTAGACTGCTGATGACGCTTATTCGGCATATTTGGCCGTTAGTCCCCTACGCGAATCGTGTTCGGCCTGCCTGCTACAAATGGTTTTGTCGATGCAATTTTGGCGACTTACCTGTCGATATGGACGGCAAATGGAAGATTGGGTACGTGAGGGAGGCGTGCAAGGATAGTCTAATGGTGAAGGAGGTAGCTCGCGGAAATCGAAAATCTGGGTTCGATTCCCGCTCCAACAACTGTCATCCTATGTTCCCAACAAGTTCTAAGCTTGCTGCTTAGTCATTTTTACAATTGCGAATACATTTTTTGTCTTTCAGTAATTTCGCAGATGCAATGCAGTGATTAATCAACGTCCTCCGATACTCATGGAACGCTACGTTCCGTCAAAATCTTCAAAAGAGATACTTTTGTTATTCTATGAAACTATCTATGACAGAAAATAATGTCATGATATTTACTAGAATATTTCAAATAAATAGATAGTATGAACCAAAACATCGACAAAATGTCTAGTATACATGTGCTCTAAACTGATTATGTCAAGAGTCATTAGGACCTCTTCCCCATAGATGTTATGGGCATGACTCTTCTTCTGGTCATGTACCCATTGATTTTAAGGTATGCATTTTGGAGCCAATATTTTGTCGTTTGTTTGGTCCACACTATATCGCTAGTGATGCAACCAATGAGGGAAAGGTGGCGGGGAGGGGGGAGGGAGAGGGGGCTGCAGCTCCCTCCCCTCTACCACCTCACGTAGTTTTTATAACGTTATTATTTTTTATAGTTTCCATTTTTTATTTTTTGAAAGAGGTCGGCACCGTAAATTTGAAAATGTATACATGTAATGAATAAGAACGTAGCTATAAATTGGCAAGCACAAGATAACGCGATAACGGGTCGCCAACGTGATGCCGCCATTGAGAACGTGGTTAGTTGGCTGTTCATTCTGCAAAATTTTGGTTTTAGGACTTTGATATTTCTGATCTGCAGAGAGCAGCCACAATTCCCACTTAGAGTTGTATTTTGTTTCCGCCGAGAGCGGACGGATAATTAGAGAGCGAGTATCCATTTTGGTCGTGTGTAGTACTGCAGTCTGGGCACATATACTATATAGATTCTCCGCATTGTTCGAACTTAGAATATTGGGGCCATTTAAACACTTGTCTCCTAGTTCGATACAAAGTGTGCGATATCTGATGTTGCTGACCTATTGAATCGTACTACTAGTAGCAATTATTTAACATGACTGGAGACAACTGGGTAACATACTCGCGTCTTGCACGCTGTAGTATGTGTGTTTATGTACTACGTCCTAGCCGATTTGGCCAGATTGCTTGAAAGTTTCTCCGACGAGAAAGCAGAACCTGACGTGAATCAATAAAATCGTCGTTGCTTAACAGCACACATTCTTGGGTCTCGTATTTCAGCTTTCCCCTGCACTCTGCGTCACGTCGACATCACTTCACCTGATTCACCAACCACACGTGATTTACGAGAGCAGTGGCCACTGATTAGAGTGTGGCAGGCTTTATCTTGCGTTGTTTATTCTAGCACAACCAGTTTCGACATTGTAATAGAATAAATATTTTAATATACATACGGCTGTTGGTATCTCAGTTCCTTCAGACTCTTGACCAGCCATTGTCCCGTTTCTACCAGGGATGGATTCAATAAGACTTAGTTTCAGTAGTTTCTAAGCTAAGGACTAGTAACCACGACTGGGCAAAGACGATCAATTCAAATGTCAAATAACAATGTTTTTTTTATTTATCTTAAGAAATGATACAGTTGAAGTAATAAGATACTTTCAATAACTTGGTACAACTGCCCATTAATTAAAAGTGCATTTGGAAGGAAAAGATAAGTATCAAGTAATGACTTATCTAACATCCCACAATGAGGGGTGACAAACTATATCACAGGTAGAATCGCAATAACCATTAAGTACAAAAGGGCACGTGTCGACAAATTTGCAAAATTACAATGAAGCAAACAGATTTCAAAACAGGTTATGTATGCCTCCATAAAACTCTGTACATTAAAAGGAAGAGGGTACTTAATCAACAAGAATCCACTGTGCTTTTGAAAACAACAACACTTACCTTTTCACTAGTTTGGTTTTACAAATTAGTTACTCGCAATGTACCATGCCACAAGAGAAGCTGGCCTAATTTTCTAAGACAAAACAACTAAGAGTACAAATGCCTTCAAGATTTAGTGTCAACATCAAAGTCAGTTACAGTAAAAGAAACAGCAGTCACGCTTATATTTCGTTACGTATCAAGTTGATGCAAGGTAACGAAATCAAATTTAAGTAATTAACCTGGACGAGAGCACAGCTTGATGGCGAGGAAGGCCCACAAACAATGAGGTGATTTCAGAAGGAAATTTTGGACGTGGAAACGCATACAGGACAACCAGTGCAAGCAGGGAACTTCAGACCTAATACACGGAACTCCATGCACAGAAAAAAATTGCATAATTACATCCACAGGTAGGCAACTAGGAATTCAGCCAAATAACATACGACCGGTTCACCGAGCAGTTGTCGAGGACGCAGAAGGGCACTGACCAGGATTCCCCAGTGACACAGCAATTGTTTCTTAATTTGAATAGATAATGCACAGAAGAAGACAACCCCTGAGGACGGCTGTGAACCTTGTCAAAGCACACATACAAGAGCAAGTTAACCACAATTAACATAAAGAAAAACCACTCTTAATTTTGCTGGCTTTCCGATTGTCGAACGCACCATAAGAAAACGTACTGACAGATTAACGACTAAGTTGGAAACGTCTAGTGAATGTCAGGAGTGTCCACAAGTTCGGGAAGATGAGATGAAAACTTCACCAGAATAACTGCTCGTAAGCCATGGCGATGATCACCTTAAACTAGAAATCCACACGCTCCGGAGCACACGGCTGCGGCCAAAGTAACTGCCGAGGTAAGTAAACAGCCAGGCTGGACTTTGCGCTCTCACCCCTTCTCCGAGCAGACAGCGCACGCCAGACTGCCATTTCCACCCGCAGATCCCCGCTTATGACAAACATCAGCGATTACCACAACTGGTACTCCCTCTGGCCAGAGAACCGCGACGTGATCAAGGCGCCACTTACGACGCAATGTGGAAGAGAGATCGATAGAAGAACGTACCTACTATACGAAAAACGATCCAGAACTGCTCTGTAATATTTGAGTAGTGTAGCAGTGATATTTAGAGAAGGTTATCACGTTTCGGCACTACTCAATGAAGATATGTAATTGCTGGTATGAGGATATTCAAATAGTTTTAGTAATAAGTCGGTAAAAACATTTTCTTATATGAGTATGTATCCAAATGCTACATAAATCTATTTAGGTAAATAACATTTTACAAATTTCACTTAGAAATTGTGCAGTAGGTACCGTAATTATAGGTTGTAAGTGCTCCAACTGACTATTTATTAGGTGATGTTCTACATTTGATTTACATTTGAATTGTAGCCAGTTACAGCATCTGTCAATACCTCGGAATACTATACATTTACAAATATTTACAAATTTTTCTTTCAGAGAGAAAATATAGAAGTTAACAGATATGTCATTATTTTCTTTATTATATCTGTCTATGTTGTTATTAGCGATTATGGTTAAAAATTTTATTAGAAATTTTGGAGGATATTACAGATTATAATTAAAATTTGACATTGTTGTCTTTTTTCGTCTCTGGTTGATTTTAACATTACAGTACGATCTCTGATTTATGTGAGTCCATTATCCTTTGTCCAATGTTAAATTGTCAATAAAATTATCGAAGTAATTTTTGCGTTTAAAATCGGTTTGGTCGTTTAATAAATTGTTTGCGTCGCTAGTTGCGTGGATACACACTTCAATTTCTTCTAGAATATTCATTTCATATCCCTTTTGAATTACATGTACACAAGAAAATAGGATGCACACGTGTGCGTGTACAGAGTCTGAGGTGACCAGCCAGTGGGACAGCAGAAACTAGAAACACTAAGCTAGATTAGAATAAGATATGTATTTCGTATCAATCTTATAATACTTAACTTTTACAACTATCATGACTGCAGAATGCTGATACACAGTTGAACTAGATAATGGCCTGCCTACTGATGAGTCCTAGTGCCTGTTCTAATCCCAAGTGACCGATGCAGTTCCGTGGTGGCAATGAATGGAGTTGTAGTAGTGGGCGCTCGTGGCTGACGCTGTGCGAGCATGGTGGCGCGCGGCGAAAGTACATAGTGCGCACTTCCGACTTGTGCAACACCACATAAGTTGCAAATAAAAAAACAAAACAAAACTGAAAATGTTTCATTGAATAGTTCTCTCAGAATCTACTGATAAATATTCTAAGCGATCTGAATGCTGTGGTGGTCAGTGTGTAAGCAGCAAGCAGTAGCCCTGAGGGGCTATTGGCGTCAGCAGGCACACGGGCAGTGGAACCATCTGCGACATATGCCGTCTTTAGGACTCAGATACCGGCCAGGCCGCGCAGTGAATGCCACCTGCAGGACCCACGGGAAATACCGCTGCCACGGCAAACACTGTCCGTAGTCCCCACTGAAAGGTAGAGCACCACAGCATATCACGTCTGCAGCACTCAAAGGGTTAACAGTCTGTAAGAACAGAATTGTAGCTTGGTATAGAGGGATGACCTTTTATTTAACTGAGCCAAGTTAATGGAAACTATTTATAATTATTTTAACTGCAGCAGAATTGCGTTTCTTCGCGTCGTTCACAATGCACTGGCCAATTAAACAAGAGTACCTATAATTTTGGTAATCCTTTTCCAGAGGTATAGTATCAACTGTACCACTTGTTATCAGCACTCCACTCTGCTTAGTTGCATACACTATATGTGATGACGTAGGATTAGTGAAACGATGTATTTTGTCAACCAGCTGTAGACCTTCGCCTTCTGTAGACATATCCACCTTCTGTTAACAGCAGAAAGTCTCCGCGATGATTTGCCATCTGAGGTCCGCTGAACGAGTCCAAGAAACACTGGTGGGAGGGGGGGAGGGAGGGGGCGACGTGCGGTGCTTCTTGGAGATACGCCTGCGCTTTTGTCTCGGACGCGGCCGTGGGTCTTCCCCCGGCTGCCCTTTTGTTCGGCCAATCTGTAGCCGTCACAGGGGAGGAAACCGAGCGCGTCCCCCGAGGCCTGTTGCCCGGACAAAACGCGGCACACCGCCGGGTTGCGGGCCTCCTACCCTCCCCCCCCCCCCTCACACAGGGGGCGCCACGCGTCCGCTCCTTCTTTCTGCCCCCAGACATTGTCTGCAGCATCGTCCAACAAGTTGGTGCCACCGGCTGCCTGCTTTCAGGGACCGTAAAATGTCGTCTACTGACCAAGAGATTCGTTGCTGAAATACATACTAACCTTGTCACGCTTCCACCATTACATATGATTCCTATCTTTCCAATTTTTTCTTGTATTAACTAATGGCAGTGAAGTAAATGAAAATAATTAAATCAATAAAATAAAATGACGGTACACTTTAAAAATCGTTTACGGACGTCAGACTCTAGTGGAGTTGAGCAGATTACATTTTTGGCATGCTGTTCCGTCAGCTGACCTGCTCATTAATGAAAATGAAGTCTGCACGTAAATTTCTGGAATATATATATATATATATATATATATATATAGCTGCCCATTACATCTTTGAAAATTACCCTGTTAGTTCTCCTGACAAAAGTTCCTTCTTCTGATTTTTACTCTTCATAGCATTAAATGCTCTTTAGAATTTTCATCAGAAAACGAAATGAGTCAAACTATTTTTTTTCTTTTTTTGCGTCTATTTTGTATTTCTAAATTTAGAATTAAGTGCAGCACTCTTTAGCTGGTTGAAATGTCAGCACAATAATAACAATCAAGCATTTTTTTATCACTTGGTTCATAAAACCTTCCATTTTTTGCGGACAGCGACCATACGTTGACATGCACTTTTTTTTTTTTTTTTAAGCGATGATATATCGAAAAGCGTAATGATAAAATAAAAAAAATGCGACCAATGCATTTCAAAACATTTTTAAGCATATTTTCTTACCTTCCAGCTCTTTTCAGTTTCAAAGTAGTTTTACTGAGACTGCAACCATCATTCTGCATAACGAAACATCACTATATATAAAACATCCTGGCCCATTAAAATTGTGTGCCGGTACCGGGAATCGAGCGTGGGACATTTGCCCTCCGTGGGCAAGCGCTCTACCTATTCAGCTATTCTGCCACACTTTATGCTCCCTCCGCACAACTTTTCTTCTGCCATTACCTCGCCTCCTACTTTCCAAAATTCATAGAAGTTCTCCTGCGAACTTTGCAGAACAAGCAGTCCTGGAAGATTGGATATGTTTGGGACATGGAATAGCCACAGTCTAAGGAATGTTTCCAGAATGAAATTTTCACTCTTCAGCGGAGTGTGCGCTCTTATGAAACAAGACGAGGTTTTTACGTTGTATTTAGTTTATAAACAGTTCAGTTTATAACCTAAATACCAAACACGTAGAAAACTAAATATGTATAACATAATCATCCATATATTACAGGCCAATGATGATGCCTTCCAAATAAAGGCGAAATGCATATGGCAAAATAAAACCTTCATAATTCTATTGCGTAGGTGGTCTACATAAATGTCCACTTTCTAATTTAGAAAAGCAACTGTGGAAAGACACAACATAAAAAGAACTAACAATGTTACTATATTTTTATTTAACAATTTTAAGCAGTATATTGTTAAATAGAGAAAGAAATAACTGTGTTTATAAAATTTCACTACTTAAAATAGAACGTAAACTAGATCTATACTAGTATCTAGGTGGCAGGTCATTAGAAATTACAAATTACTTACAAATTATGATGTAGGTACTTGGAAAGGCATACAAATACTTCGCACAAACAGTACAAACGACACAGACTCAATTCAGACAATGGCGCAATGTGCCTCTCAATACACAAAACCAAACGTTTGTCGGCAAAAGAAGCATAGCTGACAGTGTTACCAACAGCTGAACATGTAATATATATCGGAACGGTTGGAGAAGCGCCGCTCAAAGAGAAAAACGTATGCCTTTATTTTAGTTTCGAGCTATGCAATGAGAAAACTGACGATGTAGGTGATAATTAAAAATAGCAGCTTTTGTTCTTTCGGACATGTCCGATAGAAGCGACGCCCCTAAGGGTTTTTGGTCTCAGATGCTATTAGGCATCGTAAACATACAGCATCGACATAGCTCCGCGAGGAAATGTCTATGCGGTCTGCGACGTCACATTAAGGTTTACGCGCCGTTCGCGTCGGAGATTCGAGTCATTCCGGGATTGGTGTTTTTGTTATGTTTGTGTAAATTATTTCAAGTAGTTTGTAAATCTAGGTACTGATAACCACAGAGTCCCAATAAGTTTACAAACATCTGAACTCGTCCGATGAGTTCTGATTTAATTTTGTCTACTACAGCCGCTTTATTGCTCTGCATTGTATTGAGCATTCTGTGCACGTCGTCAAATGTGATCTTGTTTCCACTATCATTTCTATTCCATTTTACATACAAATCTGAAACGTAATTGAACGTTTCCACTAAAACAAGCAACTCACCAAAATGTTCCCTGCATTTGATAAAGGTATCCACAAGATGTACTAACTGCTTGCCTGACCTGTCTGAAACATTTGTCTATTCCTTCTTCCATTTGTTTCGAAGACTGTTAAATATTCTGAAAAATGGTTTTCCAGGGCCTTAACCTGAATTTTCTATGCTATTTCCGAAGTTTCCCCGTGTTTTCTGCTTGGATACTGCAATTATCTTTTTGGCATAGGGTATTACAGTTATTTAATATAGCTTTCTCTGTTTGCCCCCCCCCCCACCTCCTCCTTAATTGGATCCGCCTATACGTACAGTGTCCCTGTACGTTATCCATTCTTTTTCCATTGTCATTGACAACATTCAACTAACTGGTACCTTTGAGAGATCAGTGATAGTTATTTGTGCATCATCTTTTTGTCCTGACACATATCAACTCTTATCCTTCTAAACATTGACCTGACTGTCTAGACGTTTGACTTAATTAAACTAATTTCACTACAGATTAAATAATAATTAGTGTTCTACATCTACATCTACATGGGATACTCTGCAAATCACATTTAAGTGCCTGGCAGAAGGTTCATAGAACCACAATTATAGTATTTATCTCCCATTCCATTCTCGAATAGCGCGCAGGAAGAAAGAACACCTGAATCTCTCTGTTCGAGCTCTGATTTCTCATATTTTATTCTGATGATCATTTCTACCTGGGAGTCAACAATATATTTTCGCATTCGGAAGAGAATGTTGGCAATTGGAGTTTCGTAAGTAGCCCACGCCGCAGCGATAGGCGTCGTTGTTGTAATGATTCCCATCCCAGATCCTGTATCATTTCCGTAACGCTGTCTCCCCTGTTTCGTGACAATACGAAACGAGCTGACCTTCTTTGGACTCTTTCGATGTCCTCCGTCAAACCCACCTGATAAGGATCCCACACTGAGCTGCAATACTCCAAAAATGGACGGACAATCGTGGTGTATGCAGTTTCTTTTGTAGTTATGTTGCATGTTTTAAGGATTCTGCCAATAAAACACAGTCTCTGGTTCGCCTTTCCCACGATATTATCTACGTGTTTTTTCCAATTTAAGTCTGAAGTAATAGTAATTCCTAGGTATTTTGTGGAGTTTACGGCCTTCACGTTTGATTGATTTATCTTGTAAACAAAGTTTAACGAATTTCTTTTCGTACTCATGTGGACGACTCCACACTTCTCATTATTTAGAGTCAATTGTCAATGTCTACACCATACTGATATTTTATTCAGATCGTTCTGCAGTTGGTTTTGATCTTCAGATGATTTTACTAGTCGGTAAATGACGGCGTCAAAATTTATTAAACTCTGTTATAGGTACCTATACATAATATATATATATGAGTTAAGAAGCCAACACCATAGCAAAGGAACTTTCTGAAAACATGTGTATCCCTGAATGTCTTCTAAATCCTTTATCTTATTATGTTGTCCGTGAGAGACCAGGTTTGCCTCCCTTCTGAAGTATACCGGTGAATGTTCTTATGCTTAAGAAAAGACGTTTGTGATAACTGAGCCGATACTGGCACCGAAATCCAACAAGAGGGTTTTTTTTTTTTTTTTTTTTTTTTTTTTTTTTTTTTTTTTTTTTTTCCTGTTGACTTCTATATCCTCGCCAAACTTAACCATCAGATTTTCATACCGTCCTATTCGATTTCGTATCATGAAAAACATTTACGTTTACCTTTGCCAACTTCACGTTTTCAATGCCAACCCAACATAGTATGGACAAAAATGTTCGTCATATTTTGTGAAATTTCCCCAAACATAGTATAGTATTGATATTGTCTTACAATATCCTTTTGCTATGGTGTTTGCTTCTTACATCATATATATATATATATATATATATATATATATATATATATATATATATATATATAGGTACCTATAATGAAGTTTAGTACATTTAACTCTGAACAGAGTGTATTTAACCTGTCTGCAGCAATCACTACTACATTGTTGGCTTCATTCGGAACTCTGGACGGAGACTACTCAGCAGCATGTCATCATCACGAAAAACAAAACAGGCTTCTACGAATCGTAACGTGGAAAATACTATCCCTTGATTGGGTGGGTAAGTTAGATATTTTGAAAATAGAAATGGATAGACATTTTAGATATGGTGAGGAGTTGTAAAGTTTGGTGGCAGGATGAAAAGGATTTCTGGTGAGGTGAGTACAGAATTATAAATACAAAATCAGTTGGTGGTAACGCTGGAATAGGTCTGATGATGAATAATAAAATAGGAATGCGGATAAGTTACTATGAAAGCATAGCGCATTATCGTAACAAAGGCACGAAGCCAACACCAACCACTGTAGTATAAGTTGATATGCCAACTAGCTCGGCTGATGATGTGGAGATCGAGGAAATATATCAGAAGGTAAAATAAATGACTTAAGGGAAAGGAAAACTTGACTGTTACGGGGGACCGGAATTCGGTAGCAGGCAAGGGGAGAAATTGAAATGTAGTAAGTGAATATGGACTGTGAAAAGGGAGTGAAAGACGAGATCGTCTGGTAGAAATTAATTCAGAACACAATTTAATCATCACAAGCACTTGGTTTAATCATCAAGAAGGAAGATTGCATATGTGTAAGAGACCAGGTGACACTGAAAGGTACCAAATTGACTTTATAGTGGTAAGGCAAAGGTTTATAAACCAGGTTTCAACTTGTATGATATATACAGGAGCTGATATAGACTCTAATCATAACGTATTGGTTATAAACTGTAGATTAATACTTAAAAGACTCCAGAAAGCTAGAATATTAAATAGATGAAATCTGGACAATGTGAAGGAACCAGAGGTAGTTGAGAGTACAAAGGGAGCGTAAGAAAAGAAGAATGGGTAGCTCTGATAGTGAAGGTGAGGCGTAATGCATAAAAAAGTGTTGGATCAAGATGTATACGAAGCTGTAGTGTATTGCTTCTGTATGGTGAAGAGGTAAAAAATTGCGATTTCTGTAAGAATCTGTGTTATAGGGAACAACCTAAAAGTCCTCTTGCCATGTTGTACAATCTTCCACTGAACACTGAATATTCGAGTAGTGATTGAAGTACAGGATAACCGAGCTAGAAAATTTCTTCAAAACACAGACAAACTGTTATATTATTTGGTAACTATATAATTGTTGTTATCATGTCTCATGAGTGACTGTGCGAATGTGTATGCAAAACACAGTTTTCCTTAGTACGTACTTAGCAGTAATTTGTGTGATCTGTTCACTAAGGTGAATAATAACTCATTTATTAGTCTTTCATTATTTCGTATATTTTGGAGACCTGTTACAAGAATCTTATATTTCGACGTAACCTGTGGAATGTGTGCAGTGTACCAGTTTTTCAATACAGCTTTATTCGGCCGAAGATCATTGTACATCTTTAACAGTGCTGATGTTGGCTGTTCAGCTATGATCAGCAACGTAGCAAAGGCCGCAGACGAGTATATAGGCAGGAGGAAAAGTCGCAATAGACATCCATGGATAACACATGAGGTTCTGAACTTAATTGATGAAAGGAGAAAATTAAAAAAAAAAAATGCGACAAGTGAAAAGTATAGACGTATGAAAAGTTAGGTTGACAGGAATTGCAGAATGCCTAAGAAGGAGTGAGGACAAATGCGAGATCGTTTAAGAATGTATAAATAGGATAGATGCCGCCTAACGAAAATAAAACAAATGTCTGGAGACAAGAATAGCAGCTGTATGAATATCAAGAACTCTGATGATACTTCTGTACTAAGCAGATAAGGGACAGCTGAAAGGTGGAATGAATATATATAGATGACCTTACAAAGGAAATCAACTTGAAGGCAGTAATCTAGAAAAAGAAGGCGGAGAAAGATGATACAATACTGCGAGAAGAATCTGGCAGAACACTATAAGATGTGAGTAAGAACAAGGCCCCTGGAGTAGATGGTGTTCGTCTCAAACGCTGATATCGTCAGGAGAGGAGGTCGTGAATAAATTGTTCCAGCTGGTATTCAAGATATATGAGTTTTCAAGAAGAATATTATAACTGCAATTCCTTAGAAATCAATTGCAGGCAAATGTGAAAATTACAGAACTGTGAGTTTAATAAGTCACGGTAGCAAAGTACTAGCATAAAGTACTTACAGACGAATGGAATTCGACGTCGTGGAGGTTCAGTTTGGCTACAGGAGAAATCCAGGAACACGGGAGGCAATACATTACGACGTATCTTAGAAGGTAGGCGAAGGAAATGGAGACGTGCATTTTTAGCAATTGTACAATTAGAGAATGCCTTTGACAATGTTGACTGAAGGTAGCAGGAGTAAAATATAGGAAGTGAAGAGTTATATTCAACTTGTACGTGAACCAGAGGTCAGTCATGAAAAGTCGAAGGGCATGAAACGGTGGTAGTAGTTGGGAAGGGAAAAAGACATGGTTGTAGCCTCTCCCAAATGTTGTTCAAACTGTAAATTGAGCAAGAGGTGAAGAAATGCAAAGAGAAATTTGGAGTAGGATTTAAAGTTGAGGGAGAAGAAACCAAAACTTTTCGGTTTGCTGGTGATCTTGACCTGGAAGAGCAAACGGAATGGACAGTGCCTTGAAAGGAGGTATAATATGAACAATCACAAGAGTAGAAGAAGGGTAATGTAATGTAGTGTCTTGAAATCACGTGATACTGAAGGAATTAGATTAGGTAAAGGGGCAATAAAAATAGATGAGTTTTGGTTTTTGGGTTACAAAATAACTTTGTAATGACCGAAGAGAAGAAGATATAAAATGCAGAATGGTGTGGGAAGAGAAGCGATTCTGAAGAAGCGAAATCTGTTGACATCCAGTATGAATCTAAAAGTCGTAGAATATACTTTGACGTAATATTTGAATGTTAAATCGGTGCTAACAAGGTAATAGAAGGCCTTGACCAAAGTCGTCAGTATTTCAATAAAGATAATGTAATCCGTGTTGCACTAATTATTTAACAGGAATTTAATTTCGTAAAAAAAGTCTGTTTGTATAATTATGCATTTTCCTAGTTAGATCATGCCTGCTGAGTCAATGGACGAAACTTCAAATAGTTTTAAAGAAAGAGTTTGCCTTCGCACTCCCTGTTGAATTTTATCGACAGTTGAAGTTCAGTTTCTGAAGATCTTGAAGGCATGCGATTTGTCTTGTATCATCATCTCAAAGTCTAAGCTCGCATTCTGAAGGACGGTGGTTCAAATCGACTTCGGGCCATCCTTTGGAAAGGGACGTCTGATTTTCTGCCCCATCATTGTTTAAACAATCCTAGCGTGCGCTTCGTCTGCAATGACTACACTAACGAAGGGACATTAAACTCTAATGTTCCTTTTCAATGTCGTAGATCTAAAACGGACAATTTCTCTCGAGGTCTACGGCAAAACAGATTTTTTTTCTCTGGACGCAAAGAAGTAACTATTTCGTCATTGTTATCAACAGTTCCATTTAACCTTTCATTCTCAGTGTTGTTCATGGACAACAACGTATTAAAAGTTGATTTATACCGTAGATTATCTATCAATTCTTAACCCCGTGATGCATGAATTTCTAACAAATGAGGAGAAAATTTCGAAATGTTATTTATATAGTACAGAACAATATCTACTATCATAAAATACTTCTTTTTCCAATTTACTATATGCTCGGAAAAATACAGTGATATCCACTGAAATAGAGACTGAGCCCTCCAGTTTCCTTTCTCTGAGTGTTTCCCTTACGGAAAAATTCGAACAAAGTTGGAGGTAGAGGCTCCTTGCATTCATTACCTCTTTATGGAACTGGTAAAATGCGTTTCGATACCGCTCACTGCCACTTTCGCCATCTTGACATACTATTGTCTTCGGGTGAAAAATCGACGCTTTTCAGCTCATCTGGCGCCATCTATTGTGCAACACATAGTCGACGGATCACCTTGAGTGAACTCCATGTATTATGATTTCAAAAAGCACCGCAGAATCAAAGTCGTGCATCCAGTAACCGTCGTTCACTACAGTGGACGCTATGCGCCACCGGTTTAAATTTGCAATTTGTTTGATGAACAACATGCTTGTAGTACGACATTTTGCCGCTTGGTACGGCATGTAGCTCTTCTGCGGCAATAATCTGTCAATCTTGGAGAGTATGTTGCGTTACCGTCTGTAAGTGGCTGAGAGTGTGAGCGTGAGTGTAGTTCCTTTTATTTTATTACAGCAGTGAATTGTATTGTCTATGGTGTTGTGGCAAAGGTTATGCTAGCATTATTCATCTGGCAGTGTTAAATGTCAACAAAATAACGTCCAAGTAATAAAATACCTCGATACAAACGTCTGTGTTTTGCCTGAAATACATGACACAAAGAGGTCAATGGTTACACCAAAAATTGTAAAACACATGGGCCTAGGTTTTTTTTTAACGAGGTTGCTACTTCTCCCTCTCCTCCTTCCCACTTGCAACGTGAGGTCCCAGGCTTCGGACCGGCACTTGCTTAGTTATTATTTGGTGTAAAATTCGTACAAAAATTATGAAACACTTGTAAGTTTTTCGCTTTTTATGAAAAAATTAAAATTTTGTGACATGAGTTTTTGAAGCGCAAAATTAAAAAAAAAAAAAAAAAAAAAAAAAAAAAAAAAAAAAAAAAAAAATAAAGGTAGGCCTATGTCGAGTAAAATACTGCTTTTAACACTTTCAGTCCCACATTATGAAATCAGCTTTGGCAAATTAAAAATTCAGTGTTTTTGCCTTTCGCGGGCAAGGAAAATGTCCCAGGTTCGAGTCCCGGTTCCTGCACACAATTTTAATCTGCCAGGAAGTTTCATATCAGCGCACACTCCGCTGCAGAGTGAAAGTTTCATTCTGGAAACATCCCTTAGGCTGTGGCTAAGCCATGTCTCCACCCTATCCTTTCTTCCAGGACTGCTAGCCTTCCATGCTTCGCAGGAGAGCTTCTGTGAAGTTTGAAAAGTAGGAGGCGAGGTACTGGCGGAAGTAAAGTTGTGAGGCGGCATCGTGAGTCGTGCGCAGTGGTATTGCGCTTGCCCGCGATAGGCAAAGGTCCCAGGTTCGAGTCCCGGTTCTGGCACACAATTTTAATCTGCCAGGAAGTTTCAAAGTCCATCTGGCTCCGCGTGGTAGCACCCTGTAAGGGCCCCTTGTCAGAGTTACAGGTGAAGACTATCAACGGTTTGAAAGCAGGAGAGGATACAAAAGTCCCGACAGTGGAAAAGCGGAAGAACTTACTGTCTTCATATCTTACTACCTGTAGCGTCTGCATTACAATGGGGCGGCTACAATTGCGGTTTGCTCTCCATGTTGGGAGTGACCTAACCATATGCTGGCAGCAGCTCTAAAATGCCTTTGGGATAGGCGATCCCATCACAATAGTAGCCTATATATATGAAATGGTACTTCAACACCAGCCTCGGAAAAGGTTATGACGGTCCCTGCAGGTCATATTTAGGTCTTAGGGTGCTGGGGGAACTATGAGAAGTGAGCGACTATCACTAACACACTGAATGTGTGCGTCATTAATGAGATGACTATTCCTGGGAAGGCAGAGGAGTTGATAGACTTTTAGTAAAAGGAGAACGTAGAACTGCTGGGAATTATGGGAGTTAGTGAAGTTAGATGGAAGGCAAGAGGAATAAGACAAATAAAATAAACGTTACACACTCAATCAGATGACAAGAAGCAAAAAATGGAGTACGTATCATAGTAAAACCAACCCTTTAAGAATAGGTGGAAGCAGTAGAATACTTAAGTGATAGAGAATCGGCTGAGGACAATGAATGAAGGGCTTCATCCAAGTATATGAATCACAAACAGGTAACAAGGAAGAGAACATGAAGAATTTTTCTAGAGAAATTAGAGTGTGTAATTACATATGTGGACGCAATAGTGATGTGGGACCTAAATGCTCAGGCAGAGAAGGAAAGGCTATGGAAGGAGAAAATTATTGGCCCATATCGATAAAAAATGAGGAATGTGTGAAATTGGTTAATTTCTGTGAGAGAAACGGACTAATTGTAGGCAACACGTGGTTCCATAACAATAACAGTCAAAAGATAACGAGATATGGATGGGGAAATGTACGAAGACGGTCATCGATTACTTTATGGTGGAGAAGAAAAATCGGAGACCGTTGATGGATGTAAGTCCACTCCCACGGGAAACTTTCGAAGTAAATCATCGAGTGGTGGTGGCAAATAAGGTTCGGTAAATTGGAATACATGGAAGAGAAGAAAAATCAGGTGCTTAAAGGCTAGTATGTTACAAGAAACGTTTATGTAGTAACTTAAGATCAAAATCACTAATAGTGAATGTGGAGTTCGTATGGGATAAGTTTAAAGAAACATTTGTACAATTTGCTAAGAAAACGTCTGGCAGAGTGTCTGTAAGTGTAAAGGAAGAGGAGACACAATGGTGGAATGAACAGATGAAGGAGGCAGTAAAAGAAAAGAAAAATTCTGGCATGAATGGAACAGAGAATGGACAAAGTAAAAATAAATACCAAGATGGTAAAAGTAAGTGTAAAACAGAAGCGCCGGCCGCGGTGGCCGAGGGGACTGACGCGCTCCAGTCACTGTCTGCACGGCCACTACGGTCGGGGGTTCGAATCCCCCCTCGGGCATGGATATTTGTGTCGTCCGTAGTATTAGTTAGTTCCTAAGCAGTTTGTAAGTTTAGGGACTGATGACTCCGTCGTTAAGTCCCATAAGCTATATAAACATTTGAACATTTTTTTAACAGAAAAAGGAGAAGAAAATAGGAAAAGCTGGGGAAAATTATGCATGAGCTGGAAAAGATATTGATGGTGGTAAAAGGATGCTTTTTTGGAACTACAAAAATAATGAGGAAGGGAAAAGCACAAAGTTGATGAAAGGGGAAAGTGGAAAGCTATTAATGCAACCAGAGGAGATAAGGAAAATATGGAAAGAGTACTTTGATAAATTAGTAAATGAGAAGAATAGATTGGAAAGGGAAAAGAAGTATGGCAGAGAGGCAGGTGTCTGGAAGAAGTGGAGGATGTAACGATGTTAGAACTAGCTCTGCAAAAAAATGAAAATAGGTGAGACACCTGGGATAGGTGAAATTACTGTGGAGATGATAAAGGCAGCTGGAGCATTTGCAATAACTCGTACATTAATAAGATGCATTGGGACTAAAAATGTGCAACTCAAGAATGGAGAAAGGTATAATTATACTAGTTTTCAATAAGGGTGACGAGCAAAGAATGTGGCAACTACCGCGTCATCACACTCAAATTACAAGTAACAGAAATAATGGGGGAGGGGGGGGATTCTGGAAAGAAGAGTAAGATATAAAATGGAAGGACAGTTAGAAGAGGAGTAGTATGGCTTTCAACACGGAAGAACAACAGTGGATCCAATCTTCAGTATCAGACAGTTGATGGAAAAGCCTTATAGTATGGGAAAAGTCTGGTTATATGTGTCGACGTAGTGAAGGCATATGACAGTGTTCCAATGGAAATGGTATTAATAAACTTGGAGAGAAAGGGAGTTGGAAAACAAACGAAATCCTGCGAGCAAAGTATGAAAAACGTCTCAGTTGTGTCCAGAAACAAGTTGGAAGTACTGATTGATTGGCTTAAGAATGTTACGGGTTTGAGAGAAGGACATGTGATATCACCATTAATATTAATAGTCAAAGAGACAAAAGAAGCCATAAAGGAAGGAAAATGAAGCTATTGTTATTTTCAGGCGATATTGTGGTGTGGGGAACAATCAGTAAGGAGGCACTGCAACAACTAGGCATCCTGAATGATAAGATCGAGAATTACGGAATGAAATGCAGTATGGGAAATGCAAGACCATGGTGGTAATCAGAGGGGATATAAAGGGAAGGGACAAATCCATAATAAGGGGCAGGATGTTGAAATAGTGAATAAAATCCCTGAAAGAGCATTAATGAAAATGCTCGTGTAGAAGCAGAAATTAGTAAATGAACACAAAGTAGCGCATTCTACCAGTGTGAGAGAAGCTTTGCATGGAGTAGGAACGTGCCAATGAGGTGCAAGTTGGTGCTATACAAGACCTTTTTCACACCCGTACTAACATACGGATCACAAAAAATGTTCAAATGTTTGTTAAGCTTATGGGACTTAACTACGGGGTCATCAGTCCCTAAACTTACAAACTAATTACGAACTAGGACGGCACAAATATCCATGCCCGAGGGGGGATTCGAACCCCCGACCGTAGTGACCGTGCTGACCGTGACTGAAGCGCCTCAGTCACCTCGGCCACCGCGGCCGGCACGGATCACAAACATGGACTTTGAGTAGAAGAGAAGAGACTGAGACACAAGCTAGTAAAATGAAGTTCTTGAGAAAAATTTTAGGTAGGAAGAAGGAAAACAGAGTGAAAAATGAAAATGTCAAGAAGGAAATGACAGCTTGAATGAGAGAATGGAAAAGAAAAGTTTAAGGAGGAGAAACGTGGTATTGCTATGAAACCAAGAACCAAGCAGTCTAAGAAGGATGGTGGAATGTCCTAGGAAAGTGGCAAAGTGCCATTGACACCCCTGCCCGACCACATGTTAGATAGAGGGAAGACGATGGTGATGGTGATGATGATGATGATAATGATGATGATGATGACACCAAATACCCTGGTAGGGTTTTATACCAAAGCGTGTTAAAAAGAAGGAAATTGCATTTCCTAGTTTCAAGAATTGGGCGCTTTAGTGGTGGACAAAATGCCATTTGTTGAGTTATATACCTTTTGATGTAATCTAATTCTGACACAAAGCACGTACTGAGAAACACTGGTGAGAAATGGAATTTCTGATATACCTTGACTAAAATAAGGGCTCCATTGGTAGATATCATGGAATCTTGAATTTACCCTTGGAGGGAAGACCACAAGAACAACCTCCTAAGGACGTTTTAGTGATATGACTATATTTGTTTGTTAATTATTGTTGCAATATGCCACAAAAACGTATTGTAAAGACTATACTACTATAAAAAGGTGTTCGAGAGGAACACTTTATTGCCGATTGAAGTCTAATTCCTAAATAAAATAATTCCAAATACGTAAAGGGAAAATACTTTCAACGAACAGTGACTAAAAATAGCAACTTGGAATGACGTGTACGACCCGCCGCAGCCGTTATCGGTCCGCCGTTCTTTGTTTCGAAATGTCACCGGTGGCGCTTGAACGGCGCTGCTATCGCTGCTTTCCATGTATATTAATTAGCGTATTGGAGGCTTTGGCGTTAAGCCCGTATGTAGCAGGGCGGAAGACGGTCTGACATTCACGTAGCTAATTAACTCCATTGGCAAAACCTCATCGCTTGTAACCGCACGCACATAATAACGAAATTAATTGGCTGCAATTGCCGTAACACTTTACTGAAGTTGCAGAATTGACCCGTCACTTGTTTGTAATTAATATTTTGCATGTCGAATGAACTACCTGTTTTTGTGCCAAAAAAGACTGTTATTTGCTTTTAAATTCATTGCCGGCAGGGCATAAGCGTACACAGAAGCGCACAAACAAAAACGAACTAACACACACACACACACACACACACACACACACACACACACACTCGCACAATCACACCCACACACACTTACATACGCCAACTTAACACTGGGATGACTGAGTTTCTGAAGCCTTACTACCAAAATCGGGAATCATATGTATTGCTACAAAGAAGGAAATAGCGACCGGCCACTGGAAATAATAACAAATATTCATATAAAGAGATACGATGATTTCAAGCCAACATATTCATCTACAGCAGCAGTTCGCTTTAGTTTTAGCCTCCTTATTCCACCGTCTTGTGAAAATTTCTTGAATCGGTAGCACCCTACAGCGAAATAAAATGGAGGAAATAAATACATATATAATGTATACAAACAAATATTTTCCTTTGTTTGTATGTTTGTTCGTAGTTTTAGGCTGCCGTCTCGTTCATCCGAATGCAATGAAACTTTGCATACTAGATCCTGAAAAGAAGAGGAAAGTTACTATCTCCGAAAAATTTTGTGTTGTGCGTGGCAGAGGGAGCTTCACCTATAAACTTCGATGAAATGTACTGTGGTTTCTCATCGTGATGAAATTTTGCACAGTTACCCACAAAACTAGAGGAACATGAGATGATTCTGGAGGGTGCATGACCGAGGGTATAGTGGAATAATCTGAGAGACCACTTCACTTATCACCATGAAAGTTAACAGAGTTATACACAGTAATGATTTACAGAAGGAGGCAGTGGACTGAAGAAGTGAAGGATGAGTTCTACAAAGACAGACGAGGCGCTGGTTTTCAGAAAAAGGGATACAGCTGTCAAAATACCAAATCAGGATTAAAATTACCAATAAATTTTGACTTTTAATATACAGAAGCCTTAAATGTCCTATGTATGTCAGACCATCAAGACATATAGGTTACTTCATAATAGCAGTTTAAACCAAAACGGGGACGTCGTGTTGAAGTAAATAATATTACATAGCAGCAAATTCCACATCCATGAACCACTGACATTGCCGAGATGGGGTGGCTTGCGTGCCTCAACGATGCAGATAGCTGTACCACAGCGGAGGGATATCTGTAGAGAGACCAGACAAACGTGAGGTTCCTGAAGAGGGGCAGCAGCCTTTTCAGTAGTTAAAGGTGCAACAGCCTAGATGAGTCACTGAGCTGGCCTTGTGAGATCAGTTAACATGGCTTTGCCACGCAGTTACTGCGAAAGGCTGAAAGCAAGGGGAAACTACAATCGTTACTTTTCGAGATGATATGCAGCTCCAGTGTATGAATATAAGATCATGACGTCTTCCGGAGGTAAAATAGTCCCCCAGTAGGATCTCCGGGCGGGGACTACTAAAGATGATGTCATCAAGAGAAACAAAACAGGCTTTCTGCGGGTCAGAGCGTAGATCGTTCTAAACCTTAATCGTGTAGGTAAGTTAGAAAATTTTAAAAGAGAAATGAATAGTGTGACGATACTGCTGGCCCTCTCATCTCAATGTTATCGAAGGATACCGTCTGCCTGGTCCTCTCATCTCAATGTCATCCTACGATACCCTCTGCGTCGGACCCGGAATCGTGTGGTGTAATAGTGATATATTTTACGTTTGAAGTTACAAACGAAATAGCCAGCCTAGGAATCAGTGTAGGGCAGTGTCTCGGTGATACTGTGATTAAAACAAGTGATAGATTTCTTTAATTAAGGGATTTATATATTTGCTTTCCAGAAGTTCTATAAACAATAGTTTCGTCATTGTACATTATTTCAAGACTTTGACAGACGAAGGGTAGAATCTTGTGTAAAACAAACGAAATGAAAACAAATAACATTGTATATATGTTAGGCTCATAAACAAGTTGTGTTGGCCAATTAATTGTGTTAATTAATGTAATAGTCGAGATTCGAATATTGTTGACCTAAGATTTGGAGTATATTTCGAGAATGGCCAAGATATTTGATAGTACAATATATGTTAGGAACATGTATGATGTACTCATTAACTAATTAATTGACATTTAACATTGCCGTTTGTTGTAAAACAAAGAGTACCGCTATGTTGTCTTAAAAAGATATGTGGCATGTATGTATAGTTTTCATTTTATATTGTGATTATTTTCGTGTACATGAAATGTTTTCTTTGTGTGTTTAGTAATTGTAAATTAGTATATTCAATTGTTATGAAAAATGCATAACGCAATGTCATTATTGTCGATGTTATATATTTGCCTCACCGCCTTGCGTGGGGGGTTCGAGTTTTTTGTCGTTTGTCAAGTGCTCTGGAAGCTGTGTCAGTCTGTTGTTTTAAAATGGAAGTTCTGTCAGCTAAGTTCTGATGCATTGTATACGTTTTGAATTTGTAATGTTTTGGTGGAGAAGCAGTTTGATTTCAAATTAAAGAAGAAGTGAAAAATTATACATACCGAGTATTTATTTCTACCACGACGCACCAGGAGAATAATGTCGCAGCGAGCAGAACCCCCATACGTCGTAATGTTGAGAAGATGAGTATAGTTTGGAAGTGGTAGAATGAAATGTAATTACTTAACAATCTCTTAAAACGTTATAATAGGTCAAAGTTAGATTTTTCAAAAATGTTTGTATAGTCTATAGGACTTAACTACGGGGTCATCAGTCCCTAAACTTACAAACTACTTATGAACTACTTACGAACTAGGACGGCACAAATATCCATGCCCGAGGGGGGATTCTAACCCCCGACCGTAGTGGCCGTGCAGACCGTGACTGGAGCGCCTCAGTCCCCTCGGCCACTGCGGCCGGCATTAGATTTTCTCCACGGATTAGTGAAGTTCGGTGGCAGGATGAACAGCATTGCTGGTCAGGTGAGTATAGGGTTGTAAATACAAAATCAGTTGGTGGTAACGCAGGAGTAAGTCTGGTAATGAATAAGAAAATAGGAATGCGGGTAAGTTATTATGAACAGCATAGTGAACGCATTATCGTAGCAACGAAAGACACAAAACCAACACAGACCACATTAGTGCTAGTTTATATGCCAATTAGCACGACCGCTGATGAGGATATAGAAGAAATAAATGAGGAGACAAAACATTCAGGAAGTTAAGAGAGATGAAAACTTGATTGTGATTGGGGACTGGAACTCGGTAGTAGGAAAGGGAATTAGAAGGATGTGTGTGGGGTAGAGGGAGACCGAGGGAGGAAAACAGTAAGCAGATTCAAAGTGATGAAGAGAATATGGAGCCCGTAAAGAACATACACGATGCGCCGTTGAGGGGCTCTGTTTTAGTGCTTTGACGGCTCACTGAAGTTGACACGTGGACTCGTCATCTCCTGACTCCTGGGCTCACACAGTGTCTGTCTGAAGGCTATCTGTGGATTTAGAAGGAGTTGAATGCCTATACAGATATCATGGACCGATATGCATGTGGGATGTACTAAGATTGTAGCCTTAGGCCGACATTGGTAGATTTTCGTTCTGCAAAGTTACGACTGCTAACCGTAAGTCCAGCAAAGGATTAACGTTATACTTGCCATTTTTTGCTTGTGTATCCAGCGTAAACAGAATTTTTGTGCGGTCTACTGTTATCAAATGTCAGATTTCAAGAAGCATTTATATTTATTCTGAAATTTCAAAGGTACTGTAATTAAAATTTGCGATCATTAGAAGCCGAGATAATTTCCATTGTAGCATGTGTAATGCATCTGAATTGTCGCCTCGGAAGTGATACTTTTCGATAATAAAAAATTATTTCAAATGCTCCATAATCATAGCTAGAGCTCGGTGCGGTGGCCACATATAAAAGTCTACAAAAATGTCACAGTGTCACACTGAGTAAATAATTTATTTTCTGCCCCTCCCCCTCCCCCCGTTATCTACGACCCCGCATTTTCAGAAAAAAAACTTTAAATTCAATACAGTTTGCCTTTGTGAGATTTGAAAGAGTGGTTTCCACACTCAAGTTCAAGTTAGTTGTATAGCTAATAAGAAAACGGATGTCCCCGTTGTAAACATAATAACAAAAAGATCGCAGACTATTTCAGGATCCAAAAAAGATAACATGTCCGGTTTAAAGAGGACTTTTGGTAACCCTATACTCAATTCATCATACGAATAAATATAATGCAAACATGATACTATATACCCTTACGCGTCGGTTGGAATCTCATTGGTTTCCGTTTTAAATCAAGCTGAAGCCAAGCGGCCTGGAATAGAGTAAGTGTATTAGCAATGATAAGTTTCATGTTCAGCTTTACACATCCATCGACCCAGCGGTAATACGGGAGAACAAGTTTACCAGGGCATTTAAGGTGGGCAGCGCTGGAAATTCATTTGGTCCAAATAAACTGCAGTAATGCGAACAGTTACTGTTAAATGATAGAAATGGATGAGCACTGCAATAATACAGCTTCATTGTAGCTTAGATTTAAAAGGAATGAAATAAAACACGAGAAAACTCTGGAAACACGCTTCTTTAGGAACCAGGCGGGAAAAGTAATATACTCTCCCTCATAGCTAATATGTGACTGTAATTAAAAACAAGAGCGAGATGAAAATTCCGAAGCTAGACTAATTTTTCTGCAAGAGCTATGTGTGACGCAAGCTCGTGCTGTAGAGATTTCACGGTAAAGTAAAATAAGTCACTGAAAGTATTACTCACTCTTTTCTGGTAATCTCTTTAATATCCTTCCATATCCGAATCCGAGGAATAAATTTAATAACTGGAACTGTAATCTGATATACTTTTAACGAGACGATGAACAACAGTATTCGCGAAGCCACAGTGAAAAGATTTTCCATTTGCGCGTTTCATAAAGGAGGAAGAAATAGGTTTGCCATTTTAACAATACGTATTTAAAGCACGACGCTCGTAGCACAATAATTCTGAGGCTGCGACTGATATTCGAAATATAAACTACACACCAAAGAATGATTTCACTAGAATATCTTAAATTTATATTTATTGTAACATAGTAATAAGAAAGGGAATTCATTACTGGGACCAACTTCCAAGAGATAAATAACGCCAGTGCCCTTGTACTGCCGCTGCTCTTCTTCTTCGTCATCATCATCACATCCTACGTCGTTCCATCTTATTCGATGGGTCGGCGAATAGATCTTCTCCACCATTCCCGGTCCTTGAATTTCTCTTCTTCTTCTTCGATATACGCCAGAGTGTATCCCCTCTGCTCTATATCAGACTTCAGCTTGTCTCTGTACCTCAGTCGTGGGCGTCCTCCAGGTCTTTTGTCTCTGAGGTTTAGCTCGTAAATTTTTCTTGGTAGGCTGTTTCCATCTATACGACGCATATGCCCATATCATCTCAGCCGCTGTGTGGTTATTCGGTCTTGTAGTTTTACGACTTGAGCCTGGTTACGGATTTCCGTGTTCCGAACTTTATTTCCACGTGTCTTTCCGACAACAATACGAACGAATCTTATTTCCGCTGCTTGGATTCTGCTGACATCTTCCTTTCTCATCATCCGTGATGGTTATGGAGAACTGAGTAATACTCGATACAGGAGATGCTTCTCCGACAGTGATCTGTGGGATGCAATCATATACTGATGATTGGTCGCCACAAGTCTCCAGGAAAGTTTAGTAAACTAGAATTGGAAACAACCGTTTCCCTTAGAAACAAAATGACATTTTTGGAGATATGTTGGTACTATATTATTTTCATTTACACACGCTGAAATAAAAATAAATAAATAACTCTGAAGACAACTAAAACAGGTTTGGCTCAAATAAAAAATAGTGCTGTGCTTAGCAGGCGGTTCTTATATCCAATAATTTTTACAAGACAAATGCAAAGCTGAAAATCCATTTAGGAATACAGCAATTAAGGAGATTTACCAGTCAAACGTTATCAATAATAGTAAATCTATCGTTATTACAATTTACCTGTGTGATCCCGAATTTTAATGATTTGATTTTATGGTCGCCCTTTAGCGAAGTATTTAAGGGGTGTGTTGTATGTTACACATATAAATGTATGTTTCATTGATACAATGTAAACCGAATTACTTAGTATATTTGAAACAAACTAACCCACAGTTTATTTTTTCGTAACGACGTCACTGTCTGTACAAGTTGTTGAAAAAGCAGTACAAGAAGCCAACTCATGTTTGTTTGAATTTTTTGTGCTGAACAGCAGCCCACTACTCACCAGGCGTTGCAAATTTTACAGTGAACATCTAATGAAGGGTCTTCAACGAAAATATATTTATCCTTTAAGTTAAAGTAAAATGTGCATTTTAGTTTAGCTATAACAATTTATTTCCCGTGAATAACACACCGCATCAATGTGGTATTCATTGTACACAAATAATAGTTTTTCAGTTTAAGGAGAAGGAGTTAGGGTGAAGAAAGTATGGTACATCTTCGCATCTCGACTGTACTTTCCTCACTGTAATAATAAACCTGATGTAAATGAGCCTTGTCGGCTTGCTTTTGTGATTTTAAATTTCCGATCGTAATATGTTACACATTTAAAATTCTCTCGGTTAGCTGTGTGGTCTGAGACGGGGGACGTACCGGCCTCGGTTGGAATCCGCCCGGCGGAATAAAGAAGGGGGGGGGGGGGGGGGGGAGTGTCGGCCAGCCTGGATGTGGCTTTTAGGCAGATTTCCACATCCCCCTTGGTGAAAGCTGGGCTGGTCCCCAATCCCGTATCAGTTACTCGATTTGCAAACGTCTCGTATACACATTGCTGGCTCTATTAGTTTCGTCCTATTGTTTATCTTTCATCTTGTTTTGCTTTGCTAAGTTTAACCAGTTCATCTTCTGCTTTGTAGCCACTCGCGTGCCATTCACCTGTCCTGGGCGCCAGCATTAATTTTGGCAGCGTAATTTTCTGCCCCTTGTCCGAAACTGCCCAGTGACAGGTGTATTTTGGCAATCTCATATTATTTGTCTTCCTTGTTTTAGCATACAGTTGTGTATTTTGGCGTCTTCCTACCATAACGAGGCTGGCGAAAACTTCGCTAGGGGCTGTTGTTATTTCTTTGAAGAGTCTGCGTGTTGGTTTAACTGACTGCAGTCAAACTTCCATCTCCAGATGTGTAATTGTAGGTTCTGGCTACAATCCCACATTTATTTCGGTCTAGAGGCCTCTTGAGGTTTAATGGTTGTTACTCTTATGCCCTGTGGCGGTTTTCTACCTTTCTTGCCTTAATTATCGTATCCATGGCGCAGGTGTTTGTTAGGATTGGTGCTTCACTGTTGCGCCACATCGCCAAGTTAAATGTTTTGTATGTTATTATTTGTCCATTAGTGTGTACATAAAAGTGTTACCAACATGAAATCTTACGTAATTAATTAGATTATAATTTGTAAAGTCATTGTGTTTGTTCAAAAATTTTTCAAATGTTTGTATAGCTAATGGGACTTAACTACGGGGTCACCAGTCCCTAAACTTACAAACTACTTATGAACTAACTAATACTAAGGACGGCACAAATATACATGCCCGACGGGGGGTTCGAACCCCCGACCGTAGTGGTCGTGCAGACCGTGACTGGAACGCCTTAGTCCCCTTGGCCACCGCGGCCGTCATTGTGTTTGTTTTTCTGTATTAATTTCATGTAAAATTTGAAATTTTCTCCTTGCTAGTACTTTTACCTGATGGTTGCTAAATTACAAGAGCATTCTTCGTTTAAGGCATTAATGCACGTGATTCTTTGAAACTGTTTTAAGTGTTCATTTCTTTATCCCTTTAAGATAATCAGGAGTGCCTAATCGGTTAAAGACATTGAAGTGTGTCAGTCTTTAAGTGTTCTTTTTTTATTATTTAATGTCAATTTCTGGCCTTTAAAGAAAATTACGTCTCGCTGGTTTAAACTGTGGTTAACTTACCTGGACATCGCCACGGCATGGCCGTTGAATACATGTAGGGGAGGTCCGGGTAATCGCTGACATTTCAATTTCTAAGAAACCAAGCATGTTACGCTGGAAAGACTGCATTTGAAATGAGCGCTCTGTGAAGTAAAGTCCTATGCATAGGCTCCTAGCGACCTATTCACATCTGTGACTTTTGTTCGCGCAAATTTTTTCGTTGCTCCCTTAACTTCACTGGCGATTGTCACCCGTAAGAAGAGTTTTAGAAATTAGCATTTGATCTTGCAGAAGGTCTCAAAATCCATCATCGACTTAAAAAACAGAATGGTCGTCTCGATAAAAAAAAAGGGTGTAGAAGAGAGACAGAAAAGTAAATGCAATAAAAAAGGACGAGCCGAAATAACAAAAAGACACTAAAGAAACGTTGTCTCCGAAAGGATCAAAGAAAAGAGACGAAATGCATCGCATGTGGAGAAACCTTCGAAGTAGACTGTATTCACTGATATGACTGCAAGGCCTGGACCGATGAAACTTTTGTGTATGTAGATCCTTCCGATATTTATTACTACTGTGATGTTTTGATAGCTTATAAACAACTGCATTACCATTGAATGCTGTGTCCGGGGCTACCCTCCAAATTTTTTAGTGCCAACAAACTAATTCAAAAGGGTTTTAAGATCTATATAAATAAAAATGAATGCTTTATATGTATATCCTCATTCATGAGATTGCAATGAAACTTTGGTGAACTGTTCATCGTACGCCCACGAAGGTTCCTGACCCAAAAACAAAAGAGCACGACACATTGCTCAGGAGTTATTACGTCATAAATAATGAGAGGCCACCGCGTGAGAATACCCAGATTTAAGCGTCAATTATTGCAAAATGGGAGTAGTTAGGGACCTGTAAGAAAGTTTGCATGTAATTTCGGACGTTTATGAAGCGTTTTGTAAGACCCCCCACCCCACCTCCCGACTGCCACCAATACCTACACAAAATGATGACACGAAAATACGTCTACCGCTCACAACAGTTTCGCTGTAGATTCCGTAAAACTGTCGCATCAGGCAGGTATCAAATAAAGTTATCGTTACAGATTTGTTTGTTACTATTTATTTTTGTCTGCAAGTCTGCCTTTATTCTCTTGTATCCAAAATTAAGCAATGTGTTTCCGTAATCTCTATCTAATTAAAAGCGAAAGAACACTCATTCACTCACTAACCACTAAATCTCAAACACTATTTCACCTATGATGCCGTAATTTGGCAGGAATGTAGTTTATAGGTAGAATACGTCAGCTAAGAAAATATTTTGTGATAGGTACATGGCGAAGCATACTTCTCCTACAGACTCACAAAATCTACAGTTTCATTCCGATCTTCACGAAATTTCGCACGCTTCACCTTCTACCTTTAGTTTCATACGGTGCGTGGAGAACGGTACATTACAACATAAAAATAGATCCCTAAATACCTTGGTCGCGCCATAACTTGAGAACGGCTCGACCGATTTCACAGATAATTTTTTTTGTTTGTTTTCGTTATTCTCAGAACAAGGCTTGTATGAAATGAAACTAGAATATTTGAGAACAGCAAAGTGCGATTTTCAATGTGACCCTGCGTTTCTGTTGAATATAGATCTACAGTTTTGTTACGATACTGATGAAAGTTTGCACATTTTACTCTAGAAACAAGAGGAATGTTTGTATGTAAATGTTTGTATGTAAATGTTTGTATGGTACATGACAGGAAGTACCATGCAGAAAACATTGCCGAGAGAGAGAAAGGTTGAGAGAGATGGGAGAGAAAGAGGTGGATGCAGAGAGAGGGTTGAAGGAAATATGGACTACGAGAGTGTAGGATAAATAAACACCCGGCGAACGCCGGGTTCATAAAAGATTACTATGTATACTTCGTTCTAAGTGATATGACTAAATAAGTTAATGGTTTCATTTTACGGTGAAAATTTGTTTATTGTTGTTTTATTAGCAATTCATTAATGGGTCAGGGTTACCGGACCTCCCCCTATTGAAAATATGCAGTTCATATCTATAATCTGTTATTATTTCTAAACATGAGTGTATTGCATAACACAGGACATTCGCCTTATACTATTGTGGTAGTTCCATCAAAACAGTTTTCTGTGCTTGTGTTTGCGAATTGACGGAAATCTGAGCGGAATGGCAGTGTGTTCTAAGGCGTCATGCTACGGACTGGGTGGTCATTTTCTGTCGGAGGTTTGAGTCCTCCCTCGGGCATACGTGTGTGTGTGTGTGTGTGTGTGTGTGTGTGTGTGTGTGTGTGTCGTGTTGTTCTTAGCGTAAGTTTTTATAAGTAAATTTTAATTCTAGGGACTGATGATCATAGAAGCTTGGTCCAACAGGTTTACAAAAATTTAAACATTTTGAATTGAAAAGAAGAATGTAGAGAAGTCCTTAAAAGCCGTTCAGTGTATGATGCGAGTCCTACGCGAAACAGATCACCGTCTAATTGCTGGTAATGTCGGCAAAGTTTATTTTGTTGCGTAATTCGATGTTAATCGGTTCGCAAATGCTTGATTATCGTCGAAATTTCAGCGCCCCACTGCAATCCCTAAACGCCGACCAATTAACCTGACGACAAACACGAAGCGTCACCGCGTAGCCGGCGGCCGTTCCGTGACGTGGATTGGCGGCTCATCGCGTATTCCGCGTTCCGCTGGCCTTCCCCGCGTGTAACGATAAATAATTACGCGACACTCGCTAAGCGAAGTGGGCGGCCGAGCGCACTGCAGGGTTCGCAAACAAAGGCGATACCGGCGTACCGGAAAAATTTCACCACGATATCTCTGACTTCCTTTTTTTTTATTTCTTTACCTACAGATTTCCATGGGGTGAGGTCGGGCTCCCACAATCCCGTAATTGGCCGACCACTAACAGGGTGGCCATTATGGTGGGGAATATCCACGCCAACTTTTAACATCCGTAAGACTCTTTTGGTTAGAGAGTGTATTCATTTGAGTAAATTTTTAACGAAGTCGATTGTTCTAAGGCTGGAGTTGTCAGGTGTGAACTATGTCGTTTGTTATAGCAATTAATTATCTTGGGTCGCCACCATATTTATCCAAAATATGGAAAATTAAAATGTTACTGATCAGCTATGATGTGATCATAGATTCAAACATATAATAAATATTCCTACTCTATTGCAGTGTATTAGTTGTACCAAACAAAACAAAATGTTGTAAAAAGATATTAAATAGCCAAGATCGCTTATCATCAGTTTTTATTAACGACGACCGGTTTCACTGAACTACGTCAGCATCATCAGGTCAAATAAAATGTCAAACAGTTGTTATATAACAATTTACAGTGCATAGGTGCACTATGTCATTATAATAAAACATAATTATCACAGTGAGTGACAAAATGTACTTGAAAAGTTATTGGTAAACTGTGGAATTTAACTATTCTGTTTCCCCTCCAAAATAGTGACAAAAGAACGCTCTTAAATGAAAGACGATCTGCTCGTAATTAATTTATTATAATTAAATATTCAGATGACATTTCATATCATGTAAAACAGATAATGGTATTCACACAATCTCTTACAAATATTAAAACATTGAGACACAAAAACTGAGTGGCTGAGTCAAAGGTCGGAGGTTTTGCAAAACAGAATGCTATTAGATTGGCTACACAGGGGGTTGAAATTATCGTTAGCCCTAAGCTCCCCAAAGTTAATAGGCAGATCTCAAAAGAATAAAATAAGGGACGGAACCCAACATGTCTGATCCCTATAACCCTCCAGCAAGTGCGTCACCTTACCCACACAGATGATCATTGACGGCAGCGTCTCAGGCTCTCAGGCAGCAGTCGGTGGGAGCGGATGAGCTGAAATTTTTATCCGACCGTAATTGCTGCGACCTGTTAAGCAGGGTCGACGTGTAACTTAACACAGCGTCACTGGCGTAGGCGTCGCTAGGCAATTGCTGTGCGGTTCTATCACGCTAGTGGGTTAATCAATATTTTGCATAGGTTACCCAAAGGCCACTTGGCACAAATCGATCAGTCACTTGCGTAATAAGATCTGTAAAAACAATGCCCAATTCGCAAAGGCGCGAATGCTCAAATAGATACTTGTAGCAAAACGAAAACTAAACTGTGGCCGCTCACAGCGTAACCGCAGGACAATGTAACGTTCGTGAAGTAAACACAAGTTCTACAAGGTCCGAATCTTCGGAATCACACACAGGTGTAACCAGAGGACCGTTTGGGACGATGTCCTCCCCGCGAATCTAAACGGAGTATTCGTGTCTCCCGAGGTCCGTACACTTCGGACGCTCAAACAGAAGACTACCGAGGTCCGTACACTTCGGACGCTCAGAGACGAGAGACTGTCTTCCGAGGTCCTTACCCCTCGGACGCACAAACAGGAGTCTTCGTACGTCCTCGCGCTCTGCCGCAGCTCACGGCAAGTGCCAGGCGGCCACACCCAAGCGCGAAAAGACGCACCAATATCTGCTAACGGCTAATAGTCAAACCAATCGGATGGCGTAGCGCCGTTGACAAATTGTTTAGCTGTCATACTAAAATACTCTGGCGAATCAGGACGCGTTCTCTGCGGCTGCCAAGAGGCTCCGCCCACGCCACCAACGCTTCCCGCGGATTTCACCGTTCCCAGGGTGAATTCCCTGCAAGGAATTTCACACGACTTAAATATGTTAACGTTGTGCTATATACACAGCCGCTGGAGCCAAACCCCTGGGGCGCCAGACCGGCAGAAAGCTTTCCTCTCAACCTAACCATTTGTCACACTAACTGTATTCAAACTCTGCTGATTTCTAGTAAGTTTTTTTAGATAACGCCTAACGGCAATACGTCTCCATAAATAGCCCGGGACCCAGACCACTCTGCTATTGTTTGTATCCGTCAAATTCCTCTCTTGCGAAACGGCCGAATGACTAAGAAGGCAGTCCCCGCTAAACCGGGGGCCAGCATTGTGTAAAGCGTTCCACACACTCTGCCGCCTGTAGCGTCGGCGCCATACAGGTCAAGCCAGCCCCTCTCGTCCCTTCCCGAAGGCGAGCGAAAGTTGATGGGAGGGAGAGACTCCCAAGAGCGTCTTTGCTCTGCGCGGCCTGACCGTGCCCAACACGTAAAATCACTTTTTAGCAGCCAAGCTCCGCCAATAAACATTAAAATCCCGAAATTTTCATATGAACATAGAATGTACTACAATCCCAGGAACCCACCACCCCTGATGTGTCCCAAAAGGCACAGAAATCAAAATAAATAAAGATGTACAAAGAAAAATGTTACATATTTCAATAATTAGCGTAAAGAGAAAGATACAGTTACACAAGGTTAGTATGAAAATAGACTAATTACAACCCCCGTCTCACAAAGACGAAAACTATCATTTAAATATATAACTACAAAATGGCTTCAGACTCTTTGAATTTACAGCAACTATTGGTTGTGTGTATATTTGTTACACATGCGGTCTAGAAAAAGACCAACAGTGTTTCTTCCTCCTAACCAGTTTTTTTTGCGTTCTAAGTGCAGTATTTGAATGTAATTTATCGTCAGACACGACTTTCTCAGTGTTTTCTACGATAGTGAAACGTTTGTACATACATTACATTAATTTCGGAAGAGATTCTTCTTTACGTATTTGCTTCAGTGCCAGCTGTATTCTCCAATATTTAGATATTTTATAGTCTCAAGAAATGAAACAGGGCTGCCTGAGACAGTTAATGTTAATAATTGATTGTGAAAAAGAAATATCCCATCAGATACATAACTGTAAAATAGCTTCTTAAATTGTGAATACAGAAACCAGCCACTGCCAAAATTCTTTTAGGAACACGAAGTATGCCATAATAGTTCTTAAATAAGTGCATCTAATATTAGCAGTAGGGTATCTAGCATGAATATTAGCATTATTAATGCTGCTAGCGAAATACAACAGCGTGAACTGCTCAAACGACAGCATCTTTTTACATTGGCTTCAACTTCACAATGTGCATCCAGTGAGGCTGTGTGTCATTCATATATGGAACTATACACAGTTTTGCAAACCTCTTCCAGATATTATACCTATTTGTACAGCAGATGACCTCTAAATTCTGTGTCACAAGTTGCTAATATTAATTTCATAAACAAAAATTCGAACTGCAGTGAAGCAACTGATCTCCTGCCACCAATATAAGTTTACAAAATCATAAAATAAAGCTGCCTAAATTAGCTCGTTTTAAAGAGCTACCAGCATTGTAAAAGCCTGTTATTTATTTCATTCAATACTATATTGTCTTGACTAACAGCCTATTAAGCAAGAGTAACTATCTCTGAACACAACTAGTAGAACTCCCTGTATTCCTGACAATGGAAAGATAGCATTCGTTCTTTTTATTCCTGTCTTAAATCGATTAATGCAGTTAAACGCTGAGCATCTCTTCACCATCGTGCTTTATGTATACTGCAATAGTTAAACAGTACAGACGTGACTACCAACTGAGTATACATACGTCAGCAGGTTTATAATATACGATTTATCTCCTAACAACACTCCTATTTATCTGACGCTTGCCACTATCATGGCGGCCAGCCGAAGGTTCAAACTATCCCGCGACAGAAGCGTAATATATTCCACAGTCTTTGATCCTCTCTGTTAGCCGTGTGGTCTAACGTACCGCTTTCCGAGACGTAGAGGCGTACCACCCCAGTTCGAATCCACCCGGCGGATTAACAAGGGGAGTCGGAGTGCCGGCCAGACTGGATGTGGTTTTTAGGCGGTTTTCCAAATTCCCCAAGGTGAATACCGGGCCGGTTCCAAACTCCTGCCTCAGTTACACGATTGGCAAACATTTCGTATTACTCTTCATTTTTCACGCAGACATTTGGAGCACACATTTCAGCCTGTAGGGCTTGGGGTGGCCACAGAAAGGGCATTCGGCAACCGAGTAGCTATTAACACGGCAAATACGATTGACTCAGTCGTGCGAGAACTTGGCACAAGAGTAAGAAAGAATGTACTCCATGGTTTATAACGAGTATGGTGACATGCATTAACCAACAAACAACTACGCCAAGCTATGTGCTACTTGACGATTAGTAGAGTCGAGATGGGGAAACAATTTTTGTGAACTACTTCACTGATGATGGTTAGTTTTTGGGAGCCGTTCCTTTCGAATTTTTTTAAAAATCCAATTTTCAATAACAGGCAATCAAAACATTTAGAAAGATGTTATTGAAGTTTACACCTTTCGAAATCGAAATCCCTGTTTCTGCTCATACGATATCATGTTCAAAAACATTTACATTTACATGGGAAACTCTGCATATCAAATTTAAGTGCCTGGCACAGAATTCATACTATTCATCTCCCATTCCATTCTCGAATAGCGCGAGGAAAAAACAATACCGGAATCTCTCCGTTCGAGCTCTGATTTCTCGTATTTTATTCTGATTATCATTTCTATCTATGTAAGTGGGAGTCAACTATATATTTTCGCATTCGGAGGAGAATGTTGGTGATTGTAGTTTCGTAAGTAGCCCACTGCGCACGCGCAGTAGTCCAGCGCCATTGTTGTAATGATTCCCTTCCCAGGTCCTGTATCATTTTCGTAACACTGTCTCCACTGTATCGTGACAATACAAAACTATCTGCCCTTCTTTGGACTCTTTCGATGTCCTCCATCAAACCCACCTCATAAGGATCCCACACTGGGCTGCAATAAGAAAAGGACGGACAAGCGTAGTGTATACAGTTTCTTTAGCAGTTCTGTTGCATCTTTCAGTGGTTCTGCCAATAAAACGCTGTCTCTGGTTCGCCTTTCCCACGAAATTATCTACATGTTCTTTTCAGTTTAAGTCTGAAGTAGTAGTAATTTCTAGGTATTTAGTGGAGTCTATGGCCTTCACTTTTAGATGAGTTATTCTTGTAAACAAAGTTTAACGGATTTAATTTCGTTCTCATGTGAACGATTCACCTTCTCATAATTTAGTGTCAATTGCCAAATTTAAAACATAGTGATATCTAATTTAGATCTTCCTGCAGCTGGTTTTGATCTTCTGATGATTTCACTAGACGTTAAATGACGTCGTCATCTGCAAAGAACCTAAGAGAGCTGGATGGATGCTTAGGGTTTAACGTCCCGTCGACAGCTTGGTCATTAGAGACGGAGCTAACGCTCGGAATTTTTGGGTTAGGATGAGGAAGGAAATCGGCCGTGCCCTTTGAAAGGAACCATCCCGGCATATGCCTGGAGTGATTTAGGGAAATCACGGAAAACCTAAATCTGGATGGCCGGTGGTGGATTTGAACCACCATCCTCCCGAATGCGAGTCCAGTGCGTTACCACTGCGCCACCTCGCTCGGTCCTAAGAGAGCTGTTCATATTTTCTCCCAAATCGTTTATGTTGATAAGGAACAGCAGAGGACCAATAATACTGTGGACTGATGTATTTGTAACACTGTTATATGTAATCTTTGCATGACGAACTATCTGTTTAATGAAATGAAAACCACAGTAGAGTAGCCGAGCGGTCTAAAGCGCCTCGCTGCGGAGCGCACGGTTGCTCGCCGTGGAGGTTCGAGTCCTCCCTGGGTCATGGGTTTGTGTGTTGTCCTTAGTTTACCTTAGTTTAAGTGATTTCTAAGCTACGGACTGATGACCACAAAGTTTGGTCCGATAAATTTACAAACATTTGAACATTTCAATGAAATGTAAATGTGAATCAAAAAGGCGTCCTTTTTGAAACAGCTACAACTGTAATAGCATTTAGAAGCCCTGGTTGTAACGGAACCCCTACATCTGGTGCCGAAACGCGGGCCATCCTACACTAAGGGATCCTGAAATCGACTGCATCGGGGCTTTGAAATGGGATTCAACGCCAAGAGGACGCCGAGTCGACGGCGCGCCAGCTCAATGTATACCGTCAGATAAGTCTGGTGCACTATTCATCTAAACACAATTCAGAAGACACTGATTTCAAAAACCTTTGATTTTAGCAGTAGTAGTTTTGTAATTTTGTTAGACTAACATTGAGTTTATCTTAATATTTCCAAGTTTACGTGTCAAGGCTACATTGGTGCCATTTGTTGTCAGATTGATCTGTTATCAGTATTGATCCTGTGGTTTCATTAATTATTGACATAAATATAGTTTATCGTACTGCCGCTAAAACCATAGTTATTTTTGTTTATTTATTAATAGTCCGTCTTTTATATCTGGAAACCGGAATCTAATTCAAATTTATTGAAATTGCGCAAAAAACTAAATATACATCTTAATAGTACTCACTTAGGTCTATCATTTGACACCTTGTAAGTAAGGTTTTGTTAAGCCATTTTCTAGATATATCATTAACAAAATTGTTATTTTTTAATGATTCTTGATTTGCTACATCAAAGAAAGTATTACAGTGACATTGTACCATATATGGACCAATAGTTATTAATTTTAAGCAGTTTTTTTTTTTTTTTTTTTTTTTTTTTTTTTTTTTTTTTTGCATATTTCACCAAGGCCAAACGGGCGCTCTCCCGCTTTCCGCCATTTGCTCTGTAACCGCTCGGGTTTTTCCAGCTAGTTGATCATAGACTCGGGACCAGCCACATGACAGTCTGACATGACCGGTGCCGCCATCTTTTTAGAATTCCCTGAACTTAAACGAATCAGTAGCTGTCAAAATATGACACTTAACAGGCAGTAGCTGTGGCCACAGACAAAGATATACAGACGGGAAACCTCCGTAAGGGCCCGGTCACACGCACGGGGGTGCGGGGAGGGAGGACCAGAGCAGTTCCGCAAGTTGTCCCATGATGGCGCTGAGGTCAGAAACATCCCTTTAAAACTGGCCAGAGCAGAAGCAGGTAGCGGCTGTTCTCATCACCACCTCCCCTCAAACGCCGGCACGCCGGACAGTCGGACACAGCTGTGGCATCTTGAATGGCGGCACGAGCAGCCTCAGCCTCCCCACCACGCTACCCTCTGATGTGCGAGAGGCACCCTCAGAAGCGCCTCTAGTGTCGTCTACCGGTACTAAGTCACGGAACCGCTAGACATCTGCTGGCATCTTAAGGAACTACTAGGGGAGCGTAGGACAGCGGTTTAGCGGAGCGGGGAGTTTCTTCATTGTATATGTTACTCTGTTCCGCGGCGGAGCAGCCGAGCGCATTGAGGCGTTACGCTACGATGCGCGAGGCCGTTCCCCGTCGGGGGTTCGAGTCCCTCCTCGGACATGGATGTTTGTGCCGTCTTTAGTATAAGCTAGTTCATAAGCAGTTTGTAAGTTGGGGATCTGATGACTCCATAATTAAGTTCCATAAGCTCTACAAACATCTGAACAGCCAGTAGGCAACATACATTCACGATTTTCGCGCGTGTGAGCGTTTTGTCACAGAGTTGCAGACTTCAAGTGTCTCCACAAAACAGACACCTTACAGTATGGCACTTAAGTAAGTAGCTATCCCTTCAGCATAATCAAATATAAATGTAAAAGGTGTACAGTCCAGACTAGAAGAGTTGTTGTTGTTTAGTGATTTAAGTTGCTTCACTATTCCAAGGATATATACTTCAACGTTACTCATTCTGTAATTCGAAATCTGGAATATTGGTTTCATCTTCTTTGGCGAATGAGTTTCGAAAATCTTTGTAGCATCCCTATTTCTATATTGTAGTGAGGGTATTGTTTGTGTTTTTCCCTTAGTATGTCTAACATATGACCAGAATCTCTTTGTCTTGTAGTTTTATGCAAAAAAAAAAAAAAAGAAACAAAGGAACTTAAAAATTGAAGACATTGTCACACATCGATTAGGTAGGAAAGCGAAAATCTCTTTACTTGAACACACTTAGAAAATATCTTATGAATATCATTAAAGTTTATAATAAAAAATAAATTTAAAATGAAATCTAAAAATGTACGAATAACAATAAAAGAAACTGCAGAGAAGTATATCTTCTACTGTTGATAAAGATTACGAAGAGTTAAGCAGATTTCCCTTTTAATGCTTATTAAACGTTTGTGTGTCACAGAACACAATTTTTATTCTCTTTAGGTTACAACATTGTGAAATATCTGTAAGAGATAAATACTGGTGATGGACGTTAAACAGAACAAGCGAAGAACCAATAGTCCATACCGAGCGAGGTGGCGCAGTGGGAACACATTGTACGCGTATTCGGAAGGATGCTGGTTCAAATCCACCTCCGGCCATCCAGATTTAGGTTTTCCGTGATTTCTCTAAATCAATCCAGGCAAATGCCGGGATGGTTCCTTCCACAGGACACGGCCGATTTCCTTCTCCCATCCTTACTCAAATATCCGACCGGGACCTCAGTCTCTAATGACCATGCTGTCGACAGGATGTTAAAACATAAGATTCCTTCCTTCCTTCAGTAGTCCAAAGTTCAAACAGAGTCTGAAACACACTTAGATTGGGCGAGCGCAGTGAACAAACTGAACGACAACTTTATACTGGTTAATATATTAGCTACTGTGCCGGCGGCCTAGCGTGATAATATGGCGACCAGATGATGTTGCAATTCCAGAATGAAACTTTCACTCTGCAGCGGAGTGTGCGCTGATGTGAAACTTCCTGGTAGATTAAAATTGTGTGCCGGAACCGGGACTCGAACCTGGGACCTTGGCCTTTCGCGGGCAAGCGCTCTACCGACTGAGGTATACCGACACGACTCACGATGCCGCCTCACAACTTTACTTCCGCCAGTACCTCGCCTCCTACTGTCCAAACTTCACAGAAGCTCTCCTGCGAACCTTGGAAGACTAGCACTCCTGGAAGAAAGGATATGGTGGAGAGATGGCTTAGCCACAGCCTAAGGGATGTTTCCAGAATGAAACCTTCACTCTACAGTGGAGTGTGCGCTGATATGAAACTTCCTGTCATATTTTGAGGTAGAATGCGATGGGAAAGACGATGGAAACAGGATCACATTTAAGGAAGTGGTGTAAATGGTCAATAGTTTGCAGTGCCATAAAGCGGCTGGGGTGGATGAAATCAAGCCGGAACTCGTCAAATCCTGTGGAATGTCAGGTCTCAAATGGTTACAGAGGATCACTGAGAAGGCATTGGAATCGTTTCAGGTTCCGTTTGACTGGACGAAAGCTGTAATCACGCCAATTTTCAAACATGAAGAGATTGTAACAACTATCGAGGTATCTCCTTAATTAGCGTTGTAGGCAAAAAAATGTTGAAAGGAGAGTGCGAGTATCAGTGTGGGTTTACGCCTCTTAGAGGCTGTCGGACCAGATATTTAGCTTACGGAAGATAATGGAGTAGTGCTATGAATGGAACAGGAAATTGTATCTTTGTTTTATACATCTAGAAAAGGCTTATGACGTTGATCCTAGGAGGAAGCTATTGTCAGTTTTACAAGATTATGGAATAGGAGGCAAACTTCTGCGGGCCATTAAAGGTCTTTACATAGCCAGGCAGCAGTTAGAGTAGACGGCATCTCGCCTATGTGGACGACTCAGTTGTAATGGTAGATTCTATTGAAAGGTTGCAAATACACTACTGGCAATCAAATTTGCCACACCAAGAAGAAATGCAGATGATAAACGGGTATTCATTTCCTTAATATATTATACTAGAACTAACATGTGATTGCGTTTTCATATTAGGGTGCATAGATCCTGAGAAATCAGTACCCAGAACAACCACCTCTCGCCGTAATAACGGCCTTGATACGCCTGGGCATTGAGTCAAACAGAGCTTGCATGGCGTGTACAGATACAGATGCCTATGCAGCTTCACAACGATATCACAGTTCATCAAGAGTAGTGACTGGCATATTACGACGAGCTAGTTGCTCGGCCACCATTGACCGGACGTTTCCAATTAGAGAGATGTCTGGAGAATCTGCTGGCCAGGGCAGCAGGCGAACATTTTCCGCATCCAGAAAGGCCCATACAGGACCTGCAACATGCGGTCGTGCATTATCCCGCTGAAATGTAGGGTTTCACAGAAATCGAATGAAGGGTAGAGGCACGGGTCGTAAAATATCTGAAATGTAACGGGCACTGTTCAAAGTACCGTCGATGCGAACAATGCGAAGACGTGTAACCAGTGGCATGCCATACCATCACGCCAGATAATAGGCCTGTATGGCGATGACGAATACACGCTTCCAATGTGCATTACCGCGATGTCGCCAATCACGGATGCGACCATCATGAAGCTATGTACAGAATCTGCATTTATCCGAAAAAAAAAAAATGACGTTTCGCCATTCGTGCACCCAGGTTCGTCGTTGCGTACACCATCACAGGCGCTCCTGTCTGTGATGCAGCGTCAAGGGTAACCGCAACCATGGTCTCTGATAGTCCATGCTGCTGCAAACGTCGTCGAACTGTTCGTGCAGATGGTTGTTGTCTTGCAAACGTCCCCATCTGTTGACTCAGGGATCGAGACGTGGCTGCACGATCCGTTACAACCATGCGGGTAAGATTCCTGTTATCTCGACTGCTAGTGCAACGAGACCGTTGGGATCCATCACGGCGTTCCGTATTGCCTCCTGAATCCACCGATTCCATATTCCGCTAACAGTCATAGGGTCGAAACAACACGAGCAGCAATGTGATGAAACATTGTCAACATATTGCTTACACTTTAGTGATGGTCATAGTCAACATTAAATGACTGTACTACAATAATAATAAACGACGTAATAAACAATGAAAAGCACGGAAAAGTGCTGCATCGTGCAACTTCTGCTTCTAAGCTACTCAGCCGATCTCAACCATATTTGGTTCACATATTCATTCTATGAGGTAGTAATTGACGTAGGGCTAACAACTGCTTACGACATATAGTTCAGGAGATATGACGTCATAAACAATTATATGGTTGAAAACCTGTGGCATCAGGCGACAAGCGAATAAGGAGACTTTATTCATCCTAAAATCTTCATGACATTTTAGACACTTGACCTTCAAAATAAGAGGAATGTAACTGTTACATAAAATTTTGGATAGTACATGGCGGAGGATACTTTACGTATTGACTTCGTCAGATTCTATGCCGGCCGCGGTGGCCGAGGAGACTAAGGCGCTCCAGTCACGGTCTGCATGGCCACTACGGTCGGGGGTTCGAATCCCCCCTCGGGCATGGCTATTTGTGCCGTCCTAGTTCGTAAGTAGTTCATAAGTAGTTTGTACGTTTAGGGACTGATGACCCTGTAGTTATGTCCCATAGACTTTACAAACAAACAAACAAACAAAATCAGATACTACATTTGTATTCCGACCCTTTTCAATTAATTAACGTGACTAAACAGTTTATTTTGAGATTTAGGTTTCGAATGAAATAAAATTTCTGAATATTCTAGACTCTCTCTTTGGTAGTTACGTTACATTTTTCAGGGTGCTAATCATCAAAGAAACATTTAAAACATAAATATTGTTCACACCATGTGAATATTATGTAAGCAATTTACAGTAAGAATTTTTTTAAAATATCCTTCAGTGGAAAGCTTACATCATTCAGATTTTTAAATGACGGCTTTTTGGCTGTAAGCTGTGATGCGTACCAAGCGTACCAAATCGTTGTGGCGAAAACCCCCAGCAGAAGGAATTTGTTGTTACCAACGTATGGTTTTAATGCGAGTTTGAAAATCAGTACATAAATATGATATATTAAAAGTTAATGCTATTTTGTTTGTGTTTTTGTTCGTATTTTATGCATAGCCTTACGGTATATCCGATTGCGAGAAAACTTTGTTAACGAATTGCTCGCACTCGCGGGAAGGTTATGGGCATAATAGAATGTTCTACGCATGGTGCATTAGTTCATTCGTTCCTTGCACCTTCATGCTGATAGTACTGGACACATATAAATGAAATTTGGAACAGACGTCGCTTATACCCTGATTATTACATAGGCTATCTACCGTAAGCCACCGTATGGTGCGTGGCGCAGGGTAGCTTACAATGGGTTAATATGTTCCCTACTCCTGCATGCTGAAAGGGCTGGACAGACCTGATAGAAATTTGGAATGGAGGTAGCTTATACTCTGCATTAATACATGGGCTACCTTTCGTTAACCACCGTATGGCGCAATGTACCTTACAATGGGTTAATACGTTTGTTTCTCTTCACATTGAAACATCTGGACGGATTTCAATGAAATTTGAAATGCAGATGCCTTATCTCCTCAATTAACATATGAGATACCTTTAGGAAGCCACCGTACGGTGCATGGCAGAGGGTACGTTGTAACAAACAACCAAATTGTTTGACTGATCACCATGAAAGTCAGCACAAAATGTATTTTTTCATAAAAGGAGATTTTTATAATCTGTAAGCCAGTGCATTTAGTATTGCGGAGGTTCCCTTGCGACTCTGACAGCGTTTGGCCAGTCACCATAAAACTTTGCGCTTATATTTATCTTCTTCTTCTCTATATATAAAAGGAAGTGTCCCGATTGACTGACTCATCATCGCCCAGCCCAATCCACTGAAGATAGAAACTTGAAATTTGTGGAGGGTGTTGATCTTACTCTGGTGGCGTCATTTAAGAAGCGATTCTTCGATATTCCGTCCGTAGGGGGATGAAATAGGGGATAAAACTTTTTTTTGAAAGTACGTTGCTATTTACGTAATTTTGAAGCTAGAACTACAAAATTTCGGATTTTAATTCAGGGTTCGAATTTAAAAGACACGTTTTCGCCATTTTTTGAAATTCAACCAATAAGGGAGTAAAATAGAGGACGCAAAAATTGATATTCAAAAATATGTTGCTGTTACCTCAAATTTGATGCTATAACTACGAAACATAGGATATGGACTCTTGATCAGGATTAAAAGGACTCGAGTTCCGATGTTTTTGGAAATTCAAAAACTAAGGGGGTAAAAGAGGGGATCAAAAATTGTCTTCGAAAACACTTTGTTGTCAAGATAATTTTGAAGCTAGAGGTGCAAAAATTGGTATTTGTGTAGTTGGTTAGACGTTAAAAAATAAGTGTGTCGGTATTTTTGGGAATTCAACCATCAAGGGGGTTAAATTGGAGTGGGGATGTTTTTCGAAAATCTGTTGCTATTTACGCAATTTTGAAGTTACAACTACAAGTTTTCAGATTTGGATTCAGGATTCGAATTTAAAAGACACTCGTTTAGGTATTTTTGGAAATTTGACTAATAATGGGGTGAAATATGGGATGCAAAAATTGATTTCCAAAAATATGTCGCTCTTAACTCAAATTTCGAGCTATAACTACGAAACGTAGGACATGGACTCTTTATCAGGATTAAAACGACACATGTTTTGGTATTTTTGGAAATTTAATTACTAAGGGGGTAAAAGAGAGGATCAAAAATTCTTTTCGAAAACTCATTGTTGTCAAGACAATTTTGAAGCTATAGCAACAACAATCGGTATTTGTATTGTTCGTTGGAATTAAAAAAAATACGAGTTTCGGTATTTTTTGAAATTCAACCACAAGGGGTTAAATTGGAGAGGGGATGTTTTCGAAAATCCTTTGCTAATAAGACAATTTTGACGCTACAACCACATAAATTGGTATATGTTTTTTGGTCAGAATTAAAAAGACACGTGTTTCGGTATTTTCAGAAAATTAATCAATTAGGGGGTGAAATAGGGGATGAAATATTTTTTGAAAATACGTTGCTACTAAAGCGAACAATGGCACACGAAGACGCTGTCGTTACCGTAAGTAAAATTTAACTGTAAAGAGTAATGATACATTCGCAGAGTAACATATATTTTATAATTAGTATATCTTGCCAAAAAAAGTGTACTTTTAATTCAGGCGCTATAAAACGTAATACACAATCAAACGTTTCTCGCCTTTCATTCGTTACGTCAAAGTGAAACGCTATTGGCCGCTCGAAATAATATTGCGTAGCGCTGCGGCAGAGTCGCCGACGCTTCCCCTGTCGCTGATGTAGACCATGGAGATTACCTCGATATAGACGTTACACGAAAAATCATGTTCTTACGTTTGGCTCTCTATCAGCTCTTTTTGAAAACACGTTGCTATTGATACAATTTTGAAGCTAGAGCTGCAAAAATTTATATTTGTATAGTTGGTTGGAATTTAAAAAATACATGTTTCGGTATTTTTGAAAATTCAGCCATCAAGAGGGTTAAATTTGAGAGGGGTGTTTTTCGGAAATATATTGCTATTTAGGCAATTTTGAAGTTAGAACTACAAATTTTCGGATTTGGTTCGGGGTTCAAATTTAAAAGACACGTGTTCCGGTATTTTTGGAAATTCGACCAATAAGGGGGTGAAATACGAGATGCAAAAATTGATTTTCAAATTATGGTGCTGTTAAAAATTTCAAGCTATAACTACGAAACTTAAGATATGGATTGTTCATCAGGATTAAAAAGAAACAACTGTTGCGGACCAACCAGCCTACGCATGCGAAGCAGCGTGGGTTCAGCTAGTTTCATATAAAGGTAGAGGAGTAGGAGGAGAAGGACGGATAGAGGGGTGAGGATGAGATGGAGAGAAAGGAAAGATGGTGACGGACAGGTGAAAGGAGATGCACAGAGAGAGAGAGAGAGAGAGAGAGAGAGAGAGAGAGAGAGAGAGAGAAAGGGAGAGGAGGAGATGAACAAAGAGAGAACAGAAGGTGGACAGAGAAAGAAAAGGGAAGACTGGAATAAATAAGTACACGGGTAACGCCGGGTTTTCAGCTAGTTAGATTATACAAAATATCCCCGAATGTTTCCCCATAAAACACAGTGAGTAACGTCTCCAAAGTTCAGGCTGATGCACAGGGGGTAGCTTTCAACAGTTTCAAGAGTAAGTGCTTAGCATAGAGCAACCCACAGATTTAAGAACCTGAATAATATAAATAAATTTACAAGAAATTTCCCTGATGATTCCACATTAAAAACACAATTAGCAAAGTGTCTAGATTCGAGGCTGAAGGACAGGGATAGAGGTTTTTACAGTATTAAGAATAATTGTTTAGCATAGAGCAAACAACAGAATATAGAACTTGAATAATAGAAATGAATTATACAAGGCATCTGCAAGATGACTCTTAATTTAAAAATAAATAAATAAATAAACGAGAGTTTTAAAGATGCCAAACCTTCACAGTTCTTAAAAACATTTAACACATTTGTTCAAAACAATACCCCACTCTGTTGGAAAACATACAATTCTCTTCAAATGTTGGAGGAGGGGGGCACCGTCACAAGTGATGAAGAGTGCGGGAGAGGAGGAGGGGCGACGGAAATGTTTATAAATGTAACTTTCATAAAATGTATTTTTTTAAAAACCATCAGCTGTTTATTAAAAACCTTATTCATCTACCAGTTTCGGTCATAGACCATCTTCATGGATAAAAAGGTGTTAAAACACAATGGTCTAAGACCGAAACTGGTACATGAATAAGGTTTTTAATAAACAGCTGATGGTTTTTAAAAAATTGCATTTTATGAAATATATTACGGCTGTTGACACTCGCCTCACCAAAGCATTCATAAATGTAACTGTTGCTTTTTACTTTCCTTGACAAAGTGCGGTACGTCTATTAGGTAAAGGAACCACACATCTACCACAAACCTACGACAATGCCCAGCCCAGCATTAAAGGTCAACCACAACCAAAGACTGCAAATTACAATTCGTCGCCGGCAGAAACAACGACGAGAGGGAAGAAATCAACTAATAGGAGAACTGCAAAATTACAACTCTTCGCCAGTAGAAACAACGACGAGAGGTGAAAAGGTCAAACACTGATTTCCGACTATGCCCGGGAGCGGCAACCGGGTCACTGAAGGGCAGCACTGAAGGGCAGCACGCCACATAAATTCCGCTCTTTATACTTCATAACAATGTGATTCAGAAGGACGTTGGCGTCACAGGCGAAGCAAAGTTCAAGTTAATGGTAATGACCAAGACAAGTTTACTTCAACACGTAGGCCGCAGCTATCACGTGCTTAAACAGAAGGAAACGGCCTCCACGCCCGAGCGAACAGCGTCGTCAAAGCAACGGCTCTCCAACGTCGCGTTCCACTGCCGCAGACCCACCAGCCTACCGCAATCTCCGCTGGCCGCGGTGAGGCGGACAACGAGCTATCAACTAGCGCCTCCTCAAGACAGAAGAAGCGAGCAAAGGAAAAGCAGCAGGGCGATTTTGAGCAGGACGAGCCCCCTGCTCAAAGATTAATAACAATGCTTTATATACAGAGAATATACAATTAGATACTTAACAGTAGTACGTTGATCAAACTCAGTACATTTCTTCGATACTACATATCCTCCTTGCCTTCAAACTGTAACGATCCACAGGGTTCTGTCACTTTCTTAACATGCCAAAGTTGTCAGTTACATATTTTATATACTTTTTCGCACTTTTGTCTCATTCAAAACGATAAGTTTTGTTGTAACGAATGATATATTGATAGTAAAAGTTTGTTTACTTACGAAATTTGAATACTAAAAGAACATATATTTTGTTTTGCGTAAATCTGCATACGACAACTCAATAGGAATTCCTGAATTAACTATAAACTTACGAAAACTTACCTTGAAATTTATTGACTTGCCATATAAAAATGTGTATTCTTGCAGCCGTAACGCACCTGTCCGAAATGGTACAGGATGTTGTTGTTTTGAGGCAAAGACCCTCATGCTGTAAAGATACTACTCACTGACAATAATTGGGCAAATAGTAATTTTAAAAAAATTGTTTTTAATGCTATTTATTGAACGCTAATAACTACTTGTAAATTCATTACAATATTATTAATGACTTTATATGCACCTATTAAATCATTCTGAGAAACATTTAGTGACAGAAATATTGTAATTTACATGGAGGTTAGATGTTTGTGAGCCTGTGAAGTGTCACCTCACGTGACGTCACAGGCAGATGTTTTTCTATTTAAACCGTATGGCGTCTGCCAGCGAGGCAAAGCAGAACAGAGCAGTTTTTTGGTACAATATGAGCAGCAGTTTGTGAGGAGAAATTGTTGTAAGACTAAATACTCAGTTGGTAATGTGATGTAAAGTACGGAGAATTTTGTTTAAATACAGCAAGAGTTTCATTGTGGGAATTCATTAGTGTCGGCCATCTGTGTATAAGACTTTATGATCTACAAGAAAGTTACGATTTTGACACAGTTTAAATATAGAAGAGGTTGCAACTGGTTAAGGTAAATAAAACTGCAATATCATCCTCTAAGAGTGTTGGAATTCCCATTGCCATGCAGAAGATCCCACCTGTGTTTGCTAAAGTACTGAATGAGCATTTTCAGAGTTTGTCTTATGCCAACTGAGCAACATTTGATCGACCCTTTACCTAACATGAAACCCTTCAAAACTATCGGATTTACTAATACGACAGACACCAGATCTGGCACAAACAGGTATTCAGTAGACAAGATGTATATACATTCAATCGATGGCCACAAATGAGAAAAATTAGTCCATACCGGCTAGCATAATTTGTTGTCAAGTGTTAAAACTTGCTACGTTTTTCCTAGTATGCAGTATTATTGACATATCTGATGTTATTTTATGCTCATTGAGCACTTTCTGACGAAGACACTCTTAGCTGGTATCGAAATTCGGTAAAGTGTATTTAATCACTAGGCAACTAGTCTACATCTACATCTACATGGGATACTCTACAAATCACATTTAAGTGCCTGGCAGAGGGTTCATCGAACCAGCGTTATACTATTTCATCTCCATTCTCAAAAAGCGCGCGGGAAGAATGAACACCTGAATCTCTCCGTTCGGGCTCCGATTTCTCGTATTTTATTCTGATTATCATTTCTACCTATGTAAGTGGGAGTCAACAATATATTTTCGCATTCGGAGGAGAATTTTGGCGATTGTAGTTACGTAAGTAGCCCATGCCGCAGCGATAAGCGCCGTTGTTGTAATGATTCCCATCGCAGATCCTGTATCATTTCCGTAATGCTGTCTCCCCTGTATCGTGACAATATGAAACGAGCTGCCCTTCTTTGGACTCTTTCGATGTCCTCCGTCAAACCCACCTGATAAAGATCGCACACTGGGCAGCAATACTCCATAAAATCACCGACAAGCGTAGTGTATGCAGTTTCTTTAGTAGTTCTGTTGCATCTTTGAAGGGTTCTGCCAATAAAACGCAGTCTCTGGTTCGCCTTTCCCGCGACATTATCTACGTGTTCTTTCCAATTTAAGTCAGAAGTAATTTTAATTTCTAGGTATTTTGTGGAGTTTACGGCCTTCACATTTGATTGATTTATCATGTAAACAAAGTTTAACAGATTTCTTTTCGTACTCATGTGAGCGACTTCACACTTCTCATTATTTAGAGTCAACTGCCAGTCTGAATATTTATTTGCATTTACATTAAATAACAAGCTGTTGCAATGATATGGAATTTACTACTCTTTGTTCATTCGGTGTGTAAAGCAGGATCACATCATTGATGAAAGATAAACAGTTCTCATGCACGAAATATCGGCGTACTACAGCATCAGAAATACATTGTTCACGGAATGGCCAGCCTTTCAGAATGCAGAGTTTCAATAATTTCAAACATTTATCCTGTTGAGTGGCTTGAGCGATCAGCGACGAGTCAGTAGGAAAGGAATCGCAAATCTGAGGGATCAATAAGCTTGCAAGAATGTTCTCATTCGTCGAACGATTCATCAGAGCCGATAGACAAGCGAGAAGGTGTAACGGTATTTGCATGTTCTGCTGTTGATCGATACAAGCCGTCATACTAACAATTCTATAGAAGAACCGACCAACATTGTAGGTCTTACGCTGTGCGGTAGGGAGTTTAATTTGAAGAATGAAACAGTGTTATCAGAGATTTGTCAACTGCGACTACAAAATATTTTCTGCCCTATAGATAGTCTAGTGATGAATTTTGTTACATTTGACTAGCTCCTTTGTGCTGATTTCGAACCAAAAGCGATGCGGCGTTCACATTCGTCGATTCTGTGGGACAAAGCCGCCCTGAAACGATGGAATGACGCGTTTGTTCGAAGCACTAATTGTTTCGACGGATAAAAACACAGAAGCGACGGTTGACGGAGCAACGCATTTTTCAACCTTTGAAATTCTGGTTCACCTTCAGAACTTCATTGAAATGACATATTTTCGCCTTTAATGCGGTTCAGATGGACAATAATTTTCACCGAATTCGAAATGAACTACATGTAGGAGGTTAATTTGTCCAGAACGATTTGCAGCTCCTGAATATACGTGGGCGAAGGTAGTTCCCGAATAGCTTAGCAATGCGCGGTAGTACGATGAGCGCCATTTCCGTCAATGATGTGCCCTAAATACTCAATTCTTCTGTTGAACAGGGAGTATTTTTTGCGAGTTACATTCTAAATTGTCGATACCTTGTTCCGTCGTCTGTTCGATTACGTCGTCAAGATTATTGAAACAATAAGGAACTTTGGACGTCAGATGTGTCACGAATCTTTGAAATACACCTGGCGCGAAAGCGCATCCTAAAGGGGACGTTGGTACTTGAACAATCTGGTATATTGACTGCAAAAGTTTTCTTTGTTTCCTCGTTCAAAGGCTGCTATCTTAGAACTGTTCTCCTGCGAGTCGATTAATTCTTTCCTCAAATCCTTGAAGTGGGAATATTTTAACAGCTGTTTTTGTATTGACAGAGCGTTTGACATCTCCACAAAGACGAATCTTTCATTTTGATGTAGAAATAACAAGAGATATGGCCCACTGATTGTCTGCGGTGGGTTTCCGAACACCAACTTATCGACACAGTTCTGTTTCATCGCCGTTGTGTAGTGCGTGGGTGCAGTGTTGTGTGGGCTGGGTAATGTTTTGTACATCTTAGCATACAACTTAATGAGTGTTCATACTCGTCACTGAATGGTGGTGTGAGAAACTTGAGTCTTAATTTGCGAGGTTACTGAGGGCTGCCTGCGGAGAACCTTACATGATGTTAACACTATCAAGTTCACTGGCACATAAAGTTCTGTTCTGTCTAGGGGTGGATGAAAAATTCTTATATGTGGTTAATAAAACACAAAATAGAATTGAGGAGAAAGGTGCATTACAGAAAAATAACTTTCACATTACTTTCGTTTAAACATTTAAGTAATATATTTATTATCTAATCAAAACACAGTCACAGGTAATAGCACTGTATGTTGGCGTATTTAACGTAGCTCGTGAGCCTCCAGACAAAATTTACGTTGTCGAAAATAGTTGGCCTACCAGGCTACAGTTCATTGCATAAAACCGTTCCAATAGCCTGTGTCTGACCGCAAACACTTTGTCTTTAGATTCACTCTTGTCACAGTTTATTTTACAAAAAGAATGTTCAAGAACAGATATAAGCAAACTTCAGTGAAATGAATGAGGGTTTGTGAAACTCAGCTAACACTTCCTGATGAGAATGCACTTTTATAACCAGTTTCCAACTACTTGGGAGAACCGTTGTGATCCACGTAAGGTTATCGAAGTCACAGTGCCTACATTTCACATGCTCCAATCTTCAAGTTCAACGTAACACGCAGCGACTCAAGAAGAAATCTTGTAAGTTTAACAGTAACTCCCCATATTCGTAACTACTTCGACATTCGACTGCACTTTGCGCACTCCGAAAACTCTTAAAAGTTTTACTCTTTCGAAAATAGGGCATAGCTTTGCTGTCGCGATTCTATCCAAACACACACCGCTCACCTTGGCCTAGCACCTAGGCTTTATACCTGTTAAACCCATACATCACCAAAATTCTCCAGTTTTCACCCCTCGCCAAAGTACGCCTTGACAAGTATACTGTACATTCATACATATACATCTTTAAACACACTAAACATATAAATATGAAAAGGATCATATTAACATTTCATGTCAATACATTTCATTTCTCCTGTGTAGAGCAGCGCGGGAGTAGCCGAGCGGTCTGGAGCGCCACGTTACGGATCGCGCGGCCTCCCGCGTCGGGGGTTCGAATCCACCCTCGGGCATGGATGTGTGTGTGTTGTCCTTAGGTTAGTTTAAGTAGTTTCTAAGTCTAGGGACTGCTGACCAACATAGTTTAGTCCCATAAGAATTACAAACATCTGAACATTTTCCCTTTGGAGAAATTCAAATATCAGTATCGACTTTCTCGCTATTTGCGGTAATGTTTTTCTCTTTTAAACTTATTTATGTGATTAACCCTTTTGCAAAATTCTTTGGGATTGAATGACCTGGCCTTCTAAGATCAGATAAAATGGTTTTACCATGCAGTGACTGCGAACGGCTGAAAGAAAGGGGAAACTCCAGTCGATACTTTCCCGAGGACATGCAGCTCTACTTATGAATATATGAAGATGACGTCTTCTTCGGTAAAATGATCCGGAGGTAAAATTGTGGTGTCGCTCAAGTCCAAAGTGCACACCACCTACTTTCGCCGCGCGCAGCCATGCACGCACGGCGCGGCGTTCTTACGACGACAGCCACGAGCGCCCTCTGCGGCAACTCCGCTCGTGGCCACCAGTGAACGACATCGTTCACTTGGGACTGAGTTAGGAAACAGTAAAGACTTTGGAATCCATAGGCACCAGTTAAGACTTGGCTATCAGTTAGGCACTAGGCAGGACTCTAGCTCAACTATGTATCAACATTCTGCAGTACTATGTAAAAGTTAAGTATTGTATAAATTCTGTGCAATATATATATCATTCTAATTTACTCTAGTGTTTCTAGTTCTGGCTGCTCCCCTCCGTACCTGCACCAGCGTGCTATCTTTATTTCTGTGTCGGTCTCATTCCACTCGGCCACCGACACCTATAACGGAACGAGACACAAAAGCGGCGATGAGGCTGGGACACAAAAGTGGCGACGAGGATGGGATACAAAAGTGGCGACGAGGAGTGATAGACGATCCGTGGACCAGCCCGCTTGCAGCAGCCAGGCAGCAGTAGTAGTCGGAGCACACAGAAATTGCTCCCGCCCACCCATCCTTATAAGAATTTTGGGGGCAGATATTTTGTTACGTGTTTTGTGGACTTTTTTGTTGCAGCGCGTCCTCTTTCATTTTGCATTTGTGTTTTGTTATAATTTACTTGTATGCGCGGCGCCTAATCGGTCAGCATGGCCACTACCCCGAACCCAAACTTAATGGAAATTATTCAGTTACAGACGGCGCAAATAACACAACTCCTGCAGGCTGTGGCCCAGCTCACAGCGCAAGCAGCTAACCAACAACAGCCGCCGCTTCAGCAGCCCACACCTGCCGCCGCAACGCTTCCTACGTTTCGCCAGTACAACGAACGTGAGGAAGAATGGAGCGACTACTTCGCACAGTTTCAAGAACTCGTCGCGGCTCATCAAATTACAGGTCAGAAAGTGAAGCATCTGCTATTATCTGTGGTGGGCACCAACACCTTCGTGTTACTGAAAAAACTTTTCCCCAACGCATCTCCTCGTGATGTAGACTTTGAACAAATAGTAGAAAAAGTTCTCGTAGCTGCGGAACGGTATCGATTTTTCAGACTTAAAAAATTACCGCAGCAGTCACACCAAGAGTGGATTACCGAATTGAAGGGCTTAACCCGCAAATGTAAATTTACTTGCTCTTGTGGACTTTCGTATAGTGACGTGAGGTTGAGGGATGCTATTACGCAGAATATTCAGGACCCCAGAATTAGAGCAGCAATTCTGAAACAGTCTGACCCCTCATTAGACAGTGTACTGCAGCTTATAGAAGCGCATGATACTTTTGACTTAGCAGATGTAGAAATGCAAAGCCACAGTGTTAATTCTGTGTGCGCCGTAACGGACGCTTTCCTAGCCGTAATTCTCAGTATTCTTATTTTTCTACCGGCCGTGCTAAGCCAGTGTAAAAGTGCGACACAAAGGTCGCATCGTCGTGTTAGACAAAGTAATTTGAATAACGGGCGCCAACTTTCATTTCAGAAAGATGTTCGTAAGTCTTGCCCCAAGTGTGTATCTCGCCACAAACGTGCACAGTGCCCAAGTCGCAACGCAAACTGTTATCAATGTGGCAAATCAGGACATGTACAGTCTGTGTGTATGCAAATTAAAAACTCAAAGAACGGTACCGTTAGAAACAGTGCTTCGCAGAGTGCGAGAACAGTTCATTCTGTAAATGTTATACGGGCTGTGGAATTGAACAGTGCTTTCCTTGGATCTCAATTGCAAGAAAGTAGTTCTGCGCCTATGGCAAATCTATATAGTGCACCACGTAGCAAGCGCCGACGAGCGCGTAAAACAGTGCAACGGAAAAGGGTTCGGGACAAGCAAAATGACTATGAACAGTGCATTCCTGTAGTGAAAATAGTGCCTTCTGCAACTGCTCCTTGTAATAGTGCCCAGTACTGTGTAGCTAGTGACAGTAGACATCAAGTAGCTACTCAAAAGTGTAGTGCAGTAGTTCATAAATCTGGAGTAGCTTCGCAGGCTTGCGCGGACGCCGATCCGGCGGTAGTGTCATCTAGTGACAGTGTTGTTAATCCGCTGCGTGCCGAGTCTGCGCCGCTTATTTCACTACGCGGCCCGCGCAAGCGCAGTAAACAAACCGTAGCAGACGTTGCCCACATTCGCGCACCTGTCGAGCGCCGCAAGCAAAAACTTTTTGTGACTCTCTTCATAGAAAATAAGACGGTGCAATTTCAGCTTGATACTGGTTCCGCTGTCACATTAATAAATAAAGATACTTATGAACTTCTGGGTTCGCCAAAATTGTCGCCGTCACAGCAAGTGTTAACAGCTTATACAGGTCAAAATATTCCCGTGCTAGGAACTTGTAGCCTACCCGCCTCTTTTCAAGGTGTAACAAAAACAGTTGCTTTTGTAGTTCTTCAGGCCAAATCGACACAGAACATTTTTGGACTAGATGCTTTTGACTTGTTTGGTTTATCAATTCAAAGAGATGTGCTTCAAATTTCGTCAATAGTGCCTCAGGATAAAATCAATGCATTGTGTGACAAATATAGTGACTTGTTTTCGCCGGAACTAGGTTGTGCAAAAGACTTCGTGGCACATGTAACTTTAAAAGAATCTGCAGTTCCAAAATTTCGTAAAGCTAGACCAGTGCCTATCGCCTTGCGTGATACAGTTGCCGAAGAACTTAAACGTTGGCAAGATAGTGGGGTGATTTCTCCTGTTTCTGCGAGTCAGTGGGCCTCGCCTATAGTAATTATACCCAAGCCGTCAGGAAAACTTAGTCTCTGTGCGGACTTCAAATCAACAGTGAACAGTCAAACAATTGTAGACACTTATCCCCTGCCCAGACCTGACGAACTAATGGACAAATTAGGACAGTCTCGTTTCTTTTCTAAGATTGATTTAGCAGAGGCATACTTACAGATTCCACTTGATGACGAGTCAAAAAAGTTTTTCGTCATTAATACTCACATGGGCCTTTTTCAATTTCAACGCCTACCCTTTGGCAGTTCTTCCGCCCCCGCTATTTTTCAGCGTTTTTTGGAACAGCTGACAGTTTCTGTACCGTGTTGTTCGAACTATTTAGATGATATTGTGGTATCCGGACGTACAGTTGAAGAACATTTAGCAAACCTGGAGTGCCTTTTCAAACTTTTGACTGCAGCAGGTCTACGTTGCAATAAAGCAAAGTGTTCTTTTTTCAAACTGAAATAGAGTACCTAGGCCATGTGATTAATGCCCAAGGAATACATCCCTTACAGTCACATCTTCGAGCAATCAAAGACTTGCCTCCTCCTAAGAATGTGCACGAATTGCAAGCAGTCATTGGAAAGCTGAACTATTATTTCAGGTTTATTCCCAATGCCTCTCAGATTGCAGCTCCACTGCATCACTTACGTAGGAAGAATGTTCCTTTTGTATGGTCCAAAGATTGCCAGGTTGCCTTTGACAACTTAAAGTCTGCACTAATCAGTGATGCATGTTTGATTCCCTTTGACCCACAGAAGCCTGTAGTGCTAGCAGTTGATGCCTCGTCGTACGGTGTGGGTGCAGTTTTGTCACATCGTATTGGATGTCACGATCGTCCTATTGGCTTTGCATCCAAGCTACTGACACCGACGCAACAGAATTACAGTCAGATAGAAAAGGAGGCCTTAGCAATCATTTACGGCGTCACAAAGTTTCATCATTATCTCTATGGCAGAAAATTCTATTTGTTGACAGACCACAAGCCTCTCACGTCGTTGTTCTCACCCACAAAGCCAATTCCGCCACGAACGGCACAAAAGCTTCAGAGATGGTCCTTGATATTGTCAAATTATCAGTATGAGATTTTGTACCGACCTACCACTAAACATGCGAATGCGGACACACTTTCCCGACTTCCGGTTGGCCAGGATGTATCATTTGATTCTTCAGAAATGGCATGTTGTCAGATAGACTCCAGAGATGCTTCCGCTGTCGCAGACTTTCCTTTGAACTCTCGTCGGGTTGCACAGGAAACAGCTGCGGATGCAGACCTAAGTGTGGTAGCACGTTTTGTTCGCTCAGAGTGGCCTGCCAGAGCCAAAGACATTGATCGGCCTCTGGTTCGACGTTATTTTGCACAACGTCATGCATTATCTTTAAGTCAGAGTGTACTGTTATTGCTTACCGACAACGACCAAGCAAGAGTGATTGTTCCTCGTTCCCTGCAACGAGAAGTGTTAGGCCTCCTGCATCAAGGACATTGAGGCATTGTTAGGACAAAGCAACTGGCCAGACGTCATTGTACCTGGGTTGGTAATAACGCTCAGATAGAGAGCATGACATCACAGTGTACAGTTTGTGCGGAGCATCAGGCGGCTCCTCCACAGCGTTTCTCAGACTGACCACGCCCCAAGGGACCATGGCAACGTTTACATATTGACTTTGCCGGACCTTTCTGGAATACGCGCTGGTTAATTGTTGTAGACGCTTTCAGCAAGTTTCCTTTTGTGATTGCCATGAACTCAACGACAGCTTCTAGTACAATCAGTGCCTTAACATCAGTGTTTTGCATCGAAGGTTTGCCTGAAACTATCGTCAGTGACAATGGACCTCAGTTTGTTAGTGTGGAATTTCAACAGTTTTGTCGTGTGAATGGCATTCAGCATATTACCACTGCACCTTTTCACCCTCAGTCCAATGGTGAAGCAGAACGTTTCATTCGAACATTCAAGTCTCACATGGAGAAGATGAAAGGTCAGCACTCCAGGCAGCAAGCTCTTCAAATTTTCCTGTCTACGTATCGATGCATGCCACGTGACGGCCCGTCTCCTGCCGAGCTGCTACACGGCCGCCGTCACCGCACTCTCCTTCACCTGCTGCAGCCTCCCACGCACCGAGTCGGTTCGTATGGCGCTACGCGTTTTCAGGTTTCTACGCCGGTGCTGTACAGGGTGTTTGCTGGTATGAAGAAGACATGGTTGCCAGGCACCATTCAGCGCGTGCTCGGTCGCAATATGTATGTTGTACGTTCTTCCACAGGGTCGGAGCTGCGGCGCCACGCAAACCAATTGCGCTTGCACAGGCCGCGCGATCCTGTCTCCGGTTTCTTGATTCCAGACCCAGTTCACCGCCAGGGAGCACAGCCACATCGCTCGCCGCCGGGCCCAGCTTCCCTGTGCTACGAGCTCCCGATGGATGTCGACGCGCCTCCTACGCAGTCGGCCCTTCCGCCTCTGTCGCCGCCGCAGATGACAGCGTCACCGAGAGGGACTCCGGGACCGTGCGGCCCCCCCCCCCCCCCCAGCTTGGGCCACGCACCTCAGAAGATGACCTGCTCTCTCTGGGCGGGGGTGTGCGCCCTTCCTCAGGTTTCGCCGGGTTTCCTGGAGGATGGCGGGGCGCGGACGGCGTCTCGATCCTAGCCTCAGCTACGACGCCCGTCCCACCAGTAACGCCCCCGCCCAGTCCCTCCTCCCAGTGCCGTCGCCGTGGCCCTCAGCCCTACGCCACGACGGCGCGGCGGTTTGGGGGGGGGGGAGGGGTGTGGTGTCGCACAAGTCCAAAGTGCGCGCCACCTACTTTCGCCGCGCGCAGCCATGCACGCACGGCGCGGCGTTCTTACGACGACAGCCACGAGCGCCCTCTGCGGCAACTCCGCTCGTGGCCACCAGTGAACGACATCGTTCACTTGGGACTGAGTTAGGAAACAGTAAAGACTTCGGATTCCGATAGGCACCAGTGAAGACTTGGCTATCAGTTAGGCACTAGGCAGGACTCTAGCTCAACTATGTATCAACATTCTGCAGTACTATGTAAAAGTTAAGTATTGTATAAATTCTGTGCAATATATATATCATTCTAATTTACTCTAGAGTTTCTAGTTCTGGCTGCTCCCCTCCGTACCTGCACCAGCGTGCTATCTTTATTTCTGTGTCGGTCTCATTCCACTCGGCCACTGACACCTACAACGGAACGAGACACAAAAGCGGCGACGAGGCTGGGACACAAAAAAAATAATCCCCCTTTCGAATCTCTGGGCGGGGACTACTCAGGGGGATGTCGTCGTCAAGAAAAACAAAAGAGGCATTCTACGGAATGTTCAAACCCTTAATCGTGTAGGTACGGATAAATTAATTGCACGTGAAGTTCTTGATAATTTCAGAGGGAGTATTAGGCAACAATTGGTAGAAACAGGGGGAAATAAAACAGTAGTAGAGAATGAGTAGCATTGAGAGATGAAATAGTGAAGGCAGCAGAGGACAAAATAGGCAGAAAACCTAGAAAAATTCATTGGATATCACAGGAAATTCTAAATTTAATTGATGAACGGAGGAAATATAAAAATGTAGTAAACGAAACAGGCAAAATGGAGTACAGACGACTAACAAATAAGATTGACAGGGAGTGCAAAACACCCAAGCAGGAGTGGCTAGAAGGCAAAGTCAGTAGAAGAATGTTTAAATAGGGGAAAATAGATCCCGCCTACAGGAAAGTAAAAGAGACATTTGGAGAGAAGAAAAGCAGCTCTATGAATATTGTCACGTTGCAATGGAAGTAGGCTTGACTTCGAAGGCAACTAAACACAGCACTTCTACTGAAAGCACGTTTATTACGAACTCAACATACACGCAGCACTGACTGGCTCTCAGGCAGAGTTCTCTGCTATTTATACACAGACAGAATTTACCAGAGATTAGAAGAACAGTTAAAATAAGAAACAAGTAGAATTTAGAAGTGAACATAAGAAAGATGTAGAACCTTCTGGAATTGTAAATTACAAAGTAATAAATTTTTGCCGGTGGGCAGGATTGAACCGGCGACCTTCTGCTCCGCAGTCCGTGATGCTGTCCCCTGCGCCACGCCGGCAGTTGGTGTTCGTGGTCTCTCGCGGCAATATAAAGGACTCAGAAAACCAGTTCTCAGCAAAGAAGGGAAAGGTGTAAGGTGGAAAAAATATATAGAGGGGCTCTACAAGAAAATGAACTTAGAGACAATATTGTAGGAAGAGAAGAGGATGTAGGTGAAGATGAAATATGAGATACTATACTGAGAGAAGAATTTGACAGAGCACTGAAAGACCTAGCCGGCCGCAGAGGCCGAGCGGTCTGCGGCGTGCCAGTCACGGTCTGCACGGCTGCTGCGGTCGGGGCTTCGAATGCCCCCTGGGGCATGGATGTTTCTACCATCTTTAGTATAAGCTAGTTCATAAGTAGTTTGTGAGTTCAGGGACTGATGACCCTAGTTAATTCCCATAAGCACTACAAACATTTCAACATTTTTGAAAGACCTAAGTCGAAACAAGGCCCCTGGTGTGGACAATACTCCCTCAGAATTACTGAAGTCCCTGAGAGAGCCAACTATGACAAAACTATTTCACCTGGTGTGTAACATGTATGAGAAGCGGAAATACCCTCAGACTTTAAGAAAAATTTAATAACCCCTATTCCAAAGAGAACAGGCGAAGACAGATATGAAAATTACAGAACCATCAGTTTAATAAGTCATAGTCATGGTTGCAAAATATTAACACGAAGTATTGACAGAAGGATTGAACAGGTGATAGAAGCCGACCTCGAGAAAATCAGTTTGAATTCAGGAGAAATCTAGGAACACGAGAGGCAATACCCCCCTTACGACTTACCTTAGATTAAGGAAAGGCAAAACTATATTTTTGCTGTTATAGTTTTGGAAAAATCAGGCGATGCTGAAGGAATTAGATTAGGTAGCGAAACAATAAATGTGGCAAATGAGTTTTGTTATTTGGTCGCAATAAGAGGATATAAAATGCAGAATGGCATGGGCAGAAAAGCGTTTTTGAAAAAGAGAAATTTGTTAACATCGAATATTAATTTAAGCTTAAGGAAGTCCTTCCTGAAAGCATGTGTGGGGTGTTGCCTTGTATGGGAAAGAAACATGGACGATAAACAGTTCGGACAGGTAGAGAATAGAGGCTTTTGAAATGTGGTGTTACAGAAGAATGCTGTAGATTGCCGGCCGCGGTGGCCGAGGGGACTGAGGCGCGTCAGTCACGGTTTGCACGGCCACTACGGTCGGGGGTTCGAATCCCCCCTCGGGCATGGATATTTGTGTCGTCCTTAGCGTTAGCTAATTCATAAGTAGTTTGTAAGTTTAGGGACTGATGACCCTGTAGTTAAGTCCCATAAGCTATACAAACATTTGAACATTTTTTGTTGTAGATTAGGTGAGTGGAACGCGTGACTAATGAGGACGTACTGAAGAGACTTGAGGAGAAAATTTCTGGCATACCTTGATTAAACGAAGTGATTGATTGGTAGGACACATTCTTAGACATCTAGGAATCGTGAATAGCATTGGAATGTAGTGTGTGGGGGTAAATATCGCAGATGGAGACCAAGAGATGAATACAGTAAGCTGATACAATGGATGTAGGGTGCCGTTCTTATAAGGAGATGAATAGGCTCGCTCATGATAGCATAGGGTGGAGAGCTGCATCAAACCAGTTTCCGGACTGGACCGCGACAACAACATGAAGTGATTTTGAAAAGTGGATAGATTAAACTTAGATATGGTAGGAAGTAGGGAAGTTCAGTGACAGAATGAATAGGACTTTTCTTCAGGTGAGTACAGGGTTATATATACAAAATCAGTTGGTAGTAACGCAGGAATAAGTCTGATAACGAAGAAGAAAATAGGACTGGGGGTAGGTTACTATGAACAGCATGGTGAATGCATTATGGCAGCAAAGACAGGCATAAAACCAACACCGACCGTAGTATTACAAGTTTATATGTCAACTAGGTCTGCCGATGATGGGGAAATGTAAGAGGGGGAAAATAAAGAAAGAAAGAAATTATTCAGACAAATGAAACCTTGATTGTGTTGGGGGACTTGAACTCGGTATTATAAAGGAAGAGAAGTAGGTGAATATCGACTGGGAAAAAGGAATGAAAGACAAAATCGTCTGGTTTAATTTTATGCAAAGCTCAATTTAATGATCGAAATGTTCAAATGTTTGTAAATCTATCGGACCAAACTGCGTGGTCATCAATCGTTAGCTTACAAACTACTTAAACTAAGGTAAACTATCCTAAAGGCAACACACACACACACAAACACACACACACACACACAAACACACACACACACACACACACACACACACACACACACCCATGCCCCAGGGAGGACTCGATCCTCCGACGGCAAGCAACCGCACGCTTCGCAGCGAGGCGCCTTAGACCGCTCAGCTAATGATCACCAACACTTGGTTTAATCATCATGAAAGAATGCTGTATAAGTGAAAGACACCAAGAGGCACTGGAAGGTACCATATTCACTTTATAATGCTGGGGCATAGTTTTAGAAATCCGGTTTTAAACTGTAAGACTTATTCAGGGGCAGATATAGACTCTGACCGTAACTTAATGCTTATAAACTGCAGATTAAAACTTAAGAGTTTACATAAAGGATAGAAACCTAAGGAGATAGAACCTGGACAAATTTAAGGAACCAGAGCTGGTCTAGAGTTTCAGAGGGAGATTTAGGAAAGGATTGGTTGAAACTGGGGAAAGTAAGACAGTAGAAGAAGAATGGGTTGTTCTGAGAGATAGTTTAGGACGCAGGGGATCATTTAAGGAGAACGATGAGGCCTAATATAAATCCCTGGATAACATATGATATACGGAACTTTACTGATGAGAAGAGAAAATACAAAAGAGCATGAAGTGAAGCTGGTGAAAGGAGTAAAGACGTCCGAAAAATAAGGTTGACAGTTAGTGCAGACTGGCTAAGCATGAGGGGCTTGAGGAGATGTGTAAGACCATAGAAGCATGAATATCTAGGGGAAAGACAGATACCTGTGTGTGTGTGTGTGTGTGTGTGTGTGTGTGTGTGCAGACCTAACATGTTCCAGGCACTTTGTGACCCAAGTGATATGCACATCATCTCTAAATGTAGTCATTTCTGTAGTGGGTGACCTAACTTTTGACGGAAGAACTCGCTTAGGTTTGCGCGGTAACGGAAAGCTGACTGCGTTGTTCACGCGAGCCCTGAGTACAGGCAACAGCATGACATGTATTTCGCCGACTGGTTGAACTGGGTGGGGTCTTCCGCCCGCCAAGTCCGTGTCTGACTTCAACGGCCGTCTTGTATATGTTTTTTGGAACATATCCTGTTTTCAAATATTATGAATTATCTCGAACAGAATGATCTATTGACCCAAGGTCAACACGGGTTTATAAAAATATCGTACATGCGAAAAAACACTAGCTCTTTACTCACACGAATTGATGAATGCTGTCCACAAGGGTTCCCAAATTGATTCCGTATTTCTAATTTCTAGATTTCCAGAAGGCTTTTGACACCGTACCTCACAAACGGATTTTAATCAAATTGTGTGGTTATGGTATATCGCCCCAAATTTGCGATTAGATAGGGATTTTCTGTCAGGGAGGACACAGTTTTGTTGTAATGGATGGTAAGGTATCGACTAAAACAGAGGTGTTATCGGGCGTTCCACAGGGTAGTGTTATTGGTCCTCTGATGCTCCTTATTGACATAAACGATTTGGGGAAAATCTCAGCAGCTCTCTTAGATTGTCTGCAGATGACGCCGTTATTTATCGTCTGGTAAAATCATCTGAAGATCAATGGTGTAAAAATTGGCAATTAACTCTAAATAATGAGAAGTTGATATCGTTCACGTGAGTACGAAAAGAAATCCTTTAAACTTTGTTTGCAAGATAAATCAATCAAACGTGAAGGGCGTAAACTCCACAAAATACCTAAGTATTACTATTACTTTAGGCTTAAACAGGCAAGAAAGCACAGATAATGTCGAGTGAAAGGCAAACCAGAGACTGTGTTTCATTGGCAGAACCCTTAAAAGATGCAACAGAACTACCAAAGAGATTGCATACACTACGGTTCTGCGTCCTTTTTTGGAATATTATTGCCCTGTGTGGGATTATTATCAGGTGGGTTTGACGGAGAACATCGTAAGAGTCCAAAGAAGGGCAGCCTGTTTTGCATTGTCACGATAAAGGGGAGACAGTGTTACGGAAAAGATACAGGATCTGCGATGGGAATCATTACAACAACACCGCTTATTACTGCGGCGTGGGCTTCTTACGAAACTCCAATCAGCAACAATCTCCTCCGAATGTGAAAATATATTGTTGACTCCCACTTATATAGGTAGAAATGATCATCAGAATAAAATTCGAGAAATCAGAGTTCGAACGGAGAGATTCAGGTGTTCTTTCTTCCCACGCGCTATTATAGAATGGAATAGGAGATAAATAGTATAAGGGTGGTTCGATGAACCCTCTGCCAGGCACTGAAATCTGATTTGCATAGTGTCGTATCTAAAAGTATAAGTAGATGTAGAACTACGCAGGCGCAATATGCATTTGACTTTGAAAATGCTTGTTTACTTCACATAGAAGGACTTCAAAGGCTTTTTCAGAATGTTCAAATGTTAGTACATCTATGGGACTTAACTACGTTGGATATCAGTCCCTAGGGTTACAAACTATTTAAACTAAGTTAAACTAACCTAAGGACATCACACACACACCGATTCCCAATTAGAAGGTTGTGTTTTGGTTCCTGATATAGGGAACAATTTCACTAGTGGACTATAAATATTTACGCTTAAGCAAGCCAAAAGGAATGATATGTTGTCAGCTTCGATGTTGATTTGAAGTTGACTAGCACATTCCTGCCTGATTTTGTTCTTGCAGAACGGTCAAAATTAAGGCGGAGGCGGTATTCCAACATTAAAAAAAAAATAATAATAATAAGTTGAGTATGCAGGAGTGCTTCCGTTTTGCCATAAATGACCCAATGAGTGATGAAATTTCTTAGCTCGTTATTATAACCAGATTTGTTAGATGTTGTTCAGCAGTTAGAAGTTGCTCGGCCTAATGAAGATCCGTATTACTACAAGTCCTATTTATAATTACTCTAATATTATACACACACACATACGCGCGCGCGCACGCGCTCGCAGCCATGGACCGTCTGTTCGATTCATCGTGGCCCCCAGTTTTCTGTCTGTGTTCACTTTTGATGATGTCGCCACGTCGCCAGAGACAATTAGGTGCCGTGAATTTAGACACTTTTGGCAGTCAAGAGGTACGAGCTATGTTGCATTGTAATAGAAAAATGGCTGGGTTAACTATAGCAGCGTTACTAAAATATTAATATCATTCCTTCATATACTAAGAATATACAGTTACTTAACTTAGTTTCCGCGCGGAAATAGCCGTGCGGTCTGGAGCGCCATGTTATGGATCGCGAGGCCTCCCGCGTTGGAGGTTCGAAACCTCTCTCGGGCATGGATGTGTGTGTTGGCCTTAGTTTAACTTAGTTTAAGTAGTTTGTAAGTCGAGGGACATATGACCAAAGTAGTTTCGTCCCAAATAATTACAAACATAAGAATATTTTAACTTAATTAGTACATTCTTTGATAATACATAATTTGGTTGTTCAAACTTACGCATTTACAAGTACGACGATACAATTCTACAACAACCAGGTAGTCATTAGACAAGCTATAGGTCTAATGATGTACTGAAATGCATGGTACACATACTTTGTTACAGAGACTACGATGTCACACGTACTGTGCCATACAGCAAAAGTTACATTTGATATATAAAATGATTTCGTGTCTTAACACAAGCGTATTCACGCTGTCTTTGATACACGAGATCTAAAAATGCAACGTGGACATCGCTGCATGAATTCACTGCTCCAGTGTTTCGACACCTGAGGTGGCCATATAAATATAACGGGTTGACATTGGGTGAACGAGCAACCCATGCATAATGACCACCTCTTCTTGTCCATCGATCAGGGAAGACACGTTTTTAATTGCTTCTGGACGTTAACGTCGATGTTGGTTTAACCACCATCAAGTAAAAGCCACATAACGCCAGAGGCACAGTATGAGGAGTAGTAGATTACCAACCGCTAGGAGGAAAGCATACATACCCTAACCGTGTCTGCATAGTACAATGCGTACTAGACCACATAATTTGTAACAAAATACGTTTGAATAAATGGGCCCATTCACCCTGTACTATGCTTCATTTTCTATCACAGCACACTTCAATATGCGTAGTTTGTGCTGGCTGAAGTGAATGTCACTAGAATTTTAATTTGGAGCTCGAAACCGCACCGACTACAGAATTTGTGTCGACCTGTTCGGCAGATGCGAAGAGATACACGTGGAGGTGCTAAAACGTTATAACCATTCTGAATTATTGTAGGCGAAGCTGAATTCAGCGAAGAAACGTCTTCCCCCCCTCCCCCTGTTTGCAAAACTTTATTTTGTGGAGGCCCCGCGGTAATGTTCGTTTGTAGGCGAAGCTGAATTCAGCAAAGAAACGTCTCCCACCCCCCCCCCCCCCCCTGTTTGCAAAACTTTTTTGTGGAGGCCGCGCGGTAATGTTAGTTTGTTTTAAGGCGTCTTGCGGCCTAGTCCGCGGCTGATCTCCTCGGAGGTTCGATTCCTTCCTCGGGCATGGGTTTGTGCGTGTTGTCCTTAGAATAAGTTAGGTTAAGTAGTTTTGTTTCATACCTGTCCAAATATTTGAACATTTTGATTTTGTGGATGATACCACGTGGAGAGTGTCACACGTACTACGCACCAACTTGAGTATTTGTTTCGTTGTCATTTTCCTGAACGATTTCACAACTTCCAGTAGAGTGTTCAGAATAGATTATGCATTATTTGAACTGAAACCTCCATGAGCCAATTTACGTCGTATATTCTATTACTGGATTATGTATGTCTCCTAGCCGGCCGCGGTGGCCGAGGAGACTGAGGCGCTTCAATCACGATCTGCACGGCCACTACGGTCGGGGGTTCGAATCCCCCCTCGGGCATGGATATTTGTGCCGTCTTTAGTATAAGATAGTTCATAAGTAGTTTGTAAGTTTAGGGACTGATGACCTCGTAGTTAAGTCCCATAAGCTTAACAAACATTTGAACATTTTTGTATGTCTTCTAAATGGAATTTCAAAATATTTTTCTATCATATCATCAGGGAAATCCTCGCCATATAGTGGCCTTTCTGCTCCAACCTTTGAGTGTAAAAGTACAATTACTGTTGAGTTTTTATACGCTGAGATTTCTTGATCATTTATTTTTCTGTTAATTGACATTTTTCCTAAAGTCATTTTACCGTGGCTTCCCTTTTACTTACATGTATAGATATCATTGGGTTAATATGTCATATTTAGAATTACTACATTCCCAAGGTAAACCAAACAGAGAAATATCATTATTTCAACATGTTAAAAAGATCTGAGAACCCCCCGGAAAAGCATAGCGAGTAGATGAACGTTTATATCTCAGGAAGTGACTGGAGGTGACTTTCCGTGGTACCTCTTGAGCTTATTCCACCAAAATACTGGATAACTAGCTTCATTTTTTTTAAATTTTATTTTGCAGGTCACCTATTCTTTCCAGTGCCATCTCTATGTACAAAAAGTCTGTATGCTTCAAATAATTATTTTATCTTACGTTGTAAACTAATCTGGATCGTTTGGAATGTGTACACTCCAAATAAAGGAAAATAAATACGGTATTTCAATTTGAAATCGTAATTACAAGAGTCAGTTTCTACCACTGGCAGATATTGGAATGTGGGGGTTCGTTCTCGGAAGGGAGTGGAAGCCCTCTAAAAGGCAAACGCTGTAAGTAAACTTAGTCCCGCGCAGGTGGATTACGACCCTGCGCCTCCAGTAAATCTGTATTGATTGCGAAGGTTTGTTTGTTTTTGTCTCTTAACGTAATCCCCGGACGGGGTCTCCTCCAGTCGTCCCGATAGCCCAGTGATCCCCTAATAAAGCCCACGTCCAGCCGTGTTACACCGGAGCTCCGCTCTGCTGAAAAGGGTTTGCGAGAGTTTAAGCGGGGGAGGAGGAATTGCTCCGCCGATCGCAGGCGGTGCTTAAGTGATTTCCTGGTAAACACTCCCACCCTCGTCCGTTTCCCTGTGAACGAATTCGAAAATTGCTCCGTTACTGTGACGACGTCTTCTTTCCGTACTCAATTACATGCAAATACTAGCCAATGTGTAGACTCCACGTAAAACAGGATATCAGGAAGGCTGCCATTGTACGAATAAAAGGCCAGAGGGAGGCGTTTTGAAAACGGGGGAGGGGGATTGTTTTGCAGCGGAAGTGAAATATCATGCTTACTTCTTTTAGACGAACCATTTACCAAACGCTGATATTTAAAACATTTGTTGTTTTAAATACCTATGTAAATATAAATATACAATCCCTGAAACGGATTTTCGTCTCGAATATGTCAAAGACATTAGTGATAAATCTGAAGCATTGAATTAAAATTTGTGATGCGACCAGGAATCGAACCCGGAAGTCCATGCTTAAGTGGTAATGCTTCAGATTTATCACTAATGTCTTTGACATATTCGAGACGAAAATCCGTTTCAGGGATTGTATATTTATATTTACATTGATATAAATATCACTTTAAACAGGAATTTTCCAATATGTCCATTGTCGAAGTGCTATTTCGCTGCATGGACAGCCTTGGCAGTAGTGGCAACACAGAAGCTGAATTAAAGTTTGTGACGTTAAGGAAATCTTGCGCCGGCCGCGGTGGCCGAGGGGACTGAGGCACTCCAGTCACGGTTTGCACGCCCACTACGGTCGGGGGTTCGAATCCCACCTCGGGCAAGGATATTTGTGCCGTCCTTGTATTAACTAGTGTGTAAGTAATTTGTAAGTTTAGGGACTGATGACCCCGTACTTAAGTCCCATAAGCTATACAAACATTTGAACATTTGGAAATCGTGCTTAGACTATTCCGAGGCACCTTAAACGTTAGTGATGCGGTGGTCTAGCGGTAAGACGTCTGCCTCGTAAGCCTGGAGGTCTGGCCATCACAAATTTTAATTCAATGCTTTAGATTTATCATTAATGTCTTTGGATTGTTGTTTTGATGAAATTATATTTGGTACGATACTTTCAAAAAAAAATTTATCTGCAGCAATAATTCACAACCTGTGTGGTAAAGAGTGGACTAAAATAGGACAAAACAGCCTACCTAAAATTATGTAATAAATAGTTTGCAATTTATGTGCTGCCGTACAGTTCGTTCGATTGTGGTTAGACTTTTCAGTCATAATCTTAAACAATTTTGTATGCCACATCGCAGAGGGTACCTTACCTACGAACGTCGACAACATCTACAGTTTTATTCCAATCAAGATGACATTTTGCACAGTTAACTTTGTAGATAAGATTTCATACGGTGGACTGTAGAGGAATCTTGCAGTGAACCACTTCACACATCACTACGTAAGTCAATAGTTATAAAATTTTCACAGATGAAACGAAGCAATGGACTAAGTAGGTGTAGGAATAATAGTCTGTAGACAGCTGCTTTGATAAACAATTTGAAAACGTGAGAGAAAATGTGGTCTGGTTTTTTTTTTAGGGACGAGCTATGCCAAATAATTTTAAATTTCACGCATGTAGTTTATATGTACTGAGCACAGGAACACAGTATATTTCAAAATGTATGTGATATTTATAACTCAGATCTCAAGAAATAAGTCACGTTAGGTGCTATTTTGTAAAACTTTTGAGTTGCAAATCGGAGGATGACATCTAAGATAGTCGAAACGGATCACCTAAAATAAAATACTCAACAAGAGATCTTGCCATATATATCCTTAACGAATAGAGCGGAGGTGAACGGAGAGAGAGCGAGCACAGGGGATGGACAGAAAGATAATGAAAGTTAATTGTACACAGATTTCAATAAGAACTCGTCCGACACGGGATTTTTCAGCTAGTGATTCACGTAAACAGCTTTGCGTGATTAATAAGTTTCTATCTTAAACTTATACACATATATTCCAAAACGTGATAGTAAACTGGTTTCAGCTAAAAGAAAGAGAAACAATACTTCTGTAGTGAATAATAGTTAAAGAAAGAAGTAACTAGTTAACTATACAGCTAATGTATTCCCATACGGCAATAAAAAACTAATTCATAGTACATAAATACACAGTATTTATTGCCCATTATGAATACTCAACGCAGGTTTATAATATGAGAAGCATGATATTTAGTTCTTTGTTTCAAAATGATAGACGTGACGTCAGAAAATTGCGTCAATGCACAAGTTGCTTGTGGTCGTCGACGTTGAGAGGTCATATTCATATCGGTGTCGAATGTTTCACGCATGAAGTCGAAAAACTGTGCTCTATCACCATTCAGCATTTCAATATTATGTCCACTCCGCGAAATATGAGTAACAGAAGATAGTGATTCTCACTCAGGACTTCGAATACACAAGTTGTAACTGTTCTTACAAACCTTTAAATGATATTCCCAAGTGGAAAGGTTTTGCCAATAAATCCAAGCGTTCTGTCAGTGCACCTCTTAGATCGTTCTCCAACAATAGGTGGTTGCTTACAGAACAAGCGAAAACAAACGATTCACCACAGAGAAGCCTGGTGACTTTGGCTGCAATAAACACGAACATTACGCTTTCTGGTTCTGAGGTCTCGTAAAGTAACTCTTCTTGTTCTTCTGGAGGTTAGTTGAAATATGACGCTGGGTTACGTCACACCCATCACATGTTTGGATCGCTGAAATATTTTACTGACTCCAGAGCAGTCACATCTCCGTGTAAAGAAATAACTAGGCATGAAAATTATTACCCTCATTTGTTACATGTTCCTCGTTTCATCGGAGTCGTGGCCGTATTATTGGGGTTCCAAATTAAACGGAACTAAGAAAGAACCTACACAGATGATTACAGCTTTTGGGGCCAATTGTTTCATTTATTTATTATATTTAAAAAGGCAAAGAACGCTATTGGTATCTATTTAAATAAATAAATACGGGTGTGTAAATAAATAACTTGCTTTGCTTTTAATAATTTGACATTTGCTTTCTATAATTAAAAAATACTTTCAGGACTACAAAAAAGTTTTATCTTCTTGTAAATAATATACTAGAAATTAAAGAAATAGTTAAAAATACTGGAGAAGCGTATGGTAGATCCATATTAATAACCTAAACTAGTTTTTAGAAACAACTAAATTTTTCTACGTTATACAACTAGACAGGCCAAGTTCTCAATAACCTGTCATAGTAAAATACGTAAAACTCTTTATTAAGATAAGAAATTATTTGCAAAGTCGTTGTCTTCTTCTTAAGTATTTGGACATTTTTCATGAATCCAGCCGCGAAAAAAATGGAAAGTACATCTCTCCCTTGCTCTGTGACGTTATTGCGCGACGAAGCAGAGGATGTTTATTTTGACTCTATCCATCTCCCTCTTCATCTGATATAGACTGGGTACATGAAATTCACAAGAGAATCTGCTGCTTTACTCATCTACTTACATTTATCTCCTCCGTTAACCAGATATTAACACCTCTTCAAACTTCTTCTGTCCTTCAGCCTTCTGGGTACTATCTGTAATAAAACCTAGCGAACCCAACAATACTTCCCAACAGCTACATATGCATGGGAGTTGAATTTACTTCGTCATTCCTTCCTTTAATCTTTCTGCAAGTCAGTTAGTCCATCTCTATGCCTTTTCCTACTATTCTGTGATTCGTCTTCTGCTTCTCTCTGTGTGAGCTCACTGAAATCCTGGCGTTTCTTGGGTATTTATTCCAATATTCAGCTAATCCGTCATTTTGTTCATCTACTCATTCACAGTATACATCTCCCAAATTACAAGCTGATTGGTGAAAGGGTGTCGATGTCTGAGATAAATTTGTATACCTATGCGACCAAACCGCTTCAGTCATCGCTCCTTAGATCTACAAACTCACGATAAGAACAACACACACACACACACACGCGCGCACACACACACATTCCCGAACCTCCGTCGACGAGCAGTCGCGCACTCCGCAGCACGGCGCCTTAGAACATACGGCCATTCCCGCGCGGCGTACACCTTATGAAATTAAGTATCACGATGTTTCTCTTCCTTTGACATTAAGGTAAGCAATATTTCATGAATATCTGAATTGTAGACAATTGTCGACACGTGTTGCGTAGATAGAAACCTTCATCTTCTTTTGAAGGCCACATGCGCAAAATTTAATCATGATCAGAAGAACACTGTTCGTCTGTTGTAAAATACCCTCTGTAATACAACGTACGAACTAAACGGAACAGAGGAACTGGTACACCTGCCTAATACCGTGTAGCACCCCTGCGAGTGTATAGAAGTGCTGCAACATGATATGGCAGGGACTCGACAAATAGCGGAAGTGGTGCTGAAGAAAACTGACACCATGCAACCGTAAATACTTATGAGTGCCAGGGGCCTTTTTTCTGCACAGAAAGTTGGAAGGCGTCCCAGATAGCGTTCAAGAATAGGGATTTGGTGGGCAGCGGAGGTGATTAGACTCGCAACAAAGTTCCTTGAGCCACTCTACAGCATTTCTGGCGTGTTGAACAGTCCTGCTGAAATTGCCCATTTGAGTCGGAATTCACAATGGACATCACCTAGGATGTGTAACCTGTCAAAGTCGTATGCAGATTTATCAGGGGTCCCACATCACTCGCCGCGGGGGAGCGGCCAAGCGCGTTGAGGCGCTATGCTACGATGCGCGAGGCCGTTTCCCGTCGGGGTTTCGAATGCCACCTTGGGCATGGATGTTTGTGCGTCTTTAGTATAAGCTAGTACATAAGTAGTTCGTACGTTTAGGGATTGATGACCCCGCAGTTACGCCCCATAAGCGTTAGAAGCATTTGAAATTTGGAACATCGCACATCATTCAAAATACACGCTCCCCACACCATTTCAAAGCCTCCACCAGCTTGAACAATCCGCTAGTGACGCATGGTCCATGAATTCATGAATACAACAGGAACAGACTCGTCGGACCATACAACTGTTCATGAGTATGAACAGTCAATATCGGTGTTGATGGACTCATGCGATATGTAACGATTTGTTTCGTGCAGTCAGCAAAAGTAAATGAATAGGTCTTCAGCTACGAAAGGGTCAATTCATGTGAAATCAACAAGGCTCACTACCTCACCGTCTTCGGTTTAAATAATATTTTACTTACAGCTTGTCTGCAGCTAGATATTGAAGTTTGCAAAGTTTCAGATGACTTGCTCTATTATTAGAAGACCTATCATTAATTGAAATATTAAAAATTAGCCAAACTTTTGTCAAACAAAAATATTTTTCAAAAGTTTGAATTACGTTTTTTCAAAAACCTACAAATTTAAAATGTCGATAAATTTGTTTAATATTAGTCCATATGTGTTTAAAATAACCTGAAAGTCTTAAGCTGGAACTCAAAAGGGCTTTCACGTTGTTAGTAATTTATTTCAGAGACAGTTGACATAACATTTTATATTGTTTGGAATAAGAAAATTAAGTTGCATAAAAGGCTGTGCTTTTAACATACATTGAAATGTGGTGAATACTGAGTCACTAGTTTTTGGAGTGTAAATCCATACTTATTATTATCTGCATTACAACAGAAACAAAAAGCAAACCTTAAGGAAAGTGTAAATAGGTAAGTTTCATGTAGTGTCACATACACAGACACTATGTTGAATGATTATGTAGTATGTGAAATTTAAAAGTATGATCTCCACAGGTGGCAGCCTAATTGAATATGATATGGACCTTATGTTTCTATCAATACTGCTCAGCAGAGTGATATATTTCTGGTTTTCACAAGGAGTGTACGTGAGCAGCTGTTCTGTTGCAACCCTTTCAAAGAAGAGAGATAGTCATGTTGTGAAAACCGTAAGACCTATTCAAGAATGAATGGTGAATTTGGTGGCTGGTATGAACTTAAACAGTAGAGTCTGTAGTAAATGCAGAATGAAGCTCAAGAAATTGCGATATTGGAAACTGATGATAGTTCAGAAAAAAGAACAGGCGGTGATCCAAATACAGTGGTAAAGGATTCTGATGACATTGTTGATACTGTTTCTTCGGGAATTACTATAGAATTGCGCAATAGTAGCTACAGGCTGTGGGGAATCTCCTGTTAAGAATAAGCGATTACCAGAGAAACATTGTCCTAAGAAAAAAGCAAAGAAGGCGATTGATGTTTTAGAAAACAAAGTTTTTAACATTCCCTACAATTCAGCTGAAGAATTTATAAGTAAATGTGACTCTGAAATAATTTCACAGCTTAAAATTAAATTTAAATCTACTACAAACACTTACAATATTACCACAGATTGAAGTATTAAAAAAATTGATGAAGAATTTCCAGTTTCTAAGTATGTGGCTAGGGAGGCAAAAAGATCTAATAAAAACATGGGATATTATCCATTCCGAATCCGAAACCCGGTACAATATTGTAGAAACTGTATAAGTGGTCGAAACATTATATACTATCGATGTCATTAGTAGACGCATACCTGGTGAAAAAGACTTTGTCCCTGTAAAGGATGGTGGCAAGAGAGTAGAGAAACAAAGGCGATTGCTTTTGTCCAATTTAAATGAAGCGTATGTGTATTTTAAACAGCGGTACCCAGACACTAAGATAGGATTGTCTAGGTTTTGCTTGTTGAGACTAAAACATGTAGTTCTAGCTGGTGCATCGTGTATGCATTCATTGTGTGTATGCACCCAACATCAAAACGTGAAATTGATGTTAATAGGTACTAATTTAAAAGAACTTACTTCAGCTTCTGAAATTGAATCAAATTCATATAAGGACTGCCTGTCAAATTTAACATGTAACCATCCTCTACCAAAGTATTATTTTGGTGACTGTGAAGAGTGTCCTGGTGAACAATAACTTAAAACTCGTATTTATGAATTGAATTTAATTGATGAAATGGATTAATACAGACAGATCAAACTTAGATACAATAGCTAATACAGCAGAAAAATTTATTGTTATTTAAACTGAAAAACTGTAAGCTTTGTTACGTCATTCAATCATTGCAGAACAACAGGCAAGTGTCCAGACAGAATTTAAATCAAAACTACACGAAAGTGAGTCCATTATATTGTTTGACTTCGCAGAATAGTATTCATTTGTTCTGCAAGATGAAATCGAATCATACCATTGGAATAATTTCCAAGCAATAATACATCCTTTTTTGATTTATTACAAAGATATGAATAATACTTTCAACCACATGAGCTATCTAATAATTTCTATATATTTAATACCTGACACCGCTGATGTACATCTTTTTCCCGACATCTTCTGCTGTTACTATTTTGGAAGTTAGAAAATCTTAAACATATTTTTTTTTTATTTTTCTGATGGATGTGCAGCACAATAAGGAATAAAAAGAACTTCATTAATCTTTGCAATCAAGTAGATTTCGGAGTCACTGCTAAATGGCATTGTTATGCAAAATCTCATGGTAAGGTTGCATGTGACGGTGTAGCAGAAAAAGTTAAAAGATTGGCCCGCATATGCCAATCTTCAGCGACCCTACAACAATCAATTTATGACACCTCTTTCGTTTCATAACTGGGGTGTAGAGAACACATAAAGTTGAACATTTAACTACTTAACAACGCAACAGCATAGGGATGGTTTTTGGCCTATCACTTGTTCCTGACCCAGCACTGAAATCCGAGCATTTTGTTGAAGGGTTCTGTTACGTTGTACAATTCTCTTCAGTTGTTGTTGGTCCGGTTCCCTCAGAAATTTAATCCAGCCGCAACAATGTACGTGTATGGAGACAGCATGAATCCATGGATTCTGAATGCTAGCAATTGGTTCTTCAACTGTGAAAGCACTATACTGGTGTGTGTCGTGTGCATTTGAAGGGACTAGGACCGACTAGATTCAGAAGTAGCAGCTTCTGACAAGAAACCGGGAGGTTGGCGTGCTAACCACATCCCCTCCATACCGCATCCGACGACGCCTTCGGGGGAGGATGACGCCGCTGTCAGTAGGTCCTCGGTGGGTCTTTTGAGACCTACGGAACGGAATTAAGTTTTCTAATCCATTTTTGAGACGTTACTAATGTATGTAATAGAACTATCGTCTTCAGTACTTGTAATTAATCGAGGCCTAATTACGGTTTACTTCGTTAGTTATTCATTTCTCACATTTGTTATGGATGTCATAGTAAATAGACTCATATTATGCGAGACATAGAGAATTTCGTTACATTAAGTGTGCCTGTTACCTCAGGAAGATATTTCTGTCTTTATGATATACTATGAACGAATTGATAATCTCTATTTCTGGCAGTGTAGTTAAAACAAAACACATAGATAAATTCGAATAGTTTATAGTTCTTTCATTTACGTCTACATATACATAGATACTCCGCAAATCACATTAAAGTGCCTGACAGAGGGTTCATTAATCACTTTCATAACCGTTGTCTACCGTTCCATTCTCTAATAGCGCGTGGGAAGAAAGAACACCTAAATCGTTCCGTTTTAGATCTGATTTCTCTTATTTTATTGGGATGGTCATGTCTCTCTATGTACGTGGGTTCTAGCAAAATATTTTCACATTCATAAGTAAAAATCGAGATTGAAATTTCGCAAATTGATTTCGCCGCAACCAATAACGTCGTTCTTTTCATGATTTCCACCTCAAATCGTGCAACATTTCCGTGACGCTTTCCCCCCTGTAACGTGATGAAACAAAACGAGTTGCCGTTATCTGAACCTTCTCAATATCATATCAGTGTTCGTAATTGCAACTCCTAGGTATATAGTAGAATTTACGACCTTAAGGGTTGACCATGATTTATCGTGTCAGTTCAGGGGATTTCTATTAGTGGTCATGTGTATTACCTCACAGTTTTCAATAGTCAGTGTTAATTGCCTATTTTCACACAATGTAGAAACTTTGTCTAAATCTCTTTGCAGTTGGTTTTGATCCTCTGTTGACTAAACTAACGAACAAACGACAGCATCATCCGCGAACAGTCTAAGGGAGCTATTCAGATTGTCTCCTAAATCGTTCATAAACACAAGGAAGAATTGGGGACCTATAACGCTTCCCTAGGAAACGCCAGATATCACTTCTATTTTACTCGATGACTTACCGTCAATTACTACGAACTGTGTTCTTTCTGAGAGGAAATCGTGAATCCAGTCGCACTATTGAGGCGACATTATATTACATTAGAAGCTGCTTGTAAGGGGCAGTGTCAAAAGCCTTCCGGAAATTCAGAAGTATGGAATCGATATGAGATCTTTTGTCGATGGCATCACTTGATGTGAATAAAGGGCAAGCTGTGTTTCGCAAGACCGGTACTATTATGTTGGAACAAAGTATATGTTCTATAATCGTACGGCAATTCGACGTCAATGAGATGGGCCTGTAATTTTGGGTATCACTCCTATTGCCTTTCTTGAATACTGGTGTGACCTGGGCAACTTTCCAGTCTTTGGGTACGGATCTTTTGCTGAGTGATGGAGCTATTGCATCAGCATACTCTGAGAGGAATCTAGTTGGTATTCAATCTGGCCCGAATATTTGTTTCTGTTTAGTGACTTAAGTTGTTTTACTACTCCAGGTACATTTAATTCTAAATTTCGCATGCTGGCAGCTGTTCTTGGTTCGAATTCTGAAATGTGCACTTCGTCTTCTGCCGCGGCGGAGCTGCCGAGCGCATTGAGGCGCTATGTTACGATGCGCGAGGTCGTTTCCCGTCGGGGGCTCGAATCCCCCCCCCCCCCGAGCATGGATGTTTGTGCTGTCTTTAGTATAAGTTAGATCACAAGTAGTTTGTAAGTTTAGGGACTGATGACCCCGCAGTTACGTCCCTTAATGTTTACAAGCATTTGAAGCTTTGAATAATTTCGTCTTATTTGCTTAAAAAAAAAAAAAAATAAATAAAAAAATAAAAAAAATTGTTATATGTGTTTAGCAAATCTTCTTTAGCAGTACCGCCATATGTAGTATTACCATTGCTATCGTGTCGTGAAGGTATTGTTCGTGTTTTGCAACTATTGTACTTGACATGACCAGAAATTCTTTGGCTCTTCCGCCAGATTACGAGACAGGATTTCTTTGTGGAAACTATTATAAGCTTCTAAGATTGAAGTTCGCGAAAGATTGCCAGTCTTGGGGATACTGTGCCTGTTTGAATTTTGCACAAATCGTCTGTATATTTTCACAAAACCCTATAAAATTCACTGTAAGATTGGAGTAACGTGTCGATTTTACGTTTTTTAGCTTTTGATAAAAAGTATACAATGGCCGAGGAAAACTCATTTCTCCAACACCCCGCGTGGGTTGCCAAGCGGTCCGAGGTCCCATGTCATGCCTTATGCTTCTGCTCCTCCATCAGTACGTTGTGTGCGTTGTAGTTAGAAAAAGTCAGTGTAAGTGCTTTGTAAGTCTCAGGAACGACCAAGTCATCATTTTGGTCCCTTAGACTTACAAACAATATTGTACATTAGTCGAACGACGGTAACACCTAGGGAATGCAATCTTTCACTATGAAAGTTTTCGTAACTTTCAGTATATTTATGAATTGCAGCGCATCGAAGATCAATAAAGTTTCTGTTGTCTCTTCATTTGTGTGACACAGGCCGCCATACGAAGAGCCACTTGAAACTCAGCCCCGCAGGGACAGTAGAGGAAACGCGTCCTCCAGCCGGGAACAGGACGCGGAAGGGAAGCAGCGGAGGAGCAAGGCGGAAACAACTGCTTTGTGCGCGGTTGGAGGGAGGGAGGGGGGGGGGAGACAATGGGCGGCGTCTCGAGGAACATCTGTTGGTCTCACAAACAAGTTATAAAAAGGGCGCACATAAAATAAATGAAAACAGAGTGGAACGGAGAAAGTAAAGGGGAGGCGGATGAGACACGGCACAACCGCCGCAGGCGACCTGATGGCCAACGGAGACTGTTGGAAGGGGGGGGGGGGGGGGTAGAGGTATATCATGGTGAGGAGGCGAAGGCCGCTGCCGCACGAACCAAACGGAAGCGGAACCTCTGCGCCGCCTCTTCCCCTCCCCTCCCTTCGCCTCCTCCGCTTCCGTTTGTCACCGTCCCTCCACCTTTTTCGCACGCCGTCCCGCAAGTTTCGGCCGGCGGCCGGCAGAGCGCGCGGCGGTCGCCGGGATGGCCATCTCACTCGAGACGCAATTAGAGCGACGCCAGTCTCGCGTTTCATTTCATTTAAAAGGGCTCATATGAAAGGCGCGCAGTCGGCGGGAAAAAATATTCTCTCCGTCCTCACCCACTGCATCCTTTTTTTCTTTTGTCCTTTCCTCTCCCTCACTTCTTTTTTTTCTTTTTTTTCTGTTACAGAAAACAGTGGGCTCACCTTCCAAGAGGCACATTTTTCGAGGGAATCTGAATGACACAGCCCCGTCTGGTTAAATGAGTCACATCTTGCCTGATCGTGTCAGATTGCTCAAATATGACGTTACGTACAAGAAGAATGAAGGCTGTATTGTGGAAATGGAGGAGGAGATAGATGAGGATAAGATTCGAGTTACGATACTGAGAGAAGAACATGAGGGAGCACCGAAGCAGGTGGGGCAAGTGCGACTTTGGGGGAAGTGCGTCTCCTGGCCATGAAAATTTTTTATGTTGGCAGTTTTCATGAATATTCCACTCGATTGAATCTTTAGCAACAATGCAAACTCGTGCACGCGCCAAAAATGAAGTTCTGACTCACGCAGTAACAATCGGCAGTTGCCAATGCACTTCATACTGTGACGACGAGTGCATCAAATTTTCTTTCGTCATTCGTTGCAGCTGGACTTTCGTAGATACTTGCTGTGTGCATATGTGCTAGGTAAATATAACACATTAGTACATCATAAATATACCTAATTTTAAAATGTCTTGATATGATTTTTGTTTACTAATTTCGAAAGATGAAATATCTGTGAAGTTCACCGGAAAGAACTCATTATTGAAAAAGAAATCAGTATTTATATTCCCACCTGTTAAAGATTTGTCTGTTGTTAAGAAAAGTGACATTGTATCTGTTTAACCCATCCAAGACATAGGTCGTAGAGGTGAAATAAGTTTCAATGTGTCTTTCGACAATTATAATATTCAATAAGTAATAAGTCCACGTATTTATCTTATCATTTTCAAACATTTTTTGAGTCCATGTATTGATTTCTATGTTTTTATCAATTTATCTGGTAATTTTCACACATTTTTTGAGTTAAATAAAAGCATCTTATATCACACGCATTGGTTGTTTATTAACAAAAAAGTATACCCAACCTGAATTATACATGATACTTGTGTCAAATCAAAACCCAAGATCAAAGTAAGGTTGTAGTACGACGCTATTGCTCTCCTGTGCCTCACATGGATTTTGTATACTAACTGCCACACGAAAATGCACTTGCCCCTCTATGAGGGGCAAGTGCGCTTTGTGTAATGACCATGTTTTAAAAAATGCAGGAAATTTTATCATCCAGTTATGTCACTTATATTCGTAAAAATCTAATTGAACATGTTTGAAAGGGTGTGAAAATATTATTACATTCTTCCAATTTGCTAAATTAAACAGTTATAAATGTGCTTAAACGTCTACTTATTCATTTTCGGGGTGCACTTGCCCCACCTCACCTTACTGAATTTTAACTAATCATACTATTTGGAGAGCCAGACTTGAAGAATATTTTTCAAAATGTTCAAATGTCTGTAGAGCTTATGGGACTTAACTACGGGGTCATCACTCCTAAACTTACAAACTCCTTATGAACTAGCTAATACTAAAGACGGCACAAATATCCATGCCCGAGGGGGGATTCGAACCCCCGACCGTAGTGGCCGTACAGAACGTGACTGGCGGGCCGCAGACTGCTCGGTCACTGCGGCCGGCAGAATATTTCCCACCTTGTGTGCAGGATGTATCAGAGAAGGCTCTGGTCACCGTATGAAACATGGTGATTATATTTTTCCCTACAACAAGTTATAGTACGAATAGTGTAACTACACGCCCCAACAAACAATACAATCGTAGTGTTAGAGGATTAAACTTGGACTGTGTGTGAATCCTTATGTATAATGAATCGTTATACAACTCATCGGCCCAGATTTAGTTACAAAACTGAGCGAGTGGCTGTAAAGTTAATTCTGAAACTAAACTTGTGTGTTCAGAAACCAATCAGTAAAATGGAATCGGACGCCAGCCTTCTTAGGCAAAAATTTGTATTATTATGTTTTCTATTTTAGGCGTATACCTTATGTTGAAGTTATTGTATTAAATTTACACTGTAATTTTAAACAGTAGTATGTAATCAACTGATTATTAATGGAATTGCTATCATTAGCAACAGATACAGAAATAAATGCAGGAAAAATTATGTAGCATTCACAATAATATACACAATCTGTCAGGATTTAAACACAAATGCATTTATGAACCAATGGGTGGAAGGATTTAACACGCTGTTCTTGCTTATAGTGACATAGCAGTATGGGAATTTTGGTTTACTAAATTATTATTGGCTGAATATATGATGAAAAATTCTTTTGCACAAAGGTAAAACACAAGTAAACAAATCTGATGCCACAAATGTAATTTAAATTTCAACTAAATCTCTCTGTTTTAGTTTTTTAAATTTTTATTTTATTTTATTGATGAATGAGCTACTGTGCTAAAGGTCGCAAATGGAAAATACGTCCTGCCGACAGGAACATGTGTCTCAAGAATAACTGAATAACTATCAACAATAGGACACAGTCTTTTGAATTTGTCGTTCTAACAGAATGTAGCTATAACGGATGGCATTTCCTTCAATCATCCCAGGCTATCACTGACTGTGGATGTTCTGAGCTATAAATTGAGGATTCCATTCCGACGACTACATATACTTCTCTGGGATGTTATTTGCTGTCGAGAACGTTACGATCCCGCCGTTAACAATGAGAAAGCGATGCAAAGTGCGTTCAGAGACTAGTGTTTACCAACCCTTGCTACCTGGTCAAGAAAATTCTCCTACATCCGCACCCAGAGAGATCTCCGGTCACCTCTTTCGTCCAAGATTAGGTTGGTACGACACTAAGAACACAGCCACCTCGTCATATTGCCAAGAAAGCTTCTCTCTGGCCATCCACCAGACGACAGCGCAAACGAAGCCATGCATTCTTAACTTCAGCAAAACGAGGCCTAAAGACGGAAGCATGTGCAACATTTACCTCTAGAGCATCTCGTACCAATTCCAGCTGCAGCAGCTCTATTCGCCCTGATTGGAATCGACCTTTTAGGGAGGTTTCCAGATCGACAACCGGTTACCGATTAATAATAGTCTGCACTGACCATCTCACACGCTGTCACCAAACCTGTGCCGACTGTAGAAGCTCCAGAGACCACAGATTTCCTTGTAGAAAGACATTATATTGAAGTGTGGGAAAGTATTCCAGTCAAAACTAGTGTCAGAGATGTTACGTTGCGACACTGTCCACAGAATCACAAATGGTCTTACAGAACATTTTAACAAGACATTAGCAGATATGCTGTTGATTTACGTCGATACTGAGCAGAAGGATTGCGATATAATACTGCCAGTCCTACCATTTGATTATAATACAGCAAGGCAAGACATCACAGGATTCACGCCGTTTTTCTTGATCCATGAAGCTGAGACGACAATGGATACGCTGCTGCCGTTCCATCCTGACGACACTTAGGACGATTATGTGAAACAGCTCATCACTAGGGCTGAAGAAGCAATACAGCTGGCTCGCACACGGACACTGGACACCCAGGAGAAGGACCGTCAGCGGTATAACTACAAGCACCAACCTGTGGTGTACAGCCTAGGAGACCTGGTTTGGATTTCTACCCCTGTACGGAAAAGATACTGAAGTTCAAATGTTCAAATGATAAAAACAACAGTCCAGTTCGCAAAAATAGTTTTACAATTTATTAATATAGGTGACCGGTTTAGATCTAGGTTTCGATCATCTTCAGACCTATGAAAATAGAATACAAGAGATATGCTATAGAGGGAAACAGCTACACTGTTAGTCGCTACAATAAATTTACAAACAGGATTAAAAAATTACTTAAAACAATATACCTCGCTAGCGGTGAGCGTGCGGCGACTGCTAACCAGCGAGAGACTGCTGTGTGTTATAAAGGAAAAGCCCCGCCCACGGCCTGAAGCATCAGCACATCTTAAGCCAATGAGGAGCGTCATACAGTAAGAAATATGATAAGAGATGTGTATATATACATAAATAATCCATAATGGGTATAAAATGCATTAACAATAAAACATGGTTGCCATGTCTATAATAAAGAATAATTGGATCATTAGACAATAAAAAGAAGTTGTCTGTCTAGGAAATATCTGCCATCTATTGGCAGTTTATAATAATAACTTTCAAATCGAAGACAGTGTGGGTCAAAGATAAATTACAGCGACGCCGATGGTTGCCGTGGATACGGCGTCGTGGAGACATCGCTAAGTAGTCGTGCCAGGGGTGCAGCAGACGACGAGCCATAGATGTAGCTGCCAGGGACGCGGTCGGTCACCATGGAAACAGGCCGCGATAGCAGAGGAGACCGGTGTTAGCACGTACATCAGCGAAGCAGACACCGGTCGCCTTACGTTAACTTGTTACTTCAAAATCATTCTTGACCGAATCGTTTTCTCAATTATCTACTTTGAGTACTCTTACCTTCTGCTGCTCTTAGGTAACCTTGCTTCTCCCATTGCGTGTGAGATAGCCCCATCATCCCAGCCCGATTGCTATAACTGCTTCATCTGTTGTATTTATTCCCAATCGTTCTTTCACTTTCTCATTGTGGACACCCTGCTGCAATTGTTCCCATCTGTCAGTGTCTGCAATCATCCTTGTGACTTTAGTATATGTAACATCAACATTATTGACACGCAGCTTTCACTCCCATACAATGGACCTGGTCGAAAAATAGAGCGATGCACTGCTGAATTAGTCTTGGTACTGACTTACGTCTTGCAGAAGAGAGTAGATCGTAAATGGGTGCTCACTGCAACAGCTTTGATACACCTTGATTCAAATCCTTTCAGTATTTTGCCATCCTGTGAAAAACTACGGCCGCGTGGGAGCAGCCGAGCGGTCTGGAGCACCACGTTACGGATCGCACGGCCTCTCGCGTCGTAGGTTCGAATCCTCCCTCGGGCATGGATGTGTGTGTTGCCCTTACGTTAGTTTAACTTTGTTTAAGTAGTTTGTAAGACTACGGAGTGATGACGAACGTAGTTTGGTCCCACAGGATTACAAACGTTTGAAACTTTGAATATTTTTGAGACAATACATCCTAATACATCCTGCATGTCCATCTCTTCTTTGTTCCTCCTATTTGGCACTAAATCTGTTTAAATCTAATTTCATCAGGCATTACTTTCTCTTTGTAGATAATGTACTTCATACCATCCAGCTTACAACTCTGATGTAGTTCTGAAATATTGGATTGTAACCTTTTAATAGAATCCGCCATCACAAATAAATGGTCTGCATATGCGAAACTGCTTAGTTTGTTTCCCCGTATTTTAATCTCACCCTTCCAGTTCATAAATAGTACGAACAGTGACAGGTTACCGTCTTGTCTTGTTGCTGGAACTACCCTGAGCCATTAACTCAATTTATCATCAACTCTAACTGCAGCCTGACAATATTCGTAAAGACCTTCAGTTGCCTGCATAAGTTTGCATCCCATTCCATAATCTTGTGGAACTGACAATAGCTTCCTCCTAGGTACACGGCCATAAGCCTTTTCTACATCTAAAAAATTAAAGATATAATTTCCTATTCCACTTATATACCTTTCCATTATCAGCCGTAAGCTAAAGATCTGGACTGACAATATCTAACAGACCTAAACCCACACTGATTTTCATCCAACTTGTCTTCCACTAATAATTGCACACCCGATAATATTTTGCTCACAACACTGAATAAGAGATACCTTTGTAGTTGTTACGATTGCAGAAATGTTTACAGTAAGCTTCGAAAAAAATTCAAAATCGTACCCAAAGCAGGCAGTTTCATTTAGAGGTCACTTTAACTTACTCTCGGTATCTTGACAAAAATAAATGTTCAGAAGTAGAGGCCAGCATAAACATCGCCCGAAACTGTGCTTAATGCATTCACCAAACATTATTTCGAGCAATTAGTTTATGATGCCACAAGAATACAAAATGGTTGTGAAAATATGCCTGACCTCTTAGCAACAAATAATCCGGAACTATTAGAGAGCAATAGAAGAGACACAGAGATGAGTAAATACAGAGTGGTCGTAGTTATACTGAATATCGTCATTTCCTAATCCGCAATAACTGGAGGCAAATATATTCAAAAATGCAGATAAATATTCTCTTAACGCTTTCCCGAGTGAAAATATCCACTCTTTATAAATTACAATATTAGTGTAGATCAGATGTTTAGATATGTATAAATATTATCGACAGCTATTGGCAGATTGACTGTTTGTATAGCTTATGGGACTTAACTACGGGGTCATCAGTCTCTAAACTTACAAACTACTTACCAACTAGCTAATACTAAGGACGGCACAAATGTCCATGCCCGAGGGGGGATTCGAACCCCCGACCGTAGTGGCTGTGCAGACCATGACTGGAGCGCCTCAGTCCCCTCGGCCACCGCGGCCGGCGGCAGATTCGGCCCAAATAATTTCCTGAAAGATTGTCTGACCCGCTGTGGGACACAGAACAAGTCACATCACTCTTGCAACAACAAAGATAAAAGCGTGCCAATTTGAAAGTTACAAAAAATGTCCTTGGAAGGCAAAATTTTACAGGAACTGGAAATTTAGAGCGAACTTAGATGAGAGAAGCTTATAATAGTTTCCAAAACTAAACCCTGTCACCTAATTTGGTGGATCTAACGAAATTCGGGTCATATGTAAAGCACAGGCAAACTAGTGGCATAACAAAATCAATACCTTCACCTTTCGATAGAAAGCCGGCCGCGGTGGCCGAGGGGACTGTGGCGCTTCAGTCACGGTCTGCACGGCCACTACGGTCGGGGGTTCGAATCCCGCCTCGGGCATGTATATTTGTGTCGTCCTAGTTCGTAAGTAGTTCATAAGTAGTTTGTAAGTTTAGGGACTGATGCCCCCGTAGTTAAGTTCAAATATTCAAATGTTTGTACAGCTTATGGGACTTAACTACGGGGTCATCAGTCCTTAAACTTACAAACTACTTATGAACTACTTACGAACTAGGACGGCACAAATATCCATGCCCGAGGGGGGATTCGAACCCCCGACCGTAGTGGCCGTGCAGACCGTGACTGAAGCGCCTCAGTCCCCTCGGCCACCGCGGCCGGCCGTAGTTAAGTCCCATAAGACTTACAAACATTTGAACATTTTTGATTTTTTCGATAGAAAGTTAAAGTAGAATTGCTAAGTCCAGCTTTCCGAAATTACTGCCCCAAAAAAAGACTCCCTATTTCCTACAGGAACATTTCCGAGTATGCTACTCCTACTTCAGCATTAGATATCCCTGGACTATTAAAGTAACCTAGATCACTTAACGGAAGAGTCGAATGTTGCACAGGTTATTTCAATATTCAAGAAAGGCAGCAGGAATGATTACTAGAATTACTGGCCTATATCACTGACGTCGATTAGCAGCAGGATTTTAGAAAATATACTGTCCTCAAACATTATGTACTACCTCGAACAGCAGAACCTATGGACCAACAGTAAAATCGCATTTATCGTTCTTGTGAAACACATTGAACATTTTACCCACATGAAGAGATGAGAGCTAGCGACAAGGGATCTCAAATCGATTCCATGTTTCTAGAGTAGGCTTTCTACACTGTACCTGATCATCTGCTTCTAATTAAATTGCTTGTTTACAGAATATTTCCACGGGTGGATTCGCGATGTGCTATCAGAAAGGACACACTACACAGGAATTTACAGAAAGTCACTGAGTAATCCAGAAGAATATCTGACGTTCCGCTTATATTGTCCGCTGATGATTATGTTGTTTATCGGTTAATAAAATCACCAAAAGAAACGATTTAGATAAGATATCTGTATAGTGCAAAAATTGACAGTTAAAACGAAATACGGAAATGTATTATGTCATCCATAAGAGCACTAAAATAAATACACGATCAGTCAATGAAATCTACAGGCTGTAAATGCAGTTAAATACCAAGGAACAACTTAAAATGGAAACATACATAGAAAACATCGTAGGGGGGCCGATCTAAAGGCTACATTTCATTGACAAAACGATTAGACGATGCAATTGTTCTGCTAAAGAAACTGCCTACACTGTACTTGTCGTCCTGATTATGAATAACGCTGCACATTTGTGATCCACACCAAGTTAGAACGACGGAGAACATACTGAAAGTTTAGGGAAGGGCAGATAGTCTTATATTATCGCGATAATGGTAGATATATCACGGTAGTTATGCACGACTGTCATTGGAAAGCATTGGCAAAAAGCGTTATGCGTTGCGGTGAGAACTGTTTGCGAAATTTCTTTCACCAAATTACTCCTCCGAAATGCGAACATGTACTTTTTGCACCCATCTACACTAGGAGACATGACCTGGTAACAAAATACGAGAAATAAGATCGGAAATGGGAAGATTTATGAGTTCCTTTCTTTCGCGCGCTTTGAGAGAATGGACCGCTGGAGAAATAAAGCGGTTCGATCAACCCTATCCCATGCACGTAAATGTGATTTTCAGAGTAATTTTGGACATGTTGATGAATAATATTGATTCCACAGATTTCGCGATCGAAAGCAGAAAAGAGACGTTCTTCAGCTTCTTTTAAATTGCAGGCACCCACCCGACGAATCAGTCCGTTTGTAATGCCCTTTCTGTACGATCGAGTTTCGTGTCTGTATCGACTACAGAAGTCTATAGCATCGCCTCTGTCGTTTTATTTCCGTCCTGGGTCTCGTCTGTCTCGAGTGGTCCTTTTCGTGTCAGACATCAGAAACAAAACTGTAGAGCTGTCTACTGTGTAGTTTAGCACAAAAACGGTGAACTCTGGTTGAGAGGGTACTTTATATGTAGGAGCGAGCAATCATTTTACGTCTTTGTTCATGACCAACAGAAAGTACATAGTTGACATTCCAGTCAAAGTTATGTGGTAAATTCGCTTCACTTTGGAGAACGGAGAAACTAAGAAGTGTATTCACATTATTCGAACCATATGCAATTATTTCAAGAATAATATATGAACAAATATGAAACTTAGAGAGTAGTGCCAGTTTATTTTATTTCTCATGCAATGATTTTATAGAAAGATATAAAATAACAAAGAAAATTATTTTCTTGAGCAATGAATATGGTTTTGTATCATTGAAGTAATATTCATTAAATTATGTTTCATCAATTTACGTCACTGTTTATGCATAAGGAATGCTTTTTCTTTGTCAAACGTGAATAATTTGCTTTAACTCCTTCCGTCCTAGTGTTACCATATAGCAGCGTCATCTTTACCTGTTCTTCTATGCACAATCATTTGTCCAATGGCTGTAAACAACACCGCAGAACTTTCAATATTTATTGTGAATAGGTGCTATCCCATTATTTAGAGGAAAACAGGCGGCGTTAGGCTAAATGCATTGATAAAATACGTATTATTGCTTGAAGTCTTTGCAAAATTTATTGTGAAAAGTTTGTTTACCATTTCTTCGAGAAAAGCAGCATTAGGCAACAAAGCATTGACAAAAATTGTATTTTTGCGTGTTGTCTATGTTTAAGTACGGGCAACAAGACTTCCAAATTATTATATCAAGGTAAAGAAACAATTTAAAAGTTTCATTATTAAATTATTGTCACATGTGTAAATTAGGAGTGAAAATATTGTTAGTTACGGTAAAGGAATGTAATTCTAAGATATATACAATGTTCCATTCACTACATACAGCAATTTTCAAGGAAATATTTTTGTCTAACAGTTAATAAACTTTGAGGTTAAAAGGGTTGAGATGCTTATGGAATATTGCCCCGATTGTGCAATTGGATTCGCGACTTCCTATCAGAAAGGACATAGTTCGTAGTAATTGACGGAAAGTCATCGAGTAAAACATAAGTAATATCTGGCGTTCCCCAGGGAAGCGTTATAGATCCCCTACTCTTCCTTGTGTTTATAAACAATTTAGGAGACAATCTGAATAGCTCCCTTAGACTGTTCGTAGATGATGCTGTCGTTTATTGGTTAGTGAAGTCAACAGAGGATCAAAAGCAACTGCAAAGCGATTTAGACAGAATTTCTACATGGTGTGAAAATTGGCAATTAATAAAAAGAGTGAAGTAATACGATTGACCGCTAAAAGAAATCCACTGAACTTCAATCAGCCAAAACTTAAGGTCGTAAATTCTACCAAATACTTAGGAGTTACAGTTAAGAACAATTTAGACTGGAGATCACACATACAAAATCTTGTGAGGAAGGCGAACCAAAGGTTACGTCTCATTGGCAGAACTTGTGACACAACAACACAGTGACCAACGGTGCTTTCCAGTCATGTGTGCGTACAGGGTGATACATAAAACGATGCTTTATGTATTTTTTCTCATTATTTGTATTTTTTGTAATTTATTATGTATTTTTATATTTTGTTTCTGTGATATATTTGCATTGTCCTGCTAATTTCCATATATGTCAAAAATATTGTAAATGTAGTAGACACGCTGGGTTAGCAAGGGATTTGCTATTGTATAGAATCATCTTTGAGTAGGGAGTTTTTTATCGCTGGTAGCGCAGAGGCGCACAGCGAGAAGGAGTCGTTGTTGAGAAGTAGCGGCAGACAGACGGTGCGACCAGTGGTGTACGGAAAAAGTACGTGGATTGGCACTAGTGGAGGAGACGGCGAAGAGGCAATATTATTTATTCATACGGCCACAGCTCAGATAATTAATAAATGCATCAAGAGGAATGCTGTGGGTTCTAAATTGTAATTAACATTCGTCGCCAAGAAGAGCCTGTGTTTGCCAATTGTTAAGTGCCAACAGTCTTCAATCAGCAGCACCACGTCGCACATCAAATTCAGTAAGATCTGTCCAGTTTGTCTTAGCATGTACAGCTAACCAGCGTATTAGTGATGATTGTTCAATAGCGAACACTGTTATTTGTGAACCTGTGTTTAAAAATCATTACCCATAGTCATTGTCCAGGCAGGATCCTTCCTCATCCATTGTTTTTCCGAGGATAGTCACAAAGTTATAGAAAACTAAAGATCAGAGTCATTAAAGACAATGTGACAGTCGTTAATAAAAAATGTGTTCAGAAAAGTTTTCCTAAACGTAGCTTATGCCAGTGTTGCTGATCAATAGGTTTACTAAGTTGAACGAAACTGCTAGATTAACTTTCAATTTCAAAAGATATTTCAATAACAGTGTAAAAGGTTAATTGAGGTAAAGTTTGTTTTAACTTGCAAGTACTGACTAGTGAGAATAGTAATTGTTTACAAGTGTTTGAATGCTAATAATTCCTGGTTAAAGATAGAGTAAAAGTTAATCAGAAGGTTAAATGGTTCTTTTCTAAATATTCAGTGTTAGCACGACAAGTCATTAATTAATTTTTTGAGCTTGCCATTAGTATAGTTAATAGTTCAGTTCCAACTTGATTATTGCTAAAGCGCATGGCATACTCACTGTAGAATAAGTTCTGGTACTTATATAAACAATTAATTATTCGAAGCTGTAAATAGTAAGTATTAAGGTGAGAGTTTTGCATGATTTGCTACACGTTGCATTTGCGCGGCTATGGCTTGCATTTCGCTGTCTTACAATGAACCCTGTGTTAGTAAACTATTTCTCAGTAATTAGTATATTGTCAGTGTCTTTTGTACCGAATTTGACTCGCACCCTCTGATTTTCTGCCCACCCAAATTTTACGTAATATTTCACGTTGTTAATTAACTTTTCTATTATTGACATCCCACCAAATTATTTGCTCGTTCATCGAGCTGGCGACCGTAAATCAATAAGTTATTCACTTTTTTTCAAATTAATCCCTGTGTTCCGTTTGTTACGCATTTTTTTATTGAAACATTGATCATTTTATTCCAAATTTTACTTTCCACTTTTTTTTATTCTTATCGATCGTTGTTGTTTACCAAAGAGGTGCAGCAACGTTCCGGTTATAGCCTCCACTACATCATCGGCTTCATTACCGATAGCTTTTCCACCAAATTAAGATAATTAGGCACACGTGTCATTTTTCTAATTATCATATTCTAACCGGTGGTGTAGGGCAGGTAGGGTTATAAACTCTTCGAAGATGCAACAGCTCCACCAAACAGGCTGCCTACATCACACTTGTGCGCTATCTCCTGGAGTACCTTTGCCTAGTATGGGACCCTGACCAGGTGGGACTGACGGAAGAATTGAGAAGGTTCAGAGAACTCGTTTGGTTTTATCATGTTCCAGGGGGGAAAGCGTCACGGAAATGTTGGAGGATTTGAAGTGGAAATCATTAAAAGAACGACATTATTCGTTGCGGCGAGATCTATTTGCGAAATTTCAGTCACCGACTTTTCCTTCTGAATCAGAAAATATTTTGCTAGCTCAACCTACATAAGGAGACATGTCCATCCAAATAAAATACTATTCATCAGATAGAAAACTGAATGATTTAGGTGTTCTGTCTTGCCGCGCGCTATTAGAGAATGGAACGTTAGAGAAAGGTTATGAAAGTGATTAATGAACCCTCTGTCAGGCACAAACGTGTGAGATGGACTGCGTAACTTGAGATGATGTCTATTTCTCATTTCTTTTTTGCTTTTCTTATTTTCTTCTACTAATACGATTTTCTTTAAAGGTTCCCACAGATGGAATACAGACGGTGTGAGATCGGGTTGTATGGGTGGCTATTCTAAGAACCACATCAGCCAATTCGGCGACCAAGAAATTTACCATCTAACCACTAAAGAGAAATTGCCCCCGCAGTGTGTTGTAGCCCCATCCTGTTGCAAATATGAGGGTAGGCTGCCATTCTCATTCAGAAATAAGGAAAACACTAAATTCTTGCGTGACGTTCAGGTAACATTAAGCATTTATGTCCTACTCAACGAAACTGGGTGCAATTACACGGGTACCCCATATGTTCCTGCATTTGTCCATAAATCCTACTGTGTGTGCACTAAGACGGGAAGCTGCGGACTCAGATGCACATTGAGCAAGACAGAGAATATGTTGAACACATGAAATGATAGTCCACTCCAGTTTCTACTTACAAGCAACATTTGTTTCACTTTTGAACCACAGAAATTGCAACGTCTGATCTGTTTATGGGAATGAACTTATCAGAAAATTTTGACGTTGTATATATATCACACGACTCTAATTCCATTTTAAAAAATGACTTAGATTCAAAACTGCAGTTTGAAGATGGCACTTACGGTTGGTACATACCGTAAAATACAAACCACCTCAGGATCCAAAGTTAGTGGAACATTCAGGCTTCCCAATCCCTACAGGCTTTCTGAAATAAAAGGGTGAACTGCATCTGTTGAGTCACTATGAAAAATGGGTCCGTTAAAGATGAACAATAACATTACATTTATTTAGGAAAACGTACGGATATTTCATAAAAAGAAATGATCTGGAAAGTAGGGTAAGAGGACGACATACCAAAATAATATACATTATTCGTGAAAAAATGATTGCTTCATCTTGTTAGGGGACAGTTTCTTGGACACTTGAAATGTGCACCTCTGTGGCAAATAGCGTACATGCGCAGGAATCGTGATGTGTTTTGACAGCTTTTGAGTTGTCGTAGTACAGGATTAAGTAAATGGATAATGGCACCCCCTCATGTGTCAAACAAGTGTATAGTCGCTTGCTTTGTGTATAGACACGTATAACTATTGATCCATATATGTTACAAAGGAGCGCGTAGGCTCATTTTAAAGATAACGACTAAACAGATGTGCTGATATAAACGAGCCTCATACCACTTTAATAGCTTTTGGTTATAGTAAATCAATCATTATAAAATAACAATTTTGTAAACTATATATCTCGAAAACGGCTTAACCAAATATTACGTACAAGGTGTCAAATGATAGATCAAATTGAGTACTATTAAGATGTTTTTTTTTTTTTTTTTTTTTTTTTTTGTGAAAAATTCAGTAAATTTGAATTAGAGGTCAGAAACTTTGTTTCCACGTATAAAAGCATGATTTTAATGAATAAACATAACTGTAGTATTAGCGGCCGTACGGTGAACTTGTCTTAAGTAAATAGAGAAGGAAATCACAGGAGCAAATACAGTGAATAATCTGCGTTTAAATACTAAAGAAGCAAACGTAGAAAAGTTTTATATATAATGCATAAACTACGAATGTACAATGTTTTGGTGCTTTATTCTGTTTCAGCGGAATATTTTCGTTAGATACTATCATCGCATGTATTTATTTCATATGTATTTCATGTGTTGTCGTGGTTTTAAGGCCGCAGATTGGTTTGGTGGAGCTCTTCAAGCTACCCTGTCCTCTGCACGTCTCTTCATCAGAGAGTACGTTCGGCAATCTACATTCTTTTGAATCTGCTTACTGTATTCGTCCCTCGGTCTCCATCTACGATTTTTACCCCACACATTTCCTTCTAATACTGACAATTCCTTGATGTCTCAGAATGTGTCCCACCAATCTATCCCTTCTCTTAGGATATGCCAGAAACTCCTTTTCTCTCCAGTGCGGTTAAGCACCTCCTCATTAGTTACGTGATCTACCCGTCTAAATTTTATCATTCGTCTGTAGCACCACATTTCAAAAGCTTCTGTCATCTTTTGGTCTGAACTCATTTATCGTACACGTTTTACTCCCATATAATCCTACACTCCACACAAATGCTTTTAGAAAGGACTTCCTAACATTTAAATTAATATCGGATGTCAACACATTTCGCTTCTTTAGAAACGCTTTTCTTCCCATAGCCATTCTGCATTTTATATCTTCTCTACTTCATCCATCAGAAGTTATTTTGCTACCCAAATAACAAAACTCATCTACTACTTTTATTGTCTCAGTACCTAATATAATTCCTTCAGCATCCCCTGATTTTCTGACATTACATTCCATTACTCTCGTTTTACTCTTCTTAATGTTCATCTTATATCTTCCTTTCAAGACACTGTCCAATGCATTCAATTGCTCTACCAGATTCTTTGTTGTCTCTGACAAAATTACTGTGGCATCGGCAAACGGCAAAGTTTTTATATCTTATCCTTCAAATTTAATTCTCTCAAAATATCTCCTTGCATTCCTTCACTGCTTGCACAATCTACAAATTGAACAACTACAGCCCTATCTTACTCCCTGCATCCCTTTCTTGCCTTTTGACTCAAACTAGTGCTGTATGGTTTTGGTATAAGTTGAATATAACTTTTCGCTCCCTATATTTTACCCCAGGTACGTTTAGAATTTGAAGCAGTGTATTGAAATCGACATTGTCAAAAGCTTGCTCCAAATCTACGAACGCTAGAAACGTAGGTTTGCCTTTCCGTATCCTATCTTCTAAGGTAAGCCATAATGTGAGTATTGCCTGTTGTGTTCCTATATTTCTCCTAAATTCAAACTGATCTTCCCCGAGGTGGGATTCCACAAATTTTTCCATTCGTCTGTAAGTAATTCGTGTTAGTTTTTTTAAAACCGTGACTTATTAAACTTTTTTGTAAGAGTTAATTTTGTGAAAATAAGATACTTATTTCACTTCAGAGTAATCCAGCGAGGGTTCCTGAGGCGGCCATTTTGACTTGTTAGGGGCAGTCTGTTAATATCGGTCAGACAAGACGTGTCGTTATGATGGGCGACTGTGGAGCCAATTGAGGTAAAATTTCAGTGTGGAACTTAGAAATATTTTTTTAGTATTGCTTCGTGGACTCTAACTACATTCTGTGAAAGTGGAACTTACTGTCAGGACTATTGCTAAACTTTAATTTTTATTTGGCGACTGTGGAACTTAGAAACTATTCAGTCAAGTTTCCATTCTTTAGTGTGGCAGCCTTAAGGAACTCAGCATTCCTCTGAAGTCAGGCGTAACAAATATTCACTGATGGATATTAGGTGGAATAAACATCAGTTTAGTTAAAAGTGAATATGAAGTTTGTGTATTTTTTTCTTCCGGCCTGGATTTATTTACAGCTAAACATTTTGAAGACATTAAACAGGTGTGGCTGACCCCTTGACATGACGCAGCCAGTTTGTATAATAAAATAGGGTCTACAGCCGTACTTCATGGAACCCCAAGCAAACACAGGCTGTGAATGGTTGATCTATTTTTTTTTTTTTTTTTTTTTTTTTTTTTTTTTTTTTTTCGTATTCTAGCACTTTGGGCTCGAGCCAACTGAAGGAAATAACTGATACAAATTGTGTCACGTTGCGCGGAATAGTGAGTTCTTTCCTAGTTTGTTTTTGGAAAATCCATGTGTAAGCTCGCAGTGTGTCCCCCTTCAGATTCAAACTCTTGGATTTTTGTATTATTTTGTATTATTATTATTTTAAGGTAGACCTATTCCTGATACTGATAGTACCATTCCGCTAATTAGCATTAAAGAGGTACGATGACTCAGGGGTATGTGTAAGAAGACGAACATTTTATTTACGGAACAGACTTTTTCTTGATGCTTAACTACTTATCACAAAAGTAGCGAACATAGCATTTCTCCGTTGGCTCACTGTAATGTAAGCCTGTACACTGAGCATGAGCCCACCGTCTACATAGTCGGAATCACTGCCGGCGAAGTCAATTTCAGTACATGAATTTGGGGATGAAACGCAGATGTCTGTTCTTGGATCCTCTCTTTGTTTCATTACAAATCCTCCGACACCTGTTCAATTTTTTACGGATTTAGAAAATATCCTTCATGCGAAACACAACTAGCTCTTTATTCACACGAAGTGATGGGTGCTATCGAACAAGGGTTCGCAAATCCATTCCGTATTTCTCGATTTCCAGAAACGGCTTTTAATCAAATTGCGTAGTTATGGTATATCGCCCCAAATTTGCGATGGGAATAGGGGATTTCTTATCAGAGGGGACAAAGTTCGTAGTAATCGATGGTAAGGCATCGACTAAAACAGAGGTGGTATCAGGCGTTCCACAGGGTAGTGTTATTGGTCATCTGCTGTTTCTTATTTACATAAACGATTTAGGGGAAAACTAAGTAGCTCTCTTAGGTTGTTTGCAGATGACGCCGTCATTTACTGTCTAGTAAAATCATCTGTAGATAAAAACCAACTGCAGAACGATCTGAATAAGACGTCAATATGGTGTAAAAATTGGCAATTGACTCTAAATAATGAGAAGTGTGAAGTCGTCCACATGAGTACGAAAAGAAATCCGTTAAACTTTGTTTACAAGATAAATCAAGCAAAAGTGAAGGCCGTAAACTCCACAAAATACATAGGAATTAGTACTACTTCAGACTTGAATAGGGAAGAACACGTAGATAATATCGTGGGAAAGGTGAACCGGAGACTGCGTTGTATTGACAGAACCCTTAGAAGATGCAACAGAACTACAAAAGAAACTGCATACACTACGCTCGTCCACCCATTTTCGTAGTATTGCTGCCCAGTGTGGGATCCTTATCAGGTGTGTTTAACGGAGGACATCGAAAGAGTCCAAAGAAGGTCAGCTCGTTTCGTATTGTTACGATACAGGGGAGACAGAGTTACGGAAATGATACAGGATCTCGGATGGGAATCATTACAACAACGGCGCTTATCGCTGCGGCGTGGGCTACTTGCGAAACTCCAATCGCCAACATTCTCCTCCGAGGGTGTCGTCTTTAACGGACTGTGAAAGCATACAGGATGACTTAGAATTTCTAGTTGGTGCGAAGAATGGCAGCTAGCTCTCATTGTAGAAAAATGTAAGGTGATGCGCATGAGTAGGAAAAACAATCCTATAATGTTAGAATACAGTATTAGTAGTGTGCTTCTTGATGCTGTCGCGTCGTTCAAATATCTAAGCGTAAAATTACAGAGTGATATGAAATGGAACGAACATGTAAGGACAGCTGTGACTAAGAGGGACAGCCGACTTCGGTTTGTTGGGAGAATTTTGGGAAGATGTACATTACCTGTAAAGGAGACCGCGTATAAAACGCTGTACGACCATGTCTTGAGTATTGCTCAAGTGTTTGGTACCCGCAGCAGATCTGTTTAAAGGAAGACATAGAGGTGGTTCAGAGGCGAGCATCTAGATTTACTACCGATAGGTTCGACCAATGCGCGAGTGTCACGGAAATGCTCCGACAACTCAGTTGGGGATCGCTGGAGGAAAGTCGACGTTCTTTTCGTGAATTTCTGTTGAGTAAATTTAGAGGGCCGGAATTTGAAGCTGAGTGTAGTAGGAACTTGCTGCCGCCTACTTACATTTCGCGTAAATATCACAAAGACAAGGGAAATTAGGGCACGTACGGAGGCATATAGGCATTCTTTTTTTCCTTGTTCCATTCCATTTGCGAGTGGAATAGGATGAGAAATGCCTAGTAGTACAGTGTAACCTCCGCCACGCACCATACGGTGAATTGCGGAGTAAGTATGTAGATGTTGATGAATGCGAAAATATATTGTTGACTCCCACTTACATAGGTAGAAATGATCATCAGAACAAAATACGAGAAACCAGAGCTCGAACAGAGAGATTTCTTCCCGCGCGCTATTATAGAATGGAATGGGAGATAAATAGTATAATGGTGGTTCGATGAACCCTCTTCCAGGCACTTAAATGTGATTTGCAGAGTATCCCATGTAGATGTAGATGTTACAAGCCCCAGGATACTAGGTAGTAATTACTGAAGTGCTCATTTGAAGAAACAGCCTGCTGGAAGTGACCTCTCCCATTGAGGCCGTGGAGGCCACGCAGAACAAGTTTGTCAGTGTCCTCTCGGCTCGCCACTTTCATCAGGAAGGGAAGAAGGCGGCGGCCGCCGGTGGGATCACGTGACGCCCCCCCCTCCCCCACGATGCCTCCAGCCACGTCCCTGGAGAGCGGCCGCAGACCCACCGGTCTGCCTCGGACGTTTCTCCAGGCGGACCACGCGGGCGTAAACGGCCGTCCAGCGGGGCTCGGACGTCATAAGTCTCCCGCCGGCTGTCATTTGTCTTCGCCTGGCGCAGCCGACCGTATATTTGTTGTGTTTCCGCCCTCCTTTGCTGCTCGTCAGTCCTCATCGTATCGTTCAATATTTTGGCTGTCACACTACACTCTTCACGAGGGGCCACATTCGCAGCAAAATGGATAACTTATAGTAAATTTCCTCGTATTAATGCTACAAAATATGCAAGAAACGTACACTTCTGCTATCGTGCTGACAGAGAGGATAAAACGGCCCTAATTTTCCACGCGTTTATCCACTTTCCATGCAAATTTTAAATGATCTGCTCCTGAAGTGCACGTGATTGTCAAATAATCATATGTTTCTTGGGGCTTCTGCTAACGTGCTGACAGACACAATAAAACACCCCTAATTTTCTACATGTACATAATACATAATCTGCAATGCACCGTAAGGTGCTTGGCGGAGGGTACACTGTACATTTCCTTTCCTGTTCCAGCCCCAAATAGAACGAGGAAAAGTAAGATTGCCTCTATGCCTTCGTACCAGCCTAATACCTCTTATCTTGTCTTTATGGTCACTACGCAGCAGGAAGATCGTACTACACTCAGCTTCAAAATCCGGCCCTCTTAATTTCCTCAACAGAAATTCACAAAAAGAACGTCGTCTTTCCTCAGCGATCCCCAATTGACTTCCCGGAGCTTTTCCGTGACACTCGCGAACCGAAAAGTAACAAACCTAACTGCTCGCCTTTGAAGTGCTTCTATGCCTTCCTTTAAACTGATCTGCTGAGGTTCCCAAACACTTGAGCAACACTTAAGATGCGGTCGTACAAACGCTTTATACGCGGTCTCCTTTACAGATGATTTACATCTTCCCAAAATTCTCCCAATAAACCGAAATCGGCTGTCCGCCTTACTCACAACTGCCCTTACATGTTCGTTTCATTTCATATTGCTCTGCAATGTTACGTCTAGATGTTTGAAAGACGCAACTGCATCAGAAAGCTCATTACTAATGCTGTATTCGAAAATTATTGGATTGTTTTTTCGCCGCCGCGGTGGCCGAGGGGACTGAGGCGCTCCAGTCACGGTCTGCACCGCCACTACGGTCGGGGGTTCGAATCCCTCTTCAGGCATGGATATTTGTGCTGTCTTTAGTATAAGGTAGTTCATAAGTAGTTCGTAAGTTTAGGGACTAATGACCCCGTAGTTAAGTCCCATAAGCCCTACAAACATTTGAACATTTGATTGTTTTTTCTACTCATGCGCATCACCTTACATTTTTCTACAATGAGAGCTAGCTGCCATTCTTCGCTCCAACTAGAGATTTTGTCTAAGTCATCATGTATGCTATTGAAGTCAATTAAAGACGACACCCATACACCTCAGCATCATCTGCAAATAGCCACAAATTGTAAGTTACTCAGTCCATCGTATCATTTATATAGATAGAAAATAATATCACACACTCCTGGGGCTCGTCTCTGATGAAAACTCGCAGTCGAGAACAACGTACCGTACTGCTTTCTATTGCTTCGGAAGTCTTCCAGCCAGTCACAAGTGTGTGAACCTATTCCATAAGTTCGTGTCTTCTTTAGCAGTCTGCAGTATGGCACCGCGTCAAACACCTTTTTGAAGTTGAGAAAAACACAATCTGCCTGTTGCCCTTCATTCATGGCTCGCAAGAAGTCATGTGAGAAAAGGGAAAGCTGAGTTTCACATGAACGATGTTTCTTAAACCCGGCTGATACATAGAAAGAAGTTTCCGTCTCAAGGATATTTACTACATTCGAACTGAGAATATGTTCGAAACTGTACAAAGCTATTGGCCTGTAATTATGTGGGCCAGTGCTCAAATGTTCAAATGTTTGTTAAGCTTAACCTTCAGCCCGTACACCCTCTTATGGCACACAAAGGGTACACATAGTCTTTAAGACCGCGGTGCCGTTTCCTTCAGTTTCTTTCGGCCATTTTTGCATCTAATTGTCTTAAAATGCATGTAGTGCACCATTCTGTTCCCCCTTCCCTAGCATACACCCCCAATAGTTTTCTCACGAGATATGTAGCTTTTTTCCAATTTTATATACTTACAGTTGAGGGTGCATTGGACCGGAGAAAATAAAGGCATTCCGTGTACACATCGGCCTTTTTTTTACCGGGAGCGGAGAGAGCCATTCGTTAATATTACGGAACTTCGGACAAATGCACAACGAAGAAGAGACTTACTTCGACTTCCTCTTCAACTGCCTTGAGGCTACTCTGGAGGGCAGAGTGCTGACAAGCACTCAGATAGAAGGGGAGGGAGGAGAAGGGGGTCGCCCCGGTCCAACAGACCGGTGTACGGGCCAAAGCTTATGGGACTTAATGCGGGGTCATCAGTCCCTAAACTTACAAACTGTTTATGAACTGCCTTATACTAAAGACGACAGAAGCCCCCCGACCGTAGTGGCCGTGCAGAATGTGACTATCCATTTATCCATTATCCATCGTCACATACAAATTTAAAATAATCTGACACTCCTGACGTGCATGCCATCGTCAAATAAGCATATGTTTCATTGGGCAGACCCGATCTGGGCAACTTTTAGTGGCTATTAGAAGGGTACTCTGGAAAGGACAGTTAATCCCATTCTCGCACCGGGCAACTACCGCCCGTAGGTAGCAGAATGTCCGACCCAAAGCGTTCCTGGCCGCAACTGAACTCGTTAATCCTGTGAATGACACCAGCTCGCTGACATCTGTGTAGAATCACATAGTATTCGTTATATACTTCAGTTTAGTCATGGAAGCGGATAATACGGCAGAAAGTCACGATTTTTACCTGTTATTAGTGATCGTGGTAATACACATTTGATCTGTGTGGGTTACAAATTCAAACGTTACAGAACAGTTGAAGCAACGGAAGAACGTGGAGGGCGATGCTGCGATAAATGTTCGCGGCAAGTTATTTACAGTAGGCAGTGAACACACATTTTCGCGTTTGTAAGGCACTCATGACCACGCATCGGTTGTAGAAAACTTGTTAAACTGGAGAATGATATCTAATTCTCTAAAAACAAAGGAGACGCTTTGGTTGGAAGACCAAGATGTTTCTGATGTTTTTGATGATCTGGTCCGCATACAACCACAAGACAACATAACAAAATTTGTGGATTACATAACTGAAAACAACATTGATGAAGAACATGCAGTCTTTACTCCGAATGTTTGGGCAGCAGATTCCGATTCCTTGTGGAGGACGATTAACGCTTGAGAAAGCTTCCATTCCCGACTCAATGCTTCGTGTGAATCTCCTCACCCAAACAATTTTCATTTTATGAAAAGTCTGAAGCATGAACAAACTGATACTTATATAATAATCCATTCAGCAAAAAATAATATCAACATCCAAACGGACTCAAAAACAAGGAAGAGGCACGCTTTCCTGCAATAGGAGTTAGAATTACTTAGGTAAGGTGAAATTTGCAAATTAGACTTGGTAAAGTGCGTTTCATACCAAGCAGCCATGCATTTGTTTTCTGCAAATATTTTTGTATGTGGAATTTGTAACAAATCTTTGTATTTGTATATAATTTATTTGTTTTTATATCTTAGTCCTTGGCACAGTACTGACATTATTCCTTAAGATTTCTACAAATAGTAGCCGAGGTTGCGCACTTGGTAAGTTTAGATTTGGAAGCATTTTGCGAGGTAAAAGTTGCCCAGTTCGCGCGTGCCACTCAAGGAGCACTTGGGGACAGTTGCCCAGTTCCAGTCTTCTGTTCATCACCAACACGTAGAAGTTGCCCGGTTATATTAGCAGAAATCGATGCCTCAAACCAAAACGATTTCTATATTTGCTTTTATAAAAAAAGTTATCGGCAGACAAAAACTAGCAGAAACTGAAGGTACGTAGCATTGTTGTATCGGTTTCTTGTAATATACACGACAAATAGTTGTGTAATACCAAAATCCTCAATTATATTGTCTCGTCACATCAGTTTCTGTTAATTTATATAACGTGACAGCGGGTTTTACAAGCCCAAATGTATGCTAATTGGACGATATAATTTTATATAGAAAACAGTGCCCGGAGAAAGCCATAAGTCTTACTCTGATCCGCACCGATTCTGGAACCACATGTCTAGAAGCTGCTCCCCCATGTATAGAATTTGAAATCACTCCACTCCATAATTTTGTGGCAAAAAAAAAAAAAAAAAAAAAAAACTTTGTTGCACAATAGCGATGTTTCATTTGTTTCTACAAGATGCCCATCAGTATGTCGAAAAGGTTTGATGTTTCGACCTAATTTGGTCGTTTAAAATGTTCGGGGATTTGAAAAAATACTTGTCTGGATATTTCAAATTCCTCAAACAGATTTAATTTGTGGTCTTTAGTAGCCACATGGAGAATTCTTAAGTTTCCCAGGCTTGGGGGCTCATGGCCTGACGATTTAAGATGATGGACAAAGGGGGAGAATTTCTGACCTTGTTTTAATCAGTATAGTCAGTAGATGCTCGCTAAACCTACCGGCAAAGGATCTTGCTGTTTGACCGATATATTCAACTGAACAGTCGGTACACTTAATATTGTACAGCCCTGCTTATCTTCCGGTAACGACTGCCAACCATGGTAATCATCACACATGCAAATCTGTAGTTGTTCTCGCACAAAGCGCGCCATCTACGAGCCTTTTGCGCAACTGCAACGCGCTGGCTTTAATAGTTACTAGTAAGACACGAGCGCGGTTGTGCCAGAGAGCGTCTCTTACGTGAGTAAACAAAGCTTCGCGCGTCTAATTTAGATTTTACTATTGACTTCGTTGTCCCCCATTCTTCAGCAACAGTTAACACATCTGTTGTGAAGGTTCTTTTTTTCTTTTCTTTTTTTCCCTTTTTTTTAAGTTTGTAAATTTTCCCCCATTCAAAGTCAGATGATGTCAAGAAGAGGCGAAATGCGTCGTGTATAAATAAATGAAAATCGATTTTGTGCAACCAAGGCTGATTTTTTTACCAAAAATATAGAAACTTGTCGAAATCAATAAGACGATTGCACTCAAGACTTTTTAGTAAACAAAATGTAAATGACCGCTGCTTTCCGAAAAGGATAAAATATGTTTCCAAACAAATATTCTAATTTAGTGTCGAATTATTATTATTATTTTGAAACGGATTGCTATACAAATATCCAACAGCTGAGTGTACATGAGAATGGTGACAAAGGCTCACGGTCGACTACCCTATCAAACATTTGATTCAGATGCCTACTGTAGTCATATGTAGCACTTGTTTTTACATGTGATTCAAGTATCTTCAAGCTATGTTACTTAGCTATAGTATATGATTCAAATGTTACTTATTCCTTAACCTTCTTGCACCGAATATCTGACAGCCATTGTTGTCGTGCATCGAGTATTATTTTTCTTTTTACCACACTGAAACTGAAATAAAATTCATAGTCATTGCTCCGTTCTACAATGCTGTTCACAAAATCTATGTGCTCCATTGTATTATACTTCAGTGCAATTTGGTTCAGTTACGAAGCCACCAGCTCCTTACAGCCTGTTAACCTAAAAGCGTGTTACAGTGTGACTCGGTCACTCTTTAAGTAGTCACCGGGCCCCATACATCTATCAAACTTTTATCCCTTTTATGCAGTCCTTTCCGTTGAACCGTCTTTTAAATTTTTAATGTAAAATTGAAGTTAAATGTCCATACGACTGGACCCATTTTTCTTCTCATCTCTTTACGTTAGCATACGGGCGCTGATGACCTCGCTGTTGAGTGCCCTCAAACGCCAATCATCATCATCATCATCATCATCATAAAAGCGTGTTACAGTCTTCATAGTGCTACCGATTGCTGCTATTTGAGAAACCAATTGCTCCAGTGTTATCTTAAGGCTGACCGTAGTCGAATATAAGAGGCTCGAAACTACCAGTGAATTTTTGCTACTTCGTGACTACAGCACTGCAAAGCGGCTGGGTCGTATAAACATACCGCCAAACGATTGAGTAATGAATGTGTATTTGGAGTGCAGCTGCACATTCAAAATACCATCGCATTTACGAGCTCCTGAGGCGCTATAAATTGTAGCAACTGTCAAAAGTATAATTCTGAAATCTCTCATTTGCAAAGGATTCTCAGAAATAACAGAATAATGCTATGAATAACAAGTGTTCGTTTATGACGGTTAGTTTAAAGCATACAAGTAATTATTTAACAATTCTTTTACGTCTAAACTTCTGCTCTGAATCAAAATCGTAAATAATTACTTGAACACTATTTCATAATATTACTGTTGTATAAAATGACTGAATGCTTCCAGCAGTAGTTAATCAACGTTTTGAGTAGAACTTGCTTAGCTTCATACCTCAGTTTCACAAAAATGATAAGCTTTTATATTAACGTATTTTGGCGGTTACCTACTAGTTTGATAAAGTGAATATGTAGCTACGATTAATAAAAAGCCCATATATAAACTGTCAATGTTAGCACGTTACATTCTTGAAGATATTGTTTGATACCTGCTAAAGTAGCTAAAACAATTATGATAGGTAAACGAAAGGCACAGAAGCAAGGACAAGGTGAAAAGATGGCTTATACGGTGATTTATAATCTAGTCCCTTACAATGTAAAAATTGTGTGTACTTTTGAAGGTATTACAATGTCCGAAATCCCCAAAGACAAAAATCGTGCAACATCTCAGTACGCAACAAGCACGCGAACATAATCAGTTCGTTTCATATGCTTCAGCACATCAGGCTGCAATACATTTATGTTATCAAAATGTTTTGGACGGTACTAATATGTCTCGGATATTGTGAACTGTACGAATTACACTGCACTGACAATTTGTTATAGACTGCCATTAACAGAGTGATATTACTTTAATGATGTTTCCTAACTTGTATTATAAAGTTCACAACAACGTTCAATGACTAGAAAATATGAAAGTAACAGCATTAAAAACGACAACTACTCAGTTTGTATCATGCCATTCCTAGAGTGTTTCGCGCCTTTCTGTGATAGACTGTGGCATGGTTGAGTGTGCTTATAAACGTTCAAGGTCAAAGGTGCCCTTTTTAACGGTACTTCAACAAGGAACATGTATCTGACAAGCAGACCACATGGGTATTGGATTTAAGACTTTTTTGTTTGTTTATTTTTTTATTTTTATTTTTTATGGTACGTGAAGTTCAGAACTCAAATAACAATCAGCCAAAGCCATTCGACGCAACTCTCAAAAATTCTCCAGGAAATCGACTTTGAAGTTTTGCAAGTAAACGTAAGTACGGTACTAACTACTACATTAATTGCTACCTCTGTCGGTATGACAGAGGTGTACCACGAGTTAAATTATTTGATTACTAATTGGTACACTCTGTATTTAACTAAAGTAGTGAAAATGGGTGTTTTAAAGGAAAGAAGATCTGCTGAATAACTAACTTATTTCAACCAAAAATCGAACATCCTTACTCATAACAAATCTAATAAACATTTTACAGCTCTGTACTATAAAGCAAGAGACACTCCCTCCCATACTCAGCTGACGGTAGTATGCATAAGCAATAAATCGAGAGCGGAATTACACAAGTTCAAATGTTTGTAGAGCTGATGGGACTTAACTACGGGGTCATCAGTCCTTAAACTTACAAACTACTTATGAACTAGCTAACACTAAGGACGACACAAATATCCATGCCCGAGGGGGTATTCGAACCCCCGACCGTAGTGGCTGTGCAGACCGTGAGTGGAGTGCCTCAGTCCTCTCGGCCACCCGGCCGGCAATTACACAAGTCCTGGCAATGGTGCTTGCAGTACTTTACCCAATCCAAATTGCAGGTGATGGCACCGTAGCAGGCTTGGCAGCAACAAGAGATGGCAACAGGTGAGCTGGAAAATAATCGGACCGTATTCTCACTGCGATCTGTTAGACAGAATCGGCATGTAACCCAACTAACTATCAAGAGATCCGTACATTATGGAAGCCTCCACCGAACTCTCTCACGGCAAGTGCTCCAGCGCTCACGTTCTTGCTCCTCAGACGCACCAATCTGCAAGAACAGTTAATTGCCTATCCAATGTGATGGCGTAGCGTTGTTGACAAACTAACTGGCTTTCTCCCTACAAAACTCTGGCGAATCAGAACGCGTTTGCCGCGGCCGCCAAAAGGCTCCGCCCACGCCATCAATGTTTCCACAGAATATACCGTCGTCAAGGTGATTGCCCTCTACAAATTTTAGGGTGCTCCCACGCCTGGATTACCGATCAAAAAGTTACGCCATTTATGGCCTCTGGAGCCTACCTACCACTGCCCCAGATGGATGGAAAACATCCTAAACAATCCAATATTAATTACACTAAAACGTTTCCTCCTCTGCTGCCTTCAGAGAAATTCTACAGAGAAGAGCCAGCACATTCGTCACCATAAATGACCTGGCGACCAGAGGACCCTGCTATTCTTATTTATCGGCAAACTTTCTCATTAGGAACGGCTGACTGTCTCGAAAGCAGCACCGCCCTGGCATCCACCGAACATCTACATCTACATCTACATAGATACTTTGCAAATCACATTTAAGTGCCTGGCAGAGGGTTCATTAACCACCTTCATAACTTTTCTCTACCGTTCCATTCTCTAATAGCGCGCGGGAAGAAAGAACACCTAAATCGTTCCGTTTTCGATCTGATTTCTCTTATTTTATTGGGATGGTCATTTCTCCCTAAGTAGGTGGGTGCCAGCAAGATATTTTCACATTCAGAACTAAAAGTCGGTGATTGAAACTTCGCAAACAGATCACGCCGCAATGAATAACGTCTTTCTTTTAATGATTTCCACCCCAATTCGTGCAACATTTCCGTGACGCTTTCCCCCCCGCAACGTGATAAAACAAAACGAGCTGCCCTTCTCTGAACCTTCTCAATATCTTCCGTCAGTCCCACCTGGTGAGGGTCCCACAAGGGGCAACAGTACTCCAAGAGAGGACGCACAAGTGTGATGTAAGCAGTCTCTTTGGTGGAGCTGGTGCATTGTCTAAGCGTTCTGCCAATGAAACGTAACCTTTGGTTCGCCTTCCCCACAATATTTTCTATGTGTTCTCTCCAGTCAAAGTTGTTCGTAATTGTAACTCCAAGGTATTTGGTAGAATTTACGACCTTAAGGTTTGACTGATTTATCGCGTAATTGAAATTCAGCGGATTTCTTTTAGTGGTCATGTGTATTACTTCACACTTTTCTTTATTTAGTGTCAATTGCCAATTTTCGCACCAAGTAGAAATTTTGTCTAAATCGCTTTGCAGTTGCTTTTGATCCTCTGTTGACTTCACTAACCGATAAACGACAGCATCATCCGCGAACAGTCTAAGGGAGCTATTCAGATTATCTCCTAAATCGTTTATAAACACGAGGAAGAGTAGGGGACCAATAACGCTTCCCTGTGGAACGCCAGATATCACTTCTGTTTTACTCGATGACTTACCGTCAATTACAACGAACTGTGTCCTTTCTGATAGGAAATCGTGAATCCAATCGCACAATTGGGGAGATATTCCATAAGCACCCAATTTCATTAGAAACTGCTTGTGGGGTACAGTATCAAAAGCCTTCCGGAAATCCAGAAATATGGAATCGATTTGAGATCCCTTGTCGATGGCACTTAACACTTCATGTGAATAAAGGGCAAGCTGTGTTTCGCAAGAGCGATACTTTCTGAATCCGTGCTGACTATTGGTTAATAGGTCGTTCTCTTCGAGGTAGTACATAATATTCGAACAAAGTATATGTTCCAAAATCCTTCTGCAAATCGACGTCAATGAGATAGGCCTGTAATTTTGGGGATCACTCCTATTGCCTTTCTTGAATATTGGAGTAATTTGGGCAACTTTCCAGTCTTTGGGTACGGATCTTTCGCTGAGTGATCGGTTGTAAATTATAGCTAAGTACGGAGCTATTCCATCAGCATACTCTGAGAGGAATCTAGTTGGTATACAATCTGGCCCGGAAGATTTATTTTTGTTTAGTGACTTAAGTTGTTTTACTACTCCAGGAACATCTACTTCTAAGTTTCGCATGCTGGCAGCTGTTCTTGGATTGAATACTGGAGTGTCTGTGAGGCATTGTGTGGTACATCCCGCACGTCCGCGGCCTCCCCCCGCACCACAAAAAAATAAAAAAATAAATATATAAAATAAAATAAAAATCGTAGGTAAAAAGCCACCTGCATCTGGCTGACCATCTCAAACCACTTTCCTGAGCTAGAGGCTGTCGCTGCAACCCAACTGCACATTCGGCAGTCCTCCTCCCCTCCTCCTGATTTCGACATTCTGAATCCTGAGAATTGCGGCCGAGGTTACGAGTGACCGCCAGCAAAGTTTTCCCCTGCCCTGCGTAACCACCAATGTGTTTCGCTCTCCAGCGGTTCCAGCAAAGCACAGGCCGTAACAGCAAAAAGTAAACATTTCCAGAAAAATAATATTAAATTTAAAAGTACTGCAATTCCAGGAAACTATCTCCCCTGATATGTTCCAAAAGGCACAGAAATCTGAATAAACTCGTAAAAATGAGGAATAATAGTAAATAAACTAAGAAATAACCCATTGAGAAAGGTCATAGTGGCAATCGAACCACCGACTCTATGAATGAAGCTTTCACTCTGCAGCGGAGTGTGCGCTGAAACTTTCTAGCATATTAAATTTATGTGCTGGAACCGGGACTTAAACCTGGGACCTTTCCCTTTCGCGAGCAAGCGCTCTACCGACTTCACAGAAGTTCTCCTGCGAAACGTGCAAGACTAGCACTCCTGGAAGAAAGGATATGGTGGAGACGAAGCTTACCCACAACCTAAGCGATGTGTCCAGAATGAAACATTCCCTCTGCAGCGGAGTGTGTGCTGATATGAAACTTTCTGGCAGATTAAAACTGTGTGCCGGAACCGGGACTCGAACCTGGGACATTTGCCTTTCGCGGGCAAGACCTCTACCGACTGAGCTATCTCGACACGCTCACGATGCCGCCTCACAACTTCATTTCCGCCAGTACCTCGCCTCCTACTTTCCAAACTTCACAGTTCTTCTGAGAAACTTGCGAGACTAGCACTCTTGGAAGAAAGGATATGGCGGGGACATGGCTTAGCCACAGCCTAAGGGATGTGTCCAGAATGAAACATTCACTCTGCAGCGGAGTGTGCGCTGATATGAAACTTTCTGGCAAATTAAAATTGTGTGCCGGAACCGGGACTAACACCTGGGACCTTCGCCTTTCGCGGGCAAGCCCTCTACCGACTGAGCTATCCCGACACGACTCAAGATGCGGTAAAGCGCTTGCCCGCGAAAGGCATAGGTCCCAGGTTCGAGTCCCGGATCCGGCACACAATTTTAATCGGCCAGAAAGTTTCATATCAGCGCACACTCCGATGCAAAGTTTCATTCTGGAAACATCCCTTAGGCTGTGGCTAAGCATTGTCTCCACCATATCCTTTCTTCCAGGAGTGATACTCTTGCAAGTTTCGCAGGGGAACTTCTTTGAAGTTTGGAAAGTAGGAGGCGAGGTACTGGCAGAAGTAAAGTTGTTAGGCGGCATTGTGAATCATCTCGGGATAGCTCAGTCGGTAAAGCGCTTGCCCACGAAAGGCAAAGGTCCCAGGTTCGAGTCCCGATTCCGGCACATAATTTTAACCTGCCATAAGTTTTCAGTGACTCTATAGTTGTGAAGTCAGAATGCTAGCAAGTGAGCTACACTGAGAGATGATGTAATTTTTTTAATTATGTGTACTTACGTGTACTTTGCAAAACTGAAGTCTCACAAACGCAGCTATGATAGACGAGCATGCGCGCACACACACACACACACACACACACACAAACACACATACACACTAAAGGAACAGCCTCTAGAAACCCTGATTGTAGTTCGATGCTCCAGATGTGCACCTTCTGTCTCCGAAAACAAGAAGAAACATTCCCCCGGAGCGTACACTTTTCAGGCTGTTCTTTCTGGAGCACCTCAGGAGGAACGCGGAAAGACGACGCCGAAGGCGCCCCATTCCGCAGGCGTCGGCGGCGGCGGCGGCGTCGGGGTTTTTGCAGCCAGCGAGGAGCAGCAGGTGCGGCCTGGCCTGGCCTGGTGCACAGTGGAGCGGGAGTGAAGGGGCGAGGCGAGGCGAGGCAGTGCTGAGCGGCGCCACGGAGCGCCAAATGAGCACGCGAGGAATTCGCAGCCAGCCTCGTAAAACAAATTGAAGTCTGGCGGAGGCGAAGCGGCGCGTTAATAAAGCGAGCGCCGAGAGGAGGCGTTACTCACGGCACGGGGCCCCAGACAGGTTAATACGGCACCGCCTCATGCCGACTAATATTTTAAATTTATCCGCCGGGATCCCAATGAGCGTGCTTTCAAGACGGCGCGGCCTGGTAAGTGGCCCGCTGCTTGGCGAGAGTAGACTCACACACCTAACAATTAATTTGTTGCCTCTCACGGTCGTCATATGTAACCCTGCAGCACGGTTCGACTATTCTGACACGTTCTTTAAAACATGTTGTTGTTATTGTTGTGGTCTTCAGTCCCTGTTCTGTGCAAGCCTCTTCATCTGAGAATACGAACGGCAACCTTTCTAATATTCAAAATTACTAAAAATTTCCGGGCTCTTATGCCGTGGTCTAGTGGATTTATTATTAAAACGTAACGTTTCGGCCGGCCGCGGTGACCGAAGGGACTAAGGCGCTCCAGTCACGGTCTGCACGGCCATTACGGTCGGGGGTTCGAATCCCCCTCAGGCATGGATATTTGTGCCGTCCTAGTTCGTAAGTAGTTCATAAGTGGTTTGTAAGTTTAGGGACTGATGACCCCGTAGTTAAGTCCCATAGACTATACAAACATTTTTTTTGCAACGTTTCGTCCCCGACTGCGGAGGACATTCTCAAGGGGGATCGTTGCACTTTTGGATGTCCGATTCACACCCCGGCTCGCTACTGACTCACGATCCCACTTGAGAATGTCCTCCGCAGTCGGGGACGAAACGTTGGGTTTTAATAATAAATCCACTAGACCACGGCATAACAGCCCGGAAATTTGTAGTATTTTTGACCATTCCGGCCGTGAAAGTTTACATCTTTCGAATCTTCTTACTGTTTTCATCCCTCTATGATTTCTACCCCATACACTTCCTTCTTATTCTAAGTTGCCGATTCCTTGATGTCTCAGAATGTGTCCCACCAATCTATCCCTTCTCTTAGTCAGGATGTAACACGAACTTTTTTCTATCCAATTTTGTTGAGCACCTCCTCATTACTTACGTGATCTACCCCTCTAATTTTCGTCTGTACCACCACAATATCAAAAGCTACTATCTTGTTTCCTCTGAACTCCTTATCATCCACATTTCACCCCGATACAATGCTACAATCCAAACAAATGCTTTTAGAATGGACTTACTAACATTTAAACTAATATTGTATGTCAACAAATTCCACTTCTTCAGAAACGTTTTTCTTCCTGTAGCCATTCTGCATTTTATATCTTCTTTACTTCTTCCATTAGAAGATTTTTTGCTATCCAAATACCAAAACTCATCTACTACTTTTATTGTTTCATTACCTAATCTAATTCCTTCAGCATCACCTGTTTTTCTGACACTACATTCCGTTACCCTCGTTTTAGTCTTGTTAATGTCCATCTTATGTCTTCCTCTCAGCCGGCCGCGGTGGCCGAGGGGACTGAGACGCTCCAGTCACGGTCTGCACGGCCACTACGGTCGGGGGTTCGAATCCCCCCTCGGGCATGGTTATTTGTGCTGTCCTTAGTATTAGCTAGTTCGTAAGTAGTTTGTAAGTTTAGGGACTGATGACCCCGTAATTAAGTCCCATAAGCTATACAAACATTTGAGCATTTTTCTTCCTCTCAAGGCACTGTCCATTCCATTCAGTTGCTGCATGCGTCCATTGCAGCCCTATCACCAACTTCATTTCACTAACCTCCCTCTCGTCCAGACACCCAGCAGAATGACACCTGCTTCCCCCGCCGCTGAAGGGTCCTTTTTTTTTTTTTTTTTTTTTTTTTGAGTTGTGGAAACCTTTTCAAAACAGACTTGTAGTGAGATAAGGTAATCGGAGCAGATAACAAACCGTGTGCCATGATCAAGCTGAATTAGCTCCAGTGCCTTCAGGATTGCGTGAATGCAGTAAAAGTAGAAAAGGGTATGGGGAGGCTAATACTTGTAACATAGTCAGAGAACACTATGCAACAACCGGGGCTGTCCTCCTACTTGTAAACATCAGTGTCACCATCGGAAGATAGTAATGCATATCTAGTGTTTAATAAAACAGATCAACATGTAAAATCAAAAGTGCAAACTTTCTTAAATTCGTAAATTCTAAAATAATTCTGGTCTTCTGGACGAGCCGAGGTGGAAACCTCGTTGCCCCACGTTGCCAAGTACGAAACAGTACTTCCACAGGAGGCCGAGCGACACTCTCCAGGTGTGTATGGTGTTGACATATATGCCCGGTGTCCGACGGGGAACTGCTCCATGATTGTTAGTGACGGCTAAGAAGCTTTATTACCGAGGTTCCAAATGGGGCTAGTACTGAATGCCCCAGAAGCCAGTTGAAACTCTTCATTGTCCATCACGTCCAGCATCATTAAATATGAGGGTCTGGCAGAACCATACACTGTGCACCCAAAATCAAGGGGAGATCGCCTGAAGATTCTACTTGCACACCATGAATTGTGGCTAAAGTATTAAAATGCCAAGATCGCAATTAATTAATTTATTTTTCTACGACCGGTTTTGGTACACTTAGGGCACCATCATCTGGTCACTTATGTCTTATGCTTTCTATTTCAGGAAATAGAAAGATTAGGATATAAGTGACCTAAAACGGTCGTCGATAAATAAATAAATAAATTGCGATCTTGGAATTTTAATAAAGTAAGCAGATCGTCCGTCCTACCATGGAAAAATTGTGGGTAAGACAATTTAAAATAGTGGTATGGGTACCGTTTCTTCAGATCCTTGAGCTGTGACAAACAAATGAATTTAGAGAAAAAGGTGAGGCTGAAAGACTCATCTGTGTCTTAAAGAGATAGGACAGTGTTCCTTATCCTTACTTTAGAAGTGCAAAAGAGAAGTGGAACGCTGAAAAAGAACACTACTAGACTTCTCGAATGGAAATTTGAAACCATTCTTGTTCGTCCAGTCTTTCAACAATTGACATACATTTTTTAATTGCTATGGCAAACAAAGTCACACCACTCAGGACACCATTCTTCTGCTCAAAACGATCAGAGGACGTGGCCGACTCAATATCTGGAATAGCGTGGAAAAATGGACATAATTCCTCATCACACATCTGCGAGGAAAAGCAATCACGGCCGTTATAACCTATCAGTGTTTATCACACGTAGAACTGTACTGGAATATTTCACGAAGAGGAACACTTGTCTTTTAATTTCGATGACTGCAGTACAATAGGAAGATTTCGTTTCTGTCCCATAAGCCTGATGAACATCACGGGATGTGCGCCTGCTACACAGTCACACTTATGAACAGTTTCACAAGTGGACATAACTCTCCATCAGAACAAGATTATTGCTACAGAACCGCCGCATTTTCGAAAAATTGCAGAACTGTACATAAACTTCAGTCTCCACAATGCTACTACCACACAATAGAAATTTTACATTTAAGTCTGGAATAACATGAAAAAGTTGGAGAGTGATTTTTGATCATATTTTGTCGACTACACAAATAATCAACAAAATACTAAATGTTGTTTCGCTGATTTATAAAAACATTACAGATCAAGTGTGTTTCACAATTAAGTTACGGGTTTGATAATACAGCAGTTATAAAGCAGAAGGATGAAACTGTCCCAAATTTCAGGAAGAAAAGTACTATTTGTTTCGATTTATACGATATGGAGAAAAATCAGCAACTGCGGACGTTTCCTGCGTATGAGCACTTTTGTAACATAATGGAAGGCTGCTACAATAGCGTATGCGGCGAATAAGCGATCGTTTCTCGACCAACCGCGCTGGAACTATACAAGGTGAGTCATAAATTAGGAAAAATACGTTGTTCAAATTATCACACACTGAGATACAAACATAAATTAGTTTTCCTCATGTTTCTCTGACAATAAATCACAATGTAAATGAATGGTAAAAATCTGGAATTATGGGTGTTGCAGAGCGGGCGGTTGCTCGCAGTCGGAGGTTCGAGTCTTCCCTAGGGCATGGATTAGGTTAGTTTAACTTAGTTTAAGCCTATGGACTAATAACCAACCAGTTAAGTCCTATAGATTTACAAACATTTGTACATTTTTCAACTTTATGCCGACATTGGCCAAGGGAACACATCGGCAACAGGGCACAACATGCGAGTGTTGTAGGTAGTCTAGCCGTTCACGAGAAGGCGAGGCATGCGGCGTCAAGCGACGGCGAGACACTACGAGCAATGGCAGTGCTCACATCTATCTCGTACCGTTTTCGGTATTATGTATCGTGGCTTGTTGGCATAGGGAAAGGAACTTGTGCCCTGCTACCGATCTGTTCCCTTGGCCAATGTCGGCGCACAGTAACAATCAACGTACACTTTATATTTCCAGATTTTTACCATTAAATTGCATTGTAATTTTTTGGCATAGGGACACACGGGTAACGAATTTATGTTTGTAGCTCAGTATGTGACAATTTGCACGAAATATTTTCATCATTTATGAGTCACCTTTTATAAAGGAACGGTTCGCATACACGGAGCAGTTTCCATCAAGCCTTGACCTCATACACTTTGCGTCATCCCAGAGAACCAGGGATTTCGTTTCGATGTTTTATTTGGCGATGCCTCCCAAAGATATTTGAAAACCATCCTGGCATGCTTTGAGAATATTGTCCACTAATGAGGCGAGCATTGACTTCTTCTGTTTGATAATTGCGACAGTAAAGCCAATTTCGTGGAAGATGTGCCTATGAAGCTTAGAGTGATGTTTCAACAGGAACAGTTTACTTATAACTACGTGAAGATTTTTTGCAAAACTGTGCAAATTAATTTTTTAAAAAGCAGAAATTAAGATTGGTCGTACTTCCCAAGAGTTTAATAGAATTAGGAACACTCTTTTTAAGTTTCTACGAGCTGAAGTACAATCTGCATCGCTTTCTGGATGCTCACAACATAAGACATTCGCCGCTATTATTTCGTAAGCAGAAAAATAAATAACGAAACTCTCTCTTCGTCTTCCAGATTGCAGTTATATGTTCGGGTAGTTGAAATTAATTACCAGTTTTCAGCTGACTGTAGGTAGCGCAACCTAATTGTCGATGCAACGACGTCTTAAGCTAACCAGTATACTTGCCGGGAACTGAGGTTTTCAAACAAACTTCATACTACTAATTAAAAAGCTACTTTTTCACTGGCACATCATCCCGCTTCCCTTCCCCACCCCCCAAACTCAGTCTCGCTCTCTCTCTCTCTCTCTCTCTCTCTCTCTCTCTCTCTCTCTCTCTCTCTCTCTATCTATCTATCTCTCTCTTTTACCCTCTGCGCTTTTCTGAATCCTTTCTGAAGCCGTACTTATATTTTGTATTAAAATCTAAAAACAGTCCAAATCCACAACATGTTGAGATTTTAATTAATTTTTTCCCTGTGTTACAGAGAATTATTTAATTTTCTTCCTGCCGTCAAGATGTAACAATATTAACCTGCATCCAGCACATCCCAAGAGAATATAAGAAATTACACATTCCAACTTTTGTAGTCGAAAGTTTTCATTACTAAACAGATGGACAGGAATTTTAAGGACAATAATTATGAAGTTGCATCTAAATTGCGCTCCTGCATTTTTACATACGACGGGCGAAATACCCTCAGACTTTAAGAAAAATGTAATAATCCCCATTCCACAGAAAGTAGGAGCAGGCAGCTGCAAAAATTACAGAACCATCAGTTTAATAAGTCATAGTTGCAAACTTTTAACACGAATTATTTACAGAAGAATGGAAAAGCTGGTAGAAACCGACCTTGGGGTAGACCAGATTAGATTCAGGAGAAATGTATGAACACGGGAGGCAATCATATCTTTACGGATTATCATAGAAAATAGATTAAGGAAAGACAAAACTACATTTCTAGCTTTTGTAGATTTGGAGAAAGATTTTGACAATGTTCATTGGAATACATTCTTTCAAATTCTCAAATCAGTAGCAGTAAAATATAGGGAACTTAAGGTCATTTTTTAAACAGGCAGCAGTTATCAGAGATGGACATGAAAGGGATGGAGTGGTTAGGAACGGAGTAAGGGGTGTAGCTTTTATCCAGTGGTATTCAATTTGTATATTGAGCATGCCGTGAAGGGAAGCAAATTTGGAGGAGGAATTAGACTTCAGGATGAAGAAACAAAATCATTGCGTTTTGATGATGATATTGTAATTATTTCAGAGACAGCAAAAAGCCTAGAAGATTAGATTATCGGAACGGACAGTGTGTTGTAATGACGTATAACATGAACTTTAACAAGAGTCACACAAGGGTCCTTGAAAATAGCTTTAACTGTCTTGACCAGAACTGCACTTTATTAAAGCTGTACGCTTTTCGACATACGACATTATCAAAGGCTAAAACTATTAGTGCCACAGAGATATGTCAGAGATTAAAGATGTTTACATTTCACAACAGATCATGTCTATATGATGGTCAATTGAGTATGATGGTCGCAGTACAGAGGATATAAAATGCAGAATGGTCATGGGAAGAAAGACGGTTTTGAAAAAGAGAAATTTGTCTCTGAAGGGATTTGTGTGCAGTTTTTTTCGTTTATGGTAGTGAAACACGCACGATAAATAGTTCAGACAGAAAGAGAATAGAAGCTTTTGAAATGTGGTGTTACAGGAGAATGATGAAGATTAGGTGGGTAGATCGCGTAACTAATTAAAAGGTACTGAACAGAATTGGGGAGAAAGTTTTGGCATACCTTCACTTAAGGAAGGAATCGATTGATAGGACGCATTCTTAGACGTGAAGGAATCATAAATTTAGCATTGGACGTTAAAGTGTGGGGGAGAAATCGCCGAGGGAGACCAACAGACGAATATCGTAAGAAGATTCAAATTGACGTGGGTTACTGTTCTTATGAGGGGATGAAGAGGCTTGCTTAGGAGAGAGTAGGGTGAAGAGCAGCATCAAACTAGTCTCCGGACTGAAGACCACAATAACAACATTACAACAATTTATTTATTTATTTATTTTACGAATACAGTAAGCAGATTCAAAAGGATGTAGGTTGCTGTACGTGTTCTCATAGGAAGAGACTTGTAAAGGACAGAGTAGCGTGGAGAGCTGCATCAAACCAGTCTGCCGACTGAAGACCACATCAACAACATATTTGTTACTACATGTGTCCGCAACAAATTTTGCAAACGGTATACATTTATATCAGTGAATAAACCTACAAAATTACTGCATTTAGGCTTCTTTTGTGGCCTTTCGAATGTAATATTTTTCCACTATCTTGACTGTAATAGTAGTTTTGAAAATCGCGGGATTTCCGTAAATACTAATGTGGTTATCCAAATAAACAAGTGTTTTTCATGAAGACGGACCCACAACCACACATCAGTAATTATATGTGTAAGAATCTTAAACAGGCTCGAAATCGAGGCATAGGTTATGAGCAGATGCGAAACATTATAGCACGCTGTGGCAGTTTTTCATGAATTCCCGACATTATGACGTCGTATTAGCCTTAGAGGCTCGGCCACTCCACCGCGGCTTTGAAAGGAAAATCCAGCGCCAATTTAATATTTGAAATTATCCCCAAGATTTATTTTTGAAATTACTGAAAACAATACTACACAAACTTTGTTGACAAGTGCAATGATTGAAATGTAGGTCAAACCGTCCTTGTAATATCTACAGTTTACTTGCCAACAAAGTACAGAATATCGTGTTACAAACTGCTGTCAGTTCATGAAACTGTCACATGACTTCTGCAGTTTCTTTTCCTACATCTAGAGCTACAAGAGTAGACAGTAATAACTTGCATTTCATATTTGACTGGAAACTAACGTTCTACGGTATGAGAAACGAGTAAGGGAAATATTCACACCTGTTGGCAAAATAATGACTGTGCTGTAGAATATTCATGCAGCTGATAACTATGATACCAAGGAAACAACGTTGATAATTACTGCCATGTAGTATTGTGAAAAGGTTTATTGAAGCTGACGATACTGTAATTCAGAGTAGAAGACATTATGCTGTCAGTTTTTACATTCCCATTAGATTTCTTACTATTTTCAAAATCATTCCTTTCTTTCTTGGCAATAACTATAGTCGTGTCATAAAACCCCTGTAGATTCGTTAATTTTTACTGTAAATATTATGCCTCCAATTTGTTAAACTGCACTATGCAATAGTCAGTGCCATTCTGATAATGACTTGTTTATTTGTAGGAAACCAGTCACCATTTACTCTTATTGTGTCATAGAAGACCATGATCTGCTCTGCAGGATTGTCCTCTTTGGTATATTTCAAGCGAATTGACTGTTTAAATTTTTTCAGTTGTCTGACTAGATGCACCAATTGTATCACTAGCTTAATATTATTGTACCCATACACATTTGTTTGCTCATTACTTCACGTATTTCAACCTGTATAACCACATCAATAACTTATTTGTCGTTTGAAAATCACTCCTCGGCTTATCCCCATTAATATTTGAAGCCATAGTCACAATGACACTTGATTTATATTGACAGTTGCCCTGATATCGGCATTTTAAGCGTCCTGCTAGTGTGTCAGCAGCTAGTTCCGAAATATTCCGCCTATGGTGCGTTACACTATCGAACATTAATCTGTTAAGCGACTGACTTATCAGTCACATGCTCCTCTGTTTACGCTTTTATTGTCAATTACATAGAGTATTACTGTGCTTTTCCCCAGGGCTTTATCTTCCTTATTTATTTCTACCCCTTCACTATGTGACTTATCCATAGATTGTTAGCGGCTGATTATTGTTATTCCTTGCATAATGTCTGCACTTTCCGTTCAGTCACTTGCTAGCAAAAATGTTCAAATGTTTGTAAAGCTTATGGGCCCTAACTACGGGGTCATCAATCCCTAAACTTACAAACTACGTATGAACTACTTACGAACTAGGACGGCACAAATATCCATGCCCGAGGGGGGATTCGAACCCCCGACCGTAGTGGCCGTGCAGACCGTGACTGGAGCGCCTTAGTCCCCTCGGCCACCGCGGCCGGCACTTGCTAGCATGTAGCATGTAGTTATTATAAGCTGCAATACTATAATGTAAGTGTAAATTTCATCCCTTTATATGAACATATCTTTTATTACAATCTATTTGTTTCAAAACGGCATCACTATATTGTATTAGCTTTATAAATTTCTCACTCATGTCGAACACTTTTGAACTTACTCCTTCAATTTTCTGAAACCGACTTTCGTACGTTATGCATACTTTATTGTAATACCAAGCACTTGTTTGCCTGTGTAGAGACCAGACGAAGGGCACTCAAGGGCCCGAAAGCGGTCGTCGCAAGTAAATTATTGCGTGAAACTGATTGCTGCATTTTATGAATTAAAACCTGAACACTTGCTGCCATGGATAAAATACTTCAATGTATTGCTTACATTTTGTTTCTGAACTGCATGCCTCTTTTTCATTATGGACGGGACGTGATCAACGCCACGCATCCCCGGCGGTTTTGTCGATTTCTCTGACCAGAATCCTATACCGTGGGAAAAATAGAAGAGAATTCGTGTGTTAGAAATGGATTGCAACAGAACGGTGTTGAATATTAGTAGGACTGATAATCCAAGGAATAATAGGGTGTTCTCGAGGGTAACGACAGGATGTATGGTGAAAGTGCTGCTTTGAGGTTGAAGCGTGAGAGGAATTCGGCAGGAGGGTGACGCAGCGGATAGTCGGTACCCGGTGGGCCTCTCCAGGCTCGCAGGACAGAGATCACAGATTCATACAGTGCTGCGCTAATTGATTGATGCAATTTCGCATCTCTTGTTTTTCAATGTCGACATTACGTGGGACACACCGTTTTTCTACATATGTATTTGGTATTTTGATATTAATTTTCTTGATCTGTTTTCTGTAAATTTTATAGCTTTTGATTTTTTCCAGTTTCCCCTCCATATTGTGCAGCCATTACACTGTTTACGACATTCTGCATATCTCGAAATCCTTGTGTTCCGTCTACGATAGCTATGTTATTAGCGAATCTTATCGTTGAGAACATTTCATTAATTTTCATCCCAATCTTGAGCCATAGTTTCATTTCAGTCACTCTTAATTAAAATTACAGATACTACAGTAGATATGAAAGACTCAATTATTATATAACTACAACCGCGTCGTCTCTCTTTGCAATCTAATAACTTAATTCGTTGTCCTTCAGTTTTATATTTCCTTCTTAAGTCCTTAGATATCGTGTACGTTATTTCTATAACGATTTTATTTGACGATTAACTTGCCATTTGCTATTAGAACTATGGATCCACGCAAAATTAATGAGATCAAGTCTGTTGACACCCGGTTAGAGGTTTTGCTCTCTCTTAAAAAATAAAGGTGATTGGTTGTGTAACACAATATTGCAAATGATAAATTTCATGTTCAGAGATATTACTACTAATTATCATTCTTCAATAAAGAAAATCCTTATCCGTTTCCATGTTTCGTTTTTTATAATAAAATTTTGAACGCCTTTCGCCATGTTTACATTTTGTATCCTCTCACGATTTTGCGGCATCCTAATAGAATCTGTTTTCACATTCTCTTCCATTATTATCCCTTTTGCTGCAATAGATTTGCTTACTTCAGTTCTGTGCTGCGCGCGGTTATTGTAGTCGTTCTTCTGCTCACTTGTGCTGAGTGAGGGCGTTCCTACCGCAATGAAACATGTATCATCCGATTTATGAAATCTACGCGGCGAAAACGTTTGATTTTACACGTATTGTGGTTCGGTAACTTCGCAGCATAAAGGTCTGCAGTTTTTTCGTTTACAAGTTTGTTTCGGTGGCATCTTCCGCAGCAGTCGCCAACATTCTACATTTTAGAGGTGAAAAAAAAACCTTGTGTTTGCTGCAGTTTATTTTATTTCTCTCAGACGCGTTTTGATTTTTATTTTAAAGGCATCTTTAGTGGATTCAACAATTTTTGTTCACGTATTTTTTACATAAGGGAATAAGTTTTTACTCACATTTTCGTTGTAAACTATCTTCTGCTGTTTCCTCCATATTGTCAAGGCCACATGTTACACATTGTATAACCTACATATCTTTTCGCACATCTGTATATATTTGGAGGCGTTTAGCAGCCATTATATTCTTTCTGTATTTTCGTGTTTCATTTGTTACATTACCATCATAACGAAATGTATATTGTTTGTAACCTTTCTGTATGAACAAAATGAAAGAGTAACAATGATATTTGAAACACAAGAAGAAGAAGAAGAAGAAGAAGAAGAAGAAGAAGAGAGAGAGAATAGCCCTATTTTGTATGTGTATTATTGCAAATCTGTATGAGAGTGGTAGAAATTTTGTTGTTTAGTTGATTTTTGTTTTGATTTGAATGAAATGTGAAAAGGGGGCGGCGTCGATGAGAGTCTGACGGATTTGGTTTTGTAACTATTTTATCTAGCAGTGTAAACAGTGATATGTGTAATTGATAATTCAGCGGAATTTTCTTTCCAGCTTTTATTTTCTGTATGTGATAATTTTCTTGAAGTGTGAGAGTGTTTCTTGTTATTATTCATTTTAAAGGTTTTCATGTCATCTTCTCTGGAAGTTGGTCTGTGATTCTGTTGTCTGACATGTTCGGCAAATGTGGAATTGCTGTACCATATTTCGAGGCACTCACGTGTTCTTTATATCTTATATCAAAGGTTCTTCTGGTCTGTCTTATATATCTGCCATCACAGATGCTGCACTGTAATTGGTATATTCCAGATTTATATATAGTGCTTTTCGTTAATTCTGGAGTGTATTTTTGTATAGAAGTACCTATGTAGATGACATCTGACATTATTACCACCTTTAACTCCAGAAACAAACTCTCCCAGAAACAAATCGCACTTCGGCGTATGCTCCATAGCATCAATACATTACCACCAGCAAAGAAAACTATCAAAAAGAACTGGGCATAATACTGCAAATAGCCGAAAACAATGGGCGCAAGAAAGACAGTTACCAAACTAAACAACAAAATAAAATAAAAATAAAAGTAATAGCACAAAACAGAAAACCACACATTACTCAAGATAAAAACCAAACCCAGTCACAAACACCTAATTCTTCCACAGCAGAGAGAGATTCTGTGGAATAGTGGGTACAAACACGTCCAAAACTCCTGACAGCATGATCTAATGCTAGCATTAAAGCATACAGAGTAACTATGGTCAGTAGCTTACAGCACGTGTCAACATGTCCAGAGCGTAAGAAAACCTTAATTCAGTTCATTTCTAGAAACGCGCATCAGTTAACATGTGTAATTTTTTAGACAAAATTTGATGCCGCACACAAACAAGTACGTAAAAGAGAAGAAAGTGTGAATGGAGGAGAAGAAAAGGCCAGAGCAGTATTTTCTGCAACCGCTCTAGGATATGGAGGCAGGTGGTGATTCAGCGCTCTCTACGCACACCCCTGACAGTAACTTGCATAATTTTTCGGACCCTGAAGCGCCCCCAGTGGCGGACGCCGAAGACGACACTGTGCGGCGGAGGGCGGGTCTGCGCGCCGGGTTGCCTACCTCTGGCAGCCGGGGGCGCGGAATCGATGTCGGCGCGAACAACAGGCGAATGCGCCCCGCCAGCTCCGTTATGGAGAGCCTGAGGCATAAGGCGCGGGAAATCCCCGCCCACGGCCGACAAAGCCGCTTCCGAGATCCGCGCTGACGAAGTTCTTCCCGCCGTGAAAGGCACAAAAAAGCCGATACTCTCTCCCTGTCCTTCTGTCGCGCCAGATATACGTTGTCAAGTCTCCGGCGCGTCGGGAGTGGTCGAGATGTGAACAGCACCTGGCGAAATGCGTATGTACAACTGTCTTTAGGGATTCGTTTCTCACAGTGACTGAAGTGTCTCACTTAGCAGTCAGCACTAGTGGTGCAGAAAATCAGTTTGTTTTCTTCCCTTCCTCCTATTGTACCTTCCTCACTTCATCTTTTCTCCGAAACGCTAACAGTGAGTTTCCGCTAGATGGCCGTTCACATTATTTATTTATTTACGTGTGTTATTCCAGACATTGTCCTGTTGTGTATTTGTTCGTATTTTTATGCTAGTTCACATTATTCTCCCCTCTCGGTCCATCTACTCTAAGCTCTATCGATTTTATTTTCAAGCAGATCACTCCCCCACGACGTCATACCCCATAAACTATGTGTCATACAATAATATAATTTCGATTATGATGACTCCATAATGGAGATTGTGCATCCTACGGCAGTATTGATATAAACAACAAGATCTTTGGCAGAGGAGATCTCGGTCGAAATCTCGTGGGCAGAAAACTACATGACGGGGCTTGCAACCCGAAAAGATTTTATTAATGGATATCGCAACATGCACTCCTTCATATTTCCCACTTGGTGGTGCGATATGGAATATCTATTTAAAAAAAATTAAACTTGTAATTTATACTAGAATACCTTTTTAGTAATTTTGTGGATATGACCATTAATTGTTTTATGTGGAATACATGAGTCATCATGACTGATGATATTCCATCATGGGAACGAAATCGATATGTAAATTATTTTAAATAAGTATTTCAGATCGAATCAATAAGTGGTTTTTTACAATTTTTGAGGTTCGTAGGGGGCAGTAATATGAAACTCTCTCCTAGCGCACCCTTCGCTCACCTCCTCCCTCTAAAACAAACACCCCTCACCAGTTCTCCCCACTGGCCCTTTCCTCATTGACCGATCGCAATCCCTTCCAAAATAGTATACATCTCAAAATAAGATACTTCTTTAAGTAAAAGCAGACCATCCGAAACCAAATCCTCGCTAACATAACATTATTAAAACACAAAAAGGACTGATAATTGTTATTACGTAAAGTCTAATATAAATTAATAGACAAACCACCTTTCATGAGCTTGACCGCTCATGCCAGACAATATATACGTAAATTACAGGCAAATTGTAAAATAAATCTACACACTAAATTAAACATACGAGAGGTAATGCATACTACTTGCTTTTTCAGTGTTACTGTGGAGAATACGATGATATGCTTATATTTCCATTAACAATTCATATCAGTCGAAATCAGTCCTTAAATAAATATTTACAAGCCTGATACTTTGAAAATGAGGGCTTGAGACAATAAGTTATCCTGTAAACCAGAGTTTGCTGGAATTGCATGACGCATTCAAAAGTTGGTTATTTTAAGTTTCAAGTATAGCTATCACACCTGAAAAACAGGAATTAACTGATGAAATGGTAAATGATTTCTTTCATAAAGGTATTAAGTGGTTCTCTACAAATGGACTTTTTGATAAACCCAGTATATACAGTTTCATACAGTAAATGGCATGACACCATTAACAAATTTAGACTTTGAACATAAATCTGTAGCTATGGTAGAATATTCAAAATTTTTAGGTGTTTGTATTAACGAGAGACGGAATTGGAAGAAACATATTGAAGATCTCCTGAAACGTTTGAATTCAGCTACTTATACTATCATAGTCATTGCAAAATTTGGTGATATACATCAGTAAATTAGCTTACTATGCCTATTTTCATTCACTGCTTTCATATGGGATCATATTCTGAGGCAATTCAACATTGAGTAAAAAAGTATTCATTGCACATAAACGTGGAATCAGAATAATTGCTGGAGCCCACCCAAGAGCTTCCTGTAGACATTTATTTAGGGATCTAGGGATCTTCACTGTAACTTCACAATATATATATATATATATATATATATTCACTCATGAAATTTGTTATTAACAATCCGACCCAATTTAAAAGTAATAGTAGTGTGCATAGCTACAACACTAGGAGAAAGGATGATATTGACTATTCAAGGTCATACCCCATAATACCCCATAATACGGGTGAATTATGGTGCTACAAGTCTTTGTTCACTTGTCAAGTAGCATCAAAAGTCTGACAGGTAGCCAACTAGTATTTAAAAAGAAATTAAAGGACTCTCTTAATGGCAACTCTTTCTACAATAAAGATGAATTTTTGGATAAAACTTAAAAAAGTAAAGAAATAAAAAAATTAAAAAATGTAATAAAAATCCTTAAAATATCGATTGTCAAGTGTAGACAACATTTAAAAAACTGACACGATCTACATCATTAAGAAATGTAGTATATAAGATCTATGGAACAAGTATTAATCTAATCTAATCTGTTGTGTCAACATTACGAAAAACGTCCTTCACTACCAAGCTGGTATCATCAGCAAACAATTTTTTTTTACAATCACCTGTTATACTCGAAGGCATATCATTTATTTTCAACATTCGTATGCCTAGGTTACTGTCGTGAAACTTGTCAGTATCAATTTTCTGGAGCAATAAATGGAACTAAAATGTTTTCGTAAATCTCTGTTCCATTTTTATGTACCCTAGAATCGTGATGATGCACACTTTTTGATGAGTGTATATTTTAAGATTGCTGAAGGCTCCGAAAGCAATGTCAGTATTGGGCCCGCCTATGGTGACCCGCATAACGATCATTGCCGGTATGACAGAGGCTGCAGCCAGACACGCAAGCACCTCCTACGTGACGTTCGCTGTGCAGCAGAGCCACGGAACAGGCATCCTATACTGATCAGAATTTGCGTACTGGACGGCGCCGGTGCTAAACAGGCGGCATGTGGCCACGGGGGCGAGTAAGCGGTGTGGCGGAGTGGTGCTGGCGGTCTCTGTTCTGCAGGCGGCGGCAGGCGGCAGACGGAACCGGCACCGGCCGGCCAGCTAATCCGGCTAATGGCGGCGCCATTGTTCGCGGCAGAGCCCGCAGCCGCGGCTGACCACGCCGCCGCCGCCGCCGGTCCAAGAAGCGCCCCGGCCAAGAATGGCCAGGTTTTATACCGAAGAGCTCGCCGAGTGCGCCGCATTACGCCGGGAAGATACTTTATGCTTTGGCGTTCTCTTCGCTTTAACGAGCTGAAACAAAACTGTTGTTGCCGTTCCCCTGAGCCTATCTAGTCTGATGCACGCGCCTGACAAGTAAAACCATGCAAGTGCCAGTTTCCGATTTCGATACACTTCGAATATGTTGTAGGCTAGCTGAAAATTATAAATATTAAATTTCTTGTAGATCACTTGACATGATACTTGAAAGAGCACCTCACACTCTATGGTGCTTAATATTGTACTTTATAAAAATTGTGTATGTATGACATTCCATGTGTAAAAAATGTACTTCAAGGCAAAGACCATTATGTCATGAAACATCTTTGTACATGTACATGAAACATCTTTGTCTATGGCTTCCCGCCTGATAGTCAGAATTGTCTTCTGTCAGTATTGAACTTGGATTGTGAAATGCCTCTGGTTATGACCATAAGAAAGATGGATTCAATCGTTTAGATAGACAAGTTCTTTTGCTATTATGTATTGCAGCTCGTTTTATTAAAAAAATGTGTTTTAGGTCTGAAGATGGCGCATAGTATGTCCAGACCGGTGATGTAATTAAATGAAGATATCGATCTTGGCTGCCAACCTGCCGGGAAATGTTGAAAACCATTTCGAAAAATTCGCGTTTTCTATATTTCTCAGCACATTTGACGGGGTCTCGGCAAGAAAATATCAAGCCACATATCGACATAAAGCAGTATTAATGTATGAGGAAATCTTCAAATCACATAGCTTATAAATTACTGTTGAACATAATTAATGTAATACGATTCTTTGCTATTTTTGGTTTGTTTTTATGAAACTTTATATGAATTTTTAATTTAAATGATCCTTCCTCTGCAGAAATGTAATGAAAGATGCTGTTTTCTCTCTAAAACTGTGTCATGCCTGAACCATGTAAAAGCCAAAATTAAGTCAATTTTCAAATTTAATCAAGAGTAGGAAAACATTGTTTCATATAATAAAATGTGATAGCTATATAATATAGTATTTTGCATTCTTCGTGTAATATGATTTGAACATGGCGACATAGATCGTATGTAATGAAGTGAATAAAAATTAGTGTAATGATGTTGTACAGCAACTCTGGATTTTGACATCATTGTTTATGAAGTCTGAACATAAATTTACATTTACCAGTCGTACTCCTAAGCGACAATTGTATATTAAAGTATGGAATGTCTGTCTATAATAGAACATTACATGTATATATGATTGTATAATTATGTTCCAGGTTCCAATCCATACAGGACTATCTATAATCAATAGCATGTATATAATAGTGAGAATAGGTATACAGATGGACTTCTGGAGACGATAGCCCAGATTTTCCAAGAGAGAGAAAAAAAAAAAAAAAAAAAAAAAGAAACGCTGAAGTAATAAATGGATTGTAGTAAAAGAAAGAAGACTTCTGGAGACGATAGCCCAGATTTTCCAAGACAGAAAAAAAAAAGAAACGCTGAAGTAATAAATGGATTGTAGTAAAAGAAAGAATAGATGAATTAATGGACAGAAAGAAATAAGAGTGGTGCGGGCATGTACGAAGAATGGAGAACGCCAGAATACTGAAACTGGTACTGGACTGGGAACCTGAGGGTAGATGAAGAAGAAGAGGGAAGACCTGTGACCATCTGGCTCCAAAATGTACGGCACACAATGAGAAGTCTAGGCGCAGAAGTAGAGAACACACAAAATTTTGACACCTTACTAGGTGTACTGTTTTCTGAGTTGATTATTAAGTTGGAGGTAAAATTTCCTATTTTAAGATAGTATAGTTTGTTGCTCGGTACTCTGTCAAACGTAAAGAGTAGCATGTGTTAGACAAATATTACTATAAACGTTATAAGAGCTTATATTTTTTCAAATTTACTTTATTTATTAAGTGGCAATGTTACACTTCAAAAATAGAAAAAAATGATAGAAATTACTAATTCTAATCGTCGATCTCCATTACGGTACCTTCAGCACAAGCCAAAAATGTTCAAGTATTTTAAAATCAGTGAGACCAAACTACTGTTGTCATCAGTCCCTAGGTTTGCAAACTAATTGATCTAATAGAGACTTCTCCTAGAAGAACACCTAGATCGCATATTTTACTTCATACTTTATTACGTGACGTGACAAATTGTCATTTTCAAACGTAAAATTAAAATTATAAATCTGTATAATAAGTTTCGAAAGCACATGCATCTAGCCTTCTTCTATATGAAGTCTTTATAACATTTACAGATCGCGCCCCCTACTCGACTATGTCAAATGTTGATAATTGAACTAACTTAACCTAACAACAACACACATATCTATGCCCGAGGGAGGACTAGAAACTCCGGTGAGAACGGCTTCACGAACCCTGACAAGGCGCCTTGAACCGCTCTCCTATCACCGTGCGGCTAATCATTAACAATTGCACGCAGCAAAACTTCAGTACAAGTCTTAGGAGATTGCTGGAAAGTAATCCATTAGCTATATTACATTACTCATTTTGGAATTATAAATTTTAATAGACTCAGTATACTTCGGTCTTCGAACCGTGGTACTTGTGTTCCATTTCTTCCTTGTAGATACAGCTCAATGTTCCTTTGGTTTTCACTATCATAAGCCATGTGCTACTTCAGCCTCTAAAAATTTAAGTAGAGCACCACTAATACATTATTTCCTGTAAATATTAAGCAAGCCGTTTTTTCAGTCCTATTATGTGGATGAGACCATCTACTTCATTTTGTAATTCTAACTCGTCCAGCGAACATCGTAAATATTCAGTGTGAAACTACCGTCTCTTCTTCACTAATTTCCATAGAAAACTTCACTTTTTTAATTATTTACTTCAGTATTCACTTTTTTATTCGTTGCATGACACTGACTTGCCGTTACTACTTGGATGCCTTATGGGACGCAAATTACTATTTGTGAGGATTTCAGTGTCAGTTATCTATAATAGGAAAAATTACGTTGAAGTATTAGTTGGCTCTTTCAATTTGTCATCCACTATTTATTTTCCAACAAGTAGCACACTGATAGATAACTTTTTTTTACAGCAATGAAAGTTGAAAAAACATAAATGCTACCCTGTTGAGAAAAAGTAAAGGCTGATATAGAATTGATGGAATTTCCAGCATAGTACTAAAATCTTGTTCCCAAGAGATAAATAGAATTCTCAGCCACATACGTAATAGCTCTCTGGAGCAGGTTATTTTCCCAGATAGACTATGCTATTGTTAAACTATTGCATTAAAAAAAAGAGATGCGTCCGATGTCTACAAATCGACTTCTGACAACTCTATCCTGAGTTCTTAAGAAAATATTCTTAGAGTAGCTTCCTATTCCTAGCTTCCCATGTTTTTTTTTAAAAAATGAGGTAGTAACAATATGTCGGTTTGTTTTTCAGCAATGCTATTCAATAAACTGTGCTATATATGTCCTCACTGATCAAATATTAAATGTTCTGAATAACCGACTTCACCAGTTGGGATTTTTTGTGATCTTTGAAAGGCTTTTGATGGTGTATTAGTTACCAAATATCAATAATAGAACATTTTACAGGAAGACTGTCCTGTTCCTCATATTACCACGAGATCGCGTAACCACGAAACAGGTACTGACCAACAAGACAAAGAACGAATGGAGGCAACTGAGCGAAAGAAAATGAAATTAATAGAAAAGTAGTTGGCATTGAAAGACATAGAGAACTTGTGACATTAGCATCCAGATGTGTATTTCAAATATGTATTAAATTTTAAATGTATGTAGGTTCTGTTATATCTCTTACAATAACTGATGTATATTGTAGTTTTGTTTAGGTAATTTATTATCTGTGTATCATCGTTAGGGAAGAAGGAAACATCTTTGGTGTGTGTGGTATGTGGTTTTTGGAGCAACAGAGAGGGAGCAGGAGTAGTAGCTGTGGAGTTGGAGACGGAGTCGATCTCTGTCGTTTGAACAGTTCGGACGGTAGCAAGTGCGCGGGAGCGTGCAGCGCCTCGCTTTTTGCAGTCACCAGGCCTTGTCGGCGGAGTTCCATAATTAGCGCTCATGAGCAGGGGAACACGGCAGTTCATCTGTGTATGTCAGGATTCTGCCCTCAAATTGCTCACTGGATTGGACCTGTGTCTGCATTGTGACCTGCAGCATTGTCGGAGTCGGCGCATCCTGCTCTTCAACAACGAAGACGCAATCTAAGACTGCTCCAATAATTTCCGACCACACAGTGTTTAGACTTTTGTAAGGCGTTACCTAGTTTTGTGCTCGAGAAACTATTTTTTAAAATAATAACCTACAATTTAAAGAACTTCTACCACATCATTGTCCTAAGACATTGTTAGCAAGTAGGGTCCCATCCTTTCCAGACGTTTCCCGAGTGTCGTTGAAAGTGAAAAGAATATTAAAGTCAGTGCCAAACTATAAAATTGAAATTGTTAAAGTTTGAATTTTAAAGCTAATTTCAACATTTTACAATTTTGGACATAAAGAATTGCTTTCTTTAAAACAAAGTTTGCACAATTAAGTAACTAAACAAAATTATATATTTTAAATTAATTGGTTCATTACTATTTAATATCTTATTGGTGTAAAATTTATGTGTCAAGTTGATTTCGTATGCTGGTTCGTATTTCGGCGTTGTCCAGTTGTGATCTAGTTGCAAGTTATTCTGAGTGCTTTCTTTCTTGATAATCTTAATATTAACTATTCTGCCTATCGTTTTGCTATCTAATGTGTAATTGTAATGCAGGTGAGTGTTAGTGAAGGGACGTTGACAATTTAGTGCAACATTGGTCTCCGATCCAACACTGTTTCCGAACTAATCCAATTTAATCTAATAATAATTACGTGGTTCATTTTCTTTCTTGTTATAAAATAATAAAATCAAAGCATAATTTTTCGTAAAAGTTATACGATGGCAAAAGTGTTTGCCAACCTTCTGTTGTGCAACACTAACGTGTGGGATTACCCACTCAAAATTATCGTGGTTAATTATAACACACCCTGAGTGCCCCATTGGGCTGGCGACCGTGTTAATTTATTAATGTTTTTTTACTGTTTCATTGTTTGTTACTTCTTATAATTTGCAATACATACGTGTGTGAGTGATATTGTTTCATAATTAAAACAGTTCAATTAGTAATTATTAGAGATGGAGGAACGGGCTATCTGGTGTGGTAGTTCATTGTGGCAGCATTCCCTCACTAGTTGGTTTTCGTTTGCACAATAATTTTTCGGTAAAGATAGCATTGTCCAGTTTTATTTTGCAGTCAACACACGGGTCAATTTTAACATTAATCTGTCACAGGATTAATCAACCGGTTAGTGAGGGTAGTGTTACAAACTGCCCGCCAACTTTATTCTAATTTTTACGGGTTACTGATACTTTCATTCAGTTGAGTTCCACGGGGAGACCAAGGCAGTGAACCCTGTTATTCTTGAAGCTTTCCCGGCGTACTGAATATTCCCTTTATGGAACAGTGAACCCTCTCTAAACCGCTTCTACGAGGCACCAGACGGAGAGAGACATGCCATGTGAGACGGAGAATGAGCTTTCGTGGAAGGTACCCATCTATTACAAAGTAAGAAGGCCGCTCGGTGGTGGTACCTGAGGCAGGGCCCTCGGGCTGGGGAGCATGACACTCACCCCGTTTACATGGGCTCCCAAAACCGGATTTCGTAAACCGATTTCCCAATTCCGCTTTTGGTTGGCCATGTAAACACTCCAAAATCGATTCTGGAAATCCGCTTCTCTAAAGCGGTTTTCCAGTTCCACAATCGATTTTCGTGCCCATGTAAACGCAACCGTTTTTGAAGCGTTCTTGGCTTGTCAGATTGTGTTTTTATGGTAAGAATTTTCGGCACATATCGACAGAGTGATATTTTCTAATGTGAAATAAAATTATTAATATTAGAGTGATCATGAATCTGTGTATTTAAGTAAAGAAAAATAACGATTATGCTGACTAAATCGGGGACTGAATCAGCTGTTTTGCAGCCGCCATCTTAAGTGGATTTGGAAATCCGATTCAGGCTGTGCCATGTAAACACGACAGCGAAAAACGGTTTACGAAAATCGGTTTTCGTCTTCCGGAAGATGTGTTCCATGTAAACGTAGTGACTGGCGTGCCGCGAACTAGGGGCTCGTCGAAAGTTGCGTCAGGATAGCTCTGGGAACGGCAGTGCCACGCCAAGACGTACCGTTAGGTTCAGGTCAACGATCAACCTGCAGAGGAATACCTTCCGTGCAGAAGACTATGTGTACGTGTTGCGCAGGAACGGTCGTCATTCGACTGCACTGAGCGGTAGGACAGTTTTGCGAAGCTATCTTGGCGCCAGGTCCGCGCACTACAGGAAAATTGGCGCCTAGAAATCGATTGGCTCTTGCTCTCTAGTGAGGGTGTAGCCTCGCGTTTTGCGAACAGAGTGCGGAGCAACGCTCCAAAAGCGATTCTGTCTTCGGTGTTTTCTAGTGTGGGTCTTGGATTCCGTCTTAGGCTGCCGACGGGTACCGTCAGCTCGACTTAGGAGCATACTTTTGTGTGTTTTGAGACTTCGCTTTTTTTTTTCGCCTATTGCGCTTTGTGGACCAGAGGATCATGGAGGTGTGAATAGGCTCACCCGGTTTGAACCAGAAGCACCGACGTGATGATAACGTTATTCATAGTTCTGCTGTCAATTGCGCACTCGACAATTTTGTGTCTAGTACACACAGCCTTAGTTGGCGATTCATAGCCGAGCCTGTGCTTTCGTTAGACACTGTGTACAATATTAGCAGGATTAACACTAGAATTGCCACCCATTAACAAGCAGACCACATGGGTATCGGATTATAGAATTTCTTTATATTTATGGTACGTGAAGTACAGAACATAAATAACAAACAGCCAAAGCCATTCGACGCAACTCCCAAAAATATTCGAGATAATCGACTTTAAAATTTCGCAAAGTGCACATATGGACTAAATACCAATAAGTAAAATTGTAGCCACATCTGATCTTGTAGCTCAGATGGTAGCGTTATGGATTTCCAACCTTGGAGGCCGGTGGTTTCAATCCTTTCATGGTAGATTTTTTTTTTTCCTTTGTGTTCGAACACTTACACAATTTTAATATCTAATGGTAATTTTTACTAAAAGTGCACATGTTTTAGTTTATTCTTAATTTTTTAATTTTAGGGAAAGTTGTAAATAATGATAGTCAATCAAAAAACGTAAGTATTGACTTCACTATTAGTTGATGACGGTAGTCTTTGATTGTTCAGTTTGTGAAGAGCTATGGCACTGTATTTGGAAAGTCATCTCCCTAGCTACTAATGGCTTTCCAAGAAACTACCCAACTTAACCATCGTTTTACGTGACGACAAGGATTTCAACTCGGAGGTTCGAATCCCACTGGGAGATTTCCCAGTGGGATTCGAGCCTCCGAGTCATGGTTATGACGCCAGTACACTACCACCTGAGCTAAACCGCCCGATTCTGCAACCGTTTTAATTACAGGAACTTATGTGCATTTTGCAAAATTTCAAAGTCGATTTTCTCAAGACTTTTTGAGAGTTGCGTCGATGGCTTTATTTTAAAAATTTTGATATGGTATATGTTCTTCATCTACTTCTACACCTACGTGGGATTCTCTGCAAATTACATTTAAGAGTCTTGCAGAAGTGTCATCGAACCACCTTTGTACTATTTATCTCCCATTCCATTCTCGAACAGCGCTCTGGAAGAAAGAACACCTGAATCTTTAGTTGTTATGTTGATTCTTTTATTCTACCAATAATAGCCTCTAGTTCGCCTTTCCGACGACACTGTGTGTTCTATCCATTTTAAGTCTAATATTAATTCCTAAGTATTTTGTGGAGTTTACGACCTTCAGTTTTGATTGATTTACGTTGTAAACAAAGTTTAGCAGATTTCTTGTCGTACTAATGTGGACGACTTCACACATATAATTTTTAGAGTCAGTTGCCAATTTTTACACCACAGTGATATGTTATTTAGATCGTTCTGCAGCTGGTTTTTATCTTGAGATGATTTTACTGGACGGAAATGTTCGAAAAGAACAGACACCATATCAATAACAACAGGCAATGTCAATTTCAATAGGACGCATTCAAATGCTCGAGCCCTTGCTGGAATCCAGTGTAGGCTTCGGGGTAGAGATACCAGGGGACTAGAAGTTGACAATTTGGGTTCGAAGGGAAGCGTTCCTGGATAGCCAAATAGGTTAAGGCGACCGATGGCCAGAAGCGGGATATACGGATTCGAAACTCGGTCAGGCACAAATTTTCAACTTTGTCGTTGAATTTATATCAACCTAAGGAAATGGTCGAAATGTTTGAGTACTTGGATTATTTTTCAAATGTTAGCTTAGAATGGTAGCTGTCAAGTGAGGCAGTGCCCCTCCGGCATGTCTGCCGCCCGCCCTGAGGCTCCGTTAAACGTTGGGCTGCGCTCCCCCTGCCGGCAGCCGCTGGCGCTAACGCCGTGGAACTAATTGGTGTGAAACGCGATTACCGCCACAAGGAAGGCCGCCCCACGCCGTGGCTGGGCGCCCCCAGCTGGAAGCGATCGCGGCGCCGACAACGCGGGATTAGGCATGCCGCAACTCGTGGCCGCGGATCTGCCGTTAACAGCCGATAAAGGGCCCGGCTCCGGCACGGCTATCGGTCGCGCCGCTGGCCGTTCGAGCTGCAGCGCGATGGAGGTTGCCCCAGGTTTATGCGAGGTAGGAATTTAGCGCGGACTGCACTACGAGTTGCTTCCAAGTGGCTCAGTCCCGAAATCTGTCAGAAAATTCCAAGCAAGACTCAAAAAGCTCTGTAAATCTATCGGACCAAACTGCGTGGTCATCAGTCCGTAGCTTACAAACTACTTAAACCTAGGTAAACTAATCTAAGGACAAACACACACACCCATGCCCCAGGGAGGACTCGAACCTCCACGGCGAGCAACCGCGCGCTCCGCAGCGAGACGCTTTAGATCGAAGCAAGACTCGTCGCATGTTAAGTACACGAGCAATACTTTGTGATACCGATGGTAATGTTACGAAAGAGGGTGTTTTTGCTGTGGTGTACACTCCAAACGCTGATCTGAAGTTGATCATCTCTAAATAGAATTTTTACCAAATACTTCCCTCAAATGATACGTTAACCATTCCTTCGTGTTTAAGAATGTGTCATACCAATCGATCCCTTATTTTAGTCAATATATATCAGAAACTTCCTTTCTACTCAATTCTGTTTAGTACGTCCTCATTGTCCATACAAGTTGCGACGAACGTCTGCGTAGATTTACCGGAGACCGAAATTTATGTCGCGTATTTCAATGCAGCATGCATTAATTTACCTTCCTCGGCGTAATTCTGTCCCAAAATCTGGCAGAAAATTCCAACGGATTTCACCACATGTTAGGTACTAGGGTGGGCCGAAAAAAGTGAATTTTTGAGTATCGTGTTGTAATAGGGCTCGAAAGTTGCGAATTTGTGTGCTGATTAACAAAAAATAATTTAAAAAATCGAGCTTAATATCTTCAGTTCGCGCAAAGGGCTTAAAGTTTCTAAAAAAAAACGATACAGTGAGCTTATAGATTGGTCAAAATGTAAGCTAACGATTCCCCCAGTGATGCAGAAACTGACGACAGAATCCATTTCTACATATTTGACGAATAAGTCTTTGCCCAAATTTGAATTTCTGAACTTTCCGTGCCACACTCAGGCTGTAGAAAAATGTGTAATATTAGTAACAGAGACCGCAGAAAAATTATATGGGCAAGATAGCAGAGATGTGTTCATTAGGACGACTCTGCTGTCAAGATCAGTAATGCCAAAATTTGGATACAAATCAGAATTCAAGCCAACTACATCTTTGACTAGTATGCAAATAAAGGTATAAAAATGTAAATAAATGTATATATTGTAAATATGAATACATAATTAGTATGACCTTCTTGGACGGCTGGTTGGTTGGGCAGGGTGTGGGTGGAACTCGAATTGCAGCCACCTCCTCGTGGTGAGTTCTGGGTCATTTAACCAAATTTGCTGGTGAAATCGGCAAGAGCTGCAAAGTTATGATGTTATCTCTTTAAATAATTAAATCACAGTAAAATAAACCTAACATATTTAAAACATAGATATAAATACGAGATATTAGCAAATTTCCATAACATTTTGAACATTTAGAAATGTTGTCATATTTCGATAGTCTAGGCCTTTAGCGCGAACTGTTAACATAAGCTTGGACTATCAAAAATATTTTTATGTTAAACTACACATGGATACGCAGTTTTTGAGTCCTGTTAGGACGTGATACTGAAAGACATATTTTTATATGACCTTTCAGAAATTCTACAAATTTATCGTTTTTTTTAGAAACTTTAAGCCCTTTGCGCTAACTGAAGATATTAAGTTAAATTTTTTAAATTATTTTTTTGTTATTCAGCACATAAATACGCAACTTTCGAGCCTTATTACAACGCGATACTAAAAAATTCACTTTTTTCGACCCACCCTATTAGGTACACGGAATATACTTTCATTGCGATATAGCGATGCTCATGTTAAAGATTACACACTTTTATTGTGGTCTTCAGACGAAAGATTGATCTGATGCCGAGGACAAAGTTCACCCTTTCAACCTGCTTACTGTATTAGTTTCTCGTTTTCCCTCTTCGACGTATATCGCACGCTCTTCCCTCCAATGCAAAATTGACGTTTCCTCGATGTCTCACAATGTCCCACGAATCGATCCTTTGCTTCAGTCAAGATCTGCCAATAACTTGTAAGATGTGTTAACAATAGATGTTTTATCCAACGTAGTGGATAAAAAAGACTATATAAACAAATAAATTAGCTGGTAAACCCTGCACTATATTCACAGCTATGTTTTACCAAAGTGCAGAAGTGTTACCTCAAAGTGCAGATGCGGAATTTTGATGCAATGGTTAAAACAAAATGGGAGAGGACAAACTACACAGCTCACTGAAGCCACGTATTCACATTCCAAATCACTTTCGCATTCACGCAATTCAATATCAAATGTCAGACTAATTAAATTCTCAAATGAAAATTTTGCTTTATCATATCCTGGCTTTTGCAAAGCATATTGCATCACAGACTTTTACGTACTTGTAGCAAATTGATTTTAAAGCGAAGAGTGAAGGATCGTGTACCTTCACTTTGTGATCTGGCACCTTGCAACCTTAAATAACCAGTAGTCCTTCTGATATAAAGTTTATATTGCCGAAAGCAGTTGGAACCTTGCAACCTTAGGAAATCAATACTCCTTCTGATATAGAGTTTATACTGCCGAAAGCAGTAAATATCAAGGGGTTGGCAATATTTTGTTGTTTTCTGCGGTGATGTCTTCAGCTTAACTTCTTTGTTTGGAAAACTTGCATCTAGAAGGGTAGGATCTGTATGTCCCGTCCAGGAATCTTACAACAATATAGGTTCACCAAGGACCGATGTTAGAAAACGTTTAACGTGTACTTTAGTCATTTCTCCACTTTTGATTGCCTCCACACGAACGTTTCGTGGACAGGGTGTTTCAAGTTTCTTTAAAACATTTGGACCTAAAGCGCATTGTGTCTGTTGGAAACAGATTTGCAACTTGTTTGCTAGTCTGCCTACCACTGATAAAGCCACATCAATTGTGTAGTTGCGGGTACAGCTATATACAAACTGCAACATATTACCTGTAGTTTTTTCTCCTCTGTAGGACTGTGGTGATGCTGAAGACGTTCCATTATGGAATTGAATCTGGCACTTGTTCCAAACATTACCGTTCATCACAACCTTCTACATTATAAACAAGTTCGCTTCCTCTACAAACTGTTGTGCCTTCTGACAGACAATGTTTCGTCCTCCATGTCCGTACGCGTGACAAATGTATTAATATGACTGGATGAAGTGCCATATTCAGCCTTGAAATGATCGATGAAGGAAATGCTTTGAAATTGACCTAGGCAACAAGTTTAGGCCCTTCTACAAATGCCCATACTGAACTGTAGATCCTTCTCCTTGCACCATCAAGTTTTGATATTACAACTCTTTTATAGTTTGTAATTTCGATAGTCTAATGAGCCACTGGACACGTTTCCTAGACACATAATTTACAATTAATGTGCAGTTTGATTTACTTTAATGCCTGAACTTATTAACGATGTCTGTGCAGAGACAGGAATTAGTGATCATGATATTGTCGTAGCGTCGTTGGTGACCAAAGTTCATAAACCAATCAAGAAGGCTAGGAGCGTGTTACTGTTGGGAAGAGCCGATAATCAAATGTTAGAATCGCATTTAGAAAATGAATTCCGAGAATATGGATGTAGAGGAATTGTGGACTACATTTAAGTGCATTGTAAATAAAGGGTTAGAGAAATATGTGCCAGTAAAGACGATTAAGGATGGAAAAGGTCCACCGTGGTATAATAATAATGTTAGAAAGCTGCTGAGAAAGAAAAGACTGTCGCACTCTCGATTCAAAAAAGGATACGCAAATGATAACAGGCGAAAGTTAGTAGAGATTCGTGCGTCTATAAAAACATCGATGCGCGAAGCATACAATAATTATCACAGCCATACCTTACCAAAAGATGAGAGAGCTAGATACGAAAAAGTCTGCTGTTCCGGATGGAATACCAGTTCGAGTTTACAAAGAGTATGATGCGGCATTGGCCCCCTACTTAGCTTCCATTTATAACGAATCTTTAATTCAGCGCAAAGTCCCTAGTAATTAGAAAAAAGCGCAGGTGACTCCCATTTATAAGAAAGGAAAGAGAATTGACCCACACAATAACAGGCTAATATCGTTGACATCAGTTTCGTGTAGAATTTTGGAGCATATTCTCAATTCGAATATAGTAAATTTCCTTGAAACGGGAAAGCTTCTTTCTATGAATCAGCACGGGTTTAGAAAAAGTCGTTCATGTGAAACGCACCTTGCCCTTTTCTCACATGACATCTTGCGAGCCATGGATGAAGGGCAACAGGCGGATTGTGTTTTCCCGACTTCAAAAAGGCGTTCGACGCGGTGCCACACTGAAGACTGCTAACGAAGATACGAGTTTATGGAATAGGTTCACAGATTTGTGACCTAGGAATTACTACTACTTCAGACTTAAATTGGAAAGAACACGTACATAATATCGTGGGAAAGGCGAATCAGAGACTGCGTTTTATTGGCAGAACCCGTAAAACATGCAACAGGACTACAAAAGAAACTGCATACACTACACTTGTCCGTCCATATTTGGAGTATTGCTGCCCAGTGTGGGATCCTTCTCAGGTGTGTTTAACGGAGGACATCGAAAGAGTCCAAAGAAGGGCAGCTCGTTTCGTATTGTCACGATACAGGGGAGACAGCGTTACGGAAATGATACAGGATCTGGAATGGGAATCATTACAACAACGGCGCTTATCGCTGCGTCGTGGGCTACTTCCGAAACTCCAATCGCCAATATTCTCCTCCGAGGGTGTCGTCTTTAACGGACTGTGAAAGCATACAGGATGACTTAGACAGAATTTCTAGTTGGTGCTCTCAATGTAGAAAAATGTAAGGCGATGCGCATGTGTAGGGAAAAGAATCCCATAATGTTCGAATACAGCATTAGTAGTGAGCTTCTTGATGCTGTTGCGTCGTTCCAATATCTAGGCGTAACATTGCAGAGCGATAAGAAATGGAAAGAACTTGTAAGGACAGTTGTGAGTAAGGCGGACAGCCGACTTCGGTTTATTGGGAGAATTTTGAGAAAATGTACTTCACTTGTAAAGGAGACCGCGTGTAAAACGCTTATACGACCACGTCTTGAGTATTACTTAAGTGTTTTGGACCCGCAGCAGATCAGTTTAAAGGAAGACATAGAGGCGGTTCAGAGACGAGCAGCTAGATTTGTTACCGGTAGGTTCGACTGATACGCGAGTGTCACGGAAATGATCCGGCAACTCAATTGGGGATCGTTGGAAGACAGACGACGTTCTTTTCGTGAATTTCTGTTGAGGAAATTTAGAGGGCCGGAATTTGAAACTGAGTGTAGTACGATCTTGCTGCCGCCTACTTACATTTCGCGTGGTGATCACAAAGACAAGATAAGGGAAATTAGGTCTTGTACGAAGGCATATAGGCATTCTTTCCTCGTTTTATTTGGAAATGGAATAGTAAAGGAAATGCCTAGTAGTGGTACAGTGTACCCTCCGCGACGCACCTTACCGTGAATTGCGGAGTATGTATGTAGATGTAGATGATGCACTTACAGTGCTATATTTGATTGGTAAAGCAATTTAAGCCACTATTATAATGGTCCTCATAAAATGTTCTCTAGTACGGTGTCATCAATATTTTTCAATACACTGGACTTCATGTTTTTGGATGGCGAAGATTCGTACTCACTGTGACCTGCCTCTTCAAGTTGCTCTGGAGATGAATGTCGTGTACTGCTTGAAGAGCCGCCTTGAGGTTCAGTTTCTCCTTCAAACTCCATACATCTATCCAGCTAAGCGTCATGTATTTCTGTGTCGTCGCCATTCTGAATTATTACGTTTCTAATATATCCGCGAACTCCATAGCGACGGCCCCGATGTCATTTCCATATTCAGCACGTTGTAACTTGGTCCCTAACATTTGGACCACATGCATGGTATTAATCACTGCCCTATATACAGTTTACACAGAAACAAGCTTGCGAGCACACCATGAGACAGATACGTACTGCAACTGTACCACTCACGCAACTGGAGCACTGGTTAGTGCAGCTACACTATGCCACAACCTAGAGGTGCTAGCAGACCAGTGTACTGTGTTGTGGCGTCACCATTAGGCATAACGCCAGTGGTCTACACACGTCGTCGCGCCACTTGCGATAACTCGCTCCACAGTACTTCTGCCACTAGGGGCGCCTCAAGTCTCGTACCTCTCTGCCCTGCACCGCGCGCCGGCCAATCAGAAGAAGAGGGCTTACCAAGATATGCCGGAGCACCGAGACCCACGACAGCAGTATAGCGGAGGACAAAGCAGTCTACTAGACCAGCAGTCAGCCGTCTACGTTAGCATAACTGTCTGATGGAAGAGATCATTGCAGAACTGTGTACTGTGTATTAGGTAGGTCCTCGCATCAACAAGCACATTTTAAGGTTGAGTATTCTCTTTATCTGCAATATAAATATATGTGAACTCGTAGCTTCTCGCCTTGGTTGTGGAAATATTAGATTCTATGGAAATGGCTGCTTGGTACCTGGAGAAGTGGCAATCAGCACCTCACCTGTACTTCTGCTGCTGCCTGACCGTGGCTGTCATCGAACTCCGTCTCTTCTAGCAGGGTTTCAGTGCTATTGATATCAGTAATTGGACAGCAGTGGAGGAGTTACAGACCAAGTAAGCAAACAGGTTTACCTGGTATAATTGTATTGTCCCTTTAAGCAAGAGGAATGTGAGGTAGCCTGTTACACATTAAAGACGATTACTTGTGTAATCGAATATAGAAATATTAACTAGTTTTGCTGCAAGACCAAGACATTATGAACGTCAATTCAGTAAAATCGTTCAAACTGAAATAGCCCAACCCCTAGCAGAGAGAGAGAGAGAGAGTACGCTGAGAAACATTACGTATATTTGAGATATAACGGAACAGCCCAGGCAGGGACAACGACTACAGTCCAATCGGTAACATTCCGAACATTCCGTACACTTTCGCCCGTTGATTGACGAACGCTTTTACTAATCCCGGTGGAAACAACCGATAAATATCGGAGCCGGCCGCAGTGGCCGAGGGGACTAAGCCGCTCTAGTCATGGTCTGCACGGCCACTACGGTCGGGGGTTCGAATCCCCCCTCGGGCATGGATATTTGTGCCGTCCTAGTTCGTAAGTAGTTCATAAGTAGTTTGTAAGTTTAGGGACTCATGACCCCGTAGTTAAGTCCCATAGACTATACAAACATTTGAACATTTTGATAAATATCCGACCAGTGATGGCTCAATTTGCGTAGAACTGCGCACAACTGGGGCGTCGGGGGCGTCTCCCGTCATTTTTATGTCCGTCACTCCAGGACGCTGTATCGCTCCGCCGAGAAGAAGTGGGGCTCCGCAGCCAACCTGACAACGCGCCTTCCGCGCCCTTCCCGCCGGCCGCGGTGGCCGAGGTGACTAAGGCGCTCCAGTCACGGTCAGCACGGCCACAACGGTCGGGGGTTCGAATCCCCCCTCGGGCATGGATATTTGTGCCGTCCTAGTTCGTAAGTAGTTCATAAGTAGTTTGTAAGTTTAGGGACTGATGACCCCGTAGTTAAGTCCCATAAGCTTAACAAACATTTGAACATTTTTTTTTTTTTTTTTTTTTTTTTTTTTTTTTTTTTTTTTTGCGCCCTTCCCCCGGTCCGTGCGTGCAGGGTCGTCGCCCTGGGCGGTTGGGACACCTGGACTAGCGGTTCTTCAGCCAAACGGCACGAAGGCGTATGTCCCTCCACCGTTGGTGAGGAAGAAGCGAATTTAAACAAACGGCCTATCGAGCCTTTCAAGCGTATGCCATATTGCTTCATTTCCGTATTAATTAAATGGAACTTGATAAATTTATAAATCTTCCTCCAGTAGGGAGTCAAGGTGTCAGCCAAGCCTGTGGAGTTTCTTACTTGTAGGGGCAAATTCACCTTATGCGATTAAATTGGCAATTAATTTATACCACTTGTAAAGTACTGGGCCGATGAGCAAGCGATCGATATCATTCTATTCGTAAATTCCCATACGGGTCGAATCTACTGTTAAAACGACGGGATAAAATTTATTACGGCACTCTCTCTTTGTCACAGTTCTGGACTGTCACTTGTACCTGCCTTCCTTCAGCAGTTAGGTAGCTCAAGATACAAACTAATCACTTCTTTCAGTTGTAGACCTTGTCCACAATCCTTGCCAGCCAAGGCCCACCACCAAAAACCTACCGTTCCCGGTAGTGCATCCCGAAGATGTAAAATAGTGTTTTGCATGGAAATGACGCACACCACTGTTTTCGTTATGATTGCTTATTAATCTAAGCATGGTTTTGTGTTATTCCGAGCATTCGAGGTCAATGGTGTCCCTTGTGAGTCTGACTGGGGGCAATTTGTGATGGTCCAGAAACCCGGCACTATTATTTCGGAAACCGCAATAATTGTCGGCTGCTAAGGAGTGCAGGGCAGACTAGTAAAACAGAACAGGTGCCGAACTGGCGCATCTAAATCAGATTCTAATCCTGGTGGGTACAAGTGTTTTCTGCACACAGAGGGAACCGAACACACCAAGCTATGTTCAAATGTTTGTAAGTCTTATGGGACTTAACTACGGGGTCATCAGTCCCTAAACTTACAAACTACTTATGAACTACTTACGAACTAGGACGGCACAAATATCCATGCCCGAGGGGGGATTCGAACCCCCGACCGTAGTGGCTGTGCAGACCGTGACTGAAGCGACCAAGCTATGGGCTCTGCATCCAACAGCCCGTGCACGTAAACACAAATCGGAACTAAGACTGAAATGGGCACGTATTTACTGACACGAGACGTTGTCACAGACTGTTACGTGATCTGACGAATCCCAATACATTCTTCATCTGGCCCATTGGAAGTTTCGGATCCGTCGTCTTCGACTGAGCTCGCTCATGACGGCTAAGAAGTATTCTACACTAATTACAGACCACATAAACCGTCGTTTATCTCCCTAAAGCAGCGGAATTTTTAGCAAGAAAATGTGCCACGTCGTACGGCCATGCAAGTCTTGGAGTAGTTCGAGGGGAGACAGTGGGGAGTGCAGGTCCTCCAATAACTCGGCAGAAAGGAGACAATCGAACACATATGGTGAGTGCTTCAACGTGGCGTTAGAGATCATAGCTCCCCTCTGGGCTCTTGAAATTGAGTTGCATAAATGATACACACAGGTTCCAGCTATTGGGAACGTATTTATTTTATTCACGTAAAGTGTTTAGGTATCAGTGAAGAAACACATTAAATATTACATAAAATGTTCAAATGTTTGTATAGCTTATGGGACTCAACTACGTGGTCATCAGTCCCTAAACTTACAAACTACTTATGAACGACTTACGAACTAGGACGGCACAAATATCCATGCCCGAGGGGGGATTCGAACCCCCGACCGTAGTGGCCGTGCTGACCGTGACTGGAGCGCCTCAGTCCCCGCGGCCACCGCGGCCGGCAAATATTACATAATTTATATACTTTATGAGTGGACGAGGCTCATACGTCCTCTAATAGAAGACTGTACTTCATAGTGTTTGAGTGCAAATAATTGCAAGAAGTAAAACTAAAAGTTACAAAGGTCGCTGTATGTCAGTTCAGTATGGCGAGAACAATATTAATATTCCCAATACAAAAATATTAAATGTCTACCATAATAAAAAAAAAATGTTCAAATGTTTGTAAATCTTACGGGACTTAACTACGGGGTCATCAGTCCCTAAGCTTACAAACTACTTATGAACTACTTACGAACTAGGACGGCACAAATATCCATACCCGAGGGGGGATTCGAACCCCCGACCGTAGTGACCGTGAAGACCGTGACTGAAGTGCCTCAGTCTCCTCGGCCACCGCGGCCGGCGTCTACCATAATAAGTAATATTTTAAACTAATAGACGAAACCAACCAAATTTAGAAGTCAAGTAAGTACTTACAATATTTAATTAAAAAAATTATGAACTAAGATTGTGTAATTGTATTAGACAGCTAGAAGCATATGATTGTGCGTAAAATGTCATGCAAAACTACATAACAAGGTCTGGAAAGCCATATATAAGACGACATAGTTTTGCCTTTGGCAGTAATCGATTACACAAAGAAAACTTGCTACTGTAAGACGCCAGATTGCCTGTGTAACCGTAAAAACCTTTTAGAAAAGATACGTGTAGTAGTTTCAAACACAATGTCAGATACCTCAACCAGAATAACTACAGCGGAATCAAATATATGCAGTGCCAACAGCAGTTCTAAATGGTTGTCGTACCACCGCAATCATTATTAGTTCTTTAATAATACAAACCGCAACAGCTGTTAAATGCAAAAGAAAAAAAACATTTGTTGCAAATTCTTTTTATTGTGGCTAAAGTCAGCGCCACACGCCAGACGTAGAAGAACGATCGTGTATAAGGCAGGGATCGACCGAAAGCCAATCACAAGCAGGCGCCGCGCATACTGGAGGGATTAACCGAAGACGCGCGCCCTCTACAAGCGGCTGTATCTAGGCCGACATCCGTCTGCACAGCCCCACAGTTACTAGGTCCGAACTCGGTTATGAACCAAGCAGTAACTAGGTCTCAGCGCAGCTGGTATCATACGGACGACGCCGCGAGAAGCAAGAAGAGAGAAGAAACAGACATATGTCCTGAAGTTGAGTGTTATAATTTTCAGTCAATAAAACTTGTATTATTAATCTGAATAGTTGCTACAGTTGACATCGAATCCTGCAGCAGTACCTTTCATGACAACTATACCGGGACGACTAAACTAACAGCAGAAAAAATGAAACAAAAGGCGACGAGGGCACAACACTTTTAAGGAAGAAGATGCAAGGTTGTGGATACCCTGAAGGTAAAATGAACTGTGATAGTGCTTTCACAAAATGCAGCGGAGATGTCCCTTTCAGGCCCACTGGTTTGAAGTGTTTAGATAAATTTTATGGTCTAAGATGGACCAGAAACATTTTTCTCAGTGGAAACAAAACGTATACGACTGTGAGTGCTTATTGCTTACATCATAAAAAGTATCGACAAGTGAGTATTGCACTTTGCAGCAGTTTGTGAACTTTAAAAGAACACAGAAGTTGTGGTTTACTTGTATTCCACTGTATAGGTAAAAGTTGCGGTGTCGCACAAGTCTGAAGTGCGCGCCACGTACTTTCGCCGCGCGCCCCCATGCAAGCACGGCGCGGCGTTCTTACGACGTCAGCCACAAGCGCCCTCTGCTGCAACTCCGCTCGTGGCCACCCCTGAACTGGATCGGTCACTTGGCATTAGCACAGGCACAAGAAAGGCCTCAAATCAGTAGGCAGGCTCCTATCTCGTTAAACTATGCATTCCACTAGTCTTCAGTTAACAAAGTTAAGTATTGTACTATCTGTACGAAATATAAATCATGTTCCAATGTAGCTTAGTGTTTCTAGTTTCTGCTGTCCCACTTCCTAATCACATCAGACTCTGTACCCGCACACGCGTGCATCCTATTTCCCTGTGTCGGTCTCTCTCTACTCGGCCACCGACACCTAGGACAACCGGCGGCAACGAGACACAAAAAAGTAACAGTTGTTATTTGGTACGGTAACTACTGAATGGTGGACTCATGTAGTACAACAGTTACTACTACAAAATTAATTATTTAGTCCATAAACGAAGCCTTGTTTTTAATTGTATTAATTTTGTAGCGTGAAAATGGGTGCATACAAGTGCATAAATCTTGCTTTCAAAATCATAAAAAAAAAATTAATTTAAGAGGATTACAGAAACGAAAAATTATTCTTTCTTTCCTCCAGAAAAAAAGTCAGGTCTGAATGGACTATGGTAATTAAGCACGAGTATAAATTGCTAAAGGCCTAATTTATAAAGTACAGAGTTGTTTTCTAGATTTGTAGAAGCTATGAGAGTTTTGCAGTCCCAAATCTTGTAGGTGAATAAAATAAATATTGCGGTCAAAATTGAAATAAAGTAGACACACATCCCGCAGCCTATCTCACACCTAATTACGAGGAATGTCCATAAAGTAAGTTCCGTTTGGTTATATAAAACAAACGTGTACAGATACAGAAAAATATTTATTGTACAAAAATATACAACTATTGAATTACTTTTCTACATAGCTTCCGAAATTTTGTAGGCATTTGTCATAGCGTCGCAGAAGTCTTTGTATGCCTTCTTCGTAGAAGGTTGCCACCTGTGTATTCAACCATGTGGTAACATGTTCTTTCAGCTCGTCATCATCGCTGAAATGTTGACCACGATGGACAGGTTTTAGGTGTAAGAAGAAAGTCGTTAGGAGCGAGACTGTACGGAGGATGATCAAACATGTCCCAATGAAATTCGCGTAAGAGTTTGTTCACATTCGCCTTGTGAGGTCGAGCGGCAACGTGAAGCGAAGAATAAGACTTTTTTCATCTCTTCTTACACCTAAAATCTGTCCTTGGTGGTCAACACTTCAACGATGATGAGCTGAAAGAACATGTTTACCACATGGTTCAATACACAGGCGGCTACCTTCTATGAAGAAGGTACACAAAAAATGTTCATATGTTTGTAGAGCTTATGGGACTTAACTACGGGGTCATCAGTCCCTAAACTTACAAACTACTTATGAACTAGCTAATACTAAGGACGGCACAAGCCAGCCGCGGTGGCCGAGGGGACTGAGGCGCTCCAGTCACGGTCTGCACGGCCACTACGGTCGGGGGTTCGAATCCCCCCTCGGGCATTGATATTTCTGCCGTCCTTAGTATTAGTTAGCTCATAAGTAGTTTGTAAGTTTAGGGACTGATGACCCCGTAGTTAAGTCCTATAAGCTATACAAATATTTGAACATTTTGGACGGCACAAATATCCATGCCCGAGGGGGGATTCAAGCCCCCGGCCGTAGTGGCCGTGCAGACCGTGACTGGAGCGCCTCAGTCCCCTCGGCCACCGCGGCCGGCGAAGGCACACAGAAAATTGTCCCACGCTATGGCAAGTGCCTACAAAATTTCGGAAGTTATGTAGAAAAGTAGTTGAACAGTTGCAGATTTTTATACAATAAATATTTTTTTTCTGTATCTGATCACGTTTGGTTTATATAACCAAACGAAACTTACTTTGTGGACATACCTCGTATTTTGATGGAAATGGTACAAATGATATTTTAAACTTGAACCTTCCTACAGAAATCGTGGCAAACCCTTTGTTTTCACTCAGTAAAGACCACCAAGCACGAAGTTAAAATTGGCTCAACCGCATAAACAAAGCTCAGCTGCGGGCTCTATTTAGACGTGATGGGACGCTTCCAGAATCGGCCGCCAGGCGCGCCACCGTCTGCGGTGTCCGCGCGCCTCATCCAATTAATTCGTCACCGATGTTACGACCTGTATAATAGCCTATTTCCGCGGCCAAAAATTCCCCGCCAGATAACATCGGCGCTGAATGCCCGCGCGCGATGCGCCCGCTGATACCCGTGACAAATGACTGCCGCGCCCTGCTCCGCTTCAATTACGCCATTCAGGCTGCGCACCGGGCGTCGATCGAGTCTGCCGTAATGTTCTCTGCCCGACCTGGTATTTGTCTGCTCTTTTTTGTGCCTTGCAGCATGAGTGAGGTGACGTTTCCTCCAAGCAGAAGTTAACGGACCACAGAGCGTTTCAGGTCGGTTTTCATCATATTTGATATATTAATGTTTTATTTAAGTGCTCTGAAAAGGATTTCGCTGAAAACCTTTTTTTTCCGAGCATTTAAGGAGATTTTCCCACCACGTGTGTTCATGTTTCACGCCCACTTTCCTTTATTTTAGATCCTTATATCCCCTATAATATTCTTCTCGCGTTTCCTGTCGGATCAATTTGTCACCTGGACACAATATTTCGGCAGTCCACCTGGCCGCCATCCTCAGGCCCATTCTGCTCTTGAGACTATCCTCTTCTAAGGATAGGTGAAGGTGGAGTTTTTTTCTGTTGACATTTACTCCAATAGGGACGGGTGGAATAGGAGTGACTAGGACTTTGCTAGATATAACTGATACATGAGCAGTTTCATTTAAACTGTATGCTGCCAGCTTACTGGCTGTCGAAGGATGACATTGATGATAGTGAATGATGATGATGGAGCGGGTTAGGATGTCGCTGTTCTTCAGCTCGTCTCGCTGTCAAGGTATTCCTGGAGCCGTCCAGGAGGTCTTCTTTCCAGGCTTCTTCTTCTTCTTGTTGTTGACTGCTGCTAAGAGGGTAACATGGTCGTTCCGCTCAGCAGCCTTCTTCTCCGCCTCCAACTGGGCGACATATGAGTCCCACTCCGACGGTGGGTACTTCGGATAGGCTTGCACCAGATTGTCCATGTCAATCTTGGTCAGTAGCAGCTCCAGCTGCTTTTCAGACAGATGTGTCTGGAAGTGGATCACAGGTCTTGTTCCTGTGTCCCCTGTTGTCCCCACGTGTCCCAGGGCGAGGGCGGCGGTGACTGTGTCTTCGTTGGCCGCGGCATGTGCGACCGTTGACGTCGTCCTCGGCTCCTGGGATGGGTCGTCCGTTTGTGCTGCCTATAGCGTAGCTTTAGGCGGCGCCTCTTGCTCAGGGATCTCATCCACAACCTACTGCAGTGCTGCAGTGGCTCCGGAGGTGATCGCTGCGACGTCTTCTGGCGTCACCGCGGTTTTCTGTGCAACTGCAGGTTCCGCGATAACGTCCGTCTGCGTCTCTGCGTCTCGCCGTCTGGATGTAGCGGGTGCTACTTGGTCCTTGACCAAACGCAGCTCCTCCCTTAGAAGCTGTATCTCTTGATGTAGGCCCGCCAGCATCTTCTTCGTGGCCTCCCTTTCGACCTCCAAAGCTGCCTGAAGGGAGCCCACTGCGTCGTCGAGTGAGGGTGTGAGGCTGCATTGCGTCTGCGCGGCCCGCGGCCCTTTCTTGGGTAAGGGGGCGGGGCGGCAGGCGCCTCTTCTTTGTCTAACCCGCCGTCTTCTTGTCCGCTGCCAACTTTGCCGCGCCTCCAGCTAACTTGATAGCTGCACTTGCGACTGTTTGCGGCGTGCGATCCGCCGCAGTTGATGCAAGATGGGGGCTCATCGCTCGGCTTGTCACAGTTGCGTGTATCATGACTTTTTGCGCACCGCATGCACGCTAATTGGTCACGACACTGTGCTACGATGTGCCCCATCTTCTGGCACGCGGAAACACTGCATTAGCCGCTGCTTCTTCTTCCCTTGCGTCTTCTTCTTTCCGCTGTCGGTAGCCATATCCGACACCTCGCCCACGAGGTGCTGCATAATGGCCGCTCTTCGGCTGTCCGTTGCTTCCTTTCCCGCGTCCAACCATGCTGAAGCGCGAGCGTCGAGTGCTGGAGTAGCGCAGGACCGATGCGAACACGGCGGCGACTCAGCCGGGAATGACGCCATCCTCAGGTGACAGTGCTGGTACACCGACTCGCCGAGACTGAGAACAAGCTGCTGAGCGGCGGCCCCTATATAAGCCGCGGAAGGCCGAGGGCGAGTGCGCAAAAATTGACAGTTGTAGGGTCCGCCGCTCGCGGCTTGTACTCAGTCTCGGCGAGTCGGTGTACCAGCACTGTCACCTGAGGATGGCGGCCAGGTGGACCGCCGAAATATTGTGTCCAGATGACGTATTGATCCGGCAGGAAACCCGAGAAGAATATTATGAAGTATTACGCCAGGAAAACCTACATAGTCACTTATATCCCCTACATTGTTCAAATGTTCAAATGTTTGTCAAGCTTATGGGACTTAACTACGGGGTCATCAGTCCCTAAACTTACAAACTACTTATAAACTACCTTATACTAAAGACGGCGCAAATGTCCATGCCCGAGGGGGGATTCGAACCCCCGACCGTACAGCCCGTGCAGACCGTGACTGAAGCGCCTCAGTCTCCTCGGCCACCGCGGCCGGCCCCCTATATTGCACGTATATTACTCCTCAAGTGTGTTGGCTATCCTTGGAATGCTACGGTCGGTATTATTTTGTTTCTGCTGTTTGTAAACAACGCGCTTTCAAAGACGCGGTTAGTTTTGTACAAGTGTGATTGCGAGTAGTTATTACACGCCGGCCGCGGTGGCCGAGGGGACTGAGGCGCTCCAGTCACGGTCTGCACGGCCACTACGGTCGGGGGTTCGAATCCCCCCTCGGGCATGGATATTTGTGCCGTCCTTAGTCTTAGCTAGTTCGTAAGTAGTTTAGGGGCTGATGACCCCGTTGTTAAGTCCCTTAAGCTTGACAAACATTTTGAACAAGTTATTATACTTACGTTTGCAGTGCTTGTTTAACTGTGTTTTGATGTGTTTATTGAAAATAATGGAATGTATGAGTATTTTCAAGAAACGACAATGTAGAGGAAACAAGTTTAGAAAGCTTTCTGTACAAGAGGTTATGTCAGCTGACAACGACGTTTCCAATTGTAATTCTTCGACAAGTGCATCATTAAAGAAGCTCTCACCATTTCAAGAGAGTTACAACGAATTTACTGTAAGTGACAATGGATGCAGTATTATTATTATAAATTTGAGAATATCATCAGATATCATTTTTAATTTTGTACTGTGTAGATAGTGTGGTGAGTCACAGAGTTGGATTTAATTTGCACTAAATTCTCACTTGTGATTTCATTTATGAGTTCTTCAAATGCATATGCAAGTGGCACTTATGAAATCAGTACTAGATTATACCTAGCGATCCATTGGCAAGGGCATGGGTTCTGGGAGAATATTTTGTTCAATGATCAACTTACATCAACCACTAAGTAAATTTGAAAAACTGACTACTATATTAGAGAAAGCTGTATGTGAGGTCAGTGAGGAAAGCATGAAACTAGCTGCTAGGGAAGCGGTGCAAGAAAATGATGGATGTTCGAATAATGCAGTTGCACTTGAAAGTTGGCAGAAAAGAGGACATACTTCTCTGGTTGGAGTAGTGATTGCAAATGTTGTAAAGTCAATGAACATAAAGGACAAAACTATGTGGTTAATTTTAGAGGAACAAGTGGTGGTATGTACGTTCATGGAATACAACATATTTTTCATCGCTCCATAGAAACAAGATGCGTACGGTACATCAGATATTTGGTTGATGGTGACAGTAAGGCATACAAGAATGTGGCGAACTCTAAGCCATATGCACCCAAATTGCGTGAAAATGTAATCACATATCAAATATATTTGTCCAATAAATACCCGTTTATCATCAGCATTTCTTCTTGGTGTAGCAATTTTGATGGCCAGTAGTGTATACAGGGTGTTACAAAAAGATATGACCATACTTTCAAGAAACATTCCTCACACACAAAGAAAGAAAATAAGATATGTGGACATATCTTAAAGACGCGGTTAGTTTTGTACAAGTGTGATTGCGAGTAGTTATTACACGCCGGCCGCGGTGGCCGAGGGGACTGAGGCGCTCCAGTCACGGTCTGCACGGCCACTACGGTCGGGGGTTCGAATCCCCCCTCGGGCATGGATATTTGTGCCGTCCTTAGTCTTAGCTAGTTCGTAAGTAGTTTAGGGGCTGATGACCCCGTTGTTAAGTCCCTTAAGCTTGACAAACATTTTGAACAAGATATTATACTTACGTTTGCAGTGCTTGTTTAACTGTGTTTTGATGTGTTTATTGGAAATAATGGAATGTATGAGTATTTTCAAGAAACGACAATGTAGAGGAAACAAGTTTAGAAAGCTTTCTGTACAAGAGGTTATGTCAGCTGACAACGACGTTTCCAATTGTAATTCTTCGACAAGTGCATCATCAAAGAAGCTCTCACCATTTCAAGAGAGTTACAACGAATTTACTGTAAGTGACAATGGATGCAGTAATATTATTATAAATTTGAGAATATCATCAGATATCATTTTTAATTTTGTACTGTGTAGATAGTGTGGTGAGTCACAGAGTTGGATTTAATTTGCACTAAATTCTCACTTGTGATTTCATTTATGAGTTCTTCAAATGCATATGCAAGTGGCACTTATGAAATCAGTACTAGATTATACCTAGCGATCCATTGGCAAGGGCATGGGTTCTGGGAGAATATTTTGTTCAATGATCAACTTACATCAACCACTAAGTAAATTTGAAAAACTGACTACTATATTAGAGAAAGCTGTATGTGAGGTCAGTGAGGAAATAATTCGTGCAGACAATTGTCAAAATACCCAATTCTTTCATTGGTATGTACTGTACTTCTTTGCAATTTTGCAATCACGTCATCAACACAGATTTTCTGTGAACATTTGGGCAGGAATTGTTGATGTCTTGATTGGGCCTCATGTTCTTCCACCTACGCTCACTGGAGCACGTTATCATGATTTCATACGGGATACTCTACCTGTGCTGCTAGAACATATGCCTTTACAAGTACGATACAACGTGTGTTCCATGCACGATGGAGCTCCTGCACATTTCGGTCGACGTGTTCGTACGCTTCTTAACAACAGATTCGGTGACCGATGGATTTGTAGAGGGGGACCAATTCCATGGCCTCCACGCTCTCCTGACCTCAACCTTCTTGACTTTCATTTATGGGGGCATTTGAAAGCTCTTTTCTACTTAACTCCGGTACCAAATGTAGAGACTCTACGTGCTCGTATTGTGGACGGCTGTGATACAATACGCCATTCTCCAGGGCTGCATCAGCGCATCAGGGATTTCATGCGACGGAGGGTGGATGCATGTATCCTTACTAACGGAGGACAGTTTGAACATTTCCTGTAACAAAGTGTTTGAAGTCACGCTGGTACGTTCTGTTGCTGTGTGTTTCCATTCCATGATCAATGTGATTTGAAGAGAAGTAATAAAATGAGTTCTAACAAGGAAATTAAGAGTTTCCAGACACATGTCCACATAACATATTTTCTTTCTTTGTGTGTGAAGAATGTTTCCTGAAAGTTTGACCGTACGTTTTTGTAACACCCTGAATATACTGGGTGGCGATAATGGTTCTCTCCTTCAATGCGCTGATGCCACCGCCCCCTCCATATAACGCTCCCAACACCTCCTCCAATAGCTTCTTTACCAATTTTCCTCCTAGTGTAACCAGTGGTACCTCACCGTCATCACCGAGAAATTCCAGGCTATCCATATAGGTTGCGCCATCCTTTATTAAACTCGAGCGTAGACGGCGAAATTTGCCTAAAAATTCGCAAAGTTCCAAAAAATTATATTAAATAAATAAAAAAACGATAACTTTTTAAATTGCTTAAAAACAAGATTCATTATAACTCCAAACTTATCATTTACCACAAGTATGGCACGAAAGAAGTAAAAAAAGACCTTTATCGTAAAAATTAAAAATATTCAGTAATGTTTTAGATATATCGATTTCTTTGAGAAAAAAGTCTCCTAGAAAATTGGCTAGATATGGTCAGGGGAGTGAACCAAGAGAAACGGTTTTTCGTCTGTTTTCTTCGTGAAGAGTTGTAATATCATACATTTAATTAATGTTTAGATTTTGTTAATTATTATTATAATTAATTATTATTATAATTATCAAAAATGGGTGCGTTTACTTCAACAGAATATATTTGTGTCAGTGTTATGAAAGGAAGTGTTAAAGAAATATGTTCCTGACATTTTTCCACAGATTTTAAAACAAATAATGTTGCTTTACGATCTTCTGGGGCCAAGATAAATATTTTCCTTTAAAATAATCTAGTGGACGTAATTTACATTTGGTAGCGATGTGTTTCATGGAACTTAATTTTGAACACTCCTACTAGTGAGTAACAATACATGAATATGTTGAATTGTTTTCTAGTGTTATTAATCGACTGGTAAAAAGAAGCGTGCAAGCGCGCAGTGCCTTGGGCCAGAGCGGACGAGCAGGTAAGCGGCAGGGCGGCCGTTGGGAAAGGGAGAGGGGGGAGGTGGCTGCGGAGGCTGGCGTGTGTTCTCTCTAGGAATGCTCTGAACGGCCCGCAATTGCCAAATCTTTTATATATTTTTGGAAACATTTATTTTTCTTTGAGAAACAACGTCCCTCTTTTTTTATCTTTGTTATAATTTTTTAAAATAAAAAACTATTTAAACTGGTGTGTAAGGTGTATGAGACAGGCGAAATACCCTCAGAGCTTAAGAAAAATGTAATAATCCCCATTCCAAAAAATCAGGCGCAGACAGGTGAAAAAATTACACAACCATCAGTTTGATAAGTCATGGTTGCAAAATTTTAACACGAATTATCTACAAAAGAATGGAAAAGCTCTTAGAAGCTGACCTCGGGGAAGATCAGTTTGGATTCAGGAGAAACGTAGGAACCCGGGAGGATACATTAAGGAAAGGCAAACCTACATTTTCAGCTTTTGTAGATTTGGAGAAAGCGTTTGACAATGTTGACTGGAATACACTCTTTCAAATTCTGAGGTCAGCAAGGATAAAATACATGGAAAGGACAGTTATTTACAACTTGTACAAAAACCAGACCGCAGTTATTAGACTCGAAGTAAGGGAGTAAGGCAGGGTTGTAGCCTTTCTCCGATGCTATTCAATTTGTACATCGAGCAGGCAGTGAAGGAAAGCAAGGAAAAATTTGGAATAGGGATTAAAGTTCAGGGGGAAGAAATAAAAACATTGCGTTTTGCTGATGACATTGTAATTCTGTCAGAGACAGCAAAGGTCCTGGAAGAGCAGTTGAATAGAATGGACAGTGTGTTGAAGAGAGCGTATAAAATCAACATTAACAAGAGCAAAACAAAGATAATGGAATGCAGTCTTAGAAAATGAGGCGATGCTGAAGGAATTAGATTAGGTAACGAAACAATGACGGTGGTAGATGAGTTTTGTTACTTGGGTAGTAAAATAACATGCGATGGTCGCAATACAGAGGATATAAAACGCAGAATGGCAATGGGAAGAAAAGAATTTTTGAAAAAGAGAAATTTGCTAAAATCGAATATTAATTTAAGTGTAAGGAATTCTTTTCTGAAGGCATTTGTGTGGAGTGTTGCCTTGTACGGGAGTGAAACATGGACGATAAACAGTGCGGACAGGAAGAGAATAGAGGCTTTTGAAATGTGGTGCTACAGAAGAATGCTGAAGATTAGGTGGGTGGATCGCCTAACTAATGAGGAGAATTAGGGAGAAAAGGAATTTCTGGCATACCTTGACTAAAAGGATCAATTGGTAGGACACATTCTTAGACATCGAGAAATCGTAAATTTAGCACTGGAGTGAAGTGTGTGGTGTAAAAATCGCTGAGGGGGACCAAGAGACGCGTGTAGTAAGCAGATTCAAGTGGATGTGAGTTGCCGTTCTTATGAGGAGATGAAAAGGCTTGCTCAGGATAGAGTAGGGTGGAGAGCTGCATCAAACCAGTCTCCGGACTGAAGACCATAACAACAACAAACATAAAAATAGTATAGAGCGGACTTCATAGTCCAGTAATGTCATCACGAAAAAGGCTTTTTGCTTGCATGAACAAAGGTAGATGATTTTTGTTTTTATATCTTGTGTATGATGTTGACAATGTGTGTAATACATGTATTCGTCCTTCAAAACCCCCGGGACAAAATTTTTATGGCCAAAAAACTGCCAATTTTGCACTTTCTTCAGATTTTCGCCTATTACTCGTAAACTATGCATTCTACTGTAGAAGTTACCCTTACAAAAATAAAAGAGCATGACCTAATCAAACGACGAAATCGGTACAGTTATTTAGCAGCAATACATGTCATTTTTATCAATTCGCCTGAAAAGTCAGCTACATTTACATCTACATCTACAAGGGATACTTTGTAAATCACATTCAAGTGTCTTGCAGAGGGTTCATCGAACCACCATTATACTATTCAGCTCCCATTCCATTCTAGAAGAGCCCGCGGGAAGGAAGAACATTTGAATCTCTCCGTTCGAGCTCTGATTTATCGTATTTTATTCTGATGATCTTTTATACCTACGTAAGTGAGGGTCAACAATAAATTTTCGCATTCGGAGGAGAATGTTGATGATTGGAGTTTCGTAAGTAGCCTACGCCGCAGCGATAAGCGCCGTTGTTGTAATGATTCCCATCCCATGTCCTGTATCAGTTCCATGACGCTGTCTCCCGTGTATCCTGACAATATAAACCGAGCTGCCCTTCTTTGGAGTCTTTCGATGTCCTCCGTCAAACCCACCTAATAAGGATCCCACACTGTGTACCAATATTCCAAATCAGTACCTACAAGCGTAGTGTATGCAGTGACTTTAGTAGCTGTGTTGTATCTTTTAACCGTTCTGCCAAAAAACGCTGTCTCTGGTTTGCCTTTCCTACGTGTTCTTTCCAGTTTAAGTTTGATGTAATAGTAATTCCTAGGTATTTAGTGGAGTTTACGGCCTTCACATTCGATTGATTTATCTTATAAACGAAGTTTAACGGATTTCTTTTCGTACTCATGAGGACCACTTCACACATCTCATTATTTAGAGTCAATAGCAAATTTATACACCATACTGATATCTTATTTAAATCGTTTTGCAGTTGGTTTTGATCTTCAGATGATTTTACTAGACGGTAAATGAAGGCGTCATCTGCAGCTAAGACAGCTGCTCAGATTTTCTCCCAAATCGTTTATGTAGATAAGGAACAGGACCAATAACACTACCCTGTGGAACGCCGGATATCTACTCTGTTTTAGTCGATACGTTACCATCAATTACTACAAACTGTGTCCTCTCTGACAGTAAATCCCCTATCCAGTCAATAATCTGGGCCGATATTCCATAACCTCGCAACATGATTAAAAGCCGTTTCTGGAAATCTAGAAATACGGAATCAATTTGAGAACCCTTGTCGATGGTACTCATCACTTCGTGTGAATAAAGAGCTAGTTGAGTTTCACATGAACGATTTTTCCTAAATCCGTGTTGACATCGACAAATAGTCGTAAGGGCTACAACTTTCTAAGTTAATTTTTTCCCATCGGAATTATCGTTTTTTATTTAATAAAAACCGTTTTTTGGAACTTCGCGAATTTGTTCGGCAAATTTCGTCATCTATCCTCGAGTTTCAGAAAATAGAAACTCTATTTGGAATGTAATTCCCTACACGCTCATATTATTTGTTTTCATGTAATAATTTCTGCCAATTTAGCATTACGCCGTCATAGATATGGCAATTCTGCTTACTCCCAAATTCATGTAAGTGAAAATGTGCCTCGATACTGAGAACAATTCGGTCCCCAAAGTCGCCGCCCTGCCATCGCCTTCCCAGAAGGTGTCAACAAAAACATGGAGCTCTTCCCGTAATCTGCCACTTTCGACTGCTGCGTCCACTAAATTTGGGACGGGCGGTAACAGAGGCAGGAGAATTCTCTGTACTGCCGTTCTAAGGCGGGTTCTCGAGACGGTCGAAGAGCCAGTTCCACTGAACCAGCAGTCGCGCCGTCACCAGCCACCGCAATGTTTTGCGCAAAAAGCTCACCCATTATTTCTCGTGTTCACTGTCACAACGGTTTAATTCCATTTTTTTTTCTTTTCCTCATAACGCTACGAACGTTTGATTAATTTAATGCCTGTTTTCCGTCCAGAATGTTGCGAAGTCACCTGACAAATACTGCATACTCTTCTCGTTCCTGATAAAAAGTTTTCTCAAACAAAACACGAGACGCAATAGTAAACTGCCCCGTGCCTGGACAATAACTGAAGAAATCCGAGAAATGTCTCTTGATGTAGTAACAATAGAAAGCAATGTCGGCAAAAAAGGAACATAAATTTACCAACCGACACAAAATCGTCGCCCTATTTACATGTACCTATTCATATATATTTCACAGCTTTTTTATTTTATTTTATTTTATTTTTATTTATTTATTTATTTATTTTTGATAGAGAGCGCACTGTTAACTTCCTATGCGCCATTCCTCAGCAACTGAAGTAAATTAAGAGCATATGTATACACTCATTGTTTCAGAAGGAAAGGAAACACTTTAGGAGATGTTCAAAATGTTCAAATGTTTGTAAATCTATCGGACCAAACTGCGTGGTCATCAGTCCGTAGCTTACAAACTACTTAAACCTAGTTAAACTAACCTAAGGACAACACACACACCCAAGCCCCAGGGAGGACTCGAACCTCCACGGCAAGCAACCGCGCGCTCCGCAGCGAGACGCTTTAGACCGCACGGCTACTCCACCGCGGCTAGGAGATGCTTGTAAGGAAAAATTAATACAGAAAAGCTATAAAACATGTCCATGTGTGCAAATTTTATTGCCTGCCGAGATGCAGCTGCGTCAATGTAATTTCACTTCGTGCTTTGGTACACCGTATGCGTTGCTATAGGTCGCAAAAAGGTCCCTGGAGTAGACTATATTCCCTCAAAGCTACTGAAGACTCCGGGAGAGTCAGCCATGCCAAAACTATTCCATCTTGTATGATACAGTCGAAATACCGTAATACCAACTCAAATGTAATAAACGCAATTTAAAACAAAATCGACACAGACAGCTGAATATTAACGAAATCATCGGTTTAATGAACCGTGATTAGAAAATTATAACACGAGTTACTTGCAGTACATTGAAAAACTCATGGGGGCCTCTCAGAAGATCAGTTTGAACGTAACACAAATTTAGGAACACTACGGCAATATTCACCCTTATCAGAAGACTGGTGAACATAAAACCTATAAAAGCTTTTGAGAATGCTTACTGGAATACACTTTTTCGAATTATGAAGTCAGCAGAGGTAAAATACAGGAAACGGGACGTTCTGTACAACTTCTAGAAAGACCCAATTGCACAGGATGAAATGGAAGCATTGTTTTGGATAGGAGTAAGACACGGTTGTAGCCTCTCCCCAATGTCATTTAACCTGTACGTTGAGAAAGCTGTAAAAGATACCAAAGAAAAATTTGGGGAAGGAATTAAAGTTCACGGGGATGAACTAAAGGCTCTGTGGTTTACCGATGATACTGTAATTCTGCCAGAGACAAGAAAGGACATAGTGCAACAACTGAACGGAATGGGCGGTGTCTTCAAAGGAGCGTGTAAGATGAACATTTACAAGAGCAAAATAAGGGTAATGAAATTTAGTCGAAGTTAATTAGGCGATGCTGAAGGAATTAGATCACGTAACGAGACAGTAAAAGTGGTAGATTCCTGTTGTTACTTGGGCAAAGTATAGCATGTTGGCGGCAGCACAAACGAAATAAAAATGCGGAATACCAATGGGAATAAATGCTTCTTTGAATAAAGTATCCGGCCGCAGTGGCCGAGGGATCTGCGGCCCTCCAGTCAGTCTGAGCGGCCGCTACGGTCGGGGGTTGCCCCATCAGGCATGGATATTTGTGTCGTCTTTAGTGTAAGGTAGTTCATAAATAGTTTGTAAATTTAGGGACTGATGACCATGCAGTTAAGTCCCTTAAGCTTTTGAAGACAATATTACGAACTCTCTTCTGAAGTCATTTGAGTGTTGCAAGACACTGAATCGTGGACAAAAGTATGATAGAAGCATCTGAAATGCGGTGCTACAGACGAATGGTGAAATTATGTGGGTAGATCGCGTAACTAATGAGTAAGTTGGTTGAAATGTATGTAAGGTATAGTATCAATTTCATGATAGGATAGTGTTGAGCGCTGCATCAAGTCAGTCCTCAAACGGAAGAACGCAACCACAATCATATATCGTCAATAGAATGTTGATGTACAAGTTTTCATGTGGTGATTTAGTTTACATTCAGGTTTTCATCGTCATTTGTAGGCGACGTCGACTGTATCTCGGTATGCGTATATGAGCTTTCTAATGGAATCGCTGCTGCCGTCTGTAGAGATTACGGCATATGATTAACTAACCTCAGACTACCAGATTGAAGGGTATTTTACCAGTATGTTCAATACGACACTTATACAGTGACCATCAGTCATATTGCACCTGGGTTGGAGGATGGGGATGGGAATTGTGGACGAAGTAGAAGCCATTAGTATTACGTATGCAAGGATTCCATCCGCGTCTTTCAAGGCTCATTGAATACCTTGAGATAAATGTAGAAAATTAGAATCTGGTCGTCAACTAATTGAAAATCACCAAGTAGTCCGACGTTTGCTTTTCCCTAACGAAGCCAGTTTCATAAGTGACGGCATCAACAAAAATCGAAATTTACATCATTAGACAGGAAGAAAAAACATATGCCATTGTGAATTTGATGAACGCTTCTCTGTACACGTCTGCAGCAGCGGAGTGGCCGAGTGCACTGAGGAGCTAAACTCCGAAACCGAGGCCATTCCCTGACGAGGGTTCGAATCCCCCTTCGGGCCGCGGTGGAGTAGCCGAGAGGTCTAAGGCGCCTAGCTTCCTCGCCGTCGGAGGTTCGAGTCCTCCCTGGGGCTAGGGTGTGTGTTTCTGTCCTTAGGTTAGTTTACCTTAGTTTAAATAGTTTGTAAGCTACGGACTGATGATCACGCAGTTTCGTCCGATAGATTTACAACCATTTGATTTGATCCCCCCCTTCGGGCGTGTATGTTTGTGCTATCTTTAGTATAAGGTAGTTCATAAGTAGTTTAGGGACTGATGAATTCGCAGTTATGTCCCATAAGCTTAACAAACATTTGAACATTTTGAATTTGTAAAATTCTGGTGTGGTTTGATTGATAATCAGTTGTTGGAGCCTGTTGGGGCCTGCTGTATTACGTCATCGCCGCAGGTGGTTTGATTGATAATCAATTGTTGGAGCCTGTTGGGGTCTGCTGTATTACGTCATCGCCGCAGAGGAGTGGCCAAGCGCATTCACGCGCTATGAGCTGAGGCGCGAAGCCGTTCCCAGTCGTGGGTTTGAATCCCCCCCCCCCTTTGGGGCGTGGAAATTTGTGTCATCTCTCTAGTATAAGGTAGTTCAGAAGTAACTTGTAAGTTTAGGGACCGATGACCCCGCAGTTAAGTCCCTTAAGCTTCACAAACATTTGAACATTTTTTTGTTACGTCACAGTCTTACAGGACCCTTCATCTACATATTCCTAAACTTGAGTTTCATCATAACTTGAAGAGATTCTTATAGTTATACACTCCTGGCCATAAAATTGCTACACCATTAAGACGACGTGTTACAGACGCGAAATTTAACCGACAGGAAGAAGATGCTGTGATATGCATATTATTAGCTTTTCAGAACATTCACACAAGGTTGACGCCGATGGCGACACCAAAACATGCTGGCATGAGGAAGTTTCCAACCGAATTGTCATACACAAACAGCTGTTGACCGGCGTTGCCTGGTGTAATGTTGTTGTGATGCCTCGTGTAAGGAGGAGAAATACGTACCATCGCGTTTACGACTTTGATAAAGGTCGGATTGTAGCCTGTCGCGATTGCGGTTTATCGTATCGTGACATTGCTGCTCGCGTTGGTCGAGATCCAATGACCGTTAGCAGAATACGGAATCGGTGGGTTCAAGAAGGCACTACGGGTCGCCGTGCTGGATCCCAACGGCATCATATCACTAGCAGTCGAGATGACAGGCATCTTATCCCCATCTCTGTAACGGATCGTGCAGCCACGTCTCGATCCATGAGTCAACAGATGGCGACGTTTGCAAGACAACAACCATCTGCTCGAACAGTTCGACGACGTTTGCAGCAGTATGGACTGTCAGGTCTAAGACCATGGCTAAGGTTACCCTTGACGCTGGATTACAGACAGGAGCGCTTGCGATGGTGTACACAACGACGAACCTGGTTGCACGAATGGCAAAACGACATCTTTTTTCGGATGAATGCAGCTTCTGTCAGCATAATGATGGTCGCTTCCATGTTTGACGAAATCGCGGTGAACCCACATTGGAAGCGTGTATCGTCATCGCCATACTGGCGTCTCACCCGGCGTGATGGTATGGTTGGTTACACGTCTCGATCACCTCTTGTTCGCATCGACGGCCGTTTGAGCAGTGGGCATTACATTTCAGATGTTACAAACTATTTTATACTTCGGGCATCCACAGCTGAAATACATTGTAAATCAATTCTAGAAAGTAATATAAGCAATCAGGATCTATGAATTACTGTAGTCCGCCTTAGCTGTTCTTATACGCCTTTATTGCGATTTAGAAAATCGAAGGATAAAAGCGCAGCCCTCGGTCGCAAAACTAAAATGGTTTAAGCTGGTTTCGGCAATAACTACGATTGCCTTCATGAGAAATTATAAATTAAAACAAGTGAAAAAATAAAAGTTACAACTCAGCTGTAAAGCTTATGTCACAAAGTTTACAATTTTTTTTTTTTTTTATTTTTTTTTTTTTTTTTAGCTTTGTCACGTACGATTTACAGCTAGGTTGTACCTTTTATTATTTGACTCGTTTTAATTTATAATTTCTGATGAAGGCAATCATAGTTATTGCCGAAACCAGGTTCAATAATTTTATTTTTGTGACCGAGGGCTGCATTTTTATCCTTTCATGTTGTGATGGTAACTGACAATAGAAGCTGGTAAATGTATTTTGTGTAAATGCTGTTTCATTTAAGCTTCATACCCGAGCCAAGGGAAATATCTCACATCCCATAAGTTTACAAGCTTTCTTGCAAATGCTGTCCTGACAATAAAATGTTAATTTGTAGTTAAAGCTCACTACTATGACGCCCATTATTTCTCATGTTCACTGTCACAACGGTTTAATTTCACTTTTTTTTTCATTTCTTCATAACGCTAATGCCAGTTTACCGTCCAGAATGTTTCTCGTTTCTGATAAAAAGTTTTCTCAGACAGAACATGCCATTCTGACAAGAGGGCAATGCATTGACAGTTGTTGTTAGGTGTTCAATATTTAGCAAAGCCATAGGGTACTTCATTAGATGACAAAATCACTATCCATTTGATAACAGAACGACTTTTGATGTCAAAAGTGTCTTCTTTCACTTCTTTTGCCTCACCCTTCTTCACTGTCGCCACTGTTCTCTTTGGAACAGAAAGTAGTAATGTCAACAAATTAGATATCCATCTAAATGTGACAGGAACTCTTAAATTCACACAAAAACCTTGGCTGTCAATACTCGCCAATATTTTCGCTTCAAATATACGACAACAATAAGCAGTAACACATGACTGGATGAAAGTCAAACGAGTTACCTATAGATGAAATATTGAAAAACATACCAAATACCCGACTAAAATTCAGAGAACGGCCCAACCCGCTCCAGTTATAATCTAAAATATATACTTGTTTGCTGCTGATTCCGTGCTGATTCATAGAAAGAAGCTGCTCCGTCTCAATGAAATTTTCTATATTCGAACTGAGAATATGCTCCAAAATTCTACAGGAAACTGATGTCAACGTTAATGGCCTGTAATGTTGTGGACAAGTTCTTTTTCCTTTCTTATAAAAGGAACTTTGCGCTGAATTAAAGAGTCGCGATAAATGGAAGCTAAGAAAGGGCCCAATGCTGCAGAATACTCTTCGTAAAACCGAACTCGTATTCCATCCGGACCAGGAGACTGTTTTGTACTTAGCTCTCTCACCTGCTTCTCTACACCGGAAATATCTATTACTATGTCCTCCATTTCGCAGTTAGCTCGTTGATCAAATGATGGTACATTTGTGCAGTCCTCCTGCATGAAAGATTTCTTAAATGATAAATTTAGAACTGCTGCCTTCCGTTTCCTTTCTTGTATTACTGCACCGGAATGATCAACGAGTGACTGAGTGGTCTGCTTTGACCCGCTTATCGATTTTACATTGGACAAGAATTTATTCGAGTTCTCGGAAAGATGTTTTGCTAAGGTATGGCTGTGGTACTTATTGTATACTTCGCGCATCGATCTTTTTACAGAAGTACGAATCTCTTCTAGCTTTTACCTGTCATCATTTGCGCGTTCTTTTTTGAACCGAGAGTGCAACAGCCTTTGCTTCCTCAGTAACTTTCTAACATTATTATTATATCACGGCGGATCTTTTCCATCCTTAATCGACATTACAGGCACACATTTCTCTAACTCTTATTTACAATGCAGTTAAATTTAGTCCACAAAACCTGTACGTCCATTGTACCGGAACTAAACGATGTTCATTTTCTAAGTGCGATCCTAAGAATTACTTACTGGCTGTTCATAACAGAAACACGCTCCTAGCCTTATGGTTTGGTTAACGTTGATCACCATTGACCACTGACGATATCATGATCAATAACTCCTGTCACTACACAGACATCGCTAATAAGGCCAGGCCTTTTCGTAGCTATAAGGTCTAAAACATTTCCATTGCGTGTGGGTTCCGGCTTAACTGCACAAGACAGTTTTCAAAAATGTTCAAATGTTTGTAAATCTATCGGACCAAACTGCGTGGTCATCAGTCCGTAGCTTACAAACTACTTAAACCTAGGTAAACTAACCTAAGGACAACACACACACCCATGCCCCAGGGAGGACTCGAACCTCCACGGCGAGCAACCGCGCGCTCCGCAGCGAGAAGCTTTAGACCGCTTTTTTTTTTTTTTTTTTTTTTTTTTTTTGTTTTTTTTTTTTTTTTTTTTTTTTTTTTTTTGTTGGGTCTCCATCCTCCCCTACAACCCGTCCTTCCGCTCGCCAAAATAGCCTTCATCGGCTAGCTTCAGTAGCTATGATATAGTAATTTCTTCTTTAGAGACAAATAAAATTTCTCCTTGTAAAAGATTTAAATTGTCGTGAGGACTCCTTCTTCTAGAGTCTGTGAAAGAAAATGTTTTTCTGAAACTAAATTGAAACTTCTTCGTCGAAGTTTTTGTTTTTAACGTTCTTCTGCGAAAGCCAAATTAAGTATAAACAGGACCTAAAATAAATAAATAAAATTGATCTTTCTCCTTCCTCCTGAACTTCTATGGATGCACATGAGCTGGAAATAAAGGGGTCTTGAAGAAGGGTGATATATCAATCACATCATTTTATACAGGCGTTCCTTTTCCAGCACGGTGTATGCCCTCGGAGTTCGTCTTCTCGAAATTTATTTTGTAGTTTACCGTTGATAATCGAATGCTAAATGTTCATCCTCTCATCTAATCAATATTTATTGCAAAACTGGGGCTTCTCTTAACTCCTATTACGCAACCGGCCGAAAATTGCAGCGCTAAATTTTTCATTAAGAATGTATTGTTACAATCACCGTTTCAGATGATTGTTCTTCTCAGAAAACAGGCATAATGCTTTTTGTAATTTTTTCTTCGAGTTAGTGTATGGTGCTCGGTCGTGATGTAGAGCCAGTAATCTTCCTTGCTCTTTTTATCGTGCGTCATGATATAGTGCACTGTGTGTCCTATTATCCAATTGACGGCATTTCGTTTGGTCATGCGGTAGGGATTTGCCTGTGGATTCAGAAAATCTGATGGTTTGTAGACATTAGGCGTCGTCCTATTGATAATCGCTAATTTCTGTGTGACCAACTGCCAAATGTCCTTGACGCTGTCACATACCAGCCTGTGTTCTTCTGTATCCGTAAGATGGCATGATGTACACAAGGGAGAGTTGACGAGATGTATGGCATGAAGTTTGTCGTTAGTTGTTATTTTCCGGTTTGCAGCTTTGTACCATGTGGCTTTTACTTTAGAAGGAAGGTTGGGGTCGTGAATATTTTTCCAAATTATTGGCCAGTCGTAAACAGGATATTTTTGTTCGATGGTATTATTTCCCTTGTTTTTCATGAGTTCCTTGTAAACTTCCTTCACGATCATCATCTTCTGTCCTGTTATTGTCGAAGATAGATAGCTATATTCGACGAAAAAGTGTCTAAAATGATAAAAGCCAATAGAAATGTGATGTACATCAATTGGAGGTTGTATGCTGACAGGAGCTATTTCATTTAGCAGATGGGCTGTGAGGCTGTTGGGCGACGTTTTCCATAGCTTGTACGTCTTGCACACATACAAAGATCTTAACTTATAGGTGACATCTGTGAGGTTCAGTCCACCTTTCTGTGTAGGAAGTGTGAGTGTGCTGAACTTCACTTTAAAAATATTGCCTTGGCTACAAAGTTCCCCAATTCCGACATGATTCTGTTGGCGATGCCGTGCGGTACGGGAAAGGCTTGTGCAACATAATTAAGTTTCGATGTCATGTATACATTAACAAGCGTGGTTTTTTGAAGTTCCTCAAGGTGCCTCAGTCTGTTTTCTTGAATAACTGCACGTATTTTAGCAAGTAGTTGTCTGTAGTTTATAGCGATGGTCTGCTGGATATTATTCCTGAATTCAATCCCTAAGCACTTGAGTTGGTCAACTTCTGGTAACTGTTCTAGGCTTGGCGTACATTTCCCTTTACCTATATTCATAATGCCTGACTTCCTTTCGTTTAACTTCGCTCCGGATGCCAGTTCATACTTGTGCACGATCTGCAGAGCTTGCGCCAGTTCTTGCTCGTTCATAACCAGAAAACCAACATCGTCTGCATATGCGTTACACACTATTTTCTGGCTATTTATCTGCAATCCTTGTAGTTGTTGTGTAAGCGTGGAAAGCAGAGGTTCGATCGCAATGGCAAATAGCGCCATTGACATGGGACATCCTTGTCTTACAGAGGAATCCATTATAGTCGGCTGGCTTAATTGTCCATTTATCATTATACGTGCTACGCATTACGTAATATTTGTTCAATTATCCGCAGGAAACCCGGAGAGAATCCCACTACTTTCATGGTATTAAGAAGGTATTGATGATTAACTCTGTCAAACGCCTTCTCAAAGTCTAACGACACTATTGCACACTTTATTCGACAGACTTCCGCAGTTGATATGATATCCCGGTATTCGCATATATTTTGTGAGATACTTCTGTCTTTACCAACACATTTTTGGTACTGGCCAGTTATTGAATTCATGATCAGTTTCATTCTTCTTGCCAGTATGCGTGCAAAAATCTTATAGTCGCTATTCAATAGTGTGATCGGACGTAAATTTCCAATTCCTTTGCTTGCTGAGTTCTTTGGAATTAGGACTATAATGCCCTCCGGGAATTCTTTTGGGATGTCGACATTGCCGGTCAGAAGTTCGTTACACATACTTAGTAATTTGCTCTTCAGTATAGGCCAGAACACTTGGTAAAATTCTATGGGGATCCCATCAGGTCCTGGGGATTTATTTTTAGGACTCCGTGCTATTGCATCTTTCAGCTCTTCCTCTTCTATATCCGTTGTGAGATGCCCTCGTTCCTCCACAGTGAGTCTTCCTGTTATGTTCCTTGTCAGCTCATCCTGCATATTTTCATCAGTGGATTTATGTGACATTAGTTCCGATATATAGTTATGAATTGCGTCTTTAATTTCATTTTGTTTCGTAAGAGTTTGTCCATTAGGTAACTTAAGTTCTGTCAGGATTTTTCTACTCCCTCTCTTGTTTTCACGCATAACGTGGAATATTGACGGTTCTTCCCCGTCTATCTTATTCTGCACTCTAGACCGTATTTTAAAACCTTCCGCTTGCTTCCGTTTTAGAGCTAAAATTTTTGCTTTGATTTTCTGAATCCTTGTGTAATTGTCTATCATTTGTTCATCCATGGTGTACAAATCCCTAAGACATTGAAAATAAAATTCAGTCGTTTTTTTATACCAAAATTTCCTCTGTCGTGAGTATTCAATCAGCGTTTTACGTATCTTTGGCTTCGCACATTGCAGCCACCAAGCTGTGATCGAGTTGTATGACGGTATTCTGTTCTCACATTGTTGCCAGACATTGGTGATCACCACGCGACATTCCTCATCTTGCAGATGTGAGATGTTGAGTTTCCATAAGCCTCTAGCTCGGTAAGTCTCTTGTTTCTGCAAACTAATTGTTGTGATGTAAGCCGCATGATCAGAGAAGCAGGTGGGCCACACTTCCACACTTCAGACTGGAGAATGTGGTCCTTCATATCAGCTGATACATAAATTCTATCCAGCCTGCTGGCTGAATGACTAGTAAAGTAAGTAAACCCAGGTGCCGCACCGTGGGTATGCTCCCAGGTGTCGGTTAATTTCAGTTGTTGTACTATACGCTCAAGTTCGATGGATTTATTACAATTCGGTATCTGATCTTTGGGGTTAAGAACACAATTGAAGTCACCGGCTAGGATAATATGATCTTTATGGTTACGAAAGAGAGGAACGATGTCACTTCTATAAAATTCCGCTCTCGCACGCCTGTTATTATTTCCGGACGGTGCGTACACATTGATAATGCGCGTGTTGTTGATAGTTGCCGCAAGTCCTCTGCTGCTTACAAGTTTTTCTATTTCTTCGACTCGAATGCCTTCTTTCGTTAGAATTGCGGTTCCTAGTTCTGCACCGTTGCCAGGGTTGGTGATTGCGTTATAGCCCTGTATCGCATCGAGATTGATATCTGATACTTCCTGCAAAAGAAGTATGTCAATATCGGCTGCGTGCGCAAAATCTTTCACGTGTTGGAGACGGATGGAAGAGCGTATCTTATTAATATTTAGCGTGGCGACTTTGAAAGCTTGTGTTGCGTTCATATTGTTACTAATTTATGTTAAAATTCGTCATATGAGGTACTGTCGGAAACATCCCCTGTTCCACTCATCGGTTCCAAGGAATTTGTATCCATCACGCGCAGTTCATCTTCTCGCTGATCAATGGGCTTCGCGGTTGTATCAATATCCGCCATTTCTTCATGTGCACTTCTGTCATTCAACTCCTCTGCCCAGCTTTTGTGCTGTTTACTCTTCAGGGTGTCCGAGTTCGAATCTCGTATTGCGGAAGAAACCTTTACATCGCAAGGGGGTTTCTGCTGCATTTTTCCTTGTGGCAGCTGTTCCGGTGGGATATGACACAATGAACTGTGCTGCGTGCTCGCAACCGAGGTCTTTAGTGATTCCTCACGTTGCTTCTTGCTGGTCTCCTTAGCTTTTTCTCTCAAGGGACGTGCTAGTTCTTCAGCATTCTTAGCAGCAAGTCTCCTCTTCTTATTTCTTCTTGGGACTTCGTTGTGGAGAAACTCCACTGTCTTCTGTAGCGACAGTTGTTTCTCGAACATGGTCTTTGGCTTTTGTGGTTGAAGCCTCTAGCTTTTTGTCTTTTTCTCCGGTCAAGTCCTTCAGATTAATATTAGGCTCTGCGCTCGGTGCCGTCTGAGTACCAGCAGTAGCCTCTTCTTCTTGACGGTTTGCTACTATCGCTGGACTATTAAACCTGAAGCCTGTTCCTCCACGACTACAACAGATGTTGGAGTTTCAATATGCGTAGAGGGGTTCTGTTGTGAAATTTCTACAGTCTCCATAACGTTATCTGCCTCAGGTACTTCAGAAAACGTACTCAATTCGGGGGCCGCAGTTATAGCAGCTGGTCTGCGCGCCGCGGCGGCGTACGTCACGGGCATGGATGTCAACACGGGGGGCCTGTCTGCCTCGCCGGCGGGCAGCTGCGCCACGCGCTGCTGCAGGCACTCGGCTCGCACATGGCCTGTTTTGCCACATGCTGCACACGTCTTAGGCTGGTCATCGTACATAACTATCGCACGGTAACCACAAACCTCAATGTACGATGGAATGTGTCTCCGTAGATCGACTTTCAATTGGCGCACTCCGTTTAAAACCGGAAATTTATGGGAGTTGGACCATCTCTCGCCAACGTTACTGATAACCCTGCCATACTTCGAAATTACGTCGTCGATCTCTTCACTGGTTATTTCAAATGGAAGTTCAAATATGCGAACTGTCCGTATTCCAAAGCCAGCATGAGAGACGTAAACAGTGCCAACTTTTCCGTCACTGTATTTAAATTTTGCCTCGCCTCCACAAGATTCGACAATTTTCGAGCATAAATCAGATCGAGCTAATTTCATGAAAACCATGCTGCTTACAATCGACAGATGGATCCCTATTATGTCATCTAGTCCTAGTTTAAATTCAGCCTCTAACCATTCCTCAACTTCGAACGATTTTGGTCGAGTCAAGTTCTTATCAAACGTGAGCCTCAGGGTATCTTTCCTATCCTTTACAACCGGTTGCGTCATCACGAAATCGTTCTCATTTTCTGTGCAACACAACGAATACCGTTACAGCAAGCGCAGCGACTCACCACTCGTAAACAGCGTCGGCGCAGCGTACAGCACGGCACAACCTTCCTCCTCGCCGTCCGCCGGCAGACTACTCGGCTACTCCACCGCGGCCAAGACAGTTTTAGGAGAATGTGTCCAAACGAAGCTCGCGAGACAGCTTGTCTGTACAGCCTGAAATGAAACTTGAGAGGTCCCAATAAGTACTCTTAAGGTCGAAGTCTCCCCCGTCCCTCGACAGATATTGCAAGGCCCGGATACCTACGCACTACTCAGGCCGACAACCAATTATCCTGACTTGCTGCGAGATTAATACAAATCTCGTAGCAAACCAGGAAAAAAAAATAACAATACATCGTGAGTAATCTGACAGTCTAAGTCCACTCAAACAGCCAGGTTGTAATACTTTTTCCTATGTTTCAGGTACAGCAGGAATAGCAGCAAATGCTTAGCCTGTACAACCATCGGACCAAGGTCGAGGTCAGCCAAGACAGTGAAGCGTGAAGCGTAAACCTACGCATTACCTGGTGTACACTTTCTTTGCTATAGCAGCACTATTACATTTGCCTCTGTTAGACCTGTTACACGTGCCCAGATACCTTCACAGTTACTCCCTACAGACCAGCTGGAGCAGTGTAGCAGCGCGCAAACACGGCAGAGTCGTGGTCCTGAGCCTCTATAATTTATCTCGAGCTTCTGCTTCTGCGTCTGGCTCTGCCTTGGCCGGGCTGGGAGCTCCGCACTCACTGGGAGGCTCCTGAGGACGGAGATAAGTCTGCGGAAGTAATCCCCGGGCAAACACCGGCCGCCGGAACCCATTCCTAATGAGAGCGCGCCTGCCTCCTGCCTCCTGCCTCCGGTCGTTCGTTTGTTCGCCGTCGTGTCGCTGGTCGTCGCGCTGCCCCACGTCCGTCTTTATGTCTCTTGCCAGCCACTCCTCCCCTCGCACTGTCTCATTCTCGTCTTTGCGCTGTCGCGGTCAGGTACGTTGGAATCTTATTCCGCTTTCTACTTCCCTCTGTACTACATATGCAATTACATGTCGTTCCTGTTTTAACAGATGAGGAAGGGTTAACACAGTAGGAATGATTTTGAGAAATTGTACACCCACAAGTTGCTTTAAATTAATTACAAAATTTATTTTATCTAGATTTATATAATAATAGGACCCAATTATGGAGTGAGACTCCATGGTCATGGAACAAGTCAATACATGAATTTTACACAAGGATACTAATAGAATTTTTTTTAAGTTGTCCTATGCACATGACAATCTTAAAGTGAAAAGAATCAATAAATAAAAATAAATGATTTAACTTAATTGTTTAATTTTCCTAGGAGTTCCTCGGCAGAATAAAATGAGTGAGCCATGAGGTAACCAATTTAGATTTGAATGAGTGTGGGTTAGTGCTAAGATTCTTTAGCTCTTGTGGCAGCTTATTGAAAATGGATGGTGCAGAATACTGTACACCTTTCTGCACAAGTTCAAATGTTTGTAGAGCTTATGGGACTTAACTACGGTATCATCAGTCCCTAAACTTACAAACTACTTATGAACTAGCTACTACTAAGGACGGCACAAATATCCAAGCCCGAGGGGGGATTCGAACCCCCGACCGTAGTGGCCGTGCAGACCGTGACTGGCCGCACCTCAGTCCCCTAGGTCCCGCGGCCGGCTCTGCACAAGTGTCAAGGTGGTGTGATGCAAATGTAGATTCGACTTCTGTCTGTTATCCACCGAGTGAAAGCTACTAACTCGTGGGAATAAGCTGATATTATTAACAACGAACGACGTTAAAGAAAAAACGTATTGTGACGCCAGTGTCAGAATTCTCAGACTTTTGAAAAGGGGCTGGGACCTCTGCCTTTCGCGGGCAAGCGCACTACCGACTGTGCTATCCCGACACGACTCACGATGGCGCCTCACAACTTTACCTCCGCCAGACCTCGCCTCCTACTTTCCAGGTTCGAGTCCCGGTTCCGGCACACAATTTTAATCTGCCAGGAAGTTTCATATCAGCTCACACTCCGCTGCAGAGTGAAAGTTTCATGGCTAAGCCATGTCTGCACCATATCGTTTCTTCCAGGAGTACTAGTCTTGCAAGGTTCGCAGGAGAGCTGCTGTGAAGTTTGGAAAGTAGGAGGCGAGGTACTGGCGGAAGTAAAGTTGTGAGGCGGCATCGTGAGTCGTGTCGGAATAGCACAGTCGGGAGTGTGCTTGCTCGCGAAAGGCAAAGGTCCCAGGTTCGAGTCCCGGTTCCGGCACAAAATTTTAATCAGGTTTCATATCAGCGCACACTTCGCTGCAGAGTGAAAGTTTCATTCAGGCTATCCATCTAATTGTCATCATTCGTCTGAAGCACCATATTCTATCATTGTATTTTCTGAACTCCTTATCGTCCTCGTTTTACTCCCAGTCAATGCTCCACTCCAGACAAATGCTTTCAGAAAGGACTTCTTAACATTTAAATTAATATTGGATGTTAAAAAGTTTCACTTCTTTAGAAACGCTTTTCTCCCATAGCCATTCGGCTTTTTATTTCTTCTTCGGCCATCAGAAGTTAATTTGCTACCTAAATAAGAAAACTCATCTTATTTTCTTCAGCATCGCCTGATTTTCTAACATTCCATTCCATTACCCTCTTTTACTCTTCTTAATGTTCATCTTATATCTTTCTTTAAAGACACTGTCTATTCCATTCAATTGCTCTTCCAGATACATTGCATTCTCTGACAAAGTTGCTATGTCATCGGCAAACCGCAACGTTTTTATTTCTTCTCCGTGAACTTTGATTCCCCCTCCAAATTTCTCCTGGCATTCCTTCACTGCTTGCTCAATGTACAGATTGAACAATATTGGGGAAAGGCTACAACCCTGTCTTACTCCCTTCCGGAACTCTGAATCCTTTCTTGCACTTCGACTCTAATAACTGCTGTCTGATTTTTGTATAGGTTGATTTTAACTCTTCGCTCCCTATATTTTACCCCTGCTACCTTCAGAATTTGAAAGAGTGTATTCCAGTCGACATTGTCAAAAGCTCTCTCCAAATCTACAAACGCTAAAAACATAGGTTTGCCTTCCCTTAGCCTATCTTCTAAGGTAAATCATAATGTGAGCATTGCCTCCGGCGTTCTTACATTTCTCCTAAATCGAAAGTGATCTTCCCCGAGATCGGATTCCACAAGATTTTCCATGCGTCTGTAAATAATTCGTGTCATTATTTTGCAATCATGACTTATTAAACTGATGGTTCTGTAATTTTCACATTTGTCTGCACTTGCTTTCTTTTGAATTGGCATTATAATATTTTCTTTAAGTCGGAGGGTACTTCCCCTGTCTCATACATCTTGCATACCAGGTGGAAAAATTTTTTCATGAGTGGCTCTCCTAACGATATCAGCAGTTCCGACAATTCCAGGGGCCTCATTTCGTCTCAAATCTTTTAGTGCTCTATCAAATTCTTCTCGCAGTATCACATCTCCTGTCTCATCCACCTCTACTTCATCTTCCATTCCTAGTATACTGCCTTAAAGTTTATTTCCTTCCACAGTTTAGCTTTCCCTTCTTTGCTTAGTTCTAGTTTTCCGTCTGAGTTCTTGTTATTCGTAAAGCTGCTTTTCTTGCCTCGAAATATCTCTTGTATTTTCCTGTAGGCGTTACCTATCTTTCCCCTAGTTAAACATTATTTTATGGTTCTGCATTTGCCCTCTAGCCACTCCTGCTAAGCCAGTCCGCACTCCCTTAATCAATTCAGTGTATCCTGTGTCATCCAGAGATTTCTGATAAGCTTCGTCCTTCTGCCTATACTATCCTCTGCGGCCTTCACTACCCTATCACTCATAGCTACCCATGCTACTGTACTACTTTCCCCCATTTCAGCCAATCCTTGTCTAATGCTCTCAACCACCTATGGTTCCTTCAATTTGTCCAGGTTCCATCTCCTAACTTTTCTAAAAATGTTCAAATGTTTGTAAATCTATCGGACCAAACTGCGTGGTCATCAGTCCGTAGCTTACAAACTACTTAAACCTAGGCAAACTAACCTAAGGACAAACACACACACCCATGCCCAAGGGAGGACTCGAACCTCCACGGCGAGCAACCGCGTGCTCCGCAGCGAGACGCTTTAGGCCACTCGGCTACTCCACCGCGGCCTTAACTTTTCTACCTTTCTGTAGTCCCTTAAGTTTTAATCTGCAATTCATAACCAATAAGTTATGATCAGAGTCTATATCTGCCCCTGGATATGTCTTACAGTGTAAAACCTGGTTTCTAAATCTATTCCTTACCACTTTTAAGTCAATCTGGTACATTCCAGTGTCTTCTGGTCTCTTCCACGTATACAGCCTCCTTGCATGATGAATAAACGAAGTGTTGGTGATCATTAAATTATGCTCTGCTCAAAATTCTACCGCGCGATCTCCTCTTTCATGCCTTTTTCCCAGTCCATATTCACCTGATACATTTCCTTCTCTTCCCTTTCCTACTACCGAGATCCAGTCCCCCATCACAATCATGTTTTAGTCTCCCTTAACTTTCTGAGTGATTTCTTTTATCTCCCCATACATTTCTTCGATATCCTTATCATCGGCCTTGCTAGTTGGCATATAAACTTGCACTACTGTGGTCGGTGCTGGTTTTGTGTCTATCTTTGCTACGATAACGCGTTTAATATGCTGTTCATAGTACTTACCTATATTTCCATTTTCTTATTCATTATCAGACCTACTCCTGCGTTACCACCAACTACGTTTGTATTTATGACCCTGTACTCATCTGACCAGAAATCCTGTTCATCCCGTCACAGTACTTCACTAATCCCTTCCATTTCTCTTTTCAAATTTTCTAATTTACCTACGCGATGTTAAAACTTTCCACGCTCAGATCCGCAGAATGCCAGTTTTGTTTTTCTTGATGGTGACATCTTCCGCCCGGAGATCCGAATGCGGTACTATTTTACGTCCGAAATATTTTACCGGAGACTACGTCGTCATCATATACAGTTGAACTGCATGCCCTCGGGAAAAGTAACGACTATAGTTTCCCTTTGCTTTCAGTCGTTCGCAGTAACTGCATGGCAAAGTCATGTTAGCTGATGTTTCAAGCCCAGCTCAGTCAATCATCCAGACTGTTGCCCCTGGCAGGCCTCGGTGGCAGAGTGGACTGAGGCGCTTCAGTCCCGCACGGTCACTACGGTCATGGGTTCGAATCCCCCCTCGGGCATGGATATTTGTGCCGTACTTAGTCTTAGTTAGTTCATAAGTAGTTTGTAAGATTAGGGACTGATGACCCCGTAGTTAAGTCCCATAGGCTATACAAACATTTTGTTGCCCCTGTAACTACTGAAAAGGCGGCTGGCTGTTATGACGGATTTTTCAATGTTCAAATGTTTGTAGAGCTTATGGGACTTAACTACGGGGTCATCAGTCCATAAACTTACAAACTACTTATGAACTACAACTAAGGACGGCACAAATATCCATGCCCGAGGGGGAATTCGAACCCCGACCGTAGTGGCCGTGCAGACTGTGACTGAAGCGCCGCAGTCCCCTCGGCCACCGCGGCTGGCTGACGGATGTTTACGTCACGTGACTGTCACATATATAAACACGACATGAGGCTGCAGTCCTGCTCCTGACGGAATTTTTCTGTGGACACTATTGAAAAAATCTTCAAATTTTTGTAAATCTATCGGACCAAACTGCGTGGTCATCAGTCGGTAGCTTACAAACTACTTAAACCTAGGTAAACTAACCTAAGGACAAACACACACACCCATGCCCCAGGGAGGACTCGAACCTCCACGGCGAGCAACCGCGCGCTCCGCAGCGATACGCTTTATACACCGCTCGGCTACTCCACCGCGGCGACACTATTGAAGAATTCCGTTTACCGTGAACTATGTAATTCACATCTCACGTTATAGTCGTTCATCTACAATAAACAAAACGGGGTAAAAGTTTCGCAGTAAGCAGTCGTTGCAATTTAGATAGTTCCAGAGGAAACATTTTTCATAAACTAATTACAAGCTTGTGGTCACTTATGGTGAGTGCTATAGTTCAAGAATGATTTGTTTCACTTTAAATAAAGATCACTAATATATGGAGTACTCTACGAGACATTTTCAAAATAACGAACAGACTGACGAGACGATGTTTAAGAGGCTCTGGTTATATTTACAAGACTAGGCACTAGATGACAGTACAGTGTTAAAACAGCAGATTGTCATTATATGACTTTACACCGTTCTGCAGTTTTTGGCTCAACAATCATCCCTCCCCCATCTTCATGCGATCGTTTCAATTTTTATTTCTTATTTCATTGTTTGCACATATTGAAGTTAACCACAGGATAGCACTACAAAACTTTTTCATTTGTTTTAATCATTCAGTATGCCCAAATAGTCCTAATCGGTAAGGTTACGTAACGGAAGAACGTTGAGCACACGACCCGAAAATGACTCCCAATAACTTCAGTTGGAGTTGCCAAAGCGTATGATCCCACCTGTTGTACTTGGCAACTCGGTCGAACCCTTTTAGCCATTTGTTGGGGTCCTGTCCAGCGTCTCCAGAGAACATCGACTGGTGTCTGATGTGCAGCTGGCTTCGCGTCCATGGTTCTTCTGATGATACGGACTTTAGGAAGGATGTACTCGGTAAATCCCTTGTATTCCGGTTCCAGTCCGTGTAAGCGACGGTTCTTACCGTTGCCTAATCGGAACCACGATGTGCAGCTGTCGCACAGTGTACCCGGCGCCTCCACAAAACAATGTCGTTGAAATGACAGCAGGCTTGACTTCGAAGGCAACTGAACACAATACTTGTACTGAAAGCACGTTTATTACGAACTCAACATACACGCAGCACTCTCACACGCATACACTGACTCTCAGGCAGAGTGCTCTGCTATTTATACACAGACAGAATTTACCAGAAATTAGAAGAACAGTTAACATAAGAAACAAGTAGAAATTACAAGTGAACACAAAAAAGGTGTAGAACTTTCTGGAATTGTTCATTACAAAGAAATAAATTTTTGCTGGTGGGCGGGAGTGAACCGCTGACCTTCAGCACCACAGTCCGTGACGCTATCCCCTGCGCCACGCCGGCAGTGGGTGTTCGTCGTCTCTCGCGGCAATATGGTTTCTGCACTTTTCGGAAATGTCCGAAAGAAAGAATAGTCACCGTATCAGTAATTGTCCAGATATTTTCCACAATCGGCAAATGACAATCGATGTAGTTCAATCTTATTCTGGAATTGGTACTGCTGCTGGTCTATTTTTAAATACAAATAATAAATGTATTTACCAACAGCTGTAAAGTTTGTTCTTGTATTGAACTATCGCTTTCGGCATTATAATAATACCATCCTTAGGTTCTATACAAATAATGTTACAAATCACTGTTGTAATTATAACATCATACTCTTCATAAATATACGAAGAACAACAATTTTAATGACTCAACAATCAGCATTGAAGCAATATAGTAAGCTATAATGTTATTTTAATACCTCTTTTATCACACCAATCATTATAGCTTATTATATTGCTTCAATGCTGATTGTTGAGTCATTGTACTTGTTGTTCTTTGTATATTTTATATGACATAAATATATGACGCTATAAATACAAGACTGATTTATAACTTTATTTGTATAGAACCTAAGGATGGCATTATTGTAATACCGAAACCGGTAGTTCAATAAAACAACAAACTTTACGGCTGTTGGTAGATACATTTATTATTATTTGGCAAATGACAATGTCAGTGTACAATAATACGCTCGATCTCTCGCGAGAATCCAGTATAGGTTGCGAGCAAGATGAAATAATGGACAGGTGTACTGTCATGTGATAATTTGAGGTGAAAGTGAATCGTGTCCGGATAGCCTCGTCGTATTGGGAGCTCAGCGCAATGGGTCACCAGAGTTGAAGTCCACTATAAAAAGCACAATGAAAAAAAAAAAAAAAAAAAAGGAAAAAAAAAGGAAAGTACAGGACCAAGAATAGCGAAAATAAACGACCACACACAACCGTTCTACCAGTAACAAGCAGGGTTGAGAAAGTTACTTTTAGTAAATTAACTAAGCTATAGTTAAAGTTACTTGCCTCAAAGGTAATTTATTTACTGTTATAATTACTGTTCATCGAAAGTAACTGTATAAGTTACAGGTATTTTTACAGTTACTTTTAAAAATTGTAATTTAACTCATTTGTAAGTCCATAATGAATACTTACACATGCATAAAGGAAACAAGCTTTAATGTCAATCAATAATTAAATACATTAATACATACATAATTAATGCATTATTAAATGAATTATTCACAGCATCTTCTGTCACTGTATATCTCATTTGCACTGTTTCTTCATTTTCAACAAAAAAACTTTTTCATATTGTTAGTGTCTCCGTGAAAATTGTCGACTCTGTTGTCTTCTATATATTCGCATCGTCTGTTACGAAGAAATGGCAGGAATGAGGACACGTTTCAAACTATATATTCGCACCAAGAACTATGCTTTGATAGGTGAAGAGGAAAAATTAGTGATATAAGGCGCTGCGTTAATAGTAGGCTACTAGAGGTAATAAGAAGACGAAGAAGCCGAGGAGGATTAAAATACATACTATAGATGATGTGACGGGATTGTCACGCTGCCACGCGGGAGTGGCCGTGTGCTCTAAGGCATCATGCAACGAACTGGCCAGTCGCTCGCCTCGGAGGTTTGCGTCATCCCTCGGGCAAAGGGGTGACTGTATCCTTATTGTAAGTTAGTTTGATGACCATAGCAGTTTGGTCCAATATGTTTACAAAAATTTGAATTTGTGCAAGCTGAATTTGTAAGACGTTTCTGGTTTTCGCCGTCAGATTTTGAAATTATAATGAATATTACAAGGCCAGTTGTTTCAAAGAAAGCCACAGATTTCAGAAAAACAACTCTGTCAAGAGAGGACTTGCCGTTACTCGTCGTTTCTCAACAGCAGGAAATGCCTATGGATTCCTTGCGTATTTATTGCACATTTCTAAAACATGCATGTCATTACTGTCCACAGTTTATGAAGCTTTGGATGAAGGATTATGTAAACGTGATTCAATTATGCTAATAACACACATATGTTTAATATATGATATATTTATTTATGCTTTCATATTAATCCAAAACGTCATTTTCAATAAAGGAAACTTCTTTTGCCTCAAAGTCATCCAAACTACAACTGAATGAGACAAAGAATCTGCTGCGGACGATCCCATTCTCGGGTCCAAGTTTAGTACACACTGAAGCCTCCTACATCCATTTGTGCTTCATAAGGAAGCGCTATAAAATCAAAACGTTGTTACTGATCTTTCATTGGCCGGCAACTGACGTAACTCGATGACGACCCATTTTCCAAAATAAGGTAACGGATCCTGTTGTTGTTGCTGCGGTGTTGAGAAATGGGAGATTTAGTTGTTTTAACTATTTGACATATGACTGGTGCCAAACAATGTAGTAATTTTCTGTGGGGAGGCATGGTTCTTTTTAATATTTTTATGACGTCGCACATTCCACAGGTACTCCTCTGCCTCCTATTACATGATGAGTTCGTAAATGTTGCTTGTTGTCTACTTCATTTCGTAAAGGTACACGCGGAAAGACAACATATAACTCTATAGATCCATAGATCAAAACCGCTACAAAGGAGCATCTAGTGCTAGCAAGCCACAAACATTATTTCATTATTGAAACAACCACGGACCGCAGTATTTGTGTTGCCAGCATGTTGTGAAAATCGGTACAGTAGTCCAGAACTAGTAGCAAACAACTTTGCAGAACATGTTTCAAACTCATGTGAATGCGCCGTAACGCCAACAGCGAGCGAAAAACTAACCTGTTCATGAATTCGGAAGTTCGCGGTGAAGTTTCGATTGCTTTGAATTGTTTTTCCACCGTCACACAAGTTGTAACGAAAGGCATCATGTTTTCTTACAAAAAATATGTTACGCTACTTGCGACAAAAAAGTAACAATACTTCCGTTAAATCGTTAACTGATAAAAGTTCCTTAATTACAGTTAAAGTTACTTTGTATAAATAATAACGCCGTTAGAGTCCCCTATATTTGGAAAGTAACTATTACTAGCAAGGGCCTTACAAGTAACGCGTTACTCACCAACCCTGGTAAAAAGTAAAACAAAATAAAAATAACTTTTTTAAGGTGACCGCTGGCCCGACGCGGGAAATCGGGGAGAAATTCAATCAGTCTTTTGTTTCTGAAAGTTTCAGAGGCATCACTCGACAAAGAATGACTGATACAGGGATATATTACGAAGTAGACTGAGAAGAATGGAAGCAGCAGAGGGCCGAGTACAGTGAAGATCCCAATAAACTGATACGCCTGCGCATTCCAGCCAGTAGGCTACTTCTCAACATACACTCAAGATTTTTGCGCGTTTGCGCGTTTTGTCACAGATTTGCAGACTTCAAGTGTCTCCACAAAGCTGAACCCTTACACAACAGAAGCGCGTTTAAGCATTTTCATCAATTTGTTACCCTACAAACTTCATCATATCATTACAGACCCTCCACCAGCTTCATCAGTCCATGGATTCATGGTCTCCATACCAGTACACGACTATCCACTGGATACACCAGAAACCGGCACTCGTCAGACCAGAGAAAATGTATACATACAAACTTAGGTTTCCACTGCAGTTGTCACTATCAATAAAATTCTTCGGGGTATGACACCGCATCGTCATTTTATAAAATGTACCGCCGTTTCGGCCACTGTTTCAGGCGGCCTTTATCAGGGTCTGTGTCTGACTGCTGAATGTACGATCGCTTGGGGCTTATATAGCAGCGGATGAGGGAGAGGAAGGGGGCCGAAACGTCGGTACAGTTTATAAAATGACGACACGGTGACATACCCCGAAGAATTTTATTTAAAATGTATACAGTTATCAACTGTCCAATGTCGGTATTGACGGGCCCAGGCGAAGCGTAGGCTTTGTGTCTTGCAGTCAGCAAGGGTGACGAGTGAGCCTTCGATTCCAGAAGCCCATACCGATGATCTTCCGATGAATGAATCGCACGCTGGCACTTGTCTCAGCATCGAAGTTCGCAGCTGTTTGCGAAAGGGATACAATTTTGACACTTTTAACGAATGTCTTCATTCGTCGTTGGCCCCGATCTTGCCGTGAAGGGGTGGCCGAGGGTTCCGAGGCGCCTTGCTGTGCAGCGCGCGGTTGTCGCCGTCGGATGTTCGAGACCTCCCTGCAGCATGTGTGTGTGTGTGTGTGTGTGTGTGTGTGTGTGTGTGTGTGTGTGTGTGTGTGTGTATTTGTTCTTAGGTTGGTTTAGTTTAAGTAGTTTGTAAGCCTAGGGACTGATAACCAGAGTAGTTGAGTCCCACAGATTTAGAAACATTAAAACATTTGAATTTGATCCTCTACTTGCAGAATCTTTTCCTGCTGCGGCGATGTCGAAGATACATTTTTTCGGATTCCTCGATATTGACGGTCCACTTGTGAAGTATGTGGACCTTCGCCAAACACCTGTTGTGTTTCTAGCACTGCCCACTGTGTTACGCATGCCTACAAAAATTTATTGCAATGATTGTTGGTGTGGTTGTAACATACGTAAAGAAAGGGATGTGGGAAACTGCTGGGAAACAAGCAGGAAATTTTAAAATACCATGTACCACTTCAATACGTCAAATATAATTATAATATGAATTTACCAGAAATCTTGGGTACTCTAAACAGTAAATTTAACAATTGCTGATGAGCTTTACTAAGGGCACTATTAAATATACCAGCTTGAAATTTTAACAAGGTCTGACAAAATTTATAATAGATAATAAAATACGGTAGCTTCTGTGCCCATCAGAAAAGTGCCCCTTAGAAAAGTATCCTTTAGAACATCCAAAATTGAACTTGAAAAAAGTTAACCACAAACATAGTTTGCGTGCCCATCATTTTGAACACTTTTAGAAAGGTAACTACTAAGGACACTATAAAATACACCAGCTTTAAAACTCAACAAGGACTGAGAAAATTTATGAAACACAATCAAATACGCTAGCTTCTATGCCCATCAATTTTAACAATCTTAGAACAGTGTCCTTTGGAACAATCAAAATGGAACTTGAAAAGTTAAGCACAATCATAGTCTGCGTGCCAATCAATTTTAACAGTCTTAGAAAAGTGACCTTTGGAACAATCAAAATTGATGATAAAAATAACAGTCCAGTTCGCAGAATTATTTTTACAATTAATTAATATAGGTTACCGGTTTCGATCTAGGTTTAGATTATCTTCAGACCTCGCTATAGATGTTCAGGCGGTGAGCGTGCGTTCATACTCCATCGCGTAATTCTCCGAAAAAACAATGTTCGGCGACCGCCGACTTGCTCGGATACATCAATCGTGTGTGCCTCTGGTGTTCAACGCATCGATCCTCGAAGGTACGCATCGTCTGTCCAACATATGACTTGCCACACTGACACGGAATCTGATACACGCCGGTCTTCCTCAAATCAAGATCATCTTTGGCGCTCCCCACCAGTGCACGAATATTATTCGGTGGACAAAAGACAGTTCAAACCTGGTGTTTCTTCAAAATGCGAGCGACCTTCCCCGAGAAAGCGCCGGTATATGGAATGAACGCGGTGCCTACATCCTCCCTCGTGTTTTCATTTGTTCCCACAGGTTGTGCTGTAGTGATTGGGCGGAGAGCCCACTGAATCTGCCACTCTGGGTACCCCTTTTTTTCGGAATACAGTTCTCAGGTGTTCGAATTCAAATGTTCAAATGTTTGTCAAGCTTATGGGACTTAACTACGGGGTCATCAGTCCCTAAACTTACAAACTACTTATGAACTACTTACGAACTAGGACGGCACAAATATCCATGCCCGAGGGGGGGATTCGAACCCCCGACCGTAGTGGCCGTGCTGACCGTGACTGGAGCGCCTCAGTCACCTCGGCCACCGCGGCCGGCTGTTCCAATTCCTAGGGTAGACTCTCTGCCTCGGAGATAGTGCGCGCCCTATGTACTATAGTTTTAAGTACCCCATTCCTCTGTGAAGGGTGGTGACAGCTGTCTGCACCTAAATACAGATCAGTGTGCGTTGTCTTCCGAAACACACCATGACCCAGGGGGTCATCAGCCCTTCTCTTGACCAAGACATCAAGGAACGGCAATTTACCCTCCGTTTCAGTCTCCATAGTGAATTTGATGTTGGGGTGTATGGAGTTCAGATGTGTAAGGAAGTCAAGGAATTTATCCATACCATGTGGCCAGATGACGAAAGTGTCGTCTTCGTAACAGAAAAAGCAAGTAGGTTTGCAGATGATGCTAGGGCTTCCTCCTCTAAATTCTCCATGTACAAATTTGCGACCATAGGGGAGAGTGGGCTACCCATGGCGACTCTCTCCGTTTTTTGTAGTATTCGTCATTGAAAAGGAAATACGTGGAGGTCAATACATGCCTAAAAAGATCGGTGGTCTTATCGTCAAACTTCTGACCAATAAAATCTAGTGACTCTCGAAGGGGCACCCTCGTAAACAACGAAACGACGTCAAAACTCACCATGATGTCTGACTCATCCAACCTGAAGCTGTTAAGGCGTTTAACAAAATCCACGGAATTACGGATGTGATGAGGGCATTTACCCACATAAGGACTTAATATTCCCGTCAAGTATTTGGCCAACAAATATTTAGGTGCTCTGATATTACTGACAATGGGACGTAACGACACCCCATCTTTGTGAACCTTAGGGTGTCCATAAAGTCTTGGCGGTACCGGACCTTGAGGTAGTAGTTTCTTGGCGACGCCCACCGGTAAATCCGCATCCTTGAGAAGCGCCCTCGTCTTGTTCTCCACCTTCTTTGTGGGGTCAACGCTGATCTTCCAGTAGGAATCGTCATTTAGCAGGCTCTGCATGTTTTCAGTGTAGTCCTTATGGGGGACAACAACCGTAGCATTGCCTTTGTCAGCCGGAAAGACAACAATTTCAGGTCACGAATGGCCGCCCTCTCTTTACTAATGATGTTCGACTTCATGGGCTTGGATTTCGTCAACGCATGGCAAGTTTCACGACGTATTTCCTCAGCTAATTCAGGCGGAAGTCGAGCTGCAACCTGTTCAACAGCACTAATAATTTCTGCGACTGGTGAGAACTTGGGGGTAAGAGCAAAGTTGAGTCCTTTCTCCAAAACCGAGACCGCATCATCACTCAACTCCATGCCACTCAGATTGATGACGGTCTTACACGGAACCTGCAGATATGTTTTATCAAGGAGGCGTGTGAGCTGTTTGATGTCCGTTGACTTCTTATGGGCGGAATCGGCTGCAACCCAGTTAACACCATCAATCCAATCCTAGGAAAAAGAAGTGAAGTGACTAGCCAGTTGCAAATGCAGTTTGAATAGTTCCGGTGAGATGAATTCAACGCTACGGCGGGTGAAATACACTCTCTCACGAAGCAATGCGAGGCTGGTCCGTTTCTTAATTCTCTTGGCTGCTGCGGAATCGATGTGATGTGTAACCTTAGAAAAATTTGGAACCACATTCTCGGAACGACATCTCTTTAGAAAGGCTAGAGTACTGAGAAAGCGATATCTACGGTGGCCCAACTTTTCAAATTTCTTCATGCTGCGATACATCTCCTCCCTGTAAAGGTGTATGATGTGATTCTTGAGTTTCTCCCGGCGTATTTGATAATCAAAATATCCACGGGTGTACTGCCGGTCTATAGTGTCCAACGGGCACGGAGAATCACGCGATGGAGTGTGAACGCACTAGGATTCTGGTACAGATGTCGAGATACTGGGACTGCGTCGTTAGAGAGGCCACTGAAATTCGCACAGGTGACGACCTCATAAACGGTGACTGTGGCTATAATCTTAGCAAAGCTTGGGAAGCAGCCCTTGGGTTAATTAAGAGTAAATCTATCAAACGTAGCGTAGTGACGACCACGGCGGACAGAGCCCTCACATCGACGTCATCTCAGACGCGGTCGCAATTGGTCCCACTGCGCGACGGCGGCGCAGGGCGCGGACCACGGAGGGGTCGCTCCGCGGGCCGAGGGTATTTAAATCGCCGCTACCGGGCTAGAACCCAGTTCCCTCCGAGCCGCCGTAGCGTGCGGATCTCCATGCCGGCGCGTTTCCAGGAGCTCAATCCGTCAGTTCACCTGATGATGGCGAAATGTATGATCGCTGAAATATTGTGTCCATTGGACACTATAGACCGGCAGTACACCCGTGGATATTTTGATTATCAAATACGCCGGGAGAAACTCAAGAATCACTTTAAAATAATTTCTTGTTACTGAAAGCTGTTACTAATGAAAATCTAAATTAAAAAATTAAAAATTATTGCTTTTACATTGTTATATATTTTGTACTGTTTGTTCTTTGTATATTGTCGTGTTGGTTGAATCGAATTTCAGCGTTGTTCATGTGTAGAAATTCCACTGTATCTACGTTGTTAAATTGTTTGGTAATTAAAAGTTAATTAAGTTGCAAGTTAAACAAAGTCGTGGTTTTCTGCAAACGTAGTTATACCGTGCAGATGAGTAAGTGTTAATCTGTGATCACATCAGTTGTTGTACCTCATACATCCAACCAATCAAAACTCTCTCACTGAACAAGTTTATTTTTCCAAATTATTTTCAATTTAATTTTGTTATTAAAATCAGTAAAATTCAGTCCATTGTTATCGTAGAAAGTATTGTACTGTGGAACGTATTTATCACAACCTTCTGTTGCGCCACACCCACAAAAGTGTTTAGTTAATTTATATTGCTAATTGCATGTTCCACAGATAGTGCCCAGTTGGGCAGCCAACCGTTTTCTAACGTTTCTACATTAATTTTATTTCAGTATACGTGTAGTGTCCCTATGCTCCACTTTTTACTTACTTCCCCGACGGGGAACGACCTCTCGCATCGTAGCATAGCACCTCAATGCGCTCGGCCACTCCGCCGCGGCTAAAATCTAAAAGCTTATTTTTCATGTCCAATCACATATGACACAATGTTGATCAGCACATAAAACTATTTCTTTGTATTTCCTATAAAGAAATTGTAGTACCCTCTCTAGGTTAAGTAGAAATTTCTTAAAATCAGAGTCAGGGTACCTAAATCGTCTGTCTTCTTGAAATGCCAGGAGAGTTATCTCGTCTTTCTTTTTGGATATATCCTTCTACCATTCAGTCTACTCCCAAAAATATAATCGTCTCATAGCATCTGATAAAAAGCAATCCGCTCTCAACGAATGCCTTATCCGCTGCTTGCTCCTTTCTCGTAAATTCTGCAGCAATCTGCTCTGACCAAATCTTCCTGATACATTTTCATTGATTATTCTTACCATCCAGCTTATCCTCTCCAGTCCCCTACACAACCATTACTTCAAACGTTTCCAGCATGTTTCTTTCCATCCCGACGTCTCAGTGTGCAGGAAACTGTTACAAAGAGTGCACGTTCCAAGATCTTTCCTCACAGCGTTATTCATAACGACCTCTTATTTGCATTTAATGTCTCCTTCGTTTCAGCAATCATGTCCAGAGAAAAGATTGGGAAAAATAAGTCCGTTCTGACAGCAATAAGCTTTTAGTAAAAAAGCACTACAGTTTCGAATCCTGCAGACGCATCATTAGGTACATATAAATTTAAAAACAAAATCATGTCCGTGCCTTCATCGTTCACGTCAGATGATTAAAATATTGATAACTTCTATCTAACGTAAACGTTTCACGTTAAAATGATTGAAAATTTGGACGTGAACATTTAGTAGCAGCGTTGCATATTTTAATCATCTGATTCTGAAGAATAGCTAAGACGCACAGACCTGATGATGCATCTACAGGACGTGAAACCGGTAGCGCTTTCTCTTAAAAAAATCTTTTTGCAATCGGAGCGGACTTATTTCTCAAAATGGCAACAATTGGATGCGGATGCCCGCATTTCAAGACAACAGAGGAAATACGTCAGTTGTCAATATGCGGGAGCACTGGTTGATAAGTTCGTAGAAGGTGGTCTGCTGTAGTTTAGCCTCTCGTACTATTTCAGCTACAAACATGGATGGCTTGATTTTCTTTCACTTATGACAGTATCGGCATCGGAATGTATGAATTGATACCTACGTGATAATTTCCCTCTTATTATGCCACTGAAGCAAATATGGCATTACAGTGAACACATAACTCAATAATTTCTGTCATATGCAAGAACTCAAAATGCATGCCCACATTAAATGTCTGATGCTGCATTCTCGGGGTTACTTGTTTTACATAGGCAATGTCGGACGTTTATTCCGTGGATACAGATTCAGTTAATGGCACAGCTAGAGCGAGTTATGTTTCATGCAGCCAAACAGTGCTTGCAACGTTAATGATGACGCGGTCCGTGACTGCTGCTTATTTATTCACAACTCTCCTGCTGCTGTGCGAATGCTAATTAACTGCGCACCACATTCATTCGTTATTAGTAGAAAAAACAACAACGTTGAGGACTATATTATGAGTGACAACAGTAATAGTTGTAACTTCGTCTGAGACGATCTGTCCTCGTAAAATGAATTGGAATAACGTTATATGGTACTTAAATTTATTATTCAAAAAGAAATTTAGCTTGTGTGTTGATTATCATTGAGATAACCACGAAAAGAGACCTGATCTGTGAACAAGACACATTCAGTGAGTATGGTAACTAGATGTCTTACTGGCGAAAGAGTAACCTGTGCATTTTTAACTTCATGGGTAGGTGGAATAGACTATCCTATACTGCAATTTCACTTGAAGATGGTGGAATTTCACTTGAAGATGGTGGAATGTTAATTCATCTTCAAGATGGAACCATTGTTGGAACACACAATTCTAAATTTTCGGCCGCGGCCTTCCCCAGACAGAGAACATTCATCCACAAACGTCAGCCATATCTGGCCGCCCAACACAGACTGACTACACGGCAAGCGGAAGGGATAGGAAGGGGGAGGGGGAAGAAGCGGACGAGTAGGGCGAAGAAAGAGAGGGAAGATAAGGGTGGGGATACAACAAGCAGAGGCAGCGTCAAGTGAAAAATGAGATGCAGTATAATATATATAGGGAAAAAATAAGCACACAGTAGGAAAAGGGGCATGAATATGAAGGATATGTAGGATGTAACGGGAAGGGGGACTGTGGGGCATGGAATGTAGGACGTTAGGTTATCTGAGGTTGAGGCCAGGATGGTTGTGGGACCAAACGATGTGCTTTATGGATAATTCCCATCTCCGCAGTGGAGAAGCTGGTGGAGGAAGGGAGGATCCAGATGGCTCGGCTGATGAAGCAACTGTTGAAGTCGAAGATGTGCTCCGCTGCATGCTGAGCCACAGGATATGGCCACAGTTCGACATGGCCATTCAACCTGATGGAGAGCCAGTTAGTTGGCATTCCAATGTAGAATGCAGAACAGTGATTGCAGCAGATTTGGTATATTACGTGGCTTCTTTCACCAGGCGGCCCAGCCTCTGATGGGGTAGGACAAGCCTGTACCGGGACTGGAATAGCAAGTGCCCGGTGTTGGATTGGGCAGGTTTTGTATCGGGGTCTTCTACAGTGATATGATCCGTGTGGTAAGGTGTTGGTATTAGGAGTGACATAGGGATGAACTAGGATGTTATGGAGGTTGGGTGGGCGATGGAACACCACAGGTAGGATGTATCTCATTTTAGGGCATGTTGACAGATAATGATGGTATTGGGCGACAAGGGGGCACTCCATTGTGCCTGTTTAGTAAGGTTGGATGGAGGACTGTTGGTGTGTGAAGATATGGCCTGGGAAATCTGTTTATAGAATAGGTCTGGTGGGGTTTTTGGCATGCTGGTTAAGGGAGTTTTCATCACTGCAGATACGCCTTCCACAGGTGGTGAGGTTGACATGTCGGGTTGAGAAGGATCAAGTGAAATGAATGGGTGAGAAAAAGTTGAGGTGGTTGAGGAATGAGTACAGGATGTCCTACCCTTAAGTCCAGATAATGAGAATGTCATCAATGAACCTGAAACAGACCAGGGGTTTGTGGATTTGGAGGGCTAGGAAGGTTTTCTGTAGAAGGCCCATGAACAGATTGGCCTAGGAAGGTGCCATATGGATGCCCATGGCATATACGTTTCCCCCAAAGGATGTAGTTGGTAAGGGCTATGAGGAAGGATGTATTGGGCAAGGTGTGCAGCATGACCATGGGTGTGAGGGATATTTGTGTACAGGGAGGTGGCGTCAACAGTGACGATTAAAGATCCAGGAGGTAGAAGATTGGGAACGGTGGAGAGTCGGTGGGGGAAGTGGTTGGTATCTTTGATATGAGAGGGTAGATTTCAAACCCCACCTCCACAAGTTATCCAGCCCAGTGGCATCCTACTGTCACCTGTCACCTTGGTGCACCACTATCTCATCCTTCTCTTACCCACAATGCTCCCTCCTGTAGGCTATATACATACACACACACAATATATAATCACCTTTTTCATACCATGTCTCATTTTTCGCCTGACATCGCCTCTGCTTGTTGTATCCCCACCCTGCCCTCTCCTTTCCCCCTCCTCCGCTCCTTCCCCTCCCCCATCTGCTCCTTCATCCTTTACGCTTGCCGTGAGTCAGACTCTGCTGAGGGGTCAGAGATGGCTGACTTGTGTGCCTGACTGATTGTGTGAATGAGTGTTCTCTGTCTGAGGAAGGCTGCGGCCGAAAATTTAGAATTTAGTGTGTGTTTGTGTGTCTTTTATTTGTGTCTGTCGGGGCCCAATGTTCGTCCTTACAGTGAGTTGTTCCGAATCTAAAATGGTGTTACATTCTTTGTGGTGGAATATTAGGGCCTCAAGGTTGCTCACTGTTGTTTCATGTTTTCCTTACTGGCTCCTACTGTAAGTTTCAAAAGTCTGTAATCTTGACATCTGATTTGATTAAACAGTAAGCTACCATTATTCTGCCATTATCCGCTCTTCAAAGTACTCGTCATCCATGCCATTTAATAATCCATTTATATATACATGTGGCGTCTGTTCCGAAAGAACAGACGACACTTCTGATCCTGCAGCTGTTATTATTTCATATTCATAGAATATATGACATCAACTGCGATTGGGAAAGCTGAAAATGTGTACCTAGCCGGGATTCGAACCCGGGTCTCCTGCTTTCTAGGCAGTTGCGCAGAAGTGTCGTCTGTTCTTTCGGAACAGACTCTATATATATATATATATATATATATATATATATATATATATATATATATATTATGCCGGTGACGGGCAACGATCCTATCGTTACTGGGGAGGGGTGGGCACGTTTGAAGCCCTTACTCTTACGGGAATTAGTTATAACTACGAGTTTGAGTACTATGGGCAGGGCGAATCTGGGAATTTGTATCTGACGGGAGGCGTGCATGGGTAGTCCTTGCAGGTGCGGTGATCACTGTGTCCCCAGTGGTGTAGGGGTCAGCGCAACTGCCTAGAAAGCAGGAGACCCGGGTTCGAATCCCGGCTGGGTACACATTTTCAGCTTTGCCCAATCGCAGTTGATGTCATCTATTCTATGAATATGAAATAATAACAGCTGCAGGATCAGAAGTGTCGTCTGTTCTTTCGGAACAGACGCCACATGTATGTATATAATATGCAGGTGACGGGCAATGATCCTATCGTTAGTGAGGAGGGGTGGGCAAGTTTGAAGTCCTTACTCTTTCGGGAATTAGTTATAACTACGAGTTTGAGTACTATGGTCAGGGCGAAGCTGGGAATTTGTATCTGATGGGAGGCGTGCATGGGTAGTCCTTGCAGGTGCGGTGATCACTGTATCCCCAGTGGTGTAGGGGTCAGCGCAACTGCCTAGAAAGCAGGAGACCCGGGTTCGAATCCCGGCTAGGTACACATTTTCAGCTTTGTCCAATCGCAGTTTATGTCATATATTCTATGAATATGAAATAATCCATTTGATGGGCATAACTGTAATAAAGCAGCCACATATCTGTGACACTTATTTGAGCGATCAGACAATGACTGTTTCTCTAGCTTGTATTTTATATACGCAGGCTAGCCACTTGGCGCGATTCTCCCACATTTTTCTCAGAAGTCTTCTTTGTTGAGCTGGAGCTGAACCCCATCTCTTATACATGACTAAAATGTAGAACACCCATAAGCCGGAACGTCTTCAATATTGTATATTTAATTATTATTTTATCAAGTCAGTATTGCGAAATGAATTACAATGTTTGGTTGTCTAGCACAGATGTGCAAAGAGCATAAACTTACAGACAAGTATACATTGGAAATAATCGACAGAAAACGTTTGATAGGCCAATATCGACTGTAATACCCACATCTCAGGTTATTTGAGCATGTAATTTTATACACGCAGACTAGCAACTTGGCGCGATTCACCCACATTTTTCTCACAAATCATTTTCTGTTGAGCTGGAGCTACACCTCTTCTTTTACACACGAATAAAATTTATAACAACCATAAGCCGGAACTTCTTCAATATTGTAAATTTAAGTAACAATTGAACTCGTGAGTATTTAGAATGAATTACAATGTTCGATAGTTTAGCATAGTTGTCGAAAGAGCATAAACTTACAGACATGAATACATAGGAAATAATTTATAGAAAAACTTTGGTACATCAACAGTAGAGAGATAATAAATAATGAAAATATAAATTATGGTTTTAGGTTAACGAAATCAATTTTAGCTTTTGTTTAAGAAATTATTGTAAATTTTTGAAAATTGATAATAGAGACAGTAAAATTGCTTCAATCGACGTAAGGTTTCAAGCGGATTTTCGAAATTTCTTCAAATTAATTTGTTGTAATTTCTAGCTGAATGTTTGAAGTTCCGCTTAATAGGAGTATGGGCATCGGGTTTGCAATCGAAAGGTTAAATACGGTCATGGTATTCCAGGTGGCGACTCAACACGCTTCTGCTAATTGGTGCTGGCAAGTTGATAACTTGTGTGTGTTTGAGGTAGCAGTAAATCGTGGCAGCTGCAAATAATAATAAAGAATACCGGAATAAATACTGAACATTCGGCAACTTGCTCTTCCACGCTGGTGCGATAGCTTCTTCCACAATTGTCCTACATAAGATACGACGTTTGTTTTTGTACGTTCCATGATGCGAACGTAAAGGTGAAGAAGGTAAAGCAGTTAATAAACTGCAATTGGTTCTAACAACACAGAGCTTTACAAAGCACGTCCCTGTTCGGTGGTGGTATGCCGTTGCCTTCCTTCTATCTTTGAGTTGACTTACTCAGCCAGTTAGGGACCCGAAATTAACGTGGATTCTCAACTACAATGGAACTCAGTTTTTCACCTAAATAACACTGTCAATGGTGAAAGTAGTTAAAAATGACAGGTGGATTCGTAGTCTGGCCCTCCACCAGTCTGCTCCCTATTCGAACAAAATTCTCCGCTCATCTTCAAGAGAATGAGCGGCATCACTTTTCACACCTAATTTCATTATTACTCTTTTAATTCCCATCGGTTTACTCGAATTTTTCCGGACAACATCTCTGGCCTCTACGATGTAACGTAATTGTTAATTTCGAAATTCGAATTGTCTCCCTGTAAGAGGGGGGGGGGGGGGGAGAATAAGTTCTGGAATTGTAAGTTCACGGTTTGAGTACCACAGGTAGGTAGGTGGACTTTGGATGACTGTGTCAGCAGGGAAACGTGGGACCATCGCAAGCTGAGGCTCGAAAGGGAAAGTTAAAATGTTCAGTGTAATTAATTAAAAGGCAGATAATTTAATATCAAGGTCAAGTAATCCCTCAGGAGGCTGAGAATGTTGGAAAGGATGGGGGAAGGTAGGAGATGTGGCGGCAGTGGAAACAGAAAGTTCAAAAATGTTCAAATGTCTGTAAATCTATCAGACCAAACTGCATGGTCATCAGTCCGTAGCTTACAAACTACTTAAACCTAGGTAAACTAACCTATGGGCAAACACACACACCCAAGCCCCAGGGAGGACTCGAACCTCCACGGCGAGCAACCGCGCGCTCCGCAGCGAGGTGCTTCAGACCGCTCGGCTACTCCACAGCGGCCAATAAAGACATATAACTTCCTTAATCAACATACAACATAATCACAAAATATTCTTTCAACCATGTTTTGCAAAAGAAAATTAAGCATGGTTTTACATCTTCCAAGATTCTTTGGTGGCCCCTCAGCTTTAAAAACACAGTCAGTGGTTTGGTAACAGTCGGAATATATCTGAACGAAGCCGCTCAACAGTGTGGCCAACACGCTTCCTGAAATACAAGTCAACTTTTACATCTGGAGTGTTGTGAATACCCCACATCTCCAATGACAGGTTAACGATTTTGTTTTCTAGATTGTTGAAGAAAATATCTGGAAGATAAATTTGATATGGTAATGCTTGTAGCACTCCCCTCACTAACCGGTTGATTAATCCTCTAACACTCCCCTCACTAATCGGTTGATTAATCCTGTGACAGATTGATGTTAAAATTGACCCGTGTGTTGCCTACAAAATAAAGTTGAGCAAGGCTATCTTTACCGAAAAATTACTGTGCAAATGAAAACCAACTAGTGAGGGAATGCTGCCACAACTAACTACCACACCAGATAGCCCGTTCCTCCTACTCTACTAATTACTAATTGAACTGCTTTAATTATGGAACAATCTCACTCACACACGTATGTATTGCAAATTATGGGAAGTAACAAACAATGAAACAGTAAAAAACATCAACAAATTAACACGTTCGCCAGCCCAATGGGGCACTCAGGGTTTGTTGTAATTATCTACGACAATTATGAATGGGTAATCACAACGTAGTGTTGCACAACAGAAGGTTGGCAACACTTATGCAATCGAATAACTTTTACAAGAAATGATGCTTTGGTTTTATCAGTTTATAACAAGAAAGAAAATAAACCACGTAATTATTATTTTATTAAATTAGATTAGTTCGGAAACGGTGTTGGATCGGAGACCAATGTTGCCCTCAATTATCAACGTCCCTTCACTAACACTCACATGCATGAGAATTACACAGTAGGCAACAAAACACTCGGTTGGCAGAATAATTAATGTTAAGATTACCAGGAAGAAATTACTCAAAATGAATTGCAATTAGATCACAGATGGACAACGCCGAAATACGAATCAACATAGGAAATCAACTTGACACATAAAGTTTACACCAATGAAATATTAAATAGTAATGAATCAATTAATTTAGAGTTACTATATAATTTTGTTTAGTTACATAATTGTGCTAACTTTGTTTTTAAGAAAGCAATTCTTTATGTCCAAATTTGTAATATGTAGAAATTAGCTTTAAAATTCAAACTTGAATTATTTCAATTTCAATAGTTTGGCACTGAGTTTAATATTCTTTTCACTTTCAACGACACTCGGGAAACTTCTGGAAAGGATAGGACCCTACTTTGTAACAATGTCTAAGGACAATGATGTGGTAGAAGTTCTTTAAATTGTAGGTGATTATTAGAAAAAATAGTTTCTCGAAAACAAAACTTGTTAACGCCTTACAAAATGTCTACACTCTGTGTGGTCGGAAATTATTGGAGCAGTCTTACATTGCGCTCTCGTTGTTGAAGAGCAGGATGCGCCGATTCCGACAATGTTGCAGGTCACAATACAGGCACGGGTCCAATCCAGTGAGCAGTTTGAGGGCAGAATCTTGACAACAAGGCCTGGTGACTGCAAAGAGCGAGGCGCTGCACGCTCCCGCGCACTTGCTTGCGTCCGAACTGTTCAAACGACAGAGGTCGACTCCCTCTTCGACTCCGCAGCTACTACTCCTGCTCCCTCTTTATTGCTCCAAAGACCACATACCACACACACGAAAGATGTTTCCTACTTCCCTATCGGCAGTTACCCAGATACACAGATAATAAATTACATAAATTCGCATAAACAAACTACACTACAATATACATCAGTTACGGTAAAAGCTAAAACAGAACCTACATACATTTAAAATTTAATACAGATGTCAAATACACATCTGGATGCTAGCGTCACATGCTCATAGAAATACCTTGTTTCCTCTCATACAGTTTCACAGTAAAGATCAAGTAGCGTTGTGAAAATACCATCTACATCTACATCTACATAGATACTCCGCAAAACACATTCAAATGCCTGGCAGAGGGTTTATTAACCACTTTCATAACTTTTCTCTGCCGTTCCATTCTCTAATAGCGCGCGGGAAGAAATAACACCTAAATCGTTCCGTTTTCGATCTGATTTCTCTTATTTTATTGGGATGGTCATGTCTCCCTGAGTAGGTGGACGCTAACAAAATATTTTCACATTCAGAACTAAAAGTCGGTGATTGAAACTTAGCAAACAGATCACGCCGCAATGAATAACGTCTTTCTTTTAATGACTTCCACCCCAATTCGTGCAACATTTCCGTGACGCTTTCCCCTCCGTAACGTGATAGAACAAAACGAGCTGCCCTTCTCTGAACCTTCTCAATGTCTTCCGTCAATCCCACCTGGTGAGGGTCCCACAAGGGGCAACAGTACTCCAGGAGAGGACGCACAAGTGTGATGTAGACAGTCTCTTTGGTGGAGGTGGTGCATCTTCGAAGCGTTCTGCCGATGAAACGTAACCTTTGGTTCACCTTCCCCACAATATTTTCTGTGTGTTCTCTCCAGTCAAAGTTGTTCGTAGGTATTTGGTAGATTCTACGACCTTAAGGTTTGACTGATTTATCGCGTAATTGAAGTTCAGCGGATTTCTTTTAGTGGCCATGTGTATTACTTCACACTTTTCTTTATTTAGTGTCAACTGCAAATTTTCTCACCATGCAGAAATTTTGTCTAAATCGTTTTGCAGTTGATTTTGATCCTCTGCTGACTTCACTAACCGATAAACGACAGCATCATCCGCGAACAATCTAAGGGAGCTACTCAGATTGGATGAAATAAAACACCACTTGTGAGACTTTAACTTTTCCCGGCGTAATGAGTGTTCAAACAAGTTACGGGTATGCTGCCGGGTGACGTCGTCGACAACCGCCGATATTTCGGCAGGAGAACACCCTGCCATTCTCAAGGCACAACTGCACTTACGGAAGCAATGTGCAAGCGTATTTAATACCTCGGTTTGCAAAGTTTAAACAAGGAAGATAACACACACAGTACAAGTCACAACAGAGTCAACACAACCAAAGGTGACCAAACATCAAAAATATCGATAGTGACTTAATCAATAGGTGAGGCAGCATTAATTTTATCCCTCTGTTTTTTGACGAGAGACAGTGCCGGATTCCAAGCAGAATTTAAACAAAAACCACCATCTCTGTTTATAAGGTCGCTTGCTAGTTTGATTTCAACAGCTTCCTTAATAACACTATCCCAATAGGTGGAGGTGCATGCCAGGATCTCAGTGTTGTTGTATTCCATAGGATGACCGGTGTCAAGACAGTGTTCTGCAACAGCGGATTTGTTGGGCTGTTGTAAGCGCGTGTAACGTTTATGTTCAATACACCGGTCTTCCACAGTCCTGATTGTCTGACCAATATATGACATGCCACAACTGCAAGGAATACGATATACACCTGCCTTACGTAAACCAAGATCATCCTTTACGGACCCCAACAGGGCCTTTATCTTAGAAGGTGGTCGAAAAACACATTTCACATCATATTTCCGTAAAATACGATCAATCTTGTCGGAAATACTTCCTGCGTAAGGCAAAAAGGCCATAGATTTAGGTGCCACTTCATTACTATCGTCACTCACCCGTTGCACAGAAGGCTGATAGCGCAATGCACGTTTTATCTGTCTCTCACTATAACCATTCTGACGAAAGGTCACCTCGAGATGGGACAACTCATCTGACAAACCTTCAGGGTCTGAAATGACATGTGCCCTGTGAACCAAAGTACGAAGTACTCCTTCACGCTGAGCTGGATGGTGACAACTATCAGCTCGCAGATACAAATCTGTGTGAGTAGGCTTCCTATAAACAGAATGTCCCAATGTTCCATCAACCTTACTTCTGACCAACACATCAAGGAAAGGAAGGCAGCCATTCTGTTCCACCTCCATTGTGAACTGAATATTCGGGTGGATTGAATTTAGGTGTTCCAAAAAACCATTTAAATTCTCACTACCATGAGGCCAAACAACAAAAGTGTCGTCTACATATCTGAGAAAACACGCAGGTTTCAGAGTCGCTGACGCTAAAGCACGTTCCTCTAAATCCTCCATAAACAAATTGGCCACAATAGGTAACAACGGGCTTCCCATTGCAACTCCATCAGTTTGTTCATAGTACTGACCATTGAATAAAAAGTAAGTGGAAGTCAGCACATGTCGAAAAAGGTTTGTTAACTCGACACCAAACTTAACCTCAATTAGCTGCAACGAATCTGACAGAGGAACGCGAGTGAAGAGAGACACAACATCAAAACTCACTAAAATATCAGAGTCATTCAAACGCAATCCCTGCAATCGACGTAAGAAATCCGCCGAGTTCTTAATGTGGTGTTCGCACCTGCCCACCATTGGACTCAACAAACTAGCAAGATGTTTAGCTACACGATATGTCGGAGCACCAATGTTAGACACTATAGGCCTCAGAGGAATGTTCTGTTTGTGAACCTTAGGAAGGCCATACAATCTAGGTGGAACAGCACAATAAGAATTAAGACTTTTGATGGTCTCCGGTGAGAAAGGACTTTTCTTCAGGAGGTTATTAGTCTTTCTCTCAACACTCTTTGTGGGGTCAACACCGATACTACGATATGTCGAATCAGAAAGTAGACATTGCATCTTTTGAATGTAATCATCTTTATTCATCAAAACTATGGCGTTTCCCTTGTCCGCAGGCAAGATAACAATATCAGGATCCATTCTGAGAGACCGTAAAGCAGACGCCTCAGCTGCTGTTATATTACACTTGGGTGGACGGGCCCCAGTCAACACACGACAAGTTTCCCTCCTAGCCTCTTCTGCAGAATCGGAAGGTAGTTTGGAAGTATTTCCAACATGATTTGTCGTATTTTACGGAAATATGATGTGAAATGTGTTTTTCGACCACCTTCTAAGATAAAGGCCCTGTTGGGGTCCGTAAAGGATGATCTTGGTTTGCGTAAGGCAGGTGTATATCGTATTCCTTGCAGTTGTGGCATGTCATATATTGGTCAGACAATCAGGACTGTGGAAGACCGGTGTATTGAACATAAACGTTACACGCGCTTACAACAGCCCAACAAATCCGCTATTGCAGAACACTGTCTTGACACCAGTCATCCTATGGAATACAACTACACGGAGATCCTGGCATGCACCTCCACCTATTGGGATAGTGTTATTAAGGAAGCTGTTGAAATCAAACTAGCAAGCGACCTTATAAACAGAGATGGTGGTTTTTGTTTAAATTCTGCTTGGAATCCGGCACTGTCTCTCGTCAAAAAACAGAGGGATAAAATTAATGCTGCCTCACCTGTTGATTAAGTCACTATCGATATTTTTGATGCTTGGTCACCTTTGGTTGTGTTGACTCTGTTGTGACTTGTACTGTGTGTGTTATCTTCCTTGTTTACACTTTGCAAACCGAGGTATTAAATACGCTTGCACATTGCTTCCGTAAGTGCAGTTGTGCCTTGAGAATGGCAGGGTGTTCTTCTGCCGAAATATCGGCGGTTGTCGACGACGTCACCCGGCAGCATACCAGTAAGTTGTTTGAAAACACCACTTGTCTTCTTTATAAAAATTCTCTAATGTCACAGCTTAGTTCGCTTACAAGTTATCAAACATGATCAGTTTCGGCCCAGCTGTCAATCCGCTGACCAATTTGTGAAGTTTCATAATAAAGTTTCGCTGCAGAAGTACCATGACATATTTTGATACAAATACGGGTCGCGGACTGTCTTACGACGTAGACGTCTAGGTGTAATAAAACTGCATTCTGACCCAGGCAGTGCAGTGTCGACAGTGCAGCTTGACCTACATGACCAACCAAGGGGACGGATCGTCTTCCGGTCTGCAGTTTCAGACGATCCTGGCCGGAGAGCTTTCGACCAGCTGCACGCTGCCCTGAAACGGCGACGGCCCGCCGTTCGCCTGTGAGGGATTATCCTGGCCGGGGAAGCCTCTCCTCTCCTTTCCACTTCTCTCTTCCTTCCTCGGGTCTGCGAGCTGCCTTCGTCCTCCGCTCCGGAAACAGTACTGTGACAGTTTTATTTCTTCGAAGCAGCTTAGCCAACTCTGAAAGAAAGCAGCGTAGAGCTAATGGAGAAAAGTAGGAGCTAACCGAGGATTTAAAGCGTTAAGTGAGGTAGTCAACATGGAGAAACATTACGTTCTTTGTCTGCAATGGCTTCACACGAACTTCGTTGACAAAAGCGAAATTCTCAGCCATCTACGGATCAAGTAGTTGGTAGGTCAAGATTATCTGACATGTTCGGTTTTGGTGGCGATCTAATCGTTTTATACTTTTCAAAATGAAGTGCCAAGATCGCACATTGATTTATGTAACGACGACCGGTTTCGGTGTACTGTGTCACCATCACCTGGTCACATATACAGGGTGTTTGACTAAGTGTGTTTGCCTCTGTAACTACGACATCGTAGCTGACTGGCTGGAGGTCATGAGACAGTAGGCCGTGCCCCAGGGGATAGCCACTCGGCCAGTCAGCTACGCTATCGCAGCCTCCGCCCCCGGAACTTTGAAGGGTTGTAGCTCCCAAACTAACAGTGATAGGAATGTAGTTTAAATTGATTTGGACGCAGCTGGTTTAAACGAATCCAATACACGATAGAAAAAACTATTGTTCCATTTAAAAATTATATCTTTGTGGTGTAACTCTTTTGAAAATGATACAATAAACTATGTTCATTGCTTCGCAGAGAGTGTAACATTTCTTGTGTTGACCTACCGCATTAAAATTTCCCGTAACCTATTATCTTATAATTTACAGAGGCAAACACACTTAGTGAAACACCCCGTATATATTTTACAAGCTGGTCATCTTGTTAAAAATGGGTATGAAATAATAAGTGCAACATAAGAATACACAACTTAAAAACCACTTTTGTAATTTTTTATATAGTGACTAACTGCAATATTGCACTTATTATTTTATACCCATTTTTAACAAGATAACCAGCTTGTAAAATATGTATGTGACCAGATAATGGTGACACAGTTCACCGAAACCGGTCGTCATTGATTAAATTATTAATGTGCGATCTTGGCATCTCATTTTGAAAACTATAAATTGGTAACTCGTTGTTTCTGTACTTGTTGACCCAAAAAATTAGTATCGCGCACATTTTCAAGACAGGGGAGCAGGAAGGATGATCAGAGTTAACGTGCCGTATACGGAGTGGACATTACAGACTGAACACAGGGTCGGAAAATTCTTGTCGCGATGGGAAAGGAAGTATCCTGGCATTTGCAACTTACTGGAAGATTAAAATTGTGTGACGGAAGCGGGAGTCGAACTTGGTACCTTTGCCTTTTGCGGGCAAGCGCTCTACCGCTGTGCTATCCCGAAACATCTACAACTACATGGGATACTCTGCAATCACATTTAACTGCCTGGCAGAGTGTCATAGAACCACAATTATACTATTTATCTCCCATTTCATTCTCGAATAGCGCACGGGAAGAAAGAACACCTGAATCTCACTGTTCGAGCTCTGATATCTCATATTTTATTCTGATGATTATTTCTACCTATGTAAGTGGGAGTCAACAATATATTTTCGCATTCGGAGGAGAATGTTGGCGATTGGATTTTCGCAAGTAGCCCTCGCCGCAGCGATAAGCACCGTTGTTGTAATGATTCCCATCCCAGATCCTGTATCATTTTCGTAACGCTGTCTCCCCTGTATCGTGACCATACGAAGCGAGTTGCCCTTCTTTGGACTCTTTCTATGTTCTCCGTCAAACCCACCTGATAAGGATTCCACACTGGGCCGCAATTATCCAAAAATGGACGAACAAGCATAGTGTATGCAGTTTCTTTTTTTGCATGTTTTAAGGGTTCTGCCAATAAAACGCTGTCTCTGGTTCGCCTTTCCCACGATATTATCTACGTGTTCTTTCCAATTTAAGTATGAAGTAATAGTAATTCCTAGGTATTTTGTGGAGTTTACGGCCTTCACTTTTGATTGATTTATCTTGTCCGTTCTCACAACTGCCAGTACCTTGCCTCCTAATCCAAACTCTACAGAAGTTCTGCGAACCTTGCAGAAACAGCAGTCCTGGAAGAAAGGATATGGTGGAAACATGGCTTAGCCACAGACTAAGGGATGTTCCCAGAATGAAAGAAAAGAAGTAAAGTTGTGAGAACGGACCGTGAGTTCAGTGGTAGAGCGCTTGCCAGCGAAAGGCAAAGGTCTCAGTTTCGAGTCCCGGTTCCGGCACAATATTTTAATCTGCCAGGAAGCTTCATATTCGCGCAAACTCCGCAGCAGAGTGAAATTTTCATTCTGGATCCTGGCATTTGTCTGCAGCGATTCACAGAAAAGACGGGAAACCTGTCAGTATTATTGAATCCATGGTGGAGCTGGGACTGCGGCTGGTCACGATTATGTACGAAACAGTCTAATGTTTTATAAAAAATATAGAAATATTTATTTATTGGTTACCAAATTCAGCATTACATTATGCCATCTACAGGTCCCTATATCGGATTATAACATCCACTGAAATAGGAATCCAAACTGGTTTCATAGACTTCTTGCTCTCAGTAAGATCCAACAACAACAGTTGTTGTTGTTGTTGGATCTTACTGATAGCAAGAAGTCCACGAAACCAGTTCGGATCCCTATTTAAATGGATGTCAAACTTCGATATAGAGGCCTGAAGATGTTATAATGTAATGCCGAAACTGGTAACCAAGAAGTAAATGTTTTTATAAAACATACGGCTGATGGTATCCTGTTTCCTACATAACCTGTTAGGATACCCGGAAGAGGATTTGAACCGCTGTCCTCCAGAGTGCGAATCCAGTGTTTAGCATTGTGACACTTCGCAAATTGCCTCAAAAACGGTCACACTCACTAAATTTAAGATACGAAAAGCTATTAGATTTCAAGCTACTGTAAAAACTTTGCTGTTACGAGAGGTATTTACACTTATGATTCAGAAAGATATCAGGACCTACGTAACAGCCTGTATGTCTATCGCTCACACGCATAAAAATGCATCTTGTCAGGCCTTGGTGGGTTAGATTAGGGATCTGTTGCCAAATGTGAAAGCATCATTGACCTAATACTGTAAATTTCGTGGGCAGGAGCACAATGAGCTGTGACACCATATTCAGTCCCATCATAGATGTGTCCGATTGACTCAGATATATGCAGCACTCTCCACTATGTTAGTGGAACCACTCCATCACATCCTGATCTTTTCACATCACCTATTATCTCACTGAAAAATGCCACTCCTGTTGGGAAACATGATGCTCCTAAAGTTGCAACCCGTGTACCATACTTATGGCCCATTATTGTGACTTGTACGAGCTCCACTGAACCGATGGAAGGAGACAATGTTTTCCTGAGCATAATTGAGCCGCCACCAGCCTGCGTTATCGCAACGACGTAATCACCGTAACTACAATATCAGAACAAATTGGAGTACTTTTTTTTAATAAAAATCTGACCACCATTGACTAAAAGTTTTATTTAGTTTCACTGCCTGGTTTCGGCCTTAAGCTATTTTGAAGTGCTGTGATAAGTTGTCAGTTGGGTTCCCTTAGGTTATGGCCATAATAATAAAAACAATAAAATATTCTGAGTTGAGACCAGTATAAAATTGGTGAGAAAATTGTCCCCTTTGTGATCTTATGGTGAACACATACCTATTTTATTATTTTAATTAAGATGCGTGGACAAATGTGTCACCAATTTTATAATTCCTACATAAACTCCGAATATTTTATTGTTTTTACTATTATGATTATGAGCTAAGGGAACCTATCTGACAACTTTTATCACAGCACTTGAATATGGCCTAAGGCCGAAACCAGGTGGTGGAAATAAATAAATCTTTCAGTCAAATGGCGGTCACCTCTTTTACAATATTTTATGTGACTGAGGCTCCTGACGCCAACAAAATCAAAAAGCATTTCATATGGAGAGGGAACGTCAATTTTGATCCGATAAAGGTACATGCCACCTGGGGGATAGTAGATAGTTTTAGCGTCGTCCACCAACATGAACGCCCTCTGCGTGTACTCTTTTGTGCGAAATGTTCACAGTCATACGTCTCAGTGTCATATCAACGTATGAATCAAACGGGCCCATTCTAAGGAGATGTGCTTGATACACCCAAGTGTGAAAAATTCAAAGCGGCTAAATTCTGGTGTTCCGAGTGGCGGGGTGACCCTCTCATAGAACCCTCATGCTGCGTCAGTTGTGATGCTTGCTAGATGCAGGATCTCTATACTTGCTTTAATCTTATCTATGGTGAATGCGGTCCAGGATAAAGTCGTATTGCACATTTTAATGTGCCTACATTATTTTGTATTATATATTTCTTTATTGTCAGAATCACATCTTCTGCTTTTTTCTGAACAAGAAAATTCTGAAGTTTGCTGCCACATTTCATTTGTTTCACAAAAAAAAAGCGACACATTTAGGTGCTTCAATTTTCTTAAGTAATAAATGAAATAGTCGTGCTGGATGAAGAACTTTTTATACGGTGTCGACACCGATAACACCATTCCAGTGACGCGCCAGTAAACGATCAGTGTTAGCAGGGAGATGACGCAGTGGTGCCCGCGGGCAGGCAGCTTGAGCGCTCGCGGGCGAGCGCGCTCGCATTACCCCGCGTCCACACACTGCTACCAACGCTGGCACCAACACGGGCCTGTATTTTTGCGATAGCGCTCACACATTGGAGCCAACATGCAGTTGAATTCGTCGAGAGGCAACGTAAACATATATGAGCACAAATCGCGGTCAAGGCATTAACGGCTTTGAGTGTGAATAGTTACATTTCGTCACTGCAAAACAAAAAACGGAAACGCATGTAAAAATGTGATGGAGTGTGTTGTATCACTTCCTAGCGAAAATTAAATCAGTAAAAGTAGCTTACAAGTAATAGATACATATTATTAAAACTTACACCTCCTACTTTAAATGTTGTTGTCGTTGTTGTGGTCTTCCGCCGCAGACTGGTTTGATGCTACCTTGTCCTGTGCAAGTCTCTTCATCTGAGAATACGTTCGGCAACGTAATTTTGCTTATTGTATTCGTCCTTCGGTTTCCCTCTACGATTTTTATCCCACACACTTCCTTATAACACTAAGTTGACAATTCCTTGATTTCTCAAAAAAATGTTCAAATGTTTGTTAAGCTTATGGGACTTAACTACGGGGTCATCAGTCCCTAAACTTACAAACTACTTATGAACTACCTACAACTAAGGACGGCACAAATATCCATGCCCGAGGGCGGATTCGAACCCCCGACCGTAGTGGCCATGCAGACCGTGACTGGAGCGCCTCAGTCCCCTCGGCCACCGCGGCCGGCCTTGATTTCTCGGAATCTGTCCTACCAATCTATCCCTACTCTCAGTCAGGATATGACAGAAGCTCCTTTTCTCCCCAATTCGGTTAAGCATCTCCTCTTTAGTTACGTCATCTACTCATCTAATTTTCACCATTCTTCTGTAGCACCACATTTCAACTGAACTTCTTATTGTCCACGTTTCACTCCCATACAATGCTACACTGCAGAAAAATACTATCAGAATGAACTTCCTCAAATTTAAATCAATATGGGATGTTAACAAGTCTCGCTTCATTAGAAACGCTTATTTTCCCCATAGCCATTCTGCAGTTTATATCTTCTTTACTCTGGCCATCTGAAGTTATCTTGCTACCCAAAACTGATCTACTACTTTTATTATCTCATTACCTAATCTAATTCCTTTAGCATCGCCTGATTTATTTTCTGACACTACATACCGTTACCTTCCTTTCAAGACAATGTCCATACCGTTTAATTGCTCTTCTAGGTCCTTTGCAGTCTCTGAGAAAGTTACTATGTCATCGGCAAACTGCAAAGTTTTTTTTTATTTCTTCTCCCTGAATTTCAATTCCCTCTCCAAACTTCTCCTTGCATTCCTTCACAGTTTGCTCAATGTATCGATTGAACAACATTGGGGAAAAGCTACAATCCTGTCTTACTCCCTTCCCATCCTCTGCGTCCCTTTATTGCCCTTCGACTCTAATAACTGCTGTCTGGTGTTTGTAAAGGTTGAGTATAGTTCTTCGCTCCCTATATTTTACCCATGCTACCTTCAGAATTTGAAAGAGTGTATTCCAGTCGACATTGTGAAAAGCTTTCTCCAAATCTATAGACGCTAAAACATAGGTTTGCCTCTCCTTACTTTATCTTCTAAGATAAGTCGTAAAGTGAGTACTCCTCCCGTGTTCCTACATTTCTCGCAAAACTAAACATCTTCCTCGAGGTAGGATTCCACAATTTTTTTCCCATTCGTTTGTAAATAATTCGTGTCAATATTTTGCAACTATGACTTATTAAAATGAAAGTTCTGCAATTTTCACATTTATCTGCACTTGCTTTCTTTGGAATTGGAATCACCATAGTCTTCTTCAAGTCGGAGGGTATTTCCCCTGTCTCATACATCTTGCATACCACGTGGAACAATCATCACTGGCTCTCCTAACGATATCAACATTTCAGACGTAATATCAACTACTCCATGGGCCTTGTTTTGACTCCAATCCTTCAGCGCTCAGTCAATTTCTCCTCGCAGTATCATATCACCACTCACATCATTCTCCATTTCGTCTTCCATTTCTAGAATACTGCCCTCAAGTTTATTTCCTTTGTATATTCCCTCTATATATTCCTTCAACAGTACATCTTTCCGCTCTTTGCTTAGTACTGCTTTTCCCTCTGAGTTCTTAAAATAATACCATACCCCCTCCCTAATTTTAATAAAATACCCGCAAAATCATTCTACCAGAAATAGGAGCCTCAACATGAGCTTTAGGAAGACAAAGATGAAATAAAAAAAAAAGGCATCTTAACTAAAGAAAGCAAAAATAGAAAAACACAAAACAAAAAATAAAAGGAGCCAAAATCAATCAATAAAGGATATTAAAGAGTATTAAATTCGTTAATTGAGTGTGCCAAAAGTCTGAAACGTTTTTTAGTCCACTAATCGCGCCTAATTTTTACGTTGCATTTCGATTTTTGTGATTACTTTCACAAATGAATCACTTTCTGAAATAGTTCTAATATTTACAAAGCGGTTTTGAAACTTTAAAATAAACTGCTACATAGGACAAAGAAAGAAAGAAACAGTTTCGAGTCGAGCAGGTGACTGAGATAGAATGAAACGTTGGCGCCAATGTGTGTAATACGTTCTCATATTCATCCAACTTCCTTTATTAATTCAAGTAACAAGGCAGTCTAGATCTTCCTTTGGCAACCGGTTTCGGTCACTTACATGAACTTCATCAGGCAACAACTGTAATGATACATAATATATTATTAGAGGAATAAATTATTTCTAAGTTGAGTATTTAAAATAGGAATAAAATATACCCGCAACGTTGGCCATCAGTTGTTTACAGCTGGAGTTCCCTTAAGGTTTAAGGTTAAGATGCAGGTGCAGTCACCCTTTAAATACTGTAAGCTCCAGCCTCTAATTTAAATGTTGGCCAATCAGGTGTAAGTTCTAACGGAAGTTATACAACAATGGATTTCAGTATGTAACAAACCAAATCATTGTACAAAACGGTTGATCAGGTAGTAAAATGTAAAAGGAGTTAAAAGTACCTTATATAGGGTCATATAAAAGACTTATGTAGCATATGGAAAGATAGATAACCATGTTATGGATTTGTTATGATTTGAAAAACAGATATCGGAGGTACTATTTTACCATTGTCAAATTGTAAGTTAAAATATTATTCTTGTTAAGTCAGAACTAAAATAATCACCAGTTTTGCTGATACATATGAGTGTATTACATCTTTAATAAAATGGTTTTTGATGAAGTGTTGGGTTCGCAGAGCCCTTGCCTTAAAAATAAAAGCCAGATAAAATAAAATATATGCCACAGTAATTACAATAATTCGGTTAAAGTATATGACAATGAGAGCTGAAGTCATTAATTAAAATGGCCTTGTGTCTTAAACTGAAAAATAAAAGTAGTGGATGGACAAAAGAGTAACCATTCTACTGGAGATCATTGTTTAGTTCAAAGAAATGTACTCCTTTCCTTTATTTAAGCGGTCTCATACAGTGTTTTGTGAGAGGAAAGGTTTACCTACAGGAAGATGTAATTTTCAGGTCCAGTCTTCCGGCAATCTAGGGTTAATCGTGTTATAAACCATATAAACCATTATATAGTCACTTTAAAGACCTCACTATAACTGAGTTCAGGTTCCAAATTGTCATATTACGGTGAAAAAAGAGCGCCGGCTAACGATATGTGGCACTGCTCTCCTCAATATTATTAATCCACTAGAGCAGAACCCTCTATAGAAAATGTAGTCTTTAATAGCAGGCTCTTTAATAAACTTCATTGAGTAGAGCTGATGCCTCATCACAAAGCTGAAGAATCAACCAAGTGCGTTACTAATTAAGCCTTATTGAACTTGTGATAATGAGTGACAATGGGTAATGTACGCAAAATTGTGATAAAAATGATTTGTATCCACGATTAGATAAAAATGTTACCTTTCCTAAGAATCCCTAAACAGACGAACTGACCACTAGAAGTATACATTGTTGAGGAAATTTAGAGGGCTGTAATTTGAAGCTTACTGCAGAACGATCGTACTGAAACCAACTTACATTTTCCGTAAATACCACAACGGTAACATAAGAGAAATGAGGGCTCGTAGAAGGACATAAGGGCATTCGTTTTTCCCTTGCTCTATTTGGGATATCGAAGGCAATGACTAGTAGTGGGACAAGATGCCCTCCGCCACGCACCTTATGGTGGATAGCGGAGTTTGTACATACGTGGATGTAGATATAAATAAGCGAAGGTCTGCAAAATGTTTAACTAAATATTTCTGTTTTGAATCTTTTAATCATAAAGCATATACTTTGCCAGCGCGCAACGTGCTCATCTGTAACGACATTCTCAAACAAACGGAACGCTTAAACAGACTATTTCATACTTCGTGCATCCACAGCTGAAATACATTATTAAGAAATTCGATATGCTAATACAAACAATTAAGATAGGATTGCTTTCCATGAATTATCGTAATCCGCCTTAAATATATATTTATGCCTTCCTTAAGTTACGACCGGTTTCGCAACATTAAAAGTGCATCTTCAGGTTTCTGTATCAATAAAAACAACTTGTTATCCACAGGGTTTATAACTACTAATATTTACAAAATTAGAACAACCTGGTATACGTTAATTTACATGAGGCGGAAAGACTTATTGCGACATCTCAGTATTCATGGTGGGTTCCAGGTTTCATGGAGGCTTTCCTCAAAGTTCTTAGCTTTATGTGTGACACCATTAAGTAAACGTCTTTGTGGTTGAAGTCAACAGTTGGTTAAACCTAGTGGGTAAGAAAATCATCATTTTGAGGGCGTAATCAGTAAAGAAAAGCGTATCCATAGGATTGCTATTCACCAAGTCTACTGCCTAAAAAGTTCTGTTAAATTGAACGTTCGGAGCATGTTGTACCTCCCCTGAATCTGAATTAAAATGGGTTGTACCAATTGTTTCACGTCATATCCCGTTAAAAGACTTGACAAATCCTAGGGAACATAAAACACTTGGCATTAAAAAGGGGATAAGGGCGGGAATAGTAATACACCCATCTATAAAGAAAAATTTTGAGCCACCAGAATTGTTTTGTAGTCTTATGTCTACGTTATGATCTCTCAAAAGTAATAAGATTTTAAGAACCATTAAGTGCGCGTTTGGACATAATATTGCTATTCTCATTAAAAGCCTAAGAGGGAAGAACAGACTTGTTAATTAATACTCTTTAGGAGAAAGCATGGTAATTTGTCAGGTGCGTGAGGACAATACTTACAATAAAAGGTATTCTAGTCCACGCTAGTTCCGTCGATAGTGTTATGACATTAATTAGCTTAATTCAATCGTTATGTGTAGTTTTTTCTTTTCCCTTTTGTTTGTCTCATACTGTTAATATGGTTGCAAAAAAAATTTGAAATCCAACAATAGAAATAAAAATAAGATCGTAAAATTAAATAAAAACATTACATAGATTTTTGAGTGGTTCTGCAGTAACGCTCCTAATAAAACTTAGTATTCTGATTCGGTTATCAATACTTCATGGGACACACCTTCATCAGAACATTTCACGTCAGCCTTTGTTTGGAATTTGGGGTTTTCAGTCCATACGTAAAAGTTAACTAATTTTTCAGAAAGCATGTTCGTCACATGTTGAGTAGCTTGTTACCTTCGTTCAGATGGATGCACATTGTTTCGAAACATTGTCTGTGTTATTAAAGATGCTCAACAAAGTACGTCACAAGATTTACCTGTGGGGTGAAGACAATACCCCATGTATTTAATACTGCGACATTCTGTAGTGAGCAGTGTGTATCGTGATGTCCCATGAGGAGCAGCAAAAGCATTGTAGAAGGCTGTTGGAGGAAGATTCCCATGAAGACGATAATGATAGTTACATGGCAGAGTTTGATGATTCGAAAGACAATGAAGAAGAGGACTGCATGAAAAGTAATCATGCAACTGCAAGTGATGTCTGATGACGATATTATTTACAATATTCTCATTAGACGTTTCTCCTATCGCAAGATGGATTTATAAAGGAATTAAAATAATTATTCCAAGTGCAACATCATTACTGAGACAGAATCTTTCTTCGCTCTTCATCACATTTCAAAGAAAACAAACTCTCTTTCTCCTTTCAGCCTGAATTATGACCGAAATGATTATTTTAACTGATATAAAAATTTCTGTTAAAGTCTCTAATTTAAAAACTGTTAAAGCCTTTTTATTTTGTTGATTGGAAAAACCATATTAACATGTTATTTATTTATCCATTATGGATAATGTTGTAGTAACTCGATGATTAAGACTCTACTTAACTGAAGTAATAAAATGTTAAATAAAATGCCTAATGTATAATAAAAAAATTAAATACTTAATCTCAATATTATATTTATGAAAGGTGCTGTCAACACCCAACCTCCCTAATTATGTTATGAATGCTCACCTCCCCAGATACATGTTATCTAAATTATTCCAAAGTGCACGTCGACAGCATGTTTTCCTCTGCACTTGTTTCTCTAAAAACGTATTGCGTATTAATGTAGCCAATATTTGTTTCACTTCATTAGCTCTGGGGCTTCTGCATAATTTTTTAATTATGAGTCGCATCATTTCTCTATTTTCCACCAGCTGTTGTCAGAACTTGTCAAATGGTAAAAGAAATTGTGTTTACACTCAATATAATTAGTTGTCGACACCGATGTTTGCTAATGAATATGTAATTAACTACTTTTTTGTTTGTATTAGTATTTCATTTGGAATGCAAACTGTAGATAAAGCCTTTTTTTTCGCCAAATGTTTCCAAGCTCCTTTTATTGCATATATCACGGTAGTGCACACACCGTCTTCATAAAAAAAGTAAAAATGATAATAGTTTACAGTATGATATTAACAGAATTGTTATTACGTTTTTAAGTTCTTACCTCAGTACAGATTCCATTTTTGAACACATGTTCACCATGATTACGAGATTCATCATTCGGAACACAAAATGAGCCTGGCAGTATGGTCATAGAGCTAGACTTATTACTCATTACAGTGTAGAACTCAATATGCAAATGATATGAGTCTCTCAATGTAACTAATTTTCAATATCTGATTCATTTTCGGCCTCAGAAAAAGATCTAGATTAGATTAGTTTAGATTAGATTAATACTTGTTCCATAGATCATATATACGACATTTCGTAATGATGTGGATCGTGTCAGTCCGGTAAATGTTGTCTACACTTGACAATCAATATTTAAGGATTTTTTATTTCATTTTTGTTGTTTTTTATTTTTTTAATTTTTTTAATTTTATTTTTATTTTTTCTCTAAAATAATCTGTTATTCAGAGGCTGATCATCAGCCTAAAATCGAATCTTCGTGTTTCGTTGCTTAGAACTACAAACAAAATGACTAGATGCCACTATTCACGTGAGGATAAGCCAATTGCATGATTTACAGTAAATCTGCTCCTATACATCACTTCACTGAAAACGTATTTCCACCTAGTCTAGATAAGCAAGACTCAGTTTTCTTGACACTTAATGACTGTCATAAATGTAACGATAGATGAAACAGTAGGTCCTGTACTCAAGCTAAGCATCAGTGGTCCTAATATAATAAATTGGTATATTGTCATTAATGCGTGCAATAATACTACCGCAAGTCTTAAGACGGAACGCATGGTGCAGTGTTTAGCATCGCAGATCGATGTACTTGCGGGCCACAGTTCAAACCGTGCCACGGGCAGAAACATTTTTATTTCCTTGTATTTTCTATTCATAGAATGTTCCACATTATTCTGATGTTTGATGTACCTGTTAGTTCAAAAAAAATTTTCTATGTATAAATAGTGGAGCACTCCAAGTAGGAGTGAGACTCTACTGAATATACGCTTGTGTTAGCAAATAAACGTGTTGTAAGTGTAAAGTGTTCTGCTCTATTAACGACCAGCCTTTGAATCCGGAGCACCTGCAGTTTGCAGAGTGACAATACAAATTGTTTTTGACTAATGTGCATTGTTATATTATGAATCAATTAAAATCGCTACGAATACTAACACACTGTTGCATTCGGGGGAACAACAGTTCAATCTAGCATCCAACCATAGTTATTTATGTGTTCCTTGATTGACTTAAATTATTTTACCTGTCTACTCTATTTTAATAAATAAATCAATAAATAACCGTTCACCCGAGCGAGTGCTACGTCTCTAAGACTGATTAATTAATTAGTGGAGAAGAAGAGAAAGAGAGCGATTCCTAGTGGACTAAGTGTCTATCAGTACGCCGAAATTCGTAAACCAGTAGAAGAAATCATTCTGTACAGATAGAATGAGGTTTAATATTGCTATTATTATCAATGCATTATTTCTCTTATTAGTATAAAGCATTAATAAAGTCGAAGCACTATAAAAGAAAAGGTGCTTGTAGCAAGCACTGTTTACACATTTATTTAATGTTCAAATTCCAGAATTCGTAATTGAAACACCTTTACTTATTAAGAGCAGGCTGTATGATTTCAAGATTTTGTTCTGTTATGAACAAACTAGCCTTCAGAGCAAAACAGAGAAAATTATTAAGAAAACCAATCATTTGCTGCTGATGAGAAATGATCCCGTCAGCGCTCAAAAACTCAGTATGTTCTTTCTTCCAGGACTCTGAAAAGTAGGTAGGCAGTTATCTCAGTTCTCATTGCTGCTACACAAAAATTATTGCATGGAAACAAAATTGCGCTCTTTAAACACAAAATTTCCTTTAACCTAGTCTGTAGTGAAGGCTTCATACAGAGTGGTGTGGAATGGCCAAGTGTTTTAAGGCGCCTTGCTGCGGCTTGTGCCATTGCTGTCAGTTGGAGGTTCGCGTCCTCCCTCTGGCATGGGTGTATGTGTTGTCCTTAGGTTTCCTCAAGTTCGATTACGTAATTTGTATGCCTAGTCCCGTAGATATACAAGTATTTGCTTCAAGAGCATTTTCCTCACACTGCCAAAGTCAGCATATGTCTAGCCCCTAGTATTTCACTTTTCTTGTATTGACATTTTATCTTGTCTATCCCAGCGATACTCTCTTCACCAGTTTCTCTCGGTCTTCTTATCTGACGCTGTCTCTCTGCCTTTGTTTGCTCTTCTTCTATCGTGTTGTCACTGTCTATTTCCTTTCCGTTTTCTGACTCTCACTTCAATGACCAATATGTAATCTTTAGATATGTCCTTGTTGCTGGTCTTCTAGGGTTTTTAAACCAAGAAAACGACAAATTTCTAAGGAGTGATGATTTTTTACAGTTGTTATAGCGATTTATTGTGGAAATTTAGTCATATCATAGTATGCAGGCAGTACCTTCTTGTCCCCATGTTACGGATATTTATTTTGCCAGTGCTCTAAGTAAACATTGCATAGTATGAGCGGTTAAGCTCATGAAGGCTGAATTATTTATTAATTTTTTTAAAACATTAATTGTGCTACTGATAAATAGTACCAAGGTGACAGAATCTTTGTAACGTGTCTATTAATACTGACAAAATGTTAGGTTAATTTGGAAGTGGTCAAACTCAAAATGAATCTCCCAAGTTGGAACTCTGCTACTTTTAAAGGGGGATAATGACCTGCCAATGAGAGAATCTACCGATCTATCTCTTTGGCCCTTCTCCCGCACACGCAGGGTCGGCACAGTGTTAAACGCGGGTTTGGCATGTGTTAATATTTACAGGGTGGCCTTCTTGCCGCCACTCCAAGGAGGAAAATGTGTACCCGAAATGTCTGCTTGTAGTGTAAGATGTGTGTGAAAGTGTAAAGTGTTACGAAATGTTTGCGAATCGTGTAACTGAGGCGGGACTTTGCGACCAGTCCGGTATTTACCTAGGGAGATATATAAAAGCGCCTAAAAACCACATCCAGGCTGGACGGCACTCCGACCGCGTTAATCCACCCGGCGGATTCGAACCGGTGCCGGTACGCCTCCCCGTCCCGGAAAGTGGTGCGTTAGACCACACGGCTAACCGAGCGGGTCTGCCAATGAGAGAATCACTGGTCAAAAATATGTTGTGATCAAGATGTATACCTGAACTGTTCGTGAGGAGAGTTCCTTGTGGCTATAAGAAACAATTTGTCTTGTCATGGAGAAAGGAGGACCTGCGTAGGTACCTGAAGTGATTCGTTTGTGACATTGTTAGACTCTGTGCGACAATCGGCTGCTCTGTCTTAATTCTGTCAAGGACTAATGAGTGCCAATTTGAGAACTTTAACTTTTTCTGATTCCTTTACAGAAATATCACTGAACAGTGTATGTGATTCTACGCGAGATGTTACCTGTTGGACTACGACTATATTTTGAGCCGATGATCATTTCTTGTTCTGTGATCGCGAAATGGACTCCGTGTCTGAACTTTATCGATGACTGCCTAGTGGGGGATTTTTATATCATTCTCATGACGCAGATAACGCTTCGGATAATATTATAAGGTTTTGTATTTATTTACTACTATTGTTGCTGTGGGATCACTTCCTATAGAACAAAATTTGTGTTTGAATAAATATTATTCATCTGAGTTTGAGAGACGTCGCCTATTTCGACGCTCTATCATATTTTATAATTGCTACGGTCTTTATGAGATGTTCGGACTTGCGGTAATATTTAGTTTTAGTCTGCTGTTGGTTTGGGGAAGGAGGTGGAAAAATAACGTTCGAGGTGGTCTAACAGAAACAGGCGGCTAGAAAGCAGAGGCCTTGGCTGACTGTGGCAGGTGGTACTGAGAAAGCAGCAGTCGAGCCCGAAGGCCACCACCGTTCGGTGAATGAACAGCCGGCGCGGCATCCTCTTCGATTGTAAGAGAGGCCGAAGAGAAGAACAGTTAGTTCGCCATCCAAACAGCAAGCCTCATTCCAAGTAATAGAAGGCGGCGTTCCTTTTAGGTGTTGAGCGAGAGGGATATAGCGTAAGAAATGTCCAGCTTACAGTTTGATGCCAGAAATACGCGGGACTGATTCCCATTTGTGGAAAACGTGTATTGCTACGCCCTGCTCCCTCCAAGCCATCCTTGCGGGATGTCATTGGGCACATCCAGGCACCAGCTTTACAATTGGCCACTGGAAATGTCGAGGTAGCATTTCCTAAGCACCTAAGAAGCTCGAGTAAATTTTAAGTTAGAGAGAGGATCTATACCTTCGGTGTATGGTTTTCCTTCCGACGTTTCATTTAGTCTCCGAATTGGGAGCCAAGGCGTGAGAAGAGAGTCCCTGGTCGTCTCCAGTGGTTCTCGTCAAGCAGAAGGATGGCACGTGGTGTTTCTGTTTTTGATATCAGCAGCTGAACTAAATCACAATGAAAGGTGTCTACCCATTGCTGCACATTGATGATACTTAGATTTGAGCTAAACATTGAGGAGGCCGTTCCGTCGTGTACACTAACTCCCCTGAGAGGTTGTTTTCCGTGGTGGATGTTGAGATGGCGCCGTAAACAACAACGAAGGAAATCTACACACCAGACCCTACCGAACCAGTCCAGGACGGTGAGCTCAAAGTCAATAACGAAGTCTGCTGTTGCTGCCGACAACGCACTAGAGGAAAATTCTATGGAATTGCAGATAGGACCTGGTCTGATCCAGGAACAACGTCAGCAGGTGTTAAATATTCTACAACAATCTTCAAGTGTATTCCGGGCCAGGCAGGAGAAGAACCAGATGAAACTGCCCATGATCAAACACAGTATGAATATGGGAGATCATGCAGCAATTAGCCAGCGTTCGTACAGTCTCCAGGGGAAAGACGGATAATTCAAAAAGATGTGGAGAAGATGTTGCAAGTTGACATTATTTAATCTTCAAAGAGTCCCTGGTCGTCTCCAGTGGTTCTCGTTAAGCGGAAGGATTGCACATGTTGTTTCTGTGTCGAATATCGGCAGCTAAACTAAATCACAATGGAAGTTGCCTACCCATTCCTGCGCATTGATGATACTTACAGTTAGTCAGTTTGAAAGGTGCTATAGAGTTTGACAAAGCTGAGAGGGAGAAGACTGATTTTATTACACCTGAAGGCCTCTATGAATTCAAGGTCATGCTGTTTGGACTATGTAATGTCCTGGCCACATTCGAACGTTGCCGCCTGGTAACTGTGTTGAAGTGTGTTCAGACAGCAGGACTCCAACTCAAAGAAGTGCCTCTTCGTCGCCAAAGAGATAAAAATCCTGGGGCACCTAGTGAATGGATATGGTGTCCATCGTGATCCGGGTTAAGTAAGGGCAGTGACAGAATTTCCAACTCCTCAACACATCCATGATGTGTGAAGTTTCATAGTAGGTTTTTGTAAAAATGCACGTCCATTGCTGGATCTTCTGCAGGGAGACACCAAGTTTTACTGGAATCAGACAAGAGAAAGAGCTTGTCGGGCACTTAAGGAGGCTCTAACGTCTGCACCAGTTCTAGACTTATACAATGAGAATGCCTAAACGGAACTTCAAATTCAAATGTTTGTTAAGCTTATGGGACTTAACTACGGGGTCAGCAGTCCCTAAACTTACAAACTACTTATGAACTACTTACGAACTAGGACGGCACAAATATCCATGCCCGGGGGGGATTCGAACCCCCAACCGTAGTGGCCTTGCTGACCGTGACTGGAGCGCCTGTCACCTCGGCTACCGCGGCCGGCAAAACGGAACTTCACACAGGCGCTAGCGGTTATGGGATTGGCGCTTGTTCAAATTAAAGAAGGTGCTGAAAAAGTGATAACCTCTGCATCAAGAGTTATCTTAAGTTCCGAGTTAAATTACTCTACAACCAAGAAAGAGTGTTTGGCCGTTATCTGTTCCGTCCGCATCTGTTCGGTAAACCATTCACCGTCGTGACCAATCACCATTCTTTATGTTGGCTGGCCAGTTTGAAGGATTCATCATATCGACTATCAAATTGGGCATGAAGGGTCCATGATCACGAAGTCACAGTGGTATTAAAAAACGGGCGCAAACCCAAGGACTCCAACTGTCGTTCAAGGAATCCATTAGCGAACGCAACAGCATGGATGAAATTTCAGCCCTTTCTAAGTTAGGTGATATTACAGCTTGGGAAAATCCAGCATTATTAGAAACCATAGAGGCCTTGGAGAAAGTAGAACTAACCAAAGGAGAGTTTCAACTTATAAACAGGACACTGTATAAGAGCAAATACGATCCACTGGGCCACAAATGGCTACTGGTTGCTCCAGCGCATCTCCGGTCAGCTATTGTTCAGTATTTCCACGATTTTAATATCTGGTCATCTAGGGTTGGTGAGGACCCTAGACTGAATAAGACGCAGGTATTACTGGCAAGGTCTCTACCGGTCAAGCACTATGTGAGTCACTCGATGGAGTGCCAGAGACAGAAGCAAGTGCCGCAATTACCTTAAGAACGAACGTTGCTGATGGTCCGCAGCTATAAATGTTAAATATACATATATTACTTCCGAATTTGAGAGAATTTCCGACTTCACCTGCTATTCTTCAGTTGGTCTATCATTTTGTAACATACGACTTTTTAAAACCAAATCTTGCGGATTGTTGGGCAATTCTTTGTATGTTATATGGGAGGATATTTAAATTTTATGTCAGCTTGTGTTTAATCAGTAGTTCTTGGTTTAACTATTTGTTATTATTGTTCTCGTGCTGGATGTCAGTGAATTCAGACCTATGTTTTCCTTGCCCCCTACAGCCTACTGCTCCCTACCGATCACGTTAACATATGGTCTACAACTACATGGGATACTCCACAAATCACGTTTAAGTGCCTGTCAGAGGGTCCATCGAACCACCTTTATACTGCAAACAGCCTACGACAGCTGCTTAGATTTTCTCGAAAATCGTTTATGTAAATAAAGAACAGCAGAGTACCAATAACATTACCCTGTGGTACGCCCATATCACCTCAGTTTTAGTTGATGTCTTATCATCGATTACTACAAACTGTGTCCTCTATGACAGGAAATCCCCTATCCCATTGCAAATTGTTAGCGATATACCATAACCACGCAATGTGATTAAAAGCCGTGCATTGTCTTGCTGAAAACTCGCCCTTGGGATGTCGTGCAAGAAGGGTGTGCCTACAGGTTCCAGAAGTGGCAGTGGTCACACTACCATAGATATGCACCAACTGTGATTTTTGTTTGTACCCAATAGTAGCCACAACGTAAGGCCTTAATTGATGTTGTATGCTTGTGCAAATGCTTTCCCTGTGATGGTAATCCCTTCGTCAGTAGCCTACCAAAACGTGACCATTAAATTCAGACTAATGGAGGTTGAATTTGTCTAATAACCACAGCCGTTTTGTCCAATACATATACGAACATTCGTATCTCTCGCGTTTCAATGCGTTCTATTTTCCCGATCATGATTTTAGATAACGGATGAGAGTATTTTGTTAAAAGGAAACATAGATCTTGCTTGACTGTACTGCGTAACCACGGGTAGGGAAATGCACAGATTCGTATGTCTCCAACAAATATTTGAGGAGTTTCTGCATAGTGTTATTCTGAGAGTGCACAGCGACTAGATTAAGACAGATTCTAACAATATTATACATGTTAATTAGTTTTGTGAACAGTATTAGTATCACCAGATACAAATTTTTTAATTAGTTTTGCGGAACCACCGCGAAAAATAATCCACTTTATTAAAATTAGGGGCTATTATCACGATGTACACATCCTGACGCATCTGTCAGTTAAATACAGGTCACACAAGTGAAGCCCTTTTTTTTTAAAAACATTTCGTGTTTTGTAGGATACGCTTAAATAACTCTCGCAGCTTTCTTCTACAAAATACCTGAGAAGGATGACATAGCTTTTATATGTCCTTCGCATCCGCAGGAAGGCATAAGGAGATTTGGCTGAAAGCTTTTCCCTGGCACTGCAAAAAGTTTCAGAGAAAAAAATTAATACTTGCAAGTCTTAGTTAGAAAGCAGGTGAATATGGAGAAAATGTAAATCCTTGTTGGGAAGTGTTGTGTGACGGAAGTCCACAGAGCACACCGTTGTCGTGTTTGCTCATATTGTGTGAGGATGTATTTGCAGTAAGTAATTTCAAATAATTTCTATTAACACATGTTGCAAATAACAGCTATAGCAGTGAATTAATGCACGAGTACAGTCCAGTAAATTGTACTCATGAGTACTATTTATGTTCCAGAATTCCATTTATTTCTTAGTCCATTATGAACTGTTTTTAAGCTTTCTAGTGCATAGTTAAGTAACTTCATATTTAACAGATAGCCCCACAACAACTGTGCGATTGCACGTTACACAGAAATGAGTCGTCATATACATGATTAGATATCGACGCCTAAGACACAAGCGTAAAATAAATCACAAACTGGAGATGAATGATACCACGTATATTACTCAGAGATTGAAGATAAATATAGTTGGATTGTTTAAGTTCGAATACAAAACATTGTACTACTGTGAAAATCGGTAAGGAATTCGGTATTCCAGGAGCATCAAGTATCAGGCAATTATTATTATCACAGACAATTCAGTGGTTCCACTTTTAATGACACGGATTTTTGATACAGTTGGTAGTTCTAACAGAGAAGCCACAGCACCAAAAATAACAGAAAAATTAATGACGTATTCATTCGCACAATGCAGAGAAATCTAGATTTAATGGACTGTGGCAGCAGACAACAGACTCGAGAGCCTTTCATAACAGCACGATGTAGCCAGCTTGACGGCACCGGCTGGACCCTAGGGGATTGGAGGATCGTGGCCTAGTCGCGGCTTCAGCTTGTAATAGCCCATGCCTAGGCGCAGCGCACCCACATGGACCCAAGTTGTATACTAGGCACTGAGGAAGATGCTAGTAGCACCACAATGGCGTGAACAGTTTTCTCATGGAATGGACTGGGTCCTCTGGTTCAGCTGAGCAAATATCGGGTGTTCGTCGACTTGGAGACCTTTGACAGACATTCATGGTTTTTATGTTCCCAAACATCTCACTGCATGGGTTCGATTGGTATGAAGGATATGAAGGACATTGAGGACAGTTCCGGTGAATGATTTCGCCACCCCAATCAGTCGACATGGTTGGAATATGATCGAGGCGTCAGGAAGGAAGTTCGGGTTTAATGCGCAGTAAACAACGTAGTCGTTAGCAGATCCGGCCTAAGCTTCCGCGGGGGTCTCTCGCATTCTCCCTTTCTTTTCCACCCCCTCCAGCAGAGGCCATACACATTAGTCACATTCAAAAGAAGTCAAAGTTTCGTCATTGACATACTACAAAAAATACGAAACTACTTATTACAGCAGACCTACTGTTATAAGTTATTAGCCAGGGAATATCTCTTAATATATATGGTAATTACTGAAAGTTTAATAAGAAAAAGTAAGCTAGCTATCGGAATTCTTCCAATTTAATGAAATTTAAAGTCGCAAGTGTTGTTCAGAATATACACATTTCGTTTCCAGCAATTGACATGCTCTTTATTAATAAGAAACTGGATTAGTTGTAGGTAATAACACTAACTGTCTTCTACACACTCGACATGGAAAATCTTTTACTTTTTTAAGAGGAAATTCCTCAATATCTTCAAAACTCAATTTTGAATACATGCCATGTTCCCAGACAACCTGCCGAGAGATAACCGGCGTTCTTGCTTCTGAAATAATAATAAGAATATAAATATCAAAATGCAACTAAATCTATGTAATTGATCATCCTGTTCCCGACAGGGGTCTAGTATTGTGTCACCTGGTGTACTTTTTCCCTTGGAGTCAAACTGGCTTACGAGAACAATGCCAGCAAATTACATTCTGTAATAATGTAGTTATTACAAGGGGGCGTTTAGGAATTGACTATCGACTAGCAAACAGAATTGCCACACTAACAGAGGCAAAAAGACGAAATAATGTTTGACTGCTCAACCACCTCAGAATTCTTATTTACATTTCACGTTTTAAAAGCTTTCTTCATTGACTTATACACTCAACAAACTCCATGAAGATAAACAAAATATTGCAACATGTAAAATAAAAAGGTATTTGCGGAAAAAGAACAGCATTAAACCACTCACAATTTGCTTTTAATATTAACTTTGTCACACTATACCTGGATATACCTCTATGTGTTATTAACTAATGTCTCACAAAAATTAAAAACTGATATCCAAAATAAGGTTTTATTTCTTGTAAAGTTGAAAGAACTTGCACAAAGTGTGGCAAGAGAAAAGCAGGTAACATATGAATGAATTACACAATTTGGTAGAACAGTAATTGAAATCAAAGATGCCAAATAGTAGTTATATAAGGTACTGACAGACATACATCAAGGTCATTGTTGTCGTATTACATCTGACGTAATGCTGAATCATCAGAGGGGGGAGGAGGGACTGGAGGTTCCCCCCACCCTTCTCGGTATCATATTTCATATGGATACTACCTATGTGACGGAGGGGAGAGTCAACGTCCAATAAAAGCATTGAGATAAGAGAGAGGTATCAGAGCACACTTTTTTCCACTTGACAAGGATGGAGGGAGACAAGTACATTACGTCCAATCAGAGCAGGGGGAGGAGAGAGAGGTATCATATTACACACGTAGGCTACATCCAATCAGAGCACACTAACAAGGTCAACAGTCTCCATTTGTCAAGGACAGACTATATATATAGGTGTATGTGTTGTGTGGGGGGGAGTGGGGGTGGGGGTGGGTGTGTATTTCAGAAATAGCACTATGTCGATTTAGAGCACAGGGAGGGGAGAGAGATATCATATTTCACAAGTACTCTACATACAAACAGAGCACACAGACAAGGTCACTTATCTCCAAGGTCAAGGAGAGCGGTATATATTTTTTTTATGAAATTAAGTTTTTTTATTTCCATGGCTTTTTTTGAAACTGCTTGAGATTTCTGCACTGCACGTACATCCAGAACCATGTGCGATGTATTTCTTGACTGTCAAGGTTTCTGCAGTATACATAATAGTTTTATTTCATAGTAAATAGCATATCGAAAGACTGCTGGTGCACAAATTCAATGGCTGCTTCTGGCAGTGGGCAACACCCTATTATGAGCTAGATGTACGTACGGCAAGTGGTTAACAGAAATTCACCGTGGTCACTCTACGGGTTCTGCAGGCGTGCCTGTGGAGACGGTGCTGGCTGGACTACAGTCAGTAATTCCACTTGCATCGCGGGACTTCGTGAAAGGGTTGTGGAAGCGAAAATGAGTAAAGGACTTGTTACCAGAATACAGCGTGTACGATATTGAGGAAAAAGGCTGCCTCTCGCTTCCGCTACTGGTATACATAAGGCAGTGACTGGAGAGATAAATATGAAGATGTTAGAACAATGGCGGAGCGAATACTACTTGTGCGATTTCCCGAACTACACCAATGAGCGAAATGTACCTTGCTGTTAAAAACATCATATATATATATATATATGGTCGAACGATTGATTAATGCAAGTATGTTGTCAGGAAGTAAAGCACCATTAATTTTTTTTTTTTTTCGATTGGTCCTTAGCACCATTGCAGGACCAGTCAGTTACTGCAAGTCCGTATTGTTGTTTACTCCACTCAGCCATTCTGCTTACTAATAAAAAAATGTTCAAATGTTTGTTAAGCTTATGGAAATTAACTGCGAGGTCATCAGTCCCTAAACTTACAAACTATTTATAAAATACCTTATACTGAAGACAACATAAACATCCATGTCCGAGGGAGGTTTCGAACCACCGACAGAAAACGGCCTCGCGCAACACAGCATAGCGCCTCAATGCACTCGGCCGCTCCGTCGTGGCATTTATAGGAGAGAGACTAAGACTTTACACATATAAACATATATACAGAAAATTTTTAAAAATTAATAAATAAAATGTTATATGTGTGAAGTCTTACGTAAACAAAGACTAATTTTTGTTTCATTTCAATTTTACAAATCATCTCGTTTAATAATGTCAACAGAGAAAAAAAATATTTTCGGCGTCAACCGCAGAGACCAGCATCTTCCTGCCTCCTGGCCGTCGTCCCGCGACTTGAAGTGGCTTGATGTTTACTCCTTGAGCTCGGCGGTGAATATGCTAGTCTCGTAGATTGAATCGCCGTCACAGCACATTCAGCTTGAGAAAAACACAGAACTTTCTTAAGGATAGCATAACATGAACTATTAACATTTGAAATCATTAATCAACATAAACATAATAACCTGCGAAACTGAGCTAACATAAGGTAGTAGCGGAGACAATAATCCGTCCCACTACAACGCGAAAGAGGCAAACGATACCGACACCTGGCACCATGGAGTGGGCAGTTATATCCTACACTGGCCATTCTCCTCTCGTGTTCATTGTGGAAAATTAAACACTACACGTACACTGAAACCATCATTGAACCAGTCTTGCCACCAAGAAGGCAATGTTCTTTTCCAACAGGACAATGCATGTCTACACGTATCCTTTTGAACCTAACGTGCTCTTCTAGGTGTAGATCTACTGCCCTGCCCATCTTTATCCCCAGGTCTGTCTCCTGATAAGCATGTCTGGGGCCGGATGAAAAGTCATCTTGGCGCGGTCTACACTAAACGCCACGAGATCTGGTTCAACTGAGGCATAAGTTGGAAATTGCATGGCAGGCCAAAGCCTAAGACTTAGTTCGGCACCTTTACGATCGTCTTCAGGAGAAAGTTGCATCCTGCATTGCTGCTGGTGACAGTACTGACGTGCGTATGGTTTTGACTGCGTGATCATGTGTTGTATACATCCTCAAGAATGTGTCAATAAAATTTAGCTCTTCTGGGTTGACGAATGGTGTTCTTTTTTCATTTTCCAGGAGTGTATATATTCTGCAAATACCTGATATGTTACTGCATTGCAGTATGGCGACCACACGTTAAATTATCGAAGCCCCCAAAGCTATTCGCCCGAAACTACGCTTGTTAAAATTGGACCAACAGCACAGGGAAAAATGCTCAATAGTCTGCAGAGGCTCGTGAACGATAGTAATCCAGACAGAAGTGGTGGACAAGAAAAACAAAGAAGATGATGACGATGGCACAGGTATTAGGAAGTACATTAATATGCACGATGTTGCACAAATAGATGATACGTATAGGGTGTGTATAGATAGATTTCCTATACGTTTAATGCAAGTACGATACAGTTCGAGACAATAACGTACCCACGAACACAAGGTTTATTGGAGTTATATTTTTAAAAACATCTAAGCCAAAGTACTTCAGCTCGAAGGAACTGCAAAGATATGGTGAAATATAACGTTTAACAAATCCACACAGAGAAAACAACACCAAAATGGGGCGTATAAATGCAGAAGTGATAAGTACAAGAATTATTAAGCCTGCTTTAGCCGGTAAATTCGAATCTGACAATGGTACTGATATTCAGAATAAGAAATTTAGCAATCTACCCCTGCAGTATATATACCTCGATGATCCGAACGAAATAATATATCGTTTACGACTGCTTTATGCTTCATCAGCGGCAGGTAATACAGCCCACACGTATCAATCATAACTACAAGAACGTCATATCTTTGAGTAAGTATGGAAAAGTTAATGGGCTTCATAAACCTGCACGAGAAAGTATACTCGCAGGAGTGTTGTAATAAAAAGACTTGACTATTAATGGTAAGCATACCTTGTAGATATGAGATACCATTCACATCACAATAAGATTTTCAAATAATTCTAATGGTGTTTGATACATATTCCAAGCTGGCCTGGGACCTACCAATGAGAAAAATGACAGAAAAAGAGGTTTAAAGTGTGTTTGAACAGATTTTACAAACAGGTACAAATTTCTGTCCAGAAAATCTACAAACCGATCACTGGGGTGAATTCTACAATACTGATTTCCAGTCAGTAATGAAGTGCTATGAAATAAACCACTACTCGACGTTCAGCGAGAAGAAAGCTAGTATTGTGGAACGATTGAACATAATTATTTAAGACAAAATGTGGACACAGTTTAACCTTCGTGGCTCGTACAAATGACTTGATATCTTACCACAAATAATTTAAAATTGTAATCGAACTATAAATCGTACTACTAAAGTGAGCCCGATAGATGTTCGAGACAATAGGCTTCTAAATACCGTTTACTGTCGTATAAAAACGATCGATCCACGCAATCAGAAATTCAACGAGGTGGATCCCGTAAGTTTCAAAACACAAGTCGGCTTTCGAATCATCTTATCTACCGGATTGATCAGCGGAAATATTCACAATCGCCAAAGTCCTACAGACTAATCCTAGTACGTATATCTTACGGAATAGTAAAAGTGACGTTATTGCAGGGAGCTTGTATACAGAAGAATTATAGAAAAATTTCAAGCCGAATGTGTATCTCAAGAAGGAATCTTGAGACGAGAAAGTAACAAAGCATACGTAGAAAGGCTTGGTTTTTCATCAAAACACAACAGTTGGGTGAAAGCTGACGATTTGGTATATAACAAGATGTGTAAACAACAGACAACTCTGTAGCTTGGCACACAAATTAGGAAAACTACATCTTTAAAATTGTTGAGATGGTTGCAGACTTAACATTAAAAAAAGTTATGAAAGCGGCCCAAGGAAACCCTAAGGAAAAAGGTAAACAAGTTACAAAACATAGCTACAGCAAAAATGTAATGAAAAGACGTGTTAAAGCACCGAGAATCGTTAGGAAACGTTAAGCATCGGGTGGCATAATTCCTCTTTTACTCCCCGTATTTGCGGGCCTGTCAGCTATCGGATCTTTGGCACGGGGTGCAGCGGCTATTGTGCAACCTATAACGAATGCTCAGAATGCAGAAACACAACTGAATGAGGTCAAAACGCATAATGAGACGATGGAAGCGGTAGCGATTGGTAAAGGACTGTATCTGAGGCCTTCCAGAAATGGCCCTGTGCTGTTCATAATAGGAGGAAAGAATAAAGCTCGTAGCCATATTTCTGGACACACATACCTAATCTCGTCAAAAAACTCAAAATCCCGAAGTTTCGTGGTGTTTTTATGCGAGTTGGCTTACCAAAGAAAATGTGGAAATCTAAGGAATAGTTAATGTCCATTTGTCGGGTAATTCTGGCAGCCACTGGATGGCATATGTGAAGAAAAACATAACTGTAATATTCTACCATTTGTTTGGAGACCTAAAGCCACATATAGAACACCAACGTTATTTTTCTACAGATGAATGTGACGTATATTACAACTTCAATTTTTTCTAAAAATTTGGTACACATCTCTGTGTGCATCTACGATTAATGTTTCTTCTGACGAACGCATAAAACCGACTGTCATTTTTTTAATCCACGCGCTGTACAAACCAGCCCACCTGTCAATAAAAGTAAGGTGTATGTGTGCCTTCGTGTCAGTATTGCAACAATGCACGTCCAATAAAGACATTAATGGCAATATCTCCGATATGACGTGCAAATTATTTTCCACAGGTAGATTTATCCAGTGGTGACTGGCGTAACGCTTTGATCAACGCTTGCTGTAACAGCATTTATAACGATACTCAACCGAACAATAAGCTGCATTTAGGGGGTAGTGAAATCGTGGAAATTTCTCCTGGTGCGTATGATGTCATTGACCTAATTACTGCCATAAAACGATCCGTGAAATGCGTTGAGCTATGTGCAAACATTAACACATTAAAGACTTACACTACAACGAGTTAAAATTTCATTGATTTTAGTCGAGGGGAATCAATAGGCCCCTTACTTGGATTCTCAAAAACACAATATCTGGAAAAGAGTCCTGATAAAGTTTGCAAGTCAAAACATATATACACATCCAACCTGTGAATGCTGTTCGCATTGCATGCAACATTTCCACAAACGCATATTTCAATAACACCTTAAAACATACAATGTTTGAATTTTTCCCCAAAGTCGACGCAGGTTATAAGATCATCGAAGTATCAACTACTCTGAAACACCTTACAGTGATTTTTCAGACATTAGATTAGCTAGAGTATCGTACTGTGGACCAGAACGGCAATCATATTGATTTTCGTTGCGAAGAAATAGTTTTACGATTTCATTTGCTAAGAAGTATATTGATGAGGCATAAATTATCGACTCGCAATCATCAGTGTGTCACTTCAGAAGGGCTACGAGATAACACGTGAGAATCACGATTTCCTCAGAGGAATAGGATTTAAACCACGGGATGGCATCGCCCCTCTAGATAACATCAGAAGTTCAATTCGACGAACGTATAATGTGACAGGAATACATATCCCACAAGCCATTTGCATCGACAAAATTTCACAATAGTGACGAGATGCGTTTCGTAATTCAGAAGCAGCATGATTTGATTTGACACTTCGGAGCAAGAGCTTCCTGTACCTGGCTGGGAAATTTCTTAAAAAGGATGGAACGACGGCAACAGAATCGCGACTTACGCGAAACGCATTTACGTTCATGTTTAATGCCTTTGATGTGACTACACACCGTACCATGCGGCAAAATGTGTTAATAGAAGCATGTCGTTCATTAAAAAATGCAATTTTAAGGATTGATGCACAAAATACGGTATAAATCAATTTTCAATACGTTGTTTTCCAGGAGGAACACTGGCAATGAAAGGGTTAAGTAGACGTAAAATCACAGTTCATAAACTGATCATACGGTTCACTTTTACAAATAAAAAGCTGTGGATTAAATTTAAGCAAGATATTATTTAAAATAAAGAGCACCAGAATACAGATTTAATTTTAGAGGTAAACGGTGTTATATCAAACGGGTAGACGCGGAAAGTGTGCCCATTTGTATCTATGTGGGTTTGGTAACTCTCCGAAAGCCTTTTCCTCGGATTTTGAGAGAAATGTTCGGTTTGTGGCTCCAGATCGAAAGGGTTTACCTAAAAATGCGTACTCATATACATCGTTACCTAATATTAAAGTATAAACTGTCATATTTATTTCACATTTCGTCATCGAATGAAACTGTAAATTCAGAAAATAATTGAAATAACGGACAAGTCTATGACATGTATTTTTATTTTTTTTATTTTTTTTTTTGCATATACCTTACTTGATCTATCAAAATACAAGAGATATCTACTGCATACTTTACCAAAAGCGCAATTACAATAACGTTAGCATGTCTAATGGTTTTCGTTCCTATTATTTAAATTCTTCATTTCCTGTGAAACAGAGAAATAACGGATATAAAATATAGCTCCTTTTTTATAATTTAATGTAAACAATAAAAAGCTTGATCTCGGTAAAGTAAAAGGGGATTCAGCACACATTATCCTCTGAATGTGAGAAGCAAAACTGATACGAAACATCATGGGATATCTGTTGAAAATGACTTATCTTTATATTAATCTTGGACTCCCAAAAATAAATGCTACTGTATTCGCTACTGCCTGAGATTATACACTAAAGACATGTAAGCGAATGTAAGAGGAAAATATGATTCAGGAATGCATTAATTACAACTCTGTACAAACATCTGTTGCGTTTGCTAAGTTAATTGTCACATTTTTGTGCATTTGCAGCAGCTATCTCCAATAAAACCTACCATGTATCAATAATTTAATCTCACGTATTTATACAGGAATTTTCAATTTATTCAAGTTTAAATAACTCTACGTGCTTCTGTTTTATCTAATCGTCATAAATCACATTATGAACTAACACGGTAATGTTCACCTCACTAGGAGTAACACTGGTGGTCGTGTTATATCTGTGAGATAAAAGATCAGCGTTGCACCGTCAGCTTCAATTAACCACAAATGTTACAGTAATTAAGTACACAAAACATGCGAAACATACATTTAAGTAGTACGATAGTAACAACTGAACATTTGCTTTATGAAAATTTGCAGTAGAATGTTTACATACGCTGACGCTTGGATTACCTATTCCATGCGAGATCATACGCGACCATTGCAGTAATAAAAATATAAAACCGAGCGTCCCTTGTAACCTCCCAGTCTTTCTGCTGACATTCATTGGCAAGACCTTCTCCTTCATGCATTTCTTAATTCATAAGGGGGTCTATAAAGTTCACTTCGCGTTGGTAAAATTCAAATGTTCAAATGTTTGTAAATCTATGGGACTTAATAGCTTGGTTATTATCACTTCTTCAAAACAGACTTGTACAAAAATATTTAACTGATGTGATGAAACTCTACGTGCAAGAGAATAAATGTCTTCTGTTGATTGACTCGTGGGGAGGACAAACAAATCCACAATTATATGACGAAACTGTTCCAAGAAAAAGTGTTTATAAATCTATCGCACTCATCTACGTGCTTATTAGTCCGTAGCTTACAAACTACTTAAACTAAGTTAAACTAACCTAAAAATAGCGAAATCACCCATGTTTATAAATCTATCGCACTCATCTACGTGCTTATTAGTCCGTAGCTTACAAACTACTTGAACTAAGTTAAACTAACCTAAAAATAGCGAAATCACCCAAGCTAGAGGAAGGACTCGAACCCCCGACGGCGAACGGACGCGCCCACTGCAACACGGCGCGTCAATGCGTCGGCCATTCCGCCGCGGCATGCCCTTGATAAAACACACGAAAGCACATCATTGTGCCATTATTAAAACCGGAACATTCGCATATTTGCAATTCTGAATCAAGTGGTTAGATTTCAGCTGCAGATGGCAAGGACGGCCTTGTTTTTGCGTGCATACAGCCGTAATACAACGTGTCTGCTATCGCCAGCCGGCAGCGGTGGCCGAGAGGACTGAGGCGCTCCAGTCACGGTCTGCACGGCCACTACCGTAGGGGGTTCGAATCCCAACTCGGACATGGATATTTGTGCTGTCCTTAGGATTAGCTAGTAGTAGTTTGTAAGTTTAGGGACTGATGACCCCGTAGTTAAGTCCCATAAGCTATACCAACATTTGAAACATTTTTTTGCGTTTCCATGTCGTAAGAGATCAGACGTTATATTCACACTAGTGAACTGGTGTACGGTGTACCCAGAGCTGGGCACAAAAATTTAGCTTCGTTAATAATTAAACCGTTTAAAAAAAAAAAAAAAAAAAAAAAAAACGTTAACTGGTGAAACGTTAAAGCGTTACTTTACGGACAATTTAATGGAAGGTAACGTTAATCGCTAATTATTAACTCGTAAACCTACTGTACATCCGCGAAAACTCGCCGTCAGTCTATATATATATATATATATATATATATATATATATATATATATATATATATATATTTGCGGCTGTTGTATTATTGAAGTGAGCAATTAAATAAAACGTATTAACCTTTCTGATACAAAAAGAAATGTATTGGTTGGGCAACTTGAATTAGGGCTTGAAGTATAAATAAAAACTAGTGTTACTGGGACACTCTATCCTGACACTCGGCTGCGAACATAAAAAATGAGGACTAATCACATACCACGTTGTAAAGTTGCGAAACAACCTTCGCTAGAATCGTTCGCTTGGCCGGAAAAGTGTTACGTTCTGTGAGATGATTAATCCTCTTTTACATAATAAACCATTTGTCATTTGTTGATGCTCGTGGCCGGCCGCCAGGACGTCGTGTCCTAATAATAAATTGTTCCTCATTTACATGAACGATTTGGGAAAATATCTAAGCAGCTCTCTTAGGTTGTTCACAGATGGCGCCGTCATTTACCGTCTGGTAAAATAAAAAAAAAATGTTTGTTAAGCTTATGGGACTTAACTACGGGGTCATCAGTCCCTAAACTTACAAACTACTTATGAACTACTTACAAACTAGGACGGCACAAATATCCATGCCCGAGGGGGGATTCGAACCCCTGACCGTAGTGGCCGTGCTGACCGTGACTGGAGCGCCTCAGTCACCTCGGCCACCGCGGCCGGCCTAGTAAAATCATCTGAAGATTAAAACCAATTGCAGAACGTTCTAAATAAGATTTCACTGTGATGTAAAAATTGGCATTTTACTCTGAATCGGAGAGAAAAGGAGTTTCTGGCATATCCTGAGTAAGAGAAGGGATAGATTGGTTCGACACATTCTGAGACATCAAGGAATTGTCAACTTAGCATTAGCATTAGAAGAAAGCATGTGGGGTAAAAGTTGTAGAGGAAGACCGAGGGACGAATACAGTAAGCAGATTCAAAAGGGTGTAGGTTGCCGAAAGTATTCTGAGATGATGAGACTTGCACAGGACAGAGTAGCGTGGAGAGCTGCATCAAACCAGTCTGAGGACTGAATACCACAGCAACAACCTGTGACTGTCAAATATTCGGTGAAATGCTTGATCTCTCAGGCTTCAAAAGTGGCTACCTATATGGTGCCATTTAGTGGGAGCGTCTGAAAAGAAAACGGTTGCTGCTTTTAACGTTGCCTAACGACAGCATCCTAGGGAATTACAGCCAGCGTGCACAAAACGAGATAAGAAAGGAACAGTGGTCGAAACCTTATGTTCCCTGACAACGATTGGCCACTATCAAGAACAAAAGTGGCAAGACAGCATAAAAATACCACGGAACGGCTGCAGTTGCTGTATTTTTAATAACACAAACCAACGCAAAGCTACAAAGGAACTGATGTCACGATCATGCAAAATGTACATTTGGTGACTGGAAGTATGTCAGATTGTCTGACGAATATTCTAAAGTGATAAGACACCTACACACACACACAAACACACACACACACACACACACACACATACACTCACACACACACAAAGCTTTTCAGGCGTGCTTTCTACAGCTTCCCACAAACAGCAAAAATCGCCACATATCAGCACAATTAAGCCGTTTTGGGAAATTTTAGAGCAAAGAGTGAGGACCAAATTTACAGCTACAACATTGTTGAAGTAATTGGCGGATGTTTTTGGCACAAGAATGGCTAATATGTGTTGGAAGCAATAAAGATATTTTCTGAGTCTGTTGCTGGAAGAGATTGGGCTCTTTTCAAAGCCAGTTATGGGCCATGTCCTGACGAACAATTATATTGTTTATGTTCGGTGTTGACATTATGTTGTCCTCTCCCTGCAGTTGAAATTCAGCAGATCAACTAGAAATATTGTCTAATTTACCTCTTTAAAGTCACTCAACGACAAAACTTGCCGTACACAACAGTACAAATAGATAAACACCACTTTTACTTCTTTTCTGAAGGATATTCGTACCATTCTTCCGATAGCGATGAAACGACTCAACAAATTGCTTCGACTTTCGCAAAATTACATCACTGTACCATACATACCATACATACCATACCATAGGAAATGTGGACATAGATACCTGAAAAGGTACCGCATTATGAGTGACTTTTAAGATTAAAGATTCTGAGACATCAAGGAATCGTTAACTTAGCATTAGAAGGAAGTGTGTGCGGTAAAAGTCATGGAGACCGAGGGACGAATACAGTAAACCGATTCAAAAGGATGCGGGTTGCTGTACGTGTTCTCATAGGAAGAGGCTTGTACAGGACAGAGCAGCGTGGAGAGCTGCATCAAACCAGTCTGCGGACTGAAGACCACAACGACAACAACAACGTGTTTCATGTATTGTTCTTATTCGTCTGATCAAGATGTCCTTACAGGAAACGAAACCTAGGTCAAGAACCTAAAAATTACGCCACCGGTAGGTTGATATACAAAATTGTTAAAAAATTACGGGCAATGATCCTATAATTAGTGGGGAGGGGTGGGCAAGTTTGAAGCCCTTACTCTTACGGAAATTAGTTTCATAACTACGAGTTTGAGTACTGTGGACAGGGTGAAGCTGGGAATTTGTATCTGACGGGAGGCGTGCTTAGGTAGTCCTTGCAAGTGCGGTGATCACTGTGTCCCCAGTGGTGTAGGGGTCAGCGCAACTGCCTAGAAAGCAGGAGACCCCGGTTCGAATCCCGGCTGGGTACACATTTTCAGCTTTAATGTTAATGTTTGTTAAGCTTAAGGGACTTAACTACGGCTTCATCAGTCCCTAAACTTACAAACTACTTATGAACTACCTACAACTAAGGACGGCACAAATATCAATGCACGAGGGGGGATTCGAACCCCCGACCGTAGTGGCCGTGCAGACCGTGACTGAAGCGCCTCAGTCCCCTCGGCCACCGCGGCCGGCTTTTCAGCTTTGACCAATCGCAGTTGATGTCAATATTCTGTGAATATTAAATAATAATAACTGCAGGATCATAAGTGACGTCTGTTCCTTCGGAACAGAGGCTATATATATATATAATATGACGGTGACGGGCAATGATCCTATCGTTAGTGGGGAGGGGTGGACAAGTTTGAAGCCCTTACTCTTACGGGAATTAGTTTAATAACTACGAGTTTCAGTACTGTGGGCAGGGCGAAGCTGGGAATTTGTATCTGACGGGAGGCGTGCTTAGGTAGTCTTTGCAGGTGCGGTGATCACTGTGTCCCCAATGGTGTAGGGGTCAGCGCAACTGCCTAGAAAGCAGGAGACCCGGGTTCAAATCCCGGCTGGCTACACATTTTCAGCTTTCCCCTATCGCAGTAGATGTCAATATTATGTGACTATTAATTAGTAACAACTGCAGCATCAGAAGTGACGTCTGTATTTTCGGAACAGACGCCACATGTATATATAAAATAAAAGTTAGTTCGTTACTCAAAACAGGTAACTTGATTAATTAACGGATTAGGGACTTGTGCCCAGCTCTGGGTGTACCCAAACCAGTGGGATGGTACGTCACGCGACTGTGTGTAATGTTTGGCTGGCGCGGCTGAGCGAGCGCGGTAGCAGGGAAAGCGCTCGTCTTCGGCGATAGCGCGACTGGCAGAGCGTCGGCGCATGCGCACTGGCCGGTGCGTGTGGATGGAGATGGCCGTCGGTGGCCGCCGGCTGCGTCGCTTGATTGCCGTCCGTGATGAGCCGCCGCCGTCGCGCAGATAACGGCCAGCTGCCTACGGCCACTGTGCCATAGTGGTAGGGGGGAGGGGGGGAGCTGCCATGTCGTAACGGCCCGCTCCACAGTGGTCCTCAGCTGACGTCATCGCTATCTGTTGTGGAAGGGAGTGGAAGTGAGGGGGATGGGGAATAGGCGAAAACGGGAATAGGGGTAGCGCAGGGTGGGAGGGCAAAGCGACTCAAGCATGCTGATGAGTGATGTCCGCCATTGTGTGCTTGCCAGACTATGTTTGTCGAGGTATCGGCAGTAGTACGCGCACTACTGCGCGTGCAGTCGAATGGCCCTATCGTGACCTCTCTGCGTCAGTCTGATAATCTTGGTAATTAGTGACTGCGGCACGGTACCTGACGCTGTAGAGCACACGGGTGTCCAATATTTGCAATAATTCACCAAGCACTTGGCAGAGTACCTTCTTCTCATGCAGTGACAATAGCCCAGTTGTAAAGCATACTGATAAAGTTAGGAGGAAAGGGTTAAGGGCCCTGACGACAGCATGATCATCAAATTCAGTAGCTATGATTGTAGAAGTATTCCCATTCCATTTTTGCGGGGTGTGGTACAGCAACCATGTACAGTAGAATTTTTGAATAAAATAATGACTTTTTGCCAAATGTTAATTTAAATGACGCGTTTCGCCCGGTAAGGGCATCTTCAGTTATCTTGTCTGACGTCCCTCTACCACAGAGTAGGTCTTCAGCTCATTTATACGACATGCGTCGTTATTGATACTGCTACTGCCAGGACTAGCGTTCAGCGCGTTTGTACGCTGCCCCAGACAAGATCACACATCGGAACATAACACCTCGATCCGCTCGGTACGAATTGCAATTACAATATGTTTCACATGTACATACACTGGGGAGATACTGTTATAATGACTGTTGTAAATGACGTAATGATGGTAGTAACATTGTATATAGATTAAGTACTTGAGTTATGTGGAATTAACTGTTACCAAACTCATATCGTTTCTTATCTTAGCTGTAAAGGAAAACGCAATCACGGTTTGAAACATATTTGCTCCTTATTTTAGCGCAGAACAAAGTAAATTTAACAAATCTATAATTAAGAACTTCCTGTCAGATTACAATTGTGTGCCGGAATCGGGACTCGAACCTGGGAACTTTGCCTTTCGCGGGCAAGCGCTCTACCGACTGAGCTATCCCGACACGACTCACGATACCACCTCACAACTTTACTTCCTCCAGTACCTCGCGGTCAAATAAGGTCAACTTAGAATAACAACGGATATTAAAAGCTTCTACACTAATCAATAACCGTGAAACATTATTGCACTTACATTATGCACTGTAAATGACGACCTTCTAGCGATATATCTGCATCGACAGGTTTATGGTGTATTGCAATAACGACTCTGAACATTCGTCTTCGTCGGAGTCGGCTGCGATCTTCCAATGTCTTGGAAACCGCTTGAGCTCCTCTGTGGGAGTATCTACGTGGCCAAAGGCATCTTGCTGTCGACTGGGCGGCCCCTCCCGCTGGAGGTTCGAGTTCTCCCTTGGGCATGCATGTGCGTGTGTTGTCCTTAGTAATACTTTAAGTACTTAGTAATTTGGTCCAACATGGTTACAAACATATGAACAACAATCAAACTAACTGGAGAAATTAACATTCGTCCTGTTATACAGTGAGAAACTCTTTATGACAAGTTTTATCTTAACAGCCACAAATCCGCAGGTCGCATTGAAGTAACATTCTTCCTCGGAAGGTCAGACACCTGCAAATTGCGTTACAATACAGAAATTCAAAATGGACCGCAAGGAACATAACATGTGGTGCGGTACTACGGCAGAACAAATTGTAGGTCATCAATAAAATCTTATTCATACGTCGATTCACGTCGATAAAAATTGTTGAGTTTTCGATAGCAAACTAAGCCTTCGTCGTCAGGAGTAACATCACTGACAGCCACGGTTGGCACGGTATCCTTCTCATACAGGGTGAAGCTTATAAAACTGTTTTTTCGGAGTATTTCGAAAAATACAAATCGGATTTAAAGGAAGTTATAATAAAAGCTGTACACCTTGAAGACGGACAGCTGTTAATATAAAAACTCGATTACCGTAACACCTCCGCGGGAGGGGATTTACTTTGAAATCTTCAATACGAAAGCATATTTTGTAATGCAGAAAAAATATTGAATTTTCGTATAAAACACATTTTTCACTTCATTGCGGATGTCACTGTTAATCGGAAAAAATGGAAATTAGTTGAAAATTATTGAGAAAAGTTAATATCTCAAATAAATACGCATCAGAGTTGTTTTTTTTTTTTTTTTTAAATCAGTTTTTGATATTTTTGATAATGCTATTATGTGACACCTCCCACACTTGAATGAAGCACAGATTGTGACTGTGCTCTCGGTCCATGGTCAAACTGTCACTTATACATTAACGATTAGAATTTTTGTCTTCTCTTCCCCAAACACAACAACCCCTCGTCTGCGGCTCCTTTACCGGCCCATCAGCCTCACCCCAGTGCTTAGCAAGGTCTCCGAAACCGTCCTTTCCCGTCACATCCAACAACTTTTCCGCATTTATCATCTCCTTCCAGACAGCCAGTGTGACTTTCACCCTTCCTTCTCCACCATCAACTCCTGCGTCTCACTAGCTCGTCTATTTCCAGTTAGCTGGCCGCGGTGGCCGAGGGGACTGCGGCGCGCCAATCACGGTCTGCACGGCCATTACGGTCGGGGGTTCGAATCCCCCCTAGGGCATGGATATTTGTGCTGTCCATGGTGTTAGCTAGTTCATAAGTAGTTTGTAAGTTTAGAGACTGATGACCCAGTAGTTAAGTCCCATAAGTTATACAAACATTTGATTTTTTTCTTTCCAGTTAAAGTCCTGTGTCCCCGCCATCTCCTCGGACTTTGGAAGAACCTATGACCCTTCAAATTTCGTATGGGTCATTGCCTCCTTCATCTCTAAACACCCTTTCTACGTCACCATCCATAACACTGACTTCCATCTTTACTGATACTCAGTTGGCGTATACCAAGAAACCGTCCTTACTTCATCTTCATTCAAACAGAATGATCTATTGACCCAAGATCAACACGGATTTAGAAAATATCGTTCATGAGAAAAAAATTTGCTCTTTAATCACACGAAGTGGTGAGTGCTATCGACAAGGGCTCTCAAAATCATACCGTAGTTATAGATTTCCAGAAGGTTTTCCACGTCGTATCTCACAAAAGGCTTTTAATTAAATTGCGTGGTTACGGAATATTGCCCCAGATTTGTAGTTTGTAGTAATCGATGGTAAGGCATCGACTGAAACAGAGATGATATGGGCGTTCCACAGGGTAATGTTATTGGTACTCCGCTGTTCCTTATCTACATAAACGATTTTGGAGAAAATCTGAGCAGCCCTTAGGTTGTTTGCAGATGACACCGTCATTTATCGTCTAGTAAAGTCATCTGACGATCAAAATCAATTCCAGAACGATCTAAATAAGATATCAGTTAGGTTTAAACATTGGCAGTGGACTCTAAATGATGATAAGTGTGAAATCGTTCACATGAGTACGAAAAGAAATCCGTTAAACTTTTTTACACGATAAATCAATCGAATGTAAGGGCTCCAGTAAATACCGACGAATTACCTTACTTCAGACTTAAACGAAAGAACACGTAGATAATGTCATGGGAAAGGCAAACCAGAGACAGCGTTTTATTGGCAGAAACCTTAAAAGATGCAACAGAAGTAATAAGGAAACTGAATACACTACGTTGAAAGACGGCTGTCTGCCGTCTTCTCTAGGTTTTTAACTTTTTAATTCATTCTAAGTTCACTAGACGGGCATTTTTTGCTAAACGAGAAGCCCTCTCGTTCGGAGGCATGAGGAATAGCATTTCATTTTATGTTTATAAATGTTAGTTTCTGTAATACTGTATTAATATTGCTGGGATTTTATTATGCTAATAATTTATCCTAGTGTCTATGAATGTGGCAATATGAAAGGTTTCTCCGTGACGCCACTGTCCCTGTGAGAATGTGTATTTGCTTTATTCTGTACGTGCATGTATGAGCATCTTCTGGCATGGGAGTCTGAGTGTATGTATGAGAATTTTCGTCGTTAGTTGCTGGCTGCTCGCTACTAGTGTTCCTCTGGCTTTGTGTTGATAAGTAGTCATTACCCACCTCTGCTTTTGATGCTACCAAAGAGGTCCTCCCACACTTTTGTTACAAGTTGGGTTGGCAATGCCTATATGACGAACACACAACACCGTAATTCCAATACTTAATAACCACTGTTTATTTCAGAGAATAACACATCACAGAATACGTAACATAAAACATGGAACATCAATAAATATAAAAAGATTTATAAATATATCAAAAGTTAACCCGCAACATCCTCCCCACCCTGGTCAATTTCAAGAGGAATGACCAGCTGAATGGGCCGTGAGATTATGGTTCCATCTGAAGTTCGTAACGTGACAGTTCGTATCTTCCCATCTCTTCCCTCATGAAGATCTTCTATCCGCGCCTTCTTCCACATGTGACGTGGACGAACATCTTCCTTTAGAAATACAAATGTAGTCTCCCAGAACCTGTCCTAGGTTGATGAGTTTCATGGAAGTTTTTGAGCAGGATCAGGTATTCTTTCTTCCACCTGTTCCAGAAATGCTCTACCATGTGTTGCTGCCGTTGGAACTCCTTGGACAAATCCTTCCTGACTGTCGGTTCTGGACCTGTGGGCAACGTTGTCAGTCGCTCACCTACAAGAAAATGTGCAGGTGTCAGTGGCTCAGTTTCTTCTCCTCCTTGTGTAATTGGTCTTGAATTTAGAGCTGCTTCTATGCTGACCAGGATTGTGCTGAGACCTTCTTCATCTATCTGTGACTGTCCTAAAACCTTTCTCAGGCAACGTTTGACTGAACCCACCATTCGTTCCCAAAATCCTCCCCACCAAGGCGCGTGTGGGGTAATGAATCTCCATGTTATAGATTGCTGAGCAAGGTACTTGTATGTTTTGCTGGCCATGAGAGCCTGCCAGAGCTCTTTTAGTTCTGTGTGGGTGGAATGGTAGGTAGTAGCATTATCAGTGTAAATTGTACTAGGCACGCCTCTTCTTCCCACAAATCTTTGTAGAGCTTGAAGAAATTTATCAGTTGACACATCTGAGCATAATTCCAAATGTAAGGCACGTGTTGTAGCACAAGTGAATAGAGCAATATATGCTTTCTTTGTTATATGTCCTTGTTTGACGTATAATGGACCAGCAAAATCGATGCCTGTGACTTCAAATGGTTTCAATGCTGAGACCCGTTCAGCGGGTAATGGAGCCTCTATTTCTTGAACAGAACGAGCTTTCACCATCTTGCAAGGTAGGCAACAGTGTAGAACACGTTTTATTGTCTGACGAGCTCTAAGAATCCAGAATTCTGTCCTCAGCTCAGATAACACTATGTTTACCCCAAGATGGTGCAGACGAATGTGAGTCTGCCGAATTAGTAAATGAGTGAAATGATGCTGTCCATCAAGAAGTATTGGGTGAATTTGTTTTCTTGTTAATTTTGCAAACTGTAGACGTCCACCAATACGAATAAGGCCATCATCCAGGAATGGATTAAAACGAGCTATTTTAGAATTTTGTGGCAGAGGCATGCAGAGCATGCAGTTCAACTGCAAAATGTTGTTGTTGGACAATACGAATCCAATAAGTACGTGCTTCTTGCAATTCTGTTGCTGTTAATTCTCCTAATGTCTTATTTTGTTTCATTAACTGTCGTTTAAAACGAAGAATCCATCCTGTAACTCGTAACAGTTTGTAATAGTTACTATACCGTGTAGCTGTTAAAATCGGGGGTCTTGTTTTTACCATGAAGACTTTGTTTGTTTCTTTCTTTCTGGCAAGGAATAATCTAAGTTCTTCTGCCTAAGTCCTAGCCAATGCATTCTGTTCTTTGTTAACCAAGAAGGCCCGTGGAACCATGTAATGGAATTTTGAAGTTTGTTTGCTGTGGTACCTCTGGAGAGTAGATCAGCTGGGTTTTGATCACCGGGGCAATGTCACCACTGTGATGGATTTGTTAATTTTTGTATTTCTGTAACACGGTTTGAAACAAATGTCTTCCATCGATTAGGGTCACGTTGTATCCATCCTAAGGCTACAGTGGAGTCAGTCCACAGTGTTGCGTTATTTGCGTCATAGTGTGTGGCCTTGCAGAAATAGTGAAGTAACCTCGACCCAAGAAGTGTTGCCAGAAGTTCCAGTCGCGGAAGATTTATTTTCTTGATTGGGGCTAATCTGTTTTTACTGCAAACTAAATTGACTGATGTCATGTTTGAAGTGCTGCATCGTAGATAAAGCACTGCTCCATAGGCCTTTTCTGATGCATCTGAAAAGACATATATTTCTGTTTTTGTCTCTTCAGAAACACCAACCCATCGAGGGACTTTCATGTCCAAACATGATGGTAAGGTTGATACCCACATTTGTCAACGTTTACCAAGATCGGGAGGTAAGAGAACATCCCATTCAATCTCTCTTAACCAAATTTCCTGGAAAATTATTTTTGCAGCGAGAGAGACAGGTGCAGTGGCGTAGCTACTACACCAAGGGCCCCGGGGCAAAAATGACGTTGGGGCCCTCTCTGAACTAAAACTACACCACAGGCGCCGACTTCTTGGGGTATGCTGAGTGGCGTTTCCCATAGGAGAAAAAAAAAGTACAGAAATAATTTTCACAGTTTTCATCTTCTTAGACATGCATATCAGATAATTATGTGCCTGTATTGTGAATACTGTGTTCATTATCGCAAAAACTAACATCGGATGGTCTTCCTGCCTTCTTTCTTATGCAGATTTATTTTCTATTCAGTATTACGAAAATAGTCCATAACCACTTCTGCTGTCATACCATGTCTGTCGATACCAATAGATTTACAACCCATTCTTACATCATACACCAATTCAGTAAACAAGATGAAAAATGTCACGACTTAACACTAACACGATTCCTTGAAGACAATTGACTTGTAAGAGAATACATAAACGTTAAAGTAGTAGTATACACATTTTCATCGTATCGTACCAAACCCACTTTGTTTCTTGTTGTTTAATACAACAATTAAAGGTTATCGCCTTCAGTTTACGATATTGAACTTACAAGCAGCAACATTCGGACTATTTAAAAAATGATCTCTTCACTCACATGTCAACATGAATTTTAATGCCCACGAATTCAATTACCTGTTGTTTGATAATGTTTTTACAGCAGTGTATTAGAAAAGCCAGCCGCCTATCAATGAAATGAGAGAGTCGAATTTAATTTCAATCAAGAAATATAACGTATAGAAAAAAATAATACCAAAATTTTCCGAGCATACCCACTCAAATTTTGGGGTATGCTTGAGCGACCGAGCATACCCGTAATCGGCTCCTATGAACTATACAGATGCAATACTACTTCATCAGGTCCTTACCGCTTACTGGAAGACATAATAAGGCAAACCTAAATACTCTTAAGTAAATTACTGTGTGTCGCGCAGCAGATAATATTTAATCGTACTCTCTAATATAATTATAACTGTGAAAGTTAATTATGCTTTCAAGCAGAAACTACTGGGTGGATTTAGATGAAAATTTGGAGAGGGATAGAGTTGGACATGGGTAGGACATACAGATAAAACGACCATGGAATAGTTTTCGAAATTGCTCCATACTATGTGAATGAAGTCGTAGGCAGAAGCTAGTAAAAATGAACAACGAAGTTTTCCTCAACCACGAAAATATGGCCCCCTGCCGCGAATCAAACCATGAACAGTATTGTCACACAATGCTAGTAATTCAGTAGATGGCAGGATGCACGTCTTAGCGTACAAGCAATACCTTTTTATGTTTATGTTCTGAGATGGGAATAATTTTTGGATTTCACTTCGTGCGTTTGAAGTTTGTTGGCAGTGTTCAAAACGTTAAAGTTGAAAATCCTTCATTCAGCTAAAATATTATATACAGTAGAACGTCGATTATCCGAAGTGTAATTGGGGGATATGGATGTTCGGAAAACCGATTATTCGCATAATCGAACTGTACACTTCTACTTGCCAATAAGAAATACTGTACAGTAAATGTATTTATACAGTATTGGAGTCGTGCGAACCATCACATTGCGCCGAGAGGCACGCCGCAACACTTGGAAGGCGCAGCTGTTGCTGTGACCAGCTTTGATGCTGCAGCTACTGTACTTCTGCCGACTGGAGTGTGCCGATTGTTGTACTCAGCGACTGTCGGCCTGGCCTGTCAGCAGGCCCCACTAAAGCAATGTTCCGTCACCCTGTGGTCCAGTGCGGCTACTGTGGGAAGCTTAGTTTGACGGGAGGGGGAATTGATGGACGGTAGGGTGGGAAGGTAAAAAAATAAATAAACAAAATTAAAAAAAATTAAAAAAACCACGCTTTACTGTGACTTTTTCCGAACTTTGGTCACGGAGGCCGAGGGGCCCCTTGATCTCGGGGGCAAAAAATGTTCAAATGTTTGTAGAACTTATGGGACTTAACTACGGGGTCATCAGTCCCTAAGCTTACAAACTACTTATGAACTAGCTTAGACTAAGGACGGCACAAATATCCATGCCCGAGGGGGATTCGAACCCTCGACCGTAGTGGCCGTGCAGACCGTGACTGAAGCGCCTCAGTCTCCTCAGCCACCGCGGCCGGCATCTCGGGGGCCCCGGGGCACTGCCCCGCCCAGCCCTATGATAGCTACGCCACTGGACAGGTGACAACAGACCCAGTGGGTCATAGAATCTTGCAGTGCTTCTAAGAACTTCTCGCTTAGTGGCAGGACGATCTCTAATATAGTTTATGACATTAATGTGAATAATACTGAACATATCAGTCGATGTATCCCAGTGAATTCCTAGAACCTCTGTATCTGTAACGTTTATGACACCTTCTGATTGCCAAATTTCAATCAGTTGTTTTGAGTTTGTGGCCCATTTTGCCATTGGTAGGCTAATGATACCCATAAGTGAGGTAAGTTCATAATATAAGGAAGTCACAGCATTGTCATCTTCAGCACCTGCTACAAAGTCATACGTATACATGTTATTTTCAACAAGAAAAGCAGCTTGAGGAAAATTCCTTTTGTGCATTGTAGCAAGTTCTTTTAGTGTGGCTGCAAGTAGAAAGGGGCTACAAGTTAGTCCAAAAGGTAGTCGGGTGAAGAGGTATGTAATCTTTTCATTCGTTGTAATGTAGTTTCCTTGTTGATCCATGATTACTTTATACGAAAAAAAACCTTGTTAAGTCTCGGTCTTTTCTATGTAGAACTTACTGTAGAAAAGCATGTTTAATATCAGCAATTAAAGCAACTGGATATAAGCGAAATCTTAATAATATTGAAAGAATATCTGGAAGTAAATTAGGGCCAATTTCCAAAGAGTCATTCAGTGAATGTACAGCATTTTCGTGGGAAGAACCATCAAACACAATCCTCCATTTGACAACACCTAACCTTTCTTTCTTTACTGCATGATGTGGCAAATAAAATATGTCATTTGATGTTTGTTCAGGAGGGGCAACCTCTACATGTCCCATTCTTATGTGGTCTATCATTTGCATTTCATAAATGTGTTTTAAGTTAGTGTCCTTTGTAATCTTTTTCTCCAGTGAAATAAATCTATTCTCTGCTAGTGAGAGATTATTAGGCACAATAATGTTGGGTTTTCTAGGTAAAGAAACCACTCTCCTATTGTTTTCAATGCAGTAATATTTTGAGAAATCGTGCAATAAAGCTAGTTCTTTCGGATTTGGAGTCTTTGTTTGGTCCTCTGTGATTCCCATTGTTTCTAAATCCCAGAAACGTCTTAAATATTGTCTGTTGATGTCATTGAATCCAAACTAACATAGTTCGTTATCACAAGGTTTGCCATGGTGTTTGACTTACACCCACTAAGAATCCAACCCATAGTTGAAGGTATCAGTACAATGGATGGTGTTAAGCGAATAGGAGGGGAATCTTTAATGATTTTCCAATAGTGATCTGCTCCAATAAGGATCTCAATAGGAAGATCTTCTGTGTCGTCCTTTGGGTCTGCTAACTGAAGTTTTCGATCATACACTTGTTTTGTTATTTCAGGTGGGACAGTTGGGTGAGCAGCAAATGAGTATGTGCTTTCAAATGCAGTCAGAGATATTGTGGAATTTTTAAATATCCCTTTCAGAGTGAATTCTACAACTCTACGACACATTGAAGTTACACATGGTATTTCAAAGGCATTGACAGATATGTCACGATGTTATAAAGTTTTTAAATCTAGTTCAACAATGAGAAACTTTGAAATGAAATTCGACTGACTGCCACTATCTAGAACACAGCGAGTGAGTCTGCTTAATCCTGTTGGTCCACTGACCCAAACTCGAGCTGTCTGAAGATATGTAAAATCTGCTGAATTTACGTCAATTTTCACTACAGAAGTAGTGGTAACTTGCTGAGAAGGTGAATTAGAAGTAGTAGTGTCGGTACAAATCGCTTTATGGTGACGTTTCTTGCACTTAGAACACGAAACCTTCCCCCTCTTACTGCAGGTTTTAGCATTATGACCTCGTTTTAGGCATATAAAACAACGATTATCTTGCTTTAATTTGTCAATACGTTGTTGGATGTCTGTTACTATATTGCAGTCTTGAGCCCAATGAGTGCGAGCGTCACAAAATATACAATATGGTTGTACATCGTGTTGAATTTATGTGAAATGTCGCAGCAGTGGGCGTGTAGTTGGAAGATAGTTGCTGTTCTCCGCGAATTTTTTGTGCAGTAAGAGCACCCTGAACTTCTTCCTCCAAAAAACAAAGTAATTTCAGTACATCTCCTTCCGATATTTCGGTTCTTTTCGCATGAATAACCCATTTTTGACACATTTCGGCAGGAAATGCTCGTAAAATTTTTGGTATGAGAACTTTGCCGTAAGCTACAACATCTTCCCCCAGGGTACGCAGCGCTTGAATACGGCGGTTACACTCTAGGAATGTACAGTTCAGTGTTTCACGTGTCTCTGACTGTACTGGCTTTAGCGCATCCAAATAATCGAGGTGCGCCTGTATAATACGGTTGTTATCTCCGTACCAATGCAGTAAAATTTTCTTTGTCTCTTCGTATGTGTTAGCTGTAATAGGTATTCCATCTACTAACAACTGCGGTTCTCCTGACAGATACCCTCGAAGGAAAACATGTTTATAAACTGTGGAAAGCGATGGGTCTTTATCAATAGTTGATTCAAATTGCTCCGAGAAGCGGGACCACATTTCGATATCTCCACAAAATGGTTCAAGCTTAATGGCAGGTAGCTTGACTGAATGCATGCCTGCAGTGGAGTGTATGGGAACTTTAGGTGACGTGATATTCATTTGCGATGTTACGGCTGAAAGCTTGCAATTGATTGCTTTTGTAGCCTTATGTATTGCGTGTTTAATTTTGTCTATATATTCCTTACAGATAGATACGTCTGCGTCATATTCATCATCACTTAAGAGGTCGTTTATAATGTCATCTAAGGCAGTGAGCTTCTCTAAAGTATCTTGAAGACGTTCTATGTAGTGTTCAAAATCGTCCATTGGACTTTCTGTCGTAAGTTCATCAACAGCCGTACAAAACCGCGTAGCATTCGTCCTCTCCCTAGTTCTTTTTCTTTTAAAGTTTGTTAGCTGTTTCCCGGTATCTATCTCGTCTGGCATTATTACGGAACTGCTTTTGTGTTGGCGTAAGCGTAATTGAATCTTGTGCTATCAGTTAGTTATTCAAACCGAAAGATTTCACACTTTTGATATTAGCAAAGTTCGTGAATTATGCCGTTACTGCTAACATTCTTTTGAGGCAAGGAGTTCATAAAATCGTATTATATTGGGATAGACTTATCTTGTGATGTGGTCCGACGTCGTATCCCGCTTCCAGCAGCGTGAAGTAAGCTTTTTATCGTCAAAATTACGTAAAAAATCGTATTTTTTTCACAAGTTTCGGCACCAAATATGACGAACACACAACACCGTGATTCCAATACTTAACAACCACTGTTTATTTCAGAGAATAATACATCACAGAATACGTAACATAAATTATGGAACATCAATAAATATAAAAAGATTTATAAATATATCAAAAGTTAACCCGCAACAGCCTGGTAGCGAGCCTCGATAGGACAAGCGAGACTAGGCTCTCCCAAAACTGCGGCATTCTTGGGTTTTTACCGATTTCCAGTGGCGGGGGACTCGCTGATGGATTTTTCACTCTGTGGTTGTGCTTCGACCTGGTAAGATGTTCTGATTTTCTTTCCTTGCTTGAGAGGGTAGCGATTCATTGTCTGGGTTGTTCAAGTTCGACTTCAGAACTTAGATTCATTTTTCGGAATAAGTTTCTGCGTTCATGTATGGGAGTGTACTCAATTTAATTTCGGTGATTTTGCATAGGTAAATGCGGTGAAAATGTAACTAATTTGCTTTGATAATGGCTGGGAATCGGTAACCTTTGTGAGACTAGCTGGTGGTGTACGACCTCGGTTTAATTTCTTTCTAGCTTTGTGGGATGAGACTGATGTGCGGGAATATTTTTATTCTGTGTAGTGCATGTGAAACATTCTTTCCGTTTTTTCTTCCACGAGTGATATGTACTCCACGTGGTGTGCACTTAGAACAAAGCCTTCAGCTACCCCTGTATTTGTTTCTATGCCCTTCAGGCAAGAATTATGCATGTGTCCTGATTTCGTTTAGTACATAGCGATCTCCTCTCCGTCTATTTTAAATTGCTGTTTCGTTTCCAAACTTGTACTTTGCATTCAGATTCCGTCGGTAAATTCTCTTCTACCCTTCTACCCCCTTTATTAGGTTTCTTACGAAATACTACGTATTTCTAGGGTCTGCATGCCGTAGTTATTAGTTTATTTACTCCGACTTTGAATTTATTCCAGTTTTCTGATTTTTGAAGACTGGACTTCTTCCACCCATGTAAAGCCTTCCAATCGTGTCTAACTGTATTTCTTTAACTTCCTTATGATATCCTACGCATTCCTAAGGGTTGCATGCCGTAGCTATTTATCTTTATTTTTCGGAAATTGAATTTTGTAATTTTTACTGGTTTTCGAAACTACTTGGTTCTGAACTCCAACTTCAAGGTTTATAGTTAGTCACTTGAGTTCTCGCCTCTGCTCACACACCAGTGCCTTAATATTGTGTATTCTTGCTTCGTAATCTATGATTCCGTTGATTTTTGTTGAAATGAATACGATATATAAGCACTTCGTCTTCAGTGGGGTGCGAACATGTAAAGTAGCAGACACTTGCTGTGTTTCTCAGTGAGCCTGCATGCTTACGGTTTGATATAAATGGAAATTAATCTCGCTATTATCGCGTACCATCTCAAGTAAAGAAAGACAGACCAGAGTCACCCATGAAGTTTATTTTCCTTGTGTTGTGTGGTACATCCTGTTTCGCTGAATTTCACCTACGATAGGGGCGCCTGCTTCTGCTTCGTATCAGCACGCTGAGTTGGGTGAGTTCGGCTTTGCTTCGCGTGTATCAGTGGCTGAATGTTTGTTGATTGTAAATCGCTCCCCTGGCGATGTTCATTTCAGACTACTTTAGCTTAATTTTCAATGTGGGATGCATTTTATTGTTTAACAAAATTGGTTCCCCCATTTGCGCATGTTTGAACTGACTAAATAATTTATTGTCAATGAAATATTATCCTACTTATGAATATTATTTTATGAATACCCTGCCTCTTTTACTTAATATTGTTTTTCATCAGTGCTGAAACAGATTCAGATGCTTTCAGTGTTCTCTCAGCCACCTTCATGAAATGGTTTAGTGCGCGGTGGCTTGTATACTAATGATTGTGTGTAATTCTCGTGATCTACGACGTGTGTCGGCCACCATCTCTTTGTCTTACTGCTACTAAAGTAAATTTTGAGTCAGTTCTAAATCTCAGGCCGTGGAACAAAATTATGTTGCAGGAAGTAGTCAGTAGTTCACGCGAACCCTTTAACTGGCCTTTACTGCCAGGATTATATATTTAAAGTAAGCTTTCGACGGGCTCCTTTCAGCTGGAATTATTTTTACAAATAACGGTGATCTTACAACGTTTCTCCGTACTTATTTCGAGTATTGCTGTCAAGTGTGGAATCCTTATCAGTTGGGTTTGACGGAGGCCATCGAAAGAGTACAAAGAAGCGCAGCTCATTTTGTACCATAGCTTAACGGTGGTAACAGCGACACGAAAATAATGTAGGATCTGGGATGGACATTATTACAACGACGCCTATCGCAGCGGCGTGGCCCACTTACAAAATTCCAATTGCCAACATTCTCCTCCGAATGCAAGAATATATTGTTGACTTCCAGCTACATAGGTAGAAATGATCATCAAAATAAAATAAGAGAAATCAGAGGTCCAACGGAGAAATTCAGATGTTCTTCCTTCCCGTGCAATATTCGAGAATGGAATGGTATTGACTAGTATAAAGTTGGTTCGGTGAACCCTTTGGCAGGCACTTAAATTTCATTTGCAGGGTACCCCATGTAAATGTGGATGTAGACATCACGTACTTTCCTCTGTAGAGCGACTTCAGTTACCTTCATTTCCCACTGTCAACGAAAAGCGTAGATTTGTTTCCCGTTACAAATGTTATTCAAATGGTAATTATACATGTCAATTAATTCGTCGTTTCTACTGAGATATTCGTTTCATTGTTGAAACTTCTTGGCAGATTAAAATTGTGTGCCGGAACCGAGACTCGAGCTTGGAACCTTTGCCTTTCGCGGGCAAGCGCACTGCCGACTGTGCTATCCCGACACAACTCAAAATGCCGCCTCACAACTTTACTTCCGCCAGTACCTCGCCTCCTACTTTCCAAACTTCACAGGAGCACTCCTGCGAACCATTCAAGACTAGCACTCCTTTAAGAGATACGATATGGTGGAGACATGGCTTAGCAACAGCCCAAGGGATGTTTCCAGAATGAAACTTTCACTATGCAGCGGAGTGTGCGCTGATATGAAACTTCCTGGCAGATTAAAATTGTGTGCCGGAACCGGTTCCGGCACACAATTTTAATCTGCCAGGAAGTTTCATATCAGCGCACACTCCGCTGCAGAGTGAAAGTTTCATTCTCGTTTCATTATTATTTAAAGAGGGGCAATTTCCAGCATTTGAGGGAGCGACTGAGCAGTATTACTGCTTGGCAATACCAGTGTCCAGGGCTGTGAAATCTCCAGTGGAATGCTGGCTATGGTCGCATTTTACTGTCTCTTTTAATGCACATCGATAAAAACGAATATCACACTTTTGTAAATCGGTCTTTAAAATGGCCTCATAAAGTACGACTGTAAAAGTCTTTTTGTTCGTAACAGGATGTAAACTAGTGCTTTAATCGACAATGGGTGTCGTATGAAACACGTGATGAGCATCATTGTTCTGGCCTACCTGCAGGTGATATTCCGAAAAGTAAAATTTTAAGTTGTGGCCATACACCAGAGAGATCCTGCTTGTGGCTATAGAGATAGGGACGCCGTGTATAGGTTACGTCATGGTGATAGCCTTATAACATAACGAGTCAACAGAATTGACTGCTGTTCTATATATTATAAATTGTGATTAAGAATATCTGTGCATAGGTGTCTGGAAATTCAAATTGAGTTACCCTGGCAGGCGGCGAGGACAATTCATTATTTAATTTCAATTTTAATTTTTTATATAAATCATGTAAATACTCGTGATGTCTTTCATGTAAGCGAGCTCAGTGAATCATTGCTCACTTTTCAAGTCTGACTGTGGAGAATGTTTCATATCAGTGGACAGATTTATATCTTGTCTCTAATCTAAAATGAGAGAAATCTTTAGCAACTTAAACAACGTGCGACACAATAAAAAGGATTGGCTTTGTGAACTTATTCAAGATCATCAAAAAATCCTTTAAATTCGTGAATATTCAAGCTTGCTTTCTGAAAAAGATTGCAAAGTTTGCAATGTCATCCATGATGGACATGAACGCGTGGAAAACTTTTACACGTAGCTGTTCTTCGTGTATATGTCACTGCACTGTCAAAATTGAGGGAAGTGCAACTTTGCGCACATTTTTTTTTTTTCATTTCCATTCTTTCCGATAACATTGTAGCTTCTTCAGTACAAATGCATATCGTTCGAAATTTCGTCTACAGCTCCTGAAAGTTTTCTTCAATAACAGTGAAATAATTTTTTTTATATTTATTTTTTTAATGAAACTTCCAAGTTGAGCAATGCTGTGTCATTGCTATCATACAGGGTAGTCGCGTACTCTACATAGTTACGACGTTTATTGTCATCCTTTAAATCCAGAACAATGTCTGGCACTTGTCGAGACATTAACGCCCCTGACAGAGCCACTACAGACAGACATGTTACCTTCAAACAATCTTTCAAAATGTCCGTCCGTAAATGGTGTTCCATCTTTTCAAATTTTCAGTCTAACAATATAACTGGCTCGAACTCTGGTTGTGGATATGAAATTTAGATCAGATACCTGCAGAACATAATAATTAATTTTAGACTAATAATTTAGTTTAACAAAAATATCTAAAGAGGAATAGCAGTAGTTGGTAAAGATATAAGTGCATATTACAGAAAGGTGTATTTTCCTTTTTCTTTTAGAACGTGAGCACTATCTACATGATTTATCTCATGATACTGTGATACTATCTCATGATACATGATATTAATTAAGTAATCTATTTCGTTGTGTCCTCCCTCGTGTGTTACGGAATGTTTTATTTTCGTAGCGACGGCACTCTGTCGTTACATTGATATTTACGGTAGAGTGGCATATTAGAGATAGCGTTTTGCCATCAAGAGTAAGGGAAAAATGAGTATTCCCACTGACCATTAAAATGGCGCAATTGAATCCAAAGCTTTTCTGCTCTTGCTGAACGTACGCAAGATAGATTAAAAGTGTCCATTTGATAAGATTCAGAACGGATATTTCAGCGGAACTAAGAACACGCGCGAGAGAGAGCTGTCTCGGTGAAACGTGTTGCTACACGGCGAGAAAGGAGCGGCGGTTGGAAAGCACAGGTGCCGACGGGCGCGGCACTGGCGCGAAAGCACTGTCTGCTAGAGTTGGAGTGACCTGCTCCCTGCCATGATTGCATCACCTACGAAGAATACCCCCTCTCTTCGCTACCCTTGCTACCCTCTGTACCACCATCCTCTACACCGGCTACTACCCCTACCTGTGGAAAATCGCCCGAGTCCTCGTGTTACTTAATTCTAACAAACTCACCTCTGATGCTGCCTCCTACTGTCCAATTTGCCTCACCGACGTGTTCAGCAAGGTCTTCGAATCCATCCTATCCCATTGCATCCATCACCACATCCTGCTACACCGCGTCTTCCCTGACACCCAAAATTGCTTTCGTCCTTCCGTCTCCAGTGACAACCACCTCCTTCGCAACTCCTTTCCCTCCAGCTCAATTCACATTATGCCGCCATCTTTGAGTCCTTTGACCTTGAATGATCCTAGGATTGGGTCTGGCACTCTGCCCTACTCTTCAAGGCCCAAACCTACGCTCTTCCCATCAACCTCGTCTGGGTCATTGCCTTCTTCATCTCCGAACGCCCCAACTATGTAACAGTCCACAACACTGACTCACCTCTTATTCATCCATCTGCTGGCGTGCCGCAAGGTTCCGTCCTTTCTCCCCGCCTTTGTCTCCTGTAAATCCCAGATATGCCATTTCAATGTATGAATAGCTGCAATGGTTTCTGAGTCATATACTTAACCATTTCGAGGCAATGATCGGTTCTGCCCTAATAGACGCCCAAGACCGTTCAATGGACTGTCACAATTATTAACTGAGACAGTGGAGACAACTAAATAAGTATGCAGTAACATGAGTATCAAAGGTGTGCAAATAGCATACAAGGTCAAACACAATGCAATAGTGGACTGCCTGGCATTCGCAGATGACATGGCACTGTTAAATGAGACAGGAAGATTGGATATAATAACACTAAGACATTGAACAATGGTGGAAGATAGATGTCCAAGTGGTTGGAAAGTCGACAGGTTTCGCTTTTTGGGGGAGAAGGTAACTGGCGGAATACGGACCAACAATAGCGTAGTAGACAGAATTTGCAGAAGCTTTGTTCGAGTTAAAAACAGTGGAGGTTACGATTTGTCGGGTACATCAAGATAATGGACGATAGAGGTTGACTAAGAACATACGGAAGGCATGTCACGCGAGAAAGAAGTGATTGAGAGAAGGCAAAAATGGTTTGAAAGCTGTTGGAATAAAAAAAAAGTAATCTGGAAGCAGTAGTTCAGGGAGAAGTACAAACGGTTGGTGGATGGCCACAGGTGGACAAACACTGAAATCAAAGTTGTCTTAACAGACGAAGGAACAAACAAAGGAAGCGGGAGAATGGAGAGGTGTTGGAGAGACAGGATACATGCAAAACAAATCACACGTCATCCTGAAGGGTCCTAACGAATCAATAGAAGAAGAAGAATGGATGCCGGCCGCGGTAGCCGAGGAGACTGAGGCGCTCCAGTCACGGTCTGCACGGCCACTACTGTCGGGGGTTCGAATCCCCCTCGGGCATGGATATTTGTGCCGTCCTTAGTATAAGGTAGTTGATAAGTAGTTTGTAAGTTTAGGGACTGATGGCCCCGTAGTTAAGTCCCATAAGCTTAACAAACATTTGAACATTTTTTTGAAGAATGGATGAGACCATCAGAGGTAGGCTCCGGTTCACAAAGATAAACTTTACAAGTGAAATGATAGTAGTGAAACTTCAAGGATTCAGAGAAGTTCCAGTTCAAGGGATCACATTTCTTTATAATTACGATCGGCAGTGCCTAAGAACAATAATTAAATATTCACTTATAACTTGAAAATAATTATAAAGTAAGAGGAATGTTTAAGTATAGAATAGAAAGAATAGAATAGAGTAAGTATATGAAAGAATGAATTCGTTTCTTGATTTCAAGAAGCCGTGAGTATCTGTTACATAATATCCTGATACTGTCGCGCAGGACATGGGAATGGATAGTGACAACGTTGTCTGAGGTCTGAAGGCCAAAAGTATCAAAGACGTTGAGGCCAAAGATGTTGGGGCTGTCATACGTTTGGAGCACCGTGACTGGATTTATCTTGGTGGTAGTTCTGTATTGCATCGGAAGGGAACACCTGCCGAGGACAGCAATGCAATCTCCATTTTATGTAGTGAAGGCCTGTGAAGAAGTCTCAAGTGGCGAGGAGCAGAGTTTCTCGAAGTAACGGAGGTCCCAGTATCTAGCGGAAATTCGCAGTTGAATGAAAATTTTCTTTGGTTCACGTACCAACTTAGAAGGGCGCTGTGGGCTGACTGACATCCATTGCTTCAAACCAGCGGTTGGTCGTGTTTGCAGATTGATCCCGTAATTTCTTGGAACACACGATCTTAATGAGAACCACCTTTTTGCAAAAGAGTCCTTTAGCTCGGCGAAACTGAAAGCGTCTATGTCATCTGAGAGATAGCACTTAGGACAGGATTGCAGTCTGCTGCTACTACGTTGCTGCCGTTGGCGCGCCATAGGCTGTTTACGGCGTCCTGTAGGATGACATTTCCAGCTCTGCGGAATCGAACAATTCTTGGTCTTCAATTATGCGAATGATATCCTCTAGTGTAGGGTCTGACAGTTTGAGAACTTCTGAGTCTGGAATCAGTGACATTTTGAACTATAGCCTCCCTTAGCATGGCGTCCGCATATGACAGGTACATTCGAATCTGCATGTGCGAGTCATGCCCCTTAATCCCGTAAGCCATGATCGGCGAGACTGCGTAGGTTGGCGTTTCGTGCGAAACAGTTTTTACCGCGTGGCGACAACCAACTCCTCAATTCAAAATACTTGTCTAGCGCCGCAATGAGGTCAAGGAAAGGAACTGTTTGAGGTTCAGAATGAGGAAAGAGCTTAAAGCATATGCGCAATATATCTACGCCAAACAAGGAAAAAAAAATTTCGAACATCACGCGAAATGTTGTAGCCTACAAAGTATTGGAACAACTGTAGTTTGTACAGCCTTCCGGTTTCTACTGCCAGTGTCGTCCGTCTTTGTGGCGTTTTGAAGCAAGGCCTGCTGCAGTAGTTGTCTTTCCCCCAATAGCTACTTCACTGTTTCTATCGGCTGTGTAAATTGCAGCGACTGAAACATAAAAAGTTCGTGTAACGATACAAGTTCATCAGCTTTTGAGGTAGTCATGACAAAGTGAAATAAAGCAATGAGGAAAATGCAAAAGAAACCACACACATGAAAAATATGTCCTCCACGTAAGGCGAGCAGTCGTTTGCTCCCGAAATGAGAAAAGCACGATAACCCTTGTAGACCCAATAACGTGGAGCGTGGCGCCGTCCTCGTGACAGAAGGCACGAAGCTGCCGAAATGATAGGCACCGCCCGTAACAAAGAACCAGCTTCTGTCGCCACTTAATTATTGTATCCAAGGTGGTACACAACAATCAACATAAGGCTTGGGCTAACCAAGAACACAGTTTATTGCTATTAGTATCAAACTCAGTTTCACGTAAATTTCGTCGGTGCCATGTAAGTCCGTAGTTGAGTTCAGAATGTCCGGTGGCCGGTAGTCGTATCCAAGAGCGTCCAGTCCGGGTTGAGTTGGAATCCAGCGTACCGGTGACTAGCGAGACTTCGTGGTAATATCCAACATCAAACTTCAAAAATATCAATAGATAATAGACACCCATACATAAAATCTCGAAATTAACCAATTGAAATGCAACACGTGTGATTGAAAGTACATTGGTCAAAGTAAAAAAAAAAAAAAAAAAAAAAAAAAAAAAAAAAAAAAAAAAAAAAAAAAAAAAAAAAATTTGACAGTAGATATAAAGAACATGTACGAGCCTGGAAATATAAAACAAGTCACTCCACGTTTGCAGAATACTCACGCCAAAACCAACATAAAATCACCACCAGAGACACAGACATGGAAATCTTAAGAGTAAACAACAACAAAAACCACCTCCTCACCCTTCAAGAAAACTACCATATCCAGAAAACAATAACAGAAAAGAAACCTCACAAATGACCAATCTAATCTAGCAAAGTAACACACATTTCAAGCTCATTAACCACCTAACATAAAAATAAACACTCTGAGAGTCAACCCTCCACCCTTCACAATCACTCACGATGAACTACCCTCCGCCCCCCCCACCCCAACACAACCCATCCCAATTAAACCTGCATGTACTCATCTGAAAAACATCTTAGACATCCTGCCCGCTGAAATTAAAAAATTCTCTCTCTCTCTCTCTCTCTCTCTCTCTCTCTCTCTCTCTCTCTCTCTCTCTCTCTCTCTCTGTCTCACCCACACGCACACATGTTGAATTATATATAGCGTGTTTCACTAAGTGTGTTTGCCTCTGTAACTTATAAAATAATAGGTGACGGGAAATTTAATGCGGTAGGTCAACACATGAAATGTTACACTTTCTGCGGAGCTGTGGACATAGTTTATTGTATCATTTTCCAAAGAGTTACAGCACAAAGATATAATTTTTTAAATGGAACAATAGTTTTTTCTATCGTGCATTTGAATCGTTGAAACGAGCTGTGTCCAAAACAATTTAAACTACATTCCTATCACAGTTAGTTTGGGAGCTACAACCATTCAAAGTTTAGGAGGCGGAGGCTACGACAGCGTAGCTGACTGGCTGGTGGTCATGAGACAGTGGGCCGTGCCCCAGGGCATAACCACCAGCCAGTCAGCTACGCTGTCGTAGCCTCCGCCTCCTAAACTTTGAAGGGTTGTAGCTCCAAAACTAAAGGTGATAGGAATGTAGTTTAAATTGATTTGGACGCAGCTGGTTTCAACGATTCCAATGCACGATAGAAAAACTATTGTTCCATTTAAAAAATTATATTTTTGTGGTGTAACTCTTTGGAAAATGATACAATAAACTATGTTCATAGCTCCGCAGGAAGTGTAAGATTTCTTGTGTTGACCTACCGCATTAAAATTTCCCATCACCTATTATTTTATAAGTTACAGAGGCAAACACACTTAGTGAAACACCATATATATATATATATATATATATATATATATATATATATATATATATATATATATGGCGACACACATATATATAACGTTGGCGACACTCACAGACCACACGAAAAACAAATGAACAGACAAAAACAACGTAGCTACACCGTAGTGAAGTGATAAACAAATCGAAAGGCGTTCCACTTAATGCAAACTGTTTGCAGTTCAAATAAATGAAGTGATGTGATGAAACGGAAGAAACGACACAAAAACAAACGAAAAGTGCCATACATAACAAAAAAACAAATGCCATGAACAAACCAATTCCAACCAACAAGACAGAGAAACAGCAATGAGATGTAAAATAGAGACAACATCGTGAGTAGACCGAATATCAATTTAAAAACACATAGACCTAACGTGTACAAAGGTTTTAAAAACTGTTTTGATATATGTATACAAAACAAACTGTACAACACCTTTGCATCATTTACAGACCACAGAAGATGCTTTTTAAATAAAAAGCGAAACGATTCTGCTGTGAAATAAATCACTCGGTTGCAGTTAGCATAAGATGAAGATTTCGAAAGACGCTCGCGTCACAGACGAGATATTTAAAGAATCAAAGGTAGTGCTGATAACCAAGAAAAGTTAAACGTAACTTGGACACGTAGGGAGCAGCTAACACTCGCTTAAACAGAAGGGACCGGCCTCGACGCCCGAGCGGACAGCGTGCTCTGAGCACCGGCCCAAGAGTCACCGTCGGCTGCCGCAGACACACTGCCTAGTGCTGGTCTGCGGATGCCGTTAACTGGCGGCTAAATCAGAAGTGCGACTAGTGCGCCACATCCGGTGATCAGATCACCGGTGTTACCGTAGGAGGTGCCAGACTAATCGGAGGCTGGTACTATCGCAGACGCAATACATATGAGGCGGTCTTTTTGAAATTTTCGTATTTTTGTATTCCACATGGAAGCAAGTATTTTAAAGATAATTAATGTTCTTCAAAATTTGTTAATCGTAAAATAATGTTTCTAGATACATCAAAACGTAAATTAGATGTGTGGTAGTTCTTTGATATAGCGGATGACGATGCCAAAAGGCTACACATACGTTTAGTTGCCGACTGTTTGCCGCAGGTAGAGGAACATCTAATCTGCACAACTATTTAAAAAGCCTTCGTAAATATTCATGTAGTAACAGAGGGCAAAACAATATGAAAATGGATACGAATAGAAAAGAAAGTGTCGATAAAAAGAAAGTATACGATACCTTCAACCTTCACACATTTCATAATTTCCACAATGGAACCTTTCGTAATTGTGGAAGACAAGCAGACGTAGCTGCAAGGCTTTCATCCGAAATTTTACGGTAAACTAGCAAAACACTGACACCATTACGCTCTTTGGCGCTTATATACAGTTTCTAAATGTTTATTATTGATAGAGTATTCGACAACGTAACAGGTCTACACTAGCTTGCAATGTGATCCTTTCGGATCTATTACTGTTATGTACAGACCCTTGTCTCCAGATACGCGGTCAGTCATGAAATATATTCATGAAATTGTTGGTGGAAAACAGCATCTTTTCGTGCTACGTAAGATACACCGCCAGAACGAACAAATACGACAATATATCTCCAAAACGGCGTCTGCTCGATTCGACATGTCCAACCGGAGGTAGCCGGAGAATCGGAATGAAATGGCGCCAAATCTCCGCCTCCGGAAAAACCGCTCCGTTTCCAGCACTACCCACTACCGCTTCACCGGCCGCGGGGTGGCGGCAGACCAGACGTGAACTAGCGCCGCGACAAGACAGAAGGAACGAAAAATGTTCAAAATTTGTTTGTAGAGCTTATGGGACATAAGTGCGGAGTCATCAGTCCCTAAACTTACAAACTACTTACGAACTAGCTTATACTAAAGACGGCACAAACATCCATGCCCTAGGGGGGGGATTCGAACCCCCGACGGGGAACGGCTTCGTGCATCGTAGCTTAGCGCCTCAATGCGCTCGGCCGCTCCGCCACGGCCAGAAGGGACGAACAAGGGAAAAGCGACGAGGCAATTTCAAACAAGACGGGTCACTAGGCTCAGTCAGGTACATAAAAGAACTGGAAAGGTCTTCGCCAGTGGCGTAGCGCGGATTCCGGCCACCCGGGGCGGGCCCTCATTTTGGCACCCCCCTCCCCCCCACTAACGTATTTTCGCAATTGAGCAACAATAAAAATTGAGACTTTGGCAATACGTATCAATATTGCTTCAGTGTTTATCACAATGAAATAGGAACGCTACAATTTGTTTAAGCTGAATATTTTTTTAGTTTCTTCTATTTTTTATTTTTTTTATTTTTTTTTTTTTTTTTTTTCGTTGAGCTGAACAAATCCTATTTGAAGATTATTTTTACGACTTATTTGTCTGAGGTGTCTATAACACTGAATGGAAGTTATGTAAGGTTGAAGTCTGCGATTCATATCTTTGCTCCGCGGGGAGCATCTGTGGTCGGTGCGCGTTCCCGCGTTTGAGCAGTAGCAGTGCAGTGGTGGTTGTTGTCCGGACTCGGAAGTGTGAGCAGGGAGAGAGTGTTGCAAGCAGTCTAAGAATGAAGTTGTATATCGCAGCATGAACTTGGCACATTTCTTAATGAATTTTTCTATGTATAAGAAAATAATTGAATCTGATATGTACCTTGATAGTATGAAGATTAGAGGTAAGAAGCCTTATGTTGCTATTATTGTCCACATTGCGTGTATATGATCCATGTTTGTACTGCAGGAATTTAGTATGCTCTTTATGAGAGTGCAGAAAGCGAAGCAACTAAAGTTTGGTGTAAGGCATTCCCTTGTAACTACCTTACAGTTTTTGTACAACATTGTTTAGAGTCTAGAAGTTTGGTGTAAAGCATTCCCTTGTAACTACCTTACAGTTTTTGTACAACATTGTTTAGAGTCTTGTTCAATATAGAGGATTTCAACTTAAATGCATATCCATATTATCCATATACCCATAAAACCCCATTAATTGTTTTTCTACAAACATGGATGAAATTTGTTTTTATTGTAGTAAGTAAATTCGCATAGCATCTTCGCGAATTCAGTAGTTAGTTTTTTGTCACTTAGTAGCAGCAGCATGCTTGTGGCAGGAGAGTTGAGAGCAGTAGCACACGCTCTTTCCTTGCGCACTGGTAGGCCAGAAAGACATACAGTGTTAACCCTTGAAACAAATATTTCAAGAGGAAGTGTCACATTCTGATTAAATTGTCAATCTGTCTCTTCAGCACCACGCTTGGATTGTACTGTTCAAATTCTTATGTAATGATACAAGTGTTTTCTTACCAGAGGTCAAGTTGCATGTTCTGTTAACAAATTTACACTATCAGGATTTGTTTTATTATGTTGTTGCTCAAAGTCATCTTTATTCAAATGTTCAAATGTTTGTTAAGCTTATGGGACTTAACTACCGGGTCATCAGTCCCTAAACGTACAAACTACTTATGAACTACTTACGAACTAGGACGGCACAAATATCCATGCCCGAGGGGGGATTCGAACCCCCGACCGTAGCGGCCGTGCTGAACGTGACTGGAGCGCCTCAGTCACCTCGGCCAACGCGGCCGGCCATCTTTATTCATTTTGATAATTGTTCAGTCAGATTAGCGTGTTATGATACAAGTGCAGATGAACAATACCAATTACTGATTATAAATTATCTTATGAACAGCTTTCACTTAACAGAATTGTATGTCATACAAAAAACAGTGACGCATTCATTGATGAGAAACACCCCCTTTTCTATGGATAACTTTCAACAGCAAAGAAAAACTTAATACATGTAAGATAGTTTCAATTCATGAGAAGTCTTGCACTGGGAAGTAAATACTTTGCCACATAAAATTTATGAGCCCGTAGTGCTTTCATAGCAACAAGTTGCAGTATTCTGTTCAAAGTCAGGTGAGTACTTTCACCTGTATTAGACGTATAATAACTTCTTGTCAGTAGGACTCCAGTATCCATTACATGAGGTGCCTCAAGTCTACGTGTGGACACACGCACTCAATTTTGTAGGCTTACCTGTTTCAAATTCTTTGCCCATTTTCAAATCAACTAAATTAAGTTCTACAAGACACACGTTGGCCACATAGTTCTTTTTTTCTGGTTTGACAGTAGATTTTCCTCAGCAACCATGTGTTAGTTTGTAGAGCTAGTAGTTTCTAAGGGTTTTCACTGAAAAAACAGATTTGTCTGTAACTAGAGCAAAGAGGCAAAGTAGTTGTGACGAAATATCCTTGTCTACCGAATTAGGGCGAACCACCAATAGAAAGTGACTTAATGGTTCCCTTATCAATAGTCATGTAGCGAAGATTATTTTGCGTATCGAAGTAGAGCGCGTCTCACTTTACCTGGAGCCTAGGGACGAGGTCAACGGACGGTCTCTCGAATGCGCCTAAAACACGGGAAGGAGCGTCACAACTTCACTGTACCTATTTCTGGGTGGTGGCGAATTACAGTGGCGAAATAATTTAAGTCTAAATATCGAGTTCGTATCTTTTGTATTAGGTATAGATGTACTACGCAGAGCAGACATATAAAAATTTGTGCCTTGTGGCGACACGGACCAGGATTTTCTGCTTTTCGTGATGCGTCGCCTTGTAACTTTCGGCTATCCGGTCACATTTCCAGGACCGACCGAAATTTATGTGTACCACAGTGACCATATTACGACTGTCACTATGTTCATGATTCATTCGTCTCTAATGTCCTACGTATCATGTCGAATAGAAAGCAACGAAAAAACTTTTGCTATTGACATAAAATTTAGGAACATTTGGTCAATAAGTGAAAATTTGCCGTCAATGCCTCATACCTGCAACCAGTCACTCCCCTTTGACCATACCACACACTAGCGATTTTGAAAGCAATTGCAGTGATTATTCCGAACGTATTTGCGTATTTTGTTCACTAATATGTGCAAAACATGGAAAGAAATTGATTTAACAGGTTTTGGAATACTTTTATTCCGATCGAGGCTATCTTACACAATATAATGTATTTTAAATTGACGTCAAGTGTGTCGCGTAAAATTTTACAATCTGTATTTGCGAAATAAAATTCTGGAAACCTCTTACTTGACTTTTAAGCAATCTAAGTAAATAACAGATATGACCTCGGTGAAGAAATCCTGAAAATATGTTCCTTTTTTACAGATTGTTTTTGCCCAGGAGTGAATGTTATAGTGATCTGGTATCAAGAGGATTGAATTACTTAGAAGTACGTAATATTTATCGTAGCGCGACGAAAATATCAAGGGAGATAAAAAATATATCTGAATGCAACATAATAAACACACCTCCTATTTTCCTGTGAAATCTGTGTCTTTGTACTCTCCTTTATACATACTTGATATCGCTGGGTATGGCCCAGCTCGGCCGCTTCCTGCCGCCCCGCCGTGGCGGAGTGGCCGAGCGCATTGAGGCGCTATGCTCCAATGCGTGAGGCAGTTCCGCGTCAGGGGTTCGAATCCTCCCTAGGGAATGGATGCTTGCGCTTCCTTTACTATAAGTTAGTTTATAGGTAGTTTATTTTTTTATTTATAATAAAATAATTTATCGTCTCTAAGGAGAATGTACATCATTAATCGTTTATAGGTAGTTTGTAAGTTTAGAGACATGACGCTGCAGTTAAGTCCCATAAGCTTGACAAACATGTAACATTTGAACCTGCCGCCTCGAAATATGTGCAGCCCGGGGCCATGTACCCCCCCCCCTCGTCACCCTACACGCTACGCCACTGGTCTTCGTAGTACATGTTAAAAATGGTATTGCCTTCTACACTGATGATGATCCATCAGGGGAAAAAACGAAATGTAATTAAAAAAAATACTTCATATTGCACAACAAGCTTGAAATTTATTGTTTTTATTGAAATATTAGCTGAAAACCCGGGTATTTATTTATTTATTCCTGCCATTTTTCAGGTATATTTCACTTGTATATGTCTGTAAAATATCTTGGGAATACAATTAGTATTAAAGAAGTAATGGATTAATACTTGGTGCGTGATGGGGCGGTTTTAAATGAACGTTACTCTATATGTGCTCGTATCTCATAAACTACGTTTCGTACTGTGATACAATTTAGAAGGTACATTGAACTGTACATGTGTATACTGTCTGTAAAATTTCCTGCGGCTACGATGTGTAGTGTAGAAATTATAAATTGTAAGGTCATACCGAATGCCGTAGTTTTATTCCATAAACAGCGGAAAAGTAGTAAGCGAGAAACTATTTTACTTTCATCATTCTGCTGTGATTGTCGCCGAGAAAAAGTTCAATAAAGGTATTAAATTATGTTTAAAGTTGGTATCAAGGCGCTTAAGTACTTTCATTCTCATGTAGCCTATATATAAAGTCTCACGGCATTATGTTGCAGTTTTTTGCGATTCCTATTGTTTGATGTCATATCTTCTGAACCATGTATCGTATGTGATTCTTAACCCCGCAGCAATTGTTACCTCTCGGAAAGGATTGTGTGTACCAAATTTGGTTTTCAAACGGTCCAGTTGTTTAGGAGAAAATGAGCAGCATTGTCGCTTGATGCAACAGTTTCTCGCGAATCTCATTGTTCATGACGTCATATCTCGGGAACTATGGTTCGTACGTGATTCTTACACTTACGGCGACCGTCCTCATGGATTGAAGCTTACGTGTACAAAATTGCATAAAGATTGAAGCAAAACTGTAAATTTGTATGCAACACGTACAAACATACGGACACACTGCTTTACATATTAGATTGAGGTGGAAAGGCACAATCTCCATAATGGTGTCAAATGAATATCATCTATTATTAGATATTTTAATATCGAAAAACCTCATTTCTGATAGTAAGATTCAACAAATTTTTATTCTAGAATAAAAGATTACTTCACATTGTGCGGTGACAATACTGCTGAATCCAACTTCATTCATGTTGATTCTCTTGTTACTGATGAAAGAAGAATGGTTCATTAACACCTACTCGTTCTCCGAAATGACGCTTTGACACCACCACGCAGTCCAGTTATTGTAACAGTGTGCGATGTATTAACGTTAAATTCCATGCAGTTTTCAACGGTACCATGGATTATTTCTGTTATGTGTATAAAATGTAATAAATGTCAGAAAGATTGAACATCACAGTATAATATGCATTCCTGGTAAATTAGTCTGTTACATAATAGCACTTTACATGTTCTCGTCTGGAGCTTCAATCAAATAGATAATTCATTTGTAACTATTATTTTTTCGTCAGAAGCAATTTTTCTGAGTAATGGATAAATGGAACGAAATTAATTAATCAGTCCACGCTCACATTTTTAGTGAGTAACTTACTGGTGTAATTCAATCAAATTAAAAAGCATTTTGTGATAATTTAGTCGTTGTTCTTCTCTCTCGCTCTGACATATAAATATCCGTTATTAATTCCTGGTTAAATTTTTTGTATGAAATTAATTGTCTACCTCTTTTTGTACCGAATAGCATCACGTTTTTGATCATATATATGTGTTACTCCTGCATATGACTTGAGCCTTTAACGACTCAGTAGTTACAGAATAAACATAAATGATAAGGAATCAAAAATATCTTTTTACGAGAAACCAGATGTCCAGTGATGATAAAGATCGGTTATGAACAAAAATTATACCGTCTCCCACATGACACAAGAAGCAGTGGCGATACCATAATTAGAATTATAAATGTGACCAATGAAATATATCCGAAGAATAAACGAACAATTTAAGACATCGACTGCTAGTGGGTATTAATATAAATCAGCGAGGAAAATATCTGTCCAACTTTTTAAATGCGACGAATCACAGTAAGTATTGAGCATATGTTGCTGAAACCTAAATATCCCCCTCCCCTCCCACATACACACACACACACACACACACACACACACACTCTACAGCAGCTCAAATGTTCAAATGTTTGTAAATCTATCGGACCAAACTGCGTGGTCATCAGTCCGTAGCCGGCCGCGGTGGCCGAGGAGACTGAGGCGCTCCAGTCACGGACTGCACGGCCACTACGGTCGGGGGTTCGAATCCCCCCTCGGGCATGGATATTTGTGCCGTCCTAGTTCGTAAGTAGTTCATAAGTAGTTTGTAAGTTTAGGGACTGATGACCCCGTAGTTAAGTCCCATAGACTCTACAAACATTTTTGATCAGTCCGTAGCTTACAAACTACTTAAACCTAGGTAAACACACCTAAGAACAAACACACACACACACAGACACACATACACACACACACCCATGCCCCAGGAAGGACTCGAACCTCCACGGCGAGCAACCGCGCGCTCCGCAGCGAGACGCTTTAGACCGCTCGGCTACTCCACAGCGGCACTACAGTAGCAACGAAGTGTAGAGAAAGAGCAGTGAATCATTATCGAAATAGTCTTCGACTGCAGAAACAAAGGTAAATTGGGGGCACAAAGAGATGCCGATGAGATAAAACTCGACGAAAGATCGAGTAAGAAAAGCCAGTTGATTTATAGCTACAGCTAGTTAGACAGGTGAACATCAGAAGAAATGTGGAAGAATGTCCAAAAACAAACATCGATTAAACATTGCCATGTCGCTGACTGCAATATGGTGTGGGCGTTCATGAGTTGGCATTAAATTGTTGCTAACTTTGTAACATGTGGAGGGGTGAACCGAGAGAAGAAAATTGTTCATATAAAATGTTCAATTGTTTGTAGAGCTGATGGGACGTAACTACTGGGTCATCAGTTCCTAAACTTATAAACTACTTATGAACTAGCAGACGGCAGAAATATCCATGCCTGAGGGGGGGATTCGAACCCCCGACCGTAGTGGCCGTGCAGAACGTGACTGGCGCGCCGCAGACCGCTCGGCCACTGCGGCTGGCGAAAATTGTTCCACCGAATTCAATGACGAATTTGACGGGATTCGAAGGAAGCACCCTGTCTCCACGATCAATCAGAAAATGTGTCGTGACAACATCTCGCCTTATTACGTCGTCCTTCAAATGCCTCAGAGCAGAATAGGCAGAATAGAATTATTGAATGAGGTACGTCAACGGGCGAAGATGACTTCGTAGCTATTGGCCTATTGGAGGAAATATCTTAATGTGACAGTTCCCGAGTGACAATGTGTCAGACATAAAGTGGTGATGCTTTGCTTGTCATATCTGATATACCTTCTTTCATGTGATGCCTTGTAAAACTTAACAACGGATTTTAAATTTAGGGCTTTACAAAATAAAGGACGGAAAATTGCTACAATTTTATTTCTACCATCATGGGGAGACGATGATCTCAACGACTTATTATGACTTACACAAAATACAAGTGTCCAATACGCACACTTTTTGCAAGATTCTAACTGAGTCGTTCATGTTCCATTGTGGCAGACTGAATTTTGTTTAGTGGACAAAGGTTAAAGACAACCATCATGGATGTGCGACACCAGTAAAGGAAATGACTTTATTATGGTGAGTAAAGTTTTTATCGTATATCGTCATCATATTCCATAACTATAAAAATTATTTTCTGAGAGAGAACAGTAACGCTCTGTAGCAACTTTACAAGTGACTGACTAAACACGGACATCGACAGGGGGCTGCCTTATGGCACCCCTCGACTGAATACAAACTACGGTTTCAAACAACCATTGACCACCACCAATGTAGTGATGTCACAATGCACGTTACAAAGACTTTATCAAGATATGTATGACTGACATAATGAATTGGAAAATTCTGAGAAGACTGAGGCACAGCTGCCCCTGAGACCACGTCTATGTTTTCCACTTGTTGGTTCAAGAACGAATGGCTAGGATGGCAAAATTAATGTTTAACACGCAGACGGTGTAATGACACGAAGTGTTGTTCACAGCCGCACTGCTGATATTTTATTAAAACTGAATAGAGTTAGAAATCGGAAGTCTGACATTATTTAATGGCGAAAATGCTTTGTTATACTAACAGTTTTCACCTCCTTCACTGGCACAACGCCTTCACACAGAATTACAAAATGGCATCAAATGTTCAAATGTTCAAATGTTTGTTAAGCTTAAGGGACTTAACTACGGGGTCATCAGTCCCTAAACTTACAAACTACCTTATGCTAAAGACGACACAAATATCCATGCCCGAGGGGGGATTCGAACCACCGAACGTAGCAGCCGTGCAGACTGTGACTGACGCGCCGTAGACTGCTCGGCCACTGCGGCCGGCAAAAGAGCATCACTAGCTTGTTCATGTAAATCCGTAAGATACCAAAAGTATAATTCATGAGTTCCATAGGCCTCTTGCTCGTGCAGCACAGTAGTCTATCAATGATTTATAGATCTGTTGCTTTGCATAATCAGACCATCACCCCAATAACAGGGGTAACAAGCTGCTGAATGGAGACGATACTCTCATTCAGTACCAAACACTGCATCAGTGGAGGTGTCAGCAACGTGGGCCGACAATTGTTAATATCTGAATGATCGTGGGCTTTCCCCGCCGCGTTCTAGGATGTTTGTCACTTTCCACTTCACTCACCTCTGGCAATGCTGCTGACGTGAAAAATATCGGATAGCACCGTGATTCGGAACCCATGTTAAACTGTCGCTCTTGCTATAACTGGATGGGAAAGTCAGTTCGAAGGCAACGGCATAGCTGTTTGGGCCGGACCATGCCAAGAAAAGTTATGTGGTGTTCAAAACAATTTTCGGATTGTTGACTACTTTACCCTAACATATGAGACAAGTAAAATCTTTCAACTCTATTACTACATATCGCAGTAAAATCATAATTTTCACTAATATTGGGAATTTATGTATCCACCAAATGGACCATATTAATTAATTATTTAAGGTCACGATTAAAATTATGAGGAGACGGATGAACTGGACGTAACACACAGTTAATGTCACTGCTTAACAGAAAAGTCCTAGAATTCTCATGCAAAAGGTAAAGGAGATCTTCTCTGTAAAAGAACAGGTGAACAGTTTCATGTACCTAGAATGTATTTTCTCACAGGATGGCAACATAGTGAATGAACTAGAATAAAGGTGTAGCAAACCTAATGGAGTGAGTGTTTAGTTAAGATCCACTCTCTTATGCAAGAAGGAAGTCAGTACCAAGACTAAGTTATCTGTGCACTGCTGTAAATATCGACCAGCTTTGTTGTATGGGAGTGAAAGGTGGATGGATACAGTGTACCATAATAATATAATAATAAGGCTGAGGTTACAGAAAATAACAAGGATAATTATAGTTACTAATAGATGGGAACAATGGCAGGAGTGGATCCATAATGAGGAACTCATAGAAATACTGGGAATGAACACCATACATGAAGCAGTTATGCTAACAGACTGAGATGGTGTGGTAGTGTTACACGCTTGGGAGGAACAAGGTTACCTAAATCGCTCATGGGTTCGGCCGTAGAGAGTAAGAGGAGTCAAGGTAGACCAAGGAGAAAGTACTTAGATTCGATGAAGAATGATTTTGAAGTAAAAGGCTTAACATCAGAGGAGGCAATAATGTTAGAATTGAAAGTGGATAATGGAGACATTTTATTGGGGGGCTATGCTTCAGACTGAAATGCCGGCTGCGGTGGCCGAGGAGACTGAGGCGCTCCAGTCACGGTTTGCACGGCCACTTCGGTCGGGGTTTCGAATCCCCCCTCGGGCATGGATATTTGTGCCGTCCCAGTTGGTAAGTAGTTCATAAGTAGTTTGTAAGTATAGGGACTGATGACTCCGTAGTTAAGTCCCATAAGCTATACAAACATTTGAACATTTTTTGAACACTGATAAATGCATAATCAGTGTCTAATGGTGATGATGAATACCACCCAAACGTCAGTGTAAGATTTAGTCAGACGAGTTTTAGCGAATGGAGACATATTATTCAAGGAATGGAACACTTTTTATTTATATACCGTTCAAAACATTGCTTGGAAGTTTTTAATAGTGACAGTGAATCAAAGATAATTTGTGCAAATTCTTTTTGTGCTTGTCTTTGTTGCTAGGTGTCAGCAATAAATAGTTGTGGTTTTGTTTTCTTTTGTTTCAGAAATACGAAATATGAATACGACTCAGGGATCACTTCAGTTTGCTCTTCACCCCCTCCCCCCGCCTCCTCCCCGCCTTAAAATCAATATTTAAAATGGCATTTCGATATAAATATTATTCTATTTGTTTGTTGCTGCTAAATCCTTATGTTAACAGAGATAAGCATTTCATAATGTCTCCCAATTGCATTATACGCTCTTGGACTTTGAAGTTCCATTTGTTACCTTTTTCATTTTGAAATTTTTTGCGTCAAACAAGGATAACCAAAGTGTGTGAAAACACTAATGTGTTTTTGTTCACTTTGGTAGGAAAATAATCAAATATTTGGTTGCTTGGCAGGAAAGTGTTACGATTACGGGACTTAACTGTGTTAGTAGAGCTTTATGGGACTTAACTACGGGGTCATCAGTCCCTAAACTTACAAACTACTCATGAACTAGCTACTACTAAGGACGGCACAAATATCCATGCCCCAGGGAGGATTCGAAGCCCCGACGGGTAATGGCCTCGCACATCGGTGCATAGAGCCTCAATGCTCTCGGCCACTCCGCCGCGGCTCCCTTTATTGTCAGAGTTTGTAGAATGGTGCAGAAAGAACTACGGCATTCCGATCAACGTGGAGGAAAGGAAGGCGATAGTGTTCACAAGGCTCTGCTTCTTTCTCGGACACAGACTGGTCCTCCACAACCTCGAAATAAACTGGAGTCAACAGGTGAAACACAGGTGATCCATAAGGAATATCACAACTATAAAAATTTGTTTTTAATCAAAGAAAGGTGTTGCAACCTTGGGTAATTAATCAATGTGAAGAGTACTTTAAAAGTTATCTTTCAATGTAAAATTGTATATAGATATTTAATATTACTCTCTCCACACACGACTGACATAAACCTGATACCCTAACCCGTTCCACGCTGTCTGCAGTCTCTCAGACGTAACGGTTTACATGAAAGCAGGAATTCCATCTTTTACTTTCTCCGTGTTAGGTGATAGAGGTGGTCGAAACGCCACTTCTTTAATGCACTCTTCATTGAGGCCAATGATGACGTGCCTTGCGGCGGATTCATTGCTTTCGATCACTTTCGTTAAAATAGGCACGGACAGACAAATACCAATGGCGCGGTGTTCTATCATACTCGAATATGAGGTACCTTTACATGAGGGAACAGCCAATTCTTCAACATTTTGAGATAGGATTGCCCAGTTAAATTTGCAACTTCTTGGAAGAAAAGACTGAAAACTATATTGATGCAATGGACCAGAAAACTTTAAGTACACTGTATACGGTGATTCGTTTCCTACGGATTCACAGTGCTGCACATACAGACGTTGTGATTAATGACTAAACCGTTTTTGCGAAATGTATCTTCGAGATGAATACTGTTTCCATTTACTCGCAGAAATCGAGTAGTTTAATCTTATGACCTTCGGAAAGGGCTATAACCTGTGAGATTACAGCCCAATAGAAATACTGGTAATTAATAGCATTTGATAATTAAACAGTATAAAGTTCACTGCAAACATTGACCATACCAATGCACTAAATGTTACACAATTTTAATCTTATTAATTATGGTAGCAATGTATGTACGCAGTTGGGTGACAACATTCATAGTTAGGCCAAAGGTAGAATTTCTCCACGTTGAGATTTGCTGTGTGCTTGTAGCTGACGGGAGGCCAGCGAGCAGGCCGACGTTGGTGGCTTGTTCCAACTTAGGATTTTACAGTTCGTTTCCGGTGAGGGGAGAGAGGGACAATGGCGAGTGCCAGGCACAGTGCAGTGCACAAATATTGTAATACTACTGGCATTTAAAGTAATACGATGCAGTTAGGAACCTTTAAGGCCCTCATTACAAAATAGCCTGTTGATAAATAAACAATACATTAGCTGATATAGTCACATCTAACGTAATATGTTTAATTGACAATGAAAAGTAATAAATTACCAACGAAGACAAGACAGTTACACAACTAGCATGGCAATGTTTGTTTATAAAAATAATATATTAACTATTTTTCATTTTATTTTCAATCAATCTTTTGTATTTTACCTTGAAACATTCAGTTAAATCAGTTATCTGTGATATAAGAAATTGCACGATTATGATAAACAGTACAAAAGATGTTTATACTAATATAAAAACGTAAGAAAATATTTGATTAATGTGTAGTGTAATTATTTTGATTTTAAGTAAAGTTTTAGAAATGTATTGGCTGAGCGCTGTACGTTGGCAAATCGGTTAGAACAATTCACATGGGGAAGTTGATGACGTAGGGGAAAAAACCCCGGCAGTTGAGCTTTTGGCGCGCGCACGCGCGCCTGGGCAGGAAGTCAGGACTCGGGGACCACGTGGTGTGGCTGGTCGGGCGGCGTCGCTCTGCCTCAGTCGGCATGTGGATCTCGAGGTGGTGACTTGAGATTTGGCTGTGGCAATCGCCACGTGTGGTTGCTCGTCGTAGACTGCACCAAGTTAAATCGAGTGCTACTGTGTGTTTGTGAATATTTATCCGGTGGAACAAGGTGTGCATTGCATTGAATTAAAGTGACTGTGATTTGTTAATGTAACACGTGTCGTCACATAGGCATGAACATAAACGGTGTTTGAGACAGCCACGTGGTGTGAAATTAATTCGCGACAAATATTCATTTTGTCTGGGGGCTCACGAGCTATAACTTTATTTGGTACATTTACCGACGTACAGACGCGACAGCCACAGGGTTCAAGTTTTGTGAAATAAACAACATAAAGTGAACTTTCACGTGTTTTCAAAAATAGTAGTTAGTACACCCTTTTCTCTCATGAACTTAAACTTATTATGAATTTGTTTTGTTAATCATATGCAGGGAAGGAAAGCTGCGAACGTGTGATATCATCCCCTAGAAAACGAGTCAAACAGTCGCAATAACAGTTCCAGTGTTTTTGCATGTTTAGGAATTTGGTTCGCAGCTGGTGGTTGTGAGTTTCAAAAATTAATCTTTCCCTATTTTAAACTCCCACCCCGACCTTCACCCTCGCAAACCAGTATCATACAATATACTTTCTCCACTAACTATTTGCTTAGGAATATATGATCGGTTGTGGAAATTGCAGCTCTCTGCTACTTAGACAGGTCCATTTTGTTAATACTTGCGAGAAAATACTTCCAGAATGTAGTCAATATAGTTTTCAGTCGTTTGCGGCCGCCCAATACCTTTGCATAAGACCTGTTTCACGTGAATTGTTCACACAAGGTTTGATACGCCACATGTGAGGATTTATGCCGAAATCGGATCGAAATTCATGATGAAGATCTGTTATCGATCCACTCCAGTTCTACTTGATCAAATAATAATAATAAATAAAGAAAAACAAATATTTCCAAGCAGTCGGAATATTTGCACTTACAACAGAAATGTGCAAACAGCGTTCCTTTAGACAAAATAAGCAACCAAACGGCCATTCGATGTCTACAGAAGGAGCTTACCTCTCCTTTCTTCTTAGCGTAGTTGCCGTTTTTCTGTCGTGCTATTACTTTTCGATGACCCTCTGCTTAGATGTCATATTGGATAACACAGTACTTTCACAACCAGCGATTATATCCACAGCTAGTCCACACACAAATGGCTTTACACAAAACCACGACTGAATAGGGCCACAGTATTCCATGCCTGTTCAGCGTAGGGAACAATCTGCTAAATCACACTACAACCATCCCTAATCGCTGCAAAACACATATCTCTGACTTACCTTTAAGGGTGCTAGGTAGACTAGTGATCAGTACTTACGCATTGATCTCAACCAATTTACAATCCGTGGGGCTAGTATCAAGAATACCGGGAACCTTAAGACAGAGGATCTACGTACCCACTTCAAGATTTGTAGAATGCACTGGCTCACTTCAACCTCAACGTTGGCCCACGGTAAGAATATCACTAGCGGTCATAGATGCTCCACAATAACGACACTGGAAATCATAAGGACTGAGAACAAAGACCATGGTTGTTATTACGCTTGATATTAAATACCGCACATACGGAAGTCTAACCAACAAGTTTGTAGCACTTCATACATTACCAAAATGCAGGGCAGTCGCAAGGCCTGCTCCTCAGTCGTGGTTCGACTGCACTCTTGCTGTTCAGATACATCGTTTCTTAGATTCCAAATTCCTTCAGTTGGTTTATTCTGTTGGAGTGTTTGATCTCCGTGCCTCTCTGTCGTTGTGTGCTTCTATTCTGGAGAATTTATGTCGACGCCATCTATCGGTCGGTCACTCTCCATCGGTACGCGAGTCTTCCCAGATATAGACACATGTCAGCCAAAGAAAGTTGTTGCGAAGAGTGGATTAGAGGATTAAAGTGTGATCTAGACCCCACGAGGCCACTGACCCACGTTCTCAACAAAGCACTGTACCAACTGATGGGGGAATCTGTAATGGTGACATGGAATGTTCTGGATTCTCTGGTCCAACTGAATCGATTTCTTACAAAATGACATTTTCTTCAAGATGGAGACTGTTGTAGACGTTCATGGTCTTCATTTTCCCAAACAACTATAGGATTTTTACGTAGGACAATGCCAACTAACTTAACATGACTGGAATCCTATAAGTATTTTGGGATATGATTCAGAGGTCAATTCAGGCACAACATCCCGAACCTGCTACACTTTTGCAATTATGGACGCCTATAGAAGGTTGACTGGCTCAACAACTTCTCAAGTCGATGCCACGTCGATTTCCTGCACTGTCGAACAAAGTGCGCTATATTAGACGGTATCTCATGACCTTTACCGGTTCATCATAACGACGTCAGTAGTAAGGTAAGTAGTGTTCTGTGACTTTAGTTACTGATATTGTGTTCGTATTTATGCGAATATCCTACACCGATCTTGTCAAGAAACAATACAATCACTACCACAAATAGTAACCTTTCACGTCTGAACTTCTATAAAAATTGTAGGCAACCTGTATATAATATCCTAACAGTGTTCAAAGTCTTTTAGCGCTCCAAACACATCCATGCCTGATGCATCTCTCCGCCCTACTGTGGACTCTGAAATTCTCTTCATCTCTGAATACCAACGGCACAAACATCCACTGCAGCCTGTCTACTGTACTTCCTACTCGGTTCCGCTTTGTGGTTTTACCCCCGATTCCTGTACCCACCCCAACCGTTACACATCCTTAAGGTACGTTTAGATGGGCAACATTTTACCAAAATATTTGGCCGAAATAGAGTTGCCGTCAACTATGTTGCTCAATGACTGCAATACACGGCAATATTTCGGTCTGGATAGGGAATATTGCTGATGACGCAGGTTGTTGCCGCGGTATTGTCGAGGGATTGCCGTGTTGTCCATGAAGGGCGGAGAACATTCCGTGTTGCAGGGCAATACCTATCATTGTCGTCTGCAACTACTTCCTTCTCGCTGTTACCTGGCCAATAGCGCTGCAATCACGTGTCTGAGAAGCGGAACACCAAGTATGGTAAAAACGAATTTTGATGGGTCGCAGGTGTGTTGTGCGGAAACTCCTCCAAACTACCAATCTAGAAGGATTTGTTCAAATGTGCCTTGGTCTCCACGAAAATCAAGATAGAAGTCTAGCACGTAACACATTTACCTGTACATGCAGGCTACTCCATCCGGAATCTGGTGCAGAGCGACCACATTAAAATTATTGGTATTCTACTTATGTACTGCCTACTTGATGTTAATATGCAAAGTGCAAGTTTTTGTGGGCCCACAGGGCTTGGATTCTAGCACTGAGGGTGGTTAGACACTGACCGAAATAAATCTGTATTGTGTAAGATTTTAATGCGGCCAAAGCTGGTTCTTCCAATTTTAATACCTTTACCTGTACTAAATCAGTTTCGATACATGAATCAGTGTGGTGTACTTAGCAAGGAGCTCGAGTGTCACACGAACGACCAGTGTTCATATCCTTCTCAGAACATCTATATAATTATTTTTTACACTTGTCCGACGATTGATTCGTGTGATGGGCCTGCTTCTATCACTGCTCATTTTTCCTTTAACTGCGACTTCGATAACTGGCGAGCACTTCTTATAATGTCACCCATTTCTGTGACAAGTTTGTTTTCTCCGAAATTTCTGTTCATGTGGCAACGGCCTGCCATAATGTATCAAACTTACGGCTTCGATTTAGCAAACAGAGTGACTGTCAAAAATAATAAACCCTTGTTATCTCTATAAATGCGTGTTTATGGAATAACAAAACCGCTTTGTTGTTGCTTATCCCTGATTCCATAACCACTCTGAGGTATCGCATATTGACTGTGGTCGTGTTTGTCGACATAATGTTGACCCATAAGTGCACATCGACTTCCTGAAACTGATTTTGTGCTCCCGTGGCTCGAACATTTCGCAGGATTGTTTGTTATTTGGAAAAGTGACGTGAGGTTGCTGTGATACAAGGAATCGTTTACAGCCAGTATAAACAATGTCCCGGTAACTATGTCCTTCATTGGCGGTAGCGACCTAATTTGAAATCAGGCTTGGTAGAATATAACGTATCACGTGTTACTTGTTTATTTTCGCCACATGCTGCATCTTTGCTCTCTCTAGACAAGCCCTCGTACATTATATTCTGTTTAACAAGCATACCATGAACACCCCCCACAAAAACAATTTCCAAATTACGTTATGGTACTTTGTGTTACAATCATGCGTAACCTTAGAGTAGTAAATATTTCAAGAAATGTATCTGAAATATCAAATGAACATTTCCATCGTCATGGTCATCGTTAGCTACACCTAATTAATAAACAGATAAATTAACGGATGTTAAATTAACCTAAATCTTGACGCGCAGTATGAAGTCCATGCTTCATAGTAATGATGAATCCAGTAAAACTGAATGTGAATTACCACATGACGAGACAAGCCCATGGATTTCTCAACAAAATGAAGCTGACACCTTTTACAAGTATGAGACTTTAACACATATTCAAACAAGCAGAGAATATAATTTTACAGGGCGCTATCGATAGTTCCGAGCGTTGCCCTGATGTTCATTTATTCCTTTTTTGTTTAAATCTAACTCCTTCTTGCCACTCCTCACTTTACTTCACCGTTTACACTACTGTCTAACCTTTCCAGTTTCGATGTCATGTAGCTCAACCCTTCCAACGTCACACCACCTCAACAGTGTGCCATACCGTAATCTTCTAAGTATATTCAGTTAAATATAATATAATTGTCTACGAAATAAGTTATGATTGAATTTGTTTGTAAAGGTGTAGTAAATTACAGTATCATGCTTACGGTCTGCACGGCCACTACGGTCGGAGGTCCGAATCCCCCCTCGGGCATGGATATTTGTGCCGTCCTTAGTGTTAGATAGTTTATAAGTAGTTTGTAAGTTTAGGGACTGATGTCCCCGTAGTTAAGTCCCATAAGCTGCACAAACATTTGAACATTTTATAACAAAACCAGCTCAATTAACATCAAGAGCTCAGATGGAAAACCATTACTAAGCAAAGAAGGAAAAGCTGAAAGGTGGAAGGAATATATAGGGGGATGATTAACAGGGAATGAGTATTGTAGAAATGGATGACGAACTAGCGTACATTTATCGCGAAATTTTGATCAAGCGCAAAGTACCATGAAACTGGAACAATGTACAGGCAACTCACGTATGTAAGAAAGGCAATATATCATTAACGTCGGTTTGCAGTAGAATTCTTGAACATATTCTTAGTTCTAATACAGTAAATTTCGTTGAGAGAGGAAAAGCATCTTTCCAGGCATCAGCAAAGCTTTAGGAAGAATCGATCGTGCGAAACCCAGCTTTCCCTTTTTTCTCATGACATCTTTCGTGCTATGAATGAAAGACGACAGGCAGATTGCATATTTTTCGATTTTCGAAAGGCTTTGGGCACGGTACCGCACTAAGAACTGCTGACAAAGGTACGAACTTATGGAGTAGGTACCCAAATATGTCAGTGGCTTGAAGATTACTTACGTAAGAGAATCCAGTACGTTATCCTCCATGATGAGTGTCCATCACAGAATAAGGTGTCGTCAGGGTGCTCAGGGGAAGTGTGATAGTAGCACTATTATTTTATATCTATATAAAAAATCTGACATACAGAGTTGCAATCTGCGGCTGTTTTCTGATGATGGTATGGTGTACATGAAGGTTTCGTCATTGTATTAGGATACAGGATGACTTGGACCAAATTTCTATGTGGTGTGAGTAATGGCAACTAGCGCTAAATATAGAAAAATGTTATGCATGCAGATGAGTAAGGGAAACAATCCCGTAATGTTAGAATACAGCAATAGTAGTGTGCTGCTTGACAGAGCCGTGTCAATTAAATACCTAGGCTTAATGCTGCACAGCAGTATGAAATGGAACGAGGAAGTAATGACAATTGGGGAAGGCAGATGGTGCACTTGGATTTATTGGGAGAATTTTGGGAAGCTGTGATTCGTAAGTAAACAAATCCGCTTATAAAAATCTTGTACTACCGGATTTTGAGTATTGCTCAAATGTCTGCGATCCCCACCAGATCGGTTTAAAGTAGAGCATAGAGACAGTGCAGAGAAGGGCGGCGAGGTAGATTTTATCAATGCGCGTATGTTACTGAAATGATTCGGGATCTCAACTGCGAGTCGCTGGAGAAGAGGCGACTTTCTTTTCGAGAAACATTGTTGAAGAAATTTAGAGGGCTGGACGGAATTTGAGGCGGTCTGCAGAACGATTCTACTGCCTCCAACCTTCATTTCGTGTACTGATCGCAAGAATAAGATTAGGGAGATTAGGGCTCGTACGGATGCATATAAGTATTCGTTTTTCCCTCGGGGGTGGGACAGGAATTTGAATACCCTCCGCCACGTACTTTTGGGGTAGATTGCGGTGTATGTATGTAGATGCAGATAATAAGAGAAGAATTTCACAAAACGCTGAAAGACTTGAAAGAACGCCTCCGGAATATGTGGTACTCTCTCTGAACAGCTCATATCATTGAATGAGCCAGTCATGAAAAAACTGTTCTACCTTGTTTGCAATGAGACAGGGGAAATACCCTCATAGTCCAACAAAAATTTAATAATTCAAATTCCAAACATAGCAAATAGAAACAAATGTTAAAACTACAGAACTGTTAGTTTATTAAGTCATAGTTACAAATTACTAACGGATAAAGGGGTAGAATCCAACCTCGTGGAAGATCAGTTTGGATTTAGGAGAAATCTAGGAACACGAGGGCAACACCCACACGTCATTTCCTGGAAGAAAGGAAGTATAACAAAGTTTTTCAGCTTTTGTAGATTTAGAGCAAGTTTTTGATAATGTTGTCACTAATTCACCCTTTATGAAGGCAGCAGGTTTGTAGCATAGGAAACTAAAATGTATTTACAACTTGTACAAAAACCAGACAGCTGTAGTAAAAGTCGACGAGCAAGTATGGGACGCAGCGATTGGGATGGGACGAAGAAAGGGTTTTAGTCTTCCCTCAATGTTATTCAATCAGTACATTCAGCATGATGAGGTGGAATGCAAGAAAAAATTTGGCGAAGGAGTTAAAGTTCATTGAGAGGAAAGAAAAACTTGTCCGTTTGACGATGACGTTGTAATCCTGTCAGAGACAGCAAGGGCTCTGGAGGACCAACTGAACTGAGTGAGCAGTGTCTCCAAAGTTAGATATAAGATGAACATTAACAAGAGAGAAACAAGGATAACAGAATGTCGTGTAAGATAATTAACGATGCTCATGATATTAGATCAGGTAAGGAAACAATAATAGTTCTTTGAGTAGTAAAATAACTTCCGATGTCCGAGTTAAAATAGAATCTCACTGCAGAATGGCTATAGCAAGACAAGCATTTCTGAAGAAGGGGAATTCCTTGACATCCAAAGTTAAATTAAATGTTAAGAAGTCTGGTATGAAAACATTCTGGAGGTTTGCATTATACAGGAGTTCAGACAAAGAGATTGTAAAAACTTTTGAAATGCTAAAGATTAGATGAGTAGATCGCGTATCTAATAAGGTGGTGCTGAACGGAGCTGTGGAGGAAAGAAGTATCTGGCTGTATCCTAGGGATGAAGATGAAATAGGAAACATTATACTGAGAGATGAATTTGAGAGCACAGAAGGTCCTAAGTCGAAACAAGACCCCTGGAGTAGATGACATTCTCTAAGAGCTACTAAAGTCTCTTGGAGATCCAGCCGTGACAGAACTATTTTTCCTGGTAAGTAAGAAGTATGAGCCAGGCGAAATATCCCCAGCCTTAAAAAAATGTGGCAAACTCCATTCCAGAGAAAGCAGGCGCAGACAGGTGAGAAAGTTACACAACCAGAGTCATGGTTGCAGAATTTTAACACGAATTATGTACAGAAGGATGGAAAGGCTGATATATGATGACCTCGGGGAACGTGAATTTGGATTCAGGAGAAGGGAGGCAATACGCACCTCACGACTTATCTTCGAAGATTAAGAAGAGGCAAATCTACATTTATAGCTTTTGTGGATTTGAAGAAAGCTTTTGACATTGTTGATTGGAATACACTCCTTCAAATTCTGAAGTCAGCAGGAGTAAAATATAGGGATCGGATACGGATTTACAACTTGTACAAACCAGATAGCAGTTATGAGTTGAAGGGCACGAGAGGGACACAGTGGTTGGGAAGGGAGTAATACAGTGTTGTAGTCCTTCTCCAATGCTATTCAATTTGTACATTGAGCAAACTATAAAGGAAAGCAAGGAGAGAAATTTGGAGAAAGAATTACAGTCCAGGGCAGGGAAATAAAAATATTGCGTTTTGCTGCTGATATTGTAATTATGCCACAGACAGCAAAGGATCTGGAAGAGCAATTAAACGGAATGGACGGTGTGGTGAGCGTACAAGATGAACATTAACTAGACCAAAATAAGGGTAATGGAATACTGTCTTAGAAAATCAAGCATATGCTGAAGGAATTAGATTAGGACAACTAGTTAATGATGAAGATCAATTCCCCGTGGGAGCTCATGGATGGAATAGAACTAGCCATGGGTTGCACAAACGGTCTCATGTGTCAGACCAGCCGCGGTGGAGTAGCCGAGCGGACTAAGACGCCTCCCTGCGGAGCGCGCAGTTGCACGCCGTCGGAGGTTTGAGTCCTCCTTGGGGCATGGGTGTATGTGTTTGTCCTTAGGTTAGTTTACCTTAGTTTAAGTAGTTTGTAAGTTACGGACTGATGACCACGCAGTTTGCTTCGATATATCTACAAACATTTTATTTTTTTGGTTCAGACCAATGTAACTATCATGCTGCATACAGCTTTGCAGCACCCAAATCTGGCGGCTTAATGCAGTTATTGCACTATCACAAACGTCGCAATATCTAAGTACGCTCATGCCCGATACATACGAGTATGTCGCCGAAGGGTAAGTCAGGCTGCCCCCACGGTAATGGGAAGCAAGTGCCACTCGATGACGAAAACGCACGATGCTGTCACCTCCAGTAACAGCAACCGAATGGGGTTAGTAATTTACTAATATTAATGACGAATTCAGTTTTGAAGGATTTTTAATTAATTAATTGATTAGTCTGTGTCTATTACCAGTTTGATTGGAACACAATTTGGAATTTGAATCTTTAATCCGAAATAAAGTAGTATTTCTATAGCTGTCTCTTTCTTTGTCTGAATAATGGTGTAGACAGATGCTGCTGTCTCGCCACTGTGTTTCATGCTTCACCAGCGTTACATGGCACATCTTGACTACTAGAAGGGATTGACTGGTGGACATATCACGAGAAATAATGAAATCGTCAGTTTAGCATTGGAAGGATACTTGTCGGGGAAAAATACTAGAGAGAGACCGAGGGACGAATAGAGTACGCATGTTCAAAAGAATGTGGATTGGTATTGTAATTAGGAGATGTAGAGGCTTGCACCGGACTGAATAGCGTGGAGAGCTGCATAAAACCAGTATCCAAACTGAAGAACACAATACAACGTCTATAGATTACATAAAAGCTGTGGAGTTTTCAAGTGACTTTGCTACCATCTGAAATGCAGAAGTCAGGAGTGTACAAGAGCGATTACTTTTATTTCATATGACATTTGAGTAACAATATGAAAACGCTTTCATCTGACTCCAAGGTTTGAAAATGATCTGCGACAGGCACATAAAAAAGGTACACACGTACGTACGTATCTTCATAAATAGGAACATTCTCGTAATCACACAGGCACACAACTCAGAAGAAGGCCATGGCCGATAGCTGAAAGTTTTGTGTGTGCATGCCTTTTTTATGTGCCGGTCGCGGCTCGTCCTCACGTGTTTGCGGTGATTTGTCCTATAATATATGTGAATGCAGACTTTCTCGGCGGATCTCGATGAGGAATTCTTCCCGGGTTGACAGCCGAGTGAGTGCCTCGTTCTCTGGCAACGTTTTGGCAAGTTTCTTACTTGCCATCTCCAGGCGAATTTTCGGGTTCATGTCCTGTCCGGCAGCTATATAAACCCGGACATGACATGAACCCGACACTTCGCCTGAAGATGGCAAGTAAGCAACTTGCCGAAACGTTACCAGAGAACGAGGCACTCACTCGGCTGTCAACCCGAGAAGATTTCCTCAACATGTCCTATAACTTATTGTTAATTCCAACTTGCACTTTCCATTATTGCATTTTAGACATTTCATACATATACACCAGGTTGGTAACCTTGTTAGTTATGGCAAAAAATTAATTAATATATTAGCTCACCTAATGTTGAGTAGTTTGCTTCTCTAATCTATAATCCACTGTCAAATGACTCGGTACTCATTTTGAAATACTTATACGATTTATCTTCACCTTTTCTAAAATCACTATACCAATGAGGAAATTTTACACCCGATCCGTCATTTTTGATTTTATACTCCCATTACGATTCCCCTAATGTCCGAAGGCACTGTTTTCTGCTCAGGACTGCGCATCAACTTGTTCTCCCTGATGGCGTGATTGCGTGCAGTACAAACGTTACAACGCAGCGCCCAGCGTCTGCTTTTAACACCTGCTCGGGGCCGACGTCCAGAATTCTACCGTCGTCCACCGCACGGTATTAAGCCGTGTGTACAGGGAAACGAGTGTTGACAGCTCCGCGCATTAAGCCACTGTGAAATGCTTGCTACAATTTTTGTGTGCTGAGAGGTACATTGAGTTAACTAATGTTGCGTAAAGGTGACTGTTAAGTTTGCGTAAAGGTGACTGTTAAGTCTAATGCAATGTCAACCAGTGCTGTTGTAAGCTTTAACTTTCAGAATTCCTATGTAAAGGAAACTGAAATGGTATCTTATAATGTGTTTCCACAGCTTACAAAACTAGAAAGAATTTTGTTGTTTATTTGATGCAGGAGACTGAATCTGAATGCAGCAATTGCTCGGATTTGCCTATATCATTTCTAAGAAACTAGTTAATCAGAATATTTCAGTCAGAATCGATCAAATCAATGAGTAGAACATAGTGTAAGACAGACAGTCTTCCGTCAAGTATTTCCACATGAGGTATTGCTCGAACCCTCAGAAAAGATTATGTCATAGTAAAACTCATTGTTTAGGGAATATGACCCCATAAACGTGCTTCCTCGTGAGACGCGTGAGTAACCAGAATTTATCCATCCGGAATTCGAGGACGGCAGTCAGCGACACGCAGTTGCAAACTTTTAAGAAAGTTTATCCTCCAGGCAACCCTAAAAATGACGAATGGGGACACGTTACTCGTTTAAAAAGTTTCTTCTGTTCATGAAGAAACACGATGGAATTCGGCTGGACATAAAATATTTATTACTTTTAAACTAAGAACTGTATTTTGCAGACAGTATAGAGATAAATGACGAAATGTCTCTTCGAAATTTACAGTACTTACAAACACGTATCTCATAAGATGTGATGTGATAAACAATGAGGTGCGCACATAGAAATTCCGTAATATATTAGGGAAGTCATTAATACGATCTCTGATCACAGCACACTCCTTGCACAGTTTTTTCCCTAATATTTCACTAAACACACATTGAAATTATAATAATCTGCGACACACTGTTCAGTAGATAATATGACTTCATAAGAATTAAACGACATAAAAACGAATCTGCAGGTCGAAATTCAGAAAGAGACGGACCGATGAGGCAGGTGTTGGTAAAGTGTTACGACTGGCGTAAACACATACACGGGCACGGTCGAGTACTTAGGCTACTGCAAAAGAAATAAACATGTAATTAATTAGAAGTTAAAGAGACCTACCGATGAAATATATTCAGTTCGTTTCGGCCTACTAGGGACCATGAGACTCGTCTTAACTCTCAGACAGGGTCATCTGCCTTTTCTTGGCACAGTACGCCTTCATCTTTGGCTGTGAGCCTGCTTCCTCCCATCCTTCCATTTAGGTCTGGTGGTGCCTGTACACTTCTTTCTTGTTGGGAAGACTTCGTGTAAGATGACCTAACGGTATTGAGATTGGTTATCGGTTGTCTGTAATGGGATCCACAGTTCCCCTGATCTAACAGAGATGAATCATAAGGCATTGGACGCCTTTCCTTTGCTTGTCAATGTGGGGATCTCCTTGGTGATCCTCCAGTGATTCAGGCGGACCATGTGCCCATAGAAGGTTAGTCGCCTTTTCCTGGTGTTCTTACAGCTCGTTATTATGCCCGATTCTGTAAGTACCGTCTTCCTCTCTTATGGGTCCTAATACTCTCCGCAGGATCTTCCTTTCTTGAAGTTCTAGTTTCCTGACTGGGCCCTTCCGATTCATCAAGAGGCACTCGGAGGCATAGACTGCGGAGGGTCTTACTACCGAGTTGTGGTGCTTCAGTTATAAGTTCTTGGTAATTGGAGGTATAATATTCTTACAGGAATGATAGACCCTCTCTAACTTGCTGCACCTGGCTTCTATGGCCAAGGTATCGCTCTCCCTTGCTGAAATCCATTCTCTCAAGTACTTGACTGCAGGAACTTTACAGATATTACTGTTTCCTAGTGGGACTGTAGAAGAAGTCTGCTTGATATTGGTGATGAACTCAATCTTCTGTATGTTTATTTTCAAGCCGGTTTTACTGCAACATTTTAAAGGCTCTGTAGTTGATGAGTAGCCTCCTGTATGCTGTGGGTCAATAGGGTGAGATTATAAGCAAAGGCTAGACGTGGCACATTGACGTTATCTTTCTTGTACCCAAGCTTCAATCCTGCTTCTGGTGACAATGTGGAAGTCAATTCTCTGATGATTTTCTCCAGAACACAGTTGAAGAGGATGCACGGGAGGCCATCCCCCTGCCTGACTCCTGCTTGGATGGGAAAGCTAGACTTCAGAGGTGGCGCTATTCAGAGTAGCCTGGACCAGTCTGGTAGTCTTCTCATCTAGGCCTAGTTCCAACTAGGTTGAGAAGATGGTCTTCCGATCTATTGAGTCGTATGACTTTTCGAAATCTACCATTATGGCTACCCTGGGATTGTCTTGAGGTTTTGAATCTGCTCGCCTTGAAACCAGCATGGTATTCGCATAGTTGGGAGTCTAGCTGTTTGGTGACTCTAGTTTGCAAGCCTAGTAGGTTATAAGCAAGTATTAGATGCCTCTGTAGTTGTTGAGGTTGGTCTTACTTCCTTTCTTGTGTAATGGATGGATCACAGCTGAGGTCCATCCCTCTAACAATACCTCTGTTCTCCAAATGTCCTCAGTGTTCTGGGTGATACTCTATAGGAACTGGCCATCTACAAACTTCCACATTTCTGCAACGATACCATTTTCACCTGGGGCTTTGTCATATAATTTTACAAACGAAACAGGTATTTTATGTTAATTTACTATACGAACACATCATTTAAATGTTTGATATTATGTAGAACCAGTTGTTAGAAATGTAAGTAGGTCGTAAACGACGTACTGTAAAACTTCATTCTGTACATGGAAAATGTTGCAAGCATTTTGTAATTACATTGTAGTATTGCTAATGGTTCGAAAACAAACGCCACAAAAACAGACTGTGATAAAAACTGTAACAGCTACATCTTTGTTTATTCAAGGCCAGTAATCTCCGAAAGGTCTGAATCAATTGCTTATAAATTCTGGTACAACTTTGCACTGTAATAAAGGACAAATTAAAATATTAATAATAATATGTAGATAGGAAACAACTCAGTGTAAAGACGAACGTTGAGCCTCCAACACAGGCAAATAAAAGACACACAAACACACACAATTATAAATTTTCGGTCGCGGCCTTCCTCAGACAGAGAACACTCATCCACACAACCGCTCAGGCACACTCATCCACACACATCAGCTATTTCTGGTTTCCCAACACAGTAGGACTCACGGCAATCGGAAGGGTTGGGAGGGGGGAGGGCGAAAGAGCGGAGGAAACGGGACACTGGAGAGGGAAGAGATGGGTAGAAAGCAAAGGTAGATGGAAAGGAACAGGGTGACGAGCGATCCACAGAAAGAGGTGGATATGGTCAAAGTTACGGTAACGAGGAAAGCGGCAGAGAGGGCAGAGATAGCAGGGAATGTAGAATGTTTCCATTCTCAAAGCATTGTAAGACTACACATTTGTACTTGACTCCATTTCTATGCAGAAGGGACCGTTGACGATTATAAAAGAAACCAGTTCAAATGTTTGTATAGTCTATGGGACTTAACTACGGGGTCATCAGTCCCTAAACTTACAAACTACTTATGAACTACTTACGAACTAGGACGGCACAAATATCCATGCCCGAGGGGGGATTCGAACCCCCAACCGTATTGGCCGTGCAGACCGTGACTGGAGCGCCTTAGTCTCCTCGGCCACCGCGGCCGGCAAGAAACCAGTGATCAGTCGCGAAACAATCATATTTATATTGACGGAATGTATGACATTAACTGCGAATGGGTAAAATTGAAAATATGTAACCAGTCGGGACTCGAACCCGGGTCTCCTGCTTTCTAGGCAGTTGTGATGACCTCTACACGATTGTGAACGCGGAGATCACCACACCTGCACGGAATTACTCAAGAACACCTCCCGTCACAAATTCTCAACTTTACCCTGCCCACTACAACTCATACTCGTAGTTATTGTTAAGTAACTCCCGTAAGAGTAAGGGCCTAGAAGTGCCTGAGCAATTAAGAAAGGATCATTGCCCGTCATCGGCATTTATGTAAATTATATATGTCTTGCATCTTTTCTTTCGGAGATGTCCGTAAGAACAGACGTCACTTTTGATCCTGCAGTTATCATCTATTCATATGACATTAAGTTCGAATGTGTACCCAGCCCGGACCCAAACCCAGCCGGAAATCGAACCCGGGTCTACCGCTTTCTAGACAGTTGCTCCGCCGAGAGTCGTACTTGTGTAATTCCGTGCAGGTGTGGTGATTTCTTTCGCCCCAGTGGTGTAGAGGTCACCGCAACTGCCTAGGAAGCAGGAGTCCAGGTTTAGGGTCCCGGCTGGGTACACATTTTCAACTTTACCCATTCGCAGTTAATGTCATATATTCCGTGAATATGAATAGAAAATATATTCAGGATCAAACGTGACGTCTGTTCTTTCGGACAGACACCACATATATATAACTTACATTAATGCCGATGATGGGCAATGATCCTTTCTACGGTGCGGAGGCACTCCTAGGCCCTTACTCTTACTATCAGTACTAAGTGACTACGAGTATGAGCTCTAGTGGGAAGGGTAAAGTTTGAAATTTGTATTTGACGGAAGGCGTGCTTGACTAATTCCATACAGGTGTGATGATTGCTGTGTCTTCAGTGGTGTATTGGTCAGCGCAACTGCGTAAGAAGCAGGAGACCCGGATTCGGGTCCTGGCTAGGTACGCATTTTTAACTTTACCCATTCGCAGTTACTGTCATACATTCCGTGAAAGAACTGACGCCACATTTATATAACAATCATATTTACTGTAAATCGATTTCGGTTGCACCGTAGCTATCATCGGCGCTAGAGCGAAGATTAGCAACTAAAATCGCACGTCAAGTTAAAGTACTAAAATTACGGTATGAACAAAACTTTTCCAACAACAGGTAACACACCTTACAGCATCACATTAGAAAATGTTACAGTGTTTGTAAACGTTATGGGACTTACTTGCGTGGTCATCAGTCCCTAAACTTACAAACTATTTATAAAGTAACATATACTAAAGACAACACAAACATCCATGACCAAGGAAAGATTCGAACCTCCAACGCGTGAGGCACACATTAGACTCCGGTGCATGTGCATCGATACACATAAAGAGTCAACGACGTATAAGATCGTGATACTATCTGATTAGGTAGTACTGCTGTGAAGCTGGTTAGGTCGCAAACTATTTATTATTGGTCACACTTGATGTACAGCGTACCCTCAAAATGACGCGTTTCGGAATAACCATCATCAGATTAGAATCTAAAAACATAAAATAATAAAATTAATAAAATTCCTCACATGATAGAAAAAGTAGTAGGTTACAATTCATATTGAAAATTATGATTTACGTCATATTGTACCTCTTCCGTGCCATGTGCACACGTGAATAGATGGAAGATGTTCTTCAATATACATACAAACGCAGACTACAAGTTTTAACACACATGATACTGTTCAGGTAGACATTTTTTGCCACCAGGTGGCATTACAATGTGTATAGTGGCGCCATATCACATAAGGTATGCGTATTAATTACATAGGTCAGCTGTGCAATTGTTGTACAAAGTATAAAATATAATTTTTTTTTAAAAGAACAATTATACATATGCTTTAAAAAAACACTTGTCAGCTGCTAAACCTTTGTTGTAAATCATGATAGGCTATATAAGCACTATGTAGTCAAAGTTAAAACCACATAAAAATAAAATTAATAAAAAAGTGACAGAATAATATTACATTTAAAATGAATAGACAGCTCAACAAATCCAGAACATTGTCAAAGGTGTTTCCAGAATGAAACTTTCGCTCTGCAGCGGAGTGTGCGCTGATATGAAACTTCCTGGCAGATTAAAATTGTGTGCCGGAACCGAGACTCGAACCTGGGACCTTTGCCTTTCGCGGGCAAGCGCTCTACCACTGAGCTACCCCGACACGAGTCACGATGCCGCCTCACAACTTTACTTCCGCCAGTACCTCGCCTCCTACTTTCCAAACTTCACAGGAGCTCTCTTGCAAACACGCAAGACTAGCACTCCTGGAAGAAAGAGCAGAGTGCAGAGTGAAAGTTTCATTCTGGAAACATCCCTTAGGCTGTGGCTAAGACATGTCTCCACCATATCCTTTCTTCCAGGAGTGCTAGTCTTGCGTGTTTGCAAGAGAGCTCCTGTGAAGTTTGGAAAGTAGGAGGCGAGGTACTGGCGGAAGTAAAGTTGTGAGGCGGCATCGTGAGACGTGTCGGGGTAGCTCAGTGGTAGAGCGCTTGCCCGCGAAAGGCAAAGGTCGCGGGTTCGAGTCCCGGTTCCAGCACACAATTTTAATCTGCCAGGAAGTTTCAGTGTCAAAGGTGTTTTAAAAAATGACCTACTACTTTTTCTATCATGTGAGGAATTTTATTAATTTAATTATTTTATATTCTTATGTTTTTAGATTCTAATCTGATGGTTATTCCGAAACGCGTCATTTTGAGGATACGCTGTACATCAAGTGTGACCAATAATAAATAGTTTGCGACCTAACCAGCTTCACAGCAGTACTACCTAATCATTTCATCATGGTCGCCTACCTCCTCAGTGACTTTATGTCGCATTTATGTGATACTATCTGTCTGAACATATAAAAACGCTGCGCGCGTGGTAAAAACTATACAAGCGTTTGAAGTAAAAATACAATAAAATAACATGTCTGATTATAAGTGGAGACATAATATCTAGAAAATACAATAAGTGCAATAGGCTCATTACTGGTATTTGAAATGTGTGCGTCTGTTTTCTTTCTTTTCCTTTTAATCTGAAACGAGCCACAGAAATGTTCAAATGTTTGTTAAGCTTATGGGACTTAACTACGAGGTCATCAGTCCCTAAACTTACAAACTACTTATGAACTACTTACATGCCCGAGGGGGGATTCGAACCCCCGACCGTAGTGGCCGTGCAGACCGTGACTGGAGCGCCTCAATCCCCTCGGCCACCGCGGCCGGCAAACGAGCCACAGCAACACGTAGCCGTGTACAGCCAGTATTGAAATAGTACGGCTGAAGTTGGCAGCAACTCAGTGCCGGCGTTGCATAGAGTTGTCCTGCTTCCAGTGTCCTAATGACTGCGGCATATTGCTCTCTCGCCTGGAACGGAATAGAGAGGGAGGGAGAAGTGGGGTAGCCATGAAACGGAAGATGGAGACGTTACGTCAGGCGGAGCAGTGAGTGTCCAGTGTTTGCGTCGCCGGCAGCGGCGCTATCTGCCGCGTTAACCGCGCGGCCGGCGACGCCAGCGGCAGCGCCGCGACGCCATGAATATTTAGGCGCCCCGGTGGCGCCGACGCCGCCTGCTTGGCATGCAACACGCTAATTAGCCGGCGTCTTCAGACGGAAGGCGAGGGGACAGAGGCGAAGGAGAGGGGGGCAGTGAGGGGGTTCCGCTCGCAGGCCGCCCCCTGGTGGACAGTCGCTCCGACAGCGGCTGCCACCTGTGAGAAAGCTGGGCAGCACACGAGAGGCACCAAGCAAGGACCTGGAACAAGACAGGGGACGCACGCGAAATGGCGGTAGGGCACAGGCGAGCAATGATACTCTGTAGGGTGGCAGACAAGGGCTCTCAAATTCATTTCGTATCTCTAGATTTCCAGAAGGGTTTTGACATACAAACGTTGGCGACAGAAAACAAACCCTCACCTCGCCCCGCTCATTTCCCTCCCTCCCTTCCGACCCCCACTGCCACAACCCCCACCTCTTTGCTAAAGGCTCTGTACAATGTAATTTTCAAGAAAGCTTACATTCGCAGTTGTGCGGCCTGAAATGATATATATTGAACGAACAACTGTAAATCGTTTGAGTGTTTTTGAATCGGAGATTCTGGCGCTACGCTCCCTCACGTACTAAGAAATAGAATAAAAAAAAATTAAAAACAATTTTCTAGTTTGCCCTATACCTAACTTTCACTTTAAAAAAGTTATCTGTAGTGCAGCCTTAAGAATGTTAGGTGCAGGTTAAACAATAAGTATTTTTTTAGTACGCCAGAGCGCGTAGTGCCACAATTTACTGTTCACTAAAAAGATTTAGTCTTATTGAATCCATGTCGGCCGCGGTGGCGGAGGGGACTGCGGCGCGCCAGTCACGGTCTGCTCCGCCACTACGGTCGGGGGTTCGAATCCCCCCTCGGGCATAGATATTTGTGCTGTCCTTAGTGTTAGCTAGTTCGTAAGTAGTTTGAAGTTTAGGGACTGATGACTTCGTAGTTAGGTCCCATTAGCTATACAAACATTTGAACATATTTTGATTGAATACATCAGTGCTGGTGCAAGCGGGACTGCGGTTGGTCAAGAGTATGAAGGAAGTGGGGTACCAACAGCCTTATTTTTAATAGAAATATTTGTTTCACCACCAGTTTCGGCATTCTATTATGCCATCGTCAGGTCTCTACATAGGAGTGTAATATCCATTAAGTAGGGATATAGAAACTGGTTTCGTAGAATTCTATCTTTCAGTAGGAGCAAACAACAACAACTGTTGTTGTTGGTTCCTACTGAAAGAATTCCACGAAACCAGTTTCGATAACCCTACTTAATGGATATTATTACTCCGATGTAGAGACCTGAAGATAGCATAATGGACTGCCGAAACTGGTAGTGAAACAATAAATATTTCTATTAAACATACGGCTACTGGTACACCACTTCCTTCATAAATATATTTACAGTTGTATGTTCGATATATACCATTTCAGACCGAGCTACTTCGAGTGTAAGCTTTCTTGAAAATTACCCTATATTTTGTTAGAGATATTTTTATTTTGTTACGAATACGCAGAAAGGTTTTACAGCTGCACTAGGAAACGCTTAAATTTCGTAGTAGTTACTGAATATTGTCAGTATGTCTTCAGTGTAATCGTTACTTTAAAGTGGATCATGAAGTTACACTAATTACTCTGGTCTCGCGGGTAACATATCTTCCATTCAATCGACTTTGAAACAGGCATGTTTAGCATCGAGAGGCAGGGATTGATAAGAGATTGTTTCCTAGCGCCAACGTTACGTCTTTTGTCACCGTACCTCACAAACGATTTTTAATAAAATTGCGTGGTTCTGGAATATCGCCCAAGACTGGATAAGGGATTTCCTGTCAGAGATGACACACTCTGTAGTAATCGATGGTAAGGCATCGATTAAAACAGAGGTGATACCGGGTTTTCCACATGATAGTGTTATTGGTCCACTGCAGTTCGTTATCTACATCAACGATTTGGGAGAAAATCCGTGCACCTCTCTTACGTCGTTTGCAGATAACTTCGTCATTTATCGTCCAGTAAAGTCATCTCAAGATCAAAAGAAACTACAGACCGATATAAAAAAAGATATCACTATGGTGTAAAAGTTGTCAATTGACTCTAAATAATGAGAGGTGAGAAGTCGTCGCCATGAGTACGAAAGGAAATCTGTTAACTTTGTTTACAAGATAAATCAATCAAATGTGAAGGCCGTAAACTATACTGCCATCCAGACTCATTACAACTAACACACCAACTTGTACTGTTTAAGGTCAGCCTAGCCCGAGTCATCATGACTGCAATCCAACTAGTTAATAGCTCTGAATCAAACAAGCAAGAACATATGGGGGATAATGATTGGCTGAGACGATGACATCATCAAACATGACTGAAGGAAACATCCTTTAGAAACTATAAATCTCTAAATGGACAAAATTTAAATTTAACATCTACATGGGATTCTCTGAAAATCAAATTTAAGTGCCTGGCAGAGAGTTCATCAAACCATCTTTATACTATTTAATCTCCCATTCCATTCTCGAATAGCGCGCGGGAAGAAAGAACACCTGAATCTCTCCGTTAGACCACTGATTTCTCGTATTTTATTCTGATGATTATATCTACCTATGTAAGTGGGACTCAACAATATATTTTGGAAATCGGAGGAGAATGTTGGCGACTGGAGTTTCGTAAGTAGCCCTCGCCGCAGCGATAAGCGCCTTTGTTGTTATGATTCCCATCCCAGATCCTGTATCATTTCCATAACGCTATCTCCCCTGTATCGTCACAACACGAAACGAGCTGCCCTTCTTTGGACTCTTTCGATGTCCTCCGTCAAACCCACCTGATAAGGATCCCACACTGTGCAGCAATACTCCAAAAAAGGGCGGACAAGCGTAGTGTATGCACATTGATTTGCCCATGATTGTGCTAACTTGCATTCCCTGATGCAGTGAGCAATTGTAAATTACTAATTCTAGAATTCACCTTCTCTAATTCGGTGGTATTCAGTATCACTATTGGTTCTGTTTTCTTTCTTAAATTACACTCTGTATTTTCCAACTTGCCAGTCAAAAGAGTTTTTGTTGCCACATCACCTGCCACAATCCTCCTGTCTACCTGAATTAAAGCTTGACTATTGCCCTCATTTCTGTGGTTACATGTCTGCCTTCCTGCACCTATCTCGCCCCTTTAGTTCAGCCTCAACAGCACCAATTCTGGTATTCCGATCCTTGTCCTCAATCTCAAACGTTTCTGTAAAATTGTCTAATTTTCTGTCAAGATGTGTGACTATTTCATTCTTTAAAGAAACCAGATTCCAATTATTCCAAGGAACTTCCCATCTCTGTGTTTACACCTACGATAGCATTTCCCAGTCAGTTTTTGTGACTGCATTAGCATTTCACATATTTCCCATCTCGAACTTAATCTCCGGTGTCAAATCTTTTTATTTTTTTATTTATTTTATTTGCTATGCAAATGACAATATTTTGTCCTGTGCTAAATCTCAGTCACTGTACAGTCACTGTAGGAGCTTTTGGGACTGACTGGTATATTACCACTACCCACTGAATCAAGGTCACTTGGTGATTTCTTGTTTCTCTTCTCCATGATTTCGACAATGAGAGAACCTAATTGCAAGAACCAAATTTGCGCCTGCTGCGTTACTTAACTTTTAGTGATAGCTGCTGCACCCCAATGTATTGAAGATATGCTGAGTAGTCCTGCTGCCGGTCGGTGTCTGCTGTAGAAGATGCGGCTGAGGTGCGTTGATGCCGCATACCATCTCCCGCCTTTAACCGGCTGCCGCGCCATCGCTGCTGGGTTAAGGTGTGTGCCCGGTGGGACCCTGCCAGACGCTGATATCGCGCTCCATCGTCGTTGATTGAAACACTGTTTCCACTCTTATACTGTTCTATTTGGTTTCCCAGCTTCTCCTAGCGAGTCAGCCCAATGCAAACTATCCCAGATGAGCCCCCAAATGCGAGGTCATAAAAAAGGGCGGTCTACGGAGAATCGTATATAAACTTATCACACTCAAGATCACTGAGATGATAAGAATTCGTCCACAGTCCCCACGTGCATATGGCATATGAGAAGAAGAGTGCATTACATAGAAATAACTTCCACATCACTTTATTGTATACTTTTATTTAGTATGTTTACTTATTAGGTCAAAGAACTGTTCACTGATACCAGCACTGTACGTTGGCGTCTCTAACATAGCTCGTGAGCACCCAGACCAAATTTTATTGCCAAAAATATTTCGAATCAACCTACCAGGCTACTGTTCATTGCATGAAATTGTTCCACCCAAACCGAGCGAGTTGGCGCAGTGGTAACACACTGGAATCGCATTCGGAAGGATGGTGGTTCCAATCCACCTCCGACCATCCAGATTTAGGTTTTCCGTGATTTTCCTAAATCACTCCAGAGAAATGCCGGGATGGTTCCTTTGAAAGGGCACGGCCGATTTCCTTCCACATCCTCACCCAAAACATTCAGGGCGTAAGCTCCGTGTGTAATGACCACGCTGTCGACGGGACGTTAAACTCCAAACTTCCTTCCTTCCTGTTCTACCCACCTGTGCATGACTGCACTTTGTCTTTAGATTCACTCAATCACAGTTCCTTTAACAAAAACAATGTTCTTGAACACGTATCTGCACAGTTCAGTGGAATAAATGAATGTTAATGAAACTTTTTCAAGTTCTGAAGCAAGCAGGAGTAAAATATAGGGAGCGTAAGGTAATTTACAACTTGTACAAAAACCAGACAGCGGTTGTCAGAGTTGAAGGGCATGAAAGGGATGCAGTGGTTCGAAAGGGAATAAGACAGGGTTGTAGCCTTTCTCCAACATTATTCAATTTGTACATTGAGCAAGCTATAAAAGAAAGCAAGGAGAAATTTGGAGAAGGAATTAAAGATCAGGGGGAAGAATTAAAAACATTGCGTTTTGCCGACGTAGTAATTCTGTCAGATACAGCAAAAAACCTGGAAGAGCAATTGAACGGAATGGACAGTGTGCTGAAAGGTGCATATAAGATGAAGATTAACAAGAGCAAAACTAGGGTAATGGAGTGCAGTCTTAGAAAATCAGGTGATGCTGAAGGAATTAGATTGGGTAACGAAGCAATAAAGGAGGTAGATGAGTTTTATTACTTGGGCAGTAAAATAACAAATGATGGTCTCAGTACAGAGAATATAAAATGCAGAATGGCAATGGTAGAAAAGCGTTTTTGAAAAAGATAAATTTGATAACATCGAATATTGATTTAAGCCTAAGGAAGTCCTTTCTGAAGGCATTTGTATGGAGTGTTGTCTTGTATGGGAGTGTAACATGGACGATAAACAGTGCGGACAGGAAGAGGATTCAGGCTTTTGAAATGTGGTGCTACAGACGAATGCTGAATATTAGGTGGGTGGATCGCGTAACTAATGAGGAGGTACTGAACAGAATTGGGGAGAAAAGAAATTTCTGGCATACCTTGACTAAAAGAAGGGATAGATTGGTAGGACACATTCTTAGACATCAAGGAATTGTGAATTTAGCTTTGGAGGGAAGTGTGTGGGGTAAAAACCACAGAGGAAGACCAAGAGATGGATATAGTAAGCAGATTCGGACAGATGTAGGTTGCTGTTCTTACGTGGAAATGAAGAGGCTTGCTCAGGATAGGGTATTGTGGAGAGCATCAAACCAGTTTCCGGACTGAAGACCACAACAACAACAACAACAACAACAATGAAACTCAGCAAATACTTCCTGACGAGATGCACTTTTACAATCAGTTTCCCAACAACTTGGCGTAACCGTTCTGATCCAAGTAAATTTATCGAAGTCGCAGTGCCTAAACTTAACACCCTGCAATCTTAAAGCGAACGTAGTGCTCGGCGTCTCAAGAAAAAACTTTGCACGTTCAAACAGTAACTTGCCACACTCGTAAATTCTTGTAAGTTATATTGCACTTTCCGCACCCTGAAAACTTTTAAAGTTTCACTCTTCCGCAAGTCGCGGCACTGCTCTCACACACTCTCCCCATCTGGGCCTACCTACCACCCGGCCGTCATACCCGTCCTCCGGAGAAACCTCGACTGCATCAAAATCCCCAATTGCTACCCCTCGCTAGCGTACAACGCTTTGCCAAGTGTACATTCATACATATACATCGCCCGTGTCCGTCTTACACACAAAAGCTCTCCGCTGGTCAGCCTAATACGAGCCCTAGCAAAGTTCTGCTAAACATGATACTTCTAAATTATAGATTTATACAGACAATGCATTTCCATCAATGTCGCCTGTCTACATTGGTATTTTGCTACCAAAATTAATAAATGTAACAATTTTTTGCATTGGGATGGTCAGTGTTTGCGATGCGTAGTTTATAAATTAAGTGGGATTATGGCTGACAATTTCTCCAATCATAATGCAGGAGTACTACCCTATAAATACTGCGTCCCTAGATGAGATTCAGAGTCTAAGAGTTTATCAAGAAGTACTACTACCCATTGGGCGGTACTGTTACAACATGACAGTTTCTTATATTTAATTCGACAGCTGTAATCGTCGCTGTGTGCCACACTTCAGCGTGGCTTGTGTGCCCTAACGACATTTGCTTATTTCTACCGATAAACACGGAAACTGCACATCGTACAAAATAGCGTAATTAGTTTATTATGACAATTAGTAGCAGAAGAGAGACAATATGTCTAAAGTAGGTGAGTCATTTAACTGTTTCACTCCAATATGAAGTCTCCTCAAATTATGAAAAGACACAATTTATTCATAAGCTGTAGAGGGACCGATAAATAGTGCGTCCCTGGATGAGATTCAGGTTGTAAGAGTTTATCAAGAAGTAATACAATCGACGATGAGTATTCGTACATTAAGAGTAACAAGTTTCAAGACATTATTCAGTAGAGGGTTTATAATAACTATGGTTTTACTAATGATATTATCCCACTGCACCGAGTGTGTGCAGATATGAAGCTTTCATGGCGGATTTAAACTGAGTTCCGGAAACGGGATTGGAACCAGTGACCTAAGCCTGTCGCAGGTGTGTGATCTAACGTCTGAGCTATCCCGACGCGAGTCACTATCGTCCTCACAGCAGTACTTCTGCCAGTATCTCGCCTCCTACTTTCCAAACTTCTCCTGCAAGCTTTCAGGACTAGCATTCCTGAATAAAGGATATTGGTGGATACATGGTTTAGGCACAGCCTAAGGGAAGTTTCCAGAATGATACGAGGCGCATCCAGAAAGTAAGTTCCGTTTGGTAATAAAATGAAATTTTACACAGATACAGAAGAAATGTTTATTGTACAAAATTCTATAACTCTTAAACTACTTTTCCACATAACTGCCGAAATTTTGCAAGCATTTGTCATAGCGTGGCACCAGGTTTTGTATACCTTCTTCATAGAAATCTGCCGTCTGTGTCTTCAACCAGTTGGAAACAGTTTCTTTCCTGGATCCATAGCGAGAGCACTAATTGTAAGACTACGGTTTTCCTGGATCTTGTCATCAATCGTGTGAACCAGTTCTTCTGTAACCAAAGGTGGACGCCCACTTCGTTCTTGATCGCGCACATCACTACGCCCGCCATTGAACTGTCGGACCCATCTTCTCACCATCGAATCACTCATCGCATGTGGTCCGTAAAAACCGCAAATTTGCCAATAAACTTCACTTGGTTTCACTTTCCTCGCATTCAGAAACCGAATCACCGACCTGATTTCACAGGCGGCGCGATTTTCAATCAACGCCGACATTTCAAACAAGCACAACAAAGCGTACGTAACTGACAGCGATCTCCAAATGGCGCACGTTCTTCTCCTTGATACACATCGTCTGCAGCGCATGTGCGGAACTGCAATCGCAGCGCTGCAGCGGAGATAAATTGAAACGGAACTTACTTTCTGGACGGGTATTATCACTCGGCAACGGAGTGTGGGAAACTTTACTGGCGGATTAAAACTGTGAGCCGGAACCGGGATTCGAACCTGGGACCTTTTCTTTGCACGGGCAAGCGCTCTACCGACTGAACTATCTCGGCACGCTTCACGGTCCATCCTCACAGCTTTAGTTCCTCCAGTACCTCTAAAACGCAAGGCAGGATGTACCCCAATTATCACAACTACAACCTGATCCACAATTTACGAACCAATCATCGACCATAGTTTCCACAGCAGCATTTGGGAAACATTTGTGAAGTCGGAAGGATAATGGCTTTCAAAAATAACTACGAGGTCTGACATTGGCACACCTCCATCAACGACATCGCTCGCGCATTTGCTCCGTCGCAACAAGACAGAAGAGTGTTGTTGTTTCTTCGGTACATGTTTCGCAATAAGAATCAGTTTGGAAACCTAGGACATAGCTATCATACTGACTGGAAAAGCTATATTAATTTTCTTTCGTGTGTGGTTGTGGGGCGCAGAGCATCCGTTGTCTGTCTGTTTGGTAAAAATTTCTCATTTGATTTCAAATTAATTGGTTTAATAGACACTATAAATTGTTGACGAAGTTCTGAAATGAATTGAAAAGCTAACCTGTTTCCTCTTCTTCTGTCGCGTGGGCGCTGCTTTCTCTTTCATTTTTGCACTTTTTTTCAGTTGATTCGAAATTAACGTTAAGCTGAGCCGGAGACTTGACACTTTCATTATAACACAGAACTGGACGGCAGATTTGCTTCATTGTGCATATTGTGAGTACCACTACCATTTTCCACTCTTTTAATTTTCTAGATTCTAATACTTGACAGTAATAAATATTGTTGCAAAACATTTGTGTAAGATCAAATATCACTGTTATTTTCCTTTACGAAATTTTGTGTGATACACAATATACAGGTGACAGAAATACATTTGGTGTCTCAGATGAAGATGAAGTAAGATAAAATGAAATTTACTTGGTTTTGATGTTGTGCAAACAAAATGTTTGAAAATGGATGGATAACTTTATTACACAAAATACTAAAGTGCGGAAAGTGAGCTTATATATGGATTCTTCCACCACTTCTTGGTAGAAATATTCCACATTTATCATTCATTATAAGTATACTTTTTTTCATCCTACTAATATTTATTTGTTTTCAACTACTTAAAATTCTTACATCATCTTCAGAAAACATCTGACTAGTGTCGCCGAGATACACTAGTACTTAGATTCCCAAATGTGCTCAACAACGATATAGCGCATAAACATAGTGTCGTTGGTCATGATATTGGTTAAGAAGCGGTCAGATTCATTACTCGTCACGTATGCTTACAATAAATAGGTATCTTAATATTTTTACATCTAATTTATAAACATAAAGTATGTGACGGTCTGGGTTGTCTTTGGTTAGGTGGCTGGTCGACTGAATTTTGTAACGCTTAATAATAGGGATCTGCACAGCTGTAACTGATCATTTAGAACCAGATGCGAATTTTTAGCTAAATGTTTCCTCAGTTGTTTCTTACAGTTTTAGTGTACTTCCTTTGTTGGCTACACTCATGATCATTGTTCATGTCATTCCTTCAGTACGTGAAAGGGAAATATGATTTTTTTTAATTTCGCAATATCCGGCTACGTTTATGTTCAGTGAGTCTAACTTCTAGTCTTGTTTGTGTCAGCAATATTCAGTTTCTTTTGGTCACTGAAAGTGATTTTAAAAATCCCTCTGTTATTCAATAAATATCTTTCATCCTTGGTATTGAACAAAATGTCAACTGTAGTACCTTTCAGATAAAAGGACATTTTTTATTTGTAAATTTTGTATTTGTTAATTTTTTTTTATTTCGTTCGTTTTGCTCATCAAGGACCACCCATTTCGACTGTTTTCAGCATTATATTTTCGCCAGTAAGCCTTCAGTTTCAATCTTCCTTCGGGGCGTGCTGATACTGACGTCACGGAAGTAGAGACTCCTGTCATTTACGAAGTACCTGAATTTTTTTATTACGAACGTCATTCTTATCAATCCTTGGTTCTTCTGGGTCTTTCTTCAGCTGATCAATCCACATCGACAGCAACCGTTTAGATAATGAGTGGATTTGGTAGGTGACTGTTTCATCATTTCGAACTAAGAAAAGAACAGCATTTTTCTCTTTCTCATAGGTGTAGCAATACATTTCCTCATCATCGGTTTTAGTTTGTTTCTACAGACAACGCAGAAAGGAAGATTTTTCTTCTTTGTTTTTCTGTATTAAGTTGTTAATTATTTCAAGGCTATAGTCATTGTTAGATTCATTGTATTAAATTATGTCTAATTCTCTTTGAAAATTCTGTTTTGATATTCGCATGGATCGAAGGCGATGCACTATGGAACGTTGAGCAGCACGTCTGCGTGCGGTTAGATGTTGCAAAAGAGCTGGCACTGCTAAATATAAATAACAATTACTTATTTCATAGAGTAAAAGTGAGGGTGGATAAGATTTCACATCAGTGATTGATAGCAGTTGACTTCTTTATGGGACGTGCAGGGAGTGAACTAAAAATATGAACACCATTCAGTATACTATACCCTGTTGTAAGCTAATACTACCGCTTAAGTGTTTACAATGAGACACGGCATCAGTCCACAATTGGCGTAGGAAATCTTGAAATTGACCCTGGAATATAAAGGTTTTCCTCCGCGATAGTGATCACAAATGGTTGATGAAATGCGTCATCTCTCAGTTTTCCAAAGAGCCCAACTCGATGGTAAGCAGTTAGTGAGATTTTCTGTGACGAAAAGTTCTGCACTGCTTAACGTTTCACTAGCGACAGTATTACTGACAATCAGGAATAGTGGGTGAAAGGCGCATTAAGAGATATTGTGGCCAGACAACATGGTAAAAGTGACTAAAAAACTCAACACTCACCTGAACAGAACAGTAAGGCTGGACCTAACACTCACAGAAAAATCTTGAGTTTCTATGTCATTAATAAGGGAAGGCAACGCAATGCTGCGAAGGGCTACTGTTACTAACACCAAACTTCGACAGTTGATGACGGGAAGTATGGGGTATGGTCAGATACATCATGGCATTCATTCACTCGTACAAATAACTGCCTTCATTTATCTTAAATAAGTAATAAAACTATATTGCATGCCTGCTTTCTTTTGTGTCCCAGCCTCGTCGCCACTTTTGCGTCTCGTTTCCGCCGGTTGTCGTAGGTGTCGGTGGTCGAGTAGAAAGAGACCGACACAGGAATAAAGGATGCACGCGTGTGCAGGTACGGAGGTGACCAGCCAGTGGGACAGCAGAAACTGGAAACACTAAGCTAGATTAGTATAAGAGATATATTTCAAGAAAATTACGGTACTTAACTTGGAGAGCAGCAGACTAGTAGAATGTTGATTCATAGTTTAGATAGAGGCGTGCCTACTGATGATTCCTAGTGCCTATCCGATAACCAAGTCTTAACTGGTGCCTATCTGATTCCCAAGTGGCAGATGCAGCAGTCGTTGCCACGAGCGGAGCTGCAGCAGAGGGCGCTCGTGGCTGACGTCGTAAGAATGCCACGCCGTGCATGCATGGCGGCGCGCGGCGAAAGTACGTGGCGCGCACTTCATACTTGTACGACACCGCACTTTCTACAGACAAGCATCGAGGGAGGTTCCGTCATCATTTGTGGGCCTATATTTACCTGTATCCATCATTACCTAGAATGGTCGGATAAATGTCGAAAAGAAACCGCTTATTATGACTGACATATTGTAAACAAACACTGCTAGTTTCCAAGATGATAAAGCGCCCACACACAAAACCAAAAAGGTATTTAGCCTCGCTTTGTATAGCGTAATAAAATTATCAAAATGTGCCTTTGGAAAGTACGACAGCCATGTCTCAACGTAATCGAACCGTTATGGCGAATTTTAGAGCAAAGAATGTGAACAAATATAGAGATCCTTGTCACTAAAGACAATGGCGGTTGCCTTCGTACAAAAATGGATAGCGTCCTGTAAACTATAAAGACACTTTACGAATCTGTTTCTGGAAGAGTTAGGCCTGCACCTGTTCTCGTCGCCCAACTAGGCACCAAGTAATTATTAGTAAAAATGTATTGTGCCTGTCTTAGTTGTTCGTATTGTTTTGTCCACCTCCTCTAGGCGCTTGCACTGAATTCGCTAAAACCAAATCATACAATACATTAAGAGAGATGAAAATTTTATACTCCAGCAACCATGACTTACTGATGACTACTGAACCTCTTAGAGATTCAGATACTTTCACATACCATAATGTACAGTGATCCATTGTCCAGACAGTTAGGTAGAAGGGCTTGACGGATACGTCCTTACTGAGCCACAGCAGGTTAGTGTGGATTACGCAGAACACGTGTAATTACTCTTGTTTGGCAAGTGTTTTCGCACGCCGAGTCGACTCCTCGGCTAGGTAATTTGTCTTCCCCTGTGTAACCTCTCTAGCACGACGCGGCGCCGTCGCTTCTTGTTTGAGTTGCCGGAGTGACTACGGTGCAGTAGACAAATGAGCATCGAGATACCTGCGCTGTTGGCTCGGACGTTATAATTACGAACTGTCAGGCACCTCTAGTCCTTACTGGACCACCAAACTCCTAGCTTACACAGCATCATTACACTTCTTATATTTCAAGCAAAATGCTTGCTTCTTATCGAGTGGACAATGTTTTTATGGAACAGAGTGGTTTAACATGGTTTATGCTAAAAAACATTACTGCACTCATCTACATTGCATAAGGAACTTTGCAGTTACTAATGGTTCACAGTGTTCCTGTTGCGACTTCCGTTATTCATCAAAATAACAAGCTGTTGGAATTAATATACCGGCTTTACTTCTCCTCCCCAATTAACAGGTAGGTTTACCTGAGGATCGTCTGCCGCTATGACCGTTGCCAGCATCGGACTTCGTATCTTCTAGGAAGTGCCCCTGTTTATTAATTAACGGCTAAAAATGATAGCAACGGGGGGATGTGTACAGACCTTAAGTCGGACAGTTGAGTTAAATTAATTGAATATGTGTAAAAATACACCTTCTTCAGGTTATTGAGCCAAGATCGCCAAAATCGTATTATTTATATCTTGAATAAAAGAATGTCTTGCTGGCAAAAGCTTTTATTTAATAACACGTTTCGCCCAGTTAGGGCATTCTTAGATATCTGATAAAGAAGAAAAATGAAACAGAACTTACAATATTTACATGAGACTATTTCAAAAATAAATTAAATTTTTAGCTACAAAAATGCTGAAATTGGTAATAAGGAATTGTAATGACGTACGGTACTAATGTTTTACCTACTCTGTGATAGAGGGTGTTTACATTAAAATGCGGTCATTGGGTATCTTACAGAGACAAAATATGTAATTCCTTGAACTACGGTAACATTGACCATTAAAAAGAAATTGATACAATGTATAACTGAATGCCTCTCCGGGGGACACCACCTTGACGAAGCACTGTCCATGCTGGTGGAGAGACTTGCGCATCCATGTGAAGCAGAGGGCTATACCCAAGGTAGAGAACCGGAAAGGCCTCAGCTGATGGATCTGACCAAGTGTGTCCCACAACGTCTCGTCTTCCGTATCCTCTCCCAGTCCTTTCCCAGTTCCTTTCCCAACCCAAGGTGTGATGCGAGCCGTGCCGAGGGGTGCGTGGCACATGGGTGGATGTGTCTCGAACGGAGCCTCAGGGATACCGGGCGTCCTCCCTGAGTAAGTAGCCTTGCACCGCGCGGGATTATCGTCGTGTGGACCATATAAATCCCCAAATCTCGTGGGATTAAGATGAACACAGAGAAAGAAAGTATTTTAAAAGAATATGAGGGGCAATCTGAGACCTCAGATACTCCAACATCAGGATCAGGAACGATGGAGTGCACTCCTACTTCTGAATCAGGGTCTAGACCTGAGCAAGAAGTGGGAACTGTAACAGAGAAGTTGGACCAGAATAGGATTAAGGCCTTGTCTGGGGCTCAGAGGAGGAAACTTCTCAAGGAACAGAAGCAAAAGGAAGGAAAAAATGGCTTCCTAATCATAAGTGGAGGAAATCAAAAGGGCTTGAGCCCAAGACCCCCAAAAAGAAATTGCCTCAGGTTGAAGGGGGTACACAGACCCCCTTGGCGTCAAAGACAGGTGGCAAGAGGGTTAGGGAGGAATCTAAGACTCCCTCCTCTCTGGAGAAGCGTGATCCTAAAAGCATGATACAGGAAATAGGAAAACAGACCTATAGCGCTGCAGTCTCAGTCTTTAGAATGGCGGTTGCATCACCTCGCAGCCGGAGGAGTTCGTGCAGATGGCCCTCTTTGAAGAGATTGGAGGGGGGGGACGCTGGTCCATGACCCAAATTCAGGAGGGTCTATCTAGATCGCAGTGCCCTCATTTTTGTCTGCGAGGGGGAGCACTCAGCAGTATGGCTTAAGGACAAGGTGCCCATGATATCTCCGTGGGAAGATGTGAAGCTGCTGGTCAAGACAGCAACCGAACTCCTGAAGACTGCAAAGGTATCAATATGGGTACCAAAGATCCTTAAGGATGTCCCTCCAAAGACTCTGTTCGAGAAAGTAAGGGTCCAGTATCCAAAAGTCTCGACAGAAGATTGGAGGGTAATTAACCAAAAGGTCGTTCCGGAAGGACGAACCCTGGTGATGGGGGACAGAGAGAAGTCCCTGAAGGCAATGCAAGAGCAAGGGTTCTCTCAGGTCGCCGTCAGGGTAATCAAAGACCTTAAAGGCAATAATGGCAGCAAGATGGGGACTGGAAGTGCTGCAGATACACCTGAAGCACAGTAAAGGAGCCACTGCTGCCTTGAGCCGTCGCCTGGGGAGACAGGAGGTGGACGTGGCCCTGATACAAGAACCCTATTTATACAAAGGGGGTGTATCCGGCCTCAGTGGTACTGGAGGTAAGCTGATTTATGCTAGAAATCTAAAAAACTCCAGAACATGCACTTATGTTATAAATGGAATACCTTTCATACCAATGCTGGATTTTTGTTCCAGGGACCTGGTGACCATCAGGATGCAGAAACGTGAGGATGGTATCACGAAGGAAATTGTTTTGGCCTTAGCGTACCTTCCTTATGAAGACAGCTCTCCTCCTTCTTTGGAAGTGAAGAGACTGGCGGAAGCCTGCCATCGGCAAGGTGACGAACTGTTGGTGGAATGTGTAGCAAATGCCCACAATCTGTCGTGGGGCAGCAAGGACACCAATAGTAGACAAGGGCACCTTCTTGAATTTCTCCTATCTAACAACTTGGAGATCCTGAATAGGGGTGATGAACCTACATTCAGGAATAGTAGAAGGGAAGAAGTAAATGACATAACTTTTGGTTCCATGATGATGGGAAGTTACGTCAAAGAGTGGCATGTGGTCCTGGAGCCATCCTCATCAGATCACATGTATAGTAAATTCAAGGTTGAAATGGGATCCAGACAAACCATGGCCTATAGGAATCCCAGGAAAACGGACTGGGAGACACATAGGAGAAACCTTGACTTCAGCCTATCGGAAATTAAAACTTCGATAAGGAATCCAGCAGAGTTTGAGGAAGTAGCAGACGCCATAACCTCTGCTATAGTGACCTCATACCAGGCCAACTGCTCAAAGACCAAGAAGTGCACAAACAGTAGTGTGCCTTGGTGGAATAATAACCTTGAAATGCAAAGGAAACAGATACGAAGACTATTTAATCTTGCGAGGCGCAAAGGACAATGGGCAAAGTATAGTGAGGCCATTGTCGATTACAACCTTGCCATCAGACGGGCAAAGGAGGCATCCTGGAAGGTATTCTGTGAGGAAGTGGAGGGCATGGCTGCTCAAGCGAGACTTCATAAAATCCTCACTAGGGTACCAACTAATCCAGGAGGAACATTGAGGAACGACGATGGGGAGTATACAAAGACAGCACATGGAACGCTGGAACTGCTCCTCAAGACTCACTTTCCTCAATATACTCAGGGGGATAACTCGGACCAGAATGCGATTCCCGGGAGACAACGGCTCTCAGGTATTCCCAGAGGACTGGGATCTGGCCAAGGAGTGTGTCGATTTCAGTAAGGTCCGATGGGTGGTGGGAACATTTCAACCGTTCAAGTCACCTAGCCCCGATGGAATCTTTCCAGCTCTCCTGCAACAAGCGGAAGAAAATATTAGATTCCTATGCAGGTTATTCAGGGTTAGCCTAGCAGCAGGAATCATTCCACTCTCCCCTGTGGTCGCAAATTTGTACATGGAGAATTTCAGGAGGAAGTCCTGGCATCATCTGAATGGAAACCCACTTGCTTTTTCCGTTATGTGGACGACACTTTCGTCATCTGGCCACATGGTATGGATAAACTCCTTGACTTCTTTACACATCTGAACTCCATAGACCCCAACATCAAATTCACTATGGAGACTGAAACGGAGGGTATATTGCCGTTCCTTGACGTCTTGGTCAAGAGAAGAGCTGATTGCACCCTGGGTCATATCGGAAGACAACGCACACTGATCTGTATTTACACGCAGACAGCTGTCACCACCCTTCACAGAGGAATGGGGTACTTAAAACTCTAGTACATAGGGCGCGCACTATCTCCGACGCAGAGAGTCTACCCCAGGAATTGGAACACCTGAGAACTGTATTTCGAAAAAATGGGTACTCAGAGTGGCAGATTCAGCGGGCTCTCCGCCCAACCACTACAACACAACCTGTGGAAACGGATGAAAACGGAAGGGAGTATGTAGGCACTGCGTTCGTTCCATATACCGGCGCACTCTCAGGGAAGATCGCACGCATTTTGAGAAAACACCAGGTTGGAACTGTTTTTTGTCCGCCGAATAAAATTCGTGCACTGGTGGGGAGCGCTAAAGATGATCTCGGTTTGAGGAAGGCGGGCGTGTACCAGATTCCGTGTCAGTGTGGAAAGTCATATATTGGACAGACGATGCGTACCGTCGAGGATCGATGCGTTGAACACCAGAGGCACACACGATTGATGTATCCGAGTAAGTCGGCGGTCGCTGAACATTGTTTGTCGGAGAATCACGCCATGGAGTATGAACACACTAGGATTCTGGTACAGACGTCGAGATACTGGGACTGCGTCGTTAGAGAGGCCATTGAAATTCGCACAAGAAACGACCTCATAAACCGTGACTCTGGCTATAATCTTAGCAAAGCTTGGGAACCAGCGATTGGGTTAATTAAGAGTAAATCTAGCAAACGTAACGAAGTGACGACCACGGCGGACAGAGCCCTCACACCGACGTCTTCACAGACGCCGGCGCAATCGGTTCCACTGCGCGGCCGCGGTGCGGACCGCGGACCGCGGAGGGGTCGCTCCGCGGGCCGAGGGTATTTAAATGGCCCGCTACTGGGCTAGAACCCAGTTCCCTTCGAGCAGCCGTAACGTGCGGATCTCCGTGCCGGCGCGTTTCCAGGAGCTCAGTCTGTCAGTTCACCTGATGATGGCGCCATGTATGATCGCCGAAATATTGTGCCCGTTGGACACTATAGACCGGCAGTTCACCCGTGGATATTTTGATACATTAATGTTGTCTTTGTAAGATATCCTATGGCCACATTTCGATCTAAACACCCTCTATTACAGAGTAGGTAAAACATTATTACAAATCCTTATTACCAATTCCAGCACTGTTTTGTACGTAAATCTGCTTTGAAAAATTTTGAAATAGGGTCATGAAAATATTGTAAATTCAGTTTCATTTTTCGTCTTTATCAGATATCTGAAGATGCCCTAACCGGGCGAAACGCGTTGTTAAATGAAAACGTTTATTCAAGAAATAAATAATACTATTTTGGCAATCTTGGCTTAATTAGCTGAAGAAGGTGTATTTGTACACACATTCAATTAATTTAACCGAACTGTCCAACCTATAGTCTGTACACTTCCCTCGTTGCTACCATTTTTATCCGTTAATTAATAAACAGAGGCTTCTTCTAGAAGGGACGAGGTCATAGCAGCAGACGATCCTCAGGTAAAATTTTTATAGCGATCTTTGGTCAATAACCTCAAGAGGATTTACTCTTATAAATATTAAAAACAGATCGCTCTTCAAAGGCATAACATACCAGGTAAATATAAATGCGGTCTACTTTAACTCTTATTAGTTTGCTGTTCTGCAGAGATAGGATACAGCCGAGTAAGAGAGGGAACACGCAATGTCAGAACGTTTAAACTAACTATTGAGACTTCCCTTGTGATTGCAATATTAGTTTACTGTTCAAATTCCTACACAGAAAGTTAATAACTCTTTAATATACACTCTATTTGTCATTCAGGTTAGTCAAGGTGTGTGTTGTTCGCCTGCGAAAACTCTCAGTCCTACAACAAAGAATGACAGTTAGTAAGCCGCGGCGGGGTTGCCATACGCATTGAGGTTCTATGCTTAGATGCACGAGGCCGCTCCCTGTCGGGGGTTCGAATCCCCTCTCGGGCATGGATGTTTCTGTCGTCTTTAGTATCAGATAGTTCATAAGTAGTTTATAAGTTAGGGACTGATGACCCTGTAGTTAACTTCCTTAAGCTTAACAAACATCATTTTGACAGTTACTAAGAATCAGTGTCGAATGGGCCTAAAACTACTATCACTCTCAGTACCTGAAATATATAAAGAAACAAAGGACGTGTGCATAAAGTAATGTCCCTGATAGAAATTGCAGTAATATCACATTAAGTGTTGTTAGTTCAGAGTAACATTACAAAGTAATCAGAGCAAAGATATTCCACTGATTAAACTCTTTCGATTCTATCTTGCGACGTCAGACGAACAGACGTTTTTTCCCTCAAACTATTTTAATACTGATGACTTATCGCGATATGCTAAAACAATAACTATTTTCCTCATTACTATGTGAATCTGAAAACTTATTTCGCAAACAGACGAATCCTCTCCGCTTTGACATAACTGTCTACGAAAGAGGTACAAAGACCAAGTTTTTGACCATTTGTTTGGTCATAATGGTCAATACGACAGAGCTGGACATCGTTTTCACCTGATCTAACATCCTGCCATATTTTCTCTGAGGGATTTACAAAAGGTTATAAAGGACTTCAGCTCAAGTACGTGCAGGGTCATAAAGGCAGAATTACGGGTAATACCAGAGTAGAGTTAAAATGAATAAGGAACTATGGATGCTGGTAAACTACTGTGAATAGCAGCGTTATCATAGTCGAGATAGACAGATAGACACGAAGTCAACACCAACCAATGGAGTTCAAGTTCACATGCCAACTTTCCAGTGATGTCTTGAGGGAACAAAATATTGAAGTCACCGGTCCTTAAAGCTACACTACTTGAACTATTAGCAGCATTAAAATGAAACCCGGTCACTAGTATGAAGTAATGGTAACAATTTTCTACATCTACACATACATACATACATACATACTGCGAGAGTGAAGGTCGGGGTGAGAGTTTAAAATTGAGAAAGTTTAATTTTTTTCTAAACTCATAACCACCAGCTGCGAACCAGTTACCTAAACATGCAAAAACACTGGAACTGTGATTGCGATTGACTCGTTTTCTAGGGGATAATATCACACGTTCGCAGCTTTCCTTCCCTGCATATGATTAACAAAACAAATTCATAATAAAATCAAGTTCATGAGAGAAAAGGGTGTACTAACTACTATTTTTGAAAACCCGTGAAAGTTCACTTTATGTTGTTTATTTCACAATATTTGAACCCTGTGGCTGTCGCGTCTGTACGTCGGTAAATGTACCAAATAAAGTTATAGCTCGTGAGCCCCCAGACAAAATGAATATTTGTCGCGAATTGATTTCACACCACGTGGCTGTCTCAAACACCGTTTATGTTCATGCCTATGCGATGACACGTGTTACATTAACAAATCACAGTCACTTTAATTCAGTGCGATGCACACCTTGTTGCACCGACTAAATATTCACAAACACACAGTAGCACTCGATTTAACTTAGTGCAGTCTACAACGAGCAACCACACGTGGCGATTGCCACACACAAAACTCAAGTCACCACCTCGAGATCCACATGCCGACTGATGCAGAGCGACCCGCCCGGCCAGCTATACCACGTGGTCTGGAGTCCTCACTTCCTGCCCAGACGCGCGCGCGAGCCAAAAGCTCAACTGCCGGGGTTTTTTCCCCTACGTCATCAACTTCCCCATGTGAACTGTTCTAACCGATTTGCCAACGTACAGCGCTCAGCCAATACATTTCTAAAACTTTACTTAAAATCAAAATAATTACACTACACATTAAACAAATATTTTCTTACGTTTTTATATTAGTATAAATATCCTTTGTACTGTTTATCATAATCGTGCAATTTCTTATATCACAGATAACTGATTTAACTGAATATTTCAAGGTAAAATACAAAAGATTGTTGAAAATAAAATGAAAAATATTTAATATATTATTTTTATAAACAAACATTGCCATGCTAGTTGTGTAACTGTCTTGTCTTCATTGGTAATTTATTACTTTTCATTGTCAATTAAACATATTACGTTAGATGTGACTATATCAGCTATTGTATTGTTTATTTATCAACAGGCTATTTTGTAATGAGGGCCTTAAAGGTTCCTAACTGCATCGTATTACTTCAAACGCCAGTAGTATTACAATATTTGTGCACTGCACTGTGCCTGGCACTCGCCATTGTCCCTCTCTCCCCTCACCGGAAACGAACTGTAAAATCCTAAGTTGGAACAAGCCACCAACATCGGCCTGCTCGCTGGCCTCTCGTCAGCTACAAGCACACAGCAAATCTCAACGTGGAGAATTTCTACCTATGGCCTAACTATAAATGTTGTCACCCAACTGTGTACATACATTGCTACCTTAATAAGATTAAAATTGTGTAACATTTAGTGCATTGGCATGGTCAATGTTTGCAGTGAACTTCATACTGTTTAATTATCAAATGCTATTAATTACCAGTATTTCTATTGGGCGGTAATCTCACAATACGCCGCCGTCCACCAAAGGCGGAGGGTACGCAGTACCACAACTATTTACTTGATTTCCCGTTCCACTCCCTTATAGAACGAGGGAAAAACGAATTCTTGTGCATCCGTATGAGCTCTAATATAACTGATCTTATTGCTTTTATCGCGATCGCGATCTTTAATTCAGCGAAAAGTTCCTAGTGATTGGAAAAACGCGTAGGTGACTCCCGTTTATAAGAAAGGAAAGAGAACTGGCCCACACAATTACAGGACAATATCGTTGACATCAGTTTTATGTAGAATTTTGGAGCATATTCTATGTTCGAATATAGTAAATTTCCTTGAAACGGAAAAGCTTCTTTCTGTGAATCAGCACGGGTTTAGGAAACATCGTTCATGTGAAACTCAGCTTGCCCTTTTCTCACATGACATCTTGCAAGCCATGGATGAAGGACAACAGGCGGATATGTTTTTCTCGACTTCAAAAAGGCGTTCGACGCGGTGCCATACTGCAGACTGTTAACTAAGATACGAGCTTATAGAATAGGTTCACAGATTTGTGACTGGCTGGAAGGCTTCCTAAGTAATAGAACGCAATACGTTGTTCTCGACGGCGAGTATTCATCAGAGACGAGTGTATCGTCAGGCGTGCCCCAGAGGAGTGTGATAGGACCGCTATTATTTTCTATCTATATAAATGATATGATTGACAGACTAACTAGTAATATGCGACTGTTTGCTGATGATGCTGTGGTGTATGGGAGGGTATCGTCTTTAACTGACTGTAATAGCATACAGGATGACTTAGACAAAATTTCTAGTTGGTGTGAAGAATGGCAGCTAGCTCTTAACGTAGAAAAATGTTAGGTGATGCGCCTGAGTAGGAAAAACAATCACATAATGTTCTAATACAGCATTATTAGTGAGCTTGTTGATGTTGTCGCGTCGTTCAAATATCTATGCGTAACATTGCAGAGCGATAGGAAATGGAATGAACATGTAAGGACAGTTGTGAGTAAGGCGGGCAGCCAACTTCGGTTTATTGGGAGAATTTTGGGAAGATGTACTTCATTTGTAAAGGAGACCGCGTATAAAACGCTTGTACGACCACATATTGACTATTGCTAAAGTGTTTGGAACCCGCAGCAAATCAGTTTAAAGGAAGATATCGAAGTAGTTCAGAGGCGAGCAGCTAGGTTTGTTACTGGTAGGTTCGACCAATGCGCGAGTGTCACGGAAATGCTACGGCAACTCAATTGGGGATCGTTGGAGAAAAGACGAAGTTCTTTTTGTGAAATTCTGTTGAGGAAATTTAGAGGGCCGGAATTTGAAGCTGAGTGTAGTACGATCTTGCTCCGCCTACTTACATTTCGCGTAGTGATCACAAAGACAAGAGATATTAGGGCTCGTATGAAGGCATATAGGCATTCTTATTTTCCTCGTTCTGTTCTGGAGTGGAATAGGCAAGGAAATGCCTAGTAGTGGTACAGTGTACCCATCGCCACGCACCTTACGATGGATTGCGGAGTATGTATGTAGATGTAGATGTAACAGAATGGTTTGTTGAATGTTGGCATGGTGTCGAAAAGTCGAATTGATCGCGTTCATAATCCTCAGGCCGAAAATGAACTGAACATATACGTGCAGTTTTCACATTCACTTTGTCCTTGCGTTTGCATCGATGAAGCCATTCACGTTGCAGGAGCTCATCCTTGGGAAAAACGTGATAAATAACGTTCGTCGTCGTATTAGCAGTATTAGTGCATTGTGCCACGGCACAATTACAGTGACCCTTGCTCATGACCAGTGTTGCCAGATGGCAGAGTGAGAAAATATCTACAGTCTCTCAAAAATGTACCAACGTTTTCCCTACTTTCTCCCTACCACCTCATTAACGCCCCTACATCAGGTTCGTAGGCAGCACCTGGGCCTGGGAGGGGCTGGATCCAGGAGTCCAGCCAGCAGAAGTTAACCAATTGATTAATGTGACATGTTACAATTTTGAAAAACTTTAAAATAAATATTTGGCATCATGCTTCTCTTGCTAGATATGTTTTTCCATAGATTGTTACTGACTGGAGGAGTCAAGTGTAGATTGTGCCGCGAATTCCAAGTGCTCTGTTCCAAGAGGATTACTGATTTATCGATCGGACAAGGGTACATCAAGAACCTGTCAAACATAGAGAGGAACAGCATTAATTATTTTCCCCAAATATGCCGCTAATTCCTAGTGCACTGTTACATGAGGATAACTGATTTATTGACCGCACAAGGATACATCGAGACACTATCAACCATAGAGTAGGAACAGCAGTAATTATTTAGTTCACAGTCAGCACAAAAAAGAAAGTCCGTCAGTTGCATGATTTGATTTTCAAAGAGTAATGCTATGTTGACAACGAATATCTGGTTCTTTGTTCATTATAACATTGGCTGTCGCGTTCTTTTCAGCATCTTCTCATTTACAAGTACTTACTAGTATATCATCCTGACGTAAATAAATAAGTCTAGTCAAGGTAATAAAACGTCTTTCGTTCATGGAAACAATGAATTTTCCTTGTGCCGACATTTTCTAACACTATTTCCAAACCGACTCTCTATTCCACTGAAATACCTTGAAATCATCGTAATTCGAATCAGTTTTAATGTGTCTGGAACTAATTTTCCAAATTAATAATGTTTACTATGAACAGAAAACAACTATGTCGTCTAAAATATCATTGCCTACTAGAAACTTTGCCACAATTGGTCGGCTTTTTTTCCCGCGCACTGACAACTGTTCTGTTCCCAACATTACCCGCTAGGCATGTGTCGGCGATTGTAAAATTTTACCGAAGTACCTACGCGTTGGGGACTCGTGGATGAAAATTCCCTACATGATTTTAATGCTTAAAAGTACCTACGTGTAGGGAAAATTCCTTACGTCTGGCAACACTGCTCATGACTGCCACGAAACAGTTTACTTTTCTTGGATGTACGCCGTGACTTCCGTGTCAATGCACAATACAGCAGCCTCCTCTCAGTGACGTCAAGGCGCCCAAGGGCGTCTGGGAGTTTTCTGGTCGCCAGGGGCCGGGATGGCCTAGTTGCTTCTTCTACATACGTTGGCCCCTCACATCGACACACCAGCCGCCAAGCCCCGGCGAGCGCGCCCCCAGCTGCCACAGTTACAGGCAGCCAGGGCGCGCCATTTTAACTTCTGTGGTGGCATGACAACGGCGTCACCAATTGCTACCATCTTTGACCCTCCCATTACCATGGTAACGACGTCATATCTAACGACCCACTAGATGGCATTGCACCATAAAAATACGACTTAATTTATAATTATGCAGTATGTTAATATAATAAAATTAGGTCTGCATATGTTTTAGCATATGTTTTATGCACATTAGCATATATATTGATTATAATAACCTTTTTCGTTTTCAAATTAATACCATTGATTAAATCTCACCTGTTGGTTACATTCGTCATGCATTATTGTAATACACAGCAGTTTTTTATTATCCTTTTTTATCATACTTCTTAATTCTATGTAGGTATATTTATTATCAGACTATATATTAATGTATACGTTACTCAGAACCCACTATTTGTAAAGCCTTTTCCGATTGAAAACTATTAATTTTTCTTTTTTCGTCACAGTTGCACTATGTAGAAGTTGGTAACTAGTTCCGGGACTTGTTCGTCCATTTTCAAACCATATGCCTTATTCCAACTGTAACAATACACTGCATGAAGCAAATGACTGATAAAATCTGTACGTTGTTCACTGTTAAAAAGTGATTTACATTGAAATTTAAAATAGGTTAAAATATATGTTGCGTTCAAGGGCCTCCAACGTGTACTCTCACGATGAACTTTTCCGATTGGCTGCTGCTGACTTGGCGCCAAATTCATACACTATTAAGCCAGAGGCCTTATGGCCACTAGTCAACAGTTACCTGCTGGCAGCAGAACAACCAGGTCAGCCCAGCCCAGCCGAGTCCAGCACTGGTCACATGGGTACACGCCGTAACATTACTCTGTGTATATTTTATGTGACATCTAAAGTCGTATTTAGAGGTTTTTGTAATTATGTCCAATAATCGTTGCAGGCTACATTTTGTTCCGAAGATGACATATATCTGGTAGAAACCAGTCAATAAAAACTGTTAATTTTCTGCGATCAAGACTGTTTTTTGTAATACTAACTGTAGATTAACCCCCCACTGAGCGAGGTGGCGCAGTGGTAACGCACTGGACTCGCATTCGGAAGGACGGAGGTTCAAATCCACCTCCGGCCATCCAGATTTAGGTTTTCCGTGATTTCCCTAAATCACTCCAGGTAAAAGGGCACGGCCGATTTCCTTCCCCATCCACACCCAAAAATCCGAGCGTTAGCTCCGTCTCTAATGACCAAGCTGTCGACGTGACGTTAAACCCTATGCTTCCTTGTAGACAGACTAACCATTGGCCGCGGCGGAGCGGCCGAGCGCATTGAGGCTCTATGCTGCGAAGCACAAGAACCTTTCCACGTCGGGGCTTCGAATCTCACCTCGCGCATGGATGTTTATGTTTGTCAAATGTTCAAATGTTTGTATAGTCTATGGGACTTAACTACTGGGTCATCAGTCCCTAAACTTACAAACTACTTATGAACTACTTACGAACTAGGACGGCACAAATATCCATGCCCGAGGGGGGGATTCGAACCCCCAACCGTAGTGGCCGTGCAGACCGTGACTGGAGCGCCTTAGTCCCCTCGGCCACCGCTTAACAAACATTTGAACATTTGAATTTAACCTGCAGGCTTCTAGTGACTTTATTATTCAGGCTGGATGCACATGTGTTCATCTTCAAATTATTTGGAACGATGCAATACGAGACCTCATTATGAACCTAAGGCCAGAGATAGTAATGATTCTGGGAAGAGGATCTGGCGTCGGAGACAGTCTCCAACTCAGACGTCGAGAGGCACTGGAAGGTGGCGAGTCCAATCGATGCCGGCTGCCACTGAGCCACCGCAGCCGGGTTATTACGCGCGCCCTGCAGTAATATCCGGCTGACGTACGCGCCACGCCACCGGATGGCCCAGGGGTAGGTCGCGGTCTCCCTGGCCGCATTACGCAGCAGCCAAGGATTGAGCCCCGTGGGACCATTCACGCCTGCAGTTCCGCTCTACATTCTCTGCAATGCGGGGGACAACGTGTAGCATCGATACAATTTCCGCGAAAGTCGTGACCATACAAGAATGAGGGTTGTCAACGGGCCTAATAAGTTCCTCATCCGCAGTGCGAAACAGATTATACAGCGATCCCAGTGGTGCTCGCAAAGTCTTGCTTGAGGGTTGACGTCACAGGAGTAAGTTCTTGCACAATAAAATAACTATGGGGTCAATAATATAAAAACGTATGCAGAAGTGGAATTTATTGAATGTTAAAATTACCGAATTCCTCGTGTAACATTAATTACGAACAAATCGATAGAAGAACTACTTATTTAAGAATTGTCTATCCAGCGGGACCTTTCTTAATGAGCATAATTCGCTACTGAGGCTTGCCTGAATCACGAAACACTCGTTAAACAAAATATATTTCTCTGTCGGAAATCATGTAAACATACGATAATTTGTTTCATTCAAAAATACACAAATAAATTTCGTTCAACAATTTAAAAGAAAGCTATATCGAAATATACATATCTAATTTTTTTTCCTGGAGATAACACAGTTTTGTTAGAGTTGGTGAGTTTTGGGAGGGGGACATTCGCCATAACACTTTTATTTTGAAGAGGCTCACCAGAACATGTTTACTTGGGAGAGAGTCGCATTGGGAGGCAGCAGAAGAAAGGGTAAGTAATTCACATTAAGTTTAATGAACGGCCATACCGATCTTAACCAAAAACCGAAATGGATGTCTGAAATGCCTGTCAGCAATGTTCAAATGCTTGTTCTTCTCTTGGTCATGGCCTGAAACTTCTATTTCGAAATGATTAGACAAAAATAAGGAAAAAACAAAACAAAGAAAAGAGAGAGAGAGAAACACTATCCATTTGGAATAAAAACTCTGGGAACTCCTGCATCAGAAAAAAATTATGTCATAGTTAACATTATCGTTCAATAGCGTTATATTTACCAACAGACGCAATTAACAGCGTAATTTTATCTATGATGGAAATCCAGAGCAGATTTGTTGATGTTATTGTGGTCTTCATTCCGAAGACTTGTTTGATGCAGCTCTCCACCCTACTCTATCCAGAGCAAGCCTCTTCATCTCCTCAAAAGAACGGCAACCTACATCTATTTGTATCCGCTTACTGTATACATCTCTTGGTCTCCCTCTGCTATTTTTACACATACTTCCCACCAACGCTAAATTCACGTTTCCTTGACGTCTAGGACTGTGTCCCATCAAACGATACCATGATTTAGTCAAGGTAAGCAGAAATTCCTTTTCTCTCCAGTTCTGTTCAGAACGATGAAGAACGATGTAGAGAAAGTTCAAGAAGGGCAGTTCGTTTTTTATTATCACTATTGGGGTGGGAATCATTAAAATATAGGCGTTAGTCGTCGCGATGAGATCTGTTTGCGAATTTCTTTCACTAACTATCTCTTCCGATTGAGAACAAACCACCTATATGGGGAGACATGATCATCGTAATAAAAAAGGAGAAATCGGATCGAAAAGTGAAAGATTTAGTTGCTCCTTTTTACAGCAAGCTACTAGAGATTGGAACTGTAGATAAATATCATAAATTTTATTCGACATTATTGTCTAGAAGTGTGAATGTCACTGATATTTTATTATATACCACATAATACAGTGGTTAAGCCATAGTCACAAGACGAAAAAAAAATTCTTTACTCAAATAAAGTAACTATTTTCGATGATATTTGTCCTCATTATCAAAGTAAGAAAATCACAAATTGCAAGATACTACACATAAACTGAGACTATAATGTGAATAAATTATTAACAAGTGCATTTTAATTTATATACCCTTGAGCTAGAAAAGTTGTCTGCATTATAATTAATATTATGTCTTCATCTGTATTAAATTATCGGTCTTGAGGGCTACTTTTACATTCTGCTTCTTAAATTTCATATCATTTCTTTCTGATATTTTACCTCTATAAGTCATTATTACATAAGATATATTTTCCTCCTTATTCTGTTATTTAGTATCTTTTATCATTTTCCAATATGCATTTGTTTTTGTTATACATTTTCTCTACAATACTTCCTTCATAACCTTTGGCAGTGGCAATCTGTTTTAAACTGGAGAGGGAAACTTTGAGTCCTGTAGATGGCCTGACTTGAGTTTCTGAACTAACTGTATTTTCTTCATAATGTATTCACATGATAATCTCAGTTTATGCTTAGTATCTTGCAGTTTGTGATTTTCTTATGTTTGATAATGATGGGAAAGATCATCGAAACTAGTTACGTTATTTAAATAAAGGCTTTTTCTATTCCTTCTGACTATGGCTTAACCACAATATACTTGGTATACAATAAAATATCAATTTCAGTCACACTCCTAGACAATAACGTCTAATAAAATAATTGAAATACCTAAACGGGTTAAAGGAGTTTTCAATGCTATTATTAAATACCAGAAAAAGAAAGCAAAAAAATGGGATGCTCAGTTTATTTAACAGTGTTTGTAGTACAACAAAATGCCAAATTACGGAAAAATTGACATCAAAATTGAAAATGAAGCAGCAAAACTTGTTAAATGTAGGAGTGAAAAACTTTGGGTTACATTACAGGTCACAGAATTTTATAAAGACAATAGTATTCTGACAAAGAGAATACATAAGTGTAGAAACATACTAAAGAATGGTCTTGTATATTTTCATTTCCTAGCAGTGCAGTGGGTTATATGTAGTAAAGTTAATAATCAGTTAAACCAAAACAGGACAGGAATGAAAACAAAATTTAATCCTTGTTAGCAAGTAAATGTTTGCTCAAAACTCAGAAGATAGATAAATATAAATTTGAAGTCATAATAACTTAAAATAATTTATGCTAAGGATAACACAAACACCGATGTCGGAGGGAGGACTCGAACGACGTAGAACGACAATGCGCACCGCAGCTGGACGCCTTAGTGCGCACGGGTATTCTGCCGCGCCATCATATTATCCACCTAATTTTACTTTATATTTCTTTGTGAGTAAGAGGAGGGGAGCACCTTTCGCATTTCCACTTGGTACATTCTTAGTCGCCGCGCTGGAGTTGCCAAGGCTTGCTGCGGAGCGTGCGGTTGCTCGCCGCCAGAGGTTCGAGTCCTCCATCTGTCATGGGTGTAACTGTAACTTTTTCCCTTTTTTTACCTTAACATAAGTTACTTTCAGTTAGAATGAAACACTTCTTAAAGAAGAGTAGCTGAGATTACATTTAAAACAAAATTACTTTATTTCACTACTAGTTTCGGCAATACTTGTTGCCATTATCAAGTGACAGGCCTACATTAAAAAATACAGTGCACATGTGCAGGAAACGACTTCTCGAATTCGTGGTTTACCAAATGGCAGACCAATAGCAAAGGGGGTGGGGGGGAAGGTTGAGACAACTACTGGACATGTCATACAATTGCTCCTGGCAACTTCAAATCAGCTGTTGTTACATGTTCAGTAGCGGTTATCTTGATGTTAAGTGAAAGACACACAACAATGTGTGTTGTCAAAAATAAAATGGTGACACACCACTACTTTAGTGCCAAGTTGCCTGTTGTTGCATTTACTGTGTACAGTTGTTCGCTGTCTGTCAATGAGGGCTTGCTTTTATTTTTTACAACACACATTATTGTATAATATTCATAGAATATATGACATCAACTGCGATTGGGCAAAGCTGAAAATGCATACCCAGCCGGGACTCGAACCCGGGTCTCCTGCTTTCTAGGCAGTTGCGCTGACCCCTACACCACTTTTTTTTTTTTTTTTTTTTTTTTTTTTTTTTTTTTTTTTTTTGGGGGGGGGGGTCTCCATCCTCCCCTTCAACCCATCCTTACGCTCGCCAACATTTGCCTTCTCGGTCTTCTGAAGGTAAATAAAAACTTTTTCTTGGTTTATTTACTGGGTGCCATTTGTTGTTATCCTCTTTTTTTTCGTGGTCTTCGCAGCAGACTGTCCTCACGCAGTGGTTTATATCCATGTTGTAATCCCCAAGCACTAAGCTTGGTCTCGTGTCCGTCGTCTGTCTGTCACGTTGCTTATTTTGACTTCTCGAAGCCCTGTGCGTTACAGTCGGTGGAGCCACACGATGGCCTACTGTACATAGTCGTAATAAATAAATAAAAATCAAAGAAAAACAACAGCAGGAGAAACCTGCAATAACAAATTTGGTCCTTCATCCACTGTCCCTAATGTAGGATATGAAAGTCTCCATGTAACAATAAAAATAAATAAAAACTCAAGAAACGAAATAATATTTGAGTGTCAGCGACCATACATTTGCTACAGACGCTGCCAGGAAAAACCTTTCCTTCGTGTATGTCTTCCTTTCTGTTCGTACTCTGTCAATCGCTTCGTTACAGATCTTAGTTTCAATTGTTCATCCGTGTATCTTTTCTTTTGTTCTTTAAATTTTCTCGAAATCTGTGATGTCCGAGTAACCAAGGAGCGCTTCCACTCTTCTGTCGTGACCGAGGAATGGAAACAAATTCTTAAATCATTACGGTAACGTGTGGAACAAAAAATTTTGCACCAATCTTTTGTATTTTGGGCAATTCCGGAAGTTATGATGTTCTTCCGTAATATATTGTATGTTTTCGTTCAAACTCGCATTTTTATACGTCAATGTAAAGTACGCGAATTGGCCGATGACCCATGCATAGATGTTATTTGTTTTTGGAAATAAATGCCAGTCCGGCCATAGGACATTTCGAAGCGTTATCGTACTTTCAGCGGTCCTGTTGATTGTAGCTAGTTTTTTTTCTAGTCCATTTCCAGATTTGAAATTTATCTCTGCACGTGAGTGTGTGTGCCAATGTGTCGACAACATGGCAGTGTTCACAGTACGGACTCTGTTTGAGGTGAATCTTGTGGAGTTTTTCTCCTGTTGGAACCTTATCGTTCACAATGTCATACCAGACGGATGCAGTTCGTGATGGAAGTGTGGAATTGTTAATATTCTTCCAAACGTGCGTCCAATCAATCTGTGGGTACTTCAACTCCACAGGGTTTGGTCTGTGCCGTCCCGTAAGATGTCCATAAATTCTTGCAGTGTTGCAGAGCTGTCGCAGATCTGGAATGTAACAGCTTTCGAGGTAAAAAAGCCGGACGTAGTCAAGTTGGGCATTTATGCGTCCAACGTTGACGGGGGCAGATTTACTGATGGGGACTAGGCTGGTGAATAGTATCTGCGTGATTGTTTTATGCGGAGACTGTAGGATTTTTCCAGTACGGTTCAAAAACATAGCAGTGCATTGTAGTTGGACGTCTTTCACTCCCAGGCCCCCTTCTGTCCGAGAGAGCGCCATAGTTGGCAGGGTGACCTTGAATATGTCACCTCGCCAAATGAACCAATACGCTGCGGCAAAAATCTTGTGGGCTATGTCCTTTGGTGGAGGTAGTACAGCGGCTATGTCATATATTTTACTGAGTGCGTAAATATTAACGAATAGGGCTCTCTGTAGCCTGTTTAGATTCCTATTTTTGTTGTCATGGAGTGGGGCGCGGAATATATTGAGTTTATGAGTCCAATTGGCAATGGCCATCTCCCTTGGATTCGGCGTTAGAATCATACCTAAGTGGGTGATCCGATTTATGGGCTGCAACCATGTTAAATGCATGTTTTCCGATCGTGGTCCTATAGGTAATATCTTCGATTTGAATTCATTGAGTTTAGCACCAGATGCATTGGCATATGCTTGGATCACTTCTCGTGCAGTTTCGATTTCAGCTGTTGTGTTCACGATAAGACTGACATCATCAGCATATGTGTGACATACTGTCTTGATACCAAACATTTGTAACCCTTCGAGTCTCAGGTGCCGCTGTGAAAGTAGAGGCTCCAAGGCGATGGCGTACAGCGTCATCGAGAGAGGACAACCCTGCCTCACGGACTTCTTGGTGGGGACCGGAGTACTTATTTGACCATTGATTTTGATTCTGGAGTACGTTCCTGAAATGCACTTACTTATGAGCTGTATGAAATGAGCACTAAACCCCATTCGTCGCATAACGTTCAACAGAAATAAGTGGTTTACACATCGAACGCCTTGTCAAAATCTAAAAACATTAGCGCTACATTGCAGTTGCACAACCATGATAAGGTTGTGATATCCCTGTATTCACTTAATGCGTTAATCATAGATCTGCCAGGAGGAACACTCATTTAATAAGGGCCAAGGATCTTGGGTAGTATAGATTTCAATCTATTGTTTATGATTCTGGTAAGAAGTTTATAATCTGAATTCAGAAGAGTTATCGGCCGAAAGTCTGTCAACGATGTGGTGTGTGGCTTCTTCGGAATTAGGACGACGAGCCCTTCCGTAAACTGCGACGGCGGCTGCACTTCCCCCAGCAGTTCGTTGTACAATTTGGTTAACTCTGGCCCTATGACATTCCAAAAGAAAGCATAGAAATCAACTGGTAGACCGTTTAAACCAGCCGATTTCTTTTTAGGCGATTCTTTGATCGCCGAATGTCTTTCTTTCTCGTAATATTGGTTAGAAGGCATAAAAAGTAGTGCTCTATGGTATGTTTTCTCCAATATGCCTTCATACGGGCATACTGCACAATACATTTTTTCATTTGCGGTTCCGCGACTTGGATCCACCACATTATACGAGTTGGATATTTGCCTAGTGATCGGAGGCATCTCGTCCAAGTTGTGCTGATCTGCTGCCGAAGTTCTTCGTCCTGCAAAAGCGAGACGTTAATTTGCCACACGCTCCTTCCCATGTATGTTGGTTGTTTCCTGTACTGAACGGTTATATGAAAGGCGTCATGATCTAAGAAATTGATGGGCCATATTTCACAATACATGACATTCTGTATAAAGCCGTTAGTCACATACATCCTGTCTAGTCGGCTGGCTGTGCTACTGGTAACATAAGTGTACCCTCGGGCGTGCGGACGAAGATGACACCAAGTATCGACGAACCCAAGTCCATTAGTTAACGATAAGAGCTCCTCGCTAAAGTTGAAGTTCGGATGCTGATCTTCGGGACGGAGAACACAATTAAAATCACCTCCGAAAATTATGGGCAGTCGGGCATCTGGTATTAATGTGACGATTTCATCACGGAACAAGGAGCTCCTCGCGTGTTTGCCGCTGGACCCAGTAGGGGCATATATATTTACAATCAGTAAATCCCATACTTTTACAGTCATTCCCCTTCCGGACTCAAGTATCGCTTCCGTCGTACACGGTATACCGTGTTTGAATAAAACTGCCGTTCCGCCCTCACTACCAATGTTCAAAATTTCGTCATATCCGAATACATCCGAAATTTTCGTCGTGACTACCTCTTGTATTAAAGCTGTGTCAATGTCGGCGGCATATAAGTAGTCTCTTAAACACTGGAGGTTCACATCGGAAATAATCCTACTGATGTTTAGGGTTGCAATTTTATTCGTCTGCGTCATTTGTTGGTGTAGTATTCAAGTGTAGCAGACCGCAGACCCCGCGCAATAATAAATTTAGGCACTCTCCTCGCGTCGCCCCACGGGACCCCAGAGCCCCCAGGAGGCAGGTCTTCCGCCTCCATCCGGTTTTCGACCAACGAGGTTGGTGGCTTATCAATATCCATCTGAGCTGCATCTTTCGGTCGCAAATGGTCTCTGCTTCCAACCCCAGAGGTTCCAGGTATGTCACTGGTAGTTTTCCGTAGAATTTTCTTTGTGCTTAACAGTTTCCTCTCCAGTTCTTGTATTTCTTCGGCACTCTGTTTACGGATATTACGTTTGAGTTTTCCCGTCTGCTGCTTTGAACTGTCGTTATCGGTACTTAGTAGTTGCCCTGACAGAGTGGCACTAGTAGAAGAACCATGGCTCTTGCTCTGACTGGAGGACGTCACAGACGGGGGGGGGGGGGTCTGGTTACTATTCGTGGCAGCCGTCACAGACGGTCCTGGCGTTGGAAAGGACTCTGCTTCAGAAGTTCTGAGAGGGTTCACAACGTCTGTTAATTCCTGTTGTGTGGGAGGCAAGGCGGCGTTCACCACGACAGTGGGTTGCGGGGACAGTTTTTCCGGTTCGTCTGTGACGAATATCTCAGCCGTGTCGCGCTTTCCTCGGTCGTCCGTATTCGCTTCCGCGGCAGCCGGCGGGGCTTGCTCGCCGCGCGCGGCCGCAGCGTACCTGGCAGTCAACACGGTCGCCACCGCAGGTCGAGGCGCCTCGCCGGCCGGCAGCTGCGCCACCCGCCGCTGTAAACACTCGGCGCGGACGTGGCCGTCATACATCACAATTCCGCGATAGCCGCAGACATTTATATACGACGGGGCATGCTTGGTCAAGTCGACCTTTAATTGTCTCACGCCGTTCAACACCTTAAACTTTCGAGCGTTCGACCACCATTCAGCAACGTTACTAATAACCGACCCGTACTGCGATATCATGGCGTTAATTTCGTCGGTTGGCACTTCAAAAGGCAATTTGAAACTCCTCATCGTCCGTATACCAAAGCCAGCATGAGCAATGGTAACGTCTCGTATATTGCCGTCACTGTATTTGAATTTTCTGCTTCCACCGCAAGATTCCACAATTTTGTCACATAATTCTGCATTTATCATTTTAACATAAGCAACACTGGTTACTATTGAAATGTGCATGCCCACAACATCGTCAAAATCAAGTTGAAGTTCCTGCTCTAACCAATCTTCTACTTCAAATAACTTGGGTCTTGTGCAAGTTCGGTCAAAAGTGATCTTCAAGGTGTCTTGTCTGTTTAAATGTGTCATCATCTTATCAGATTGCGAACTTTAACGCAAATAGCAACTGCCGCAAATAGCTCCGCGACTTACCACGCTGAGGCACAGCCGACCGCAGCGCACAAACACCGCCACGCGTTCGCTCGGCACCGCTGACGCGGACGAACTCACCCCTGGGGACACAGTGATCACCGCACCTGCAAGGACTACCCATGCACGCCTTCCGTCAGATACAAATTCCCAGCTTCACCCTGCCCATAGTACTCAAACTCGTAGTTATAACTAATTCCCGTAAGAGTAAGGGCTTCAAACTTGCCCACCACTCCCCACTAACGATAGGATCATTGCCCGCACCTAGGTGCGGTGATCACTTTGTCCCCAGTGGTGTAGGGGTCAGCGCAACTGTCTAGAAAGCAGGAGACCCGGGTTCGAATCCCGGCTGGGTACACATTTTCAACTTTGCCCAATCGCAGTTGATGTCATATATTCTATGAATATTAAATAATAACAGCTGCAGGATCAGAAGTGACGTCTGTTCTTTCGGAACAGACGCCACATGTATACACATTATTGTGTTTCTTTTACTTAACATCAAGAGAACCACCACTGAACATGTAACAACAGCTGATTTGAAGTTCCCAGCAGCAATTGTACGACATGTGCAACAGTTGTCTCACTCCCCTCCCCGTTGCTATTGTTCGGCCATTTGGTAAACCACGAATTCGAGATGTTTTTTTTTTTCCTGCACATGTGCACTGTAGTTTTTAATGTGGGCCTGTCACTTGATAATGGCAACACGTACTGCCGAAACTAGTAGTGAAATAAAGTAACTTTGTTTTAAATGTGATCTAGGCTACTCTTCTTTAAGAAGTGTTTCATTCTAGCCATTTGAGATCACTCTCCTACCGACAAATGTCGGCTGTTATTAATTACTTTCAGTTAGAAGTACTTTGTAAGTCTAGCGACTGCTATCCAGCGTATTTAAGTTCCTTAGATTTACAAACATTTGAAAATTTTTCACGCTTTAGTAGCACTGCTTAGAAGAGGATATTTGGAAATCGTGGGACGGAGCTTTTAGTCGCAAGCTGGGTCTCTTGACGGGAATTTAAAATATTTTGCGATACCGAATTCTGAGGGGGCGGGTGGCAAGCTCCTGACGTCATCATGCGGCCGGTCACATCTGACACGGCAGACAGAAGGGCGCTCGGCCTCCTCCAGACACACACGGGTGGAGAGCGCCATCGACCCGCCCCAGCGGCGGTTCTTCGCTCTGCTGTTTGGACCGCGCGCCGATTAATCAGGAATTGGTTCGGCCGCGACCCGCCACGGACGGCTGGCGCTGCCTGCGCAGACCACCCTCCACTCGCCAGGTGGGTCGGGAGATCTGAAATGTTGCTCCCCCAGGAGAGGGGTCGCCGCGACGACGTCGTAGCACTCTGTCACCGCGACGTACGTTACCGTGGGGCCTCCCGCCCTTCCGGTAGGACGGACGAGCATTGAGCTGGGAGATTTGTGGCCAACGTTGAGACGCCTGCACCTGGTGTTCACGCTCGCTCAAATTGTATGGTGCACATAGTTCAGGGACAGTCCAGTAGATCGAGGTCTGCACGGATAAGAAAAGTGTTATCCGCATCCGCACCACATCCGCAAGGCCCATATCCGCAACCGCATCCGCGACCCTTTATCCGCATCCGCAAATTCATTATGCCCATCCGCAGTTATTAAAGTTTTGAATGGATAATACTAGTAGATAACAGTATTTACAACCATGGTATGTAATTATATAATTATTGTTAGAGCGTCATTTCTGTTACAATTTAACTACGGTAGCTGTTCTGTAAGTACTCCAAAAGAGGCTTTTCCAACAGGAAAGCATTGGCGCTCCAGACACACAAAGTATTGCTGCGGAGCCCGTGTGGTCGGAGCACTACGTCAGCTGTTTAATAGAGGTATTTTCTTAAATTTCAGTGGTTAAAACTGATCGGGTTACATTAGTAAAAAAGAAAAAAAAATGCTTTTTTTCGGAGTTTTACAAAAGCGACACTTTTTTGCCGCAAATTACAGCACAAGAGATTATTTGACACCTCAAGTGTTAAAACTGCCGTCTACTCTTAATTGGTAACTGTCAGCAAAAGGAAACATTGAACGCTGCAGCTAGGGCCAGCCTATACAATCTAACATCGTGTACCTTCCTAAATACGTAGGCTATGTTACTTGCATTGTACATATCTTGCCATCAAATACGTATCCAAATTTTTTCAAACTATTTCAATCTGTTCTCCTTCACTAATGTCAAATCACCTCTTTCACTTTACATGATATAGTATCCATTGATGTCGTGTTCATTTTAAGAAATAACTGTCACTCTATTCACTAAGATATATGTCGTCACCCGGTCACTACAAAGCGGTAACTGAAGGAAGCGGAAATTTGGCATGGCACCTCCGGTGAGCAGTGGGCCGGTTTGCCACCCAGAAAGCACTTGACAGACCGCAGATAAGACACGGTCAAGTAAACGGTTTACGCGCAGGTTCTTCGGGTGCAGCTACGTCCACTGTGGCCATAGGATGACAACAGACTTGCGCTCTACCTGGGCCCTGCAAGGATTGCAAGAATGTTCACAGGCCTGAAGTTTCAAGTTAACATTTTTACAGACGTACGAGGTAGATACCTCGCTCTTTATCTGCATATATCACGCGGATATCCGCGTCGCTCACAATTTTATCCGCAAAGCAAGAAATACTGCGGATATCCGCATCCGCGCATATCTCTACCGGTAGATATCACTGTAGTCGCTGAACACTTTTAGTTGAACCTACTTCGATCGAACAATCCATCATAGAAATTCCCTACCCCCTACTGGGTGAAAGGGAATAAATACACTTCTCTGCTAACCATGTTTCAAAAACACTCGCGAGGCCGTTCCCCGTCGGGGGTTCGAATCCCCCCTCGGGCATGAATATTTGTGCCGTCTTTAGTATTAGGTAGTTCATAAGTAATTTGTAAGTTTAGGGACTGATGACCCCGTACTTAAGTCCCATAAGCTCTACAAACATTTGAATATTTTGTAAGAATGTTGATAAATAGTTTGTAAGTTTAAGTACTGATTACCCCGCAGTTACGTTCCATAAGCTTTACAAACATCTGTACATTTTTTTTCTTTTTGAAAGTGCTAACGATTGATGATTCCGTTTGGTATTTTTGGCTGTTAGACCACAGCTGGAATCGTGTTCGGCCTGCCAGGTGCAAGTCCTTAGGTGACGCCACTTAGGCGTCTTGCGCGTCGATTATGATAAAGTGATGAGAAGGACATCACGACAGCCAGACTACGAGGGGTGAAAAGCCCCGCCCCGACCGGGAATCGAACCCACGCATTCTGCGTAGTAAACCTCCACGCTGTCCACTGGACTATGGCAGTGGACAGCTAAAAGTATACTACTATATTGTACACCGTTCCATGACATAAACTTCTACATTCTGTGAGAAAACGTCCTACGTACAAGTGGCTGGAGAACTAATGCAAGCTGGAGAACTAATGCATCATCCTAGTAGCAGGTATAACTGGTGGGGGGGGGAGGGGGCGACTGTAGGCCTTCAGAAAAATAAAAGGGACGACTGGAGTCTAGAAAAGCAGGTGCGTGAATATGTAGCACTCATGTGAAAATCCAGTACTAAGCAAATTAGGGAAAGCTGAAAAGTTAAAGGAAAGTGTAGAGTGGGCTGTACAAGGGAAATGAACTTGGTGATATTGTAGAACGGGAACAGGATGTAGAGTAAGATGAAATAGGAGATGCGATACTGCGAGAAGAATTTGACAGTCCATTGAAAGGGAGGAAACAAATCCCCTGATTTACAATACTCCCTCTGAACGGCTGATAGAGTTTGGAGAGCCAGTCGAAAAGCAACTATTGATATATAGTAAGTCCGGAAGAGTTTTCGTGACCCCTTAGTTTTGGTAAAAGGCGACAGAGTGTGCGCATATGCACTGTGTAGTTGCGCAGTAAACGCTGGGCGGCGAGGCAACTGCTATTGTTCCGATACTGGGAGTTTTAACCGAGTTAGTGTTACCGAACAAGTTATGTCTCTAAATCTTGTATGGAAATCTTTTTAGTGTTACGATTAAGCTATTAGTGGTCGAACAGCAACTTCCGTTGGATGCCTTTTGATTCTATTCCGGCTGACTTTGGTGTTAAGGTCACAGAGTCGTAGGATGCGGCGTCAATCAAAAATGTTCAAATGTTTGTATAGTCTATAGGACTTAACTACGGGGTCATCAGTCCCTGGCGTCAATCCCTCATAGATCTGGATACATGCCGCAGTAAATTTCGATATATATGCCGAACTAAAATAAAAGTTTCAGAATTGTATAAACTGTTCTGTTTTCATTCCAAATCGTTTTATAAACTTGGCACGTATATTTTCATAGTTCACAGACCTTATATTTTCTTAATAACCCAGAATTTTGCGAAAGAATATCCAAACGAAAACTAGGGCCCAAACCTCGTGGTCTTTGCCACCCAGAAAGACTGAAGGAGGCAAATCAGAACAATTAAAGCTGGCGATATATATTTTCGGGATGCAGAACGATACTACGGACTACCAGCAATAACTATAAAAAGAAGACTGGACAGAGGGACAACCGATGCACCCGGCCATGGGCCTAAAGTGTTCAAATGTTTGTAATTCTTATGAGACTAAACTACTTTGGTCAACAGTCGCTAGACTTACAAACTACTTAAACTAAGTTAAACTAACCTAACCATGCCCGAGGGGGGATTCGAACCCCCGACGCAGAAGGGCCGCGCGATCCGTAACATGGTGCTCCAGACCGCTCGGCTACTCCCGCGCGGCTAAAAATACCACAATCAATATATTACTATAAAACTAGTTACTGTTTTATTATGTTTATAAATTATTATCAGGCGATTTATCGTCAAGCTTACATCAATAACCACTTGTTTTATGTTACCAACATGCAAGGAACCGTTTTTGTGATATTATAGGTAGTGTCGTACCTGAAAATGAGATAGGCTTGTCAAACTCATCAAGAAACTTTGGGATGCTGGATTTTGTCCGGACCAGACGGAAGTAAGAAGAATGGCTTCTAAATTTAAACATAGGTTGAATAATGATAAATTAGACGGCAGAATGCGAATGCCTTTCAAGCTTTAAGCCTCATCACCCTGGTCTGTCTATTTGAAAGACTGGGAGCTTGTCAATGGCAAGGGCCATAGGACTGACTAGGGAAGCAGCAAATAATTTTTATGAACTGCTTGAGAAGGAGGTAGAAATTTATAATCTGAGGGATAAATCTCAGAACATTTTTAAATAGTATTTTACGAAAAACGCTTTTGTTTACTTGTACAATAAATTATTTTGACTAAATTGCTTCATGGGGTTTTTAATGAATAATTTGGAAAATGTGCGCCATCTCTTCCGGATTTATATAAATATATATAAGAGTTTAAGGGCATGAAACAAACGCTGTGGTTGGCAAGGGAGTAAGACAGGCTTGTATACTTTCCTCAATGCTATTCAGTCTCCACCTTGCGCAAGCTGTGAACAAAAGTAATGATCAATTTCAAGGAGAAGAAATGAAAACAAATTTTAGAGCCTAAAGAGACTTGGAAGAGAAGTTCAGCGGTGTCTTGAAGTGAGGGTGAAAAGTGAAAACTAACAAGAACAGAACAAGGTTATACAATTAATGTAACATAATATATGGAGATGACAACGGAAATAGATCCGGTAAGGAGACAATAAAGGTATATTGCCCTGCACCACCTTACATACACGGAACTACCGTCATCTGTACTATGCATTTCTTTTTATCATGAATTTTCTCACCTATGTTGACGTTCGTGTCATTGCATAGGTCATTTTGTTTACGGTTGTAGTTGTTTCTGTATAGGGTCCGACATTTATCGATCTATGTTCTATGTTACTTGATATTGACGTAATTCACGGAAGTTCTTTTCGCCCTTACGCTTTGACAATGACAGTGGTACCTACAATAACAGGGGTTCAACTATTACTATTGAATTTTTATGTAAAAGATACTCAACGCTTTTCATTCTCTAATCAAAATAAAGTCCGAAAACACATTAATGTGAACACTAAAGTACACTTACACTGTTAAGAGATTGTCTGTGTAACAAGAACAGACACGTTAACTTCGGTTCACAATGCACTTTAACCAGCAGCCACACCTCAGCTTATGCATGTCCAAACGCACCTCTCCCATTCCTTCTCAAACAGCTAAATATTTGCGACAGCGGATACTATCGTGACATGATCGGAAGGAAACAGCCAAACATTTGTGTCAGTTAGCAATACGAAAGTCCTTGATCGCTTCAGAAACTGTTACAAAGGCGGGAAAATTAGGGGTAAAAAGTAAATAACTTTCTCCACAACGAGATCACTTAAATCACTTGCCATTAACTCAACAAAATAAATAAATAAATAAATGAAATAAAATAAAAATTCAGATGTTTGTAAAGCTTATAGAACTTTACTAAAGACAGAATAAACATCCATGCCCAAGGCAGGATTCGATCCCCCGACGGGAAACGGCCTCGCACATTGGAACATTCCTTTTTTTATTTTATATATATATATATATATATATATATATATATATATATATATATATTACAAATTACGGCTAGCCCGCTGACGGATCACGCTCGGTTACCGCGCCGGCAAACAACACGACCAGTCTCACCGTTTGACAAGATTACTTTGTATTAAGATGTTCTGTCAGCTTTTACAGCTAATGTGTAACTAGCTGACATTTAGTTGTAAGAAATTTCACCACAGGTGACCGTTTTTATGTATCTTCAATGCGCCAAAAAAAGCTGTGAGTCACGAATGTTGCTTTCAGGGAGGCCTTTCGCAAGATTAAGGTGAGTTACGGTATCTAAATACATTCTCTTACGTTCCGGACAATTCATGCGTTTCCTCCAGAGCAGCATAGTGTAAGGGGAGAGTTTCCTGGGGACACTTGAAGTCTGTAATTCTGTGATAAGGCGCGCACACGCACAGAAATCATGATGCGTTTTGGCAGCTATTGAGTCGTCGTAATTCAGAGGTTAGTCAGCAGATAGCGGCATCTCTCATCTGTCAAACTAGCGTCTGGTCGCTCACTTTGTGTGTAGACACGTCACTGGAGAATCGAGGCCGTTATGCACTCGGCGGGAGAAGCCCCGTTTGGCCTTGGAGAAGTATGCGATAAACCACTTAAAACTTTATAACTATTGAAGCATATATGACACAAAGGAGCACGTAGACTCATTTTAAAGATAAAAACTAGACGGATGCGCTGATATAAATGCGCCTCCTATCACTGTAATTGGTTTCTTAGTTATAGTAAATCAATAATCATTATAAAATAACTATATTGTAAACGATATATCTTGAAAACGGCTTAACCAAATATTACGTACAAGGTGTCAAATAATAGATCTAAGTGATTACTATTAAGATGTATATTCAGTGTTTTGCGCACATTCATTAAAATTGAATTAGAGGCCAGTAACATGGTTTCCAGGTATAAAAGCTGGATTTTTAATAAATAAACAATAATATATGTAGAATTAGCGGCAGTACGATAAACTACACTTAAGTAAATAGTGAATGAAACCACAGGATCAATATTACAGTAATCGATGTTTAAATACTGAAAAAGTAAAGGTAGAAAAGTTTAATTTTTTGATAATGCAAAAACTACGACCCGTACAATGTTTTTGATGCTATATTCTGTTTCAGCGGAAAATTTCCGTTGGATACTATCATCACATGAATTTATTTCATTTGTATTTTATGTAAAAGAGGTTATTTTGTGAAAATAAGATACTGATTTGACTTCAGAGTAAGCCAGCGAGTGTACTTCAGGCGGCCATTTTGGCTTGAAATGTTCAAATGTTTGTAAAGCTTATGGAACTTAACTACGTATGAACTAGCTAATACTAAGGACGGCACAAATATCCATGCCCGATAGGGGACTCGAAAACCCGACCGTAGTGGCCCAGCAGACCGTGACTGGCGCGCCGCAGTCCCCTCGGCCACCGCGGCCTGCCATTTTGGCTTGTTAGGAGCAATGTGTTAGTGTCTGTTTGGCAGACAAGACGTGTCGATGGGCGACTGTGGAATCGCTTGAGGACTTGTTAATTTTCAGCCAATTGTTCTACTATGGAACTTCGAAATAATTGTTCTGTGGTGCTCTGAGATCTTTAATTTTTTTTCTGCGTTTGTGGGACTTAGAAAAAGTCTTCGGTGGTGCTTCGTGATGTCTATCTATATTTTGTAACAGTGGAACTTTCAGCTTCTCGGGATTGTTGCCATTCTTTAATTTTTATTTAGCCACTTGGTATGGCAGCCATAAGGAACACGGCATTGCTCTGAAGACAGGTGTAACAAATATTCACTGATGGATATTAAGTGGAATAAACACCAGTTTAGTTAGAAGTGAATGTGTCGTTTCTGGACTTACTATTAATTTTTTGTTCCTCCCTGAATTTATTTAAAGCTGAACAATTTTGGGGACATTGCAGCAGTTATGGCTGGTCCCTAGACACGACGCAGTCAGTTTACATAGCAAATAGGGTCTACAGACTCACTTCACAGGGCTCCAAGCAAACACAGGCTTTGAAAGGTTGTTTGTAAAACTATCGGACCAAACAGCGTGATTATCAGTCCGTAGTTTACAAACTACTTAAACTAAGGTAAACTACTCCAAGGACCAAGACACACACCCATGCCCCAGGAAGGACTCAAATCTCCGACGGCGAGCAACCGCGTACTCCGCAGTGAGGCGCCTTAGACCTCTCGGCTACTCCACCACGGCGTACCACTGCCCCTCCCTTCCGAAGGAGCGCCCATAAGCTGAATGGGGGAGGGGGGTTCGGAACAGAATCTGAACCCCAGCAGCGTTTTGGCTACGCTTTGGCACGTACACGTACACTTAAACTTTCAAATGCGATAGAAATACGTTCAAAAAGCACAAGAAGCGACGAAGAATGATGTTTCAAATATATATAATTTTTATTGCACAATCAGATTTTTTTGCCTGCGTTCCGCTGAACCACTGAACACGCCACCACTGCGTCTATAGCCGCAGTGCACCCCACAGCTAAACCTGCCGGAGTGCTTCTTGCCACCCTTTAGCGACCCCACCAGCACTTTCGCTTCGCGCAGCCGACACTCCGCGACGCAGGCAATTGTTATGCCGCGTGCGCCCCGTCTGCACATTACACGCGGACCCTCACGCCCGGAGCGTCTCGCTAAATATTTATCCAACATAAATTCCGGCGCCGCCCCTAAAAAATATCATATATTTATCCGTCGCGATGAGAAATGCCGCCAGTCAGCGAGGAATGAACAAATATAAAAGCACGTCACGCGCCCGCCATAAATCAGACGAGCAACAGTTGGTTTAACGCGCCGTAAACAGCGGGCGCGGCCAGCGCGGAGAGATTTATTCGGCGCGCATCGCCAATGATGCCGCGATGACCGATAAAAAGCCGCCCGCCTCCTCAGGCGCTCGCGGGCACAGTGGCCGGAGCCTGCGGGGTAGGCAACCGCGCGCTACACATTCGTGCTGCGCGCCAACCACCAGTAGCCGTACCGACACCAACACGTACGCGCCAACCATCGATATTACACCTTGATCCACGAAGAATTTCAGAGTGAGCTTTAGGTAACAATTGACAGAGGCGGAAGAAAATAAAACAGTAGAATAGGAAAGGGTAGCATTGAAAGACGAAATAGTGAAGGCAGCAGAGTAAAAAAAAAAAAAAAAAAAAAAAAAAAAAAAAGGTAGAAAGACAATTTTGTGTCGCCGGTTGTCCTGGGTGTCGGTAGCCGACTAGAAAGAAACCGACACAGGGAAGTAGGATGCACGCGTGTGCGGGTACAGCGTCTGAGGTGACCAGCCAGTGGGACAGCAGAAACTAGAAACACTAAGCTAGATTAGTACAAGATATATATTTCGAAGAAATACTAGAATATATAAATTTTGCTAACTGAAGACTAGTGGACTGCAGATACATAGTTTAACTAAGTAGAGGCCTGTCTACTGATGAGAGACTGTTCTAGTGCCTGTCTGATTGAAAGTGACAGATCCAGTTCAATGATGGCCACGAGCGGAGTTGCAGAAGAGGGCGCTCGTGGCTGACGTCGTAAGAACGCCGCGGCGTGTTTGCATGGCGAAAGTACGTGGCGCGCATTTCAGACTTGTGCGACACCACAGACAAGACCTACAAAAATCCTTGATATCACAGAAAATACGAAATTTAATTGATGAAGGAAGAAAATACAAATATGCAGTAAATGAAACAGGCAAAATGGAGTACAGACGACTAAGAAATGAGACCGATAGGAAGCGCAGATTAGCTAAGCAGGAGTGACTAGAAGGCAAATGCAAGTCGTTAGAAGAAGGCATAAATGACTGCGGCGGAGCGGTCGAGCGGTTTGATACGCTATGCTACGATGCGCGAGGCCGTTCCCCGTTGGGGTTCGAATCCCCCCCTCGGGCATAGATGCTTGTGCTGTCAATAGTATAAAGTAGATAAGTAGTTTGTAAGTTTAGGGACTGATGACCCCGCAATGAAGTCCCATAAGCTTAACAAACATTTGAACAGTTGAATGTATAAATAGGGGGGAAATAGATACTGCCTACAGGAAAATAAAAGAGACGTTTGGAGACAAGGAAAACAGCAGTATCAATATGAAGAACTCAGATGGAAAACCAGTTCTCAGCAGAAAAGGGAAAGCTGAAAGAGTATATAGAGGACTCTACAAAGGAAATGAACTTTGATACAATATAGTAGGAAGGGAAGAGAAAGAAGATGAAGGTGAAATTGGAGATACTATACCGAGGGCAGAATTTGATAGGGCACCTAAAAGATGTAAGTCGAAACAAGGCTTCTGGAGTGGACGACGTTCCCTCACAACTAATGAAGTCTCTGGGAGAGCCAGGCATCACAAAACTATTTCACCTGGTGCGTAAGATATATGAGACAGGGGAAATACCTTCAGTCTTTAAGGTAAATGTAAATACACCCATTCCAAAGAAAGTCGGCGCAGACATGAGTGAAAATTTCAGAATTATCACTTTAATAAGTAATGGTTGCAAAATTTTAACATAAATTATTTACAGGATAGAAAAGCTGGTAGAAGCCGATCTCGGGGACGATTAGTTTCAATTCAGGAGATATGTAGGAGCACGGGAGACAATACTCACTTTACGGCTTCTTTTAGAACATAGTTTAAGGGCAGGCAAACTTACACTTCTAGCTGCTGTAGACTTGGAGAAATTAACTGTTTCAAATTCTGAAAACAGCAGGAGCAAAATTTAGGGAACGGAGGGTGATTTACAACGTCTGCAAAACCGGATAGCAGTTATCAGAGTTGAATAACATGAGGCAGAAGCTGAGAATGGAGAAAATCAGGGTTCAAGCCTTTCTCCAATGTTATTCAATTTCTACATGGAGCAAGCTATAATGGAAAGCAAGAATAAATTTGGGGAATGAATTAAACTTCAGGGTGAAGAAATAAAGCCGTTGCGTTTTGCAATTCTGTCAAAGACAGCAAAAGATCTGGAAGAACAGTTGGACGGAATGGAGGGTTGAAAGGTGCGTATAACATGAACATTAACAAGAGCAAAACAAGAGTAATTGAGTGCGGTCTAAGAAAATCGGGCGATGCCGAAGAAATTAGATTAGGTGACGCAACACTAAAGGCAGTAGATGGGTTTTGTTACTTGGGCCGTAAAATAACATGATGGTAGCAGTACAGAGGATATAAAATGCAGAATGGCAATGGGAAGAAAAGCGTTTCTGTAAAAGAGACGTTTATTAACATCGAATATTAATTTATGCTTAAGGAAGTCCTTTCTGAATGCATTTGTGTGGAGTGTTGCCTTGTATGGTAGTGAAACATGGACGATAAACAGTGCGGGCAGGAAGAGGATAAAGGCTTTTGAAATGTGGTGCTACAGAAGAATACTGAAGTTTAGTTGGGACCGCGGTGGAGTAGCCGAGCGGTCTAAAGCGTCTCGCTGCGGAGCGCGCGGTTGCTCGTCGTGGAGGTTGAGTCGTACCTGGGGCATGGGTGTGTGTGTTTGTCCTTAGGTTAATTTATCTAGGTTTAAGTAGTTTGTAAGCTACGGACTGATGACCACGTAGTTTGGTCCGATGGATTTACATTTTTTTTTTTTTTGATTAGGTGGGTTGACTGCGTAACTAATGAGGAGGTACTGAACAGAATTGGTGAGAAAAGGAATTTCTGGCATACCTTGACTAAAAGAAGGGGTCGATTAGTTGGACACAGACTTAGACATGAAGGAATCGTGAAATTAGCGTTGGAAGGAAGTGTGTGAAGGTAAAAATCGTAGAGGGAGACCAAGAGATGAGTACAGTAAGCAGATTCAAATGGAAGTAAGTTCCCGTTCTTATGAGGAGACGAAGAGGCTTGCTCAGGTTAGAGTAGGGTGAAGAGCTGTATCAAACCAGTCTCCGGACTGAAGGCAACAACAACATCCACAAAGACACTCACTATATGAAGCTTGTCGTATATGTACCGGTATATATATTTTGGTGCATGAAAATGTGGACAGAATGATAATGAAATTCAGGCGACGTATTTATTTATTGTCCGCATGACCAAATTGAGGAGCCAGTCTCCATGGTCGTGGATCGATTTAGTACATCAAACTGTGACAAACAAGCACTAATATATGAAGTGAAACCTTAGAAATCCTATCCACACGGCAGGCCTAAGCATGAGTATAAAGAACATAAAACACAGAAATTAGCTTAATTCCTTAATATTTCCAGGAATTCCTCGAAGGAATAGAAAGAATGAGTCATGAGGAAACTTATTAGTTTAGCCTTGAAAGTCCGAGACTTCTTGCTAAGCATTTTTAAGGTGACCACTCTGAGTAAAAAAAAAACCATTTTCGATACCAATCACATTTCGGTAGATAAAGGATTTATTTAAGTACTCTGAAAACTATTTTTCTGAAAAAAAATTTTCGAGCATTTAACGAGCATTTTTCCAACCATGTGTGTTTATGAGCTACGCTTATTTTTCTATCACCCACTTTTCCACATATATTATTGATCTTTATAACCCCTGCATTGCGCGTTAGGAACCTTTTTTATTTATTTATTTATTTATTTTTTACTTCCGAGTGTGTTGGCTAACCTTGGATTGCAACGGTCGGTATTCTTCTGTCTCCGCTGTCTGTAAACAACACGCTTTCAAACAAGCGGTTAGTTTTGTTCAAGTGTGATTGTGAGCAGTTGTTATAGTTAAGTTAGAAGTGCTTGTGTACGTGCGTTTTGTTGTGTTTATTGAAGATGATGAAACGTAAAGGCATTTTCAAGAAACGTCAATTTAGAGGAAACAAGTTTAGACAGCTTTCTGTACAATAGATTATGTCACCTGGCAACGATGGTTCTAATTGTAATTCTTCAACAAGTCCATCTTATTCTCACCAGCTTTCTCTTCCTGCAATTAAACCTACTTCAGTGACTTGGCACATCCTGGCCTTCTAAGGATATGTCTGCATGGGCAGACACAGAACCAAAACAGCATATTTGTAGGCATGCATACATGAAACTAGGAGTTCATGATGCTGTAATTACATTCAGTTGTGGTAATATTGGAAAGTGTTGGGTACTGAAAAAGCTGGGAATTAATCCTGGTGAAAATATGATCATTGGGCTGCAACATTGTGATGAAATGAGGATAGTCGATGAAGACGGGTCTGCATCTAATATGGCCAAAATAGCAAGACAAACATCCAGGAAGGTGAAAACGAAGCTGGAAGACCTGATAGAAGCCAAAGAAGGGCCATCATATGCAGCAGGACACTTTTAATTAACTGTAAGTAACAAATTTCAAAAGTTCTTACTTTAAAGTTAATTTTCCGCAAAATTGAATTTTCAGTACATATGCCCCATTCTGTCAGAAACTATCATAGATAAATGAATGAAATTTTCACACACTCTGCATAACATAAAACGCCTCCTCTGGTACTAAATTCATTAATATTCCCCCACTAGGGAGTACACAATAAATATTTACTCCAGAAAAGATTTAGTATATTTTGTTTATAAATTTTAAAAAGTATTTCTAAAAACTTTAAAATTGACAAAGTAGTTATTATTACAGATGACTCTATTAGTATCATGTAACATACAGTAAAAATATTGAGGTCCTGCATCAAATAGATTTTCAGAAATAGGTCAAATACTTACCTAAATTAACATGGGTTAACTAGGAAGTGTGTGGCTCCGTTAATTCTTGCGTCAGTTTATTGATGCCAGAGGAAACTCCACACATGTATTCTCAAGACTTAAGGGGGTGTGATCCAAATGCATATTATGTTTCTGTCTACTCGGAATAGCCAAATATTATTATCAACAAACGAAATTAAATAGGTACTGAGGGGTCAGTGACCGAATTCCCAGAGTAGTAAACAGAGATCGAAAAGAAGTACCCCAGCTTATCCCACATATCCGTCGAATCGCCCGCTTTTGCGCAATAAGTACCCTTCCCTGAACCAGAGGAGTTGACTCAAAAGATCACCACGTCATAAGCGAATGAAAATAAAGTAGACAACTTATTTTAGAAACTGTTCTAATGATAAACAACCCAGCAATTAGTTATTCGAAATAGATTCTAAAGATGGACTCAGTATCACAATGCCTAGAAATCTGATTTGTTTAGTCTCTTTTATCATGTGTCCAAAATTATAGCATTCGAGGAAACGCAGAAATGAAATCAACACATCGTCCAAGGAATGAAACTGAACTCCCATATGTGACTGCCTTTCCTCGGCAGGATGTAACAGACATACAAGCTCTGGAACACCACATTCTATGACGACCTATTATGAGGCTCCCTCACAACAAATGCAGCGGTAATTAAGAAAAAAAATTACACACAGATTACTGTTATACACACAAAAAAATAAAGAAATTGAAACACAAAATACATTATATACAATAACACAAATCATAATCGTCCACATGATGGAAGGCCGACTACTAATAATGTTCTCATATTTATATTGTTAATGACAAACATAGTATGGAACATATGATGTATTCCTATACTTTTCCCCGTTTTTATTGTCTCTAATTCCACCACACATGAATGTACCATTCTCCGTACACGCACTGGTCCTTTGTACACCGAGAAGAACTTACGGAACAGCTGTTTCTGTTTATTAAATAGTTTGAAACTCTTTACTAGAAACTTTTGGTTCGGCATGGATCTTCCTGTTCCTGTCCCTACGACCTCAAGCAGTTCTGCCAAGTCTGGGCCACGTCAGTCCCCATAGACAAGTACGCACAAGTACTAAAGGCCCAAAACACCCCAAAAGCTGATTATATCGTTATTTTTGCCTCGGTTGAATTTTTGCATGGCTCACCTTGTTCTCATCGAACAAGAACTATAAGTACTAGTTCAAATCTCCGGGCGCACTCTCTAATTTGTACAAGGTCCTAAGTCCAAGAATCGGCTAAACAAGCAAATCTCCACGTCCTTACCCTCGTAGAGCACGATGGAAAATCTTCGAAAGCACCGTCTGGAGCGCTCGGCTGCCCGAAGAAACGCCATTTTTCAGAAACCCACCAGACTCAGGCTTTTTAGCCGACCAGTGAAATTTCATTCATGCCCGGCTGATTTCGAAAATCTGAAACTATACGCAGCATCTAATTAGAGGCAGCTACCCCCTTCCCTTAACTCTTCTTGGTGCGATTCTCACAGTTTCTGTAACCGTGCACCGGACCCGCTCCGAGTTCGAAGGAGACCTCACTCTGCGGCCCACCTCCTAGAGCTGTCGTTTTTTGAGGAAAATAAGTGAGATCGGCTCTTTAGGAGCTCACACAATACTCGCCTTCCTTCTCCCACAATTTGGATGGCGGACATTTTTACAACCCCTCGGCCCGAGGCCTCTGTTGTATAGTGGTGCGTATGCAACCCTCGGACCCCTGGGCAGAGAGCCAGCTGGTAAGTAAACGCCAAAACAGTCAAACAAATCCCTATTCTCACATAAAACTTCTCTGCTCCACTCTTCCGTCAAACAGTAAATTACGTGTAATGATCTAATTAAATGATTATTTTTACATGAAATTACTCAATAAAGATGAGAGATGGACTTCCGTCTATCAGCTTTAACAGGAAGACCCGACAGCCTTAGTAAGACATGCAGGTTATTACAAACATGCCAATACTCGACGAAGGACGTTTGAGAAAACAGTCATTCCAGACAGATAAAGCCTGGACATATGTGAATACGTTAAAGTGAGATTGTGACACAATTGTTTATATTACTCATAATATAAGGGTCCCCACGATATGTATAGAAGTTGTGTCACTATTAATTCAGTACAGCATTTACAATAAATTAAATTTATTTATAGCAGCCGCGGTGGCCGAGGAGACTGAGGCGCTCCAGTCACGGTCTGCACGGCCACTATGGTCGGGGGTTCGAATCCCTCCTTGGACATGGATATTTGTGCCGTCCTTGCAAGTTTAGGGACTGATGACCCCGTAGTTAAGCCCCATAACCTATACAAACATTTGGACATTTTAGTCATTTATAGTTTCTGTTACAATTTTTTGTATTTATGTATGTTACACGGTAAGAAACTTAACTAGGGGAACCTATGCTCAAATTTTCTTTGCTGTTTGATGATCATAGGTACAACAGGAAAATCTTCCTTCACATTCCCAGTAATATGGAGTCAGTAAACAAAGTGTTTCTGACCGTCTTGTTGTAGGTATTGCTTCATTCAGAGATAGTTGAATTTTATTTGATGATAAACACAATAATTTCTGCTTATCTGAGCACGTCTATTAAAAAGTGATAACAATTGTAGTTTTGAGCTAAAATTTGGATTCTTATGAACCAAACTTTCACACCTTGTTTTTATTTATTGTAAGATAAATCATTGAGGACGATTTCTCATACTTAAGTAGAGACATGGTTGAATTATAATCCCGCTATGGGTGTTCAGCCTATAATAATTTTCGACCTAATTCTGTCGAGTGATAAGTATGCACAGGGTTCAGAGTCATGGGTAATATTACAAATGATAATGTTACAGCTTGAAATAATATACTGAGATTATATACAGTTCATATTATACATATGTCAGTTCATAACTCTCTTTTCCCCTCCATTTGAATGGAAATCAATTTTTACTATACCGCAAAGCTCATGGCTAACTACAATATTCACACAGATGTTGGTAAATGGTAGTTCCTCAACACATCATATCTTAGATATTAACGTGTCGTCCCTCTTACTGATGGTTAAAAATATGCGATGAGATTGGTTGTCAGAAAGTGGTGGTTTAGAATGTAAGAAGACACGATGAATTGAAATTTGTGCCACAGCCAGGATTCGACTCTGGGATCTTACTATACGGACGGTAAATAATGTGGCTGCATGGGCTGTATTAGGGTATTTCTCCCTTCACAACATTTACTCGATGTTCCCCTATGAAATGTGTATCAATGTTGGAGATGCACTTAAATAGTGGAACAGGACCACAGAAATGAACGTGTATGGGAACAATCCTGCGTTGTACCTCAAGCATAGACGATATAAAATCAACAATAACCCAATTTCCTGAGACATGTATAGTGTCATTATATCGAAGATACTGAATAGAGGCACTGAATTAATATTTGTGTCACAGCCGTGATTCGAACCCAGCCATGGCACATATTTTAATTCAATGCCTCCCCTTGTGTTCAACATCTTTGATATAATGACACAATATTCGCCTCAGGAAATTGATTTATATATATATATATATATATATATAAGTGGAGTTGTTACTGTACATATGTGATGTAGGTGCTGCACAGATCGACATTGGTTTCACTACAGGTGAGATGTGTTGAGCGAAATCATTCGTGTTAACTACATCTACAGCCATCATTTATCAGTTTGGAGTTGTAGCTCTCCCGCTCCTCCGTGTTTACAGTAAAATGTTGGGTACGAGATAAGCCTGACATCCAAGACACTGCTGTTTCTAGTTATCCAGATATGTTTCTGCACCTCTGTACTGTAAGCAGTGGATGTATTATTAGAGTACAGCTTGATGTTGCGTTGTGAGGTCATGAAGGACAATTTTGGAAACATCGAATATTGACAACCTTGTCAATGATGGTTTTGGTATATAATAATCCTTCGCATTTTCATTAGGCATGTGTGAGGGGTGTTGAGATGAAAAGGTAATTTCAATATTCCACTTTAGGATAATGTAGTGTGACATCTAGGGACGCGAATCAAGCGCCATGACCTCCCCCTAAAAATTCAAGGTTTTGCCATCAGCAGTCAAGGTTATACTGACCGCCTTTTCCGACATCCGAAGTCAGATTGTCATAAAATTCACCGAGTATGGGGAAATCCTTGACTATGGCGTGTACTGTGAGACGCTCTGTAGCCTACACATGTCCATCAAGAGCAAATGGCCTTGGCTGCTCACGGAAGGAGTGACTTTGCTCCATCATGATGCACGTCACATGTCTCTAATCTAATGTTCAAAAGTTTGTATAGCTTATGGGACTTAACTGTGGGGTTCAAGTGGGAGCAGCCCACAGATGTCAACTCTGTTTGGCCAGCTAAAAAAAATATCAAATGGAAGCCCTTCTACTAGTAGAGGACTGGTTCTTGTCACAGCCATACGAGTTCTGGGAACAGGGATTCCTTCAGTTCCTTAAAATTTGCGATTGTTGTGTACTGGCATCTGGTGATTATTTTTTAATAAAGACTTCAATTATACCCTGGTGTCATTTAGTATCTTTTCATTTGTAATCCTCCATGCATACGAAACACACAATTTGCACATTTATTGTTGTCAGTATCAGCTTTGAACTCTGGCAAAACCAGATGGGTCTCTACCCAGGATTTACAGCCCTATTCCGAAAACCACCACAAATTGTGTCACAGAGGGCGCAATGTTTACTACTGCGGAGGCTTCTTTATCCTACTCCAATCTCGAATGGTCAACACCGTCCAGAGACAAAGCCTCATAACAGCCAATGCCACGTCACAGTAAAGGGGCTGAGAACACTAGCTCACAGACTGCCTGTTGAGATACAGCCCATTGCCTTGTAGCGGCCAGCCAGTCAGCTAGCGATCGAGGCCTACTTGTTGTGGAACGGGCTGTTGTGAGGCCTTGTCTCTACACAGTAATCGTATTGTTTGCAAGAAAAACGTTCGCTGGTTTGCCTTCGTGTGGACCCAAATATCAAATGTTTGAATGCTTATGGGACTTAACTGTGGGGTTATCAGTCGCTCAACTTACAAACTACTTATAAACTAACTTATACTAAAGACAGCACAACCATCCATGTCCAAGTGGGGATTAAGACACCCGACAGGGAATGGCCTCGTGCATCGGAGCATAGCGTCTCACTGCTCTAGGTCACTCCGCCGTGGTTGGACCCCCAATCTCTCTCATTTTATTTTTGTGATCGTTTCTTGTGGTACACTTAAGGGAAAGCAAAAAACTGGTTCATTCTTTGCGAAACGTACATTCTCTGAAAATTGAGGGAAGCATGTACTGAGATACACAATGTGTATTTTGCAGTATCTGCCACTGAAGTTTCCAACAAACCTCTGAAACTTTATACAGTCACTAACTGAGCCTGTAACAAAAATATTTGTTTAAGTTCTATATCAATCCTACCTGCTATGGACCCTACAATGATGAGCAACACTGAAGTGATAGTAGGAGTAGAGATTTGTAATCTGCTTCCTTTGAAGATGCACTACACTTCATGAGGATTATTCCTATGAATCTCAGTCTGCCATCTGCCTTAACCAAGTTTTATTTTATATGGTCGTTCCATTTATAATCGCCCCTTATTGTCTACTCTGATATATGTAACGGAAGTAACTGCTTCCAGTGTTTGTCCTGCAGTTATATAATAATGATCGTTCATTCAATGTAATTACAACACTTTAACAATTATCTGGGAGAAGACACACTAGGTCCTACGATTTTTATCTGTCACTTTGCACTTCTTACACCTCTGGCAGTGTTGTTGATGTGAAAAATATCGAGTAGCACCGTGGTTCGGAACCCACATTAAACTGTGGGTCCCCCTATAACTTGCTGGGTAAGTCAGTTTGAAGGTCGGAAGAAGGCCACAGCAGACCATCTCCAAACAGGACCATGCCTAGTAAAGCACTGTGGTGTTGAAACCAATCTTCTGATTGTTGACTGCTATTTAGAGATAAGGAGATGTTAGAAATTTCACTACCATATAAAATTAATAATGGGTAAGGCAGTTGGAAGGCTGGGATTTAAAGGAAGAATCCTCAACAAGTGTAGTCCACCAGAAAAGGAAATAGGTTATAAAACATGCTTTTGCTCATTCCTTGAGTATTGGTTATCACTGTGTGATTCATAGCAGGGTTGATAGAAGTTATAGCGTAGACGGATAGCATCATGCTTAGTTATAGGATCGGTAATGCGATAACATAAGCAATGGTAATGTATTGAGACAACAGAGGCACCTTTCTGACAGTAAATCCTTGTTTAAACCTCGCATACTATCAGCTCTAGAAAAACGTGTTGTATGCCTGGGGTCTTTTCTGACCCCAAAGTGATTCAAGCGACTTAATGGAGATAAAATTAGAAATCACAAAAAGTAAATATAATTTACTGAGAAACGTATGCACTAAGTTGATACTACAACTTAACAATTTCTTCGTATAATTAAGTTACACGTATGTCACTTATAATTAGTACATACTTACTACATTTATTTCGTATATGAAAACATGTTTTGTTTAGTTTGGTTCCAAATATTACTTTAACAAATAATATTCATAACCCACAGACTATGTACTATTACTTTATCTTGTTAGTATTACGTGTAATATCAGTTACATGGAATTTTATTGGAAATACTCTACTACTCGCTTTCAGTATCAATCCAGTTCAATCCGGCGTTCAAGAATTGGGTACATAATTTTATTATCCCTTGCGTGATTATTGGTATGCATTACTATTCCACTCTGCACATGATTGATGATAAAAAAGCCTGAAACAGTCTGCTCTTGTCAGTAATTGTGGTCTAATGTGACGTGGAATATGCGCAGTTTCAATTATTACATTCCATGACACCTGCTTGCACACATTATGTGGTACTATATTATATGTTATCTGTACTTGTAGACACAAAAGTAGATGCACTAGTTACCTGAATGCCATTATCTTCTTCACAGCCACACACATCCGCTTCATCTGCAACCTTTATACCTTCCTCTACCATATCTCCATCAGAATCACTATCATCCTCGTTTCCGAAAACTGATTCATTATCATTGTCACTCTTCTGTAAATATGCCAAAGCCTGTTTGAGACTGTAGCCCCTTGCAAAACGTATATCACCATCCATTACTAATAAACTATAACACCACGTCTTCTCTGCACAAAGCTCAATTCCAAACTGTGAATCTGTCGCAACAGTGCACGTAATTGTATTTTCTATACATTGTTTAAACAGTGTACAAATGATTGTCGGTTTATAAGTTACGTTATTGTCAAGATTTATGTTCGTAACGAACCTTATGTATGACACTTAAAATCACTTATTATATACCTGGGGTATTTTCTGACCCCACTGCCAAAATTTCAAATTTTTGTACTGCAAAATGAGACATAACCGTAAATATTTTACCCATATATAATAAAAAGTCCGTGGACAGCATATCTGAAGGATGAGTTGTCTACACCCACACTTAAACTCTTTATTTATAGCTAAATCCATCTAGCTTTCCATCTACTCAATAGAGATGCTGGAGTTGATCTTGACGTTACGTGGCAGGGTAAGAAGCTAGAGCATTGTCCAACGCCTAAATACCTTGGGGTTACACTTGACAGAACGCTCTCCTTCAAACAACATTGCCGAAATACGAAGGCCAAAGTTTGCTCCAGAAATAACATCATCCGCAGGCTGACAAACTATGAACAGCGAGCTCAACCATCAGTACTGAGAACATCAGCACTTGCTCTATGTGTCTCAGCAGCAGAATATGCAGCACCAGTATGGGATGCATCCGCCCACACTAAACAGGTCGATTTAAGTGTCAACGAGACTATGCGCATTGTTACAGGCTGTTTCAGACCCACACCAACAGATAATATGTACCTCCTTGCTGGAATTGCCCCACCCAGTATAAGAAGGCAGACGCTGAGAGAACAAAGAAAGAGAATGATTACCGACATACATTGAATGGGCACGTCACTCAGGTTCGGAGGCTCAAATCTCGAAACAGCTTCATCGCAAGAACTAAGATCCTTAACTGTTCGTAGGAAGATAACACAGTCTGTAAATGGAAGAATGAACAAACCGGATTGCCAATAACACCAAAAGAGGAAATGGCACCTGGAAACAAGCTTCCCTATACAGTTTGGAGAACACTAAACAGGATGAGGGCTGGTGTACCCAGATGTAAAACTAATCTGCGCAGGTGGGGCCAGCTGACTAACGATGACGATGCTCTTTGTGAATGCGGAGAGGTTCAGGACGAGGCACACCTGCTTACGTGTCGACTATTGCCGGAGCCCTGCAGTTTCAGTGACCTGCTACAAGCCAATGACAAAGCCGTGGCGGTGGCTAACTATTGGAAAAATAAAACTTGATCTGGACACGGAAATGAATGAATGAATGAATAGCTAAATGACCCTAGGGGTCCAAAAAGACCCCAGGCATCATGCGAGGGCTAGAGTAATTGGCGACGCCTGACAGACTTGACATCAAGAATAATGTCGTAATAATGTTTTTTTGTAAATAAAGAAATGTGTCTAAATGTTAATCCAATGGACCGTAGGATTGTCAAGATATGCGAACCCAAACATATGGAGGCTGAATTTTTTATGTGTAAAGAGATGGAAAGGTGGAGCAGTAGCTAATGATATTTCCGTGTAGTGCCATTTGGAAGTCGCCGGCCGACCGCTGCTTTAAGTTACGACTGGTGGGGGAAGAAGCGGCCGCAGAACTGCTGGAGTTGAGCCGGCGGGGGGCATTGAGGCGGGGGCATTGTGGCCGCGAGTCGTTAGCATGGCATTTACATGGCAGAGCCGGCCATTGTCATGCTAAGCGCGGCCGCGTGGTTTCCGTGTGTATCTGCGCGGGGACCGCTGCTTAACAGCCGCGCACGTCGCGCCCCGGGGCGTCTGGACACCGGACTGCCGCTTTCAAGGGGGAAATCTGAGTAAGGCGCCGAGGAGCGCCACCGGAGGACGTTATTCCATATGGAACTGTCGCTGCCCGAGTGTGGCTGGAGGGTTAAACAAGCTGGGTCAACCAACATCAGCCATAAGGAAACTACCTATGATTTAGCAATGATAAATGCTTCCCAGAATAAAATGAGTCACCTTGCGGTACTGTGATAAAAGATGGGCGACACACCATTGTTAATATTTCGGCCAGAAACTCCAATGGGTGTGGAAGCCAGGCACCTACTTGAATATTTCTTCTTATTTGTAACTTTTTGTCTACTAACAATCCTTGCAATGTGGAGCAATTGCTAAATATGCATGAGTACAATTTCTTTCATTAATCTCTTTGCCCATCATCCCCCCTCCACTTTGTCTCCTTTGGATTGTTTTATAGTTAGTTCAAAACCCAGCATTGCCCAAGTATCTATGATAGAGGTATATAAGCAATGTACTCACAGGACAGAAGTCGCCTCTCTGAAGTACCTGTACCTCAACTATATTTTTTTATATAACCCATACATCTTTAATTTCTAAATTTCCGTTACTTCATAAACATTAAACTTAAATAATAACTCTGTGAAACATAATTAAGAAAACATCATTTATGTGCTAAGGGGCCACTTGGATATTTCCTATTCCAATGTTCAGTTTTTCCATATGCTCCTTCTGTGACACAACAACACAGTGACCAGCCCCGTTTTCCATTCATGTGTGCCTACAGTATGTAATATAAAACTGTGCTTTATGCATTTATCCTCATTATTTGTAATTTTTTGTGATTTATTATGTATTTGATGTTAATTTTGTATGTTAATTTTAATATTGTGAAAGAAATGATATTTATATTGATGTAGTAGACACGCTGGTGTAGCGAGGTCTTTGCTATTCTACAGAATCAGCTTCGAGTAGAGTGTTTTATCGCTGGTAGCGCAGAGGCGCTCAGCGATAGAAAGTCGTTGTTCTGACGTAGTAGCGGACAGATGTAATAGTGTACGGCAATGGTGTACGGCAAAAGTACGTGAAGGAGAATGCGTGTTAGATTGGTACTAGTGAAGGAGACGGCGAACAGGCAATATTATTTATTCAAACGGGCACAGCTCAAATAATTAATAAATGCATCAAGAAATATGTTGTGGGCCCAAAATTGTAACAAACATTCGTCGCCAATTGGGTTTGTCAATTGTTAAGTGCCACAGTCTCCAATCAGCAGCACCACGTCGCACAAGAAAGTCCGTAAGATCTGTCCAGTTTGTCTTAGCATGTACAGCTAACCAGCGTATTAGTGATATTTGTTTAATAGTGAACACTGTTATTTGTGAAACCGTGTTTAAATATCATTACCCATAGTCATTATCCAGACAGGTTCCTTCCTCATCCATTGTTTTACCGAGTATATTCACAAAGTTGTACAAAACTAAAAATCTAAATCATTAAAGACAGTGTGGCAGTAATTAATAACAATTCGTTCACAAAAATATTGCTAAATGTAGCTTATGCAAGTGTTGCTGATCAATAGGTTGCTAAGTAGAATGAAACTGCTAGACTAACTTTCAAATTCAAGAGATATTTAAATAAATCTGCAAAAAGTAATTGTTTTCCATTGCATATTATTTTGAAGTAAATTTTACTTGCAAGTACTGATTAGTGAGAATAGTGATTATTTGCAAGTGTTTGAAATGCTAATAATTCCTGGTTAAAGATAGGGGAAAAGTTAATCAGAAGGTTAAATTGTTCATTTCAAAATATTCAGTGTTATCACGTCAAGTCATTAATTAATATTTGATCATTGTATTAGTACAGCAATAGTTTATTTGCAACTTGATTATTGCTAATGCATACAGCATACTTGCTGTTGAATAATTTCTGATACTTACATAAACAATTAATTACTTGAAGCTATAAATAGTAATCATTAAGGTGAGAGTTTTGCTTGGCCTGCAGCATGTTGCATTTGCCTGGCTATTGCTTGCATTTCGCTGTTTTACATTCAACCTCTATGTTAACGAACTATTTGTCAGTAATTGGTGTATTGACAGTGTCTTTTGAAACGGATTTGACGCGCATATTCTTATTTTCTGCTCACCCAAATTTTACGTAATTTTTCACGTTGCTGATTAACTTTGCTATTATTAACATCCCACTAAATTATTTACTCGTACAACGAGCTGGCGACCGTAAATAACTTTTTTTCCAAATTAATCCCCGTGTTCCGTTTGTTCCACATTTTTCATTTAACAGTAATCATTTTATTCCAAATTTTACTTTTACTTTCTGTATGCTTATCGATCGTTGTTGTCTACCAAGGAGTTACAGCGACGTTCCGGTTATATCCTCCGCTACATCATCGGCTTCATTACCGATAGCTTTTCCACCCAATTAAGATAATTAGGCACACGGGTCAATTTTTCTAATTATTACACTGGTGGTGTAGAACGGGTAGGTTTATACTTCTCCTATTTGCCTATCTGCTCCTTAGTCCTTTGTCCTACCTCCTCTGTCATACTATGTACTACTGTCTCACACTCATCCTTTACACCCATCCACCCCAATGGTTCTTTCTTTTTATCTCCATCTCTCTTTGCAACTCCTCTCCCCCCCCCCCCCCTTCTGTTCATCTTCTCCCGTCCCCTGTGTATGCAAGACCACACACACTTGCCAAATATTATGGTCATCAGTCATACGAAGCCTGGTGCAGGGTGGCCTTGACCATGTACAATACAAATATTTGCTAGACAATGCATTTCATGTTGTCACGAACGTCAAGTGTGTAAAATTCCCGATTAGTAATTTGGACAGCACATAAAATTCGAAGTGTAGGTGCTATACAAAATTACCAATTTCGATTTCTGCAGTTGTTTCCACAGGTTATCTCAGCTTTTTCTCAATAAACCCTGTATTACATCTAAAAAAAAAAAAAAAAAAAAAAAAAAAAAAAAAAAAAAAAAATTCCAAACAAAAATTAATCAGATCTTTCCAGCAGAGTTTTACCAAAACTAATGATAATCAGTTATTTCTTTTACACATGGAAGGACAACATCGAATTAGATCCAATGATTTTAGATGCCTTCTGGAAATAGCAGATTTATTGACAACGGTTTCAATATCTCGCACCGAAAGGGAGTGTAGTGACAATGTTGCCAGAACACTGTGTACCGTTTAATAAAGAATATTTACTGCTACAAGACCCCAAAACTGCAGAGAATACTGTGCCCCTGAAACACAGTTTCTCCAGAGAGATGCGTGTTCATTACAGTTTGGTCGAGCGGACCTCTGGAAAACCCAATGTTTGGTTGTAAGGATTCAATCATGCAATCCTGATAACATTCGACTCCGACAATAATATCCATTATGGACAACGTTGCAGCATAAAAAAAAAGAGAAAAAAACATTATGGTTCTAATCCCCTGGTTCTGACCATTAATTTCGAGAAGTTTCTGTTGCTTGTGAGGAATATGCCTCCCATTTATTCGCAACTAACATCACTATTTTCACCACTGTGGTTTGTCTGCTTAGCAGAACCATGACAGGTCGGACCTCAAATACCTTCCTCCACTAATTACAGTGGAGAATAAAAAGAATGAAGTATACTTAATAAATTAAAGTCATAATGGTTTGTGAGTTATTAACGTGTGAATGAAATGGGTGTCATGCCAAGGAGATGCAGTTGTACCTCTCACAGCCAACTTAGTAACTTTCAAAGGGGTCAAATTGTGGCTTTTCGAATGATGGGATGGTCGTTATCAACAACCACATGAGTTGTATATGCTTTGTTAGTTGTGTGCCGCTGCTAATCACATGAACGTTTTTACAGCCATAGGAATGGTTCTAGAAGTGCACACAGCATAGAAATCTGCCAAACTTGTCGCATTGTAAGAGCAGCAGTGGCAGATCGTATAACTGGTGAGGGTTTATGATACCAGAGGTGTTAATACAAACTGTTGCCAACCAGTTACGAACAGTAGATCTAGAGATACGCACACCTTTAGCCCATCTTCCACTCACACCACATCAACATGCATGGCTCAACTAGTGATATCACACAATCACTTGGACTGGAGGGCTGCAGTCTTCAGCGATGAAGGCAGGTTCTTCCAGCATGAAGATGATGGTCATTTGCACATACAATATAGACCAAATGCTAGTTCATACAGTGATTCATCCTAGACACACCTACCTCATCGAAGGCTAAAAATCTTGTTTGTCTTTGATGTTCGTGCATTGAATGTTGACCAGTGCTCAAATGTGCAGAATGTCTTTTACGTTGCTTGTAACAGAAAGGTGATGTTTGGTTCCAAGAAGGTAATCCACACACACACACACACACACACACACACACACACACACACACACACAGTGGACTTGAAACTCAATGTGTTCTGCAATAAGAATGATCTCCAGGCAATCTACAATTCGGTGCCTCATTGCGTGTGAAATGCAGATCGCCTATCACAACTGTTGCAGAACTGTGTGAATAGGTCTGTCATGGAAGTGTATTGCTCAGAAATATTGCACATGTAGTGCGCCAGATTCAGCAGCTGCATTATCTCAACTACATGCTGCACCATTTACTAAAATGCATCTCTCATTATGTATTGACGTCAGTGCCTCAGTAGCTATTCACTTATGCCTTTTTAACGTAGCGTCTATACACTGCCCTATAATTTTTCCTTATTTTCAATATTTATTACCTGGGTGTGAGACGAACAGATGTTGACGTGTGCTAGGTGTCGTCATACACAAGATATGGTCTTGTCCAATAGCAAGAGGCCTCACATACACGTAAGAGTACGTTTTTAAATGTAGAGGACAGCACCATGTAGAATCGGGGACTAACGTCAAGTTAAAAAATTAATATTTATAAACATAGTTTCTAGAAATATTTCAAAGTTATTAATAATTAATTAGATTTCTATGTGTGTGAATGTCTGTCTGATGTGGAAGTAAGCTACTGAACACACCTGATATTTATATTCACGGAGTATATTTAGAGCTGTATTATTAATGTGTGTATGTGAATAATAGGGGAAACCCGTAGATAAATGTTTCGTCAGTTTATTGTAACGTGGAAACACTTCATGAACATAAACATGTTTAACTATTTAATGTGTGCTTAGGTATCCTTTTTATAATTTTCACTATACTACATCCCGTGTGTAAGGTATTTTAGTAAATGAACAGATACTACTACTATAATAAACGTTTTCAGGGCATTTTGAAAACTGCGAAAATCTGTGTTAGCGTCATTTTTCTGCACAACTTCTAGTAGCTTTGCTATAAGACAAGTTTTCATGAAGTTAGCAAGTGACAGACTGCTGAAGAAGAATGACATCAAGAGTTGAGTGGATCCTATGACTCTTTTTTCGGTAGAATTTACGTGATTGCTAAATAGCACCCTATTTCAACAATAAATCTTGAGTGAATTGGAAATCTCTAAAAGGATTTACTGTGTTGTTTTCTTTCCACCACTGTAAATCCTACATCTCTCTGCCAATCACTACCCGCATCTCTCTACCTTTTTTGTTACCTTTCTCTTTTACTGTTAGTTTTATTTCTGTATTAGTTTGCTGTAAACAGAGCACAGCACACCAATATTCTGTACGGATCGACGCTCCTCCCCTAGCAACATGGTAGGGAAATTAATTTATTTTTTTAAAAAAGTTTCCAAATCTTTAGCTTTTTTCCTCCGACTTTAACCATCGCCCGACTAAGTTGCAAACCGCTGACTTGACATTCGGCTCCCTGGTCGCCACAATGCACGGCTGTCGTGGGGAGGCCTACTCCTGCCACTCAGCAGTGCATCGTGGCCAGTCAGGAGCGGCCACGTTCCACGTTCCGTCCCGTGGGCCGGACATCAGGCCTCGCGGCGCCGGCGATCCGGTCCGCCGCTCTCTTCCAAGCAAGCCGCCACCGCGTTCAGACGGATGTATTTTCCTGCCTTCTCCGCTTCCCCCATCTTCTTCTATACCACCATGTTGCTCCGTGACGGGCGCCAATCCTTCGTAGGCCCCATTTCCTGTAATGGTTATCTGTCGTAATAAACCTACAAGTCTGCATGTAAGCCCGCATTTCTCATTTAGCCGCCCCATCTAGCCCACAATTTCTGTTCAGCCACTCCTGACACTCGACACCCGGTACAATTCAGTTAGTCCTAATCTCTACTCCTCCAATGAACCTCTGCCTTCTCAACCGACGCCTCCTTCTTGTGCTACATATTATAAACCAAGACGACCTAATATAACACGCAAATAACTAGAAAACTGGTTCCATTCCTACCGTAAGCACAGCAACTAATACAGCATATTTTATTAAGGGTTGGGGGACAAGATTAATATAAGGGTAAACAATTTTAAATGGATAGCCCACGATATTCTGTATCAGTTTTGCTGCTCATATTCAGCGGATAATTTGCGCCATTATCGAGATCAAGGGTTCTTATTTTCACATTAAATAGTACAAAAATAGTTTGTTTCCTTATATTCATTATTTTGGGGGGAGGCAGGCCACCTCGCCCCCTCTTATAAAGCCCATGCATAAGCACTACTAACCATCGAACTTTCCTCTTTGAAAGCAATTAATCAACTCAACTCTTCGAAATTATTTGGCCAAACATTTGTCAATGTACACACTTGTTTTAACTATATTACTGTCTATGTAGTTTTCTGTCTATGCAGGATTTTATTTCGTACTTATCAGAGATTGCTTGTGATAACGCAGTTTGATGCATCTTAATGTATAGTTGGTAATGACATTTGGCCTACTGAAATTCCTATAACTTAGGCAACGTGAAGCCAACATCCACAGCATTTGATGCATCTTAATGTGTAGTTGGTAGTGACATTTGGATGATATTAACAGCCTACTGACATTCCTATAACAGGCAACGTGAAGCCAACATCCACAGCTACCTGACCATAGATCTCAGCTGATTTCCTTAGAATTCCAACTAAGAGACCAATATCTTCCATAGAAAACTGCCATTGCCTCGATTATTTAGAGTAATAACAACCATTTTTCTAAACTTCACACCTTCCCGGTAATTGTTCATAACAACAGCCCAAGTGTAAACCAGCGACATGGCTATCCCTACTGCCACCATTAACGTACATAAAATTGATTAACCTCTTCCCAAGTTAACCACATACACAAGATGCAAGCAAGTTATTGCAGACATCCTTGCAATAGCCCTCAGCAACAGTGACTCCCATTCCGATATGGTTAGAGCGATTCTATCAATGCAATTTAATAGAGTTGCGAAATCTCTTCACCCATTAGCTGTATTCGTTGAATCCATTGGAGTCACCCAAGTAGTAACACCCCGTCTACCAGTAAGTAGACGCCGAAGCATGTTTCTGAATCGCTCTGTATCACTCATCATACCAGTTACCTCATGTGTTTAACAATCACTGCGTATTTCCTCCTTTCGATTTTACCTTGTTACCTTCGGCTTCCACTAGCATTATTTTCCTCTGTCGTGTATTTTTAACCATACTCATTCCTGTACGTTTATGGAATCCTGGTCCTTGAAACCTATTCAGTACTTGAAACAGAGAATGCAGTTCTTTAGAAAATATAGGTTAACAAGGAAGAAACACAGTGCGCTAAAGTGAGGGATAAAAAAGTTGTACATCCTCCGCTATTTTGCTCCAACACTCACACGACACAAATGAACATAAATATTTCTATTCTAAGTGCAAACTTTAAACTATCTGATTCACAAACACACCCAGCACAAACTTCACTAGATTGTTTACAACATCTTCAACCTTTTACTGTTGGAAGTTAGTAATAAAAGAAATCACATTCAGCGTGTTTTTTTAAGTCATCTAATGTGACGTATGTGACATAATCCACGTCACTTTGTGCTTTTAATTTGAATAGTTATGTAAAATTTCATCAATGTCACTCGTGTGGAAAGTGTTCTACTGTTCTGATTAAAAGCTGAATTCTTCCGTGTACAGCTCAAACTTGTGTATTCCACACATGAACTGCGTAAATTCGTATTATTGATGTGTGGAATGTACTTACTGGGTCATAGTAATTGTAATTAATGAGACTTGCACGCTGGCCATAAATGGAGACAATTGGGCACTAATAAGAAATTAAAACTTCAATGAACTGCAATCATACGTGTAGCCTACATCACTTGTAGTGGGTTAGGTTTGCCCCATGAAATTTCAGTTAGCCGATACCGAGAGCAGCGATCTACGAGAACAAGAAGCAACGCTCTACGACCCGGTGAGGTACACAGCCGCCTACGTAGTGAGGCGTGATCATTACAATAAAATAAGAGAAATCAGATCGGAAACGGGATGACTGAGGTGTTCGTTTTTCCCGCGAGCTCTCAGAGAGTGGAAAGGTAGAGAAATATCATAAAAGCGGTTCTATGAACCCTCTGCCGTACATTCAAATGTGATTTAGAAGATAGAAAAATGATGCCAAAGATCGCTTTTTTGCAATTTTTTTTATGTTTGCACAACTAGAATACTGGACGTATTAGTGACACGTATTTTAAAATATAAGATGAAACCAGCAAGTTTTTTAAACTGAGCACTCTTCATAAACATCAAAAAGCTTGTGTTATTTGATGTAAATGAGCACCTGATGATGGCAGCTAGACTGCTGAAACTAGTTGTGCAAAAAAAAAAAAAAAAAAAAAAAAAAAAAAAAAAAAAAAAAAAAAAAAAAAAAAAAAAAAAGAGAGATTTGACGAGTATTTATGTAGATATGGTCAAAGGCAGAAAAGAGGACGACGAAAGTATAATACTGCTGATAATGTACGAAGTTCCACACTGTTCACTGTGGCACACAGCACCATGGACGACTCAGGTCTCTCATCCATTGCCATTCGGATGAGGTGTAGAACTTCTCTGGGGGAGCGGGAGGCGGTGGTGGTACGATCTCATGTTCAACGATCTTCAGTGAACCATTCTGCACACATCCGTTGCGCAGCCGAAACAAATCGTCACAAATGAGAAGTAATTTTCAAGTGTATGCATCACATTCTCCCGTGTCAATAATGCGACCTGTTTCATACCCATAAATTGACGGTATATCTTTTGCATACGACCTCAATGTATCCTGCACATCTGCACAAGTCGATCTGATCCATTACCTTTGGTTTTCAGCTACAACGAGGGGCACGAGTCCATTTTATCTATAGTTGTTGACGTTCCGTGACGTCGAGCCAACGTGGTTCTAATGCTAATAATTTCAGCAGTATACCATAATGGAAATCATTTGCGAATATGAAGTACCTGTCTCTCATTTTACAGACTGTCCTGTTTTCGATGAGACATAAAGGTGGAAAGGTGGATTATTGCCGTGATTAAATGATCAAGAAACACTGTAGGTAGGTCGTTCAGAATTCATCAATTGAAGTAGTACACATGATTCAAGAAAGCAGTACTTTTTTTTTTTTTTTTTTTTTTTTTTGCACTATCGTATTGCTTTTCAGTAGGCTCGACGAGTTTGTCCGTTCACAGCTAATAAATTCGCATTTGCCTATTTAATTTTTGCCTTTGAAGAAAAATAGATACTGTGTTTAACGAGTATTCATTCCGTATTCTCAACATACCTGTATTACAGTTAGATATTATAACGCAACTCATACAGAAGTTTTTAGGCAGGGGAACTACAGTTATCTGATACAATGATATTCAACCGTGTTTCATTTTGTAGTGATATCATCTCTTTCTATATCAAAAACATACGTTAAAGCTATGTCGATGATGCATGACTCGCATTTCATGAGTCTCCCCCTTTGTAGTTTAATTAATCTATTGTGAACAGTTTTAATTAAAGTGCAATTACAAACGACTACCAAAACAAGAATAAAAGCCAATAACATATAATACTGGAACTTCACATTCTTTACCGTAATAACTACGCATTGTGGTATAAATGCCATAGCATACCATCGCCACAATCATTACTGATATTAATCTTGAGGACGAATTGCTGCATACAGAATATTATCAACCCTTCACTAATTTAATTAATGTCTAGAAGTTACTATTATTTGAGAGAATCAATAGTGTGGACAGTTCTACTTAATGGCAAATTAGAAGAAAGTTTTCCATTATCATTGTTGCTGAAATTTCAGTTAAGGACTGTGCAGTATAACCAGTAGGAAACAAAGTAAACTTTCAAAATTAGTTTTATTTCATAATGATATTTTTGAATATTAAATAGAAGTGGCAGTCTCAACATGATTCTGAGAACAGAAGTCAATAGGACATAGATCCATTTCCATGTCGTATCCTCAGTTAATGTTAACAATGAAACTGTGATTACAGTTTACTGTTAAGCCTCACCTATCCAGCTGTACTTGCCACGCACTATGAATACTCAAGACAGTCGCCACACATTTTAAATATATATTTTTACATGTAGTAACACTATCATTTGTATAATGACGTTACGACAACTTGACGATGTAAAACACCTAAATTATGAAACCAGTTAAATAATGAAGCACAATCTGTTCAGGAAATTCGAAAGCATTTAAAAGAGCCGAAATGGTGTACATTTACAGGTAAGACGAAAACTTGAACATGATGCATCAAACTTGACACTGGAGGGGGGGGGGGGATATGCTCCAGACTTACCGCTGAACGGCATAATCTGTCTTATGATGATGACTTAAACTGTTCTTTGTATCCACTGACGATGCAATTGTCAACATACAAATTCAGATTAATTTCTTGAGATGAACGTAAACGAAAATATGTGTAAAGAAGTGTAGTGGAATTAAGTAAGATGACTATCAGTTGATTACAACATCAGAATTGCAGTTTTACAATTTGCGAAGCACGTTATGTTGCTATTCATTTGACATATGAAAAACCTTCAGCCGTTAATTCTGGACTTTTAATTACTAGTTTCAAGAATACAATATTCTCTTCTTCAGACTCTTATAAGTAACCGTGCTGTAATGCAAAACTCGTGTTCCATTATAGTATCTCACACCGAAATGTAGCCGGCTATATCTTGGTCTGAAGATCACAATTATCTATTCTCGAAACTAGTAATTAAAAGTCCAAAAGTAACGGATGAAGCTTTTTCATTTGTCAAATTAGTACATTGCCGTCGTCCCATCATCCTTCTAACCAAGATGGATATATAAAAACTTAATTTTCTATGGTCGAAGTTGGAGATTACGTGATATTGTCTGACAATAGCAAAAAAATCGAACATAAATCTAAGTACTGAGATGTATTTTCTGTCTGTTCAAATGTCTGAGTTGTAGTATATATGAAGATGTGACGTTTCCAAATTTTAAAGAGTAATGATGAAGATTGAATGAGTGTAGAGGGGGTAACTCCTATAAATATGGACCAAGGTACAGTCCACTGACTTACTTCATGGGACTAAACGAACTAAGTTAGCCATTTAGAAGTGAACAGCCTTCCACAGGAAATACTCCAGGGGTCCTCTTCTTTCAAAATACCACAGGCCTACAATCACAAAGTGTAAAAATCTACGATTTCGAAGAAAGGTTATAATCGTACCTCAATAGAAACCGCACCGGTTCAATTTGAAAAACAACGCTTGATCTACTTCAAGGTAAAATACTTCTGGCTCTCCTGGTTTTTCTCAGAAATGTATTATATATGCAAAAAATATGGAGAAAAAATAGGAATACCTCATATGATGACCGAAATCAATTGTGAAATAATAGTAAAAATAAATGTACCATTCTACTGCTTGTGCACATATGTCACTTCGAAGGTTCTTGAGAAGTGATTAACATCGTCGACTTAGGAAGTTTTTTTGAGAAATACAAACGACTTAGAGTTGAATACATTACAGTTATATACCTAAATAACTTCCTCTAAAAATACACAATTACCCGCAGGAGTTACTTCGCTTGTTTTACATCCATGAAGACAATCCTTCATGATGGAATCTACGATCACGATGTGTATATGAATGAGTGAGGTACGACGAGCAGACTGTTTTGCAACAGTGAACCACATCTTAATGTTGCATTACGCAACAAAAGAAACACAACGGCTGTTAAAGGTCTGAGGTCTGTTACCTGAAGCATAACAAGGCAGCTTACCTCGTTGTGCTCTGTGAGATTCCCATACATAGCTAAACGCGTGGTACGGGCGCAGTTACGTAATGCGGTACACGTACTCGTAGCTGAAAAATTGAGCCGTGTCTAAATTAATGATGCCCTGATGGCACGTGTCGAATTAACGAAACGAATAGCGGACTTAATGGGCTGTCGTCCACGCGTGGTATTCAATTATACATTGGACTAAATAATTAATCAAAGTAATTAATGCGAAAGCAAAGAAGCACATGGCTGGAAGAGTGGGATAGGAATCTGGTGAATTTATTTCAGGACAGTGTTGATAAATACTATGCTTATAATTATTTGAAGAACTCAAAAATTACCGAACAAAATCTTTCAATAACAGACGTACAATACAGAGAAACAGTGATAAATTAGATATTTGGTACGTCTTGTCTTTCTACCAATTTCGTCCTCTACTGCCTCCAGTAATTCATCTCTCAAAACTATCCATGCAGCGTCTACTGTGTTATTTCCATTCGTTTCTGTCAATTACCGTTGCCTGATTTCTCACTGATATGATCAAGATCGTCTTGTTCCCTTAATTTATCCAGGTTCATCTGCTTATTTTCCGAACTTTCTGCAACTTCTTCAGTTCAAGTCTATAATTAATAACCAATTAGACATGGTCAGAGTGTATGACGCTGGATATATAACCTGGAGCCGAAAAATATGTCTTATTACGATATAATCCATCCACTACCTCCATGTGTCTTCCATGCATTCAACCGTCCTTCGTGGTTTTTAAACGAAGAATTAGTTATGATTAAACTTATATTCTAAGAAAAATTCTACCAGGCGGCTTCCTCTTTTCATTCTTTTCTCCCCATTCTATATTATCCTAATATTTTTTCTTTGTCTTCCTTTTCCAGCCTCCGTAGTTCGTAATCAAAATCAAGTCTTACAGTCCCTGAACCATATAAACACTTTCTTCTAATGATTTTTCCTCATCACCGGCAGAGCTAGTTGGTATTTAACTTTTACTACTGTCAGCCGGTGCTGGCCCTTACTTTGCTACCCCCCCCCCCAACCTCAACGTATTTTCGGAATTGAGCAATAACAATCAAAAATATTTTGAGACTATACAATACGTACAAATTTTGCTTCAGTGGTTATCACAATAACATAGGTACTCCGCGATGTATTTTTCGTGAATATTATTATTTAGTCTCTTCTATTTTTAACGCTATGCTGAACAAATCTTATTTGAAGATTTTTTATACTACTTATTTATTCTGAGGTTTCTGTAACATGTATCAAAAATGTAATAAATTCAACATAGTTTCAACTAAAAAGAAGTCTTGCACTAAGAAGGAAATATTTTGCAACATAAAATTTATGAGCTTTTAGGGCTTTCAAAGCAAAAATTATGGTAGTCTGATTAAAGTCGGTACTTGCGCATGTATTATGCATATAATACATGAAGTGCTTCATGTCTGCGTGTGCACAGACACATTCAATTTTGTAGGCTTACAAGTTTCAGATTGTTAGCCTATTTTCAAATCAACTTAATTAAGTTCTACACCACATCCGTTTGCCAAATTGTTCTTTTATCTGGGTTGACAGTTGATCTTTCCTGAGCACCAATGAGTTGTAAAGCTAATAGTTTTGAAGGCTTTTCACTGAGAGATTTGCCTGTAACTAGGGCAAAGAGGTAAATTAGTTGTGATGAAATATTCTTTTCTACCGAATTAGTATTTCTAGTCCACCAATAAAAATTAATGGTTCATTTGCCAATAGTGAAGTAGCAAAAATTACTTTGCGTCACGAAGTAGAGCGCGTCTCACTTCAGCTGGAGGCGGTTTTGCGAATGTGCCGAAAACACGTGAAGGGGCTTTACAACTTCATTGGTTTCCTATTCTTCGATGCTGACTAATTACAATAGACGGAAAAATTTAAATCGAAAGTTTACTCACAGTACCGAATTTCCAGCTCCTGTGTTAGGTACAGATGTGCTACCCAGAGGAGTGATTCGAAAATTTGTGCCTAGTTGCGATTTGGACCAGGATTTACTACTCTTCGTAAGCCGTAACGTGGCGCCCCAGACCGCCCTTTTGGAATGCTTTTATTCCGAAGTAGGCTATCTGAGACAATATATTGCATTTTAAATTGACATCAAGAGTGTCGTGTCCATTTTTGCAATCTGTATTTGAGAAATAAAATTCTGGAAACCTCTTACTTGTTTTTTTAAGCAAACTGAGTAAATTACTGATATGACCTCGGTAAAGAGTGTTGAAAATATATTCCATTTTACAGATTACTTTCGCCAGGAAATGAATATTGAAGCGGTCTGATTTCAACGAAATTCACTTATTTGGAAGTAGGAAGTATATTTGGTATAACAACGAAAAATATTAGTGGAACGTGAAAATATTTCTGAATATATAATAAGAAACAAGCCTCTTATTTTCCTGACTAAGGTCTTATCGGCACATATATTAGGACTGCAGGAAGCGCCAGAACTGAGTCTTACTCGGCGGTATTAGTACACTCTCTATGAAGGAGACTACAAAGAAACTTACAGAACTTAGTGGTCGATCTGTTACTACTTCTCTTTGTAGTAATTTGGGCACTCGGGAAGGCAGTACAATTATGAGTGGTTTTTCTTGTGTTTATTGTAGTTGTTTTAACTTGCTCTTTTATTGTAGTTGTTTTAACTTGCTCTTTTGTGTCTGCTTTGATAGGGTTGACAGCCGCCCTAAAGTTTGTCTTCTTCTGCGTATTGCGTCTATGTCTGGTTTTCTGCTTGTTGTTGCCTGCGGTTGCAACTATGCTTCCGTTCTTTCTCTTCGTGTTGAGGAGCTCGTTTGGCCATTGCCTTGGGCAGAGCGTTACCTTTTTAAATTTAAAAAATTGCTTAGTGACACTGGGTAATCCTGGTTAGTGCGCTTCCGTGTCTTTGTCAACTGTCCGCAGAACCGTTCGTACGTTATTTGGCAGACTCCTTTTCTTCTGCGGGTTGAGTTGCCTACCCGTAGATATAATTAAGCAAACAATTTTTTGCATGAAGTTCCGTGTATAAGGGCTGCAGTTTTCTTCTTACACTGCTTGTCCAGTAAACGTTCCTGTTCACATCCTAAATTTTCTTGCCATTCGCTGTGCTCATGCAGTTTAATTACTAAAACTTATATCTAAAACCAACGAGTCAGAGACACATGTTTCCAGTAGAGTTTTATCGCCGCTTACCCAACCTGCTTTAAATTTGTTACGCTGAACTGCGCTACATTTCATTGTAATTGTTACCGCGATTGTATCTCTTTTCAATTTGTTTACCTTATTTTAATTTTGTTTCATCTGGTATAACTTACTTTGGTAAAGGCTTCAACCCACATTTGCTCTTGTTGTTGTGTCTTAGAAAATTACGCCATCTTCTCTGGTGGCATAACACATTATAACTGATTTCTAAAACCTACTACTCAAAGACACGTATTGTTTGCAGAGTTTTATGGAAGCTTGCCAGATGCTGATTATTTTTAATTAATGGGCAGTTTAATGTATCTTTTCAAACTGTTTATCGTTAATTAATGCACAGTTTTACTAAGTGATTGAAATGCACTTATTATTGTAAATTGTTTTGGGTTATGCCCATCTGTCGCTTAGTCATCTCTTAAGATTAATAAACTGTTATTGTCATTTCGCATTTGTATTGAACGTCTTGGCCCAGTCCTTCCTTCCATATCTGCTCATTGGCGGTTTCTTTTCCCTCGCCACACTTAGTCCCCTAACAAATACGTCAACGGCTGAGGCATTGAGGGTTATGTGCTCATTTCCCCTCGCTCACGACCGTAGTTTCGGCTCTCGTTACCAGAGCCACTACTTCTCAGTCGAATAGGTCCTAAGTTGGCCTCACAATGGCTGAGTGGACTCCACCTGACATCAGCACTTCCCAGACCCGGACGGTGACCCACCCAAATTCTAGCCAAGCCCGACAGTGCTTAACTGTGGTGATGTAGCGGTAACCGATACATTCACAACGGCATAGATGTTGGCAAAACATATGTAAATAATTTTTTACTGGTCAGTTTTTAGACAATTTTGATAAGGTTCTTAATGATTATATCCCACTTTTCTTTCCCTTCATAGAAAGATCCTACGACTAATGAGCTCAAATATGTTGTTACAAAGAATTTTATCCAAAATTGCTACATAACATTTTGAGTAAGTACTCTTTCGGTCCCTTTACTTATTGTCAACAGTAGATGCAAATATTTATTGGGCCTGCCATTTTTATACTGTTTAATGAAATGTCTGTTTCTGCATATTTCAAGTGTTTATGATTAATATTATTCTCTACGCTGATATTGTTAATAATACAGTTGCTTACATATTATCCTTTAAATACGTATAGGTGGAGAGTCGTGCATAACTCATCTTTGCACGTAAGTTCCGTCGCGTACTACTATTTTTCTTTCTTTTTAGAATTACCGAGTTTTCGTATTACATTACATTATTACTTCATTGTCAGCTGATTCAAATTATATTGAATCTTTATAATAAATTATACCTTAGCCGGTTAGAGACGCTGCGGATGGTTGATGTATTTTACGTTTTTGTACGATCTGAACGTTTTATGCCGCACCTCTGTTTCTCTTGCTCCGCTGGCACAGGGAGATTCTGGAACATCCAAAGAACATACCCGACATGAGACCCTCAGATTACGATCCATTTTCAGAGTAAAAGAATCACTGTGAGTGATCCGATAAAATGCTGCATGTTCGTCAATAAGGACATCAACAGATAGAGACGAACAAGGTCATATACCACGCCCTCTTGTTATCTGTGAGAAGTTTGACAATGAGTGGGATTATACTAACAGCGCGCAACAATAATTTCTTCTGTCAATATAGGTATTTGCTTATTTTAAGTAATAGTTCTCAATAGTTTTTATCCACTACATGTGTACATGTGTATATAACCAATTCAACAACAATGATGTAGGAGGCTTGTTACTAATTCATAACTACGCCGTAAAATAAAATCCTTTAAGTAATTAAATTCATTTTGTTGTCAGATTGCCGGCCGCGGTGGCCGAGGGGACTGAGGCGCTCCAGTCACGGTCTGCACGGCCATTACGGTCGGGGGTTAGAATCCCCCCTAGGGCATGGATATTTGTGCCGTCCTTAGTATTAGTTAGTTCATAAGTAGTTTGTAAGTTTAGGGACTGATAACCCCGTAGTTAAGTCCCATAAACTATACGAAAATTTGAACATTTGTTGTCAGATTCGTAAAAATGCTCCAAATTTTTATCTCTTGTATAGCGGAGCATAATCAGTAAGAACCTGTGACAAATAAGTTTGATGTCATGTAACAATAACTTAGATCAACTATGAACTAGTTACCTTACTGTCCTTGTAAACAGTCACCTCTCTTTCCTATTCCCCTCTGATCTGTGCAATACATCTCTTGGAAACATTGTACGAATTCTTCCTTTGGGGTGGTGTTAAAAAGCTTCGTCACGTTTAGTTTCATGTCACGAAAATCGTCAAATAACTTTCCTTTCAAAGCGAGTTTGCATCGAGGGGAAAGGAACTCTGGTGGCTGATATCCGACGAACAAGGTGGATGTTCAAGTTGTACGACAACGCTCACCCACATTCACCCAATATCGTCAAACAGTTCCTGGCAAAAAAAAAAAAAAAAAAAAAAAAAAAAAAAAAAAAAAAAAAAAAAAAAACGGGGTGGTGCAACATGAACATCCCCCAAACTAGCCGGAGTCCTCAAATCTTCTTATTCTCTCGAGCAAAACTCGTTTTGAAACGTAGGAGAGTGGAAGTTATTCCTGACAGCCAGTGAAACGTGATGAGGGTCTTGGGCATCATCCCAAAGCAGAAGTTCGTGCAAAGTTTCCAGGATATGTATCGTATAGCTCAGCGGTGCATAATTATGGGAGCTGACTATTTCTAATGACAGTAAGGTAAATGTAATTCATAGTTCATCCAGGTTAATGTCATAGGACTATGCACCGAACATCATTGTCAGACTTTATGTTACGAAAGACTTTATGTGGAAAAGACACTCGTTACTTCTCAATATATACTGTCGACGCATGTGTCTCCAGAGGACTTGTTTGATCTTCTTTCAGTCATGATACTAGTAGAAGCAATGTAGCTCCAGTGCCTGATGCAGACAAAATCCTCTTAGTGGCTGTCATTTGCTTTATATCACCGGTGTTGTGCTTGGGAAGAAACACGTGCAAGAGACACAGGGAACCCCTGTCGGCGCCATGATGAATGCATGACTGGGTCCAAACGCTATTAGGAGAGGGGCGGCTGATATTTGACCAGTTCTTTTGTAGCGCCGTCTTTTGTCAACACGGTGTCCGCCGCTGCTGGGGTGCAGGTGAAATATTGAGGCGGGCCGCTTGGACTCCCAGGCTCCCCTTATCGACGTGAACAGCGTCCCACGATGCGCCCGGTAGGAAGACACCAAGGGAAACCCAAAACTTCGCACACGTAATTACTTCGTCAGTCCTGTTTCCTCATCCTGATAGATTGATGGTCGTGTGACGATAACAGTCATGAAATCTGTGAGAGGTGTTGTGATAAGCATCACTTTATATGCTTGGAGGACGAAGTGACAAACAATTTCTTCGATTCAAACGGGCCGCTGTGGAGTGGCCGAGCGTACTAAGGCGCCAAGCTGCAGAGTGGTCGGTTGCTCGCATAAGAGATTCGAGTCCTTCCTGAAACATGGGCGTATGTGTTTTCCTTAGGTTAGTTTCACTTTGTTGAAGTACTTTGTAAGCCTAGGAACTGATAACGAAAGAGGTCAAGTCCCTTAGAATTACAAACAGCTAACATACCATTGGAAGATAGCTATTCACTACATCCTGCTCCCTTACGGATAATTATTAACTACCAGCAAAGCCTGCCTTACGAATAGTTGTTAGAAATATGCCCGATTCACTTTATCGCCGCCCTCTCTCTATCCCTATCATCCTCCCTCACATTATTCATCAATATCCCCGTACTCACATCCCTTTCTAACCGAATGAAGTTGTGCCGTTCTAACACACTGTACTCACACTTGGTAGAACGGTCGATTGCCGTCCCCATCCTTACAAAAAAATCCGAGCTTCAGCTCCGTCACATATGACCACATCGTCGTTGGGACGAAAAACTTTAAGTTTCCTTCCTTCTTTTCCCCTCACTTTGTCAATCTAATCCTGGTGCCCCTCCTCCTATTTCTGTCCATCGCGTTCACCCCCATTCTCTGTTCATGTTTTACCCATTCCTTCCTCCATCCTCTCTGCGTCTGTATCCTCCTCCTTTTCTTTATATCAATTTCATGCACCATTCTGTATCTCCTCCCACGAGTCTACTTCCGCACTTCCGCCTTGGTACCTCCTCCTCCACACCTATCCTCCAATCCATACTTCTCCTTCTACCCCCTAATATAAACAATGATTCGTATAATTCACTGTTACATATCCAACATTATCCGTTCATTCGAATCTTCCATTAATCTATCTCATGCAACCTCTCAACGTTCCTCAATAATTTTTAATCTACTTTTCTACATAATTTCCGTCAATACTGAGGCACTTGTCATAATGTGGTACCACCTTTTGAATTCCCTACTTATAGAAGTCTGCCGCTTGACGTGTTAATCACTGCATCACAACTGTTTTGACTTCGGCATCGTCTTGCTCGGTCACAATGTCATACAAAATAATACTAGAAATATTAGGAAAGTCATCCCGCAAGAAGGAAATCGCAAAGCGTCTGATTCCTCTCACCTTATTGTCCACTTACTGCGCCAAACTTTAACGACCGTAGGAAGCCCACTCCGTTGTTAAGCATGCACATTTGTGCGGCTATGTTTAAATGTTCTCAAACCTCTTTCTTACCATTCCATCACTCATAATGTTTTCTTCGTAAACTGCACAGATCTCACGATCCATATCGATCGCCTTTAGCACTAAGAAATCTTATTACATCCCTTTAGTACTAAGAAATCTTATAACAGCCCGTACTTCACAGTCGGCGAGATTCACTACTATCGGAGGCATCTTAAACACTCAGTACGCAACGTAAACAAGGAAGAAAAGGTCTGGAATGTCATCAGTGCGTAGACAACAGATTTAAGTACCCAGTACGCAGATGTGGAGTGCGCATGGGTTTCTTTTTAGGCTAGGCGCTAACTCTGATAAGCACTCGCCTGTCAACATTCAGACAGCGAATTCAGGCCGCATTCGGTTAAAAAATTCGACTGTCAAAATATTAGCCGCTAACTTTCAAAGTATTAAAAACAAAGTTCTCCAATTTGCCGCACTGCATGGAAATTATTGTGCTCAGATAGTGTTAGACACCGACAGCTGGCTAAATCGTGATGTGGCAAGTTCAGAAATATTTAGCGAAGCGTGGAATGTATATTGGAAATTTAGATCGGACACAACTGGAGGAGGAGTATTCATCGCTGTGGACAAAGAATTGTTTCTACTGATATCGAGGTTGAAAGTAACTGTGAAGTTATCTGGGCACGTATAACAGGTCTAAAAGAAGTAAAGTTGGGTGTTTTTACCGGCCCCCCAGCTGTAGCAGTTTTAGAATCATTCAAAGAAAGTCTACACCAGGTAGTGCATAGGTATCCGGGCCATGTAATATTAGTCGAGGGAGACTTCAACCTTAAGAGTATAGATTGGGAGGATTCGAACATCCGACGCTGCCAGTAAAGTGTGAACTAAATCCGATGTAAATCTTAGTTGTAACGTCTAAATTTCAGTTTAATGTGTAGTAACTAGGACGCTGTTTACAGGTGTTCTTTCTTCCCGAGCGCTTTTCGAGAATGGATTGGGAGATAAATAGTATAATTGTGCTTCGATGAACCCTCTGCCAGGTACTTAAATGTGATTTGCAGAGTATCCCATGTAGATGTACAATGACGTCAGTGGTGGCTTGGAACTATACAATCGTAATTATCTCGCAAACGGCTCGTTTTGAGACTCATGTTTACTGAGATATTGTTTGCTGCATTATCGCGTACTTTCAACCGCGTAAGTCTGCGCCTCCGTTTTTGATACACCCTATACGTAACGATGAGAATTACACGGGATGAAACTTCCTGGCAGATTAAAATTATGTGCAGGGACTTGGACTCGAACCTGGGACCTTTGCCTTTCGCGAGCAAGCTCTCTACCACTGAGCTACCCCGACACGACTCACGGCTCCCACACACAACTTCAATTCAGCCAGTACCTCGCCTCCTACTTTCCCAACTTTCCGGCACACAATTTTAATTTGCCAGAAAGTTTCGTATCAGCGCACATTCCGCTGCAGAGTGAAAGTTTCATTCTGATTACACGGGTTGTTTCAGCACGGGAAGCTACAAGAAGCAATTCTTGAGATGAAAGAGCAAATCACAACAAGATACGTGAAGAATATGCCGTCTTTCTTACTATTGATACATCTGAGGACCACTTGCTCCTCGAAGAATTACATTCACTTACTTGCTCTCTTCATAATAATAAAACAACATTTGGAGAACATTTCGTGACAGAAAAGCACACGGTTGGAACAATTAATACCCATTTACAACTGCTACATAGGGAACCAAAAGGACGACTCCTAACGACACTAGAAGAAATAGAAATTTTCACACACCGGTTTCAAGAACCTGGAGGTACACCCAACCAACAAAATGATTTTAATAACAGCGCATTTTTTTAAAAAACTTTGAAGGCCTCTTGCAACCTTCGTCCTCGACGCAGCACGCCTTGGAGCGGCGGCCCCACTTTCCGGTGGCTGGCGGCGGCAGCGCGTCGGCCCGGACACCGCCCTAGCAGCAGGTCGGCGTGCAGACTGACTTCCGAACGTACAAAAAAAACTGCGCGCCGAAAACGCCACCAAGTAGCGACATAGGCAATTAACGCCCATACCATGCTGTTTTATATATTTTAACTTTTTAATGATAATTTTAACCAACTGCCGGATAAAATTTTTTTAAAGTATGACATTTGTAATTTTATACATCTCTGTTTACACCTTCAATGTTTTAAAACACCGTATGCATGTTTTAATTAACTTACCATATTTTTATACTTATATCACGTACAGTTTTATAATTGTTAGGTCTGGATATATTCAAGAACCCCCTTTAAGAAAATATTTATATAACAAAAATTTTAGCGGTATAAGACCCTAGCTTATTAAGACTCAAGCCATCCCCTCCAATCCCCCCCCACCTACTCTTTCCCTCCCCACCACCACCTGCAACCAAATTAAAAATGCCTACATCAAACTGTAAAACTCAGTACCAATTAGTACTCAGCCAGACGAGTTGCAGACGCAACTATAAGGTAAAGAAAAATCTATCCATTTATGTTTAAATTAACTATTTTTCAATTAACCCTTAGTAAATTTATCAAATCGTACATTTCTATTTTACCTTTTTTTTTAGATCTGAAGAAGATACAAGTGATCGAAACGTGTTATTAAACAATTATATTGCAACTTTTGACGGAAGTAAACATATTTAAAATTGAAACGTCCTGGCAGATTAAAATTGTGCGCCGGAACCGGGACTCGAAACTGCGACCTTTGCCTTTCGCGGGCAAGCGCACTACCGACTGTGCTATCCCGACACGACTCACGATGCCGCCTCACAACTTTACTTCCGTCATTACCTCGCCTCCTACTTTCCAAACTTCACAGAAGCTCTCCTGCGAAACATGTAAGACTAGCACTCCTGGAAGAAAGGATATGGTGGAGACATGGCTTAGCCACAGCCTAAGGGATGTTTCCAGAATGAAACTTTCACTCTGCAGCGGAGTGTGCGCTGATATGAAACTTCCTGGCAGATTAAAATTGTGTGCCGGAACCGGGACTCGAACCTGGGACCTTTGTCGCACTACCGACTGTGCTATCTCGACACGACTCACGCTGCCGCCCCACAACTTCACTTCCGCCAGTATCTCGCCTCCTAAGTAGGAGGCAAGGTACTGGCGGGAGTAAAGTTGTGAGCCGGCATCGTGAGTCGTGTCGGGATAGCACAGTCGGTAGTGCGCTTGCCCGCGAAAGGCAAAGGTCTCAGGTTCGAATCTGCCGGGCACCGTGGCTCAGCGCGCCCGGTCAGGGGGGCTGAACGCCCTCTGTAATAAAAAAGCTGAGCCAACTATTCAACGAACAACCACGAACAATCTGAACGGACGACCGCAAACCATAGATCTACCAGATGAACAAAAAAATGGAGTCACGGTTCGGGCACACAATTTTAATCTGCCAGGAAGTTTCATATCAGCGCACACTCCGCTGCAGAGTGAAAAGTTTCATTCTATATTTAAAATTAGAAATTGTGTCTGTTTCTTTTTATGGCGTAGTTGCCTTCCTAAAGGACCTCATTGTTAAGAACCTATGACATAATGTTGTAGGGGAAACATGTCTTAGAATTTAATTTACAGTTGTTATCTACAGCTTCCAGTTCGGGGAATATTAGCGGAGCTCGAGCCACAGGCGGGAATACTTTTGCTGAGAGGTGGAAATTCTGAATGTTAAATTTACAGCTGGCGTTCCCCCTTTACAGCCGGAAGGTGCGCCGCTCGAAGGGCCCCAGTAACCTGAAGGAGCTGGTGGGCCCGTCGTTACAGTTCGACCGCAGCTGTGAGAAATTAATTTTTTACCACTTTATAGGTGAAATAAATATATCGTTTCACCTTAATTAAAATTTTTCGGTTTTACGCAAGGCATTACTCCCGGCGGCGGAAGAGCCACCGGGCAGCTACGGCGGCATAACTCGGCGGGTAGTAAAGTCGGCAGCGGAATACTTTGCATAATATAATTGCGGCAGCCAGGCAGCGCTACAGTTTCCCGCGCAGCGGCATTTAATTATAAAAGTCCATAAAGCGGGTTCAGGTATCCTAAATAATGCACGCGTTATCCCGTGGCAGAATTTGTCCGCCCGCCTGATTCGCGCGGCCCTGCTGCCGGTAATCTGGTAACAAATGGAATTCCACCGAAGGATCCGGCAAATTACAGCCAACGGCGAATACGTACCGTACACCCCATTACATAGCCCGAACGAGGCTACCGATTTTCCAAACTACGGGATACAGACTAGATGATGGAAGTAAAAGTACACAGTGAAGTGAAGGCACTATTCCGCTGTTCTGATCACAACTTAGGAGGAAACATAAGCGATCAAAAACACTTTTCCAAACAAATGTTCAAATGTTTGTAGAGCTTATGGGACTTAACTACGGGGTCATCAGTCCCTAAACTTACAAACTATTATAATCTACCTAATACTAAGGACGGCACAAATATCCCTGCCCGAGTGGGGATTCGAACCCCCGACCATAGAGGCCGTGCAGTCCCTGACTGACGCGCCTCAGTCCCCTCGGCCACGGCGGCCGGCAACACTTTTCCTTCGGAGTAGATAATGACATCAAGTCATCAGTTTTCTACTGTAATAGCATTTGCTTCGGACCTCCACTTTCTACAAATCATTGCTTCCCTATTACCTTTGGTGTAGGTACTGCCATCCAACACATCATCAAGGATCTGAAATCTCTTCCTTCCTCTCTACATATCTACATCTACATAGACACTCTGCAAATCACATTCAAGTGCCTGGCAGAGGGATCATAACCACTTTCATAACTTTTCTCTACCGTTCCATTCTCTAATAGCGCGCGGGAAGAAAGAACACCTAATTCGTTTCCGGCCGCGGTGGCCGAGGAGACTGAGGCGCTTCAGTCACGGTCTGCACGGCTACTACGGTCGGGGGTTCGAATCTCCCCTCAGGCATGGATATTTGTGCGTTCCTAGTTCGTAAGTAGTTCATAAGTAGTTTGTAAGTTTAGGGACTGATGACCCCGTAGTTAAGTCCCATAAGCTTTACAAACATTTGAACATTTTAACCTAAATCATTCCGTTTTCGATCTGATTTCCCTTATTTCATTGGGATGGTCATGTCTTCCTAAGTAGTTGGGTGCTAGCAAAATATTTTCACATTCATAAGTAAAAGTCGGTGATTGAAACTTCGCAAACAGATCACGCCGCAATCAATAACGTCTTTCTTTAAATGATTTCCACCCCAATTCGTGCAACATTTCTGTGACGCTTCCCCCCCCCCCCCCCCCGTAACGTGATAAAACAAAACGAGCTGCCCTTCTCACGTGTTTTCACAAGTTTTATAAAAAAAAGTCCAGTAATTGCCTTTGTACTAAAATTCTCTGTACCTCCTATTTTCCACTCTGTTGATTGTAAGGGGACATTTTCGTGGCAACACTTGAAGTCTGCAATTCTGTGGTAGATCGCGCACATTCGCGGGAATCGTGATGCTTTGACAGCTACTGAGTCGTCGTTGCTCAGGGGTTAGTCAAAAGACAGCGGCACCTCTCATCTGTCAAACGAGCGTCTAGTCTCTCGCTTTTTGTATAGACACGTGACTGGAAAACCCAGGCCATTATGCACTCTGCGGAAGACGTCCTGTTTGGCCTTGGAGAAATATGCAATAAACAACTTAAAAATTTATAACTATTGATCCATATATGATATAAAGGAGTCCGTAGGCTAATTTTAAAGATAAAGGCTAGACAAATGGGCTGATATAAACGCGCCTGTTCTCACTTTAATTGGTTTTTGGGTTATAGGAAATCAAAAATTATTATAAAATAACAATTTCGTAAACGATATATTTTTAAAACGGCTTAACGGCTAAACCAAATAGTACGTACAAAGTGTCAAATGATAGATCCAAGTGAGTACTATTGAGATGTATATTTAGTTTTTCCCAAAGTCAGTAAATTTGAATTAAATGCCAGTAACATGGTTTCCAGGTATAAAAGCTGGATTTTTAATAAATAAACAATAATAACTGTAGTATTAGCGACAGTAATGGAAACTAGACATAAGTAATATATGAAACCAATACAGTGAGTAACCTATAATTTTTTGATAATGCAAAAATGATATGCACAATATTTTTGATGCCATATTCTGTTTCAGGGAAAAATTTCCGTTAGAGGCATGTATTAATTTAATTGATATTCTATATAAAAGAGGGTATTTTGTGAAAGTATGATACTGATTTGACTTCAGAGTAAGTCAGCGAGGGAGCGAGCGTACTTAAGGCGACCATTTTGGCTTTTTAAGGGCAGTCTGTTAACGTCGGTTTGACAGAAAAGACGTGTCGTTACGATGGGCGACTGCGGAGTCGCTTGAGAACTTGTGAAATTCACCGAAGTGTTCCAGTGTGCAACTTAGTAATTTCTGGTGCTTCGAGAAGTTTGATTTTATTCTGCGTCTGTGGGACTTAGAAAATGTCCTTAGTGGTGCATCGTGGACTCTAACTATGTGACAGTTTCTCAGGATTGTTTCTAGACTTTAATTATTATTTAGCGACTGTGCGACTTAGAAACTATTCAGTCAAGTTTCCATTTTTGGTGTGGCAGCCATAAGAAACTCGGCATTGCTCTGAAGTCAGATGTAACAAATATTCACTGATGGATATTAGGTGGCATAAACGTCAGTTTAGGTAAAAGTGAATGTGTCATTTGTGCATTTTTTTTTGTTCTTGTTTGCATTTATTTAAAGCTAAAAATTTTGGGGACATTGCAGCAGGGGTGTCTGGCCCCTAGACACGATGGGCTGTGGCTGGGTGATTTGTGTTGTTTTATTTCATTTTATTATTATTATTTTTTTATTATTTTCCATGCTGTAGCACTGTGGGATCGGACGACCTGAAGGAAATAACCGTGCACAGAATAGTGTGTTTTTTCCTCAAGCCTTGCCACATCTCCCTTCTTCAACGTCCAATATGGAAGAACACTCCATACGAAACATTTTATTAATCGTTTCCTTACATCATTGATCATGTTTCTCTAGAAAATTATTCTTTTCCTATAAAAAGCTTCTTTCATCATGGTCATCTGGTTTTAATTTCTGTGCTGTCCTCCCAGTCAGTTTCTATTCTCCTTCCAAGGTATTTAAAGCTTAGCACTTGTTCTGATTCTTCTCCATTTAGCAATATCTTTACTCACAATATACTTTTGTATCATTTATATTGATCTTCGTTCCACAAGCATTACATACCAATGGAAGAACTGCTGGAATCTGACCTCGGTCAAGATTAGTTTGGATTTAGGAGTAATGTAGGAACACATGAGGCAGTACTCACATTACGACATGTTTTAGAAGATAGGTGAAGGAAAGGCAAACCTACGTTCTTAGCTTTGGTCGATCTGCAGATAGGGAATAAAATCCTTGCGGTTTGCTGACGACCTAGTAATTCAGTGAGAGAAAGTGAAGGACCAAGAATAGCAATTAAACGGAACAGACAGTTTATAAATAAAAATTGACAAGAGTAAAACAAGGGTAACCGAATTTATTGTCAGAAAATCAGACGATGCTGAAGGAATCAAATTAGGAAATGAGACAATAAAAGTAGCTGACGACTTCGTTATTTGGATAGGAAAATAATATCTGATGGCCTCAGGAAAGAAGATATAAAATGCAGTCTGGGTTTGGGAAGCGATTTTGTTTGTCGTCTTATATTAATTCAAATGTTATAAAGTCCTTTCAGAAAGCATTTATCTAGAGTGTAGCATTGTATGGGAGTTCAGACAGAAAGGTGATAGAAACTTCTAAAATGTGATGCTACAAACGAATCTTAATCACGTAAGAAATGAAATGGTGCCCAACAGAATTGGGGAGAAAAAGTTTCTCGAGTATCCTGATTAAGGGAAGGGCTAGGCTGGTCGGACTCATTCTCAGATGTCAATGAATCGTCATTGTAAAATTAGAAGGAAGTGTGTGGGGAAAAAATCGTAGCGGGAGAGCGAAGGACGATAGAATCTAGATTGCCGTTCTTATTCGGAGATCAAGAGGCTTGCAGAGTACATGGTAGCATGGAGAAATGCGGACTGAAGCCTACAAAAATAACAATCAATTACTTTATTTTCAATGGCGTCTTGTAACTTTTTTTTAATGTTCTGCTATAGAGACCATTCCGTCTTCCAGTCTCAAACACAATATGTTTCTTCCTCTATTGTTTACCCCCATGTCACCTAGTAGACACTGGTCATTAATATCTTCTAAGTACAGACTGAAAAGTGTAGGAGACAAACAGCAGAGTACTGGAATCATACATGTTATTAGGAAGTTCTCAGGCGATTCATCAGTCACACACACACACACAAAATATATATATTAGTAACTTCACGATTGAAATAGTTTAGTATTTCATCTGTACCTATCGCTTTCCTGTTTTTCATTGCAGTTATTGCACAGTCTACTTTCTCCAGGATAATCGTTGGTACTTTCTCAGCATTCACAAACTCAGGTTGCTGCGACGTTGGTTTTTGATCTGTGTCATTTCCTTTCAATCATTGCACGATGTGCTCGCGATCTTCTACACAATATCAACCTACTTAACTAAAGTGAACGCCAACGAAACTGTTCTCCGGCGAACATAAGCAACACAGCAAAACTTTCCTGTCAATGTAAGTTAAGCTCATAGATACGAAAATCCGGAGCTCGCAGGTAAGACGAACAAACACGAAATACAAACATATCCCACACACTACCTGCCCATACCGTCAATGCTGAATCTTATAGGTACACAGCCGCTGATAGTGGCCTCAGAGGCTTCATCATACCCACCTGCAGTGGTGCGCCTCCTACAACTGCAGTGATCAACTCATGACGAACAATCAATGTACGGTAAATAGCCAAATACTAACGTAACCCTATCCTTGCACTATGTCACATATTGCGAGAAAACCGCTACTGTGCTTACCACCCGCTCCCGACTGTCGGAGAGGATTTATTCGCCGCACGGGAATATCCGAGCGGTCTGAAGCGCCACGTTACGGATCGTGAGGCCTTCCGCGTCGGAGGTTAGAATTCTCCCTGTGGTATGGCTGTTTGTGCTGTTGTTTACTATCAGTTAGTTCAGAAGTGGTATGTAAGTTTAGGGACTGATGAACCCGCAGTTAAGTCCCATAAGCTTTACAAACATTGGAACATTTTTGAGGATTTTTTCTCTGCCCTTAAAACTACTTTTATTTCAGACGGTTGTGATCACATACTATCACCTGAAGCACCGTATTACCGAGGAGTAATCGTACCCACACGTTCGGTCAACAGCTCCCGCTCCTCAGCGTCCATTTAAGATAGTGACACATGCAGAGCAGACACTAGACTTTTTGATTTCACCACCATCAGCTTGAGGAATTTGAAAAGTAGATAAATAAATGATTTTATTGCTCTGGCAAAGTTACGTGTATAATTCGGTGTAAAAAAAGTTACAAAATCTCCGTCACTGCAATCGCTAAAAAGAGGCACAAAAAGTCACGGTAATAGACTTGAAGATGACAAATGAGATAGGGAGACGCAGAAGGTACAGGTGTGTTGTTTGCGCGCCAAACTCTCCCTGTGGCAGCTGAAGCAGTGTGGGACATGTCGCAATGGCCGAGCGCTCTAAGACGCCTTTCTGCAGAGAGCGCTGTTTTCCGGTAGGAGGTTAGAGTGCTCCCTCGGGCATATGTGCGTGTGTTGTCCTAAGGATGCTTTAATTTTAAGTAGTTTGTAAGCCTAAGGATTGATAAACTCAGTAGTTAAGTCCCTTAGATTAAAAAAAAAAAAAAAAAAAAAAAAAAAAAAAAAAAAAAAAAAGCTACGTGAAGCGCCTTTGACGTAGTTATGGAAGCGGCTTGTGTAACACGCAACTTCGTCGTGAGCCCACGGTGAACCGGATATGGTGGTCCGTGCCCTATGGTACGGGATTTCACTTTCGGCTGTGGTTCGAGAATTCGCCTTCGCCTTCACAGGGCTGGCCGCAGTGGCCGAGCGGTCTGCGGCGCGCCAGTCACAGTTCTGCACGGCCGCTGTGGTTGGGGGGATATGTCGTCTTTAGTATAAGGTAGTTCATAAGTAGTTTGCAAGTTAAGTCCCTTAAGCTTACCAAACATTTGAACATTGTGAACCGGCAGAAAGGGGGTCAGTGCCACAGATCTACATCTACATGGGATACTCTGCAAATCACATTTAAGTGCCTTTCACTATTTATGCCCCATTCCATTCTCTATCTGTTCATGCTCTGATTTTTCGTATTTTATTCTGATCTTTTCTACCTATGTGAGTCAACAATATATTTTCGCATTCAGAAGAGAATGTTGGCGATTGAAGTTTAGTAAGTACCATACGCCGCAGCTATAAGCATCGTTGATGTAATGATTCCCATCCTAGATCATGCATCAATTTCGTAACGCTGTCTCCTCTGTATAGTGACAATATAAAACGAGCTGCCCTTCTTTGGACTATTTCGATGTCCTCCGTCGAGCCCATCTGATAAGGATCCCACACTGGGCAGCAATACTCCCAAAAACGACGGACAAGCGTAGTGTATGCAGTTTCTTTAGTGGTTCTGTTTCATTTTTTAAGAATTCTGCCAATAAAACAGCTCAGTTCATCTAAAGACATGCCAAACACGTATAAAAGTTGGCAGTTCGTAAAACCATGGGTTACATGGGGCTGTGCGGGAATGGTGGCTCAGTCTAAGGCGCAATGTTACGGATCTCGTGGCCGCTCCCGTCGGAGGTTCAAGTTCTCACCCCCACCCCCACCCCGGACACAGCGATTTTGATAGTCCTTAGTATGTAAGTAACTGGATAACCTTAGCAATTGCAACTATTTGAACATTTGTTTACACGGGACACGGCAACCGATGTCTCATACAGATGCTAGTGTTAATGTGAAGTGATCCATCCGTCACCAATCGCCAGGGATCGATACAGCAATAATGCCGGAACGTTAAATGGTCGCACGAATGATTTCGTCAGACTACATAAATTGCTCATCAATGTGGGGTCTGTGCCAGACGGGGTTGATGACACAGAGAAAATCCCACATAGAGCAGCACACGCTTCGTGACAGGTTTATGTTGTAAGCCACTCCCGTGGAAGATGCTACAAGAGAGACTACCTGTATAGCGGTACCGGCTTCTGTCAAAGTTTCGGTAGCGTACGCTTCTTGAGGAGATAACCAGCGTATTGATTCCTCCTACGTATATATTGCGAAATGACCACAATGACAAAATTAGAAAGATTAGAGCCTACACAGACACATACAGGCAATAGTAATTATTTTTTCCTCGAAGCATGATCAACAGGACAGCTTATCGGTGGTAATCAAAGTAACCACTGCCACACACCTTGAAGTGGCTTGAGGTGTATAGATGTAGATGTAGAATTGATCGACTTGGACGATTCGGAATATTTGGTTCACGGAGAAGGTGTCTCCTTTGTAGTCTATGGTGAATTTTTCTGAAACGGAAAATTATTGTTCTGAAAGGAACCACGAATGGTTTATAGTACGTGTAGCTGCTCAGAAACGATCTGCATCCACGTTTGGCCTCCCAACAACCCGTCGATTCTGCCATATTTCCAAATAATAACGCAGCGACACTGCCTCGCCGCTCTGAAATGGTTAGAGCAACCTTCAGGGGCTGCCAAGGGCTGAGGTGGAGAGACCGGATCCCAGATTTGAGCCGCAAGTAAATGTTTGGTATTTAAAGGAATACAGGCTCCATGCCAAGCATTCTGTTGCCACCAACAGAAAAGACGTGGTACTTGCTCTGCAAGAGGTTGCTCAACTGCGTCCAGACAGCAGCGCCTGATGTGAAAGCCTGAGTACTGTTGTGACATGTGCTGTAGGCAGCGATCGTATAGCCTACTTGTTGGCCGCTATGAGACAATGCGTTGCACCCCAGCGGCCAGCGAGTCACTTTGTGTGACATGACACATAGGTGGTGAAGCCTCATCAGGGTCTGTTGTGACTTTTAGATCCACCTCAACTTGGATTCACGGCATGGCGCAGGTAAAGAGGAGGACCCAAACGATTCAGGTGTCTGTCGCATGACATCTGCTGAGTGTGTGTCTTGCTTTTGTTGTAGTCTTCAGTCTTGAGCCTCCATGAGGATTTCGTCATCTCCTCATATGAATAGCAACCCACATCCGTTTAAACCTGCTTACGATATTCGTGTCTTTCTTAATGATCTTCACCGCCACACACTTCCCTGGAACCCTACACTGATAATTCCTTGATGTATAAGAATGTTTCCTACCAACCGATTCCTTATTTTAGTCAGATTTCTGTCCGATTCCGTTCAGTACGTTATTATTCAATTTACTAACCAAATTTTTAACATTTGTCTGTGGCATCATATTTCAGAAACTTCCCTTCCTGTCTGCACTATTCATGTCTCACTCTAGTACAAATGTTTTCCGAAAATACTTTAAATAGTGAAATTGTGATTCGATGTTAACAAATTTCTCTTTTTCAGGAACTTCTTTTCACAATGCCATTCTGTCTTTTGTGTCATTTGTATGTTCTTTTACTGGAAAAATAACAAAACTAATTTTTGTGTCCCAACTTCATCGTCGCTTTTGTGTCCCAGCCTCGTCGTAGGTGTCGGTGGCCGAGTGGAACGAGACCGACACAGTAACAAGACAGCACGCCGGTGCAGGTACGGATGGGAGCAGCCAGAAACTATAAACACTAGAGTAAATTAGAAAGATATATATTGCACAGAAGGTAACAATACTTAACTTTTACATAGTACTGCAGAACGTTGATACATAGTTGTTAGAGGCCTGCCTAGTGCCTGTACAATAGCAAAGTCTTCACTGGTGCCTATCTGAGTACGAAGGTCCTAACTCGTTGCTATCTCAGTCCGAAGTGACCGATGTCCTTCAGTGGTGGCCACGAGCGGCGTTGTCGCAGAGGGCGCTCGTTGCTGTCGTCGTGAGAACGCCGCGCCGTGCGTGCATGGCGGCGCGCGGCGAAAGCAGGTGGCGCGCACTTTGTACTTGTGCGACACCACACCCCTCCCCCCCAAACCGCCGCGCCGTCGTGGCGTAGGGCTGAGGGCCACGTCGACGGCACTGGGAGGAGGGCCTGGGCGGGGGCGTTACTGGTGGGACGGGCGTCGTAGCTGAGGCCGGGATCGGGACGCCGTCCGCGCCCCGGCATCTGCCTTGAGATCCTCCAGCGAACCCGCCGAAACCTGGGGAAGGGCGCACCCCCCCGCCCAGAGGGAGCAGGTCATCTTCTGAGGTGCGTGGCCCAGGCGGCGGCGGCACGCACGGTCCCGGAGTCCCTCTCGGTGACGCTGTCAGCTGCGGCGGCGACAGCGGCGGCGTCGCGTCTATCTCCATCGGGACGATCTCGTAGTCCGGGGACGAACGATGTGGTTGTGCTCCCTGGCGGTGAACTGGGTCTGGAATCAAGAAACCGGAGACAGGATCGCGCGGCCTGTGCAGGCGCAATTGGTTTGCGTGGCGCCGCAGCTCCGACCCTGTGGAAGAACGTACAACAAACATATTGCGCCCGAGCACGCGCTGAATGGTGCCCGGCAACCATGTCTTCTTGTTTCCAGCAAACACCCTGTACAGCACCGGCGTAGAAACCTGAAAACGCGTAGCGCCATACGAACCGACTCGGTGCGTGGGAGGCTGCAGCAGGTGAAGGAGAGTGCGGTGACGGCGGCCGTGTAGCAGCTCGGCAGGAGACGGGCCGTCACGTGGCATGCATCGATACGTAGACAGGAAAATTTGAAGAGCTTGCTGCCTGGAGTGCTGACCTTTCATCTTCTCCATGTGAGACTTGAATGTTCGAACGAAACGTTCTGCTTCACCATTGGACTGAGGGTGAAAAAGGTGCGGCGGTTATATGCTGAATGCCATTCACACGACAAAACTGTTGAAATTCCGCACTAACAAACTGAGGTCCATTGTCACTGACGATAGTTTCAGGCAAACCTTCGATGCAAAACACTGATGTTAAGGCACTGATTGTACTAGAAGCCGTCGTTGAGTTCATGGCAATCACGAAAGGAAACTTGCTGAAAGCGTCTACAACAATTAACCAGCGCGTATTCCAGAAAGGTCCGGCAAAGTCAATATGTAAACGTTGCCATGGTCCCTTGGGGCGTGGCCAGTCTGAAAAACGTTGCGGAGGAGCCGCCTGATGCTCCGCACAAACAGTACACTGTGACGTCATGTTCTCTATCTGAGCGTCCATACCAACCCAGGTACAATGACGTCTGGCCAGTTGCTTTGTCCTAACAATACCCCAATGTCCTTGATGCAGGAGGCGTAACACTTCTCGTTGCAGGGAACGAGGAACAATCACTCTTGCTTGGTCGTTGTCAGTATGCAACAACAGTACACCCTGACTTAAAGATAATGCATGACGTTGTGCAAAATAACGTCGAACCAGAGGCCGATCAATGTCTTTGGCTCTGGCAGGCCAACCAAAGCGAACAAAACGTGCTACCACACTTAAGTCTGCATCCGCAGCTGTTTCCTGTGCAACCCGACGAGAGTTCAAAGGAAAGTCTGCGACAGCGGAAGCATCTCTGGAGTCTATCTGACAACATGCCATTCCTGAAGAATCAAATGATACATCCTGGCCAACCGGAAGTCGGGAAAGTGTGTCCGCGTTGGCATGTTTAGTGGTAGGTCGGTACAAAATCTCATACTGATAATTTGACAATATCAAGGACCATCTCTGAAGCTTTTGTGCCGTTCGTGGCGGAATTGGCTTTGTGGGTGAGAGCAACGACGTGAGAGGCTTGTGGTCCGTCAACAAATAGAATTTTCTGCCATAGAGATAATGATGAAACTTTGTGACGCCGTAAATGATTGCTAAGGCCTCCTTTTCTATCTGACTGTAATTCTGTTGCGTCGGCGTCAGTAGCTTGGATGCAAAGGCAATAGGACGATCGTGACATCCAATACGATGTGAGATTACAGCGCCCAGGCCGTACGATGAGGCGTCAACTGCTAACACTACAGGCTTCTGGGGGTCAAAGGGAATCAAACATGCATCACTGAGTAGTGCAGACTTTAAGTTGTCAAAGGCAACCTGACAATCTTTGGACCATACAAAAGGAACATTCTTCCTACGTAAGTGATGCAGTGGAGCTGCAATCTGAGAGGCATTGGGAATAAATCTGAAATAATAGTTAAGCTTTCCCATTACTGCTTGCAATTCCTGCACATTCTTAGGAGGAGGCAAGTCTTTGATTGCTCTAAGATGTGACTGTAAGGGATGAATTCCTTGGGCATTAATCACATGGCCTAGGTACTCTATTTCTGTCTGGAAAAATGAACACTTTGCTTTATTACAACGTAGACCTGCTGCAGTCAAAACTTTGAAAAGGCACTCCAGGTTTGCTAAATGTTCTTCAACTTTACGTCCGGATACCACAATATCATCTAAATAGTTCGAACAACACGGTACAGAAACTGTCAGCTGTTCCAAAAAACGCTGAAAAATAGCGGGGGCGGAAGAACTGCCAAAGGGTAGGCGTTGAAATTGAAAAAGGCCCATGTGAGTATTAATGACGAAAAACTTTTTTGACTCGTCATCAAGTGGAATCTGTAAGTATGCCTCTGCTAAATCAATCTTAGAAAAGAAACGAGACTGTCCTAATTTGTCCATTAGTTCGTCAGGTCTGGGCAAGGGATAAGTGTCGACAATTGTTTGACTGTTCACTGTTGATTTGAAGTCCGCACAGAGACGAAGTTTTCCTGACGGCTTGGGTATAATTACTATAGGCGAGGCCCACTGACTCGCAGAAACAGGAGAAATCACCCCGCTATCTTGCCAACGTTTAAGTTCTTCGGCAACTGTATCACGCAATGCGATAGGCACTGGTCTAGCTTTACGAAATTTTGGAACTGCAGATTCTTTTAAAGTTACATGTGCCACGAAGGCTTTTGCACAACCTAGTTCCGGCGAAAACAAGTCACTATACTTGTCACACAATGCATTGATTTTATCCTGAGGCACTATTGACGAAATTTGAAGCACATCTCTTTGAATTGATAAACCAAACAAGTCAAAAGCATCTAGTCCAAAAATGTTCTGTGTAGATTTGGCCTGAAGAACAACAAAAGCAACTGTTTTTGTTACACCTTGAAAAGAGGCGGGCAGGCTACACGTTCCTAGCACGGGAATATTTTGACCTGTATAAGCTGTTAACACTTGCTGTGATGGCGACAATTTTGGCGAACCCAGAAGTTCATAAGTATCTTTATTTATTAATGTAACAGCGGAACCAGTATCAAGCTGAAATTGCACAGTCTTATTTTCTATGGAGAGATTTACAAAAAGTTTGTGCTTCTGGCGCACGACAGGTGCGCGAATGTGGGCAACGTCTGCTACGGTTTGTGTGCTGCGTATGCGCGGGCCGCGTAGTGAAGGAAGCGGCTCAGACTCGGCACGCAGGGGATTAACAACACTGACACTAGATGGCACTACCGCCGGATCGACGTCCGCGCAATGCGAGGCTACTGCACTAAAATTACTTTCAGTATCTACAACAAGTCTACTGTCACTAGCTACACAGTACTGGGCACTATTACAAGGAGCAGTTGCAGAAGGCACTATTTTCACTACAGGAATGCACTGTTCATAGTCATTTTGCTTGTCCCGAACCCGTTTCCGTTGCACTGTTTTACGCGCTCGTTGGCGCTTGCTACGTGGTGCACTATATAGTTTTGCCATAGGCGCAGAACTACCTTCTTGAAATTGAGAACCAAGGAAAGCAGTGTTCAATTCCACAGCCCGTATAATATTTACAGAATGAACTGTTCTCAAACTCTGCGAAGCACTGTTTCCAACGTTACTGTTCTTTGAGTTTTTAATTTGCATACACACAGACTGCACATGTCCCGATTTGCCACATTGATAACAGGTTGCGTTGCGACTAGGGCAATGAGCACGCTTGTGGCGAGACACACACTGGGGGCAAGATTTACGTACATTTTTCTGAAATGAGCGTTGGCGCCCGTTATTCAAATTACTGTTTCTAACACGACGGGGCGACCTTTGCGTCGCACTTTTACACTGGCTACTGTTCACTGTCTGTTCAGCACGGCCTGTATGATTGTAAGAGTCACTAGTGCTACACTGAGAACTACGGCTAGGAAAGTGTCCGTTACGGCGCACTGAATTAACACTGTGGCTTTGCATTTCTACATCCGCTAAGTCAAATGTATCATGCGCTTCTATAAGCTGCAGTACACTGTCTAATGAAGGGTCTGACTGTTTCAGAATTGCTGCCCTAATTCTGGGGTCCTGAATGTTCTGCGTAATCGCATCTCGTAACATAACGTCACTATAAGAAAGTCCACAAGAGCAAGTAAATTTACATTGGCGGGTTAAGCCCTTCAATTCCGTAATCCACTCTTGGTGTGACTGCTGCGGTAACTTTTTAAGTCTGAAAAATCGGTATCGTGCAGCGGCTACAAGAACTTTTCTCTCATAATGAGCATTTAGTGCCTCTACTATTTGTTCAAAGTCTACATCACGATGAGATGCGTGCGGGAATAGTTTCTGCAGTAACACGAAAGTTTTGGGGCCCACCACAGACAATAAAAGATGCTTAACAGTCTGACCTGTAAGTTGATGAGCCGCGACGAGTTCTTGAAACTGTGCGAAATAGTCGCTCCATTCTTCCTCACTTTCGTTGTACTGGCGAAACGTAGGAAGTGTTGCGGCGGCAGGTGTGGGCTGCTGAAGCGGCGGCTGTTGTTGTTGGTTAGCTGCCTGCGCTGTGAGCTGGGACACCGCCTGGAGGAGTTGAGTGATATGCGCCGTCTGTAACTGAATAATTTCCATTAAGTTTGGGTTCGGGGTAGTGGCCATGCTGACCGATTAGGCGCCGCGTATACAAGTAACTTATAACAAAACACAAATGCAATATGAAAGAGGACTCGCTCTGCAACAAAAAAGTCCACAAAACACGTAACAAAATATCTTTCCCCAAAATCTTATAATAAGGGTGGGTGGGCGGGAGCAATTTTTGCGTGCTCCGACTGCTGCTGTCTGGCTGCTGCAAGCGGGCTGGTCCAAGGTTCTATCAGTCCTCGTCGCCACTTTTGTGTCCCAACTTCATCGTCGCTTTTGTGTCCCAGCCTCGTCGTAGGTGTCGGTGGCCGAGTGGAACGAGACCGACACAGTAACAAGACAGCACGCCGGTGCAGGTACGGAGGGGAGCAGCCAGAAACTATAAACACTAGAGTAAATTAGAAAGATATATATTGCACAGAAGGTAACAATACTTAACTTTTACATAGTACTGCAGAACGTTGATACATAGTTGTTAGAGGCCTGCCTAGTGCCTGTACAATAGCAAAGTCTTCACTGGTGCCTATCTGAGTACGAAGGTCCTAACTCGTTGCTATCTCAGTCCGAAGTGACCGATGTCCTTCAGTCGTGGCCACGAGCGGCGTTGTCGCAGAGGGCGCTCGTGGCTGTCGTCGTGAGAACGCCGCGCCGTGCGTGCATGGCGGCGCGCGGCGAAAGCAGGTGGCGCGCACTTTGTACTTGTGCGACACCACACTAATCTACTACTTTCATATTTTCGTAAGGTAATCCATTCCATGATGAACATTCGATGGATAGATCACGCGACTAATGAGAAGGTGCTTAACCGAATTGGGGAGAGAAGGAGTTTCTGGCATATCCTGACTAAGAGAAGGGATAGACTGGTAGGACACATTCCGAGACATCAAGGAATTTTCAACTTAGCATTAGAAGGAAGTATGTGGGGTAAAAATCGTAGAGGGAGACCGAGGGATGAATACAGTAAGAAGATTCAAAAGGATGTAGGTTGCCGAACTTATTCTCAGATGAAGACACTTGCACAGGATAGGGTACTGTGGAGAGCTGCATCAAACCACTATGCCGACTGAAGACCACAACAACAACAAAACAACAAGCCATTCCTTCAGCATCGCCTGATTTTGTTAGACTACATTCCATTACCCTGATTTTGCTTTTGTTAATATTCATTTTATACGCCCCTTTGAAGACATTGTCCATTCTGTTCAGTTACTCCTCCAGGTCCTTTACTGTCTCTGAGACAATTGCAGTATCATCGGTAAACCAGAGAGTTTTTATTTATCCACCTTGAAGAATTCCTTCCCAAAATTTCTCCTTGCTTTCCTTCATACCTTACTCACTGTACGAACTGAAAGGCTGTAACCCTGTCTTATTGTCTTCCCAGAAAATGATTACCTTGCATACCCGTCGACTCTAAAATGTGCTGTCTGATTTTTGCAGAAATTATAAACATCCTTCCGTTCCCTATATTTTAACCTAGCTGCCTTCCGAATTCGAAAGACAGTGTTGCCGGCCGCGGCGGCCAAGCGGTCTGCGGCGCGCCAGTCACGTTCTGCACGGCCATTACGGTCGGGGGTTCGAATCCCCCCTCAGGGATGGATATTTGTGCCGTCCTTAATATTAGCTAGTTCATAAGTAATTTGTAAGTTTAGGGACTGATGACCCTGTAGTTAGGTCCCATAAGCTCTACAAACATTTGACCATTTAAAGACAGTGTTCCAATCATTATGGTCAAAAGCTTTATCCAAATCTACCTTTCATCTATCGTTTAAGATAAGTCTTAAGATGACTCTTACTTCCCGTGTTCTTACATTTCTCCTAAATCCAGCCAGTTCTACCAGTTTTCCCATTCTCCTGTAAATAATTATTATTAGAATTTTGCAAACATAATTTGATGCTTCTTTTTCACGTATGTCTTAGCCTATTTTGTATGTAATTGGGATTATTACTTTTTCCCTAAGTCTAGCAATTGATAGGCAAACCCACAGGTTGTGTTGTATATGAAGCAACCTCATCTGGTAAAGCTGTTCCATAAAAAAAAATCCGGAGAGAACATGAAACTCCTTGTTTTTCTGCACTGAAAGGAAAATGACGATTCATCGATATTTTATGGTAGCTCGAAGGCAGTGTGTTATGTGAAATCTGTAGCAAAGAAACTAGCGTTCGTTAATAAAAACTAGAATGATCTTTTTCTCTTGTCATCGGTTTTATTTCGATACCTTAGGTCAACGGATCCTTTCACGCAAATGAAACAAATAAGTAAGCAGTAGGTGCATGAAAAACAACCACTCCCTCCGTGTGAAATAATAATAATAATATAGTGAACTTGTATTTAAAAAGAATTTTTGTCGTCTGGATTTAATTTGTCGTTGTAACCCATGGATTCGTTACGCAAAAAGTTATGAACTTCCACTCACCGTCTGAACAAAGAAAATAATTTCAAATAGTTCTGCTTAATATTCTATTTCACAGCAGGATGCTAATTAAAACTTTGCGTTAGAGTTAAAAATTAATTTCGAGGCTCTAGCTTCTGTCGGCAACACCTTTCTTCTACAACAACAACAACTTCAGAAATTTCTACAGAGAGTGAATGTAATTTTCCACAAAATATTTAAAAAACTTTACTGCTAAAGTCAAATAAAAAAATACAGGTGTCTGGGATCTCGTACTCTTTCTCCGTTGCACAATTTCATACCGCTCCATGTTTTGATATTTATATGACACTACAACTATGCTAAACATGATGGTAGTGTATTTGCAGCAACAAGCGATGTTTCACAAAGCAGCAGTTCAATTTGGATTGCCATTTTCTCATACGTGGTGTATTTCGTTGAAGACGAAGTGAACAGAATTCGAACCAATAACAGCTGCCAACATGCAAAATTTAGAAGTAGATGTTCCTGGAGTAGCAAAACAACTTACGTCACTAAACAAAATCAAATCTTCCGGGCCAGGTTGTATATCAACTAGATTCCTCTGAGTATGCTGATGCAACAGCTCCACACTTAGCTATCATATACAACCGATCACTCAGCGAAAGATCCGTACGCAGAGACTGGAACGTTGCCCAGGTCAATCCATTATTCAATAAAGGCAATAGGAATGATTCCCAAAATTATAGGCCCATCTCATTGACGTCGATTTGCAGTATCATTTTGGAACATATACTTTGTTCGAACAATTTGAATTACCTCGAAGAGAACGACCTATTAACCAATAATCAACACGGTTTCAGAAAGTGGCGCTCTTGCGAAACACAGCTTGGGCTTTATTCACATGAAGTGATAAGTGCCATCGCCAAGGGATTTCAAATTGATTCCATGTTTCTGGATTTCCGGAAGGCTTCTAATGAAATTGCGTGTTTATGGAGTATCGCTTCAATTGTGCGATTGGATTCGCGATTTCCTGTCAGAAGGGACACAATTCGTTGTAATTGACCGTAAGTCATCGAGTAAAACAGAAGTGATTGGCGTTCCCCAGGGCTTATGTTATATCTTCGGTGCAAGGATTTACCTGTGTCTAGACGACAATTTATATAAGTAGTAGCACAGTTCCCCACATGAATAAGAATTACTTTCAGAGAAACAAAAATTTATCATTTATGTTAATATCCAAATACTTCTGGACCAAACAAGATTCTCAAATTTTTCTCTTGATCTGACAATTTACCCCTCTCACTCTTACACCAAGATGTAGCTTTGCTTTTTCTATGAAAGGACTCCCACAAATCTGGTATGTCTTCGAGACCCTCTACACCTCCACTGTCACTTAACAGTTCAGATACACTACCATGGGCATACAATTCAATGATCTCATCACTGAAATTATCTGTCTCCCCCCAGATCTGAAAAATCTGGTGATTTCCTAGACTGATGAACTCTTTGAACGGACGTAAAGTGTATACAATTGAATCAATTCATTTATCAGTATATCAAAAGTAACATTTGTGTCTAGACATACAAAATAAAAAACAATATTCAAATATAGTTAACTTTATACTGCACATAGCTGCGCTTATTGACTGCTAGATCACAACTTGTCACAGCAGTAGTGATGTGATACATTTTACAACAGTCAACAGATAGACATATGCTAAACAACATATAACCACTTGAATATTGAAAGTATCAATAGAAGGATGCATTGCTGTAGTCCTGCAACATAACAACCTTAAACCACCAAATTCAACCTTAAATTGGGCCACAGGTAGGTGGAAGGGCTGGGGAAAGTAAAGGCGCCAAGCACATAGCCCAAGTGTAAAACAAGTTTATTGTCTAAGGGACAATGAGATTAAAGAAAGTTGTGAAAATTGTGCATCAGACAATTGGGAAGGTAGAAATTTAAATAAAGTACACTTACTTCAGTCAAGATCGCTAATTTATTTTATTTGCTGCTTTTTTTTTTTTTTTTTTTTTTTTTTTTTTTTTTTTTTTTTTTTTTTTTTTTTACCGGTTTCCATGAGATATGTCATTATCTTCGGAAAAGTTACAATGTTCTAAAAAAATGTTCGTAAATATATCGGAGCAAACTGCGTGGTCATCAGTCCGTAACTTACAAACTACTTAAACTAAGGTAAACTAACCAAAGGACAACACACACACATACACACAGATGCCCCAGGGAGAACTCAAACCTCCGACGGCGAGCAACCGCGTGCTCCACAACGAGGTGCCTTAAACCTCTCGGTTACTCCACCGCTGCTTATATTGTTCTCCTATATTCACCGCAAATAGTTACAAAGATGGTTAAAATCTGTAAAATCCTTTTTTGTATACAAATGAGATAAAAGTTAACAAAAGCCGTACAAAAACATTTGGAACTCACGTAAAAACGAATTACTCGTGAAAATGTAAAATGAGAATCAGAACATTGTCAGACTATTAAAATGGGCATTATTGAAACTTGCATCACCAAAATGGATCGTCATATGCATTGCACACTGAAAAACAAGTAACAAGACTGAAACAGGTAAACATTCCATAGGTGTGTTGCTACAGATGCCCACCAGGTAGCAGTGGCGTCACAAAGAGACAACATGGATACAATTTCCACAACCAGAGAACGTCCCACTTTCGAATTGCGATACTTTTTTTTTTTTTTCAAATATATAAAAGGTGTAACAATTATTTCACACTTCTTATGTCGTAAGTCAACAAGTGAGTGGTTTCAAGAGTAGTTCAATGTCTACATTAAGTACAAAGAATATAACTTACATATAGTATAAAAACAACACTCATTAACAAATGACAATGCCATAACTTTTGTCAACATGGTCACATAGATGGCATGTCTCATGTGGCATGAAAAAGTGTGTTTTTTAATTTTATTACATAGTTGTCTCAAAGTCGACATGAAATGTGAAGGGTATACGTAGTATAAAAGAATAAAAGCCTTAAAAACGACACTACTATAACAAAACGGTACCGCTTATGAAAAATATAAAACAAAGATCGTTAAAAAATGAGCATGTCATAATTTTGAAATCAATAGATATTATGGGTGATATGTCTCAAGTCACATACCAGTGAGAAACCTTGTTACATGAGTGGCTGGAAGTCAATATTGACTATGTGACACAACAACACAGTGACCAACGGTATTTTCCAGTCATGTGTGCATACAGGGTGATATATAAAACGATGCTTTATGTATTTTTCCTCATTATTTGTATTTTTTGTAATTTATTATGTATTTGTATATATTGTTTGTGTGATATATTTGCATTGTCCTGCTAATTTCCATATATGTCAAAAATATTGTAAATGTAGTAGACACGCTGGGTTAGCAAGGGCTTTGCTAGTGTATAGAATCACCTTTGAAGAGGGAGTTTTATCGCTGGTAGCGCAGAGGCGCACAGCGAGAAGGAGTCGTTCTTGAGAAGTAGCGGTGGAGAGACGGATTCGTGACACGGTGCGCTCAGTGGTGTACGGCAAAAGTACGTGAAGGAGAATTCATGTTGGATTGGCACTAGTGGAGGAGACGGCGAAGAGGCGATATTATTTATTCTTGCGGCCACAGCTCAAATAATTAATAAACACATCAAGAGGAATGGAATACACAAAATGGGTTTCAGTCTCAAAGGGGGCAGGTCAGACACGGGAAGAAAGTAGACATAAAAACCATTGGTGTAACAGTTGTAAATTGTCGTAGCTGTGTTGGGAAAATTCCAGAGCTCCAAGCGCTGATAGAAAGTACTGAGGCACAAATCGTTATAGGTTCTGAAAGCTGGCTGACGCCTGAGATAAATTCGGCCGAAATTTTTTCAAAGGGCCAAATGGTCTTCAGAAAGGATAGAATAAACAGGGGGTGGCGTGTTTATTGCTGTTACAAACGGTTTATCCTGCAACGAAATTGAGGCAGATACTTCCTGTGAATTGGTCTGGGTAGAGGTTATACCTGACCACCGAAATAAATTAATAATTGGATCTTTTTATCGGCCCCCTGACTCAGACGATGCGGTTGCAGAAATGTTCAAAGAAAGCTTGAATCATATTTCAAATAGGTATCCGAAGCATACTGTTATAATCGGTGGCGACTTTAATTTACCCTCGATATGTTGGCATAATTACGTATTCAAAACCGGGGGCAAATATAAAACATCGTCCGAACTAGTTCTGAATGCTTTTTCTGAGAACTACTTCGAACAGTTAGTTCATGAACCCACTAGAATAGTACGTGGTTGCGAAAATACTCTTGATCTCCTAGCAACAAATAATCCCGAGATAGTAAAGAGCATCAAAACAGATACAGGGATTAGCGAACATCGAGTTGTAGTAGCGAGACTGAATATCGAAATTCCCAAATGCACCAAAAATAAACGAAAAATATATCTATTCAATAAAGCAGATAAAAATTCGCTTCACGCTTTCCTGAGTGATAGTCTCCAGTCCTTCAAAACTAAAAATGCGAGTGTAGATCAGTTGGGGCTTACATTCAAAGACATAATATCAGTAGAAATCGAGAGATTTATACCAAATAAATTAATAAAAGAGGGGGCTGACCCCCCGTGGTGCACGAAACAGGTCAGATCACTGTTGCAGAAACAAAGGAAAACGCATGCAAAATTTTAAAAAGACACAGAATCCGCAAGACTGGCAATCTTTTACTGAAACTCGCAACCTAGCGCGGTCTTCAATGCGAGAATCTTATAGTTGTTTCCACAACGAAATCCTGTCTCGTAATCTTGCAGAAAATCCAAAGAAATTCTGGTCATATGTGAAGTACACTAGCGGCAAAACACAAACAATACCTTCACTACGCGATAGCAATGGTAATACTACCGACGACAGTACTGCTAAGACAGAATTACTAAACACAGCTTTCCGAAATTCTTTCACCAAAGAAGACGAAGTGAACACTCCAGTATTCAATCCAAGAACAGCTGCCAGCATGCGAAACTTAGAAGTAGATGTTCCTGGAGTAGTAAAACAACTTAAGTCACTAAACAAAAATAAATCTTCCGGGCCAGATTGTATACCAACTAGATTCCTCTCAGAGTATGCTGATGCAATAGCTCCGTATTTAGCTATAGTTTACAACCGATCACTCAGCGAAAGATCCGTACCCAAAGACTGGAAAGTTGCCCAAATTACTCCAATATTCAAGAAAGGCAATAGGAGTGATCCCCAAAATTACAGGCCTATCTCATTGACGTCGATTTGCAGTAGGATTTTGGAACATATACTTTGTTCGAATATTATGTACTACCTCGAAGAGAACGACCTATTAACCAATAGTCAGCACGGATTCAGAAAGTATCGCTCTTGCGAAACACAGCTTGCCCTTTATTCACATGAAGTGTTAAGTGCCATCGACAAGGGATCTCAAATCGATTCCATATTTCTGGATTTCCGGAAGGCTTTTGATACTGTATCCCACAAGCGGCTTCTAATGAAATTGCGTGCTTATGGAATATCTCCCCAATTGTGCGATTGGATTCACGATTTCCTATTAAAAAGGACACAGTTCGTTGTAATTGACGGTAAGTCATCCAGTAAAACAGAAGTGATATCTGGCGTTCCACAGGGAAGCGTTATTGGTCCCCTACTCTTCCTCGTGTTTATAAACGATTTAGGAGATAATCTGAATAGCTCCCTTAGACTGTTCGCGGATGATGATGTCGTTTATCGGTTAGTGAAGTCAACAGAGGATCAAAAGCAACTGCAAAGCGATTTAGACAAAATTTCTACTTGGTGCGAAAATTGGCAATTGACACTAAATAAAGAAAAGTGTGAAGTAATACACATGACCACTAAAAGAAATCCGCTGAACTTCAATTACGCGATAAATCAGTCAAACCTTAAGGTCGTAAATTCTACCAAATACCTAGGAGTTACAATTACGAACAACTTTGACTGGAGAGAACACATAGAAAATATTGTGGGGAAGGCGAACCAAAGGTTACGTTTCATTGGCAGAACGCTTAGACGATGCACCAGCTCCACCAAAGAGACTGCCTACATCACACTTGTGCGTCCTCTCTTGGAGTACTGTTGCCCCTTGTGGGACCCTCACCAGGTGGGACTGACGGAAGATATTGAGAAGGTTCAGAGAAGGGCAGCTCGTTTTGTTTTATCACGTTACGGGGGGAAAGCGTCACGGAAATGTTGCACGAATTGGGGTGGAAATCATTAAAAGAAAGACGTTATTCATTGCGGCGTGATCTGTTTGCGAAGTTTCAATCACCGACTTTTAGTTCTGAATGTGAAAATATTTTGCTAGCACCCACCTACTTAGGGAGACATGACCATCCCAATAAAATAAAAGAAATCAGATCGAAAACGGAACGATTTAGGTGTTCTTTCTTCCCGCGCGCTATTAGAGAATGGAACGGTAGAGAAAAGTTATGAAGGTGGTTAATGAACCCTCTGCCAGGCACTTAAATGTGATTTGCAGAGTATCGATGTAGATGTAGATGTAGATGTAGAATGCTGAGGGCCCAAAATTGTAATTAACATTCGTCGCCAAGAAGAGCCTGTGTTTGCCAATTGTTAAGCGCCAACAGTATCCAGTCAGCAGTACCACGTCGCACACCAAATTCAGTAAGATCTGTCCAGTTTGTCTTAGCATGTACAGCTAACCAGCGTGTTAGTGATGATTGTTCAATAGCGAACACTGTTATTTGTGAACCTGTGTTGAAAAATCATTACCCATAGTCATTGTCCAGACAGGTTCCTTCCTCATCCATTGTTTTTTCGAGAATATTCACAGGGTTATAGAAAACTAAAAATCAGAGTCATTAAAGACAATGTGACAATCGTTAATAAAAAATTTGTTCAGAAAAGTATTACTAAATGTAGCTTATGCCAGTGTTGCTGATCAATAGGTTTCCTAAGTTGAACAAAACTGTTAGACTAACTTTCAGTTTCAAGAGATATTTCAATAACAGTGTAAAAGATTAATTGTTTTCCACTGTATATTATTTTGAGGTAAAGTTTGTTTTAACTTACAAGTACTGACTAGTGAGAATAGTAATTGTTTGCAAGTGTTTGAATGCTAATAATTCCTGGTTAAAGAAAGAGTAAAAGTTAATCAGAAGGTTAAATGGTTCTTTTCTAAATATTCAGTGTTATCACGACAAGTCATTAATTAATTTTTGAGCTTGCCATTAGTAAAGTTAATAGTTCAGTTACAACTTGATTATTGCTAAAGCGCATGGTATACTCGCTGTAGAATAATTTCTGGTACTTATATAAACAATTAATTATTTGAAGCTGTAAATAATAAGTATTAAGGTGAGAGTTTTGCATGATTTGCTGCATGTTGCATTTGCGGGGGCTATGGCTTGCATTTCGCTGTTTTATATTGAAGTGTTTGTCAATAATTAGTATATTTGTCAGTGTCTTCTGTACCGGATTTGATGCACTTACTGTGATTCACGGCCCACCCAAATTTTACGTAATTTTTCGCGTTTGTTAATTAACTTTGCTATTATTGACATCCCACCAAAACGTACATCGTACATCGAGCTGGCGACCGTAAATCAGTAAGTTATTCACTTTTTTCCAAATTAATCGCTGTGTTCCGTTTGCTCCGCAATTTTTTTTCATTTAAACATGAATAATTTTATTCCAAATTTTACCTTCTACTTCCTTTAGTCCTATCGATCGTTGTTGTCTACCAAAGAGGTGCAGCAACGTTCCGGTTATAGCCTCCGCTACATCATCGGCTTCATTACCGATAGCTTTTCCACCAAATTAAGATAATTAGGCACACGGGTTATTTTTCTAATTATCATATACTAAACGGTGGTGTAGGACGGGTAGGGTTATAACTATAACAAACAAAATGTATATATAGAATAAAAGAGTAAAACCTTTCGATCCCTCTTCATAGGCGGAATATGCCAGTTAACTATAAGTAGAAATTTAAGTTATCAGTAATGTTTTAGAACCCTGGGTTTTAATAAGACAATTTCATTAACAAGGAACACATGCAATTATTTTAAAGTATGCTGTCCCCTTTCAAACCATCAGATTATAGGGCTGCGTAGACTTACAACAAATGCACAGAATTACTTTAAGTTCCACAGTGAACCATTCAAACCACGAAAATTACAGAACCACCTGAGTTTACTGAGGGATTCCTTTAACAACTGAAGCATAGAATACTTTTAATGTTCCCAGTCACCTATTCACATCTTCAAAATTAGATCACTGTCTGGATTTGTAACAAATAAGGCACACATTTAATTTAATGTTCGCAGTCACGCCTGAAAACCACAGAAATTAGAGGCCTGCCTGTCTTGATGAAAAATGAAGCACACAAATATTTCAAAGTTCCCAGTCACTCCTTCACACCACCAAAATGCAGAACTGTCTGATTTACAAACAATTCCTTTGACAAATGAGACACAATTATTTGAAGCCGGCCGCGGTGGCCGAGGGGACTGAGGCGCACCAGTCACGGTCTGCACGGCCACTACGATCGGGGTTCGAATCCCCCCTCGGGCAGGGATATTTGTGCCGTCTTTATTATTAGTTAGTTCGTAAGTAGTTTGTAAGTTTAGGGACTGATGATCCCGTAGTTAAGTCCCATAAGCTATACAAACATTTGAAAAATTTTTTGAACAGTTATTTGAAGGTATGCAGTCTCGTTTCAAACAACAAAAATATTAGAACTGCCTGGGTTACAAAAAGTTTCTTTAACGACTTAGACACACAATTATTTTAAAGTACGCTGTCCCTTTCGAACCATTAATTTAGTTTGGTAAAACTACTCTTTTTAACAAATGGAGCACACAGAATTTCAAAGTTTGCAGTCAACTTTTCAAACCACCAACATTACAGATCAGCCTGGGTTACAAGTAATTCCTTTAATAAATGAGACATACAAGTATTTTACATTCACAGTCCCCTTTATAAACCACCAAGATTATAAGACAATGCATCTTTGAAAACAACCCCTCCATAAAACGAAAACATTCTTAAGGAATTCTAGAAGGTAATACAGACAATTAAGCCAAGATTCCTTTCCATGGATCCACCGTGGCCGTAGGGATGTGTATATGTGTGTGTTGTCATTACGATTATTCAAGATAGTTTATGTAGTTTGTAAGCCCAGGGACTGATACCTCAGTTGCTAAGTCGCATAGATTTACAAACATTTGATCGTTATATATATGTGGCGTCTGTTCCGAGAGAACAGACGTCACTTCTGATCCTGCAGTTGTTATTATTTTATATTCATGGAATATATGACATCAACTGCGATTGGGCAAAGCTGAAAATGTGTACCCAGCCGGGATTCGAACCCGGGTCTCCTGCTTTCTAGGCAGTTACGCTGACCCCTACACCACTGGGGACAAAGTGATCACCCACCTGCAAGGACTACCTAAGCACGCCTCCCGTCAGCTGGGTACACATTTTCAGCTTTGCCCAATCGCAGTTGATGTCATATATTCTATGAATATTAAATAATAGCAACTGCAGGATCAGAAGTGACGTCTGTTCTCTCGGAACAGACGCCACATGTATATATATATATATATATATATATATATATATATATATATACAATATGCCGGTGACGGGCGATGATCCTATCGTTAGTGGGGAGGGGTGGGCAAAGTTTGAAGCCCTTACTCTTACGGGAATTAGTTCACAACTACGAGTTTGAGTACTGTGAGCAGGGTGAAGCTGGGAATTTGTATCTGACGGGAGGCGTGCTTAGGTAGTTCTTGCAGGTGCGGTGATCACTGTGTCCCCAGTGGTGTAGGGGTCAGCGCAACTGCCTAGAAAGCAGGAGACCCGGGTTTGAATCCCGGCTGGGTACACATTTTCAGCTATGCCCAATCGCAGTTGATGTCATATATTCTATGAATATTTGAACGTTAGATTAACTTAAACTGCTTATGTTAGGAACAACGCATGCCAATGACCGATGGAGAACCTCCGGCGGGAGCGGCCACGCAATCCATGACATGGCACGTTCTGAAGTATGAAACTGACTGCTGCAAACAAGATGGAAATGTTGATATAAATTGTAGATTCACTTCCAAATGGGTGGAACTAGTGACCAAAAGAATATTGTTTGAAAAGAAGTGCACCTTTATTTTCGAAATCTCTTTATTCTTTGCGTATACAGGAAGGGAGTGACGGTCCCTCGGCGTCGGACAACCATCTTCCGGCGCAGTGGAATTGCTTTTTGCAGCAGAAGCGAGACGAGACCCGGTGAGCTCCACGGGGTCGGCTGCTCAGTCACGAAACGGTACGATAATTGCAGGTAGTTCGCTGCGGCACCTCTGCGGAATATAATTCCATCTAAATGATAATTGAACGGTAAATATTGGATACAGAGTGTGCAATATTCGTGGCGACGTGCGCTCAATTATGCATGCGGGCAGGAAGGCAGGGCGGTGCGCTACGCCGCGCAGCCGGGACGCCGTATTGAACTGTTTATTCGGGCATTAGCCCCTGGCTAAATTGCAGGGGATATTGCGATGCAAGTTAGGCTCATCAGGGCTGCCAGCGCCCCGCTGCGACGTCCAACTCGGCCACGTCTTCCGCGACAGCCGTCGCCACGCTGCTACCTGGCGCCATAGAGCCAGTACAGGGAGAGAGTGGCCACGAGTGATGTCGCTGCTGGTTGGCTGAGAGCCCAGGACGCCATGTTTTTACAAAAATCGGCGCGCTTTGGCCCAATTCACACGGAACTGGCGCGGCGCGAACGCCTGGCTAGGACGTGGCACTGTCACGTGCCCCCCAGGGGGCCTACAGCTCTTTTGGCGCGCACGGAGCCCCGAGCCGAAGAAGCCTTTTTTCCGCCCCAGTCTGCTTCACTTTCCCTCCCGGTTCATGCCTTTGGCCGGAGACGGGCGTCCCTTGCGAGTCAAGGTGGTTTCTTGTCCAAGTTTCCCTTTTTTCCTTGGTCTCCCCCTTTCCTAACCTTTGCTTCTGTCTTTCTCTCCTAGCCTTCCTCTCCTCCTCATTAGTCTCCGCTTTGGTGTTTGAGACACTTCTTTCTCTTCACTTCCTCTATTCTTATTCTTTCCTCCCTGTGCGAGTCTGATGGAGGACCCACGCATTTTCATGCGTAGCAGGTGACGGGGTAACGCGTAATTCCCCGCCCCGGGTAGACAAGTAGGGCACGTACGTACCCCCTGGTAAAGGCCAGGCCCAGGGAAGGGTGATTACCCGAGCTGGTACCTTCCGAACATGCCGATTGGTCCCTCTGTCAGTTCTCGGGAGGTGTGACCTGAGGTGTGAACAACCACCTAAGGCGGGTAAGCCCTCAGAGAGGGCCTCCACTAGGAAGGAGCGCGCCATCGGAGACGCCGGTAATCACGGGGGACACTTCCGCAATGACTTCCTTCTCTTCTTCTGTGACTTTTACTCAAAAGAGAAAGATCGATTCGCGTCAGCATAAGAAAACTTTGCCCAATCTCCCGAAATTCCTCGTTGTCTCTCGAACCGACGGCAAAGACTTCACCTCTGTAAATCCTTTCGTCATTCAGAAAGGTGTTGATGCGATTGCTGGCCCTGTTAAGACCTGTTTGTGTCAGCGCAATGGAATATTGTTGCTGGAAGCGGACAGTGCCTTCCAGGCGCAAAAACTAATACGGACTACATTGCTACACACGTTTCCTGTCCAGGTAGAAGCGCATCGCACGCTCAACTCGTCACGGGGGGGGGGGGGGTAGTTTTCACGAGATCCCTTGACGGGTTGTCTGACGAAGACATACAAACCTACATGCCCGATCAGGGTGTGACAGCAGTACGTAGGGTGTTGAAAAAGGTTGATAATCAGCTGATACCAACTCTTACTGTGTTTTGACGTTCGACAGAGTTGAACTCCCGTCGAAGGTCAAAGCAGGGTATGAAGTTATCTCCGTCTGCCTCAACACCGGTGCACCGACCTTCCTTTCCGACACAACACATACTTATTCCCATATAGACCTCTTGATATGCACTCCTCAGCTTGCCGGTAGGTTTGAGTGGTATGCACTTTCTGACACGTACTTGAGTGACCATTTTCCTTGTGTCATCCACTTCCTGCATCATTCCCCATCTCCTCGTCCCATCAGTTGGAACATCTCTAAAGCCGACTGGGGGCTTTATTCTTCTATGGCTGTTTTTCACGATCAGAATTTTTCCAGCTGTGACAGTCAGGTCGAATACCTCACAGAGGTTATTCTCACAGCTGCCGAACATTCCATACCTCGTACATCCTCTTCTCCACGTAGTGTCACGGTCCCTTGGTGGACTGCAGCCTGCCGTGACGCTCTTAGAGCCCGGCGCCGTGCTTTACGCACCTTCCGCCGCCACCCAACGTTGGAGAACAGTGTCAGCTATACACGACTGCGAGCGCAATGTCGTCGTGTTATAAACGACAGCAAAAAAAGCTTGCGGGATTGCTTTTACCGGTTCTTTTAACCGCTTTACTTCCTCCTCGGCTGTCTGGAGTGGCCTACGCCGTTTATCCGGCATCAACGTCCACTCCCCGATTTCTGGCCTGACCGCCGAGAACGCAGTCCTTGTGGACCCCGCTGATGTTTCCAACGCATTGGGCCGTTTCTTTGCGGAGGTTTCGAGCTCTGACCATTACCAACCTGCCTTCCTCCCTCGAAATCAGGTATAGGAGGCACGGCCGCCTTCTTTCCACTCTCTTAATCGTGAAAGTTATAATGTCTCCTTCACCATGCAGGAGCTAGACTGTGCTCTCACCCTGTCCCGATCTTCTGCACCCGGGCCCGGTTCCATCCATATTCAGATGCCGAAGAACCTTTCTCCTGCGGGCAAGTGTTTCCTACTTAACACTTATAATCGCTTATGGACTGAAGGTCATGTTCCTACAAGTTGGCGTGAAGCCATTGTTGTCCCCATCCCCAAACCAGGGAAGGACAAGTTATCGCCTCATTTCTCTTACTAGCTGCGTCTGTAAGGTGATGGAACGCATGGTCAACGCTCGGTTGGTCTGGCTCCTCGAATCTCAATGCCTCCTGACTAATATTCAATGTGGTTTTCGTAGATACCGCTCTGCTGCTGATCACCTCGTCACCTTGTCGACCTTTATTGTGAATAACTTTTTAAGGAAGCGTCAAACGGTAGCGGTGTTCTTCGACTTAGAGAAAGCTTACTATACCTGTTGGAGGGCGGGCATTCTCCACACATTGCACACATGGGGCCTTCGTGCCCGCCTCCCTCTCTTTATTCAAGCGTTTTTGGCAGATCGCAAGTTCCGGGTATGGGTGAGCTCTGTTTCGTCAGATACCTTTCGCTAGGAGAATGGGGTGCCACAGGGCTCTGTCTTGAGCGTGGCTCTTTTTGCCATTGCAATCAATCCGATCGTAGACTGTCTTTCAGCCGACGTTTCCGGATCCCTTTTTGTAGATGATTTTGCAATTTATTGCAGCGCCCAGCGGACGTGTCTCTTGGAGCGGTGTCTTCAATGCTGTCTTGACCGCCTATATTCCTGGAGCACTGCGAACGGCTTCCGCTTCTCCTCTGAGAAAACGGTATGCATAAACTTCTGGAGATACAAGGAATTTCTTCCACCTTCTCTACGTCTCGGCCCTGTTGCTCTCCCTTTCGTGGAGACAACGAAATTCTTGGGACTCATGTTGGATCGTAAACTTCGCTGGTCCCCACACGTGTCTTACCTGGCTGCCCGTTGTGCCCGATCCCTAAATGTTCTCCATGTCCTCAGTGGCACATCATGGGGAGCGGATCGTACCGTCCTGCTTTACCTTTACCAGGCCATTGTTCAGTCGAAGCTCGACTACGGAAGTCTTGTATACTCTTCTGCATGGCCGTCGATTCTCCGCCGTCTCAACTCTATTCACCATCGGGGATTACGCCTGGCGACCGGTGCATTTTATACCAGCCCTGTTGAAAGTCTGTATGCCGAAGCTGATGTGTTACCCTTGACATACTCTTGTGTCGGTACGCATGCCGCCTGCGGTCGATGCCCATCAATCTTACCTATTATTTTTGACGACTCACTCGATCGTCATTATCAATTGTCAATTGCTTCCACCTGGAGTTCGGTTTCGCCGCCTGCTTCAGCGGCTTGATTTTACTCTTCCTTCAACCTTTAGGTTGAACGAGAGCCCATTGCCACCGTGGTGCAAGGCCCAGGATCACACTCACCTTGAACTTAGTTCGCTGTCCAAGGAGAGCACCCCGGATTTGGTATACCGCTCGTGGCTTGTCGAACTCCGTTCGCGGTTCGATAATGCCATATTTATCTACACTGATGGTTCCAAGAGCACTAACGGTGTCGGATCTGCCTTCGTCGTCGGGGACAACCATTTCCAATACAAACTCCCTGACCGGCGCTCAAATTTCACGGCTGAGCTTTTTGCCCTCCATCAGGCTGTTTTATATACCTGCCGCCGCCGCCATCCTTTTTATGCCATCTGTTCGGACTCCCTTAGTGCCCTGCAGAGTCTTAAGGACCCATCCTCTCGTGCACCGGATCCAACGCTCCCTCCTGTTGCTAGCAGATAACAGCTGTCACGTTTCTTTTCTGTGGGTCCCTGTCCACGTGGGTGTGCCCGGGAATGAGACCGCCGACATAGCAGCCAAGGTAGCAGCTCTTTTGCCTCGCATGGCTACTTTCAGCGTCCCATCGGACGATTTTCAACGGGCTCTTCGCCGGAGTATTGTGTCGTCCTGGCACAGTGCGTGGTTCTCACTCCATGACAATAAAATGAGAACTATAAAACCGATCCGGACCGCTTGGAGGACCTCCTCACGCCCCTCTCGGCGAGAGGAGGTCATCCTGTCCCGGTTGCGGATCGGTCACTGCCGTTTCAGCCACCGTCATTTGCTAACCGCCGACCCTGCACCGCTGTGCTCCTGCGGTGAATTGCTAACGGTGCGAAATGTTTTACTGTCTTGTGTTAATTTTAGTCATCTCCGTGTAGCCCTTCACTTCCCGTCTACTCTGGAAGAACTTTTAGCTGATGGCACACGAGCAGCTGCTCGAGTTTTGCGTTTTATCAACATGGCCAATTTATCACAGGATATTTAACCCTTTTGTTTTTTATGTTTCGTTTTTTAGCCTTCTCTTGATACTCTATCTGGTAGCAATTTTTTCGAGATCTAGCGAATCTCTGTTCTTATCTGGGAGCTAATTACCTTAGACGTTGTGCGCCCTAAAACAAAAAAAAAAACAAAAAAAAACAAAAAAAAAAACAAAAAACAAATATATATATATATATATATATATATATATATATATATATATATATATATATATATATAAGGGGATAGCGTCATGCACTGCGGTGCTGAAGGTCGCCGGTTCAATCCGGCCCACTGGCAAACATTTATTTCTTTATAATTAACAATTCCAGAATGTTCTACATCTTTCTTACGTTCACTTGTAAATTCTACTTGTTTCTTATGTTAACTGTTCTTCTAATTTCTGGTAAATTCTGTCTGTGTATAAATAGCAGAGCACTCTGCCCGAGAGGCGGTCAGTGCTGCGTGTATGCTGAGTTCGTAATAAACGTGCTTTCAGTATAAGCGCTGTGTTCAGTTGCCTTCGAAGTCAAGCCTGCTTCCATTGCAATGCGACAATATTTTTGACGAATTACAGCGTTCAAATGAATGAAACAAATCACAATTTGCGATGTTATGACATCACTGTATTAGGTTTAGATGGAATACCAAACTGTGGGAAAAGAAAATTTGTGTCCGGCCGGGATTCGAACCCGGTATTTCCTGCTTACTACGCAAACGCGTTGACCACTCCGGCACCGAGAACACAGTGACCATCCCGACTTCAGGGAACTCTTCCCTGCACGTCTCCCACCAGACACAAATCTAAATACTTAATACAGTGATGCCATAACATCGCAAATAGCGATTTATTTCATTCATTTGAACGCTGTAATTCGTCAAAAATATATATAATTGTATACAAGCCGAGGCTGGGCTCCTTACGACAATTAATTGTGTCTCGATACCTCATGGTCTGTCCTCCCTGATGCGGGAATACAGTATTGTGGCTGCGAGCCTTATAGAATAAATAGGCTGTGGTATAGGAAAGAGACAGCGTGGCGAATGGAGATTTGTGTGTGGCGGGAGCCGTGCAGGGAAGAGTCTTCTGCAGTGGGCCTGGTCACTGTTTCCTCGGTGGCGAAGTGGTCAACGCGTCTGTCTAGTAAGCAGGAGATCCCGGCCGTGCACAAATTTTCATTCGCCACAGTTTGGTATACCATCTAAACCTAGTACAGTGGTGCCATAACATAGCAAATTGCGATTTATTTCATTTAAATGAAACGGGTTAGTCACTGCATCTGATTATTAATATTATTGTACTGATGATGCATTACTAAATCGTTCGCCCGAACAACGCTGTAATTAATGAGAGCAAATTTTTCAGGGAAAAAAGAAAAAGTTTTCTATTTATCTATTTAGGGTTTCTTGAAGAAAATAGGAATGCGGATAAACTACTATGAGCAGCACAGTGATCGTATTGTCATTGTCAAGATAGATACGAAGCCAACACCGACAACAGTAGTACAGGTTTATATGCCAACTAGCTCTGCCGATGATGAGGAAATCGAAGAAATATATGAGGAGCTAAAGGAAATTATTAAGACAGTTAAGGGAGAGGAAAACTTAATTGTGATGGGAGACTGGAATTCGGTTGTAGGAAAAGGAAGAGAAGGAAAAATAGTAGGTGAATATGGACTGGGCAGGAGGAATGAAAGGGGAAGTCGCCTGGTAGAATTTTGCACGGAACATGATTTAATCGTAACAAACACGTGGTTTAAGAATCACAAAAGGAGGTTGTATACGTAAAAGAGACCAGGAGACACCGGAAGGTATCAGATAGATTTTATAATGGTAAGACATAGATTCCGGAACCAGGTTATAAACTGCAAGACGTACCCAGAGGCAGATATAGACTCTGACCATAACTTGTTAGTCATGAACAGTAGGCTGAAACAGAAAAAACTGCAGAAAGGTAGGAAAATAAGGAGATGGAACTTAGATAAATTAAAGGAGAGGGAAGTTCTGGAGAATTTCAGAGGGGGATTTAGGCAACAATTGACAGAAACAGGGGGAAATCAAACAGTAGAAGAGGAATGGGTAGCATTGAGAGATGAAATAGTGAAGGCAGCAGAGGACAAAATAGGTAGAAAGGCAAGACCTACAAAAAAATCCTTGGATATCACAGGAAATACTAAATTTAATTGATGAAAGGAGAAAATATAAAAATGCAGTAAATGCAACAGGCAAAATGGAGTACAGACGACTGAAAAATGAGACTGACAGGAAGTGCAAAATGGCTAAGCAGGAGTGGCTAGAAGCCAAATGCAAATCTGCAGAAGAATGTATAAGAATGGGAAAAGTAGATACCGCCTACAGGAAAATAAAAGAGACATTTGGGGACAAGAAAAGCAACTCAACGAATATCAAGAACTCAGATGGGAAACCAGTTCTCAGCAAAGAAGAGAAAGCTGAAAGGTGGAAAGAGTACATAGAGCAGCTCTACAAAGGAAATGAACTTAGAGACAATATTGTAGGAAGGGAAATGGAAGTAGATCAATATGAAATAGGAGATACTATACTGAGAGATGAATTTGACAGAGCCTTGAAAGAACTAGGTCGGAACAAGGCCCCAGGAGTAGATGACATACCCGCAGAGCTACTCAAGTCTCTGGGAGAACCAGCCATGACAAGACTATTTGAACTGGTGTGTAGGATTTATGAGACGGGCGAAATACCCTCAGACTTTAAGAAAAATGTAATAATCCCCATTCCAAGGAAATCAGGCGCAGACAGGTGTGAAAATTACAGAACCATCAGTTTGACAAGTCATGGTTGCAAAATTTTGACACGAATTATCTATAGGAGAATGGAAAAGCTGGTAGAAGCTGACCTCGGGGAAGATCAGTTTGGATTCAGGAGGAACATAGGAACCCGGGAGGCAATACTCACTTTACGTCTTATCTTAGAAGATTGATTAAGGAAAGGCAAACCTACATTTTTAGCTTTTGTAGATTTGGAGAAAGCATTTGACAATGTTGACTGGAATACACTCTTTCAAATTCTGAAGTACAACTTGTACAAAAGCCAGACCGCAGTTATTAGACTCGAAGGGCATGAAAGGGAAGTATCAGTTGGGAAGGGAGTAAGACAGGGTTGTAGCCTTTCTCCGATGTTATTCAATTTGTACATCGAGCAGGCGGTGAAGGAAAGCAAGGAAAAATTTGGAATAGGGATTAAAGTTCAGGGGGAAGAAATAAAAACATTGCGTTTTGCTGATGATATTGTAATTCTGTCAGAAACAGCAAAGGACCTGGAAGAGCAGTTGAATGGAATGGACAGTGTGTTGAAGAGAGCGTATAAATGAATATTAACAAGAGCAAAACAAAGATACTAGAATGATGTCTTAGAAAATCAGGCGAGGCTGAAGGAATTAGATTAGGTAACGAAACAATGAAGGTGGTAGATGAGTTTTGTTACTTGGGTAGTAAAATAACAGGCGATGGTCGCAGTACGGAGGATATAAAATGCAGAATGGCAATGGGAAGAAAAGCATTTTTGAAAAAGAGAAATTTGCTAACATCGAATACTAATTTAAGTGTACGGAAGTCTTTCCTGAAGGCATTTCTGTGGAGTGTTGCCTTGTACGGGAGTGAAACGTGGACGATAAGCAGTGCGGAGAGGAAGAGAATAGAGGCTTTTGAAATGTGGTGCTACAGAAGAATGCTGAAGATTAGGTGGGTAGATCGCATAACTAATGAAGAGATACTGAACAGAATTGGTGAGGAAAGGAATTTTTGGCATACCCTGACTAAAAGAAGGGATCGCTTGGTAGGACACATTCTTAGACATCGGGGAATCGTAAATTTAGCATTGGAGGGAAGTGTGTGGGGTAAAAATCGCAGAGGGAGACCAAGAGACGCCTATAGTAAGCAGATTGAAATGGATGTGGGTTGCCGTTCTTATGAGGAGATGAAAAGGCTTGCTCAGGATAGAGTAGGGTGGAGAGCTGCATCAAACCAGTCTTCGGACTGAATACCATAACAACAACAGCGTTTCTTGATGCAAACACTATATACGAGTTAAAACGTCATTATGCCTATTTTGTAACAGTTCCTACGACGTTGATTTTGTTATCTTTGTGAGAAAATACTCTTTTTTTCCTAGATGAACAATTTGCATTACTGAAATACATATAGGCTACACCATGTGAATTATATCTCCACCAAATGTGTATACCGCATATTTGTTATAAACTTAAAGACTATAGGCAAAATTCTCGTATGTTTGCCTACAATATTCGCTTTTGCGTCTTACCTCGTACAAACGATGAAATTCTCGCATGCGACGAGAATTCTCGCATGCGTACGAGAATTCTTGTGCATATCAGAGCCCTGTTGTATAATAGTGCTATTCCGTTTCGCTCATTGTTCTCCTCCACAAAGAATGTTTTTGGAGCGACAATGGTGCTAAAATACCGTGAGTGTGAAACATTTTAACCAGTAGTTTCAGGGCGTCAGATACAACGCCATTCCAACTCTTAAACAAACCTTGAAAAAAAAATGTTAATTACGGTTGTTTTCGGGCGACTGGTTCAATTATTCAGAACATTTTTGAACCATAATGGATGTACCCAATATCTTGTGCGCTGCTGAAAATTCAGTAACAGCAAAAGATCCAGCGCGTCGCTATCTTCGTCTGACGACGACGACATATTGTGAGACACTGGTAGGGCGGCCGTCGCGTGCCTCCAGACAGCGCCACTGCAGTGTGCGCTGCTCACGTCCCGCCCGTGCAGCGTCGCTGCCTCTCCACGCCAACGTGAATTGGGCCTTATACAGGGTGTTTCACTAACTTATAAAATAATAGGTGACGGGAAATTTTAATGCGGTAGGTCAACACAAGAAATGTCACACTTTCTGCGGAGCTATAAACATAGTTTATTTTATCACTTTCCAAAGAGTTACAACACAAAGATATACTTTTTAAATGGAACAATAGTTTTTTTTTCTATCGTGCATTGGATTCGTTGAAATCAGCTGCGTCCAAATCAATTTAAATTACATTCCTATCACTGTTAGTTTGGGAGCTACAACCCTTAAAACTTCCGGGGACGGAGGCTGCGATAGCGTAGCTGACTGGCCGAGTTGCTGTCCCCTGGGGCACGGCCCACTGTCTCATGACCACCAGCCAGTCAGATACGCTGTCGTAGCCTCCGCCCCCTAAACTTTGAAGTGTTGTAGCTCCCAAACTAACAGTGATTGGAATGTAGTTTAAATTGATTTGGACGCAGCAGGTTTCAACAAATCCAATGCACGATAGAAAAAACTATTGTTCAATTTAAAAAATTATATCATTGTGGTGTAACTCTTTGGAAAATGGTACAATAAACTATGTTCATAGCTCTGCAGAAAGTGTAACATTTCTTGTGTTGACCTACCGCATTAAAATTTCCCTTCACCTATAATTTTATACGTTGCAGAGGCAAACACACTTAGTGAAACACCCTGTATGTGCCTGAAGAGGTACTGTGTGCGTTTCTGTACTGTAGAGAGCCCTTCATGCTTCCGCCAGCGATTTCATTTTACAGTTGTATAGGGTGAATCTAAATTCGAGCACTCGGACTTCGCAGAGTGAACCCTCACATGCTAGCAATAAAAGATATCTGTCTCAAAACTTCGTCCTGCACATATTTCCAGCAGTAAACGGACGTCGAAGATTGGGTGTGGGTCCCATACGTCACTATGTCTCTAGAATTACACTCATACACCAGAAAACTTCTAGGGGATGTGGGAGGTGTCTTGAGGAACAAAGTGGGCATGGAAATCCATGTCTGAAAACGCCATTCAACTTCGATACCGAGAGTCCAAGTTGCAGGCACCAGCTCCTGCCGCTAGACATCCTCTCCAACAACTTCGACGCTCTGTAGCATCATTCGATGACGTTTCCGGCCATGGGTTTCTATGCCCACTCTGTTCCTCAAGACACCTCCAAAATCCCCTAGAAGTTTGTTGATGCAGTAGTGTAAGTCTGAAACACACTGACGTATGCGACATACACCCATCTCAATCTTGACGTCCATTTACTGCCGGAAATATACGCAGACATACATTTTTTTATTGCTAGCATGTGAGGAATCGCGCTGCTAAACCCGAGTGCGCCAATTTAGATTCACCCTAAATACAGGTTGCGTTATCTTAGGTACTTTCGAGCGTTTTCTGGCAGTTCTATTGCGAAATTAACGTATCGTTCGTCCGTCGTTGGCGATAATTTTAGATCTTCGCGACAATTTTTAATATTAAATGTTGATTTGATGTACTGAGTCTAATTAATAATGTGTATTGTATCAAGAAAAATTCCTCGTTGTTCCTCTTATGGCTGTAAAACCAAAGTGAAGATTGCTATATGATACTTGTGTTCGCAAGGAATGAAGTAAAAGTTGAAAGAAAAAATGGGAACCGTAAAGGCGTCTTATGGAAACCAACTACTTATTCCTATCTGTATGAAGTAAATACGAGGTTTGGAACCTAAATAGTGGCCACTATTTATTCGCAACCAATAGAAGAGAGTTATATGTGTACATCTGTTATTGTCATTCAAAGTAGTCCAGCGTTGTGTAGAACCCTTTGCCAGCGATGTAGAAGGCGTAGTATACTGTTATCAGAGCCCATTTAGTTGATAGTGCGAATGGAACGGTCTACTGACTGTCAAATCCCTGGTGTAAATATGAAGCGAATGCCATGAAGTGGTTCCTTCATCTTTGAAATCAAGTCAAAGGTACGAGAAGTCAGGGAGTTTGATGTATGGTTCAGTAGTAACCCCCCCCCCCCCCATCGACGGAACAGAGTGCGAGGTTATAATGAGGGCTGTCTGTGGAGAATCTTATATTAAAACTTACACGTTCACTGCACCTTGACTCCTGCTCTGTCTAGAGGACGAAACAAATTCGTCCACAGTCCCCACCTACATATTATTAATTAAAACACAACTAAAATTGAGTAGGAGGGTGCATTACATACAACTTTCATAACTTTCATTCTGGGAACTTTCATAACATTTATCTTCGAATTAACTAAAAAAAGGAAACAAAAGAAAGCCTTAAAAAAGAATAAAAATTACCACCTAAAGAAAATAATGAAAACAACATTCTCATAAAAATAATTCTAGACTACTCCACAAGACTACTTAAAAATTTAAAGTATTCTGATCATATCTCGGATCAAAACACAGTCACCAGTAAAAGCACTGTACGTTGGCGTATCTAATATGGCTCGTCAGCTCCTAGACAAAATTTACTTTGCCGAAAATATTTGGAATTAGCCTACCAGACAACTAACTGTTGATTGCATAAAAAGCGTTCCATCAGTCTGTGCCTGACCGCGAATACTTTGTTTTTATATTCACACTTTATTTGACGAAAAAATGTTCAACAACAGATATATATATTGAATGAAGAACTCAACTAACACTTTTAAAATCAGTTTCCAACGGAAATGTATTGAAGTCACAGTGCCTAAATTTCACACGCTGCAATCTTAAAGTTCTTCGTAGCAGTCGGCAACTTCAGAAGAAATCTTGCAAGTTGAACAGTAACTCACCACACTCGATAAATTTCTCTCGGACCGCACTTTACACTCTGAAGTCTTTTAAAGTCTCACTCTTCTGAAGGTCGCGGCACAGACCGGCATAGATTCGCCGTCGCGATGCTAGCCAAACAGACACTGCCCTACCTGGGACTACCACCCAGCGGAACGATTTCTGTCTTCTCGCGCGCTATTAAAGAATGGAACAGTAGAGAAAGGTTATGAAGGTGGTTAATGAACCCTCTGCCAGCCACGTAAATGTGATTTGCAGAGTATCTATGTAGATGCAGAATCCACCGTAAGGTGTGTAGCGGAGGCACACTGTCCTACTACAAGACGTTTCCTTTCCTGTTCCACTCCCAAGTGAAACGAGGGAAAAAATATCGCCGGTCGCAGTGGCCGAGCGGTCTGCGGCGCGTCAATCATGTCCTGCACGGCCATTACGGTCGGGAATTCGAATACCCCATCGGGCATGGATATCTGTGCCGTCTTTAGTATTAGCTAGTTCATAAGTAGTTTGTAAGTTTAGGGACTGATGATCCCGTAGTTAAGTCCCATAAGCTCTGCAAAAATTTGAATTTTTTTTAAATATCTATATGCCTCTGAACTGGCCCTAATTTCTCTTATTTTGTCTTCGTGCTCTTTAGGCGAAATGTAAGTAGCTTCAAATTCCTGCCCTCTAAATTTCCTCAACAGAATTTCTCGAAAAGAACGTCGTTCTTCCTCCAGCGATCCCCATTTGCGTTCCCAGACACTCGCGCACCAGTCGAACCTACCAGTAACGAATCTAGCTGCTCGCTTCTGAACCGCTTCCATGTCTTAAACTGATATGTTGCGGGTCTCAGCACTTGGTAAATATTCAAGATGTGGTTGGACAAGCGTCTGATACGCAGTCTCCTTTACAGATGAAGTAAATCTTCCCAAAATTCTCTCAATAAACCGAAGTGGGCTCATTCGGCTTGATAAGTTCATAGTTATCATTATTTAGGGTTCATTGCTATTTTTTGCAATATTTTGCTTTTGTTTATCCTTCACATTTCTTAAAACATAATCACTCTTTAAAATATATGTGGCCAGAAGATGATGACATGCACATCGAAACCGTTTGTGAATCAATAAGTCAAATTGCGATGTTGGGTTTATTCCTTTTGGAGCAAATCAAATTTCCTTTATTGGGCTTCAAAGGAATCGCCATTAGCTACAATACACTTCACAGTTTTGCTGCCGTTGGAAAGTGTCAGCAAACGCTGCTTGTGGAATCGCTCGAAGCACGGAGGTCTCGCGTTATTGCAAATCCGCAATCGTTGCAAAGTATAAGCCATTCTGGGATAATTTAAGGTGGGGAAACAGATCATCCGCAAGCATCCGTCGCACTTGTTTGATATCGTCTGGTACTGTGATTGTAGACGGTCGACCCGAACGTGGCTCATTCTCGAGACTTTCCGTCTCTAAAGCGTTTTAAGCACTCAGAGACACACTTTATAGCCGGCCGCGGTGGCCGAGGGGACTGAGGCGCTTCAGTCACGGTCTGCACGGCCACTACGGTCGGGGGTTCGATTCCCCCTCGGGCATGGATATTTGTGCCGTCCTAGTTCGTAAGTAGTTCATAAGTAGTTTGTAAGTTTAGGGACTGATGACCCCGTAGTTAAGTCCCATAGACTATACAAACATTTGAACATTTGAACACACTTTATACTAACTGCATCAATGCCATACTCTTGCACTAACATCCCATGTTTCTCTGTCATCGTCTTGCGTAATTTGAAACAAAACTTCATTTTAACACGTTGCTGCAATGTTTTATTTTAGGCTCCATGTTGCAATGACACGAGTTTTCATACTGAACAGATAGCCGGGTCGCAGCGTGTACTACCGTTTCCTTCAGTGCTTAGCCCGATAGGGTGTGCATATTGTCATTTCCCTCAATGTTTGTGCATGGGCACCTCATACTCGCCAGCGAGGTTTATATAATATGGAACCATTCAATGAACTTTTCAGCCACAACCAGTATATCTCGGAAATTTGATGACAGTTCAAACGGTGTCGCAGCCTATAGCAAGGTATCTTCAGACGTACGGTGGACTAAAAGGGGTAAGGTATAAGCTACCTCCATTCCAATTTATTTCAAAATCCCTCAAGGCGTTTGAACGTGGAAAAGATCTTAAAAAGGTATTTCCCAAACTTACACAAACAAAATACACACCCGCACAGACTTACGCGTTTATAATAAAGTTCTTAAATTCTGTAATTCGTTCAATAATAATGCAAGATGTTAATTTTTTGTTTCCTCTTCGAGTTATATAGGCAGCCTAAGAATGCATAGCTTTCCGATTTCCGAATATTCGTAGCCATATAGTAACACTAGCTTAATCCCGCGGCTCCGCTCGCGTGTTGGTTGATTATGATAGATAAGCTATCTTTCAGTAGTGTGTTATGAGACTGGTTTTGAAGATGAGATGGCATTTAACAATAATGATTGTAATAATATCACAGATCGATCACTTTATGTAATGCGCAAAACGTCAAATCGATTTTTTTAAAGTGAAATATTACAAGAAATTTCTTTTTCACTTTATTTATTTATTCTTATATTTCCTTCTTATTCATATGCTTATCCTTACAGATCAAGAGCTGAAGACATTGTAGCACACATAGACCAAAGATATGGTATATGACATCAGGTTTCGCTGTATGTAACCTCCTTGCTATAGAGTCGCAAACGTCATCGCTGGCCGTCAGTCCGAATTTTTTATAATTTAACGACTTTCAACCACCATATCTTCCACCCCCTTATAGCTATCGGCGTGGAACTGTTATGGTGTACAACGGGAGATTCAGGACAACAATTACACATAGACCATTCGTTTGCGTTCTGTAGTTTTCGCTGAAGAGCGAAATATTAACAGCCGGCCGCGGTGGCCGAGGGCATTGAGGCGCTTCAGTCACGGTCTGCACGGCCACTACGGTCGGGGGTTCGAATCCCCCCTCGGGCATGGATATTTGTGCCGTCCTTAGTTGTAAGTAGTTCATAAGTAGTTTGTATGTTAGGGACTGATGACCCCGTAGTTAAGTCCCATAGACTCTACAAACATTTGAACATTTGAAATATTAACACACACACACGTAGAATTTCAACTTTCCATCCCAATATACTCCATCCTTCTATCATTATCAACCCTCAAGCAACAATGCAACAAATAAACCATTTTCAAAGAGTAAATATAATTTTCCAACAGTAATTTTTGTTCCGCATTTCGCATTATATTCTTCAAATTACTAAATATATGTCAGGTCGCTATAAAACCGTGCCTAAAACCTTCCTCAGGTATAAATTAGTAACTGTACAAATATTTAAGTCTCTGCGTCTCGTAGTTCGGACGTGATAAGCGTACACCGAACAGAAATTCACTTTAATAGATGAATAGCTATCCGATCGCCATAAAAACGTGCCTAAAGCCTTCCCCGGGTAGACATTAGTAACTGTACAAATTTTTAACTCTTTATGTCTTATGGTTCAGACGTGATAAACGTACATCGAACAGACATTCACATTTATAGATATAGATAATGTAAACATCGTATATCTTTTCGTGTTCCTGAGTGGAACTAATTTCTCGAATTCTCATTTTGGAACGTACAGTACATATGTGCGAAGTCAGACACCGTTGTTTAACGAGCTTTTTGAGTTCAAACGAACTTTGCTAACCCAGTGTCACTGTTTGATTATTTGATAATCTCGCCCGACGTACTCTAGAAGCCGATCTCATTAGGCACACAGCATAAATCAGTCAGCGGGATTACAGGTAACTGCGACCGGCCGACTGAGTGGAATCCACTTGCCAGCTGGCGGACCACACCACGCCGGCCTACCGGCTTGAATTTCATAGACTGCCTAACACACGAGTTACTGCGCCCTTTGCGGCACTCTGTGTAAACTCGGCAGCCATATTTTTGGTAGTCAGTATTGTTGACGTAGTCTGTCTATCGTATGTTGCTGTTGAGCTCGCAATGTTTGGCTGGAGAGAACACATAGAAAATGTTGTGGGGAAAGCGAACCAAAGTTTACGTTTCATCGGCAGAACGCTTTGATAATGCACCAGCTCCACCAAAGAGACTGCCTACATCACACTTGTGCGTCCTCTCCTGGAGTACTGTTTCCCCTTGTGGGACCCTCACCAGGTGGGACTGACGGAAGACATTGAGAAGGTTCAGAGAAGGGCAGCTCGTTTTGTTTTATCACGTTACGAGGGGGGGGGGGGGAAGCGTCACGGAAATGTTGCACGAATTGGGGTGGAAATCATTAAAAGAAAGAAGTTATTCATTGCGGCGTGATCTGTTTGCGAAGTTTCAATCGCCGACTTTTAGTTCTGAATGTGAAAATATTTTGCTAACACCCACCTACTTAGGGAGACATGACCATCCCAATAAAATAAGAGAAATCAGATCGAAAACGGAACGATTTAGATGTTCTTTCTTCCCGCGGGCTATTAGAGAATGGAACGGTAGAGAAAAGTTATGAAAGTGGTTAATGAACCCTCTGCCAGGCACTTGAATGTGATTTCCAGAGTATCTATGTAGATGTAGATGAATGTTGTATTTAGCATATATTCTATTTAGTGTGTATTCCCTGTGCAATGTTTGCTGCTGAAATATGCCTAAAGTGCATTCAGCATTTAAGTGCACAATCTAAGTGTTAAAACGACAAGTACTTCGTGCAATAACACCAAATGTTTTGCCTTGTTTGACCTCAGTCTATCTAAAATCAAAAGAAATTTCTGACTAATGGCACTTGGCTGCCTCGAGAGTGAAGCTTCAAATGACCTAACATGCAATTCGCTTGAATTACACACCATAAAAATTGCTCATTTTTCTGCCTAGTTTGGTTCGAGATAATTCTTCTTCTTTCGCTCCTGTGGTTGATGAAACCACGCTTTTGAGTGTGTGCACCTACTTGAAAAGTATTTTCATTCGTTTTTGATAATACTTGATCGATTTTGGTTGACAAGCAACCAGTGCAAATTTTTGAAGCAGTACTGATAGCCAGAATTTTTTTCACTTGTATATGTCCGGAGTGTGCCTCGGTTGCACAGTGGTAGCGTGCCAGACTACAAATCCAAAGATCGCGGGTTCGATCCCCGTCAGATCCTAGGATTTATATCTGTCACTTTCCACTTCTTTCACCTCTGGCAGTATTGCTCATGTGAAAAATACCGAGTAGCACCGTGGTTCGGAACCCAAGTTAAACTGTAGGTCCCCCTATAACTGGCTGGGTAAGTCAGTTCGAAGGTCGGAGGAAGGCAACGGCATACCACCTCCTAATAGGACCATGCCTAGTAAAGCACTGTGGTGTTCAAACCAATCTTCGGATTGTTGACTGCTTTATGTCTCTGTTCTTTGAAACAAATATGTACTCATGTCAGTGTGGCAACAACGAAAGTAATTAATGATACGTTATTTCGGTGTGTGATGCTTTCACTGCAACCGACAAAGATGCGTTTTTATTGCAATATTCTGTGGTCACTTTCGTCTTTGTACTAAAATTTCACGCACCAAAGTTTCTCGTTGGCGCCCTCGACCCCAACGGGGATCTGACTGAACGTTGGTAGGCTGATACGGCCCATCATAAAGAGCTTGAATTTCATAGAGTGGCGATAGCTCCGCCATGTTTGAGGCAAATTGAAGTGGCGTGTTGGCTGACATCTGGTAAACCACATCAGCTCGACCATTTTACCTATTTACAGTTCCACGTTTTAAATAACGTTTGACTGTGCATCAAGTTCCGTCAGACTCTTTCGAAGCTGCGAATTGACGAGCGTGGCAGTAAATTTCCTAAAATTGCGGTAATGAAATATCACGAACCTGTCAGTATTACAGTTCTGGTTCTGCGTGTAACAGTTAGCTGAGGTTTGCAATAACAACAAAAGTGTCGCTTCGAAAATATTTGTGTTGATTTTAATGCAAGTACTTGGTGTAAATGAGCTGCCAAACATACAGTGAACAATACTTGTTATTTCAAACAATCATGGACACAGACTTGCATCTGTTGTTAACGTATAATGTAGTATACACTTATCTTGACTTTAATAAACCTATTAACTCTAGAAACTTGTAAAATTTCTTTCATAGGGATTGGATGTAAACTTTGGTAGAAGGAATTTGAGTAAAAAGACGAATGTGACAACAAAATACTGCAGTTAAAAATGCTCCTAGGTAATCGGCCACAAGAGCATTCAATGTCGGAATAATGTGTCGTTAATAAATTTCTTTGTTGCCATGCTAAAACAAGTAACGTTTGGTGTGTGAAATTTGAGTACAACAGAATATTGAAATAAAAATGCGCCTGGATCAGCTGCCACAAAAGCATTCCATACCCAAATAACGTATCATTAATTACTTTTATTGTTGGCATGCTGAAATAAGAACATATTTGTTTCAAAGAACAGAGACATATACCAGTGAAAAAATTCTGGCTGTTACTACTGCCGGCCGCGGTGGCCGAGTGGTCTGCGGCGTGCCGCTGCGTTCGGGGGTTCGAATGCCCTCTCGAGCAAGGATATTTGTGCCGTCTTTAGTACAAGCTAGTTCATAAGTAGTTTGTAAGTTTAGGGACTGATGACCCTGTATTTAAATCCCATAAACTCTACAAACATTTCAACATTTGAGCTGTCACTACTGCTTCCATAGTTTGCACTGGTTGTATGTCAACCAAGCTTGATCAGGTATTGTCAAAAACGAATGAAAATATTTTTCAAGTAGGTGTACACACTCAAATGTGTGGTTTCATCAATCACAGGAGCGAAAGAACAAGAATTATCTCGAACCAAACTAGGTAGAAAACTGAGCATTTTTATGGTGTGTACTTCAAGGGAATTGATGGATAGGTCATCTGAAGCTTCACTCTTGAAGCAGCTAAGTGCCATTAGTTAGGAATTTCTTTTGATTTGACTGAGGTCAAACAAGGCACGACATTTGGTGTTCCTGCACAAAGTACTTGTTTTTTGATCACTTCGATTTGTGCATTTAAATGCTGAACGAACTTCAGGCATATTTCATCAGCAGAAATTGTACATGAAATACACACTAAATACAATCTAATATATAAAGCAGAGTTATTATTATTTTTTTTATGGGACTTAACTACAGGGTCATCAGTCCCTAAACTTACAAACTACTTATCTACTACCTTATACTAAGGACGGCACAAATATCCATGCCCGAGGGGGGATTCGAATCCCCGACCGTAGTGGCCGTGCAGACCGTGACTGGATAAAGGCGTTATCAAAAATGAATGAAATTCTGCCAGCTAAATATAACATGAAAATAAACACAAAAAAGACAGAGATCATGGTATGCAGCAAAGTATGTTTATACGTGTTGCATACAAATCTATAGTTTTGTTCCAATCTTTATGAAATTTTGTACAAGTAAGCTTCAATCCATGAGGACGGTCACCGGAAGTGTAAGTATCACATACGATATGTAGTGCATGAGATATGACGTCATTAACAATGAGATGCGCGAAAAACTGCTGCATTTAGCGACAATGCTACTCATTTTCTCCTAAACCAGAGGACCGATTTCAAGCAAATTTGGTACACACATTCCTTATCGTGAGGTAACACTTCTTGCATGGTTAATAATCATATACGGCACATGGTTCAAAAGATATTACGTCATAACCAATAGAAATCGCAAAGAATGCCATATAATGTGGCGAGACTTTCGAAATACACTGTAAGAGAATGAAAGTACTTAACGACTTGCAACAAACGTTAAACATAATTTCAAACCTTTATTAAACTTTTTCTAGCTTACAACCGTAGCAAAATAATGAAAGGAAAAAAGTTTCTTGCTTACTACTCTTCCGCTGTTTATGCAGTAAAACTACGGCATTCGGTATGACGTTGCAATCTATAATCTGTACACTTCAAATTCCAGCCGCAGGAAATTTCACAGACAGTATACACACATATAATTGAATGTACCTTCTAAATTGTATCACAGTACGACACGTAGTTCACGTGATATGAGGACATAAGCAATAAAGTTCATGGAAAACCGCCCCATCACGCACCGAGTTTTAATCTATTACTTTTTTTACTATTAATTGTATTCCCAAGAGATTTTAAAAAGACTATCATAATTCCTATACCAAAGAAACTAGGCACTATAAAATGTGAAGAACATCGTACCTTGAGCCTAATATCACATGTGTCAAAAATACTAACAAAAATAATATATAATCGAATAATAAGTAAAATTGAGCAGAATCTAGATGAAGATCAATTTGGATTTCGACGGAATAGAGGAACAAGAGAAGCCACCCTAATTTTAAGACAAATCATGGATAAAATGCTGGACCTAAAGAGACCATTGTTCATTGCTTTCGTCGACTTGGGAAAAGCCTTTGATAATGTCAGTTGGAATCTTCTGATGGAAATTGTGACTAATGATGCAATTTATCACCAGTGCTATTCAACTTGTATAATGAGGAGGGAATTAAGGAATGTAAAGAGTCTATGGAAGGAATTAAGATCAATGGAGTACCAATTAAAATGATAAGGTTTGCTGATGACATAGCCATCATTGAGGAGAGCGAAGAAAATCTGCAAAAGGCGTTATCAAAAATGAATGAAATTCTGCCAGCTAAATATAACATGAAAATAAACACAAAAAAGACAGAGATCATGGTATGCAGCACGAGCAAATTACAACAATGATGTACCATGGAAACAAGTTATTGTATTCACATACTTAGGAGTAAAATTACACCGAATGGCAAAAGTTCAGCAGACATAAAAAGTAGAATTGCGCAAGCTAAACTAGCCTTCAACAATACACGGATGCCTCTTACATCAAGAAATATAAAGGAGGAGACCAAAAAAGCATTTTTAAAATGCTATGTGTGGAGTGTGGCATTGTATGGCTCGGAAACTTGGACACTCGGCGTTTGCGACAAGAGAAGACTAGAAACATTTGAATTGTGGTGTAGGAGGAGAATGGAGACAATCCCTTGGACGGCCAAGATGACAAACGAAGAAGTTCTTAGAAGAATCGGCGAAAAAAGAGCACTTGTGAAAACGATAATGAAGAGAAGAGACAAGTTAATAGGCCATCTGTATAGGCACAATGAGTTTATAATTAATATTATGGAAGGGATGGTAGAAGGAAAAAGAGGCAGACCCAGAGCCGGCCGCGGTGGCCGAGGGGACTGAGGCGCTCCAGTCACGGTCTGCACGGCCACTACGGTCGGGGTTCGAATCCCCCCTCGGGCATGGATATTTGTGCCGTCCTTAGTCATAGTTAGTTCATAAGTAGTTTGTAAGTTTAGGGACTGATGACCCTGTAGTTAAGTCCCATAGACTTTACAAACATTTGAACATTTGAAGACCTAGATTGCAGTATGTGAAACAAAGAGATGTAGGAGTGGAATCATATCAGGAAATGAAGAGGCTATCCGAGAACAGAGAAGTGTGGAGGAGAAGAATTGCTGCCAACCAATCTTCGGATTGAGAACGAGAGAAGAAGACAAGAGATTTACAGCCGTTATACAAATGAATATATACCTGAAAAATAGCAGGAATAAATAAATAAATAAATACCCGGGCAAAGCCGGGTTTTCAGCTCGTATATACTAAATACACTTCGAGCTCAACAATAACATTCGGTAGACAGACTAGCTGGAGTATACTGAACATCAAAACTATGGCGGCCGAATTTACACAGGTTGCCGCAAAGAGCGCTGTAACTCGTGTTAGCCACTCTATGAAATTTAAGCTCTCTGGGCCGACACCAGCGGCGCGTCAACTGCGCATGCGCGGCCGCCGGCCACTTAGCGCGGCGTAATCCGCCGGCCGCAACGCAGCGCCCCCTCCCCACCCCTCGCGCGCCACCGCAGCTGCAACGCTGTACTCGTTGCAATTACGCGCGCAGCCCCACAGCCCGGCCCGGATAATTCGCAATTTGTCTGCCGACTGCAATCGCGGCGCCGGCTTTTGATTCTCATCACCGCACTGTGCGCCCCGCCGCCGACGGTCGGCGGACTCATTTCGCAGTTCGGCGTGTTCGATAACGGGCGAGTGTAAAGGGGGATAGCAGGATGGAGACGGTTGAGGAAAAAGTCACGGCTAGGAAGCCCGCTCCTCTACAGAACTGGAGGGGACAGAGCTTGAGATTACACAAACGAAACCGTGGCTCAACATAAGTTGTGGGAAACTAGCAACGCTACGCGAAACGGATGCAACAGGTAGCAACACCCAGAAGATGCCCGCTTGTTATAGTGGCCGAAACGTCGGTCAAATATTTGATATATTGACGATGCGGTCCAATACCCAGAAGAGTTTTATCAACAATGACAACGGCCGCGGAAGCCTTCGTTTACAGGTAGTGGGAAGGTTGCTGCGCGCTTATTGAGAAAAGCTGCTCTTATAGCTGTTCAAAAAGGCGAAAATGTTGCCATTTCTGGATTTTCTAAACGACGCGTGTGATACAGCAGCCTGAAGCCTGATCACCGTAACCAAAAAAGCTCACAACTGCTTGCTAACAGCACCCTATTCTCCTGAATCCGTTACCAACAGGCGCAAGCCCCAGGCATCTCTATTACACTACTTTATCGAATGATCTACAACTAAGCAATTTATTTTTTCTTTGTTGTCATGTCATTCCCTAATACAGGGCGAGCTATCCGCGCTCGCAGGCGCTTTCCAGCCTTCAGAATTTATAATATGACATGGAGAAACTTTCTCTGAGATAAACTAGTCCCAATCCCCAATCCGACCAAGGTTTTGGGAGGTTTTCCTTGGTTGTAAGACGTATGCCTGAACTGGTAAGCCCCTCCCACTGAAAAGAATAAGTTTCTTGCACCTGTTCGCGGTTTATGCGCTTTCCCATGGCAACTTCCGTGCCATTATGCTACCGGATGAGGCCCTTCGTCCCGAAATATACCCCTCCTATCGTCCTGAACCTATTGCCTTAGCATCAGGGACCCCTCTTCCTTCCTATTCCACTTGGCCTTTCCCTTTTCCCACCCTGTAGTCTTGACGACCACTGTCTTTTCTCCCTTCTCTACCCTCCCACGCTTACATTCCAACTCCTTGTGTGGATCACAGGGAAGAATTTGAGGGCCGCGGTGGAGTAGCCGAGCGATCTAAGGCGCCTCGCTGCGGAGCGCGCGGTTGCTCGCCGTCGGAAGTTCGAGTCCTCCCTGGGGCATGGTTGTGTGTGTGTTGTCCTTAGGTTAGTTTACCTTAATTTAAGTAGTTTGTAAGCTACGGACTGATGACCACGCAGTTTGTTATAAAAAATGTTCAAATGTTTGTATAGTCTATGGGACTTAACTACGGGGTCATTAGTCCCTAAACTTACAAACTACTTATGAACTACTTACGAACTAGGACGGCACAAATATCCATGCCCGAGGGGGGATTCGAACCCCCGACCGTAGTGGCCGTGCAGACCGTGACTGAAGCGCCTTAGTCCCTTCGGCCACCGCGGCCGGCCACGCAGTTTGGTCCGATAGATTTACAAACATTTGAAGAATTTTAGAAACATTGCCCGTGAAAGGAGAATGTCCCAGATTCGAGTCCCGGTTCCGACACACAATTTTAATCTGTCAGGAAGTTTCATATCAGCGCACACTCCGCTGCAGAGTGAAAGTTTCATTCTGGAATCATCTCTTAGGCTGTTGCTAAGCCATGTCTCCACCATATCGTTTCTTCCAGGAGTGCTAGTCTTGCAAGTTTCGCAAGAGAGCTTCTGTGAAGTTTGGAAGGTAGGAGGCGAGGTACTGACGGAAGTAAAGTTGTGAGACGGCATCATGAGTCGTGTCGGGATAGCTCAGCCGGTATAGCGCTTGCCCGCGAAAGGCAAAGTTCCAAGGTTCGAGTCCCGCTTGCGGCACACAATTTTAATCTGCCAGGAAGTTTCATTGTCGTCTAGTGTTCAGTGTCTCTGTGTTAGTCTTCACAGTGCGTCATGTGTTGTATGTCTGCACTATTGTCTCCAGTGTCCTGTTTGTAACTCATCAATGTTCTCCTCGTCCCATGTTTTTCATTCCTGATTGTTTTAACCACGTGACGTGGTTTTTAAGTCATAATTGTAATTTGCATGTAGGCTCGGCTGGACAGCAGCGCCTGGTGCTGCTGCCAGCCTGCCGACCCGGCCGGCGTGAAAATAACAAAAAGGGAAAAAAAAAAAAAAAACATATAAATCATAAAAGGCGATTGAATGTTAGAGGTAAATTACATATGAAACACGGAGATTTTAATGAGAGAGGCATGGATTGCTGATAACGGAGTAAAACATTGAAGTCTTGAAAAACATAAAAATGGCGATGGTAGATGGTGATTACATGAAACTGCTGGATATGCGGAGGCACATGACATAAACACAGATGTGGCTACGTAGACTTTCCCGGTGTATTAATTGATCAAATTCTTCACAGGTTTCCAGCCGGATCATTCTGTCATCTGAACACAATATTTCCGCGGTCCAGCTGGCCACCATCATCAGGTGAGGAAGCCGTGACTGACTGAAACTGTGGAACGGCTGGCTCTATATAAGCAACGAAAGTACGAAGGCGCATGCGCTAAGTACAGAGGGCGTGCGTTTATTCGTAGCTGCTGACCCCTGGCGCGAGAGACGTTTTAGCGCCTCCAGTGGTGGCTATTGTCAAAAACGATATATCGTTATAGATTGTCATTCGTCGCTGTTTGCTGCAGATGCCAATGTTTCTTTAGGTCTGATAACACAGGATTCCACGATTTACTCAGAAAATAACCACTGTCACGATTAATTGTGTTATCTGTTATTCTGATTTCAATTGATTCTTTCAAAACACAATTCCAGTAATGTGAGGTGTTTGCAATAACTTGTGTCTCGTCGTATAGCATCCTGTGTCCCTCTGAGAGACAATGTTCAGCCACCGCGGTTTTTTCAGGCTGCATCAATCGCGTATGGCGGTGATGTTCAACACATCTGTCACTGACGGTGCGAATAGTCTGCCCAATGTATGTTTTGCCGCACTCACAAGGTATTTTGTATACGGCAGGCTTTCTCAGGCCCAAATCATCTTTAACAGAGCCAAGAAGTGCTCTAGTCTTAGCTGGTGGACGAAAAATACACTTTATTTTGTGTTTATTCAATAGCTACGAGTAAACGCACTCCCTCTGTACTTAGCGCATGCGCCTTCGTACTTTCGTTGCGTATATAGAGCCAGCCGTTCCACAGTTTCAATCAGTCACGGCGAGAGCGGCTTGGCTTCCTCACCTGATGATGGCGGCTATCTGGACCGCGGAAATATTGTGTTCAGATGACAGAATGATCCAGGCTGGAAACCCGTGAAGAATTTGATAAACACAGATGATTAAAACACCGGGCGGTGGCTACGGGTTGGTTGATCACAGTTAAATAAAGCGATGCACTAAAAGACGAAGCACACAAACGTAAATTGAGACGTGGGCGTTGGGTTGGCAGTGCACCATACGTTGAAATAAAATTTAAAAACAGCGTATTAAAAGGTTACACAGAAGGCGGAGCACTCACAATAAGCAAAGGTGGGACATGGGGGAAAGGGGATGCGAGGGGGAGCGAGAGGGTGGGGAGGAGCCTAGGGCCAGTGGGGAAGCGGCTGGTGCGGAGGACGTCTCAGGAAGCCTCGGGGTAGAAGTAATGGGGAGGGAGGTGAGGGAAGGAGCAAGAGAGACCAGGATGGAATTAGGAGAGGAGAAGGGACAGGAGGGGAGGATGGGAGAGGTAGTCAGGGCCCTCAGGGAGACGAGAGGGAGGAAGGGGAAGGATCTCAGCTGGTATGAAGGGTACGTGTCGGGTCGGAGGGCATCATCCGACAAGGAGAGTTTACGGAAGTTGCCAGAGGAGTTGATCCGAAGTGTGCACAGGTGTAGAGCAGGGGGGATACAGTGGTAGAGGCGCGGCCACGAACCAGGTGCCGAGAGGAGATGAACTAGAGGATTAGGCGGGTCTAATTTGAGTGACATGTAACAGAGGTGGAGATTTTCAAGGAAGAGAACGAAGTGTGGGAAAGGAATGAGATTGTAGAGAATCCGCGTGGGGGAGGGGGGATACAGGGGGATAGGAAGGCGAGGTGGAGAGCATGATGCTCCAGTATCTCCAGCGATTTTTTACAAGGGCTTTTTTTTTTTTTTTTTTTTTTTTTTTTTTTTTTTTTTTTTTTTTTTTTTTTTTTTTTTTGCTGGGTTAGGGAGTGGGTCGGAGTCCAGGCTGGATGGGCTACACATAGGATAGGACGGATGAGTGATTGGTAGTTATACAGGGCAGTGGAAGGGTTTAGGCCCAGGTTCGGCCAACCTCCAACCTGGTGTTTGAGGAGGCGGAGGTGGGAGCGGTATTTTTTTCTTCTATAGTTCACAGGTGGGGAGTCCAGGATAGAGTGCGTTGAATAGTGAGGCCCAGGTACTTTAGGGTAGGGGTGGACGGATGGGATGGTGATGGAGGGTGAAATAAAAGTCGCGGTGATGGGAGGAAGGGGTGGTACAACTTACAATGATCGCCTGGGTTAACTACGCAATAATCAATTAATAACTGCAATACTAACGAAATGTAAGTATCGAGTGCTAACAAACATACAGCAGATACATTAAATTACACAATTTACGAGGGACGCTTCTGACCTCGAACGCTCGGAACCGCAAGAAACCATACTCAATCTCAAGCAGGGTGTGCGTCATTTCCATGCAAAACTCCGCACTTGCCTGCTAGCGCCACTAGGTGGTGGTACAGTGTAGCTGCACTAACCAGCGCTCCAGTTGCGTGACTGGTATAGCTGGACTACGTATTTGTCTCTTGAAGTGTTCACAAGCGAGTTACTGCGTAAATTATATACAGTGCAGTGATATCATGAACACAATTAATCCTAGCCATGGTGTTCAACTATTAGGGACTAATTTGCTACGTGCTGCATACGAAAACGACTTCGGGGCGTACGGTAGTGTACGCCGATGTTTTATATATCATGTAAAAAAACCATTCAACAATCCGAATATTGGTTTGAACACCTCAGTGCTTTACTAGGCATAGTCCTGTTTGAAGGTGGTATGCCGTTGCCTTCCTCCGACCTTCGAACTGACTTACCCAGCCAGTTGTAGGGGGACCTACAATTTAAAGTGGGTTCGTAACCACGGTGCTACTCGGTATTTTTAACATGAGCAATACTGCCTGAGGTGAAAGAAGTGGAAAGTGGCAGTTAGTAATCTTATAAGACTACAAGGTGACAAACCACAAGTCAAGGTACATCATCGTTATTTTACCGCAAAACTTCACTCTTTGATTTACAATCAATTTGCTGCACCTACGTATGAGCCAATTTCGCAATGTGCTTGGCGAAAGCCAGTGTATGACATTGCCATACTACCATTATCACCTGAAAATGTAATTAGTGTGGCTTTCGATGTTAGAATGTGTGAATGCGAAAGTGTTTTTGAATGTGATAACGTGGCTTTAATGAGGTGTGCGCATTGTTCTCTCCTACTTTTTAACCACTTCATCGAAATCCCACATCTGTACTTTCAGGACTAATGTAGTGTACTGTTGTACTGCTTCATATTTGCATGGAAATGACGCACACAACAGTGAAACATATGCCGGCCGCGGTGGCCGACGGGACTGAGGCGCTTCAGTCACGGTCTGCACGACCACTACGGTCGGGGGTTCGAATCCCCCCTCGGGCCTGGATATTTGTGCCGTCTTTAGTATAAGGTAGTTCATAAGTAGTTTGTAAGTTTAGGGACTGATGACCCCGTAGTTAAGTCCCATAAGCTTAACAAACATTTGAACATTTTGAGTGAAACATATATATTTACATAAAATAAACGTAATGTTACGCCTGGACAATGGCTGATAGTGTGAATCTGTATGGATGTGACAGCGTGTTTAGAATGGTATTGCACCGTGATTATAAAATTTGTCTGAATGATTGAGATTAAAGAAAGAATAAGTCTTGTGACTAATTGGGCTGATTTCAATATCTATGTCTCTGTTAGTGCGCTTATCTATCCCGAATATCAGGCTGACTAAATAACAATTTCATTAAATCACAAGTCTGGTTGTAGTGCAAAGTAGAATTCGTTAATTTAACTATCAAGTAGTTCATTAATTAAATAGAGCTCTCGCCAATGTTTAATACAAATGTGATACCGGATAAATGTGATCATGGGTGGAATGATACATAATTTCTAACAGTGACAGCAAGTGAACGCTAAAGTACACAATAATGAAATCTATTTACTGAAAAGATTAACAATATAGATTTCGCTAGCAGCGAAATCAATCGTAGAAATTGCCGATGGCTTCAGAATGCCTTCTAAGTCTTCTGACACATAACTTTAGTTTGCCAGGACATACTCAACTGTGGTCCTTTGGAAATATACGTTCGGTTACACTGTCTTAAAACTGACAGTTTATCATATCTACTATTTGTTTCATTTGTCGTTCCTGTTTCACTGGGTTACTCCTTTTTCATTGTTGCCAGCACAGCCGATTTTCAGCTGATTCTGGCAAATTTTAAGGTATACATAATCGGACTATATACTCTTGTTAGGCAAAGAATTGCCAGATTTTTCGTATTCCTGCAAATGCATTATAATAAGTCACTTAGGTTGCTGTGCATTCTTACAAAATATTTATTACATGTAAGAAGTGCTAATAATTTTTAATATGTAAAGTAGTGTCCGTCCGACACATAATTTTCGGTCGAAACGTAATCAAATATTTCGGTAAATTTACCTTATACCATAAATCACTAGTTATCCGATATTTTGCAAGATCACCTGCCTACACTAAGCCTTCTTGAGTGTGAAACCAGAAATACGTAAATGATGACATAGGAGGCGTACAGATTTATTGGCCTGAACTTTCCATGCGATTGTTGCGAATTGTAAGCCAACCACTCACAATCGGTCTTGTGAGACAGCGCACGTTTTCCCTCGTATAGGTGTACTGGATGGAGAGTGAAACTTAGGAGGCCAACTGCCCTGTTTGCTAAAAAAAAATGTGTTTTGATTTAATCGAAGTAGAACCTATTGCAACTTTAAAAGGAAGGCTAATTAAGAAACAAAAGTTACTTATATTTTTATATCAACATTTGAGGGGTAAACAACCCTAATTCGCCCTCCTTTGATACTGCCCTTGAAATACTTTGTGAACCAGTATTTCTGAACAGTTTCATCTCTATAATATACCGGTATTTAAAGTAACTGAATCCGAATCTGAAATCAGATTCTCAAAATTCAGTATGGCTGATCCAGCGTAGCGTACGAAAACCAGAGAAAATGCTTGAAGAGACAGTAACTGGACATCCGACGTTCAAAATACTGTGAAATCTACTTTCGACATAATAGTTGAATAAAATACAATAAAACAACTTTAAAATGTTTACTGGTTTCCGCAATGAATCTTGAAAATATTGTTCAATATTTGCAAGCATCATTTAATCAACTGCAGTATGATTTTTCGTCTGCTGCGATTGCCTCAAACAATCTTTTTACATAATGTATTTTTCACAAATATCATGTATGTATAAACGTCAAAGAATAATGTAATCGTCAAATCTGCAATTTATGAAATAAAGCAATAATATATGAAATAAACGAAATAAACTCACACAAAAATAAAATTAGAACACAAATACATTAATACTAAAATCGACTCAACACAAATCTTTCATTACCTGTACGTACGCATACAAACAATGAATCGTGTCCTAACACACGAAAATTGTTGATGCAAGGAACTCACCCTGATCAATATGTTATTTCAAAAGTAGATTTTACAGTATTTTGGATGTCGGATGTCGAGTTACTGTCTATCGAAGAGTTTAGCTGAGTTTTCGTCCGCCATGCTGGATCAGCCATAATGATTTTTAGACTCTGATTTGAGATTCGGATTCAGTGGCTTTAAATACCGATAAATTAAAGAGATTAAACTTCAGAAATCTACAATAATGGAAAGTCCAAGATGGAATTAATAATATAGTAAGGACAGTTTACAGCTCATCGTAAAGACGTGGCTACGAGCTGCGACAGGCACATACAAAAGACACACAAACAACACTTTCAGCTATCAGCCATGGCCCTCAACACTCACGCAATCACACAGGCACACAACACAGTCATACTACCATCACCTCAGGCTGCCGCACTTCGAATCACGTTCTGCGGCGAGTAAACCGGTGACGGAAGGGGAGGGGAGGGGGAATAGGAAGGTTACTTCAGGGTGGTGGGGATGGGTTAGATAGGAATAACGAGATGTAGCTTAGGAATGGAGTGGGGAGGCGGATGAAGGGAGAAAAATAAAAAATACATAAAGAAAAATGCTTGCACACTGCAAGTACACAAGACCGCGTACACACACACTCACAGACACACACACGCACACACGCACGCACACACACACACACACACACACATACACACACGATCGCACATTAACGCACCACTCAAAATAGGTGAGGTTTGGGATAGAGAGGTAGGAACTGTAGGTATGGGAAAAAAGGACGTTATCGAAGGTTGAGGCCTGTATGATTTCGGGATCAGAGAATGTATTGTAGGGATAATTCCCACCTATGCAGTTCAGAAAACCTGGTGGTGGATGGGAGGATCCAGATGGTCTGGGTGGTGAAGCAACACCACCTAGAAGACAAGGCCTTACAACAGGCCGTGCCTACGTCACACTTAGGGCGCTATTAGCTGAGAGCAACTAGTCTCCCCACTCGTGACGTCACGAGTGGCGACGCTAGTCGCCGCAGGTTTAAGCAACGGTCAACTGGTGGCGCAACTGTTGTACACCTGCTCCCTTCTCATAGAGATACGGGCAGTTGACAGAATGGTGTCCTACAAAGAACTTCTCCTCCTTGCACGTCTTTCAAAAAAGAAAAATCGGAGGATTTTCCATCGGCCTCTCAATGTAGATTTGACATTGTGTGAAGATATTGTTAAATTATGCTGTGCTCTTGACTGTTTTGTCCGGGACAGCGATGGGTTTCAAATGGAAGGCACTGTGACAGTTGAGGGTTTGTTTGACTTAGACTGTGGAGAAGAAGTGCGATCCAAGCAAGCTACTAAGTTGAGAGATAAGTTTGCCGATTTTTTTGTGAGTGAGCAAGGTGCTCTTCCATGGCAAATGGACCGTATTTGAAAACGATGTCATAGCAAAAACATAGTTTACCTAAAGCCTTTTAGTTAAATACGTTAACTTCAGATTTAATTACAATTTTTCACACTATTAATGTGGAATGCTTCAATCTTTGTAATATGACTCAATGAATCAGACGTCTTTTATATTCATAATAGACAACTGTATAAGTAATCTTTAAAGTTTCTTGTTCAATAAAATTACAGTCCATCAAAAATCTCTTTACTCTTCAAATTACGCAATACACCTGTCAAATAAAAGATGCAACTTGTCGTATCAAAGCAACCAACTTTTTCCACTCAGAGTAAATTTCATGTATGTCACTATTCAATTGGAAGGAGACAAAATGTCGCTGGAATCGTTATTTCTTGGGTGGTTATCTCTGAATTTCACTATCTAGGTACAGTACGTGCGATTAGAAAAGTTGTTACTGCAGGCTAATTTTTGCACTTACACGTTAATAAAAGAATAAAAGTAATGTCCACGATCAGCTGGGATCAGTGGTTCAAACTCAGGGCTAATTATCTCATGATGGTTGAAATGAAATTTTCGGAGGGGTGAAAAGAAATTCAGCACTGGACTTGATGCAATGAAAATATTATAAAAGAAAGTTCTGACGTTACATGTCAGACTATTTCCTTGTTAGTTAAAACTCATTAATAATACTAAGTAATGAAAAATATGCACAAATATTAAATAGTTATGAAGTATTTACGAATATTGCTAAATCCTATATTGAAGAAGTGAAAACTCAACTAGAACATTCTTTTCGCTTGTTGGTCTCTCCTCGAACTCTGAAATGAACTTCCTTAAAATATTGCACTAAGCACCCAGTATCTCCCTTTTGTCGAAATAGGCTTCGGTCGTGACATCCCAAAGCGTTGGTTTGCTTTCTACCTCAGAAATTAAGTCTTCGGTATTTATTTTACGTTCGAAGGGCTTATTCAGCTCCTTAAACTCTCGGTCAACCGTATTTACTGTTTCCATATTCATAAATCACTAAAACACGGTAACACAGAGCAAGTACAGCGCACTCAGTGCTGCAGTTGACAAGCTGCCAGACCGAAGCGCTAAAAGTGTCGCCGCCAATGTCCCACGGCTAATAGGCTCCTGTCATATGCCGCAGTGCCCCGTGACGGCTGTGGGCGACTAAAAGTGTCCGGGGCAGTCGCCGGGCCCCGACACCGGTTCTCGGCGTCGCCACTGGTGTCCACCGGCTAATAGGCGCCGTAAGGCCGAATGCCCCGTGAGTTGCACGAGACACTAGTGGCGACGCTAGTTGCCCTCGGCTAAAAGCGGCCTTAAAGGCCGCGGCCGCCACCTGACTGGCCGGCCACTGCGCGGTGGTGGGTGTGCCCCAGCCAACAGCCAGTGAGGTGGCGGTCGCGGCCTCAAGGCGTGACGTAGGCACGGCCTGTTGTAAGGCCTTGTCTCTAGGTGGTGTTGGCTCTGCTGCTAGCCGGTCCACACGACCGCCAGCCGCTACACTCTTAGCGAGAAATCCACTATTCCGATTTTCACGCTGCAAAGACTGTTTGGCGGTACATACGACCATTCCACATCGGTTTATGAACTTAGTTTTTCCTTAAAAGCTTTACTTTGCATGTGAAAAGAAAAAGTCTACTTTTGATTCCGCGTGAGTTTTTAGATTGATAATGCTAATCACTCGATTCTGAAGAAACTATGGGGTTAAAAAAACTGATTTTTGAACATGTGATAGTACAGATTTTTAGCTTTCTAACAATGCATTCAAATTTCCATAATTCTCAAATGTCGTTTTAAAATGACGCTATTATGGAAGTATGTGCACGTCATTTACAAATCTTGTATTGAAAAAGATAGCAGGCAGCATAAATGACCTATGCATTTTAGACCATATATTATCGCGAGTGAAATAGAGCTGTCTCATTTCACGAGTAATTGCGAGTTAAGGAGCATCAGTGCCGCGATAGCACGTGTATGTATTCAGCGCTTGTTCTAATAGTATTTATGTCGACATTTCGATAAATTGCTTGATGTATCCTTGCTGAAAGAAAAAAAGGAAGATCGGATTGTTACGTTCAGTTGCAATCGAGGTCATTAGAGACGATTAACTGGTAGATTGCATGTATCTTGAAAACATTTGTAATTTTTCCTCACGGATTGAATTGTTAGTGCAGTATCAGTTGCGAGTAGAAAAAGAACGCGCACAGTAACGGATGTGGTAAAAACAGACAGAAAACGCCAAATTTTGTGCTGCAGAAGCAAAACGATAGTCGTATCAGCTCGCGCCGGAAATATTAAACCTGTTGTAAGTCGTCGGCTTCGCGTTAGCCGTTTGTAGGCAGTTTTATACTTTGCTCAGTATTCGCTTACACAGTGTTTCACTTTCACTTTTTATTAAACTAAGTGATGGCTCTAACATGAAGAGCAAGATGAGACCTTAAATCTCTTCAGTTCCTTGTTCCTGGTAAATCTACGTATTGGCATGTGTGTGACGAAAAGTGTTATGCCCTACGATGAAGTGATAATACTTAATTTTATTCAAGGTTGTCCTACTAATTATCTAGCTAAAATTATGTCAAGGTGAACAGGAACTCTTTAAAAAGGCAGTAGTTTGCGAAATGAGTAAGAATTTCATTCAAAATTAGTGCTTCAATAGCCTCGACGACTTGCTGGTGGAATCATCTTTCTTTAGAAGAAACTGTCAAGAAGATACGTGAAGAACATTTGGAGGGTCTTGAAAAACTTTCAAACATTATTTCCCTTCCTTGTCTACTAATAGCAATGGGATTCACAGTCTCTTGGAAGGAGCAATAAATTCATAATAATAGCTTCTGGAAACGTCCAGTAACTTTAAGTCACATAAATCTTTGGTATTGCTAAGAGGTAACACATTTATTACATTTCTCGTTCACTCGTTCTGCGAAAAGACTTTCACTTCTAACACTAAGATACAAATAAATACAGAAACACTCTTCTCGTTGAAAGTAGCCAGAGAGTCGCTTGAAGGTGTGTGGATCCTCTACTAAAAAGTTTAGTCGTTTAATTTCATAACGAAAACTTGTAGTTTAACAGACAAGAGTAAAATACTATAATATTGTATATTGCACCTCTCCATAATGCAAAAGCCTGCATCTGCCCTTTTGGTATGAAACCATTGACGCGTAAGCTACAAAAACCATTAGTTGTACATAGCAGTAAGAAACATTTTCGTCTATATATATATATATATATATATATATATATATATATATAATTTTTTTTTTTTTGTATTTCACTTTACTTAATTTCAATAAGGTGGAGTTTAAACTACTATATATGTGCGATATGGTAATAGGCCAAAACGTTTAAGAGGCACTGTGCTTAGGAATGTAAAAAATAAAAAATAAACTCTACATAACATCACAGCTTTACGACAGAGCCTAATTGTCTTTTGGCTGAATATATGGTTGTTACAAGTAAAAGTTGACCTAATGAAGGACTATTAGAAACTTTCCTGTTTTACGTAGCGTCTACTCCTTCTACATTGGTATGATCTGTCCTGTTCGTTATTTAATTCAGACAGCAATAACGAAGAAATGGCTACGTAGGTAATCACAAATGTGCGCGATGACTACGCTCTGATTAAACCTGGATTGTTACCCTTATTTTCATAGACGCGTCTGCTACACTGGGGTGCAGGTGTACCCCAAATAAAAACGGATTTTTAAAATGATTAAAAAAATTATTTCAAAGTAATACATTAATATTTAAATCACACATAAGAAAAAAGAAAAAAATTCCCAGGAAGAAACAATTACACCAATGAAGACAAGAAGAACACACTTTTCGTTGATAATCCAAACCATTTTTTTTTTTACAAATAGCACATTTAACTCTTGATTTTCGGTCTCGATCCCTAGGGGAGAAAATACACCGTCCTGTTGTAGATTCTGGAACCTCTTGGTCTTCTTCTTCCTTTGGCAGTTCTAAAATACCACTGATGGTTTGACGGAGTTTTCGTTTTAAAGTTGGTTTTCCAAACGCCTTAACATTTGTGAACGCATCAAATCTATAGCCAATTTCTTCAGGTAAGATCTTCTGTTTTTAAATATTTCCTTATTATCTGCAGAGCTTCCTTTCAACAGTAACATAGAGTTGTATCTAGTGACGTTTAATAAGTTATAAAATAGGCAGCCAGCGACGAGTTTTTCTTGCACAGGAATATGAATGACATAACTGGTCTAGCGTGTCAACACCTCCTTTGGTACAGTTATAAAACTGAATTATTTCTGGGAGATGTACTGTATTTGATTCATCCCCTTTTTCATGCATAGTTGACAGCATAAGAACAAACTTTTTCTTTTGTTTTGGTGGGCAATATGATAACAGGGTAAGGTGACCACTGAAACTAAACATAGCAGAAGTTGGCTGTCTCTCCTTGATGCTCAGGAATGACGAAGGATTTCTGCTTTATTATTATTATTATTATTATTATTATTTAGCGTACCAACTATGGTAATTTTCTTCTCTAGAAGGCTCTTCGCTGTTTCTATGGATATAAAGCAGTTGTCCACAGTTAAGTTTCTGTTGGTTCCATGAAAAGAAGAAGTGAGTTTTTCACAATAATATCGAGGTATATTATCGAGGTATATTATCTGGTGTAGATCCGTTACCAGTAGACAATTCTGCATCGAGCACATAAAATGTTTTTGCATCGCAGCACTTCACTATCTTGATCCCGTACTTGTCTGATTTAGAAGGAATATACATTTTAAATGGACACCGTCCTCTAAACCCAACCAATTGCTCATCTATTGTGGTGTATGCAGATGGTACATACAATTGTTTCATTTTGTTTATGGAGCGTTCAAATACTTCCCGAAAATGAGCCAATTTGTCATTCAATCTTCTTTGCACTCGAGTGTCTTTGTCATCAAATCTGAGACAGTTTACTAAGAATCTGAAACGTGCTTCAGGCATGGTTGCTCGAAATATTCCGATTCCACTGTTACGGTCAAGACGCTCTCTTGTAAAGACGCCTCCCATTTTCATTACTCCAGCATAGTAGATCAATCTTATAAGAGCCTGGAGTTCAGTACAATCAGTGTTTGCGGTGTATGAAGGCTTATTGTCTTTAGGTGTTGCATCCATATTTTTGTTGTATTTAGAACTCTGTTCATCAATTTCTTTGTTGGTGCAGTTTGTAATCAAATCTACATTTTCCTTTGTAAAGCACAGTTGCCAGGCTTCCAGTGCACTCTTTACATGTCTTGCTTTATTTTTGTTTCCTGGTAATCGCACTACAAGATTCCTTTCAGGTGTGCGATGAAGAACTCCCCTTTCACCACTCCCCTTGAATTTACTTTTGCAACACAGTTTCTTTGGAGCATTTATGATATTCACCTTTGACGAATCAACACTCTGAAGACGTTCTGGTAGATTATCAGGATCGGAAACTGACACAGCTGGACACTGAATATGACGTGCAGGAGCATCTGATTGTTCTTCTTCATTTCCACAGCTCTCTCTGTTTTTAAAATCTGGAATGACACAATCCTCTTCATCGACTTCATCAGTTTCTGAATAAAGGCCTTCAGAATCTGAATCTGAAGTGAAGGGCATACGCTGTATTTCTAGAATATCCTCCTCCTTTGTAAGGTCAAAAGTCTGTTTTCGGGATGTCATTTATTTTCACCTAAAAAAATTGCAGATAATATTCGATTATCCACTATAATTCCTGGAAACAATCGCTACTAGAATTGTTGTAATGTCTTTGTTGCGAATATGTATAAATATTCTCTATTTTACATCATACTTACAAACCTGAAGAATCTTGGTTCTAAAATTTCTTACAGCGATTATGCTACACTGGGGTGCACCTGTACCCCAAACATTAAACAACGTGAAAATTATAAACCCCATTGACACTTTGATGGTCACACCCGTACTGACTTGTTAAGGCATGAAACTACTGGGAAGCGCAGAACTTCAGCGCTATCTGTTGGCCACTAGCTACACTTAATAGAAGCACTGGGGTACAGGCGTACCCCTCGTAGCATTCCAGAATAGGGAGCATACAGAAGGGAAAGCTGGGGGCGGCGCCTTTGATCTGTATGTTACCAATCGTTGCGCTCGACGCCATATTGAAAAGCAGTAACTATAGCCACTTAGTACTTTGGCTGGAAATGGACTTTTTACGAACTGCAGCTAATCTCAGCGACTTTTACGAAAGGAAACGGCTTTTCATTATGCTCTCATCTATTTTGCGCCCTCTTCTTGCACCTAATTGTAATCCAACGAAAAAAATAGGCCTAAATTTTAATATTACTACGAAAATGTACAGTGGAATCGATGATCGTTTTATTTCGTGCTTATCTCTAGAAAAATCCCAAATAATGCGGAGTTATGTGTAGGAAATTAGTTATAAACAAGAAAGTGACTGTACAACTGCCAGGTTTTATTTGACACGAATAATTTCGCACATATTGAGTCAGACTTAGCAGTACAACGTGATGACGCATAACTAATGACGTCTGGGTATATATAAAAGTTGTATTTGCTATAGGAGTATCATTAATTTACTGATAGGAGAAGGGCATATAGAGGAATCGGTCAACCACAGAGCAGGAACAGCATAAAATAATTATTCCTCTTACTCTATTTATGTGAGTATCCGAAGAGCATTCGTTGCCAACATTAGCACAATACGCCTCCAATGCCATAAGTAAAATTTTACCTGCCTACTTACGCACTATTCTTTGTCATTCATTTTATATTATTCCCTGCAACGTTAAACTTATAAAATATAAATGTACTTCAACATTTCGATCCTGTTGAACTGCTGCAGCAACAGCAACAGCAAGAGTTATCGTCAAGAGAAGAAGCAAGGCTACTTTTAATAATTACGCACACATTTACTCTCATTTGAAACTGATAACATTTAACTTTCACTACACATATAGCGATGTTCACTTACTGCTCAGCATCTTTTGGGAAGGTGAAGAAACTTATATCCTTATTTGTATTCGAATTATTGCGGCAATTAGGTGCTTTTCTTTTATTGCTGCTCATAATAAAAACGGAACAGCTCCAACTACTAACACACAGTTCTTTCTTTTCACTGCACTGCACTGTGCCAAATACTTGTTTACTTTTATGCGATTCAGGCTGTTCAAATACACAATTAACCATCAAAGACGCCGCATTACCACGCCACAGAGTAGGGAGTGATCACGCGTTTACTGCTTTTCAAGATGGCCGATTCCGCGCATGCGCACTAAATTTTGGACGACAGACTGCAGCGGGAGTTACCTTTCTGTATACTCCTTATTCTGTGACAAGGTCTTGCGCAGCGCTGCATTCCAGCGCTCGCAGCGCCGCCTGTAACGCTGTTTCACGGGCCCGGCGGGTCCCCGCTCGCCCGGCGAATGTCGGGACTCGACGGCGCACCGCAGCTCGCTCGCTGTGTACTGCAGGCGGTGCAGTGGGGCTCCTCTAGACTACCCGCGGTGCGGGCAGCAGAGCGCAGCAAATTCAAATGTTTGTAGAGTCTATGGGACTTAACTACGGGGTCATCAGTCCCTAAACTTACAAACTACTTACGAACTAGCTAAGACTAAGGACGGCATAAATATCCATGCCCGAAGGGGGATTCGAACCCCCGACCGTAGTGGCCGTGCAGACCGTGACTGGAGCGCCTCAGTCCCCTCGGCTGCCGCGGCCAGTAATCTGTGTCACTGAAAGTATTTTGCAAGGAAATGCCGCATTTACTCCTACAGTAGATTGTTGTCACTGTAAAATCACACAAAATCAACAGGAAAGACTATGTACCACAAGATCAATGTTTCGTAAACCGACATTGCTTATTAAAAAAGCTCTTCGCTCTCAACGAGAAACTTCAATAAAATTATTATTTTTGACAACGTTACAGCGTTCAATGAATGAAATAAATCGCAATTTGCGAACAGTGATGGCTTCACTGTACTAGGTTTAGATGGAATACCAAAGTGCGACGAATGAAAATTTGTGCCCGGCCAGGATCCAAACCCGGGATCTCCTGCTTTCTAGGCAGACGCGTTGACCACTCCGCCACCGAGGACACAGTGACCAGCCCAACTGCATTGTCCTCTGCAGTTGAGCCGGTCACTGTTCAAATGTTCAAAAAATGTTTGTACAGCTTATGGGACTTAACTACGGGGTCATCAGTCCATAAACTTACAAACTACTTATGAAATACTTACGAACTAGGACGGCACAAATATCCATGCCCGAGGGGGGATTCGAACCCCCGACCGTAGTGACCGTGCAGACCGTGACTGGAGCGCCTCGGTCTCCTCGGTAGCGGAGTGGTCAACGCGTCTGCCTAGTAAGCAGGAGATCCCGGGTTCGAATCCCGGCCGGGCACAAATTTTCATTCGACGCACTTTGGTATCTATCTAAACCTAGTACAGTGGATCTGTAACTGATCGCAAATTGCGATTTATTTCACTGTAATAAAACTTTCCGGCTTAACAATATAACTCGTTCCATTAAGTACAATACTAAGGTAAATTGTTACAACACATTATAAGAATATCACTATAAGATACGTCTGCTTATATTGTGATTAACAACCATATACAATTTTTACGCGCGAGGAAAGACTCATAGCAGTTAAACGGCGCGCCGAAAACTGAGATTAAGTGTTAACCTTGACTGAATCCAATACGAGCGCGACCAACATTATCCCTAAATTCACGAAAGCAAGTTTCAACCAACCAGAGGATTCTGATGAACCAAAATGGTGGCCAAAACCGAGGTCGAATATTTGGTCCGCCCTTACTGTGAGCTCAGTGTAAGGGATTGTTCAAATGTTCAAATGTTTGTACAACTTATGGGACTTAACTACGGGGTCATCAGTCCCTAAGCTTACAAACTAGCTAATACTAAAGACGGCACAAATATCCATGCCCGAGGGGGGATTCGAACCCCCGACCGTAGTGGCCGTGCTGACCGTGACTGGAGCGCCTCTTTCACCTCGGCCACCGCGGCCGGCGTAATGGATTGTTAGGACTTGATTGCAAGTAACTATTAATTTAAATTACCGGCTTCAACTATGTATATTGTTATCTTCAGGCCGGCCGCAGTGGCTGAGTGGTCTGCAGCGTGCCAGTCACATTCTCCACGGCCGCTACGGCCGAGGTTCGGATCCCCCCTCGGGCATGGATGTTTGTATCGTCATTAGTATAAGGTAGTTCGTAAGTAGTTTGTAAGTTTACGGACTGATGACCCCGTAGTTCAGTCCGTTAAGCTTAAAAAACATTATCTTCAGATTTTTTAATATGGACGTCAATGGTAAATCCTTTCAGACCGCCTGCAATAGACCTTTCGTCATATTATTAAACTAAAAGGTCATATGGTACAATAAGTATGGTGTACATGTGGAAGTCGTTGATAACTTGGTATAAGTGACGACACATGTCATCCAAGTAGAAGTAGAACTGTAAATTTATACACATATCTAAAATGTAGGGGTTAAAGTCTGCAGTAGACGGCGGTAGTGTTCTAAGAAATGACTCTCTAGTCCCGTATTTTGTAAGAACTTGCAATGTAAAAGTAAAACAGGGTGTTTCAAAATTTTTGAGAATAATTGATGCTTATGGATATAGAATACATATCAATTTTTACATCAGCTTGATCCGTACGTGAATAAAATGAAAAATAGTGTTCACATTTTTCCTTGACATTTCAGTGTGGCAAAATCAAAGGCCAAGTCTACGCAGTGTTTCATCAGCAAAAAAAAAAAAAAAAAAATAAAAAAAAATTAAAAAAAAATAATAATAATAATAATAATAATAATAATTTCATTCAGTTCTGGTAAAAGAAAAGGTTAAACTTGTATTATGATAGTATATTACGTGTACTTGCAAATATTTGAATATTGTGGTATGCACTATGAAATATAACATGGTCTTTATATATTTTCATTTGCCACATTATGTCCATTCTTTATATCTAAACATTATGTTTGAGTTCTTCAAAATGGTAGTTAAAATAAATTATTGCATGCGGTCAACTTCTGACTATACGTAAGGATTACATATATAAAATTGTGTGATGACAGAATATAGCAGAAAATCTCAAGTTCTAATAACTGAATAAAGAGATATATATTTTAAATAGTTTCAGCGTAGACCTTTTCAGTTTGTATATTGATTATTATTGCTTGCTGTGTGACGTCTGGCACATTTCTAGTTGCTGTCGATTTGCAGAGAGTTTGTTACAATGTTGACTGGAATACACTCCTTCAAATTTTGATGTCAGCGGGGGTCAAATATAGGGAAGGGATGGTTATTTAAAACTTGTACGAAGATCAGACAGCAGCAAAAAGAGTTGAAGGGCATGAAAGGGACAAAGTGGTAGGGAATGGAACAACACAGGGCCATAGACCTTCTTGATTCTTACTCAATTTGTAGACTGAGCAAGCTGTGAAGGAAAGCAAGGAGAAATTTGGCGAAGGAATTAAAGTTCTGGGTAGAAAAGAATAAAACAATGCGCTTTGCCAATGACGTTGTAATTCTGCCTGTGACATCAAAGAAACTAGAAGGGCAGTAGAGCGGAATGGACAATGTGTTGAAACTAGTGTATAAGATGAACATTCTTAAGAGGAAAACAAGGGGTATAGAGTGCATTGTAAGAAAATCGGGAGATGCTGAAGGGATTAGATTAGGTATCGAAACAATAAAGGTCTTTAATGAGATCTGTTACTTGGGCAGTAAAATTACATATGATGGTCGCAGTAGAAAGGATATAAAATGCAGAATAGCAATGGGATGAAAATCGTTTTTGAAAAAGTAAAATTTGTTAACATAGAATATTAATGTAGGTGTAGTCTTTTCTGCAGGCAATTTAGAAAAAGATAGCTGGCCCCTCCGCTGAGACAAGAGTCCAGAATCTTGTCTGCTAAAAATGGAAGACGACACGGAAAGTGTTTTTTTTTTTTTTTTTTTTTTTTTTTTTTAGAAGCTTGGTTTGCGTCGGACGCGTCTCCTCGCGCCCCGTTATCTTAGTGGACGGATTCGGTGATTTTGCTTATTGATCCGATACTTGGACGGGTGAACTTGTATAAGTTTCAGGGTACACTCTGCGATTTGTACTTGAGCCGAAAGTCCTTGTTTTTCGGTTTGGGTAAGGTCAGACAGCCAATACCAGTGCACTGAGGTACTTGTTACGATTTACTCAACTTCTGGAGTCACCTAGGCCTTCAGTACTTATGCGTACTTGTCTACGCTAACTGAAGTGGCCCTGACTTGGCAGAACTGCTTGAGATGGTAGGCACTGTGTACTGCCGAGCACACAGAGGCTGATAGGAGGGAGTATAGCTTCTGAGTAACGGTGCGTGTTTTTATTTCGTGATCGCGGAAATTTTCAGCTTACAACCGGCCTGCGCCCACGCCACTGCAGCGCAGCGCCTTCCACACGCAAGTCGTCAGTTTGGTAATGTATGGCAAGGCGCTCGCCAGCAACAAATAGTCGTTGCATTAGGTTCAGCATAATACTGGGATTGTGTAGCTAGGAAAATCAACCCTGCACTGATATTCCGGTTCAATTATTCCGTTACGAATATTGTATCAATTCATGTTAGCCGGCCGCGGTGGCCGAGGTGACTGAGGCGCTCCAGTCACGGTCAGCACGGCCACTGCGGTCGGGGGTTCGAATCCCCCCTCGGGCATGGATATTTGTGCCGTCCTAGTTCGTAAGTAGTTCATAAGTTGTTTGTAAGTTTAGGGACTGATGACCCCGTAGTTGAGTCCCATAAGCTTGACAAACATTTGAATTCATGTTACGGTTTTTATTTTGGACTTGTCAGTCGGTGATAAATTCAAATTTCATAATGATCAGTGTAACGTCATAATCATTTAGATTATTCTTTCATATTTGATGGTAATTGTAAACTTCGATGTTCAATCCAGTTTGTGTTTTGTATTGGATTTTCATTGCGGGCCTTTTTTCTGATTAATGCTAATAATAAATGCATTGTTAAAAAGGGAAGGATGTTTTTCTAACATTAATAGTTGTCAGATACTAGCTAGCTTATTAGATTCATGGTGGGGAGAAATTATTAATTTATATTTTATGCCGCTTGCAGGAAGTGGAAGAGACATTGTCAATTAGAATTGAATGAGGGCCATATTCTATCGATCAAATAATTTTAATATCATGATTTATTATCACAGTTATTAGGTCAGGGTCAGCCGCTGCTGTCTCTCCTTCCAATTTAATTCACATCCCCACCACATATATTTAGCGTCCCCTGCCAGTTTCCGTTCCCTTTGTTTCTTCCTTTTTTTTCCCAAACCCCACACACCCTCCACATTTTTACAACATAATGATAATAGTAACTTTGTATATTGAATAAGTACTAGAGCTTTGTGGAATTCGGTATTACCACACTTATTCCGTTTGTCATTTTAGCTGTAAAAGAGATATAGCGACAGTTTTAAACAGAAGATTTGTTCTTTATTTTAGCGCAGAGCAAAGTAACATGATAAAGTCATATCTGCACTACAGAAAAGGTAATGCAATCTACGTTAAAAGCATCAATAGAAATTATAACAAAGACAAATATTTTAGTAGACGCATTGATTCTAATTAATGACTTTCAACATATTCCATTAATAATGAATAATTGCTCAGTAAAAAACAGGTTGTTTGTTGCAATGTATACACTTCCCTTCCGTTTCATTAAGGAACAACAGTTGCCAGAGAAATCTAGGACTCCATTTATATGTGAAACTACCAGTATCTGCTCGTTGTTTAAAATATTCATTATCACAATATCCTCCCTATTGTTGTACAAATGCTTCAGAAGATTAGTGTTCAATTCGTTGTTACGTATTTCACTGCATGTTCATGAAACAGAACAAACACACATTTTAGAGGCCGCACTCTCACATCTGCACAACTCTAAACATTACTGAAGATAGCGCTGTTTAATTAATAAAGAGTGCCGGAAACCCTTTTAGGAGTCAAGGGAAAAAATGGTATCGGTGGGTTTCGAAATACCAACTGCATGCTGTGGCGGTACTGGCTTGCAAGCCAGCAGCCATTACTTTATTTGATTTCCTAATTTTATTTACTTATAATGAAACAGAGGTGGAACAGTACGAAGTGGCTGTGCCAGATAGTAACCAGATGGTACTGTAAGTACGGTCCCGTGGAAAAACTCCGACTCTTTCTCTAAGAGTGATCTGATTGGCTGTAGCTATATCTTTACGCGCCATAACTTCCCAGCTATTTTATTAATTATTTAATAAATAAAAAAACACTTATAAATTTTATTGCCATAATGTGTGTTAATTAATTGTTTGTGATTACACTATTGTTTTGTACATTTATTAGATTAAGTATTTTAGGTAAAGAGTGAGTGGGGCATTCTAAAAGTGTCGGTTGGCGCCAAAACTCTAGGCGCTAGCGTGGAGCCCAGCTCCACTGCTAGTCAGTTCAATGCGAGCCCCGACACGGTAAACATCTAGTGGCACTTGCGATAACAAGTCTTTTATTAATCGGTCGATAATGCGGCTAAAATATTTGTAAAGTGCGTGCAATGTATGTCAATGTGTGTAATGACTTTTAATTTTGTGAATTTTGGAAACTAATATTGACGTCAACATGCAGTTTGTGGCTTTTGTATTCGCGTGATTGGAAAAAATAAAAGAGCCACTGGCTTCTCTAAAAGAATTCATTGACTTCGTTAATGGTAGTTAGACAGCCACAGTATCCACCACTTTCAATTTCAGCCTCGAGTCTACGACATGTGTGCAGCTTCTGCGCTGGGGACATCTACGAAAGAGAAGACACCAGACTATTCAAATATTAAGAGACAACGTGCAACGTTCGGTCTATTACAACTAGACGAGTTAGCACGCTGCTCGCGGTAAAGTGAGTGAGGTAAAGAGAAGATAGGAAAGCGTCAAGGAAACTGTCACAAGTGGACTCGATTACATAAACTTTAACCATAACTTTAATTGGTTTATAGATTTAAATTAATTTTTCTATCTCCACCTCCGCGTAATGCATCACCACGTAATGCACTGCCCCTACCCACTACACCACGGCCAACAACTACGACATTCTCCTTAATTTTTTGTACTATTTCTGGTAGTTGTTAACAGCTAAAATGACATTTTTAGACACTAGATTATAATTTATCGTACTTTGAATGGCGTGCTTTTGTTAATTCTTAAGTGCGCCACTGCTTTGAAATAAGAAAATCATAAAATACAGGAAGCAAAATGGTGTATGCCAGTCACAAGTAAAATAAAGCGTTGGTATCAAATCGCAGTTATTTTTGCAAATATCTCTGTAACGGTGTGTGTTACAAAAAAGAGATAAGAGAGGGTTCTCAATTTTCTTGTCAGGTGAACGATTTGTTTGCAATTACATAACATTTTTGTCCGAAAAATTTGAAAATGCGAAGTCCTGATAGGCAACAATTATGTCTGTAAAGTTTGGTGTCAATCGGCTGAACGGTTCGACCTAAAAAGTGGGAACTCGTTACGAACAGACTGACAGACAGAAATCGCTGAATCGCCGTTATTTTTGCAAATTTCTCTGGACTACGCAAGATATGAAAAAAAAATAAGAGAACAAAGTTGTAGAGAATTTTCTTCTCTACAAATTTGGTTATTTAATTTTCGTGTGGGATTCACTGTTTAGCCGTTCTTTTCATATAAATTTAGAGCTGTCAAAAGGGGATTGCCGACCTCAGTGGCCTGCGGTCTGCGGCTTGCCAGTCTCGTTCTGCACGGCCGATGCGGTCGGGGGTTCGAATCCCTCCCCCCTTGGACATGGATGTTTATGCCGTCTTTAGTATAAAGTAGTTCATAAGTAGTTTGTAAGTTTAGGGACTGATGACCCCGTAGTTAAGTCCCATAAGCTCTACAATCATTTGAACATTTGAAAGGTGATCGCAAAGGCCCAATTTTGGTGTTACTACCGTAACCTAGAGTGCGCCAAAAGAAAATCTGTTCCTCGTGATGGCACATTATTAGCCGATATCTAGCAATTTCTATTGTTTAGCCGAAGCACGTGTGCTCCTCACTGTCTTGTTGCCATAGGACTAGACGGGCTTCACGCCTACACACCACCTTGATACAAGGCCTCACAACAGTCTGTGTCACGTCACACCGACCAGGCCGCGACCGCAATCTGACTGGCTGGCCGTTACGAGGCAGTGGATGCGTCCCATTGGCCAGCCAGTCAGCTGGCGGTCGCGGCCTGGTCGGTGTGACGTGACACAGACTGTTGTGAGGCCTTGTATCAAGGTGGTTGTGTCCTGCCCCAATACGCAATCACGGTCCGGGCTAGGCTGTAGTTACCACTGACGCCCAGAGAGAGGCGTTGCCCGCAATCAGGCAACACACCGGGCAAATCACTGTGACGCATTCCCTGCACTGATTTGCATTCTCTTATGTGCGTCACCTGTTTCATTTGTATTTAGGCAGTGTTCTGCTGTTTCTGTTACACTTTTATTCACACCTCTCCATCTATATGTTAGCGGCAATTTGTTTATTTAATGTTCCACTAGTACCAAAATACAACCAGATAATTCGATAATAAAACGAAGGAAATCAGCGGTGAAGCCTGATTCCTGACGTTTACGACAGCGGATCGTACGTAATTATTGTGACCATTAATTTTCACTTGAATGTTTGGTTGTCGCATTCGACGGTTTCGACGTGAAATCTGCTTGTTGCCTGAAATAATTAACATTTGTGGATTTCTAAATTATTAAATAACATACACAAACACCAGATGTTACTTCGCTGAACGGAAACATGATCAATCACTGTGACTTCCGGCAGTCAAATTGTGACGATCCTACCTATCAATTAGGACTGCCACAACCCAGAGTTCTAGTAGTAGTAATGTATTAAATTTTATCACCTGCCTCGCTGATATAGACAGAACTGCTGTGTTGATCAGTTTCTAAGCCTTATCTAATGTAGCCCTGAAAGGATTTAATTTTGCAGCTTGGGTATTCCGTAGTACACTGCTGCATCTTTCTCTTCTGTTTATTATGTACCAAAAACATAAATGCATCTGAGAGCCGAGCTATAAAACTGACCGCGATGCATCACATTCGTATTTATAGATGATGCTGGGTTTTAGACAGTTCCACAACAGAGATGGTAAAACAACATTCCGGAATTATGATTCTGTAATTAAGTTAGGCGTTTTTCACAAATAAGATAGACATCAGGTCAATCAATACAAACAGCAGACAATTTTGCAAATATTCACATATTGAATAAATTGTAAACCAGACATACATTCCAAATAAGACTAGTGGAGTATTTTTGTTTTGTTTACAAAATTGAAATTCTGAAATAATTAACCAGAAGTATAGTTTTGTTACAAACTGATTATGTCAAACTGTTTAGGATACATTACATTACTTAAGGAAATAGTAGTAATTATATTTTCTAGTAGTACAGGTAATCACATCATGTTACCAGACAACAGTATTACTATTCTTTTTAAAATGTAATTACCTAATAATTTGACAGAGAATGGTGCCGACGGTATTTTTATAATATTATTAGCATTACAATGTAATTACGCAGTGTCAAAAGACTTTCCGTTGTAAACAATGCATCTTAATGCTTACTACAATAAGATTGCGAAAATTAATTTGGTGAATTATTTTATTATTATCTATATTTTTCGGCAAATTTCGAATGAAAAGAAAGTACTGAATGAATTGTCTCATAATTATGGCGTTCACAAAATAATTAGAGTGTCTGAGTTCTTGTAGGCTACGGATACAGAAAATAACTATAGATTAGTGGACCTACTACATTTTAGAAGGAGTTAAATTTCAGGGTGAAGAAATAAAAACATTGCGTTTTGCCGATGACATTGTAATTTTGTCAGGGATAGCAAAGTACCTAGAACAGCAGTTGTATGGGATGGATAGCGTGTTGAAAGGTGCATACAAGATGAACATTAACAAGAGCAAAACAAGAGTATGGATTGCAGTCTAAGAAAATCAGGAGATGCTGAAGGAATTAGATTAGGCAACGAAACAATAAAGATGGTAAATGAGTTTTGTTACTTTGGCAGTAAAATAACACACGATGGTCGCAGTACAGAGGATATAAAATGCGCCGGCCGCGGTGGCCGAGGAGAATGAGGCGCTTCAGTCATGGTCTGCACGGCCACTACGGTCGGGGGTTCGAATCCCCCCTCGGGCATGGATATTTGTGCCGTCTTTAGTATAAGGTAGTTGATAAGTAGTTTGTAAATTTAGGGACTGACGACCCCGTAGTTAAGTCCCATAAGCTTGACAAACATATGAACATTTGAATATAAAATGCAGAATGGCAATGGGAAGAATAACGTTTCTGAAAAGAGAAATTTGTTAACATCGAACATTAATTTAAACGTAAGGAAGCCTTTTCTGGAGGCATTTGTGTGGAGTGTTATCTTGTAAGGACAATAAACAGTGTGGACAGGAAGAGGATAGAGGCTTTTGAAGTATGGTGTTACAGAAAAATGCTGAAGATTAGGTGGGTGGATCACGTAACTAATGAAGGAGAATGGGGAGAAAAAGAATCGTTTGGTAGGACACATTCTTAGACATCGAGAAATCGTGAATTTAGCATTGGAGGGAAGTATGTGGGTTCAAAATCGCAGAGGGAGACCAAGAGATGAATATAGTAAGCAGTTTCAAATGGATGTAGAGTTCCGTCCTTATGGGGAGATGAAGAAGCTTGCTCAGAATAGAGTAGGTTGGAGAACTGCATCAAACCAGTCTCCGAACTGAAGACAACAGTAGCATCTACATTTACATACATACACGTAAATGGTATCGAGTACCCCCTTAATCAAGACAAATGGGTTCCCTTTGTTAAAAATGTTCATTTGTTTGTTAAGCTTAAGGGACTTAATTGCGGATTCATCAGTCCCTAAACTTACAAACTGTATCATATTAAATTTGAACAGAAGTTAACAAACCATCTTTTGAAGCAATGTTATTGCAGCAATTAGAAAGCGATGATGTTCATTACTAACATTTACACAGTATCTGGACATCAATTACAATAACACGTTTGTGAGTAACAAAAACTGAAAATGTTTACCTCACCTAGTTTAAAATTTTCTGTAAACTGAACTTTTAGTGTTACCGGTGGAAATATAACAGTTTAGGAAATGCAAGCGAAGACTTTCGTAGCTGTTGTCACCGTCAATAAATTTCTTCGGGGAATGACACCGCATCGTCATTTTACTAAAATCTACCGACGTTTCTGCCACTATTGCCAGCGGCCTTTATCAGGGTCAGACACAGACCTTCATGAAGGCCGCTTGCAACATAGGCCAAAACATCGGCAGATTTTATAAAATTGAAGACGCGGTCTCATACCCCGAAGATTTTTATTGACAGTTTAGGACATGTCTACTCTCTAGTAGCTCTTAGTTTAGTTACGGACAGAAGTTTGAAATTATACAATTGCTATCGGATACTACAACATAGGAATGATGTAGTATAATTCTATAACCCCAGCCTTGATTATCACGTTATTTTATAAAGATACGTCTGTAATGTCTCTAAACCAGTGTCAGGTTAAGAAGAATGTTAACACACACAACTGAAATTTTATATGATGTTATACTCAATTTCAACGTTGTTTTGTTTCATTTACATTGTTCTGAGACGAAAAGTATTGATATAAACTACTGAAGTTCTTTATTTAAATGGTAGCTTCTACAGAAACTCAACTGTGAAATGAGCTTTTCAAAGAGAGAGTTTATTTAATACTTGACATCTCATAATTTCTACTAGCTGAATGCAAATTCTCACTTCAAATTACATTACTGCGACGTGAAGATCGGAGTAAGCATTCACATTCACATAAATATTTCTGGCGAATGTATGCGTGTATGTGTGTGTACGTTTGTGTGTGTGGAAAATCTGATTATGAAGCGAACTGCGGTTAAATCAGTGGTACTGGTACCAGTAATTACATCTCTCTCTGGCCTTTGTTCTGCAATAGCCACTTCTCATTCCCATTCAGTAGTCTATTAATCTTTTGCAGTTGTATATCACTGCTTTCATTCAATCTATTTTGTGCTCAGTTTTTACGGGCTCTAGTTTCGGAGTATTTCAATAACCATAAATTAGTTACTGTGTTAGGGAGGGCTTTTATTTGGTATATTTCAGACGGTAACGTATCTTACTGCTCTGATTCACGTTCTTGTGGGGTTTAGATAATATTTAGTATCCTTACAGTATAACTTTTTGTCATGTCCTTGTTCATTTTCATGAATCAGATTAAAAGTAAAGATTGACGTGTGTAATCTTGCAGCCAAGTATAGCAGAAGACGTTGACGAAACTAAATGTTATTTTAGGTGACAGTTTTCATCAAATTAAATTAAGGATATGAACATTTTTCGCAGGAGTTTTAATAACTCTGACAATCCTGATCAAATTAAATAATTATGTACAAAATTTAATAGCAATAACAGTTATTAAAAGTACATTGAAACAGAGTTATGCAAGGGAATTGAAATCTACTTATGAATGAAATCACCAAGTCCATTTCATATCTATATAAGGGTTACAATATTGTCCAAAGATAATCCATTTGCCGTGATATCCTCCTTTCTTTGGCCAATCTCCAACGGTATTACCAGTTCGATCGGACCTGTAATCTCTCTTCTCACAGGATCAATTACTAAGTCCTTTACTCAAGCTCTCCCCCACATATGCTTTGGCTATCTTCTTGGAAGACGATGTCGCCGATACTGGTTTTCTGGACAGGAAAACTCCATTTAGTAGTGAGTGCTCCTTGCTCCTAAGCGCCCATGAAGTCTTCTGTTGAAGCTTAACTGTACAGGCACAGTACCTCTAAGCACTACTGTAAAGTGAGATGGAATGAGCACTTCGTCACCATTCCGAGAAATAGGTCCCGAACTGAGTGTAGCTTCAATGCTAACAAGGACAGTTTGAAGTCTCTCCTCGTCTAAACTACTTCGTCCCAACACCTTACGTAGCCATCGTTTCACTGAAACAAACATTCTTTCCTGAATGCACCCCAGCAAGCTGCACGTCCAGCGATGATCTTCCAAGTAATATTATTTGGACCTTGTACTGCTGCGTTCGATCGAATATAAGGGTCGTGCAAAGTTATTATATTTCTTTATCAGCTGTTTTAAATGTCTTAGCGTTGTCACTGTAAGTGGTATGTGCAATGCCTCTTTCACTGACCAATTTTTGCATGACTAATAAGAATTTATGTACATTGGCGGTGGTAACAACCTCAAGGCGGATGTCTCTCGTTGCTGCACAGGTAAACTGAACAATGTAATACTTGAAAGTAAAGCTCCCAGGTTTATACATAAAGAAGGCCCTGCGAAATAGACAGCAGAGACTTGAAAGGGACTGTGATGTGTCACACTGTCTGTAGGTAGTAGCCGGCCGCCGTGGCCGAGGGGACTGAGGCGCTCCAGTCACGGTCTGCACGGCCACTACGGTCGGGGGTTCGAATCCCCCCTCGGGCATGGATATTTGTGCCGTCCGTAGTATAAGGTAGTTCGTAAGTATTTTGTAAGTTTAGGGACTGATGACCCCGTAGTTAAGTCCCATAAGCTTAACAAACATTTGAACATTTTTTGTAGGTAGTAGGGCCTCTATTGCTTAATGTGCAGCGCTGTGAGGTATTTTGCGTGGTAAACAGTCACACACCAGAGACTTTATACTATCATAAGCAACGGAATATGCATATGTATAGTTAACAGCTTTGTGAAATGGCCTGTCTTAGTAAATGGATCCTGATGCAAAGTCTTGTGTGATGACCTCGATAGATGCCTGCCTATTACTCTGGACTACCCTCTTCAATTGTCGGCGGTCTCGTGTCAGTCAATAGACGAGGTCGGCCTGTATGCATTCGTGGTGTACGTATCCCTTCACATTTCCACTTCAGTATCACATCAGAGACAGTGAACCTAGGGATGCTTAGGAGTGTGGAAATCTCCCGTACCGCCTTCTGACGCAAGTGGCACCCAATCACCTGGCCATGTGCCAAGTCCGTGAGTTCCGCGGTATGTCCCATTCTGCTCTCTCGCTATGTCTATTGACTACTGCGGCCGCTGATACGGAGTACATGGAAGTAGTTGGTAGCACAATGCAACTAATTTAAATACCTATGCTTTTGGGGATGTGCGGATACTTTTCATCACATAGTGTATCAACAACTGATATACCGGGTGATCAAAAAGTCAGTATAAGATTGAAACTTAATAAATCACCGAATAATGTAAATAGAGAGGTAAAAATGGACACACATCCTTGGAATGACATGGAGTTTTATTATAAATGAAAAAAAAACGACGGATCGCGCTTCACCTGATCATAGAAGCAATAATTAGCATAAGAAATTAAGACAAAGCGAAGATGATGTTCTTTACAGGAAATGCTCTATATGTTCACCATCATTCCTCAACAATAGCTGTAGTCGGCGAATAATGAACAGCACTGTAAAGCAGGTCCGGGGTTACGGTGACGCACTGTCGTCGGATGATGTCTTTCAGCATCGCTAGAGATCGATCGCGATACACTTGCGACTTCAGGTAACCCCAAAGTCAATAATCGCACGCACTGAGGTCTGGGGACCTGGGAAGCCAAGCATGACGAAAATGACGGCTGAGCACTCAATAATCACCGTACGACGGGCTCAAAGGATTTTTTTATGTATTTATTTATTTATTTATTTATTTTTTAGCCGTTGTGTAGTAGCCGAGCGGTCTAAAGCACCTCGCTGCGGAGCACGCGGCTGCTCGCCGTAGAGTGGGGCATGGGTGTATGTGTTTGTCGTAGGTTAGTTTACCTAGGTTTAAGTAGTTTGTAAGCTACGGACTGATGACCACGCAGTTTGGTCCGATAGATTTACAACATTTGAACATTTTCCCTCACACTCACTCAAAAAAAAAAAAAAAAAAAAAAAAAAAAAAAAGACATAGAGAGAGATAACGTCATTCCAAGCATGTGTGTCAATTTTTACCTCTCTATCTACATTATTCCGTGATTTATTAAGTTTTCAAATTTATACTGGCTTTTTGATCACCCGATATACATATGTGGCGTCCTTTCGTACTACAGACACCGCATCGTCTATAAGTGTACGTGTATACCGGATGTTTCGGAGGAACAGTAAGTACTTCGTAAATTGATACTATAGATGGATTGCAGTAAAAGTGAAATATAACGTGTCCAGTTTCTATGGAGTCCACAGATGCAGTTATTAGTATGTAACCCAAACAAACGTTTAAAAAAATGGGGGGTGAGGACGTTAAATTTGATTTTCAAAGATTCCATCAACAACTCCATTGCACTTTCTGATATCACCACGTTTACTCCATCTAAGGTCGTATTTGTGATCATGATGGTTGAACTATTCACAATCTGGACAATGAAATCGCCTCTTGTGTTTCTTTTTTTCTTTTTAGTCTTCACCTTTCAATCATTCGCGCAAACAAAAATCCGAAGGGGTAAGTTCTGGAGACCTTGGTGGCCAAGAAACTTTCCCACATCTACCGTGCTATCTCTCAGGGTATGTTAGGATTACATGTTGTGTCATTGTAAGCGAATATACGTTTTGTTTCAATAATACCGGAAGCTCAATTTCAAAAAATTGTAGATAACATCTACTTTTCGGTAACAGAATAGGCCCGATCAACTGATTATCTCTTCAAAAACAACACACAGTTACAAAAATGTTCAAATGTTTGTTAAGCTTAAGGGACTTAACTACGGGGCCATCAGTCCTTAAACTTAAAAACTACTTATGAACTACCTTATACTAAAGACGACACAAACATCCATGCCCGAGGGGGGATTCGAACGTCCGACGGGGAACGGCCTCGCGCATCGTAGCATACTGCCTCAATGCGCTCGGCCGCTCCGCCGCGGCACACATTGACAGAAAATGTGTCCCCACAACATCATTCGGACCACTGATGTGGATTACGAGATTAATTAATGCCTTATCCAGTGAAAGTGGATTAATTGGCTTTTTCTAGTATCCATAGACGAAATGTCAATCGTCTTTTAAAATGTTTAAATGTTTGTATAGCTTATGGGACTTAACTACGGGGTCATCAGTCCCTAAACTTACAAACTACTAGCTAGTGCTAATACTAAGGGCGGCGCAAATATCCATGCCCGAGGGGGGATTCGAACCCCCGACCGTAGTGTCCGTGTAGACCGTGACTGGCGCGCCTCACCCCCCGGCGGCAGTTGTGTCATTGTAAGCGAATATACGTTTTGTTTCAATAACACTGGAAACTGAATTTCAAGAAATTGTAGATAACATCGTGCTGTAAGAATTTGCGGTAACAGAATAGGTCCGATCAACTGATTATCTCTCGAAAAACACCACACATTTACAGAAAAGCGTTCTTCATAATGTGTCCCCACAACTGCATGTTGGTTTTCTTCGGACCATTGATGTGAATTACGAGAGTAATTAATGCCTTCTCTAGAGAAAGTGACTTAATTGCCTATTGTAAAGTCGAAATTCCAATCTTCTATCTTCTTCGTTTCCCGTTCTACGATGTTGAACCATTACAACAACTGCGCTTATCGCTGCGGCGTGGGCTACTTTCGATACTCCAATCGCCAACATTATCTCAATAATGCGAAATTATATTGTTGACTGCCACTTACATAGGTAGAAAAGGTCATGAGAATAAAATTCGAGATATCAGAGTTCGATCGGAGCGATTCAGATGTTCTTTCTTCCCGCGCGCTATTCGAAAATGGAATGGGAGATAAATAGTATATAGGTGGTTCGGTAAACCCTCTGCTAGGCACTTAAATGTGATTTGCAGAGTATCCCATGTAGATGTAGATATCGACAAGTTTCACTACCGTACGATAATTACAGAGCACGTTAGACCTGTGTGAACTGCTGAAGTTTAATTGCACCCACTCTGTAGTCAGGGACGGAGCTTGTAAGTAACGCCTGGAGGAGTGCTCAGTCGCTCGCTGCGGAAAGCAGTTTTCCAGGCGCTGAGAGCGGAGACACCCGGCCCCCTTTGGCGCAATAAAGCGATGCTTATCGCTGCGACATCGGCCGAATCGGCCGACAATCTCTGCCGGCGAGAGCGCGGAGGCAGCGAAAATAAACTTCCCTCATTTCGCGACGCTCTCCCTGCAATACACTCCCAGTTTAGTGCCCTCGGAAAGAGTTGTGAAATTCTGTCTCCTTGTGTTGGAAGAAAATTGTTTTTATATTGCTCGCCTTTATTCTCTCCGTGATGGCGGGCATAAAAGATATTGCAGCAGTCTGCTGGCGGAATTACATTCGCCGACACGTTTCTTTTGCCATAATGAGTTTTGCTGATGAATGACAACATCGGCCATAATGCTGTCGGCATCTTGAGAAATGTCGCTATTGCACGTCGCAGAGAAGATGGTCGTTTCGTGCTCATGTGGGGAGGGTGGAACAAATGTTCAATTTGCATAAAGACAGACATTTAGGGACATTATCGTTGTGAATTTTTTATTGAAATTATTTCAGTATATATTCCTACGCGGACATGCAAATGAAAGTATGTTTCACACTGCGATATTCATGAGGAAGTATGTATGTTGAATGCCAGACGACATTAACCCAGATTTCGCGAAATTATTTTTGGATTTAATACGCTTTCAAAGGGTGTAAAATACCTTCATAAATACGTTATACGTGATTTTTTTCACAATCATGCCATTTGTTTTGGAACATTGCCAGTATTTCAGAAAATACATGAAAATAAATGTTTTAGAAGTTTCATCTCATGAATCATTATAATTAAAACAACGTTTCAGCTAAAATGGAAAATGAGCGTATGGGTTGCTTGGCCTGGAGATCCCTTGCTGGATTGTTCGGCCGCCTTAGTGTAAGTCATCTTATTTGACGCCGCGTGGGCGACTTACGTGCCAATGATGATGATGATTAGGACAACACACAACACCAGTCCCCTGCCGGGAAACGAACCCGGGGCGCCTGCGTGGTAGCCAGCGACGCTACCGCAGAGCTGCGGAGGCGGACGTTTCAGCTAAAACGTACACATATAGTATACATATAAATGTCGCAAAAATATAAACCCAACTAAGAGGAAGTCTACAATATCTTCCGTGTGAACCTCATCTTTGCAATCGTATCCACTCACATCGCAACCAACTATAAAAGCCAAAACTTATCTGCAATGGAAGAAGGCGATTCAAAGAAATGAAATACGACATTGCGTGCGATCGTGACTTCAAGAATTAAAAACTAAGCCGACATTCTCGTCTTTCTGGAAGGACGTCAGCGCTATCTGGGAATTAACCATTCCTTAACTTGGGTACTTCATTAGGTAAATATAGCAAACTAGCTCCATCCATCTGTCTTTTTCTGTGTTGAGATCCTAAGACTATATATCAGGATAGGATACAAGTACGAAATACAAACTCTACAGTCCTTTGACAGTGTAAAATATTTAATTTCGTCACCACCAACAAAATATATGGCCATTTGAGTCGTTTTGCTGAAGTGTCTATACAGATATTGGGCCTAGTAGTCAAAGATGATGGCTTTAAGCATTGTTGCAAACTTTGTTTAAGCAATGCATCTTCCTCAACCTTCTACTCAATGACATGACGAGCCGCCGGATAAGATCGGCGGTTAGAATTTCTCGCTGATCTACTTTTCCTAGTCTGATGCTCGAAAGCCATTGAGTTGCCTCCAGTTGAAAGACTCGTACCAAATCACTGAACCTCAGGAAGATTTTATATTTATTATTATTATTGATTGTGTCCTTATTATTATTATTATCCCTTTACAAAATGAAGCCCATTTGGGCTTCCTAGTCCCCCATCGGGCCCTCCCAAAACCACCTAGAGACAAGGCCGCAGCGGTCTCGTGTGACGTCATGCAGAGTAAAAAATTCAATGAAAGTCCAGCTCCAGTTGCATTTATTGGTGCTTTATTTAATCCCACAACGGAGGACGGACACCGCGCACCGCAGCACAACGCTCCAATGAGCGCGGCTAACACACCGCGGCCATGCACAATAGACCGCGATCGCGTAGCTCACTGGCTGGCCACTACGGCATGGTGGACCGTGCCCCAGCGGACACCCAGTCAGCTACGCGATCGCGGCGTACTCTGCGTGACGTCACAAGAGAGCGCCGCGGCATTCTCTCTAGGTGGTGTTGGCCCTCCCCAGGTGGCGGATCGGCGGATGGGTGGTACCGGCAAAATGAAATATCCGAGTCTGGAAGAAAACTATCAGCAGGGGCAGCGTCTGCACTCCAGAGGAGCGGCCTGCCAGAGGTATCTGTATCCCACGTCATGGGTGGTCTGGAAAATTATGTTGCCAATTCATTCTAAAGCAAGCGTGGCGATCATGCTTCTCACCTTTGAGTCACGATGTGTGACAATAAGGTAAAATAGTTTGTTAAGATTACTTGACAGCGTCTGGTCTGGAGGCGATCAATTCGTTTTATAGTTTCCAAATGATAAGCCAGGATCGCAAACTACGAATTTATTAAGTGACGACCGGTTTCGGTGCATTGTGACACCATCATTTGGTCATATATATATATATATATATATATATATATATATATATATATATATATATATATATATATATATATATAAAGTATTTATATAGTGACTAAGTGCAATGTTGCACTTCTTATTTTATATCCAATTTTTTAACAAGATGACCAGATTAATATATGACCAGATGATGGTGACACAGTGCACCGAAACCGGTCGTCACTTAATAAATTGGTAGTTTGCGATCCTGGCTTATCATTTGGAAACTATAAAATATTTTGTAGTTATAATAGCCCGACATTCGGATTTCCGGGTGGGAGCTGCCACAGTGTCACAAAATCCTAAGTCTACAAAACGAGAGAAGCAATGTCTTCAAATTCAGATTGAAATGTTCAAATGTTTGTAAATATATGGGACTTAACTGCTTGGTTATTAGTCCCTACTTTACAAACCTAAGGCCAACACAAATACCAAAGCCAATGGCGGACTGGAACCCCCAACGACGAACGACCGCGCGCACCGCAGCACGAATTTTCTGCCACGGCTGCATTCAAATATTGTTAGGAAACTACCAGTAGCCTTAAGAGGAATGGAAAGATCAATGCTGGGTTACACAAAAAAGATACAAATAGAGAAATCGAGATAAGACGAACAACAAAGGTAGCCGATATTATGGAAAAGGTAACTACACTGAAATGGCAGTGGGCTTGTCAGATTGCTAGAGGAAAAGGTGGTAGATGGTGTAGACAACTCCTAGACTGGAGCCCAATTTACCAAAGAGGACCACCACATCGATAGGACAGAGACCTAAGGATGAAAGCAGTACTCATTACGCAACGGGAAGCTTAAGATCGGAAGAAATGAAGAACCAACTGGGATCCATTGTTGCACGCCGACTCAAAGAGTCCATATTACCTTGCTGATGATGATGTCATAATGTAGTTCATGCGGTACTCACAGAGAAGGATTCCAGTGTTGGTTTTCTCCTTCTTACCATATGAACAACAATAATAACACTTTGTCACTTTATCCCGTTTGATCCCAAGAAGGTTTGCCGTTGAAATCTTTTACGATTTCCTGTTTAAATCTTATCTTTGGAGTGTAGATAAAGCGTAAATACCACTTTCATGTTTGTAACATTATATTGAGTAAAAAAAAATTGACGTTCCAAAAATGGAACAGGGGGAACTGGAGGGTATATGTACCGTGTATGTGATACTGTGACAAACGAATGTAAATTTTTCATGTTTACGTTTCTTTCTCTCAATGCACATTTTATACAGCTCATTAACAGATTATACAAAATGTGAATATATAACCATATAACCGATAGAAGAGATTACACGGCGTTTTAGTGAGTTCAGTTTCAACTTTGTATGAAACTTCGCATAACAATTTGCATGCAAAATTTTTTACATTTATTTTGTTGTGTTTTACTTGTACTGGCCACATATTAGTTGTATGAAAATCTGTTATCTTTGGTTAAGCTCTTGTTAACACTGGCATATATATATCTCAAAATTCTTTCAAATCTTCCCCTTGACATTGCTTTTGACAGCTAGATTATGACAGTAACCGTTGATTTCGAGGTGGATTTGAACCACCATCCTTCCGAATGCGAGTCCAGTGTGTGATCACTGCGCCACCTCGCTCGGTATATTGGTCCTCTGCTGTTCCTTATATACATAAACGATTTGCTAGAAAATCTCTCGCCGGCCGCGGTGGCCGAGGAGACTGAGGCGCTCCAGTCACGGTCTGCATGGCCACTACGGTCGGGGGTTCGAATTCCCCCTCGGGCATGGATATTTGTGCCGTCCTAGTTCGTAAGTAGTTCATAAGTAGTTTGTAAGTTTAGGGACTGATGACCCCGTAGTTAAGTCCCATATGCAGTACAAACATTAGAACATTTTTGATTTGAGAAAATCTCAGCAGCTCTCTTAGGTTGTTTACAGGTGACGCCGTCAGTTATAGTCTAGTAAAGTCATCAGAAGATCAAGATCAAAAACAACTGCAGAACAATCTAAATAAGATACCACTATGGTGTAAAATTTGGCAATTTAAATAATGAGAAGTGTGAAGTCGTCCACATGAGTACGAAAAGAAATCCGTTAAACTTTGTTTACAACATAAATCAATCAAATATGAAGGCCGCAAACTCCAGTAAATACGTAGCAATTACTATTACATCATATTTAAACTGGGAAGAATGTCGTGCGAAAGGCGAACCAGTGACTCCATTTTATTCGTAGAACCCTTAAAAGATGCAACAAAACTACTAAAGAACCTGCATACACTACGCTTGTTCGTCACTTTTTGGAGTATTGCTGCCCAGTGTGGGATCCTTATCAGGTGGGTTTGACGGAGGACATCGAAAGAGTCCACACAAGGGCAGCTAGTTTTGAATTGTCACGATACATAAGAGACAGCGTCACGGAAATTATACAGGATCTGGGAAGGAAATCATTACAGCTGCTCTTATCGCTGCAGTGTGGGATACTTCCGAAACTCCAATCGCCAACATTCTCCTCCGAATGCGAAAATATATTGTTGACTCCCACTTACATCGGTAGAAATGATCATCAGAATAAAATACGAAAAATCAGAGCTCGAACGCAAAGATTCAGGTGTTCTTTCTTCCCGCGCGCTATTCGAGTATGGAATGGGAGATAATTGTATAAAGGTGGATCGATGAATCCTCTGCCAGGCATTTAGACGTAATTTGAAGAGTATCCCATGTAGATGCAGATGTGAAATATCCTTCGTTATTCTAATATTCTTTAGATATTGCACACTTCAAAACAAGAGGAACATCACAGTCTACCTAAGATTTTGTGCCGTGCATGGCTGACAGTAAATTGCAATAAACGTAGACACCACTGATCACCACGATAGTTAACAGATTTATACAGTTTTTCGTAGATGGAGGCAATGGCTGTGGGGGATGGTGGAAAAGTTCGACGAGTTGAGGAGGTTACTGGCAGAGAAAAGGTTGGGTGGACATGGGTAGAGAAAGGGATGGAAGAAGATGAAGAGTGGGAGAGAGAGAAGTGGTGGAGTCAGAGGATGTAGAGGACAGAGACTGAAGTTGAGGGGTGAACAGAGGGAAATGGAAGAAGAACAGAGAGTGGGGCGTAGAGATAGGAGATAGAGATAGAAGTGGAGGCGGGAGAGAGGAATGAGAGACGGACTACCTTAAGACAGAAATAAATACGACGCCGGGATTTCAGCTAGTAGGCTATAATTTGGTGTGAGTGGGTGTGGTGTAATGTAAGAATTTTTCTTGTCCAATACAGTATGACTCTACCCCATGAACCACAGACATTGTGGGGTGGTTTGCGTGCATCAGCCATATTGAAACCTGCACCATAGGTGCAACCACAACAGAGAATTAGTTGGAGAGCCCAGACAAACGTATGGTTCATAAAGATAAATCTGGATGATTCACTGAGCTTCCCTTCCAATATCAGCTAATGTGGCTTTGCCATGAAGGTAATACGAACGGCTGAAAGCAAGGAGAAACTAAAGCTGTTACTTTTCCTAAGATACACAGCTCTATTGTATACGATGATAGCGTCTTTTCTGAGTAAAATGTACCGGACGTATAATAGCCCCCATTCCGATCTTTGGGCAGGGACTACTCATGAGAATGTCGCAGTCAAGAAAAACGATATAAGCATTCTACGAATCGGAGAGTGGAATGTTCTAACTCTTAATTTGATAGGAAAGTTACAAAATTTGAAAAGTGACTAGATAGATTGAAGGAAGATATGGTGGGAATTAGTGAATTTCGGTGGCAGGAAGAATTTTAATTCTGGTCAGTTGAGAACAGGGTTGTAAGTACAAAATCAGTTTGTCGTATCGCAGGAGTAGTTTTGACAATTAATAGGAAAATATGAATGTGGGTAATTTACTATGAACAGCATAGTGAAAGCATTATAATAGGAAAGACAGATACTTAGCCAACACCGATAGTAAACGTTTATATTCCATCTACCTATGGCAATGATGATGAGATCAAAGAAACGTATAAAGAGATGCAAGCAGTTATTCAGGCTGTTAAGGGAGACGAAAACTTCATTGTAACGGGGGACTGGAACTCGGGAGTCTAGCAAAGGGAGGGAAGGAAATATAGTAGGGTGATATGGACTAGGGAAAAGGAATGAAAGAGGACATCGCCTGGTACAATTTGAAAGGCGTACATATATTATGCCTTGGCCATATTTTTATTGAATTTTACTTGATATTATGCGTTGGGTACAATTTTATTGGAATTAAGGTGGAATTTCGCATGGTCCCTTTCTATGTATATTCTGATTTCATTTTATTTATCTATGTAATATTCCGACTTCGACGGGAATTAGTTTAATAACTACGAGTTTGAGTACCGTGGGCAGGGCGAAGCTGGGAATTTGTATCTGACGGGAGGCGTGCTTAGGTAGTCCTTGCAGGTGTGGTTATCACTGTGTCCCCAGTGGTGTAGGGGTCAGCCCAACTGCCTAGAAAGCAGGAGACCCGGGTTCGAATCCCGGCTGGGTACACAATTTCAGCTTTGCCTAATCGCAGTTGATGTCATATATTCTGTGAATATTAAGAAAATAAAAGGACGCTTACCTTCAAATATGATGTGAAGATACCTTCTATTAAATCGATACGTTCGACACATCATTGTGAAATGTATTCGTGATCTGCGGAATGAGCACAAATGCAATATACACACACAAACTCGCTGAGCGCACACATGAACATACTTGCGCAGGGGAGATCGGGAGAGAGCTTTTGCGGAGAGTATAGACCTCGGCGCGTCGGCAGGCAGCTGTAAGCCGCGGCGAACAGTTTCCCATTATCAGGAAGGTGACTGAGGAACGTCACTGGCCGCTGCCGGCTGGAGGCTGGAACAGAGCAGGCAGAGCAGGCAGGGCAGAGCGGCAACAGATGAGGCCGCGGTGTCCGGCGTCTGGCCGCGCTCATCAGGGAAAGCAATCAGCCCGGGCGGTCGGGGGTAGGAGGGGTGGGGGGTGGAAACCACCTGCAGCCGCGGCCGCGCACACAGGAGAGGCAGCAGGCGGGAGGCCCCCCAGGCACCAGGAGACAACCACACGAAGGCTGTTGTGGAAGCACCTGCCACTTGACTGCAATACAACTACCGCCGACATGGGTCTTCAGCCGGACAAGGAGTCCCCACGGGTACCGGATTTAAGAGTTTTTTGATATTTGTGGTACGTGAAGTTCAGAAATCAAATAACAGTGAGCTAACGGCATTGGGCGCATCTCTCAAAAATTCTCCACAATATCGACTGTGTAGTTTTGCAATACATGTAAGGTCAGTTGGAACATCTGGGCAATGATTTTACAACGTGAGTGCGTACTTCCTAACTTAATACTAGTCTAGGAAGTATTAACCCTACACTGCATGATGTTGCCCTTAGGCAATATATATATATATATATATATATATATATATATATATATATAAAGGTAAAGCAGTCAACAATCCGAAGATTGGTTTGAACACCACAGTGCTTTACTAGGCATGGTCCTGTTTGGAGATGGTATGCCGTTGCCTTCAAACTGACTTACCCAGCCAGTTATAGGGGACCTACAGTTTAACGTGGGTTCCGAATCACGGTGCTACTCGGTATTTTTCACAGAGTTGAAAGAAGTGGAAAGTGACAGATAAAAATACTAGGACATGGCGGGGATCGAGCCCGCGACCTTTGGATTTGTAGTCTGTCACTCTAACACTGTGCAAACGAGGCGCATTCACTAAGTGTGTTTGCCTCTGTAACTCATAAAATAATAGGTGACGGGAAATTTTAATGCGAAAGGTCAACACAAGAAATGTTACACTTTCTGCGGAGCTATGAACATAGTTTATTGTATCATTTTCCAAAGAGTTACACCACAAAGATATAATTTTTAAAATGGAACAATAGTTTTTTTCTATCGTGTATTGGATTCGTTTAAACCAGCTGCGTCCAAATCAATGTAAACTATATTCCTATCACTGTTAGTTTGGGAGCTACAACTCTTGAAAGTTTAGGGGGCGGAGGCTACGACAGCCTAGCTGGCTGGCTGGTGGTCATGAAACAGTGGGCAGTGCCCCAGGGGATAGTCTCTCGGCCAGTCAGCTACGCTATCACAGCCTCCGCCCCCTAACTTTCAAGGGTTGTAGCTCCCAAACTAACAGTGATGAGAATGTAGTTTAAATTGATTTGGACGCAGCTGGTTTCAACGAATCCAATGCACGATAGAAAAAAACTATTCCATTTAAAAATATATCTTTGTGCTGTAACTCTTTGGAAAATGATATAATAAACTATGTCCATAGCTCCGCAGAAAGTGTAACATTTCTTGTGTTGACCTACCGCATTAAAATTTCCCGTCACCTATTATTTTATATGTTACAGAGGCAAACATCCGGTATATATATACAGGGTGTTACAAAAAGGTACGGCCAAACTTTCAGGAAATATTCCTCACACACAAAGAAAGAAAATATGTTATGTGGACATGTGTCCAGAAACGCTTAATTTCCATGTTAAAGCTCATTTTATGCTTCATTCCAACGTGATCAAATTGTAAATTTTCACAATCAACATGTGTGGGCTGACGAGAATGCGCACGCAGTTGTGCAATCACGTCATCAAACAGATTTTATGTAAACGTTTGGGCAGGAATTGTTTGTGATATCTTGACTGGGTCCCATGTTCTTCCACCTACGCTCACTGGAGCACGTTATGATGATTTCAGACGGGATACTCTACCTGCGCTGCTAGAACATGTGCCTTTACAGGTTCGATACAACATGTGGTTCATGCACGATGGAGCTCCTGCACATTTCAGTCGACGTGTTCAAACGCTTCTCAACAACAGATTTGCTGACCGATGGATTGGTAGAGGCGGACCAATTCCATGGCCTCCACGCTCTCCTGACCTCAACCCCTTTGAATATCATTTATGGGGGCATTTGAAAGCTCTTGTCTACGCAACCCCGGTACCAAATGTAGAGACTCTTGGTGCTCGTATTGTGGACGTCTGTGATACAATACGCCATTTTCCAGGGCTGCATCAGCGCATCCGGAATTCCATGCGATGGAGGCTGGATGCTTGTAACCTCGCTAACGAAGGACATTTTGAACATTTTCTGTAACAAAGTGTTTGAAGTCACGCTGATTCGTTCTGTTGCTGTGTGTTTCCATTCCATGATTAATGTGATTTGGAGAGAAGTAATAAAATGAGCTCTAACATGGAAATTAAGCGTTTCCGGACACATGTCCGCATAACATATTTTCTTTCTTTGTGCTTGAGGAATATTTCCTGAAAGTTTGGCCGTACTTTTTGTTACACTCTGTATCAAGTGTACTTCTTTTTTTATAAGTGTATAATATAATAATACCAATATAGGTACATACGTTTTTACAAGCTGATAATATAATAACGCTAATTGTATGACTACACATACATGCATCATTTTGTTCTATATAAGAATTCGTCAGTGGAATAGCAGGAGTTGGCCACTGGAAAGTTTTTCAGACTCCTCTTAAACTGATCTTTATTTGTAGCTAATTTTTTTTATGTTTGTTTGTAAATTGTTGACAATATGTGTTCCTGAGTAGTGGATCCCCTTTTTTTAAATAAATGAAGTGCTTTTAAATCCTTTTTCCTAGTACTGTAGGTATGAACTGAGCTGTTTCTTGGGAAAAGGGGATATGTAATTTATGACAAATTTCTTTAAGGTATAAATATACTGAGAGGCAGTAGGTAATATGAAACTGATCATGTCTTTGAACCTAGCAGAGTTGCTTTTAAGAGGCTTTGACAGCTTTCTTACTGTATTATTTTCGATAATATATGCCCCTCCTCCTGTTTCCATAAATTCCATGAAGTGTCGTTTGGAAAGCATGACTTCTTATCCAGCATTGTTTTGTCACTTTTGCAACGTAAAGCCTGAAATTTACTTTTGATTTTCCATAGACTTTCTGCTTAAACTGCAGTCTGTTGTCCACGCGTTGCAAATGTTGGCAACACTACAGAATATCTATGTATAGACCACATCTGTCAAACACAGAGCAGGTATAAACATGTTTTATTTATTTTATGATCTGTACAAAATAGTGATCATTTTAAGTGAAAGTTTAGGTATAGGTTAAACAAGAGGTTGTTTGGCAAATTAATAAGCAGCCAACCAGTTGCAGTAATAGTTGTTTAATAAACTTTTGACCACGGTTTCGACAGATATAAACCTCTCTTCTTCAGAAATACATGTAAACCTATACACAATGTGACATCATAAATTAAAATTTCTAATCGTTATGCCTGAAATATGCATCATACCAAGCCTATTGTCTAAAACAATGTGAAATACAAATCAGAATAAAACTGTTACTTACTATACTTGCATATCACAGGAATTTGACATCCCTAGGATCTAGGGAATGTGGTTTAGACTGACAGATGCGTCAGCGCATCTGCAAACATTCACACTTACTGATCTGAAGCAAGGAGCGTGCATACCAGGACCGGTGGCGCATGCGCCGTGAAACTTTCAGTGGGTTACGTAGCTATTGGCAGAATGTACATTGAATTTATTACGATGTCAATAAATGGAATATTTGGATAAAAAGAGGGTGAGACGTATGAGGTAACCTGTGGAAACAAATATTACAAAGGTCAATTGTAAAAATATGCTGACTGACAAATACTGTTGAAATACATTGCGTAAAAGAACAATAATAATAGAAAAGTGTAGCTCTCAGATGAATAAAATGAACTGGATTAGTACGTGGCTTATACTATGGGGAGGCAAATGAGATAAAATGGATGTCATGTTTACAGACGAGATTTGAAGGTTTCAAACCCATACTCCTCACGAAATCTTACAGCTACCGGTAGCCTTTGCGGTTTGTTCAATCCTCAAAAATCTAAAACCTGCTTACGTTGGTAACTTTCTTTCATAGTATAAGCCACGTACTAATCCAGAAACAAGAATATTATCTCAACGAAAAGCAGAACAAGAGAGTAAAATAAAGTTTATTGAAAGAACACGGAAATAACGTGGTACGTCTTTTTAGATAGGTAGCGTGGTGTAATGCTTCCCATTTGCCTCTTAAATTGTTACTGGCAAACACTACGTATCAATAAGCGTAAATAAAAGTCCTATTATTATTATGGTACTGAAATTTGTCGGCTTTTTATCTGTAAGTGTTATTGAAATTGTAATTACGGCGTTTGATTCTCCCAAGTCCATTCATATAATAATATTTGCCGTATGTTCGTTCCCTGATTATATATGGATTTTTAGAATAATGTTTGTGGCTATATTATACTTCAGTTGCAATCTGGAATAGCCGCCCTCGCTCAGCCAAGAGCATGGTTTCCGGTTTCCGAGCACATTAGGAAAACTCTGACTACCTGTCCATTCACTAGATTAAAAGTGTTAACCAGCTGGCTGGGGAACCCAACAGCCTGGAAAAAAACCCCTTTCACATGGAAACAATCAGCTTCCCACTGTATCCGTATCACAATCTGAATACAGCACACTAAGCTATGTACCGAAAGAAGAGTATATTAGGAAGTTATTCATACAGAAGAGGATGTTGCTTCAGATTTCAGCGACGAAGATTCTACAGACGAATGGATTCCAAGTACGGAGGATGCTGCTACTTCATTGAAGATGCTATTGATGCTTGTAGTGATATTGAAATAGAGACAAGCTATACTAGTAGTGAAATGTGAACATGACAGAGCTGACGAAAACAGTGAAGCAACTCCTGCAGGCATTCTTCGTTGCAACAAAGTTGCTGAAGCATAACATTTTGCGGCAAAGGGCCGGTCCAGTACGTACAACCAAACTTTTTTCTATAAAAGACATTTTCGACGGTATTATTACAGAAGAAATGTGTGTTGTTATAATACGTGAAACCAACGGAAAGCAAACCAGGTATTCAAAGACTATAATATCAATTCAGAAGAACCAGTGAATGTGTGAAAGCCTTGACAACTGAAGAATTTGACGCATATCTTGGTATACTGAATCCAGCTGGAGTAAGATTCTCTAACACTGAACACACGGAGGAAATGTGGAAAACACATTCATTTCCACTTATCGTGCAAGCCTATCACTCAACAGGCTTTGGCAGACAAGCAGATTTATAAAGTCTGACAATTTGAACATTAGGAGTGAGAGTTTGAAAAGTGACAAAGCAGCTGCAATATCTGACATTTTTGTAATGCTAAATACAAATCAGATTACCTGACTGTTGATGAACAGCTTTTTCCTTACATAGGGAAGATCAGGTTTACTCAGTACATGCTCTCAAAGCCAGCTAAATATGGCTTGAAGGTTTGTTGGGTTTGTAATTCGCGAAATTCTTATCCAATAATTGGCCAAATTAATACAGGTAAATCTGCTTCTGGAACAGAAAGTAGTCAAGGAGAGAGAGGGTACTAAAAGATTTATGTTATCACTTCAACGGTACTGGTAGAATTATAGTAACTGACAATTTTTCACATCTATAGTGGCATGAGTTGAAGGATCAATAAGGCTACCAACAAGAAATAATTAGAAGTTAGGCAAACATATAACTAAGTAATTAAACTTTAATTTTTGTAAGCAATTCCGAGTAATAAAGCTTCGAATCTGTTACGAGAAAGAACAGTAAGTAAACATACTGCAGGAGAACCTTGTTTACATCGAAGCGCGCTACAGAAATTCCTTCGGAGGTTCCAATATTACTATCTGCCTGTGTAAACCCACTGTAAATTGCACAACCGTCCAGTAGCGATCAACTTTCAGCGTGTATGTTTCGGGGATGTTATCTTACATGCGGCAATCGTTAAAATTGATGATTTTACAATGTAGCGAACCTGTTTCCGCCAAATATTAGCACGAAGACTTCCTTCGTTACAGCTTCCTCATTTGTGGAAACGAATTTGACGACTGATGAAATATTAAATGAGAGACCGACTGTAAGGCAAACACGAATATAATTTTATTCACTTACGTATTCAAGTAATTTCAGAACTTTATTCGCCAACCTTCTTAATATTCTTTATTTACTAGCTGATTGATGGTAAGGAGAAAAAAAACAATAATGAGAGAGAGAGAGAGATGCAGCATTAATTCCGAAATCGAATGAAGGTTCTTTGTACCGTAGCCAGATGTCAATACGCTAGGGAAGCTTTGATCAATTAACATCACCAGTAAGGGTAGTTTCTTTATTGATCTATAGGGTTCTCTAATCCCTGATAATCGACAAAAACAACTACTTGTTAGTGATCTATCGATTCCACGCATTTTGAAACGATTGCGCGGCAACACCCTCAATGATGACTTTGCCCATCTTATGTATGAACGCTGGAGCATCAGCCGTAAATATAGTAATGAATAATAACACCGTCAGCTGTATTCTCATTTTAATATTTATTAGCAACCAATTTCAATGGCTCAAGTCATCATCTTCAGGCCCTTATAATACGGTAATCTGCATTTTGATGTGTTAAAAACAACAAAAGAACTGGTGTCGCACAATCATGAAACATTATATTATTCATTACTTCACTAAGGATTTCCTGTAATACGGGAGAGTGCTGAGCCGAAATTCCTCAATGGTTTTCCTTTCCACTCGTATGATGACGAGACACCAGACAGAGTCTGACAATATGAATATAATCAGGGCTTGCAAATGAAAACCAATGACAAAATAATATATACAATGGCATAATCCAAGTGCCATTGAATCACAATAAATGCTCGTACAAGAAGTGGGTGGATGAGGCGTGTTTTTCTTTTTCTTTTTTTTTTTCTTTTTTTTACTCATTTTGTCATGTGAAATAAAACTAATTGCGACGGAGACTTCTCAAAAAAAAATAAAAAAAATTCATGCAATTTCATATATTCTTTAAGGGCAATGGTGGGCTTTACAGGTAATGACAACGCTCAAAATCTCACGTTTTGGTGCAGGCAGCTGTGGAACATGGCTCAGTTTTCTTATTTCTCTGAAAAAATGTAACCTACATCTAAGGGTCTCTTTAGATGTCCGTTCTGGATTTATGTACCAGAACTACTGTAGCCTCTGTGTCGACTGCGCCGGACGCGGCAGTGGAATTTGTGGGTGCGGTGCAGCGGCAGTGGCAGACTCCCACTGCCGCTCCCAGTCGGCACAATAAAGTGGAGTACCCTGCCTCCGGGCGGGCGGGCGCATTTCTCAGCGGGGTGGACCGCCATGTTGTGCGGGTATCAGTCTCTTCCGAAGCGCCTCATCAGGCGGGCAATCAGGCCGGACGCAGAGTCCAGCCGACCACCTCCGACCCCGCAGGCTCTGTGTCTCCGCCACCGGCGACCGCGGCCGTGGTTTCGGCCCACAACCGTCCCTACCACACTGCTCAGGCACAGCTCCGCAGAACATTTCTCTTATTAAATTTATTCTTGACGGCAATTAACTGTGTGAGCAAACTGTGTTCTTCTGTTTCTGCAACCAATGATCCATTATCTATATCTACAGGGTCTTACAAAAAGGTACGGCCAAACTTTCAGGAAACATTCCTCACACACAAAAAAAGGAAAATGTGTTTTGTGGACATATGTCCGGAAACGCTTAATTTTCATGTTAGAGCTCATTTTATTGCTTCTCTTCAAATCACATTAATCATGGAATGGAAACACACAGCAACAGAACGTACCAGTGTGACTTCAAACACTTTGTTACAGGAAATGTTCAAAATGTGTTCCGTTAGCGAGGATACATGCATCCACCCTCCGTCGCATGGAATCCCTGATGCGCTGATGCAGCCCTGGAGAATGGCGTATTGTATCATAGCCGTCCACAATACGAACACGAAGAGTCTCTACATTTGGTTACTGGGTTGCGTAGATAAGAGCTTTCAAATGCCCCCATAAATGAAAGTCAAGAGCCTTGAAGTCAGGGAGAGCGTGGAGGCCATGGAATTGGCCCGCCTCTACCAATCCATCGGTCACCGAATCTGTTGTTGAGAAGCGTACGAATACGTCGACTGAAATGTGCAGGAGCTCCATCGTGCATGAACCACATGTTGTGTCGTACTTCTAAATGCACTTGTTCTAGCAGCACAGGTAGAGTATCCCGTATGAAATCATCATAACGTGCTCCAGGGAGCGTAGGTGGAAGAACATTAGGCCCAATCAATACATCACCAACAATTCCTGCACAAACGTTCACAGAAACTCTTTGTTGATGACGTGAATCGAGGAAGTACAGTACGTACTAACGAAACAACTTGGTATTTTCACAATTGTCTGCACGAATTATTTCAATTTACATTTAAAGAGAAATACTAAAATGAGCTCTAACATGGATATTAAGCGTTCCCGGACACATATCCACATAACATATTTTCTTTCTTTGTATGTGAGGAATGTTTCCTGAAGGTTTGGCCGTACCTTTTTGTAACACCCTGTATAAATGTGAATGTCTGTTCGGTGTACGTTTATGACGTCTGAACCACAAGACATAAAGATCTAAAAATTTGTACTGTTACTAATGTCTACCCGGGGAACGCCTTAGGCACAGTTTTATGGCGATCGGATAGCTATTTATCTATATATATATATTAATGTGAATGTCTGTTCGCTGTACGCTTATCACGGCCAAACGACAAGACGGAGAGACTTAAATATTTGTACAGTTAGTAATTTATACCCGAGAAAGGTTTTAGGCACGGTTTTATGGCGATCTGATAGACATTTAGTAATTTGAAGAATATAACGCGAAATCCAGAACAATAATAATGATTCTTTGGAAATTATATTTACTCATTGAAAATGGTTTTCTTGGTTGCATTGTTGTTTGAGGGTTGGTAATGATACAAAGGTGGAGTATATTAGGATGTTCAAAAAATGTTCAAATGTTTGTAGAACTTATGGGACTTAACTACGGAGGTCATCAGTCCCTAAGCTTACAAACTACTTATGAACTAGCTAAGACTAAGGACGGCACAAATATCCATGCCCGAGGGGGGATTCGAATCCCCGAACGTAGTGGCCGTGCAGACCGTGACTGGAGCGCCTCAGTCCCCTCGGCCACCGGGGACCCTCGGCCGACTATATTGGGATGGAAAGTTATCGGTGTATATAAAATTCTACGTGTTTGTGTGTGTGTCTTAATATTTCGCTCTGCAGCGAAAACTGCAGAACGCAAACGAATGGTGTGTGTGTGTAATTGTTGTCCGAAGTCTCCCGTTGTACACCATAGCAGTTCCATGCCGACAGGGTGGAAGATATGGTGCTTGAAAGTCGTTATATTATAAAAAAATTCGGACTGAAGGCCAGCGATGTCGTTTGCGACTCTATAGCAAGGATGTTACGTACAGCGAAACGTGATGACACAGATCATACCTTTGGTCTACGCGTGCTACAATGTCTACAGCTCTTTCTCTGTAAGGATAAGCATACCAATAAGGAAATATAATAACAAATAAATAAAGCAGTAAAAAAGAAATTTCTTTTAATACATCTCTTTTAAAAAAATCGATTTGACTTTTCGCGCATTACATCAAGTGATCCATCTGTGATATAATTACAATCATTATTTTTGAATTTCGTGATTGGATTCTTCAAAACGAGTGCATTTTTACCTTGTGATTTCTTATATATTCTCTGATAAATGTAACATGTTTTTAGAAAAAAGGAGATGGACAGAGAGAGAGAGAGAGTGGGTAGGAAAAGTACTAACTCAAGGTTGGAATAAATAAATAAATAAATACCCGGGCAACGCCGGGTTGTCAGCTAGTAACTATATATTTTTGACGACGTTACAGCGTTCATTTTTAATGAAATAAATCGTAATTTGCGATCATTTATGACTTCACAGTACTAGTTTAAGATGTAATACCAATTTGCGGCGAATGAAAATTTATGTCCGGCCGGGAATACAGTATTGTGGCTGCGAGCATTTCATAATAAATAGGCTGTGGTAACAGGAAAGAGACAGCGTGGCGAATGGAGATTTTGGTGTGGCGGGAGACGTGCAGGGAAGAGTCCTCTGCAGTCGGGCTGTTCACTGTGTTCTCGGTGGCGGAGTGTTCAACGCGCCAGCCTAGTAAGCAGGATATCCCGGGTTCGAATCCCGACCGCGCACAAATTTTCATTCGCCGCAAATTGGTATTACATCTTAACCTAGAACAGTGAAGCCATAAGTGATCGCAATTTGCGATTTTTTTTTTCATTATTAATGATCAATTGTCATCATCGTCATCATCAGTGCATCAAGAATTGGAACTTCTGGTCGGGTCAGTCTCCTTGGAAACTGCTCACGCTCTAGCGCTTATCTATTCCGATAGTTTGTTGTGACAAAAAAACAAATGAAATTATGCATTAAATCTATCTGTCTGACTTCCGTTTCCCATTTAACAGGTGACTTACCTGTTAATCTTCTGTTGTTGTGACTGTTACTAGCATAGGACCTCCTCTTCTAGCATGGGTTTCTATTATTTAATAAATGAATAAAAGTGGTAGCAAAAGGGGAAGGCTACAGACAATAAGTAGGACACTTCACTGAAAAAAAATCAATATATTCTGACAATATCACGCAGAATTACGAGGTAGCATGTTACATCTTACCAAACAGTTGCTGATTCTTGCTGCAGGACAAGTCATACAAACAGGGAGCAAGCATCGAAAACAAAGAACATTCAAATAATTCTGCCAGCCTTTAACGAGAGAGAAAGAGAGCGGGTTTCATGAATATATCCGTTGGTCATGAGTACAGTACACTGATCCCGAAACAGGGGCGGCAAAAACCTAAGGCAAAACCATTTTACTAGTCATCGAGCCTATCGCCCGATATGCAAACGCATATTTATGATTTTGTATATGAGTCTCAGTCATATAAATGTTTTAAAAAAAGAATTGACCTCCATTTGTAAAAGCACCTCTTCCAATGATGCCTTGCTTATTCACTGCCCTCCCCAACCAGCTTTTCCTGTTTGAGCTTCTTGTGTCATCTACCATTCAATTTTGTAAAGTTACATATAACTTCCACGCCCCTCCTCAAATTTTCCACCATGGTGTTCCAATTACTAATAAAAATGTTATATATATTTTGTATCTTGAAATTTTGTCCTCATATGAGGGGGAAAAACTGTGATTACCAATTTGCTGTTGATTTTATTTCACATTTATACATCTGTCTTTACGTTACATGGAAACCTGGCATGCACTTCAATGTACATTGATGTTCTATTTTATCATTGTAATTACTGATCCATTATCATCATTTGTTTCGTTTGTGAATCTTGTAATCAAACTACATAAATTGTAGAACTTATGAATAGGTATTATTTAAACAATAAGCTTAGGCTTAGTAATATATAATGCTTTGTCATTTATACCACACTATGACATACTGACTGATCATTATGGTATACATAACTTCCACAATTATATGAATGAATCTGTCCCACATCCTCCGTCCTACTTGCATGCCCCCATAGGTTCATATCATTTAGAATTATAATATTATACTCCAAGAGCGTACCAATTACTAAATGAAGGCCCCTCCCCACCCGCTCAACTATTACCAAAACTGAATATGATACTTATATGCCAGAAATATTTGTCCATGATATATTAGTTTTATATCTTGCTGCTATATGGTGGTATGCATCACCTTATAATAATTTAGCACGTGTATACTATGTAACAATTAAGCTTCAGTAATTCCCCAATGTACAAATGTAAACTTTTCCATTTTACCTTGCTAACTCACTAAAACTTTACAGTAATTCACCTGTGCTCCTAATAACTGCAAGCACCTGAAACAACTGAACATCTGAGGAACTGAGAGCGGCCACGTCGCTCACGTCAGTTTTGTTAACGCGAGGTTCGCAGAGCTGATTCTTCCGCCGGCAAAACTAGTGACGTGCTACCAACTTGACCAAAAGTACCGTTAGAGCTGGTTCTGGCCCGCAATGTCCAGTTTCACGACTTCTAAGGTGGCGACCTGCAGTAGCGGGTACAGAAGTGTCCTTCCGCGAAGAAGACGTTGGCTCTCTGGGTTTGAAATTAACGGTTCCAAGAGCCTTTGTGACTGATCGCCATCTTGCTAATTTAATATATTAATTGTTACAGGACCCAGAAAATTATGTCGCCCGCACGAGAGGCAAAGAGGCGGTGATTCTAAATTTACGGGGAAAATTATTTTTATGTGATTTAATTGGCGATTAATTTTACCAACTTCATAAATATTAATCGGACCGAACTTTGTAATATATCAAACGAATCGTCATTTTTCTCAAGATTGAAATCCGTCGTCAAAAATTTAAGAATTATTTTATTTATGTCCACTCTCTTTGTCATAAAGGCTGGACATGTGGTTCATGACAAATTTGTGCTGGTCTTAGAAAAGTCTTAGCTCTACAACGAAACCTCTTTATTGGTCTACCAAAGCATCTTTTGACTCTTGCTTTATATTATTAGAATTCTTGTAACTGCCATACTGTCCATGTGTTTTAAATTTCAGTCGATAATGTTCTGCAGATTCTTGCTGCAGGACAAGTCATACAAACAGGGAGCAAGCATCGAAAACAAAGAACATTCAAATAATTCTGCCAGCCTTTATTCATCAAAGTACATTAAGCCACGAATTTAAGGAAATGCATTTGGAAGTCCCTTCTTGGTCTCATCTCTCTTCTTCAAATGTTCAAATTTCCGTAAATCTATCGGACCAAACTGCGTGGTCATCAGCCCGTAGCTTACAAACTACTTAAACTTAGGTAAAGTAACCTAAGGACAAACACACACACCCATGCCCCAGGGAGGACTCGAACCTCCACGGCGAGCAACCGCGCGCTCCGCAGCGAGGCGACTCCATCGCTGCTCTCTTCTTCTTGATCCGGTTTTTGCTGCCTTAGAGCAATACTGGTATACTCGTAATGGGCATGGGCGCTAATTTAGTAGTGTGTGGACAAGTTGAGAATTTGCGTCTACCAGGAGGCGAGCTGGGGTAGCCCACGCGGCTGCTGTTTTCGCTCTGTCCCCAGTGCTGCTGTGGCCAGGCGCAACTGCCTAGTAACCTGGAGCACCCATGTTCGAACCCAAGGTCGGCATGTAATGTCTCACAAATCTGAAGTGCTTGCCACAGAAGCCCTGCTAGCACGGCGCGACGATCTTAAGACGTCAGCCGCGAACGCCCTCTGCTGCAACCCCGCTCGCGGTCACCACTGAACTGTATCGGCCACTTGGCAATAGGACAGGCACTACAACAGACTCATACCTTCAAGATATGCTATGTATCTGTATGTTAGGAAAGCATTCCAGGAGTCTGCAGCTATGAGAGTTAAGTATTGTAATATTTCTACGATTAATCTAGCATAGTGTTTCTAGTTTCTGCTGTCCCCCTGGCTGGACACCTCAGACTCCGTAGCCCCACACGTGAGCATCCTACTTCCCTGTGTCGGTCTCTGCCGGCCGCGGTGGCCGAGGAGACTGCACGGCCACTACGGTCGGGGGTTCGAATCCGCCCTCTGGCATGGATATTTGTGCCGTCCTAGTTCGTAAGTAGTTCATGAGTAGTTTGTAAGTTTAGGGACTGATGACCCCGTAGTTAAGGCCCATAGACTATACAAACATTTGAACATTTGCCGGTCTCTCTCTAGTCGGCCACCGACACCCAGGACAACCGGCGGCGACGAGACACAAAAGGGTACAGATTTTCAACTTTCACCGCCGATTTATTTCCATATCTACTGGAACATGGAGTCATAAATTACTTCGTACGTTTGTGGACTTTTTTACCAATAATATTTCATCATTATGATATTAAAATTCCGAATTTACTTTCATATACATCAATATCATGAATGATTCGCCTGTCCAGTGCTAGGCATCTTCCGTCTATTATAATGGGAAAAATTTCTTTTAAAATTATTGATATGTGAATTGCTTTATATACGTTCCGATTCTTCGTAGTAAGTTTTTAACTTAATTATTTTCCTGTATAATAGTTGCACACACTATAATTTTGCTTCAAGTTCGTGTTGTTCTAAATGTGCTGCATTCACATTCAGTAGCTTTTTTTGCAGTAGCTATATGCACATAACGTACTGTGATCGCATAGTTGCACTGGTTCCAGCACGCGTTTTACAGCTCGCAAGAGCGCCATGAGGAAGCGTGGGGTACTATAGACGTCAAGTTGCGATTGTGGTTTGGAATAGAAATGACTGGTGATGGGCTGTATGTTTGCATGTGAGTCCGAGCGTTTGTGCGTGTGTGTGATCGCGCCTGAGTGTTTTTCTTGTCTTCATTTATATTTTTTAATTGCTCTAATTATTTATTGTGTTTATTATTATTCATTTTCATTTGGCTTTAAATTAATTAATTTGTATATATAATTTTATGGTAAGCTGTGAATTCATATTTCTTACCGTCTTGATTGCAAATTTTTTATTAGTTAATGACGCGTTTCGCCCTTTAGCAGGGCATCTTCAGATTATCTGCGTGACAGAATTTACACAAAATTACAAGGCGGAATTACAAACGGTTATAATGGTACATGGGCTTATTTTGTGTTAAGAAGACAGTATAAAGCCGGCCGCGGTGGCCGAGGGGACAGTCTTCGTCGGGCAGCCGTGCCATGCGGACGCTTTGTTTACGTCCTCGCTACTTGGCGGCCGAGCGGAGGTAAACGGTGAGTGCACGCTTCAGCGTTTATATTGGCGAATAGAATGTGTTGCAGACGAACGTAATGGATCGAACACCACGAAAAGACACACTTCGATTAACCTTTGACCCGAACTTTCCCCGACCAAAATCATTTGAAGTTGAGTTGTTTATAAGAGACGTCATGAAGATTACTATTGACGAATTGATAGGAATACACTTATCGATAGTCAGCAGCACGGTGTATTTAAAATTGATAAGCCCTGAAAAGTGTAAGAAAGTCGTTGAGTCATGTGGCGGAACTTTAAAATTTAAACATTCAGACGGAAATATTGGAGACGTCACCATTTCACGAGCTGGCATGGGTTTGAAAACGGTGCGCATCTTCGAGTTGCCATTCGAAATACCTGCCGAAGCAATTAATGAACAACTTAGGGAATACGGCACAGTAATAAGTAACGTCGCGGAAAGGTGGTCAGAATCTCACATTTTCCCGGTGTTGAACGGTGTCAGACAGGTCAAAATAGAAATGTTGAAACACATACCGTCCTACATCACGGTTTGTGGCTACAGGGCGATCGTAATATACGAAGGGCAACCACAAACATGCTCGGCATGTGGTTCTACAGAACACGTTCGCGCGCAGTGTTTGCAACGGCGCGTGACGCAAATACCGATCGGTGAGCGAGAGAGGCCTGGCCCCATGTCCACGTTGCCGATCAGCTACGTTGCCGCCGCGCGAGGAAACATTGCCCCAGAACCAAATCTAGATGCAGCTATGGAGGCGTATAACGAACTGAAAGAACACGAAATACCCATGGAAACTACCAACACTCCAGATTCCCTTCCTTCTAACCAGCAGGCTTCGGAAGAAAGTAACCAGGCAGTTGTTTGTGAAAACAACAATAATGATATAACTGTGAAAGAATTAGAACATGTAGGTGAAACACCCTCGACATTCCCATCTGAAACACAAGAAACAAATGACCAACAGTCAACGAAGTCTCCCACGAGACAGAAAAAGCGCCGTATTGCACATGAAGGTGCGAACGAAAAGGCGCAAATACTGCGCGACAAAGCCCACAGAATCGGAAAAACACTAACAGAAGAGACATCACAACCCCCTCCGGGACACCTACCGGCATCAAAGAAAACCCGACCGCGGGAATCAGGTTCAGGTCAAGTACAAAAGACGTCAGGCGAATATGCAAAAACGAACACGGAAAATCAGGCGGGAAACATGAACCTTCGAAAAAACCAGGACAGAGAGAGCAAGGGACACGTCCAGCCGAGACAGTGGTCAGATGACACAGATGAGGACACACGAGAGGAAGAGATGCCAGAGGTTCCGGGAAACACGGCAGGGACGTCGTCAGATAATTGTATAGGCAAACCTAATCAGCGCCAAAACATCACGGCTGGATCGGGCGGTGTAGACGACGACCCAGAATACTTTTAAGGCATGTGTCGTTAATAATATTCACGGGAAGTATGACATCAAGTATGCCTGCAAATGTGCTACCGTTGCAAGCTTATCGGATTGCAACTGTCAATATCAATAAAATAAGCTGCACGTTTAAATTAAAAAACCTTCAAGACTTCTTGTACGCAGCTGACATAGACATTGCGCTGTTACAGGAAGTAACAGACATTAACCTGGAAAGTATAACAGGTTACAACACCTTAATTAATCCTGGTTACGGCGGTGAACTCGGGACAGCGATTATGACAAAAGAGGGAATCCTGACAACAAACGTCGAAAGGCTAACGAACAGCAGGGGCATAGCTTGCACAATAAATAACACCAGGATTATTAATATTTATGCTCCTTCCGGAACGGGGAAGAAACATCAGAGAGCAGAATTTTTTAAAGATGCAATAGTGCCACTCTTTATGCAGCGTCCCGAACAAGTCATATTTGCAGGCGACTTTAACTGTGTCCTCAAACCCAAAGATCAGATACCAAATTTCAACAAGTGTATCGAACTTGAGAATATCGTCAGAGAACTCAATCTAGTCGACACATGGGAACTCAAACAAGGTGATAAGCCCGGGTTTACTCACATTACTAGCCATTCCGCTAGTCGGATCGATAGAATTTACGTAACGTCGAATTTACAACAACACATTCTGCAAGTGGAACTATGGCCGAACATATTTTCAGATCATACAGCCTCCATATGCACTGTTAACCTCCCAAAACAAGGAACGTACAGAGCAAAAGGAACGTGGAAGTTGAACGTAGCGCATCTGACAGACCCAGGATGCCACGAAACCTTTCGCAATACATGGACAGAATGCGAAAGGAAGTTTTCGAAGTACGATTCGACTTTTACGTGGTGGATGAAATGCGCAAAACCCGCTTTAATAAAGGCCATGAAACGTTACTCTTGGGTAAAAAATGTTTGGACGAAAAACACAATAGAATTTTATTATCAGTGTCTCAGAGACTTATACCAACACGACGCCACAGTCATAGACAATTATACACAAATAAAAAGAATAAAGGCCACAATTTTAAACCTCAAACGGATGCACTTGGAAGGCTGTAAAATTCGCACACGACTACAAAATACAGTTCAAGAAGAAACAACTTCAATGTATCATATTATACAAGAACAGAAAAGAACAAAACGAAAAATTTTGACTGAACTGAAAGTGGAACATGGAGGAACTTTGACAACACAACCCGACATACGGGAAGAAATCTATAGATATTTTACAACTCTATTAGCTGACAAACCAGTAGACGAAGCAGCGCAACACACCATCCTCGCAAGGTTGACTGCGAAATTAAACCCGGAGGAATCGGACGATCTGTCAGCAGACGTAACTGAAGAGGAAGTGGCAGACGCCATACGAAGAAGCTCCAAGAACAAGTCTCCCGGGCCCGACGGATTGCCAGCAGAATTTTATCACACCTTTGAACAACAACTAATCAGCAAGCTGACGCTTGTATGTAACGAAATTCTGAACGCCAGAAGTGACATGTTACTGGAATTTTGTGAAGGTGTAGTAGTGTTAGTCCCTAAAGTGCCAGGAGGGAAGACCGTCAACAACCTGCGTCCCATAACACTACTAAATACCGACTATAAAATCTTTACGCGCATCATAACGCAAAGATTAACCTCGGTTATAACACGCATCACCGGGAATTACCAAACGAGCGTCGGGAAAAATAGAACAATTCACCAGACATTATGTGAATATAGAGATATTATAGCAACTGCAGAAGCCTTGAATATTCCAAGTGCACTAGTATCTCTTGATTTCGAAAAAGCATTCGATAGAATTAACCATTCTTATCTTTTCCGGACTATGGAAGTAATGAATTTTCCACAAAAAATTGGCACTGTAGTTAAAAACCTGTTGACAAGTTCCACGTCTCGAATATGTGTTAACGGTCAATTAAGCAGACCGATCAGACTCAAGAGTTCAGTACGTCAGGGTTGCCCAATGTCACTGAGCCTATTTGCCATAGCCATTGAACCTTTGCTGTGTTCCCTGACACAGGACCTTGCAGGGCTACAAATACACGGCCATAAAATAACATGTCAAGCGTACGCTGACGACGTCAGTTTCGTGATCACGCGCAGTGATGAACTAGGAAAAGCATTCAAAAATATAAAGAACTACGAAGCGGCGTCAGGAGCAAAATTAAGCTGTACTAAGTCGGGAATAATGCACATCGGCCGGGGATTAGAAATTAGCGATGACGATCAATTAAAATGCGTAGAAACTATAAAAACGCTTGGAATTGTATACACGCGAGATATCCGCCGCACGGCTGCCCTCAACTACAAAAATTTGCTGGCAAAAATGCGAGCCACCATACAACAACATGTTTTACGTAATCTAAGTACCTTACAAAAAGTTCAGTTAGCCAACATTTACGTAACATCTAAAGTAAATTATGTCGCACAGGTATTGCCAATACCGAAGACAATAGCCCAACAGATGCTAGCAGCGCTCGGCCACTTTGTCACCAGAGGACAAATTTTTAAGATCCAGTATGAGACCTTAACGCTATCTTTACGTCACGGAGGCCTAAAGTTGACAAATATATATAATAAATCACAGGCGCTGTTCGTCAGCAAGTTGTACAAGCAGTGGCAACGGTCGCCTGATAGCCTCGCAGCTCATCTCTTAAACGAAATAGCCCCGGCTAGTATGGACCCACCCGTAGATGTGCACCATATTCCAAACGCATTTTATTATATGAGACATTTTCTTATAGAATTAAGCTACATTCGACGTCACACTCCAGAGGAAGACCTATACAAAGTAAAAGAAATCTACAACAACATGATGAAAAACAAAACGAGGAACAGAATCGAAGAGAAGTACAAAGAATATAATTGGGAAAAGATCTGGGAAAACGTACAAGACCCTTACTTACCGACAAAAGTACGGTAAACATGGTACACTGCAGTTAACAGGAAAATTCCAACAAATTCGAAGTTACATGCAATACATCTGGCGGAAACGCCAAATTGCACCATCTGTAACCTAGTTGACACTGAGGAACACCGTTTCACATGCGACGGCGTTAAAAACATTTGGACTCTGTGTACAACTAAACTTGCTAGTATACTACGAACATCTCCCCGAACGATAACACCAGCCAGATTTCTTCACCCAGACGAAGTTCCCTACCCCAGTGCAAAAAGAAGAGCAGTAAATTGGATCAAAGGACAGACGGTGTACTACATTTTATCGGAAAAAGTTAAAAGTAAAGACGACTACTGGATACATCTTACGATGGAACACGAAAAACTAAAAAAAACGAAGAAATATAAAGAAAAATATGCGAATTTTCTAATCAGAACATTAACACAAATATAGAATGGGTAACACCCAAAGAAGTATTTTATTTATATATACTTTTTATTATTTTATTATTATTATTATCATTTTGAAATGTCATTAGGCTTCTGTGATCCTAGAAAGGTAGTTCTGTGCTACTGCTGACTGGTGCTTCAAAGTCTACCGAGAAGATACAAGAAATGGACAAGGAGATCGAAATACACAGAAAAATGATACACACGGCATTAACTGCGTAAGCAGATTGTACGAGAAGACAACTTTGAAGTGCTCGGCAAGCAGAAGGAACGGAAGAATGGAAATGACAATAATTATAATTTACTTGGAGAAAACCATTCTGATACTTTTCTTTCATTTCCAAGAAGCCGATCTTAAAAATTACGAAGAAGAGGCTTAAAATTGCTTTCAAATTATTTATTTTTATCGTCTGGCGACGAAGATGTCGCCCAGAACGAGATTGTTTATTTTCTACGAGGTAGTTTTGTTAAAAAAAAAAAAGAAAAAAAAAAAAAGAAGTAAATCACCCAAGAGAAAAAAAAGAAAAAAAAAAGGGGACTGAGGCGCTCCAGTCACGGTCTGCACGGCCACTGCGGTCGGGGGTTCGAATCCCCCCTCGGGCATGGATATTTATGCCGTCCTTAGTATAAGATAGTTTATAAGTAGTTTGTAAGTTTAGGGACTCATGACCCCTAGTTAAGTCCCATAAGCTTAACAAACATTTGAACTTTTTTTTTGACAGTATAAATGGTAAACAAAGCTTACAATGCGCCCTCCGTGGTGCGACACCGTAAGTTGTTATTTCGGTGTTTCTATTTTTCTGGAATGTTTTTTGGATTTCCTTGTGGCCCTACAAATGTTCGGGTAACAACGAATTACAGTTGGAACATACTCGGTAAAGATGGGAGAAACATAAAACCGATTTTTAAGATTACCTTAATAGGAGCGGTGGTCTCTGGTGATACAAGATAAGCCCATGTTTACAATTGTGCTCACGGGCGGTGGGCGGGCGTGGTGTGCTGCTCCGCCGACTTGTACAGACTGAGGGAATGTGGGTAGGGAGTGACACAGGAAGCAGATGTATAAGACGGGTCGGGTGAAATATAGCTATCTGAATACAAATTTAACTAAAAGGGGGGTTATTAAGCAGGACAGAAGTTCATAATTTATGTTGGTATTTGTAAATGAGAGGAATTTTATTTCAACAGAGACATCATAATATCTAGGAATGTTTGATCTTTGCATGCCAACTGATCGTTTAGGAGGTGTGGGTGTCCAAAGTAAGCGCGCTTCGCTATCTCAGACTCTTCCAGTAAATTTAGCTTACGCCCCTTCTGCGCTATATGTAAGATTTGCATGTTGTCAGTGGTAGGTTGTTGATGATCAGATGCTTTAGTGTGTTCCGCAAAAGGGGAATGTTTTTTGAGTTGGCGTTTTTTTGTAAGAAGGTGCTCAGTAAAACGTACTTTAAAGGTCAGTTCTGTCTGTTCTATATATTCAGCTGGGCATTCGAGACATTGTCGTTATTGGTTTGTTCGTTGTGTGGGAGAATTTGCTGTATGCACAACGAACACAACGAACAAACCAAACACAAAATAAGCCCATGTACCATTATAACCATTTGTAATTCCGCCTTGTAATTTTGTGTACATTCTGTCTCGCAGATAATCTTAAGATGCCCTGCTAAAGGGCGAAACGCGTCATTAACTAATAAAAAAATTTGCAATCAAGACGGTTTGAAGAAATATTTATTCTAACTGATTGCTGTTGTACACCATGGATTGGAAATCATTTTAGCTGTGAATTAATTTGAATATTGGTGTTCTGTTGTTCTTTTGGTCAACTACACATTAAACTAGGTGCACTCTTCGTTCCAGTCGATCCACACTGAATAAAGATCACGTCAGAAAACAAGATACATAATAAATACTTACAAAATGAATATGTTCAAATGTCTGTAAATCTATCGGACCAAACTGCGTGGTCATCAGTCCGTAGATTACAAACTACTTAAACCTAGGTAAACTAACCGACGGACAAACACACACACACCCATACCCTATGAAGGACTCGAACCTCAGAAGCGAGGTGCTTTAGACCGCTCGGCTACTCCACCGCGGCTTACAAAATGAGATCAGATGTGTTAATGTATCTTACACAAATACCAAATGTAGCTGTCCTTGTGGATTTGGAATTGATCAGAAAAAATCTTAATTATATTTACAATTTAAAAGACATATCGCTCATTATTACGTACAAAATGTTGAATATTCTAGGTGCATATGATAATTCTATATCTACAGCATTTATTTACAATGATCATATTACTGCACAAGATTAGTACTAAAAGATTGAACAAAATATTCACACTTACCATATATTACTATATATTATATACAACACATATGAGTCATTTCTGCTATGAAATTGACCAACAGATTTGGCAAGATGAAATGCACAATCTTCGATGGGCGTCAACATTCTGCTGAAGTCAGTTTACAAGCAGATGACCCAAATCATTCGTACACATTTTCAATTATTGTGAATGAAGAGACTGCGCAGTTTATTTGGAAGTTGGGACCTAGGTCCCGAGCAGTAAGGTATCGTTACAAGAAATAAATACATTCTAAAATTAAGAATTACTTGACTGACGAACAATTGTTTGTATAGCTCCAAACACCATTTTCTACTATTAAAATTCGACAGCACCCCAAATAAGTCTTGTCCTCAATTATAGTTGCACCTGCATCAAGGTATTCGATAATTCAGTTAAATCAAACGATTAAGAAAATAAAATTACAAAAATATTTTCTGATGGAACATTTTCTGTGGAATGCATTTAATAATTTTCGGCTGCTCAGAACAGATTGATTTCATAAATGGAAATTACGAAGTCGGAAGTTTTCACAACTTTAAGTAATGTAGCAAATAAAACCGCTACCTCAGTGGTACTTCAAATACAAGAAGTAAAATATTTGTGATCTTGAAATAAGAACAATGCATGTTAAATAATGGCAAAACTGGTCACTAATAATTACTCGATCGTAGGATGTGAGTGTCGGCTACGTTTGATTTGAGTCTGCGTCACTAGAGGACAATTTTAATGGTTTGGAACTTTCTATCTGCAACTAGAGTGCCGGAGCACGTACCGACACTAAGTGCAATTAAACTCGGATGAATTTTAAGCAGAACGCTACACTCAAGCCGACGGTGAGTTGCAACTACACATTCATGCATACGAGGCTCCAAAACAGAAACTGTTTTCAATTTAACCGCTCTACTGGTGCGGAAGTTAAGCAAATTTCATCCTGTTAAACTTTTGTTAAAATTAAAAACACTCCACACCACGGAAATATTGTTTTTCTTTCATGACCGGTTTCAGACAATGAAGATAGTCTACACTGTCAGAGACTGGTCATGAAATAAAAACATTAATTCTGCCATCTGGACTGTTTTAAATTTTAATTGTATTAAGATCGCTGTTCTCCATTATGATACTGAAACATTTGTTAACGAATAATTCCACCGATGATTAACACAAGGGGACATACGGAGAACGTATTATAAAGGATAGATTGTAACGGTAAAACCAATATATTAACACAAAGCCCAAATCAGTACACTTACGCAGCGTTTGATAAACAAATGAAGCTGGTGCTAGGAAAGGAAACAAGTGGGTGCTTGAAAAAGCTAAATATTGTAAACTGAGAAAGCGACAACTGTCTCTTGGTGAAACACTTTACCGTAAAATTAACCTGAAACAGGAACCACCACAATTATTTACACGGAAGTGAAACCAATGGGAATTCAATTAAACTTAACTATGTACCCATATTAAAATTAGAGATAAACATCATAGTCAGTTACTGATATATTGAAAGGCTACTTTCACCTCCACTTTGGTCCATTCATTGCTTCCTTCTTAATTTATCTCTATCTACTGTCATCCATCACATCATCCACGATTTCAAATCTCTTCCTTTCCTTCCACATATCCCTCTAAGATTGTTTTCAAAAGCACCTTGATCTTTCTTAGCATATGCCCAATCCAGGTTCCGACTTTTTATTACAACCAGTAATTGTCTTTCCTCTGCCGCTCTTCTCAGTACCTCTTCTTTTCTCACTGTGACCGTCCAGGTTATGCTTTCCATCGTCCTCCATGCCCTTATTCAAAAGCCTCCAGGCTTGCTCTGTCTGCCCTCGCCCCAACCTCTGTTCTATGGACAAGAACACACCCCAAACGAAACATTGTATTTGCCGTTTCCTCTAATATTTTTTCATATTGTTGTAGAAAATTCTTCATTTTTTATAAAATGCCTCTTTCGCCATAGCTATTATGAATTTAATTTCTGTACTGCTCTTTCAGCAGCTTGCAATTTATTTAAAGCTATGCACTTTTTCTGATACTTCTCCAGTCGGCAACATCTTCAGTTCTTCTTTCCCTCCAAAAACTATTACTTTTGTATTATTAATTTTTATTCTATAAATATTGCCTCTATTTTAAATGCTTCTCACTATATCGTGTAACTGTTTGACATGGAGTAATGATGCGCTTCATTTGCTTTTGTTACTACAATTTTTACATGATTAGTGAGCACGTTCTCATCAATGCTGTATTTTATTTTTAATTCTTATTTTTATATTTTCCTAACAACTGTACATTATTGTTTGGCATATTACTGTGCTTTGCTCCGACATCTGAAGAATATAAAATTAATTTTGATGAAACCCAGGTAAACGCTTTAATTAAACACATTTTGACGCAACTGATTGGCTACTATTTATTTTAAAAATCTTTACATTCTACCGTTGCTGAACTGCAACCAAGACATTGTACACTATTTTTTCACCTTTACTGAGTATTTCAATTGTGGCGATTTCTTGTTTGTTGTGATCCATGTTACAATTTCTTATTTTCTTGTATAAAAAATTCATACTCTTTTTTCCCCTCTAGATCTTCAATTTTACCACTCCCTTTTTAAACTTTTTCCCTAGAATTCTCTCTCTACGCAGTTCATGTTCAGCCTTCGGTATTGTTATTTTGAATTTATTTCTCTCATACATCTTCATTTACAACGTAGCCCATGATGTCTTCTATTTTAATTAATCGTTATCTTCTCTGGTGCTATTACTACTAATTATACAGTGCATCAACGTCAAATTTTTCACCCTCGTTGCCGACAAAAAGAAGCGAAAAGCGCAATTTCAAAATCGTAATTACGCACAAATATAATAGAAATCACTGCAAGGTATACGAGGTCACATTACCTAATACATTGCTTTTCAATCTGGGGGCACGACTCCCCAGCGGGTCGCAAAGCGTTGTGGTGTGGTTCGCTGTCATGCGATGATAAAGTACACGTTTGAAACCTGGGTTTGATAATACAAATCATATGCCTAAGAATATTTAAATTTAGTCCACATTAAAATTACGTAGCGTGATTTATTGTTTGTCGTAATAAATACACCGTGTTAAGGACGAGGAAACGAAAAGCCAAGACTCTTTTCAGAAAGAAATTTAACAAGATCTAGTCAGTAATTGACACATTCAGAAAAAAAAGTGATCTACTTCTTTAGCTGTAGACCCAGTTCTTGTAAATTAGCAAGCTATTTTATGCCTGTTACAGTCACCTTTATCAACAGAGTGCAATGAATATTACGTCAGATTCACTTTCTGTTACTGCCAAACTGAACAGTTCATTGCACACCTTAGGCTACGAAATGACAAAACCTCGGCAACAAAATATGTATGTATAATGAAGTTTAGTCTCAACGAAATTCATTTGTTTAAGCGGTCAGTTAAGACAAATGTCTCGAGTCTTAGGTGTTTTTTGTTTTTGTTTTTTTTTGTTTTTTTTTGTTTTTGTTTTTAGGTTTTTGTTTTATTTTTACGATAATTGTGTCTTACATTTTGATACACTTGAGACAGTGTTTTTTAAACTTTTTGAATATGCGCCAACCTTTCAAGTACAAATATTCTGGCGACCCCTTTCACGAACCGCAAATTAACAGTGCGTGTGATTTCAAACAGCAACAAGGTCAATTAGCTTCTGTTCATACAACTTTCTTATAAGAAAAAAGCACGGTATTACACATTATCGGATGATTTTTTTAAATTTATTTTTCGGAATAGAACACTTTATCGTAATTTCATATACCGAGCATTGTGGTGCAGTGGTAAACCACTGGACTCGCATTCGGAAGGAAGGTGGTTCCTATCCTCCTCCGCCCATCCATATTTAGGTTTTCCGTGATTTCCCAGAATCACTCCAGGCAAATGATGGGATGGTTCCTTTGGAAAAGGCACGGCCGATTTCCCTTCCCAACCTTATTCAAAATCCGAGCGTGATCTTCAATGACCACGCTGTCGACGGGACGTTAAACCCTAACTTCCTTCCTTCCTTATTTCATATTCACGTAATGTTTCTCATTAAGCGCGAATGGGTAAAGTTGAAAATGTGTACCCAGCTGGGATTCGAACCGAACGTCCAAAAGCGCCTCGCTGCGGAGCCCGCGGTTCCTCGCCGTTGGAGGTCATGGCACTTCCTGTTACGTTACACATGACACAAGGTATAATGTAACACAATGTAAGATCATGTTGTTGTTTTACCCGAAGATATATCATAATGTAACATAATGTGGTTTTTAATGTATTTATACATTTGTTTCATACACTAACGCATGTTGTATTCTATGACACACAATTTCATGTAATGTTTTACATTTTGTCAAGTAAAGTGAAATGGTACCTGATACCATGTTTTACAACATCAGACAAGACATGAAGTCATCCAACATTACATTTGTCACACTATGTTATATATTACGTGGAAGTTTAGCATGCATGATCACCACGCGGCAGAAAGTGGCATTCGATAAATCGTACGTGTCTTGTAAAGTGTCGTGTATTTTGATCAAATAATACTATATCGCTCCCGACTCGGGCATTGGAACACCGATAGCTGGTATAATGAATCACACATTTACTTCAGGGGCAGCGTATTACGATCAGTACCATGTGAATGAAATCTTATTGGCTTATCACAGTTAAATAGACACAGACGTCAGTGAGTGTCTCGATCGAGGACAAGCGTTCATCGATCCAGCAAACAGTGTGGATGCACCCAGACGTGTTCAGTGAGTAAGGGCAGAGTATATTGATTCAGGACATAGTGCTACGCTGCGCATAACATTATCCTCACCTTGAGACGGTGCTTAAAAGCTTGTTTCCATTAAATTGTAGGTCTGTCGCAGACGCTGATGGAAACTTTGAAATATTCGAACAGATGCCTAGATTTCAACTTAAAAAGAGATGCGGGGCAATTGTCACTTCCCATTTTTTTTCTGCTTTAGAACAGTTTTCTCGTTTCTCAACGAGATGGTAACACTGAAAGTCTCCCTCGTCTCATCCTATACATATCGGCCTTCAGTTGGTAACAAGGCGCTTGTGACAGAAAATTTGTTTTCCTTGTGCTTTGTTTACAATGTATTTCGTCTTACTTCGCACTTTGCAACAGTTGAGCGTCCAACATTATTGTGTGTAGTGACAAACATGAAACTTTTTGTTACAATGTTTCCCACAATAAGACAAAACAGTGTAGTATGCGATCAGTTCTTACAAGGGGGTATGGGCAACTTGTTACGGGTAACAACTGGCCCAGGTCTCCCTTTTCCGTCTCAATCTACTTCTCTAGCTCTTGTGAGTATTCGTTTCCTTATAATAAATTTTAAGCTATGGAACTTTTTTGTTGAAGTGTAGCTAGTAGCCTCACCACTGGCGCAGCCACGATTATGTTCTGGGAGGGGGAAACTTTTAAAAAAAAAAATAAAGACTTTTGAATTTATTAATCTATGACTTATTTTTACACTTTTTTATAATTTAAGCAATTATACTACGAAAACAATTGCACAAGAAATGAAATGAGTAGGCTCGCTTTAAATGTGAAAGTGGAAGAGGAGCAACATGGTGGAAATGGAGTGAACATAATCAGCTCGTAAAATAATTAAGCAGCTTCTATGTTACTAGCCAAAGAGCAAGTTCTTTACAGTTTAATAAACATGAGACTCTGTGTGTAAACATTTAACGATAATAACACTTTTTATAAGATTCCACTCGGTGGCGCCGCTGACCTGGTAAGAAGCGGGTCGCCGCATATGAACGATCGGCCCGTAACTTCAGCATAGCAGTAACAATAGTGGCAGCGTCAAATGTTCAAATGCTTGTTAAGCTTATGGGACTTAACTACGGGGTCATCAGTCCCTAAACTTACAAACTACTTAGGAACTACTTACGAACTAGGACGGCACAAATATCCATGCCCGAGGGGGGATTCGAACCCCCGATCGTAGTGGCCGTGTTGACCGTGACTGGAGCGCCTCAGTCACTTCGGCCACCGCGGCCGGCGTGGCAGCATCAAAGCTGGTCGCGGCGGCATTCAAACCGCTCACAGTAACAGCAGCACAAGTTCTCAGTGGCGGCATCACGTTGGGGACCCATTTTCGTGTCCACTTGTATTTGGCAAATTACCGTTAGGTTGTGATTTATTACATGGATAGTATTTCAAATTTCCACAGACGACCTGTTAATAAAAATGAAAATCGTAAAAAATAAATTAAAATATCTTTGTGAGGTGCTGGGTGGTTTCAGCCCCATTACCCCCCCCCCCCCCCCCTTTTGGCTGTACCGCTGCACCTCGCCGACAACACCCAGTGGCGGACTACGCCGGGGGGACGGGGGACGGGGGACGGAACGCCCTGGGCCCCTTGTCTTACGGGGGTCTCCAAAGACTTTTTGGGGGGGGGGGGGGGGGGCGCACTACTTGGCGTCTCATTCTGGGGCCTCCAAATCTCTAAAGCTATTTATTTTTTAGACTGTCCCTTGTCTCTCGTCTGGGGGAGGGCCTCCAAATCTGAAAAGTTTTTATAGTAATCCATGTATCTCCAAGTGGACGGGGCGTTCAATTTGCTTCGCTGCCGCCCAGGGCCTTCGCAGCCTTAGTTGTCCGCCACTGATAACATCCCATAACATCCCTGACGTGATATGAAAATACTTTCATGTATACGGTCTAATAAGAATTACGATTAACTTATGACATAATATGGCACGTAGGCGACAATATAATAGGTGATACGAGACACAAATTAATACCTGACATGGATAGCAATACTAATAAGGATAGAAAGGTAATTTTTTTAATTAGAATGTGTTTACAGCTGCCGGAAAAGTCGGTAAACTAGTTCTCATCTTTAATTTAACACATTTTCACCTTTTTTGTGTTACCGTGAGGGCATTTTTCAATCTCGTTAGGTAATTAAAGAGTGCTAGGAACCTCTAGAACAGGCCACGCAAATAAAGGCGAAAAAAATGTGAACACCAGCGAAGCCACAAAATGTACAAGCTGCGTGGAAAGAGATACTGTCGCGCTCTTGTCACAAGTACCCGTCGACGAAGCACTCGCGTATATTCGGAATAAAACCGCTCTCCGCACTGCCGCTAGCGCGCACACACAGAGCTACCACTGTAACAAAATAAAAAAAAGGGAAAAAGAGGAAAAAAAGGGGGACGAAAAAAATGGCGTCCCGGCATTAAATAAAGGCGCACCTGCGAGGCGTCCCCGCGCAGATTAGTATAAACTAATTATCCTCGAATTACAGTGGCGCGCGAGGATGCAAGGAGTCCGGCGCGGCCGGGAATTAATTTCAGCTGATTTGCGCGGGGCCTTCCGCGCGCGGCGTTATCAGATTGCCGTTTTTAAAGCGCGGCGCGGCCGCCAGGGGCGCTGCAGTCGCGGCCGTGGCCGCTCGCCCAATTACACACGCCGTATCGTCCGCCATTTGATTTGACCGGATGCTGCGCCCTGATTCGGCGCGCCACGCCCGCAGCGATCAGCGTAATTTTTATTTCTCCCCCGCCTCCCCCTCCCCCCCCCCCCTCTCTCCCTCCGCCCGTGCGGCTGTGTCTGTTTGCTTCGTATCTCCCATCCCGCCGCTGCCCCTCGCTGCACCACAGAGAAATCGCTGGTAATGCCCGAGCGATCATATCACAGACGATTTCGGCAGCGCCGGCGTGCGCCGATTTTTATAGTCGCCGTGTGTCAAACGATCGCGTTCCGCCAAATTTCACTCGCTGCCATATCGCACAACCGCTATTGCTGCGTTTGCCCTCTCTCTCTCTCTCTCTCTCTCTCTCTCTCTCTCTCTCTCTCTCTCTCTCTCTCTCCCTTTTCCTCTCCCTCACCCCCTCGCTTTCTCACTTCCTTCTCTCTCTCGCGCGGTCTCTCTTTCTCTCTCTCTCTCTCTCTCCCCGGTGATTCGACGATTCTCTTTGTGGAACATTCTCATAAAGACAGGCAGCCCTGTTTGTAACAGAGCTGGCCGTCCATCGCCGTCTTCCTGTATAGGAAGTAATTACTGTTTCTGTTCTCGATGTGCGTATCAGTTGCAAAGGCATTTCGCAAACAGAGATATTCGTTGATATTGTGGTGGAATCAATAGCTTTAGTCACAAACGTGTCACTTCATCCTGAATGTCTGACGATACGAAATACAAGACATTTCTGATTTCTGTGTTATTGATAAACTATTTAATGATAGCAATCCTTTCTTACAATTAGCATAGTTGATCTTTATAAGTACTTGTACTATACAGCTAAAATTTTCTATTGTGCTACAAAAATAATTCATTCATACAATAAAATCTCAACAATTTATTTTCAGAACCTGTGCCATTATATAAGTGTAATATAAGTGTTCCGCCGACGAATATTTAAGAGTCTCCGCTTAATATGAGGCTACTGTCCCATTAACAGTGAGTGACCGAAGTGAAGATTACATTAGATGTACTTCTCAAGAACTACATTACACATTAAATACTTGCGAAAGAATGACAATGACAGATGACAGAAACTAGTTGAGCTTCCTCTAGTGGATGTACAATTGCTCAAAAATTGTTAACCCTTTCAGTCCCACATTATGAAATTATCATCATCATTATCATTAGAGACTGATTATGCCTTTCAGCGTTGTCTGGAGCATAGTCCCCCTTATAAAATTCCTCCATGATCCCCTATTCAGTGCTAACATTGATGCCTCGTCTAATGTTACACCTATTACTTCAAAATCATTCTTTACCGAATTTAAGTACTTTCTCCTTGGTCTACCTCGACTCCTCTTACCCTCCACTGCCTAGCCCATGAGTCTCTTAGGTGACCGTGCTTCTCCCATGCGTGTAAGATGACCCCACCATCTCAACCTGTTCTCTCTGCTTCATTTATGGTGTTCATTCCCAGTTTTTCTTTGATTTTCTCATTATGGACACCCTCCTGCCATTGTTCCCATCTGTTAGTACCTTAATCATTCTTGCTACTTCCATATCTGTAACCTCCACTTATGAATAAGGTAACCTGTATCCGCCCTGCTTTCACTCCCAAACAACGAATTGGTCGAAAGATAGAGCGATGTAGCACTGTCACTGCATTAGCTTTGCTACACCTCGATTCCTGTTCTTTCACTATGTTGTCATCCTGTGAGAAAATACATCCTAGGTACTTGAAACTGTCTACCTGTTCTTTGTTCCTCCTATTTGGCACTCAATCTCTTTAAATCTCTTTCCCACAGACATTACTTTCGTTTTGAGATGTTGATCTTTATATTAAAACACATCTCTGATATAGCTCTGAAATATTAGATTGCAACCTTTCATTTGAATCTGTTATCACAACTAAGTCATCTGCATATGCAAGATTGCTTATTTTGTTTTCACCTGTTTTAATCCCGCCTTGCCAGTCGACTGTTTTCAACACATGATCCATGGATCGTATGAATAACAGTGGTGAAAGTTTACAACCTTGTCTTCCCCGTCAAACTACCCTCAACCATGAATTTGCCGTCTATTCTTGACTGCTGCCTGACAGTCTATGTAAAGACCTTTAATTGCCTACAGAATATTGCCTCATATTCCATAATGTTGTAGAATTGTGAGAAATTTCCTCCTAAGAACATGAAACCTTTTCTAGATCTATAAAACATAGATAGAATTCCCTGATCCACTCATAGCACTTCTCCATTATCTACCGTAAGATCTGGTCCTGAAAGCCTCTAAGAGGCCAAAACCTACATTTATTTTCATCTAACTTGACTTCAGCTAATACTCGCACTCTCCTTTCAACCTCAGAATATTTTCCCGACAAGGCTAATTGAAGAGATATCTCTGTAGCTGTTACAATCGTTTCCCTTATTAAAATTTGCGTGATTACTGCTTTCGTCCAGTCCGACGAACCTGTCTCGACATCCGCGCCTTTTGAATTATCCTGTGTAACCATTTGAAACGTGACATTCCACGGCTTAAGTTCATCCACCCCAGCCGCTTTATTGCACTGCATCTATTGGTCATTCTCTCCACTTCCTCAAATGTGATCCTGTTTCAATCATCATTCCTATCCCATTCTTCCTCAAAATCAGACACATCATTGGACGTTTCACCTACATTGAGCAGTTCAAAATATTCCCTCAATCTGCCGAGAGCATCCACAGGATTCACTAGCAGCTTTTGTGACCTGTACAAACCACTTGTTAATTCCTTCTTCCCTCCCTGCTAATTACGCTCCAGAATGGTTTTCCCGCAGCTTGACCCTTAGTTTCTAGCTCATTTACAAAGTCTTCCCACGATTTCTGCTTGGATTCTGCAATTATCTGTTTCGTTTTGTTTCATTCTTCAACAAAACTTTCTCTGTCTGTCTGATTTCTGTATGGAGCCATTTTTGAAATGCCTTCTTTTTGTTTTTACAGGCTGCCTTGACTGTGTCATTCCTCCAAGCTGCCTGCTTCTTCCTGCCTTTACACACCACTGTTCCAAGACATTCTATAGCCATTCTAGTAGTGTGTCCATGTACCTTGTCCATTCCTCTTCCAATGACTGCAAATGACTACATTCAACTAACTGATACCTTTTTGAAATCATTGTTATGTATTTGTGCCTACTTTCCTTGTCCCGAAGTTTCTCCACTCACTTGCATGTGGACCTAGGTTTCTGCATTTTTGGCTTCACAAAGCCAATTTCACTGCAGATTAAATACTCAGTATCGTCAAAGAATCCTCTGAAAACACGCGTGTCTTTGACTGCCTTCCTGAATTCCTTATCAGTTATTATATAGTCAATGATAGATCTGGTTCCCATTCCCATTCCTAGTATAGCCGTGATATATTTTTGCTTAAAATAGATGTATGTGATAGCTAAGTCCATACTGACACAGAAATACAAAATCTTACACTGATAAATAATTAAAATATGCCAGTCTACATGGCAAATTGCTGAGCTTTTTATTCTCAACCGGCTTCGGTCCTACAGGACCATCATCAGGCCTTTGGCAACTTGTTGGAGGACGCTGACGGTGGCCGGAGCAGGCGTCATGTATTTCATGTACAATACAGACATTTGTATCGAGGTATTTTATTACTTGGACGTTATTTTGTTGATGGTTAACACTGCCAGATCAATAATGCTAGCATAATCTTCGCCACAGCATCAAAGACAATTCGCTGCTGGGATAAAATAAAAAGGAACCACACTCAAGCTCACACTCTCAGCCACGTACAGACGGCAACGAAACACAACCTCCAAGATGGACAGATTAATGCCACAGAAGTGCTACTTGTATGTTGTGTGTTTTGTATGTGCCTGTCGCAGCTCGTCGCCACGTCTTTGCGGTGAATTGTAAAGTGTCCTTACTATATTATCAACTTTAAGGATTGATACACAAAATACGGTATAAATCAACTTTTAATACGTTGTTGTACAGGAACAACACTAGGAATGAAAGGTTTACGTAGATTTGATTCTTATTTCCAAAAACTTTAGGTTTAAAGTTTCGAATATTGAATCAATTTCACAAATTATACCAAGTCAGTCCAATGCGAGAGGCCTGCTCTAGGAACTACGTACACACTTAATTGACTGTATGCAGCCATTTAATTGACTATGTTGATAACGCCATTCATTCAGAAAAATCTGGCACTTCGAAACCTTTACTTGTTCTCGATACCGGCAACGGTTCCAAAATTTCAAGACATACTAAAATATTTTTAATTTCCGATTTTGTATAGTTTTACCTTCTTTGGGATTTTTTTTTAGTTTGTTTTATTACTTGCCTTCTCTCTCACTCGCTCTCTTATATTGCCATTACTGGTATGATCTGACCAAAATCTTCAGAGAACAAATCGGTACAGTTGGCCACAGTGGTATTGTTCTAATGCAAATGTAAAACGGTTTTATGAATTCCATGAATGAATGTTTTATGGGATACTGTAACCGTGAAAGATGAGGTTTTGTGTTTATATAGCCGCGCCGCCGCCAGTGACGTCACTGGTGCTATCGGCTCTCCTATCTATAGACTTGCCAAACACCTGGCCACACTCCTCTCCACGCACGTTGGACACTGTGAACATCATATAAAGAATACGGCGGACCTCATCGACCGAATTAAGGGACGGCACCTAAGGGAGGAAGATATTGTGGATAGCTTCGATGTGGTCCCACTTTTCACGTGTGTACCCATCGCAGACTCTATTGACTTACTGGCCTAGTTGTTTGACGACACCATCGTGGATTTATTTAAGCACACCCTGACGTCATCAAATTTCTTATATGGTGGAAATTATTTTAACCAGACAGACGGCATAGCAATGGGAAGCAATTTAGCTCCAGTTGTAGCCAACCTCTTGATGGAGCATTTCGAAGAAATTGCCTTGCCACGGCTCCTGCAAAGACTAGCTCTTTTTATCGTTACGTCGACGAAACCTTCGTCATCTGGTCTCATGGAGAGAAAAAACTAGAAGAGTTCCTGGAGCACATCAACAGTATGTATGTTTGTATAGTCTATGGGACTTAACTACGGGGTCATCAGTCCTTAAACTTACAAACTACTTATGAACTACTTACGAACTAGGACGGCACAAATATCCGATGCCCGAGGGGGCATTCGAACCCCCGACCGTAGTGGCCGTGCAGACCGTGACTGGAGCGCCTTAGTCCCCTCGGCCACCGCGGCCGGCATCAACAGTATTCACGGCCACATTAAATTCACGATGGAAGTAAAGAAGGACGGTGCACTGTCATTCCTGGACGTTCTTGTCCGTCGTAAGCCCGATGGAAGTCTGGGTCACAGCGTTTACCGCAAGCCCACTCACACGGACCGGTATTTCCACGCCACCAGCTACCATCACCCAGCACAGAAACAATCTGACTTTAGTACATAGAGCAGTAACCGTATCAAACGAGCTTAGCCACTTACGCAAAGTTTTCAAGGGTAACGGCTACAAGAGACAAATATCTCAAGAAGTTTCACTTAAGGCACGAAATCAGAAGACATCTGAAGAAGAAGTGAAGAAGACTGCATTTTTGCCGTTTTTTGGCTCCACAACAGGAAAACTTAGCCGGCTCCTGAAGAGACATAAAATGACACAATCGTCAGGTCTCCAGCAAAGATCCGACAACTAATGAAGCCCGTGTAAGATGATGTAGGTCTCAGAATACCAGGCATTTATAAAATTCCGTGTGAGTGTGGGCAGTTTTATACCGGCCAGACTGTTCGCACTATTGAACAGCGACGCATAGAACACGAGTTATATATTATTAAACAGACCAACAGCTTCTGCGACAGCGTAATAAACGAGGCAGTATAGATCAAAATGTCAGAAAACACCCTCAATAAAGACGGCGGTTTGCAGCTCAGTACGGCTGGGGGTCCCGTAATTGCGGAGTTGAAGCGGGCGCGGCGTACGCGCGACCAAATCATTGCCTTATATGGTCAAGAAACTGAGCACCAGTGACGTCACTGGCGACGGCGCGGCTATATAAGCACGGCAGCCACTTGACAATGGCAGAGTAGTTCTCTGTCGAAAGCTCGTGGGCATTAAACCACAAGACGCGGCTTGTAACCCGAGAAGATTTCAGACTTAATATTGTTCGTTGCTGGCTGCAGAATTATTACGTTGCGTACTAACAGTTTAACATTTAAGAGGTGTCGACGGAAGAGTTAAGATGTACACGAGGAGTAGAGGCTGTAAACACAGCGGACGTCAAGTTCCTTGCAGAAATTACACGCTACATTGGAGAAATGAAGTATCAATTGATACTAGCTTGAAACCCGGGTCCGTTTCTACCTTCTATTCTCTTTCTATCTCCTCCTTTCCCTCCTGTCTCTGTGTTCATCTTCTCATATACCCTCCTACCTCTCCCTCTCTGTCAATCTTCACCTTTCATAGTCTCTGTTAATCACAACCTCAGCTCTCTTTCGAACTCTTGCGCCTTCTCCGTCCATTGCCTCCCCAATCTTCGAGAAACTACATAAATCGGTTAATTTTTATAGTTATCACAGGAGTGGTGTCTGAGTTTATTGCAACGTATACACTGCAACGCACAGTATAAAATGCTAGAAAGATGGATACACTCCTCTTGTTTTGAATTTTAAGCGGGCAAAGTTTTATCAAGATCGGAATGAAATCATAGATCTTGTCGAAGTTCGTAGGTAAGGCACCCTCTGCCAATTCAAAATTTTACAGAGACAGTAATTTTCCTGCTGTTTTGATAGTCTGCAAAGTTTTATCGCAATCGAATGAACCGTAAAACAGCGTATAAGAAACTAACAAACAACCGTTAATTTTTATATATTGAAATATAATAAAAACAAACAAGGATTCTACTCAATTTTCAATGACCTTTAAATGATGTAAATGTTAACATTTTTTTCCCTTCATCGTGTTTCACTGAACAGTTAAATATCAAATTAGTGATGCAATTTTGTTTATACACTCTAATAACGTTTCTACCTAAAGAATCAATTATACGTTTTCCGTATAATTTTTTATAACCCAACCCATTTTATTCGTTACATATATCACTGGCAAATTTCACTGCTGACCTACAAAGTTCGAGAAATTCTCTCTCTAGTTACGTTGCACTCGCATTTCTCCCTACGAGTCAGTAGATAAGTTTTAACTCCCTAGAGACGCAGTTATAAAGAGTAGTGACGCAAGTGCAGCACCCGTTGCTAACAGGTAGGCCAAATTCTATATTTTACGTTTCCATGATTGGAAGGCATTTTCAGTTCATTGTTTTTCAACAAAATGTTTTATTTTATTATCTAAATATTCTTTCTCGTGTACTGTACAAATATTCCGCATAGTTTTCATTAATTCAGATTATGTTACGATTAATGAAGGTACCTTTGTGAAGAGACAGTGTTACTATTATTATGCACGACGTAAGAAATATTATACCACGTTAACGAAGGAATTTGCAGTCCAAGTGATCGCTAGGATTAACCAAATTCACAAATGTTCAAATGTTTGTTAAGCTTATGGGACTTAACTACAGGCTCATCAGTCCCTAAACTTACAAACTACTTACGAACTACCTTATACTAAAGACGGCACAAATATCCATCCCGAGGGGTGATTCGAACCCCCGACCGTAGTGGCCGTGCAGACCGTGACTGGAGCGCCTCAGTCCCCGCGGCCACCGCGGCCGGCTAGGATTAACCATTCTCAACGATAGCAAAAGATTTTTTACTTATTCAATTTTTATTGGGAGAACTTTCAACCTAGTCTCAAACAATGGAACTGCAACCAGGCATTAATTACTCATATTACTTTAATCTGAGACATTACAGATGCTGCCGCGCGTGAGAAGCCGTGCGGTCCGGAGCGCCACGTTGTGGATCGTGCGGCCTCGCGCGTCTGAGGTTCGAACCCTCCCTCGGGCAGGGACGTTTGTGTTGTCTTTAGTATACGTTAGTTCATATTTTGTGAGTTTACGGACATGACCCCGCAGTTAAATTCCATAAGCTTTACAAACATTTGAATTACAGGTGTCTCTTAGACACAGCTAAACTTTGCAGCCATTGTGGCTGGGTTTTACTTCGGACTGCCACTTGTCACCACTAGATGGCAAAGACATCGTTTTCAAAGTGAAATTTTCGTATGAGCGTATGTCAGTAACACAACACAAACCAGGCGATAGAGACGTGGAAAAAGAGAGTAGATAATTCTTCAATAGGCTGGAGAAAACCTATAGAAGTACATTCCGGTCATAACACTAGCTGGTGTACCTGGATGTTCCTAAACACCTTACGAACTAGTGTTGCGATGTGTGAAGCAAGCCTCCAAAAATGGGGATACTCCAGTGAACCGTCAACTTGTGAATGTGGAGAGAAGCAGGCAATGTCTCACTTGTGCAACTGTCATCTGTGCCCTTCATCTTGCACTGACGAAGAATTGAAGCTGGCCAATTCAAATGTTTGTTAAGCTTATGGGACTTAACTGCGAGGTTATCAGTCCATAAACTTACAAACTACTTATAAACTAACTTATAAACTCGCAACAGGCAGTGGCCTCACGCATCGGAGCATAGCGCCTCAAAGCGCTCGCCCACTTTTCGGTGTAAGCAATATTACTGATTTGCCTTTCATCCGAGTTTATATGTTAATGCCTGTCAAACTACCCATTACTGAAAACCAAATCAAAATAGTGCAAAAGTTCCAAGTACTTTTGAAAAAATTTCGAATGTAATTTGAATTCGTCGAACTGTTGTTGTGGTCTTCAGTCCGGAGACTGGTTTGATGCAGCTCTCCACAATACCCTACCCTGAGCAAGCCTCTTCATCTCCACATAAGAACGGCAACCTACATCTGTCTGAATCTGCTTACTGTATCCATCTCTTGGTCTTCCTCTGCGATTTTTACCCCACACACTTCCCTCTAATGCTAAATTCACAATTCCTTGATGTCTAAGAATGTGTCCTACCAATCTATCCCTTCTTTTAGTCAAGGTATGCCAGAAATTTCTTTTCTCCCCAATTCTGTTCAGTACCTCCTCATTAGTTACGCGATCCACCCACCTAATATTCAGCATTCTTCTGTAGCACCATATTTCAAAAGCCTCTACCCTCTTCCTGTCCGCACTGTTTATCGTCCATGTCTCACTCCCATACAAGGCAACACTCCATACAAATGCCTTCAGAAAAGACTTCCTTAGGCTTAAATCAATATTTGATGTTAACAAATTTCTCTTTTTCAAAAACGCTTTTCTACCCATTGCCATTCTGAATTTTATATCCTCTGTGCTGCGACCATCATTTGTTATTTTACTGCCCAAGTAACAAAACTCATCTACCTCCTTTATTGCTTCGTTTCCCAATCTAATTCCTTCAGCATCACCTGATTTTCTTACACTGCACTCCATTACCCTAGTTTTGCTCTTGTTAATGTTCATCTTATATGCACATTTCAGCACACTGTCCATTCCGTTCAATTGCTCTTCCAGGTCCTTTGCTGTATCTGACAGAATTACTATGTCGTCAGCAAAATGCAATGTTTTTAATTCTTCACCCTGAACTTTAATTCCTTCTCCAATTTTTTCCTTGCTTTCCTTTATAGCTTGCTCAATGTACAAATTGAATAACAATGGAGAAAGACTACAACCCTGTCTTACTCCCTTTCCAACCTCTGCATCCCTTTCATGCCCTTCAACTCTGACAACCGCTGTCTGGTTTATATATATATATATATATATATATATATATATATATATATATATATATTCTATTGTTTCGACCTACTAATGCTGATCCTGCAACTGATAACAAACAAATGATTTTCGACGCTAGCTGGCAGTGTCCAATTAAGGTGAAAATCTGGGCATAGACGGGAATCGAACACAGTTCCCCGTGCTTCAGGACGTCCCGCTGACCAATACTCGAAATGGGGACACTGTGATCATCCAACAGCACCTAGAGACAAGGCCTCACAACAGCCCGTGCTACGTCACACTGACCAGGCACGCCCACTGCCTCGTAGCAGCCAGCCATTCAGCTGGCGGCCGCGGCCTGGTCAGTATGACGTAGCACGGGCTGTTGTGAGGCCTTGTCTCTAGGTGCTGTTGGATCATCACGGCCGCTTTGAGTATCCCTGCACTCCTGACGTCAGATGCAAATTGTGAACGTATCCGCACACTACCAACATGATAATGAATGTGAATATACTGGCTGATATTGGGTAGGAACACTATCATGGTAACGTGCGGATAACGAGAATTTGGATGTAGCCGTACAAGGGAAGCCTCCACGCCCGAGGTGATTTCTGTGTGCCCAGTAGCGTAGCGTGCAGCTCGACTGCTTAGTACTAATGTGGACCTGTATTCGAACCCCGGCTGTGCACAAATTTTCAGTTCTTATAATTGGCATATTTGTATGCACACTCATTGCTGGTGCCGTGTGTGTGTTAATATGTTTTATGACAAATAAATTCTGATCTTTCTTTTTTTTTTCTTTGGTTGTATTGTTGAAACCTTGTTTCTTACTTTCATGAATCCTGTGAGCCGCTTATGTGTAACTGTTTTCTGTTTCTCTGTAAATGTACAGAATGTACAGGTGTTAGTTTTTCTCTGTCGATGTGTGTGTGTGTTTGTGTTTTATAATAAAACACTACCACATACTTTCCTTTTATGACAAACTCATCCAAAAAGTGTAAATTTTCCTGTGAAAAACTTAGTTTTTCAAAATGTATCTGTTATTCGCTTCTGTTTCTGTAATCGTTGCTAACTTTCTCCGCTATTTTTCGCCCAAATGTTTCTTGTTTGTGCTGATAGCAGTGTTTCTGTTCCTCTCTCTTTCTTTGTATATGCGTGTGCGTGCGTGTGTATATGTGTGTGTGTGTGTGTGTGTGTGTGTGTGTGTGTGTGTGTGTGTGTGTGTAATTGTGAACGTTTGTGTATATGCTTGTGAATAAGTATATAAACAGTCTTTGTGTGTGTGTGTGTGTGTGTGTGTGTGTGTGTGTGTTTATGTACGAATACACACACTCCCAGACACACACACACACACAGAGAGAGAGAGAGAGAGAGAGAGAGAAAGACTGTTTATACATTGTTTCACATAACATTTATACACACGCACACAATTACACACACACACACACACACGGATATACATAGGAGTAAGAGAAACACTGCCATCAGCACGAACAAGAAACGGTTGGGCGAAAAAGGCCGACAAAGTTGGCAACAAAGAAGCGACTGACAGTCAAGCAAGGTAATAGTAGATAAAGTGTGAAAATCTGAGTTTTTCACAGAAAAATTTGCAACATATGGATCAGCTCGTCACATATATTTAGCAGTGTTTTACTATAAAACTAGTAAACGAACTATTTTAAATTGTAAACTACCTGCAAAAAACCATTAACCTATGTGTTGCCACGAAAATATGAAATATTTTAGAAAACTCATTAAGGGTGCCTTGTTAACAAGTTGAAATGCATATTGGTGACGGAAGTAAAATACTTCATCTGCAACATGCATTAAGGCGTTATTAAAGTACTATATTTCCAGAAAAATACAAATTGAACACAGATGCACCATTGTTGATAGCGACTTACAAAGAGAAGCAAAATGGTAGCAGATCCTGAAGTAATCTGTTTCCAATTTTCTTTGATTTTTCGTTTTTCGATGGAGGCTGCTTCTTTATAAATTAAAGTACGTAGCAAACGTAAACAGCTACCAGTTGCAAGGTTGCAGATTTATTTACAAATAACTGCTTTTCTTCAGGTATCTGTTCAGGAAACAGTTAAGAATAATATACAAATACAAATATTACATAAAATTCGCAGTAGAATCACAGAATTAAAGGGGCAAGAAGTACGCTTTATATAAAGCTTTCTCGAAAAGTGAAAAATATGAAATATTAATACGCTATTCTGCTGCATTCTGATGAAATAAGGAACTGTACAAAGTATTAGGTTTATATAAACAAAGAATTTTTAGGTAATTACATAAATTGTGGCCTGTAAGTTTACACAGAGCATTTTGTAATCGCACTTAACACCAGGTGGAGAGATCATGCTAGAACTCGTAACTAAGTTGTTAATATGTGCTTCTTTATGATCTCTGCACTTGATGTTCAATGTGATTGTCCAGTTCCTTACTGTATCAGCATGCAGCAGAATAGCGTATTAATATTTCACATTTTGTCACTTTTCGAGAGAGCTTAATATACAGTGTACTTATTGCCCCTTTAATCCCATTATTCTACATCGAATTTTGCGTAATGTTTGTATATTATTCTTAACTGTTTCCTGCACAGATACCTGAAGAAAGGCAATAATTCAAAATAACTAAAAATTTCCCGGCTATTATGCCGTAGTCGTATGGATTTATAATGGAAACCCAAACGTTTCGTCCCCGACTGCGGAGGACATTTTCAAGGGGGATCGTGGCACTTTTGAATGTTCGATGCATACCCTGGCTCGTTACTTGAAAATGTCCTCCGCAGTGGTGGAAGAAACGTTGGGTTTCCATAATAAATCCATAAGACCGCGGCATAATAGCCCGGAAATTTTTAGTAATTTTGACCATTCCGGCGGTGAAAGTTTACATTTTACAATAGGGCAATAATTTCCCGAAACTGGTTGTAAATACGAGGCACGTCCAGAAAGTAAGTTCCGTTTGGTTATATAAAACGAACGGGTACAGATACAGAAAAAATATTGATTGTACAAAAATCTACAACTGTTAAACCACTTTTCTACATAGCTTCCGAAATTTTGTAGGCAATTGTCATAGCATGGCACAAGGTTTTGTGTGCCTTTTTCATAGAATGTTGCCGCCTATGTATTCAACCATATAGTAACATGTTCTTTCAGCTCGTCATCATCGTTGAAGTGTTGTCCACCAAGGACAGATTTTAGGTGTAAGAAGAGGATTACTGTCAAAAGATTTTTTTTTTCACGATAATGCCTGACCTCACACACGGAATGTGACTAAACAATTGTTACGGAAATTTCAATGGGACCTGTTTGATCATTCTCCATACAGCTCGGACCTCTCTCCTAGCGACTTTCATCTCTTCTTACACCTAAAATCTGTCCTTGGTGGTCAACACTTCCACAATGATAAAGAGCTGTTACCACATGGTTGAATACACAGGCGGCAGCCTTCTGCGAAGGATGCATGCAAAAACTTGTGGCACGCTATGACAAGTGCCTACAAAATGTCGGCAGTTATGTGGAAAAGTAGTTTAAGAGTTGTAGAGTGTTATGCAATAAAAATTTCTTCTGTATCGGTGTACAATTTTATTGTATTACCAAACGGAACTTACTTTCTGGACGCGCCTCGTAAATCTGCAACCTTGCAACTGGTGGCTGCTTACTTTTCCAATCAGTAAAACACGATTGCTGCAATGGATAAAACATTTAAATTAAAGAAGCTTTAATCCAGTGAGTTGTTGTGTTCATTTTAAGATAAATTTAAAGATACAGAACTATTTTATCAGTAGCTTAGAAAATTATTCAGATCGGTAAATGAAAGTAGTGGACCACTAGAACTTTCCAGCATCAGTTTTGACCGACGGAGGTAGGGAATCGTGAAAGCACCGGAATTAGTGGTTTCGCTGTTCGCCCGACGATACTGCGGACCCAGAGACGCGAAATTTGGCGCGTGTTAATTACGGGCAGCCACAAAGGCCTGCCGGGAGTGGAGGGCCATCGGCAGCGCATCCGCTGTCGCGCAAAGCCGCAGCCTGGCGCTCGATAAACAGGGCAGAGCGCGCTGACGACCAGCTGGTCGGCGGTCGGGGGTCGGCGAACATGGGCCGTCGCGGACTGCCGCTCACCCCTCTGACAGCTGGAGCAGCCATCCCTTAAGCCGTCGGCACACGGAGCGTTTATCTGAACGATTGAGACCAACGTGACAAGATTCTGGCGTCACAATGTAGGAACCGCACGTTGGCGATCCTTAACAACGTTTCGGGCAGTATCAAGCATGCCAGATATTCTCAACGTACGTCTGAACGATCACCAATAATATGTTCGAATGTTTGTAGAGCTTATGGGACTTAACTACGGGGTCATCAGTCCCAAATTTTACAAACTATTTATGAACTAGGGTCATATCCACGCCAAAAGCCAAGTCTTAATTGATTAATTAATTAATAAAAATGGGAAAACGAAGTATTGAGAAGCAGAAAGTTCTGTAGCGTGGCAGGAGACGCCACGAGGTAGCTCGCAGGCCAGGCGGACGCCAGGCGCCAGTCGCCAGATAGGAGGCACAAAGGTTCTGTGTGCGCTGGATAAGAGGGTCCACAAAGTCAGCAAATATGAAAGTAAGCATTTCTGGAGAGACAGAGAGCGTGGGAGCGGGGGCAGCTCTCCGTCCTGAGGAGCCAATGGAAGGCTCAGGACGCAGTGTGTGACCATATTAGGAGAGGTGCCTCTGCCCTTCCGCCCAGCCTCTGGAGAACGACTGAATGCTAGTGCACTATCACAGCCAATGAGAAGGCAAGTAGTCTTCGACGCCGCTCCTGCGAGGCGCGTGAGGGTTCGAAGGGGAAAACGTGTACAAAACTTAGGAGCAGGCGGCTCCTCGGGGAGTTGTTGGGCGAAGTGACTTGGAAGCAGAAGGTAGGAGCTGCAGGCAGGCTAACGGGAGAGATAGGCAGCAGTAGCTGCGGGACCGGATGGACTTTGAGAAGTAGTCAGGGGACTCTGTTCTTTAGTCGTGTGGGTAATTCTGACGGGTTCTTGTTAAGGTAGACGGAACGGTGTTAGACAGACATCGTCTCTGTATAAGACTTGGCCACTTAGTGGAAGATACCTCACCCAGACAGTTTGCTGGTACTTATCTGAATAAACTATAAATTGTTAAACTTAAACAGGAGGTTTATTTCAGTATTAAAATTCTTCATAGTCAATCCCAGGGATAATAACATCTTAGCCAAACAAAGTCTCCCTCTCAATTCGGTCAACGGCTAAAATCCCTTGTAACGAACCGTGTCGCTCAATCCCTTGCAATAACCAAGTTTGCGACGCGACACTAGCTAATACTAAGGACGGCAAAAAATATCAATGACCGAGGGGAGATTCGAACCCCCGACCGTGGTGGCCATGCAGAACGTGACTGGCGCGCCGCAGACCGCTCGCCCACCGCGGCCGGCCCAATAAGATGGGAGAACGCCACCGACGTCACACCACATGGCTATCCGTGGAGGGGGCCAGCCATTTTCGGTAGAGAGATGATGACGCCATATTGTCTGTCGTATTTCATGGGTTTTATGCACGGGGATACTAGAATAGACGGTAGGGGTCAACCGCCGGATGCGCAGTCGTATGCCGTGCCACTGACGTCACCAGGAGACCAGCACAGTTATCCCGCGCGATCATAGCGTTGCTTTTATGAGAGTATCTCGACAGAAATTATTTCCCACTGGCTCTTTACAGTTTGTGTATGTATTAAGTAGTTGTAAGTGATAAGTGATGGCTTATTAGTGACGATGGTGTGTTGTGCTGTTGCGTGCTGTACGAATCACGGCAGACAGAATAATGCGAAATGTCTCAGATTTGCGAGAGATAAAGAGGTAAGGTTAAAGTGGATAAACGCGTGTAAGCGATTAGGTGCTCTCAACCCTGATACTGGTCGTGTATGTTCAGAACATTTTAAAGAGTCTGATTATGTTCGAGACTTGAAAAATGAAATTTTAAACCTTCCATTGAAACGTATATTAAAGCCAGATGCAGTCCCTACTTAGAAGCTACCTATGGGCATCGACGTAGTCAAGGCAGGTTCTTCTGAATGTCGTGAAGTCAGAGTAGAAAGACGGAACAACCGAAGAGAAGTATAAATGTTAAAAATGTTAAAATGTTTGTAAATCTATCGGACCAAACTGCGTGATCATCAGTCCGTAGCTTACAAACTACTTAAACCTAGGTAAACTAACCTAAGGACAAACACACACACCCATGCCCCAGGGAGGACTCGAACCTCCACGGCGAGCAACCACGCGCTCCGCAGCGAGACGCTTTAGACCGCTCGGTTACTCCACCGCGGCTACTAATTTCAAAACCCCCTCACTGCCGTTGACAATGATGGAATAATTGTAGCTGAATTAACTGAAGAAGTTGACCATTTAAGAATTGAGAACAATAAACTAATAAATGAAATAATTATTTACTTCGACATGTTCACAACATTCATACGCAGCAGCATATGATCTAAAATAAATAATACGCAGTTTACGCAATGCGTTTTTACCTCTACAAAATCATAAAATTTATTGTAACCGTTTACTTCATTTATACAACACAAAAAACGTATACAGAATAATAAAAAGAAATTCAGTCCTTCATCGAGCGGAGATGTCAAGCTGCAAGATGTAAAAAAAAAAAAAAAAAAAAAAAAAAAAAAAAAAAAAAAAAAAAATCAGATTCTTTTTCACCAGATACTTTTCCTGCAATCGTTTGATAATTTTTTCGTGGCGGCCGTTCGTGTCGGCTGTGGTCACCGGGTGACATCACAGCGCACGGCCTGCTCCCCCCCCCTCCCACACACACACACACACACACACACACACACTGCGCGTGACCCCTACCGTGTATTCTAGTATTCGTGGTTTTATGCATACACCTTAGGTCTTATGAATGCATGACATTTCAAAGCAAGTAAAAGTAACTGAGTAAATTGAGAATCTCTCGAAAAGCGGTCGTTAGAGGTACTATTTGTTGGAAGTGACTGGAAACGTCTTATATGTGGTTAAAAAATTTCCGTATTACAGTAATCTGCCGTTTCAAGATCCATCAACACGAATTGTTCTTCACATTATTTGTTGTAATTACTTGTCAGCAACCGACATATCTACCAGTCGTGCATACAATACCTTCGTCGATAGATAACGAAGATACTGACCAATTGAACGGATCAGACTTAATAAGTTCGAGAAGATCACCCAGGAACACCGACCGGATGGTGAACGCTAACAGAGGAGGCCCCAGTTTATTTTACTTTATATACCTTTAAGTTCGAAAATGCCACGAATGATGCAGCATGCCGGAAGTGGCATAATTTATACAGTTATTTTTCCACTATGGGGGGCACATTATGTTTTAGTTGACAAATTTCTTCCAGATAGGGCACTGGACTCCATTTTATTTCATGATTATAATAAAGGCTTCACTTTGTAAACAAAAATGGATCCTTTATTTAACCCTACTTTTCCTAAAAATAAATAATAAAAAAATAAAAAACTGTGGAGTAGCAGTTATAAAAATAAATAAATAAATAAGTAAATAAAAAAAGCGAGGGTAAAAAAAGTAGCAAAGACGTGGGTTGTTAAACTGAAGTTCCATGACGCTGGTTCAAGGCTTCCTTGGAATTCAAAATTTTTTCTGCTTTTATTTGAGGTTTCTGATAGAGTCAAAGACTTTTCTGTAAATTTCAGAAAAGTATACTGCATAATATTCAATGCTACGAAAACATAAGTGCTCAACCTCCGAGGAATGAGTGTTAGATTCGTTTCGTGAACAAGACAGTCTGCACCTTACTTAGAGTAAAATACGCACTTTGTTATTCAACGTATTGCATATTACACTTTCTTGACATTCCTCTACTGATTAGTAACATTGACCGTGAATGACCTTTACATTTTAATAAAAAGCCACACTGTTTTAATAATGTTTGCCTTTTTTTATTGGACAATAATAGTAGGAGGAGGAGGAAGCTTGGAGTTTAACGTCCTGTCGACTACTTGGTCATTTGAGATGGAGCTTACGCGCGGAGTGTTTGGGTAAGGATGTAGAAGGAAATCGGCCGTGCCCTTTCGAAGGAACCATCCCGGCATTTGCCTGGAGTGTTTTAGGAAAATCACGGAAAACCTAAATCTGGATGGCCGGAGGTGGATTTGAACCACCATCCTTCCGAATGCGAGTCCAGTCTCTTTTTATAATTCGCTGCACTTATTGACATAACATGCAACTTTTTAGAAGAGCCTTATGTTCATAGACATGTTGTTGTTACTTATGTAAACCTACATCACATGACATTACGAACATATGCGCGGTTATAAGCGATTGAATAGAGAGGTAAAGAAGGAATTCCACTCTTTTGATTTCGTAAATAGTATGATTCCCTAACCTGATTCCGCCGACAACTGTCGCTGGAGCGCGCAGCCACAGACAAATATATACAGGCAGGAAACCTCCGTAAGGGCCCGGTCCTACGCTCAGGGGGGCGGGGAGGGAGGGTTTTCAGCATTTCCGTAAGATGTCCCATGATGGCGCTGAGGTCAGAAGCAGCCGCCAGAGCAGGCGGCAGGTAGCGGCTGCCCCCACCACCACCTCCCCTCAAACGCCAGCAAGCCGGACACAGCCGTGGCCTCGTGGCAGGCGGCAAGAGCACTCCCCTCAGCCTCCCCTCCACGCTACCTTCTGACGTGCGAGAGGCACCCTAAGCCAGGGAACGGCCTGACACCTACTAGCATCTTACGGCACTACGAGGGGAGCGTAGGACAGTGGTTTAGGGGTGGCTGCTCCTCTGTATATGTTACTCTGTGGCGCTGCGCTCGCGTGTAGCTCTTTAAGGCACACGTCTCGTATGCACAACTTACGCTGACTCCGAGCATTCAGCCGCACGTTGGACTCACGTTGACCGCACACGTTCAGACACACGCTCCGTGTGCCGACGGCTTTAGGCCAGCGAGGCCTCTCCTCGTCTTGTTCGGTTTCAAGCCGCCACACAGTGGTCTGAATCGTCCGTAAACCTAGCCAAAAGTCTGAATAGATTCCGATACATATTTTTTTCTTTTTTAATTTTGAATTTCGACGGTCCAGATGGGGAAGGTGGCAGCGGCCTCGGGGCGCCACTCTACAGCCGAGTGCTTTCACAGATGCCGAGGACAATAAAATAACTACATAACGGTGAATAAAATCGGAGATATCGTCACACAAAGGAGAAATGAGCGAAGAAACGAATTAAAACAGTGTGAATCACATATCTATCGGACCAAACTGCGTGGTCATCAGTCCGTAGCTTACAAACTACTTAAACTAAGTTAAACTAACCTACTGACAACACACACACCCATGCCCCAGGGAGGACTCGAACCTCCATGGCGAGCAACCGCGCGCTCCACAGCGAGATGCTTTAGACCGCTCGGCTACTCCAATGCGGCAAAGCACATATATATTCAGTTAAAGTGGTGCCATGGTGGTTAAAAACACTGAAGTTAAAACCAACAATGAAACATTGACAAAAATATAGACAATGGTTAAAATAACACAAGCAACACTGGTTCTACTGTGTAACGGCAGTGGCTGACACTTAAATAGTACTTATCAAATACACGAGAATAAACTATTAAAACAGTAGCAGAAACGGAATCTGCGAAGTACGCGAGAATAAATCTCTTAAAATAGAAGCTCTAACGAAAATGAAGAAATTGACTGGAAAATTAAAATTAACAGAAATTAAATTATGATACTTAGCGTTGTGAACGGTGTGGCACTGGCGGCAGCTGGCACCTATTACTTCCACACAGATTATTCTGATTCAGTAGCCTCATAACTATCATATACAACGGCTCGCTTAGCAAACATGGCGTACCTAAAGAGTGGAAAGTTGCACAGGTCACTCCAATATTCAAGAAAGGCAACAGGAGTGACCAGCAAAATTACAGGCCTATACCACTGACGTCGGTTTGCAGGAGGATGTTGGGACATATACTTCCTCAATAATTATGAACTACCTCGAAGAGAATGACCTGTTGCCTCATAGACAATACAGGTTTAGAAAGTCTCGTTCTTGTGAAACAAGAACAATGATCTTCCATCACATGATGTGATGAGTGCTATCGATAAGGGATGCAAAACAGATTCTGTATTTATAGATTTCCAAATGCCTTTCGACACTGTACGTCACAAGCGTCTTCTAATCAAATTGCATGCTTATGGAATATCGCCACAGTTGTGCGACTGAAATCGTAATTTCCTGTCATAAAGGACACAGTACGTTGTAACTGACGGTACGTAGACCAGAAGTGATATCCGGCGTTCCCCAGGGCCTATACTGTTCCTTATTTTTAAAAACGATTTAGGAGACAATCTGAGTAGCTCTCTTAGGTTTTTCGCGAATATTGCTGTCACTTAGCGGTTAGTAAAGTCACCAGAAGATCAAAAGCAACTGTAAAAAGATTTCGATAAGATATTTGCATGGTGCAAAAATTGGCAGTTGACGCTTGATAAGTATGTGGTCATCCATATGACCACTAAAAGAAATCCGTTAAACTTCAGATACACGATAAATCAGTCAAACCTCTAGCCCGTAAATGCAACTAAATACCTAGGAATAACAATTATGAACAACTTAAATTGGAAAGGACAAGTAGAAACTATTGCAGGGAAGGTGAACCAAAGACTACGTTTGATTGGCAGGACGCATAGAAGATGCAACATTTCTACTAAAGAAACTGCCAACTCTATACTTGTGCGTCCTATTTTGGAGTATTGCTGCGCATTGTGGGATCCACAACAGGTGGGACTTAAGGACGATTTAGAGAAAATTCAGAGAAGGGCACCTCGTTTTGTATTATCGCGATATAAGGGAGAAAGTATCACGGAAATGATGCGTGAGTTGGGGTGGAAATCATTAAAAGAAAGGCGTTATTTGTTGCGGCGAGATCTATTTGCGAAATTCCTTTCACCAACTTCCTCTTCAGAATGAGAACATGTATTGTTAGCACACAACTACATAGGGAGGCATGGCCATCATAATAAAATAAGAGAATTCAGATCGAAAACAGAATGATTTAAGTGTTCCTTTTCCCCGTAAGCTATTAGAGAGTGGAACTATAGAGAAATATCATAAAAGTTGTTCTATGAACCATCTGCCATGCACTTCAATGTGATTTGCAGAGTGTCAATGTAGATGTCAATGTATGTGATATACTCACGAGCTTCGTTATGAGTTATGAGTTTAAGATACGGTTTCGTATCAAAAGCTTTTCGAAAATAGAGAAATATGAAGTGTCTACTGCCCTTCATCCATAGCTCCCATGATATCAGGGGAGAAAAGGGAAAGTTCAGTTTCGGACGATCGATGCTTTCTAAAGCCATGCTGATGCTGGACAGAAGCTTTTCCATGTCAACGAAAATTTACTATATTAGAAATATAAAAACGTCCACTGAATGTGTGGTCGTGTTCCATTTTGAGGTATTCATTACTCTAAAGTGTTTCTCCGTCATTAATATTGTCTATTTGTATGTCAATTATTTTATTCCTTTATTAATTATCAATGCCGCACGTTTATATATGTTTATATATGATTACTGAATTTCTGATTCATTACTCTAAAGTGTTTCTCCGTCATTAATATTGTCTATTTCTATGTCAATTATTTTATTCCTTTATTAATTATCAATGCCGCACGTTTATATATGTTTCCACCCGTGTGATTGAACTTGTGTGTTCGTATGAATGTGGAAGGTTGCTTTTAATATTGACTGACTGCTGCGCAATGGCTTACAGTCACCGCATGGCTTCGTATGGCGTCTATGTCGTCTGCACTGCTGTCTGCTGGGTGGCCAGATACAAGTTTACTTGCAAGATGTCGAGGTGGCCTATTCTTTGTGTAGTACCAACATAATCATGGATGAGAAGGGTGACAAAAGAGACCTCCCTGGAGCTCTAGTATAGGTAGCGAGGGTTGGTAGACAGTATAAGTGCACTCTGTATCGCTTTTGAGCGCGCCCTACATCCGGTGCATGGAGGGGAAGGCTTTTCCTGTGGCCTCAGGCTTCACACTTGCTGCGACCCCAAAGTGAGTATATCGTCGAATCATGCTGAGGGGATGGAATACTGTTAGAACTTTACTTTTTTCTTGATCAGGCAGTCTTGGTTTAACAGTGACAGTTTTTCTTGAGTAATTCTTTCGCTATACAAGGCGAAGTGTTCCTTAATTTACAAAAATCGAGTAATTCAGTGTAACTTTACTAATTGCATTTTCATTCCAGTGATGATTTTGTGTCTGGTTTACTTATGTTAGAATACATGTGTATGGCCTTCAGCCTTTATGTAAACTTCATATATTTTAATTACTTGTTAATTTTAACTAACATATTCGTGTGATGTCTGTTCCCATGAGCATGCTAAAATCTTTCTCGAATTATCTTGGTTAATTCTGTCGTTCCTATCTTGGAATAACTGATTGCACAATGTGCTTTTGTTATGGTCTTTACTTTGGACTTCAGCCATGCTTTTACTGATATTAGCTTCCTACTATATGAAATTGTCGCGTGTGCTTAACTCGCTTATTCTAAATTAATTTCTTTTTGTAAATTCTACGTAATTCACTGGGGTCACACACCACGTAGTACTTCAGGATAGTATGCCGCTGATTCCCCGCACATGAGTTCGTTTGGTGCATAGTTTGATTTTAATTGTGTTTGAAGACACCCGCCATCGTGACGAAATGCCCCGACGCCTCGTTTTGCTACTGCTATCAAGTGTTGCCACATGAATAATGTGTCACAAGCATTATGCATGTGTCTGTGAGTGAATGAATGTACTTTCCTTTATCCAATGTGTATTTGCAAATTTCCTCCCACGTTACCTCCATATTCATAAAGGACAGAAGCAATTTTATTTCGTGCACTAAATTTATTATTTAATTCACTTTTGTACAAGATGAGCGCTTTATTGTGATTATTTTGGTCCCCCCACATTTATTTACTTGTTCATTTTATTGAATAGATAATGATTTAAAGTATTAAACCTCTGCTTTATGTTTCCATGGTTCCTGTCCCATGTTAAATTGTCTATTCCTTTTATCTTAACATTATTTTTGTGTTTGTTTAAACGTTGGCTGCTCCCATAATGAGTGAGCAGTTAGGTAAATTTCCGTTGTGCAAGTACTGTGGCCACTCATAAAGTAATTTAGAGCAGCAGTGAGAGTTTAACTTGCATTTGCAGATCTCTACTGCCCGAGATCTTACACGGAAAATTTCACAAGCTACTTTCAAACTGAGAATATGTCCTAGACTTATACAGTTCTGTAATTTTGTGGGTCCGTTCGTTTACTTATACACGGGAGTTACCTGCGCCTTTTCCTAGCTGGGTGGTATTTTGCGCAGGTTCATAGCTTCACAATAAATGAAAGCTTAGTAAGGTACTAATTCAGCAGAGTACTCTTTGTAAAACCGAATTAGTACCCCATCACGAACTGGCGACTCGTTTGTTTTCAACTCTTTCAGCTGATTCTCTACACCGGCTATGCCTAGTAAATTGTCCCCTATTTGGGAGATACTAAGACCATAAAACGTAAGGTTGTTTGCATGGTCCTGCTGCGTGAATGATTACTGAACTGTAAATTTAAAACTTCGGCCTCTAATTTGCTGTCTTCTACAACCACCCCAGAATGATCAACGAGTGACTGGATAGAGGCCTATGATCCGCTTACTGAATTTACATAGGACCAGATTTTTTCCGATTCTCCACTCAAGATATTTTGCAAAGATATAACGGTGGTGGATATTGTATGCTTTGCCATCGCTCTTTTGATAGGTGTGTGACTCTCTACTAATTTTTGCCTGATTTGATTTGCTTGATCTTCTTTGAACCGGGAGTGTAATCGTCTTAGCTTTTCAGCAACTTTCGAATATCATTATTAAACCACGATTGGTCTATCCATACTTAATCAAGTTTGTCGCCTTATATTTCTCTAGCGTTCGTATACACTGCATTTAAATATTGCCCAAAATTCCTCTACATCCTCTGTACCGGAACTAAACTATTTCCATTCATTCTTTGTAACGTTAACAATTTTTATCTACTCTTTATAAGGCAAACACTCTATCAGGCTTCTTCTCCGATTTATTCATTCTAATGGCCATTGTCGGTATGGTGACATCATGATTACTAACCCCTATCTAAATCTAATATATAAAGCAGAGTGTCCGTATATTTGTACGTGTTGCATACAAACTACAGTTTTGCTCCAGTCTTTATGAAATTTTGTATACGTACACGTAAGCTTCAATCCAGAATCACGTACGATACAGAGTTCACGAGATATGACGTCATAAACAATGAGATGCGCAGAAAACTGCTGCATTTAACGACAATTCTGCTCATTTTCTCCTAAACCACTGGACCGATTTCAACCAAATTTGGTACACACATTCCTTACCGCGAGGTACAATTTCTGCAGGGCTATGAATCATATACTACACACGATTCAGAAGATATGACGTCATAAACAATAGGATTTGCAAGAAACTGCCACATAATGCGGCGAGACTTTATAAATACGCTATACGAGAATCAGAGTACTTAGCGACTTGCAACAAACTTTATACATAATTTCAAACTTTTATTGAACTTTCTCTCGCTGACAACCGTAGCAAAACGATGAAAGGAAAAACGTTTTCGCTTACTACTTTTCCGCTGTTTATTGAGTAAAACTACGGGGTTCGGTATGACGTTACTATTTATAATTTGTACACTACAAATCCACCCCCATGAACCACAGTCATTGCCGAGGTGGGGTGGCTTGCGTGCCTCAACGATGCAGGTAGCCGTACCGTAGGTGCAACCACATCGGAGGGGTATCTGTGGAGAGGCCAGACAAACGTGTGGTTCCTGAAGAGGGGCAGCAGCCTTTTCAGTAGTTACAGGGGCAACAGTCTGGATGATTGACTGAGCTGGCCTTGTAACATCAGCTAATGTGGCTTTGCCACACAGCTACTGCGAACGGCTGAAAGCAAGGGGAAACTACAGCCGTTACTTTTCCCGAGGACATGCAGCTCTACTGTATGAACATATGATGATGGCATCCTCTCGGGTAAAATATTCCGGAGGTAAAATAGTCCCCCATTCGGATCTCCGGGCGGGGACTACTCAGGAGGATGTTGTCATCAGGAAAGACAATACTGGCATTCTACGGATCGGAGCGTGGAATTTTAGATCCCTTAATCGAGTAGGAAAATTAGAAAATTTAAAAAGGGAAATGGATAGGTTGAAGTTAGATATAGTGGGGATTAGTGAAGTTCGGTGGCAGGATGAACAGGATTTCTGGTCAGGTGAGTACAGGATTATAAGTACAAAATCAGTTGGGGGTATCACAGGAGTAGGACTGATAATGAATAAGAAGATAGGAATGCGGGTAAACTACTATGAGCAGCACAGTGATCGCATTATCATTGTCAAGGTAGATACGAAGCCAACACCGACAACAGTAGTACAGGTTTATATGCCAACTAGCTCTGCCGATGATGAGGACATAGAAGAAATATATGAGGAGCTAAAGGAAATTATTCAGACAGTTAAGGAAGAGGAAAACTTAATTGTGATGGGAGACTGGAATTCGGTAGTAGGAAAAGGAAGAGAAGGAAAAATAGTAGGTGAATATGGACTGGGAATGAAAGAGGAAGCCGCCTGGTAGAATTTTGCACGGAACATGATTTAATCGTAACAAACACGTGGTTTAAGAATCACAAAAGAAGGTTGTATACTTGGAAGAGACCAGAAGACACCGAAAGGTATCAGATAGATTTTATAATGGTAAAACATAGATTCCGGAACCAGGTTATAAACTGTAAGACATACCCAGCGGCAAATATAGACTCTGACCATAACTTGTTAGTCATGAACTGTAGGCTGAAACTGAAAAAACTGCAGAAAGGTAGGAAAATAAGGAGATGGGACCTGGATAAATTGAAGGAACGTGAAGTTCTGGAGAATTTCAGAGGGAGATTTAGGCAACAATTGACAGAAACAGGGGGAAATAAAACAGTAGAAGAGGAATGGGTAGCATTGAGAGATGAAATAGTGAAGGCAGCAGAGGACGAAATAGGTAGAATGGCAAGACCTACAAAAAATCCTTGGATATCACAGTAAATACTAAATTTAATTGATGAAAGGAGAAAATATAAAAATGCAGTAAATGAAACAGGCAAAATGGAGTACAGACGACTAAGAAATGAGATTGACAGGAAGTGCAAAATGGCTAAGCAGGAGTGGCTAGAAGCCAAATGCAAATCTGCAGAAGAATGTATAAGAAGGGGAAAAGTTGATACCGCCTACAGGAAAATAAGTGAGACATTTGGGAACAAGAAAAGCAACTCAACGAATATCAAGAACTCAGATGGGAAACCAGTTCTCAGCAAAGAAGGGAAAGCTGAAAGGTGGAAAGAGTACATAGAGCAGCTCTACAAAGGAAATGAACTTAGAGACGATGTTGTAGGAATGGAAGAGGAAGTAGATCAAGATGAAATAGGAGATACTATACTGAGAGATGAATTTGACAGAGCCCTGAAAGACCTAGGTCGGAACAAGGCCCCAGGAGTGATAACATACCCTCAGAATTACCAAAGTCTCTGGGAGATCCAGCCATGACAAAACTATTTGATCTGGTGTGTAGAATGTATGAGACAGGCGAAATACCCTCAGACTTTAAGAAAAATGTAATAATCCCCATTCCAAAGAAATCGGGTGCAGACAGGTGTGAAAATTACAGAACCGTTTGATAAGTCATGGTTGCAAAATTTTAACACGAATTATCTATAGGAGAATGGAAAAGCTGGTAGAATCTGACCTCGGGGAAGATCAGTTTGGATCAGGAGGAACGTAGGAACCCGGGAGGCAATACTCACTTTACGTCTTATCTTAGAAGATAGATTAAGGAAAGGAAAACCTACATTTTTAGCTTTTGTAGATTTGGAGAAAGCGTTTGACAATGTTGACTGGAATACACTCTTTCAAATTCTGAAGTCAGCAGGGGTAAAATATAGGGAAAGGAGAGTTATTTACAGCTTGTACAAAAGCCAGACGGCAGTTATTAGACTCGAAGGGCATGAAAGGGAAGCATCAGTTGGGAAGGGAGTAAGACAGGGTTGTATCCTTTCTCCGATATTATTCAATTTGTACATCGAGCAGGCGGTGAAGGAAAGCAAGGAAAAATTTGGAATAGGGATTAATGTTCAGGGGGAAGAAATGAAAACATTGCGTTTTGCTGATGACATTGTAATTCTGTCAGAGATAGCAAAGGACCTGGAAGAGCAGTTGAATGGAATGGACAGTGTGTTGAAGAGAGCGTATAAAATGAACATTAACAAGAGCAAAACAAAAATAATGGAATGCGGTCTTAGAAAATCAGGCGATGCTGAAGGAATTAGATTAGGTAACGAAACAATGAAGGTGGTAGATGAGTTTTGTTACTTTGGTAGTAAAATAACATGCGATGGTCGCAGTACAAAGGATATAAAATGCAGAATAGCAATGAGAAGAAAAGCATTTTTGAAAAAGAGAAATTTGCTAATATCGAATATTAATTTAAGTATAAGGAAGTCTTTTCTGAAGGCATTTGTGTGGAGTGCTGCCTTATACGGGAGTGAAACATGGACGATAAGCAGTGCGGACAGGAGGAGAATAGAGGCTTTTGAAATGTGGTGCTACAGAAGAATGCTGAAGATTAGGTGGGTAGATCGCATAACTAATGAAGAGGTACTTAACAGAATTGGTGAGAACAGGAATTTTTGGCATACCCTGACCAAAAGAAGGGGTCGCTTGGTAGGACACATTCTTAGACATCGAGGAATCGTAAATTTAGCATTGGAGGGAAGTGTGTGGGGTAAAAATCGCAGAGGGAGACCAAGAGATTCGTATAGTAAGCAGATTCAAGTGGACGGGGGTTGCGTTCTTATGAGGAGATGTTCAAAATGTTCAAATGTTTGTTAAGCTTATGGGACTTAACTACGGGGTCATCAGTACCTAAACTTACAAACTACTTATTTATGACCTTATACTAAGGACGGCACAAATATCCATGCCCGAAGGGGGATTCGAACCCCCGACCGTAGTGACCGTGCAGATCGTGACTGGAGCGCCTTAGTCCCCTCGGCCACTGCGGCCGGCTATGAGGAGATGAAAAGGCTTGCTCAGCATAGAGTAGGGTGGAGAGCTGTATCAAACCAGTCTCCGGACTGAAGACGATAACAACATAGTCTATACTTAGGACAGACCAGCAGAACATTTGAAACACGATATAAAGAACATAATTCTGGAAATAAGGCTAAAGTACAATATACACATTCACTAGCGGCCATAGCAGGCAACTGACACATGAGTGGCTACAAGGCAGAAGAAACCGCTTGTTACACGCAGAACAGGTTGTGGAAGTTTCAATCAGAAAACATCAAATATTAAGGCGACACGTAAACAAGGCAAGGGAATCCAAGAGCACACACACCGCAACTGAAAGTCTAACTCATAACGACGGCAATGGCGAACATATCTATCAAACGAAAAGTTGTGGTAGAAGATGATTGAACTGCGCCGAGGGATGGACCGTTGCTTCCAATACCATCGGCGTCGAGACGGCAGGCGTAGCGGGCGCAACACGGCCCTGCGGTCCAACGCGGTGTCCCATACGCCCCAAGCGCTGACGTTCTCCTCTCTTTCTTGGGTTAACAGCCAACTCCACAGGCCAACAGCGAACTAACTCTTTTCGCCTAGACTACGGCCACTCCAGGGAAGGCGTAAGTAACTTACCGAAGCCATCGCTGGAGTAAACAATGAACGAGGCAAGTACGGGCGACTGGTAACCAGCGTCAGTGCATATTAGGGTTGTAGTAAAAACCGTATGCATTCGGTACTGAGTAACGAACGGCTGATACGAAATATTGAATCGCTGCTCGCCTCTGCTCGCCTCTGAACGGCCTCTATGTCTTCCTTTAAACTGATCTGCTGCGGGTCCCAAACACTTGAGCAATACTCAATACGTGGTCGTACAAGCTACTCATGAATACATTTCGTTACTCGCATCTACCGAATCAATACGAACTCTGTAGCGAAAACCAGTACGGAGAATGCATATATTACGTGATAATATTCATTACATCTACATATATACTCCGCAATTGACCATAAGGTGCGTGGCGGAGGGTACACTGTACCACTACTAGGCATTTCCTTTCCTATTCCACTCCCAAATAGAACGAGGAAAAAAAGAATGGCTATATGCCTCCGTACGAGCCCTAATTTCTCTTATCTTGTCTTTGTGATCTTTACGCGAAATGTAAGTAGGCGGCAGCAAGATCGTACTACACTCAGCTTCAAATTCCGGCCCTCTACATTTACTCAACAGAAATTCACGAAAAGAACGTCGTCTTTTCTCCAGCGATGCCCAATTGAGTTGCCGGAGCATTTCCGTGACACTCGCGCATTGGTCGAACCTACCAGTAACAAATCAAGCTGCTCGCCTCTGAACTGTCTCTATAGCTTCCTTTAAACTGCTGCGGGTCACAAACACTTGAGCAATACGGAAGACGTGGTCGTACAAGCGTTTTATACGTTCTCTCCTTTACAGGTGAAGTACATCTTCCCAAAATTCTCCCAATAAACCGAAGTCGGCTGTCCGGCTAACTCACAACTGTCCTTACATGTTCGTTCCATTTCATATCGCTCTGCAATGTTACGCCTAGATATTTGAACGACGCGACAGCATCAAGAAGCTCACTACTAATGCTGTGTTCGAACATTATAGGATTGTTTTTTTTCTACTCATGCGCATCACCTTACATTTTTCTACATTGAGAGCTAGTTGCCATTCTTCGCACCAACTAGAAATTTTGTCTAACCCATCCTGTATGCTATCACAGTCAGTTAAAGACGACACCCTCCCATACACCACAGCAACATCAGCAAACAGCCGCAATTTACAACTGACTCTGTCCATCAGATCATTTATATAGATAGAAAATAATAGTGGTCCTACCACACTCCCCTGGGGCACGCCTGACGATACACTCGTCTCTGATGAACCCTCGACGTCGACTTAGGAAGTCTTCCAGCCAGTCACAAATCTGTGAAGCTATTCCATAAGCTCGTATCTTCATTAGCAGTCTGCAGTGTGGCACCGTGTCGAACGCCTTTTTGAAGTCGAGGAAAACAAAATCCGCCTGTTGCCCTTCATCCATGGCTCGCAAGATGTCATGTGAGAAAAGGGCAAGCTGAGTTTCACATGAACGATGTTTCCTAAACCCGTGCTGATTCACAGAAAGAAGCTTTTCTGTTTCAAGGAAATTTACTATTTCGAACTGAGAATATGCTCCAAAATTCTACATGAAACTGGTGTCAACGATATTGGCCTGTAATTGTGTGGGTCAGTTCTCTTTCTTTTCTTATAAACGGGAGTTACCTGCACTTTTTTCCAATCAATAGGAACTTTGCGCTGAATTAAAGATTCGCGATAAATGCAAGCTAAGTAGGGGGCCAATGCCGCAGAATAGTCTTTGTAAAACCGAACTGGTATTCCAACCGGACCAGCAGACTGTTTCGTATTTAGCTCTCTCAGCTGCTTCTCTACACCGTAAATACCTATTACTAGGTCCCCCATTTCGGAATTAGTACGTTGATCAAATGATGGTACATTTGTGCGGTCCTCCTGCGTGAAAGATTTCTTAAAGGTTAAATTTAGAACTTCAGCTTTCCGTTTGCTTTCTTCTATTACTGCCCCGGAATGATCAACGAGTGACTGGACAGTGGGCTTTGACCCGCTTATCGATTTTACATAGGACCATCGCTGCACCCCGAGACAGCACCCTGAAGACGACTGACCGTAGCCAACAGCACGCTCAGCTGTTCGCGAACTGCGGCCAACACCTCCTGCACCCGCACACAGCAGGCACACATTCTATCCAACCTATCGATATAATTACAAGGAGAAAGTAGAAAACTAAATAATCAACTTTTAAGTAGCCTAGTACTCTAATAAGCGGCTGGCAACTGACTGAACTGTGATCAGTGGTAACTAAACTGTCAAATCAACGAAACTGAGTCCGGCAGTTTTCAAAATAGACAAGAATATCTGTGGAATACACCGTTATCGAACTAGCAGGAATATAAGCTTTCACAAAGCAGAACACGAAATAAGGAAGTGACAATATGACACGTAGGTTGCAGCAGACGATAACTACACACACGGTATTTATCAAAATACGCGAGAAAAACTCTTAAAGCAGTAGCACAAACGAAATGCGTCAAGTAGATCAGAAGAAACCTCTTAAAAAAGAAACACTAACGAAAATTGAGAAATTAACTGGCAACGAAATTTCAGGCAATTAAATTATGATACTTAGCGCTCTGGGTGATGGGGCAACGACAACAGCTGACACTTAAATGACTGCTAACTGACTGAATGCTAATCTGCCAAGTACGCGGGAATAAACCTCTTAAAACAGAAATACTAACGAAAATGAAGAACTAGACTGGCAAATTAAACTGGACACAAAACAAATTAAATTAAGATACTTAGTGCTGTTTACGATGTCTGGTGGCAGCTGGCACTGCAGATAAGTAATTTATGTTAACATCTCCGACGAACTTAAGCACATTCACAATCGGCTTAATGGTGTGTCATTTTGTCGCTGACATAGCTGCACATCACATCTTGTGACGCGCGTGCTTGTTATTTTATATTGGCCTATTTTAGTATTGTTGCTTAATGAATCTACCAGAAGAGGTGCACTCAAGCGTCCGAAACAGGTCGTCTAAAATAAATAATTAGAAGTTAATAATTCATAACCTGAACAGTTACTGAAATGGATAGAGTAAGAAAAAAAAAAAAAAAAAAAAAAAAAAAAACTTATTCCTTTCATTCTCCACTCCGAGGAGTGGAGCGGGCTGTTTGTGATCCGGCCCATAAAGAGTCGCGGTTCTATTCAGCCAATTATCAGACAAGCTGATAGTGGGGCAAAGGGGGAATCCCAATTGGGAATAAGTGGGAGGTGCTTACCAGTTCCGGCATACGCCTTACAACCAAGGAAAACCTCCCGAAAACCTTGGTCGGAACCGGGGGATTGGGACCAATTTAATTTGTCTCCGGGACTTGCCCCGGACTAAAAATAGATTATCGAGAGAACACGAATGCACTCACGACAATCAAAGATCGGACGCCCGAGTTACTCTCGTAATCTCGTAGAGATCAGCTCGACCAAACGTGGACAAGCATCCCCCTACAGGAACCGCACCCGTGGGCACGGTGTCCTGTGCGTCGTGGATAGAGTACTCCTGGTCATTGATACCTACTATAAAAGTAGTGAAGCAACTGCGAGAATGTTCTGTGACAGACTTAATAACAATATGTAGATAGGGAACGAGTCATCGTATCACCGTAAAGACGAACGTTGAGCCGCCGACAGACACAAATAAAAGACACACAAACAAATCCACAATTTTAAATTTCCGGACGCGGTCTTACTCAGAAAGAAATCATTCATTCACACAATCACTGAAGAACACTCATTCACACACGTCAGCCATCTCTGGCCGCCCAACATAGTCTGACTCAGGGCGAGCGGATGGGATGAGCGAGGGCGGGGGGGGGGGGGAGGAGTAAGTGGAGAGGGAAGATAAGGATGGGGATACAACAAGGAAAGACGATGACAGGCGGAAAGGGAGATGCAATATGAAAAATGGGATATAAATAAGATTAAAAACAAGACGCACACAGTAGGGAAAGTGCCATGAATCGGGAGGAAATGTATCGTGTGAGGGGGAGGACTGTGGGCATGGAATGTAGGATGTTAGGTAATCTGAGGTTGAGGCCAGAATATTTGTGGGACCGTAGGATATGCTGTAGGGATAACTCCCATCTCCGCAGTTCAGAAAGGCTGGTGGAGGAGGTGAGGCTACAGATGGCTCAGGTGGTGAAGCAGCTGTTAAAGTCCAAGGTGTTGTGCTTCGCTGCATACTGTGCTACAGGATAGTCCATATTGCTCTTGGCCACAGTTTGACGGTGGCCATTCATCCTGACGGAGAGCCCGTTCATCTACATGGACATCTACATGGAATACTCTGCAAATCACATTTAAGTGCCTGGCAGAGGGTTCATCGAACCACCATTATACTATTTATTTCCCATTCCATTCTCGAATAGCAAGCAGAAAAAAAGCACACCTAAATCTCTCCGTTCCAGCTCTGATTTCCCGTATTTTATTCTGATGGTCATTTCTACCTATGTAAGTGGGAGTCAACAATATATTATCGCATTCGGAGGAGAATGTTGGCGATTGGAGTTTCGTAAGTAGCCCACGCCGAAGCGATAAGCGCCGTTGTAATGATTCGCATCCCAGATCCTGTATCATTTCCGTAACGTTGTCTCCCCTGTATTGTGACAATACGAAACGAGCTGTTCTTCTCTGGACTCTTTCGATGTTCTCCGTCAAACCCACCTGATAAGGATCCCACATTGGGCAGCAATACTCCAAAAATGGACGGACAAGCGTAGTGTATGCAGTTTCTTTATTACTTCTGTTGCATGTTGTAAGGGTTCCGCCAATAAAACGCTGTCTCTGGTTCGCCTTTCCCACGACATTACCTACGTGTTCTTTCCATTTTAAGTCTGAGGTAATAGTAATTCCTAGGTATTTTGTGGAGTTTACGGCCTTCACTTTTGATTGATTTATCTTGTAAACAAAGTTTAGCGGATTTCTTTTCGTACTCACGTGGACGACATCACACTTCTCATTATTTAGAGTCAATTGCCAATTTTTACACCATACTGATATCTCATTCAGATCGTTCTGCAGTTGGTTTTGATCTTCAGATGATTTCACTAGACGTTAAACGACGGCGGCATCTGTAAACAACCTAAGGGAGCTACTTAGATTTTCCCCCTAAATCGTTTATGTAAATAAGTAACACTACCCTGTGGAGCGCCCGATATCACCTCTATTTTAGTCGATGCCTTACCGTCGATTACTACGAACTGTATCCTCTCTGACTGAAAAATCCCCTATCCAATCGCAAATTTGGGGCGATATACCATAACCATGCAATTTGATTAAAAGCCAGAATGAAACTTTCACTCTGCAGCGAAGTGTGCGCTGATATATGTAACTTCGTGGCAGATTAAAATTGTGTACCGGAACCGGGCCTCGAACCTGGCACCTTTGCCTTTCTTGAATACAGGTGTAACCTGTGCAACTTTTCAATCTTTTGATACAGGTCCTTCTTTGAGAGAGCGGTTGTATATGGCTGTTAAGTAGGGAGCTATCGCTTCAGCATGATCAGATATAAATCTAAAGGGTATACAATCCGGACCAGAAGACTTGTTCTTGTTAAGTGATTTGAGTTGCTGCACTACTCCGGCGATATCTACTTCTACGTTACTCATTACGGCCTCTAAATCTGGAATATTGGTTTCCTCTTCTTTGGTGAATGACCAAAATCTCTTTGGGTTTTCAGTCCAATTTCGAGAAAGAGTTTTGTTGCGATAAGTATTGTAGGCATCTCGCATTGAGATCCTCGCTAAATTCCGAGCTTCCGTGTAGGATCGCCAATCCTGGAGATTTTGTGTTGGTTTAAATTTAGCATGCCTTTGCTTTTGCATCTGTGTCCTGACCTGTTTTGTGTACCAAGGGGTATCACCTTCTTCTTTTATTAATTTGTTTGGTATAAAACTGTCAATTGCTGTCGATACCACTTCTTTGAATCTGAGCCACATCTGCGGTTCCTCTAGGGAGAAGCTTGTCCAATGTTGGTCGAACTGATCTCTACGAGTTTACGAGAGCAACCCGGGCGCATGATCCTTGATTCCCCCCCCCCCCCCCCCCCCCGACGATGATCTATTTTTGGTCCGGAGCAACGTCCTAGAGATAAATTACATAGGTATTCAACCCCCGGCTCCGACCAAGGTTTTCGGTAGGTTTTGCTTGGTTGTAAGGCACATGCCGGAACTGGGAAGCTCCTCCTACTACTCTCAATTGGCATCCCTTTGCCCACTATCAGCTTATCTGGTAATTGGCTGAGTAAAACTGAGATTCTTGATTCTTTAATTTTTTTTTATTTATATTTATTTATTTATGTTTACTGACAATCGTAAGAGTGAAACGATTTAAGACTAGACGCAGATTTAGAGTGTAAAAGGGGTAAATTCTTCTTAATCACAATTCATAATATCTAGAACAACAGTCAATTCTGTTGCCTGCCACGATTTTACTAGTTGTAAATAAGGCAGGTTTGAGTTTGAAAAAGATCCTGAAGATGGGCATTCCAAACCAGCCTAGAAATTCGCCTGACTCCCTCTGCAACTTACTATATTTTGTAACTAGTTACGGGTCTTAAAATGACCCATTAAGAGGCTGACAGAGGTAATAATTTGCAAAAATGATAAATGGGATATTTGACTAATTCACTAATTAATGAGGAATAGGAGTCGTGTTTCAATCAGTGTCGTTATCCCTTCCGTACAGGTAAAATCAAATTTTTGCAAAACTAACGGACTTACCTGCTACGGTTATCAGTCCTTAGGCTTTCAAACTACTTACAATAACTTAAATTTGTAAGAGTACACCTGTCGTTGTATCTTACAGTTTGATTTAACGTAATGTATATATTGTCTTAAATTTGTTCATTTCAAGTATTTTCATTTATTGTATGCTAGATATATTTCTTATGTAACGTCATTTCCTATATCGAATCATTTAGTGTAAACATGTACTGTATGTGTAAACCCGCATGAATGCACGGACATTCTTATGCTGTAAGAGAAAATGTTGAACCTGTTGTAAAGACTGTCTTTGGTACAGAAGTAGTAGCTGTGAGTGTCAGGCTGCTGAAGCAGTCGCGGAGCGGACTCGCCAAAGTAAACACACAAATGTTTTGTTGGTGGTGCAGAGGCACGGTAGGCGCAGTATGGCGCGAGTTTAATGCAATTGCAATAAGACTGAGTGGCGTACTGTTTAATGTATTGAAGGAATTGCGAAACTATTTATACTCGAAAGTGATCAGTGTAATGTTTTTTTTATGTGTGCAAGAAAAGTAATTGTTTGGTTATCAAGTCTATTGTCACCGAGAGTGATCGTTGCTGTAATTACGGAGATTAGAAGGTGTATCGAGGTGATATCAATGCATGGAGATTTCAGCCAGACGAGCTGAACAAAGAGTTGTCGATAAAAATATTTTGAACCATCTGTCTTGTATGGACTTCACGACGAAGACGACGAAAACAGATGAGTACTTTTGTAACATTTTATTTTGTATGCATGTAAATGTAGTGTAAACCCAATCAGAATTTTTGTTCAATTATATATGACTTATTTTGAAACCAGTCTTAATTTTGTAAGTAGTTGTAGTCACCCCATCACCACCATTATTAGATTATGTTGATTATGCAAGCCTGTACATTAACTAACAAGTTCAATCATTTTTCAGAGTAATTACGACCAGTTTTAAAGAAATTGCTAGACGAGTTAAAGAATTGCTAAACGTGACTTGTAGTGCAGTGCTGTTCTAAGTTATGCAATCAATTATTATGCCAAAACTTGTAACTTCCAAGAGAGTTTGCACATAAAGTAAAGTTGGTTTCATTTATATAGAAAGTAACCAGGCTAACAGTAGTCATAGTATTACAGTTGATTAACCAGACTTGACAAAAATAAATTTTATAAAATACGTTAAATGCCAAACTCTGCTCAGCCAGTTACACGCATACTGGCCCTGGAACCAATTAATAAAAAATAATAAAAAAATAAAAATAAAAATTAAAAAAAATAGTTCACGTAAAGTTTTATAAGGAACTTGAATGCTTTAAACAATATTATCAAAATTATTGGGACCTTTGACTGTAGTATTTGTGAAGCTCATTGCAGCACGGAGTTTCACAGTACTGAGCTATTATCATTGCAATCAGAATCTATCAGCTATTACGATATTGATTATAACACGAACACGGCATCACCACTACATGAATTCTGACACATTTATTAGTCAAGTTGTGCTGTTCGTGAATCGTAAGAGGTGCTAGTTGGAGGCTGTAGTCAATGCTAAGTCAGATAGGGCCAAGCTTAATTAATTACCACAGTGACTGTTTCATGTTAATAAATATCAATTTTTTTATTTATTCAAAATTTTAACTTTCACTGCGAATGTGTTGTTGTGACCCATCAGTTGTGATTTGCTGCAACATTCAATAACGAAATTATTATTACTATGCATTATTATGCATTATGATTTTTTGACATTTTTTTTGACGACCTCCAACAGTCCATATTTTACAAATTAACTTATGATACGCACAACACACAAACACATCCATACCCGAGGGAGATTCGATCCTCCGACGGCGAGCCATAGCGCACTCCGCAGCAAGGCGCCTTAGAGTGCTCGGCCACTCCACCGCGGCGTGCATGTAAAACATCAAATGCATGGATATAGTGCAGGAACAGTTTGGCAGCAGGTAGAAGAGTCCCCAGCGCGCAGCTAGCGGTGACCCCTGGAGCGCGTGACGTCAGAGACCGCACCACTCGGGCGCCGCGTCCGCGGTGTCGCCTGTATCCGCGGATCACACTCAGCGCCGCTGACACGCGCCTTTTAGTACTCGCATTACGACTCCTTTTATGGATGATAAAATTCATAGAAACGAGGTATGGCGTGTCGTAAGAAAAACTGTAAAGAACCGGAGATAACGCGACGTAAGCTCCCTACGTAAAGCCCACGTATGAGGCCAGGGGAGGCGGTCTAGGACCGTACATCTTCCAGCGCCGCGCGTCGCACTCAATTTATCAGTCGTCGATGCGCTACCACAGTAGTTTTATGTCCATCGGCGCCAACGCAAATCATTCAGCTAACAGGAGAAACTCCCCATCGCCCCCCCCCCCCTCCTCACATATAGTGGTGGTCACAGTCCAGTCGGTAGCACGTCAAAAGCCGCACCCTCGTAAGGATTGAGAAGTGGGAGAAGGTGGCTGGAATGGTGAAATCGCACTGGCATGTTCTACGGCTTATCTTAGATATGCCTGCAGTTTTATGATTTTTTGCAATCGATACGATTACGACTCTACTATTGTGATGATATCTATGCACCGAAGACGTAATATTCTTCGTGACCGTATTTTAACAAACAGCCAAAATTATTTGATATTTGAGTTTAGCTTTGACAAACACACTCTTTTGTAAGACATTAATGATAAATCTGAAGCATTGAATTAACATTTGTGATGCGAGCGGGAAACCGCTAGACCACTGCATCACTAGCGATTAAGGCGCCTTGGAATAGTCTAAGCACGATTTCCTTCACGTCACAAACTTCAGCTTCTGTGTTCCATAGAGCATTGCATTTCCACTACTGCCAAGGCTCTCCATACAGCGATTCCCGGTCGCATCACAAATTTTAATTCAATGCTTCAGATTTATCATTAATGTCTTTCACATATTCGAGACGAAAATCCGTCTCAGGGATTGTATATTTGTATTTCATTGACAATCTTTTTTTGAACTTTTACCTCTTGAAACTAATATTTTCATATCTCTCACAAATTTTTATTATCTTTTTCCGTTAAAAGATTGTCACATCTCTTGCCTTGGTAGTTTCTTCTACTTTCTTTGCCTGTACTGGTTACGAAAGATTATAGCCTGGAAGGAATGTAGCGTACATTTGGCGTTCGGGCGAGTGACTACAGCCTGGAAGCATACATTTGGCGTTCGAAATCAGTCACATGACATCCCACGCCCGAAACTTTGCCTAAACGTCTTTCGCAAACAGTCTTGCTTTCTGCATTTCATGATTTTCTTATTATAACTGAAGCGTTGTCATTTCAAGGCAATGGCGCACTGTAAATTATCAAAACATGTCGTCCTTATGACAATGAATTCTAATCTAATGTCTAAAAATGCCATGTTATCAGTTAATACCTGCCATCGATGGTACGAGAATTACGAATTACTTTCGCAGCTGTTCGCCGTAGCATAACGGGCGGCGCATTAGTTTATGATGTAGGAAAATGTCAGACAGTGGTTCGAAACTTGCCAGGCGCTGTGACTCAGCGCGCTCGGTCAAAGGGTTGCCGGCGTGGTAGTTCAGCGTGCTCCGTCAGTGGACTCTTAACGAAAAAAATTAGTCAACGACGAAACGACCGAAATGAAGCAAAACAAACAAACGTCCACAAAGGACTGATCAAACCGAAGAAGCAATGAAAAGAGAGGAAAAGAAAGAGGGCTCAACGTCAACTGTAATAAACAACTAAGCGCAATTCTACATGAATAATCCAAAACGAACATGAACAAACGACCGCAAAGCATCCATCTACCTGAAGAACAAAAAATATAAGTAAATAAATGAAACATCATTGTATTCTTTTTTTTTTTTTTTTTTAATCTTCATTCCTGAAAGGTTTAATTGAACACAACTATTTTCTTTAAGATTCAGAGTTGTTCAAAGGTAACAGCACATTCTCTGGAAAGTGCATTTGTTCTATTTTGTGAACGTGCCATCAAATACATATCAATGAGTTGGTAACGAAGACTTCTTTAACACATGTACATATACGGGGGAGATAGTGACACAATGACTGTTGTAAATGACGTAATGGTAGTAGTAACTTTGTATGTGCAATTCAGTATTACCACACGTATTCCGTTTGTTATTTTCGCTGTAAAAGAAAACGTAAACAGAATATTTGCTCTTAATTTTAGCGCAGAACAATGTAACGTGAACAAATACACATCTGCACTTCAGAAAAGGTAATACAATCTATGTTAAAAGCGTCCATAGCATACCAGAGTCAAACATTTTATTACACGTACTGATTTTAATTAACTACTTTTAACGTATTTTATAAATAATGAATAATAGCTTAGAAAAATAGACACAATTTAATTTGTTGCAATGTTATTCCGTTTGATTAATGAATGACTGTTGTTACAAGAATCTAGGACTTCATTTATATACGAAACTGCCAGTATCAGTACGTTGTTTAGAATATTCATTGTCACAATGTCCTCCCAGTTTATGTGCATATGCTTCAGAAGACTATTCTTCAGTTCGTGTTACATATTTCACGTCATGTTCACGAAATCGAAGAAACGCACAATTTAAAGGGAGCACCGTCACATATTCGCAACTCTAAATGTTTCGGAACATTGTTTAATTAATAAGAGTGACCGAAACCCAAGGAAAGAATATGGTAGTGACAGGTTTCGAACTTCCGACCGTGGGCATCGCAACGTAACGCACTTCCCACTACACTACGACGAACAATTACGGAACTGCTCGTGAACTCTCGCACTACTGATGCCAGTTTTTAGACAATATATTATAATTTATCGTACTAAGAATGACGTGTTTCTTTTAATTCTTCAGTGCGCCATTGCTCTGAAATGACAACGTGTAAGTTATAGCAATAAAATAGTAAAATACAGAAAACAAGATGAACTGTGCCTGAGAGAGTTCTGAGTGAGAGACATTGCTGAGGTGGGGTGTCTTGCGTGCCTCAGCGATGCAGATAGCCGTACCATAGGTGCAACCACAGTGGAGGGGTATCTTTGGAGAGGCCAGACAAACGTGTGGTTCCTGAAGAGGGGCAGCAGCCTTTTCAGTAGTTACAGGGGCAACAGTCTGGATGATTGACTGAGCTAGCCTTGTAACATCAGCTAACATGGCTTTGCCATGCAGTTAACTGCGAAAGACTGAAAGCAAGGGGAAACTACAGCGGTTACTTTTCCCGAGGACATGCAGATCTACTGTATGACTATGAATTAGATTAGATAATGAGACAATAAAAGTAGTAAATGAATTTTGTTATTTGGGTAACAAGATAACTTCTGATGGCCGAAGTAAAGAATATAAAATGCAGAATGGATATGGGAAGAAAAGCGTTTCTAAAGAAGCGAAACTTGTTAACATCCAAAATTCATTTAAATGTTAGGAAGTCCTTTGTGAAAGCATTTGTATGGAGTGTAGCATTGTATGGGAGTGAAACGTGGACGATAAGGAGTTCAGATAAAAAGATGATAGAAGCTTTTGAAATGTGGTGCTACAGACGAATGATGAAAATTAAATGGGTAGCTCACGTAACTAATGAGGAGATGCGTAACCGTATCAGGGAGAAAAGGAGATTCTGGCATAACATTAGAAGGAAGAGTGTGGGGTAAAAATAGTAGAGAGAGACCGAGGGGCGAATATAGTAAGCATGTTGTTGTTGTTATGGTCTTCAGTCCGGAGACTGGTTTGATGCAGCTCTCCACCCTACTCTATCCTGAGCAAGCCTTTTCATCTCCTCATAAGAACGACAACCCACATCCACTTGAATCTGCTTACTATACGCGTCTCTTGGTCTCCCTCTGCGATTTTTACCCCACACACTTCCCTCCAACGCTAAATTCACAATTCCTTGATGTCTAAGAATGTGTCCTACCAATCTATCCCTTCTTTTAGTCAAGGTATGCGAGAAATTTCTTTTCTCCCCAATTCGGTTCAGTACCTCCTCATTAGTTACGCGATCCACCCACCTAATCTTCAGCATTCTTCTGTAGCACCACATTTCAAAAGCCTCTATCCTCTTTCTGTCCACACTGCTTATCGTCCATGTTTCACTCCCATACAAGGCAACACTCCATACAAATGCCTTCAGAAAGGACTTCCTTAGGCTTAAATCAATATTCGATGTTAACAAATTTCTCTTTTTCAAAAACGCCTTTCTACCCATTGCCATTCTGCATTTTATATCATCTGTACTGCGACCATCATTTGTTATTTTACTGCCCAAGTAACAAAACTCATCTACCTCCTTTATTGTTTCGTTACCTAATCTAATTCCTTCAGCATCACCTGATTTTCTTACACTGCACTCCATTACCCTAGTTTTACTCTTGTTAATGTTCATCTTATATGCACCTTTCAGCACACTGTCCATTCCGTTCAATTGCTCTTCCAGGTCCTTTGCTGTATCTGACAGAATCACTATGTCGTCGGCAAAACGCAATGTTTTTAATTCTTCACCCTGAACTTTAATTCCTTCTCCAAATTTCTCCTTGCTTTCCTTTATAGTTTGCTCAATGTACAAATTGAACAACATTGGGGAAAGGCTACAACCCTGTCTTACTCCCTTTCCAACCACTGCATCCCTTTCATGTCCAACTCTGACAACCGCTGTCTGGTTTTTGTACAAGTTGTAAATAACCTTACGCTCCCTATATTTTACTCCTGCTTGCTTCAGAACTTGAAAGAGTTTATTCCAATCAACATTGTCAAAAGCCTTCTCCAAATCTACAAAAGCTAGAAATGTAGGTTTGCCTTTTCTTAATCTATCTTCTAGGATAAGCCGTAAAGTGAGTATTGCCTCCCGTGTTCCTACATTTCTCCTGAACCCAAACTGATCTTCCCCGAGGTCGGCTTCTACCAGCTTTTCCATCCTTCTGTATATAATTCGTGTTAATATTTTGCAACCATGACTTATCAAACTGATGGTTCTGTAGTTTTCACACCTGTCTGCACCCGCTTTCTTTGGAATGGGGATTATAACATTTTTCTTGAAGTCTGAGGGTACTTCACCTGTCTCATACATCTTACACACAATGTGAAACAATTTTGTCATGGCTGGTTCTCCCAGAGACTTCAGTAGCTCTGACGGGATATCATCTACCCCAGGGGCCTTGTTTCGACTTAGGTCTTTCAGTGCTCTGTCAAATTCTTCTCTCAGTACAGTATCTCCTATTTCATCTTCATCTACATCCTCTTCCCTTCCTACAATATTGTCTCGCAGTTCATTTCCTTTGTAGAGTCCCTCTATATACTCTTTCCACCTTTCAGCTTTCCCTTCTTTGCTGAGAACTGGTTTTCCATCAGTGTCCTTGATATTCATAGAGCTGTTTTTCTTATCTCCAAATGTTTCTTTTATTTTTCTGTAGGCTGTATCTATTTTTCCCCTATTTATACATTCTTCTACATCCTTGCATTTGCCTTCTAGCCATTCCTGCTTAGCCATTTTGCACTTCCTGTCAATCTCATTTCTTAGTCGTCTGTACTCCATTTTGCCTGTTTCATTTACTGCATTTTTATACTTTCTCCTTTCATCGATTAAATTTAGTATCTCCTGTGATATCCAAGGATTCTTTGTAGGTCTTGCCTTCCTACCTATTTTGTCCTCTGCTGCCTTCACTATTTCATCTCTCAATTTTACCAATTCCTCCTCAACTGTTTTATTTTCCCCTGTTTCTGTCAATTGTTGCCTGAAGCTCCCTCTGAAATTCTTAAGAACTTCAGGTTCCTTCAATTTATCTAGGTCCCATCGCCTTATTTTCTTACCTTTCTGTAGTTTCTTCAGTTTCAGCCTACAGTTCATAACCAACAAGTTATGGTCAGAGTCTATGTCTGCCCCTGGGTATGTCCTACACTTCAAAACCTGGTTCCGAAATCTATGTCTTACCATTATAAAATCTATCTGGTATCTCCCGGTGTCTCCTGGTCTCTTCCACGTATACAACCTTCTTTTGTGATTCTTAAACCAGGTGTTTGTTATAACTAAATTATGTTCCGTGCAAAATTCTACCAGGCGGCTTCCTCTTTCATTCCTTTTGCCCAGACCATATTCACCCACTATCTTCCCTTCCCTTCCTTGTCCTACTACCGAATTCCAGTCTCCCATAACAATTAAGTTTTCCTCTCCCTTAATTGTCTGAATAATTTCCTTTAGCTCCTCATATATTTCTTCGATCTCCTCATCATCGGCAGAGCTAGTTGGCATATAAACCTGTACTACTGTTGTCGGTGTTGGCTTCGTATCTATCTTGACAACTATTTTCTTATTCATTATCAGTCCTACTCCTGTGATACCCCCAACTGATTTTGTATTTATAATCCTGTACTCACCTGACCAGAAATCCTGTTCATCCTGCCACCGAACTTCACTAATCCCCACTATATCTAACTTCAACCTATCCATTTCCCTTTTTAAATTTTCTAATTTTCCTACTCGATTAAGGGATCTAACATTCCACGCTCCGACCCGTAGAATGCCAGTATTGTCTTTCCTGATGATCACATCCTCCTGAGTAGTCCCCGCCCGGAGATCCGAATGGGGGACTATTTTACCTCCGGAATATTTTACCCGAGAGGATGCCATCATCATATGTTCATACAGTAGAACTGCATGTCCTCGGGAAAAATAACGGCTGTAGTTTCCCCTTGCTTTCAGCCGTTCGCAGTAGCTGTGTGGCAAAGCCACATTAGCTGATGTTACAAGGCCAGCTCAGTCAATCATCCAGACTGTTGCCCCTGTAACTACTGAAAAGGCTGCTGCCCCTCTTCAGGAACCACACGTTTGTCTGGCCTCTCCACAGATACCCCTCCGCTGTGGTTGCACCTACGGTACGGCTATCTGTATCGTTGAGGCACGCAAGCCACCCCACCTCGGCAATGTCTGTGGTTCATGGGAGTGGATAGTAAGCATATTCAGAAGGATGTAGGATGCCGAAAGTATTCTCAGATGAAGAGACTTGCACAGGACAGGGTAACGTGGAGAGCTGCATCAAACCAGTCTGCGGACTGAAGACCACAACAAAAACACACACATTTATTCAGTTTTTCTGTCAGATGAACGTTCTTCCGAGATATGAAGAAAACATAGGAGAGCAAAGTTTTATTTATTTTTCGTGTCAGATGAATTGTTAAGCCGCTGGCGCTGTTCCAGCCACTGCCCGGCAGGCTGCTGCTTCTAGTTTTACTTTCTGATGATGACTAACTTAGTGTAGGTGTAATCTAGATAAAATATTTGTAATTATTTTAAGCAACTAGTGGCTGCAATTTGTCAAAATTATTTTTTTTTCTGTTTACATAAAATGCTGCTCCAGACATTGGCTTGTTTTCCATTATTCTTACTTTGTGTTCCCTTCATAAATTCTTTAATTTTGTGTATTAACAACATTCTCAACTAAGAATTTTGTTTCTTTCACTGTCAAAATTCGTATATGACTCTTTTGCAGAAATAATTCAAATTCTTTCTGATTTCCGATTTTCAATAAAGAATTTTCATTCAGTGTTTCAAAGAAGTACTGCCGGCCGCGGTGGCCGAGGGGACTGAGGCGCTTCAGTCACGGTCTGCACGGCCACTACGGTCGGGGGTTCGAATCCCCCCTCGGGCATGGATATTTGTGCCGTCCTAGTTCGTAAGTAGTTCATAAGTAGTTTGTAAGTTTAGGGACTGATGACCCCGTAGTTAAGTCCCATAAGCTTTACAAACATTTGAACATTCAAAAAATAAAAAAAAAAAAAGAAGTACTTCTTCTTGAACATAAACTTAGAAATCAATTCAGTACACTCCATCTTTTCTTCAACGCAAATTTTGGCTCTCTCCAGAAAAGTCCCAGTGCATTACATTTGTTACCACCTGGGGTACTGTATTATTTATGTGAACTTTCCGTTTCGCGATCTGAAGTTGAAAATTGTAAATCGTAGGAAACCTAAAATAAGACCAGATGGTTGCATTGGAATTTCAGTAATTCAGCAGCCATTAACATGTAGGAGAGACGCTGCCAGGGACTTAACTACGGGGTCATCAGCCCCTAAACTTACAAACCACTTATGAACTACTTACGAACTAGGACGGCACAAATATCCATGCCCGAGGGGGGATTCGAACCCCCAACCGTAGTGGCCGTGCTGACCATGACTGGAGCGCCTCAGTCACCTCGGCCACCGCGGCCGGCCAGGGTACTGTGCCGTGTGGAATCGCCATGCGCTCTTTCCATTTCAGACTTGGACAAAGACTGCCTCTTTCGACAACTGCGTCGTTACGAAGTCACCTTCTCTGACTTCATTGTAATCCAAACAAGGGACCCTTATATGATACTATCAGACGGATCAGCTAACCATAGTTGTTTTGTTAATTCTTTAGTGCGCCATTGCTTTGAAATGACATCGAAGCCAACAATTATGTCTGTAAAATTTGGTGCCGATCGGTTGAACGGTTCGACCTAAAAAGTGGGAACACGTTACGGACAGACAGACATCGTCAGATCGCGGTTATTTTTGCAAGTATCTCTGAAACGATGCAAGATATGAAAAAACATAAAAGAGCGAACCAATTAGGTTCTTCAATTTTCGTGTCAGATGAAAGGTTCGTTTGCAATTACAATTATATTACAAACGGCTTTTTTTGGATTACTACCGTATTTTTTCCGAAAAATTTGAAAAAGAGAGGTTATGGTCTCTGGCGGCCTAAAATTATGTCTGTAAAATTTGGTGCTGATCGGTGGAACGGTTCGTCTTAAAAAGCGGGAACACGTTACGGACAGACAGACATCCCAAAATCGCCGTTATTTTTGCAAATATCTCTGAAACGATACGAGATACGAAAAAAAAAAAAAAAAAAAAAAAAAAAAAAAAAAAAAAAAAAAACATAAGAGAGCAACGTTGTAGAGAACTTTCTCCTCTACGAATTCGGTTATTCAATTTTCGTGTCAGATGAATGTTTCATCCGTTATTTTCATTTAAATTTCGATCTGTCGAAAGACGAGCGCAAAGGCCCACATTTAGTGTTACTACCGTAACCTAAAGTGGGCCAATAAATCACACCTAATACGTCAATTGGAACATAATTATAATACATTTGTTCGGGTACACCAAATAATAAGGAAGTTCCTTCAATTAGTGTTCATAAAGTTTACGCAGTCAAGTTGCTTGACATTTAGCGCTTATTCAAACGAATATTTTGCCAACGCTGTTCGTAGTACGCGCCGATTACGATGCGATGGTTGACGAGAGCGTTGTAAATGCCTACGACATTGGCACCTAGGTGGCTCTGCTTTGCTCCGATCAAACATCACGCCGACTATCAGTTCGCGAACTCACGCGATGAGTAGGGGGTTTCATGTTCAAAATGACGCGTTTTGAGAATTTATTCTGAAGCGCAAATATTTATGTAAGAGTATTTTATTATTCAAACAATGAATGACACCGTTGTAAGATTGTCGAAAAAAATCGATTATGATAAATGAAATACGTTGAAAGTTTCTACTTCCTATGAAGTTACCAGTTGCAGTTACGCTTGGCACTAAAATAGTACGAAATTCAGAAAACCTTTACTACATAATAAAGCTCCTAACGGGTATTTTGGTGCATATTATGTACATATATCAAATAAAAATTACGTAAATGTGAAAGAGAAATTTAAAGCAAATTTTCCCATTTAAAACATCATTTTCCGCATTTTACAGCATTTTTTGAAATCACTTAAAAGAAATCGAACTTGAAGGTACCTACTTTTACCGGAAACAGGCGTATAATACGCATCCAGTTTTTGGACCACTTTTTGTACGAAACAACGTGCGTCTTATGCGCCGGAAAATACGGTACTTACCATCGCAGAACTGCTTGCCGCCCTTTGAGGTTTCTTATATTGTTGTGACACATCTCCATGTAATGGTTCTACAAAAAAGGCTGCAATAATAAAAGCGTCTTGTATGATTATTTGCAAAAGATTCATTTTAAATACAACTAAAGTCATCTTTATGTAGTAATGAAACGTTATGACCACAACATTATTGTTCAACCAAAACTTCACGACGAATTATGTCTGCGAGAAGAAAGATTGTTTCATGTAAAAACTGATCCTTTTCTTAAATATATCAGTGGTAACATGGATTTCCTGCAATATTGCGCCGCTCTCGTTGTCTTATAAGCACAGGGTGCCCCGAGCGTCAGCAGTATACTGCCTCATGCATCGACAACACTTAATACCTAAAAGTCTGACAGGCAGATAGCAACAACTTATTCAATTCGTCATTAACGCACTGAACAAATTTAGAAGTAGTCTGCAGAATGTTAAATTAGTTGCAAAGAGTTTTTAATATGACAACGAGAACATTAAACCTTAACTCCTTATAGTTTTAAGTGCTAAAGATACATTTTTGAAGGAAAATTTATTCACGTGACTTGACGCCGCTTACTTAACTCATTTGCTACAAAAATGTAATGAGTTCACTGTTATTTGTAAGGTGACAGTCTGAACTAAAATAAAACCCTTCATCTCGTTTGGCCAAACTGAAACTAATGTAATGGCGCTGATTTTCTTTTTCACAGTTTGGCAGAAAAACAGCAAAGGTGAACATTTCACCATCTATTTTGCCCCCAAAAAGCAGTAAGAAGAACGGAAAATAATGCCCTTTGCACCACAAATACAAAAGGCAAACAAAACACCCGATGAACTCGGCAGGTTACTGTAAAGATTACTTTGTGAGCAAATTAATGATTTACATCACGGCTGCCCCAAATATACTTTAAGAGCTACGAGAACGTAAAGACGGAGTTACCGAAAGCGTCCTATTAAAACATTATGATTACAGGAAATGAGGCATGAGTGATAACCGGTTAGGAGGGCTCTCAGATGATCGCGTAAACCATTACAATGCAGATGATGCCGCAGCCATTAGAGTCAGAGACTAATTAATTAATTAAATGTTTACTGTGCAAATCCGTATAATTACCGAGAAACAAACAGCATTACATAATACGTTTAATACATATATATAGCACAGTAAGCATTGATAATTATTTTGCTGCATATTTCGGTATTTAAGGTGACTGTACACCAATTAAGTACCATGCATTGTTTATGATGCGTATCAATTAACTACAAGAAAGTAGATAGAAGGGCGTCTCAGAAGGAAATGACTGTCTCAAATAATTACTACATGCTGTCTTTGTGCAACCATTACTTTCGAAAAACATACAAATACCGGCGGACCTTGAATTCTAATATGCATTTCTATTTAAGTGAAATCGTATCCTACTGCCGTCGCTCAAGGACGACACTCTACATCTACATAGATACTCTGCAAATCACATTAAATTGCCTGGCAGATGCTTCATTAACAACTTTCATAACCTTTTACGCGCGGGAAGAAAGACACCTAAATCGTTCCGTTTTCGATCTGATTTCTCTTATTTTATTGGGATGGTCATTTCTCCCTATGTAGGTGGGGACTAGCAAAATATTTTCACATTCAGAATTAAAGTCGGTGATTGAAATTTCGCAAATAGAACTCGCCGTAACGAATAACGTCGTTCTTTTAATGATTTACACCTCAAATCTTACAACATTTCCGTGACGCTTTCCCTCCTGTTACGTGATCAAAACAAGCTGGCCTCTTCTGAACCTTCTCAATGTCTTCCGTAGTCCCACCTGTTGAGGGTCCCACACTGGGCAACAGTACTCCAGGAGAGGACGCACAAGTGTGATGTAGGCAGTCTCTTTGGTGGAGCTATTGCATCTTCTAAGCGTTCTACCAAAGAAACGTAACCTTTGGCTCGCCTTCCCCACAATATTTTCTGTGTGTTCTTTCCAGTCTAAGTGTGTCGTAATTGTAACTTCTACGTATTTTGTAGAATTTATGACCTTAAGGTTTGACTGATTTATCGTACAATTGAAGTTCAGCGGATTTCTTTTAGTGGTCATATGTATTACTTCATACTTTTCATTATTTAGTGTTAATTGTCAATTTTCGCAATATGTAGAAATTTTGTCGAAATCGCTTTTGATCCTCTGTTGACTTCACTAATCGATAAACGACAGCATCATCAGCGAACAGTCTAAGATTCTCTCCTAAATCTTTTATATCTCTCTGGGGAGCGCCGGATATTACTTCTTGATTTACTATCAATTACTACCAACTGTGTTCAGGTGTTCAAATGTTTGTTAAGGGACTTAAATGCAGGGTCATCAGTCCCTAAACATACAAACTACTCATCTACTACCTTATACTAAAGACGACACAAACATCCATGCCCGAGGAGGGATTCGGAATCCCGACCGTAGCGGCTGTGCAGACTGTGACTGGCGCACCGCAGACCACTCAGACATTGCGGCCGGCTACGAAGTGTTCAGACCACCGTATTATCATCAAATTGTACATGTTACTGTCCGTTCTGTTCGTCAGATTATCATGATACCAATAAAAGAATCACCTTGCTTCGAAGGTCATCTGAACACTGGCGTTGAAATAGTGTATTGCATCAAGAACGGAGTTTATTAGATTGACCATGGAGATCACCAACCCGCACAAAGATTTAAACAGACATGGGTGATCAGTTCTAACGTGACTAAGTGAGTAATACCACCAACCTGCTGAAGTCGTAACACCAGGACAGAATTACACTGCTCGTGTTGACTATAGTTGTCGTGTGCGTAAAAGGCCAATTCCCAAGTTTTATCGTATCCGCATTGTTATTTTGTGCCAGGAGCAACTCTCGTCAAGGGAAGTTTCCTGACATCTCGGAGTGAGCCAAAGCGATATTGTTCAGACATGGAGCAGGTGCAGAAACACTGTCGCTCACTTACATCTCTCTGGCCGCTCAGAGGCAGCTGCTGACAGGTACTTTTCTGATTTCAGATCTGGCCAACTCTAACGGAAACGCCAACGCTGATGATGTTTTCCGTCCAGCCGCAGAACGCCATGTTTCGACTCAAACTGCACTCCCGGCGTCTATGGTGAGATCCAGCCTTGACACCTACACACCATGCGGCGTGGTGCATATGGGTCCAACAGTATGCTCAATCTACTCGCCATATTATGTTTAAGTGCTATTTACATATGAGACTACCAATCGGGAATAGGCAATATGAGACTAGGCAATAGTCTGAGACGTTTCTTGATGTATCCTCGTAAGGCTGAACGTCTTAGGAACACCATTCAGCGAATGCAGCAGTACCTCCCTGTTATTATGTGGTGGTATTAAGTGGAGCCACAGTGTATCACTCGTGATTATAAAGGAAATGAAACAGCTATAGAGTACAGGACTGACATCCCCCAAGGTACAGTGCAACTATGTAAATGGCATTTCGGCTAGGTATTTGAACGAAAATTCTCCAGTCCTTGGCGCACATCTTGTAAATGCGTCCTCCATGATAATGACATCGCAAAATTAGAGTGGCCAGCATATTACGTCAGGCTGGACGAATAGGCCTTATAATCTAGTGGACAGTATGCCATTATAATTACAGGCACGCCTCAACGTGTGACTTTTTAAAATTTCCAAATGGATATGTTGCAAATACTCTATTTGACGTATTGTAGTTGAGGAATGCACGTGATAATGGATTACTTGTGACAGAGACATTTACATCTACATCTACATACATACTCCGCAATCCAGCCAAATGTGCGTGGTGAAGAGTACTCATTACCACTACCAGCTACTTGCTTTCCTGTTCCACTCCCATACAGAAAGAGGGAAAAGCGAAAAATTGTATGCATCCGTACGAACCCTAACACGAATCTCTAACAACCCCAAATGCACAAATGAAAAGATAACAATACACTGATTAAAAAGCGCAAACTTCAAAAACGACTTTCATTAAACTGCGGCCAAATAGTTTCCCATCAGACTAACTATGCAAATAAATCATTCCCAATGATTACAAAATAGGACTTATATGTAATCCATTTTATAAATGCAAGGTAACAATCACAGTTTAATTGCTCGTGATGTATTGTAAATAATAATGAAAAGCACCTCATGAATGAGTATGGGGATGGAAACAGGAAAAGGTTCCACACGGCATGAGTGAAATGCAATTTCTGTATAGTATCTCGCTGTTGGCATACTTTGTTCGTAGTTTATTTCTCAGTTGTTTCGTTCTGACGACCTCTCTAGACTATCACAATACTCCAGCAATAATTACTAAATTTTAATTATTAAAGTTTTAAAAATTTCGGTACTTTAGGTCCAGTACAACTTAGCGGACAAATCATACAGTTCGTTATTTCATCTTAACGGCTATTAGATAATCTTAATGACGCTTTTAGGGTAAACCCTGTGCGCTTAACTTGTTGTCCGATACAACTGTTCCTCGACTTGCTTGAGTATCACGCAAAATTTAATATCCTGTCGACGGCATAGTTATTTTTCATGGAGCACAATTGTTCCGTTTTGCTATGGATAGAGAAGGAAATTGGATGTGCTCTTGAAAACGGATCGTCTTGGCATTAGTATAGATTGTTTGAAGTAAATCATTTGAAAAACAGAAGGACAAACAGCCATGAAACCTACACACATCCGTCATTAAATCACTGTGCAATCATAATACAAATAGCTGAAAACGAATAGTGAGGAACCGAATTTAACACTAATTATAAATGGAGTCAAAATAAAATATATAATTAGAAATTAAACATCATTTGTATACGTGACCGTTAAGAGTTATGAAAGGAAGTAGACGATTTGATATCTGTAATGGCGATGTTGCCTTCTATTTCGAGCATTTAAATCTCCATTAATAGTAATAAGTTAATAGAAATTTTGAAATAACCTTTACTGTTTTATGGTAGGAACAAAAGTTTTAACTTTTTATGGAATTCTCTACACAATCACCACAAAAAATAAAGATTGAAAATTAAACATAACTTCGATGATGTCTTAGGTGGAAGTGTGTAAAGAATGAAATCGCAACAGCTGTCAAGATGTATTTATTCCGACACTACCGGTTTCTCATCAGTAAAGATGCATCTTCACCCGTGGATGACATCTGTGAATAGGAAACATCTGAACTAATAACTGTAGTCTGTAAAAGGGCGAATGAATAATTTTTTTTTTCGGGGAATACTTAACAAACATTCTTTACAAAGCGAAAAGATTTTCTTAAAATTTTTTAAAAAGGAGAATATCGAAAGTATTTACAAGAAAATGATTACATAATAATTGGAACAGCATCCAGCTGTCAGGGTACCTTGTTAAAACATTCCCACAACAGGGTGTGGTCGTCTTTAGGTAAATAATATTGACGTTTTATCCTTTTTAACGTTACGCAAAATAGCCTTCTAGGTATTTTATTTGCTGTAACATACATACGCTAAACTACAATGCCACAAAAGCAGATTCTATGATCTGGTCAGCAGTGTAAATGGAAACCTGTCAGTAATATGTCCGAAAATAACTATTAGATTTTTTAATACAGTCCTCAGTCGTAAGTTACGTTTAAATATGTTACCTAGGTTTCGATGTTGCAAAGGACACTTTCTCCAGAGAATATTAGCAAAACGGTTGACAATTACATGTCAGATCCTTTAAAAAAACAATATTTTTAAAATTTGACATGTAATTTTTAACCCTTTATCTCATATTGTCTGAAAATGTCTCCTTCGCAACATCGAAACCTAGTTAACATATTTAAACGAAACTTGCGATTGAGAGCTGTTAATTTTTTTTATTATATATATGAAGAATACCGAGTAACACCACATTAAACTGTAGATTCCCCTTTAGCCGCGATGGAGTAGCCGAGTGGTCTAATGCGCCTCGCTGCGGAGCGCGCGGTTGTCGCCTTGGAGGTTCGAGTCCTCCCTGGGGCATGGGTGTGTGTGTTTGTCCGTAGGTTAGTTTACCTAAGTTTAAGTAGTTTGTAAGCTACGGACTGATGAGCACGCAGTTTGGTCCGATAGATTCACAAACATTTGAACATTCCCCTTTAACTGTCTGGGTAAGTCAGTTCGAAGGTCGGAGGAAGGCAACGGCATACCACCTCCAAACAGGACCGTGCCTAATAAAGCGTTGTGGTTGACTGTTTTACATTTTTACTTTCTATAAGAGTAGCTTTCTCGTCACCTTCTTATTGCATAATCTGATGTAAGTTCTTGAGTTTTAATACCTTCATTTTCAGAAGCTACGACGAGGGAAACAGAGGCAGAGACGGAAAGAGTAGACGGCCAGTGAATGAAAAGACGAGAAGAAGGACGACATAATAAAGGAAGCATAAGATGGATAGGATTGCGGGATGGATAGAGGGAGGAGAAGTAGCAGGAGGAGGTAGAAGGGGAGGAAGACAGAAAGAAAGAAAGAGAGAGAGAGGGGGGGGGGGGGAATGGATGGACAAAATGCAGAAAGCAATTGCTTCTCTCTAGGGCAGTAGAGTATTTCTTTATTACCTGGAAATCGTCTTAAATGGGAGATAATATCATGCTCATAACATGCCTCATTTCCTCGTTAATTGATAATTTAAAAATTCAAATGTAATTTGCAGGCCCGCTAAAACGTTTTTTGAGTCATGTAATGCCTGTAACGTCATCCCACTTGGTATGCTCCTGGTGTTGTAAACTTGTCTAAGAGTGCTGTATTGTTTGGGAATTTGAGTTTACCAAAGTGGTGTACAAATATTGCGTAGTACTGCACTGTGCAAGTACCGCTTGAGCCGTCCCGCCTCGTGTTTCTTCGAGTCACCCTGTCCTTTATTAAATCACTGGCGCAGGTACTAATCGATCTTTCTGTGCTAGCACCGCTGTTAGATTTATCGCAAGTCCTTTGTCTTCTTACTCGTGTGATCCTTGCCGCTAGTGGTGCTACTTGAGCTTGGCGCCGAGGTAGTTCCGGAGAGATCGCTAGCGGGTCACTCAGTGAGAGTCGCTGCGGGGCATATATGAGTGTCAGTAGCGTGCAGTGTCAATTTGATACACTGTATGGCGTCGCTAGGGTCATTTACATTAATTGGCCGTCTATGCCCGGGCCCGGCGCATGCGCCGAAGTAGTTCCGTAGTGGCATCCTGTCAGACTGTTGGAGCCGTATATGCGATGATATGAACAGTTGAAGAGGTCTGGACACGGAGAGGGAATTATGTCAAGTTCCAGCAGCAATTCGGCGGGAGCTGTTTACCTCATCTCCTCGGCTATGCGGTCGTGTTCCTAGCGGCCCTGTGATCCCACGTTGGTTCCTAACCACCGGAGTAGTTAACAACTGGTACTCCACAGTCAGTCCCTTGATAAGTGACCTGTCCATTCCTGCTCCGCAAATTTGTGTGTGTGTGTGTGTGTGTGTGTGTGTGTGTGTGTGTGTGTATGTTTATCAGGATCGGTGATCGTTCGCCAGGGACCGTCGCTGCCTATGTCTATTGATGTTTACTTATGTGTTGTGACGCCCTTCTAGCCCGGTTCAATTGAATTATTGTCTCTTTTGCTCTGTATAGCAATTATTCAATTTTCACTAACTTGGTTAACGCCACTAGATAATTAGTCTGGTTTGTGCCTCTCTGCTAGCTCGCATCTGCACGGGCGGTAGTTGTGTAGCTTCAGTTTCCTATGTTTCTAATCTTCTGCTTGCAGACCATTTCCCTCCGTGAGGCATCGCCAACCTACGGTTGAAATTTGGCACTGACTCCGTTTTAGTATAAGTCTCTTCGTGTCAGAGCTGAAGTTCTCGTGGACGGTTGGGCACCCTGCCTCCTCTCCTTCCAGACTGCAGCCAGCTCATCTGTTGGAGTATGTATTAAGATTTATTTGCACGGTTCGTCTGACTGGAAAGCATATACTCGCAATTCATATAATTAGTTTCTGAAGTTTACGTTTTGTAATCAGTGCAATGCTTCCTTTACATTTGTACAATGAAGTCATTCATAAGGAAAATCGTGTTCAGGTATGTAAGATTTAAATGTTAATAACGTCCGGTAATAATAGAAGAGCAGAAATAAGCTATCTGCAACAGCCACCGAGCAGGAGAGCCACTTAAGTAATTCCGCAAAAGCTTTATTTACTACGTTTGGGTCGCAACAGGAATATCGTAACTACGCTTTCGACACAGCTAATAGCTGAAGAAATGAGATTAAGACTCATTGGTCTGTGCTAGGCATTTCTTTTGTCAATCAACAGGGTGGCAGGCCCCTTCGAAGCCGCGATCTCATCAACGCTAGCCAACACGAGGAACACAGACGCCGAGGAAAAGTATTCTTCCGTTCGCTAGTTAATAGAGAATTCCCAACACTGAAGATTACGTCTGACAACACTGAGAAAATTATTTATTAAGAGAAGGATCGAAATTAGCTGCATTAGGAAATTGAAATTATGCACTGGCACTGCTTCGGTCCAGCGGTCTCCTTAACCTCCTAGCTACTTGCGCTCGCCTCTCGCCCGTCCCGAACGTCCATAAGTCGCACGCTATGGCTGTAGCGCCCCTATCGTCCATGCCCTTTTACTCTCGCCATTACGGATTCCCGTGCGAGGTCGAACGTGTGACAAAACTCCGTCTTCGGGTGTAAATACTTACTAGACAGTGGTGTGGTGTTCGAAAGAATATACACCACACTTATCTATAATAACTCTGTGAGCGTCCTTTCCTTGTTACCGGGGAATTAAGCTGATAAATTCACTTGATTTTTCATGCCATTCTCATTCAACAATCCGATTGATTTTCAGTCAGGGGTAACGCATAAAGTTATTAATTTGGGTTTTCGAGTCCTGGAAAGTCCTTTTTCCAATGATGTTTTTCGCGTGCAGATTTGAATCAAAGCGTCCGTATGAAACTGAATAAACTTTAGGTTGATGAATATCGAAACAGGTGCAGGAAGCCGGCCGCGGTGGCAGAGGAGACTGAGGCGCTCCAGTCACGGTCTGCACGGCCACTACGATCGGGGGTTCGAATCCCCCCTCGGGCATGGATATTTGTGCCGTCTTTAGTATAAAATAGTTGATAAGTAGTTTGTACGATTAGGGACTGATGACCCCGTAGTTAAGTCCCTTAAGCTTAACAAACATTTTTGATGTGCAGGAATTGAATTTTAAAGGTGATAAGATAGAACAGAGCATGACTGATACCGGCATAAGAAGTTAGTGGGAGTCAATGAAAAAGTTAATACCCGAAAATGCCAATACAAAGAAATTCGGCGAAAAGTTGTCGTTACGTGCCGTATGAAGTGTAGATGAGCTGTAATTATTAACTCGGTGTTGATCTTTAATTGAATCTGGACGTCCCGCCGTAAGTAGATCCATGATTACCTAACGCCTGGCTGAATAAAGTTTCACGACCGTGTTAAAAAAGTCACAATAGGCGAACAAAATAATAAATATCGGGCTTCGTCGGATACAAACATTCGCTGCAGGTTCTGAATTGCAGAATCAGCATGATTGGAATGTTGAAATGTGATAAATTGAGCTACACTTGAAAGCAATTGCGAAATAAACCGTAACGGCAGCCAAGTATATATTTACGTTCGTCTGCGGTCTGCTGAAAACAATGAGAAATTAGTTGTTGAAAAACGGTAGGCAATTTTTAAATTAGAAATATTTGAGAGGATTATTGGATTATTGGGAGGATTATTGCAATAAAAAAGAAATTATGTCCACTGCTCACAGTTACATGTAAATTTAGAGAGTAACAGGATAAGACGTACGTTCAATATCACGACTAATATATAAAAGACGACGAGCAACTTCATTCTTTCTCCAAGTAAGAGTAAAAATTGGCCATCATAAACAAATGTGGGCAGAGAACGCATTGAAGCATTGAAGTGAGAACGGGTACATAGCTACAGGCACCGCTGATCTAATTTATCTAAAAATATTGATTGAAATGTAACAGTTCTACGCGAAAATGGCAACCACTCTCTTACGTATCGCTAAATCTGGTCTACCACCTATTGGGGCAATACGAAAGAAAGAAATACCGTACGTCTTCGCTATCTCTGGAACAACGTATTCGTCTGCAAAATGGAAGTGCCTTCGGCTCGTGGATCCAGTATCACACAAATTTTTTAACTGCTCAGTTGTAGAGCTAAAAGTATACACATTGAAAATAAACGTGGAATTCGTAAGTAAACTCCTGTGAAAAGTTGTTTATTTCCAATGACGGCATGCTCTCATATTATTTGAAAGCTACTCATAAAGCGCGGGTAGTTTATCGATTCCTTCCCTGTGAAAAACAACTAGTTCCAATTAAAGCTATGGACAAAACGTGTTTCAGTGCATGTTTTTTACAGAAATGAATTTTCTTGACGGTTGGACAGCTGCTTTCAAAAATGTCGAAAACGCGTTAAACGCTCTACAACATAAGTGCATTTAGTTAATAATAGCACTACTGAGGAAAACAATAGAATTATTGTCTGGTTTATACATACTCCACAGTGTAGTTTTTCAAACCATGGAATTTGTTGAATTAGTGGAAATGTGACAGGCTTTGCTTCGGGATGTGATGAATAGAATCATCTTTACCTCTAGTATAATTTCTGTGTTAGATGCTTTCTTACATACTTTCACTGATCGCTACATTGCCTTCACCGTCTTTAGTAGATATGCAAATCGCACCTTACATTATGACACAAATTTGTCGTAGTTGTCTTTTGAATAAACTCTGTTTTAATATCTGAAATCTATAGGTTCGAGTAACCAAGTGTAGAACGTTAAGTCGCACCGTAGTTACTTACAAAATCCGTCGTTTTGCTATCAAGTAAGACACAGCCGATTTATGTTTGCCAGTAAAAGGCAGATAACACGACCATCAGAAACTCTGTCGCCAGAAAACTTTCCTTATATTACAAAACTTTCTTTTCTTGAAATATAAACAATAAATCACTACTCTAAGACATCAATTATTTCATTACATCAAAGATATTGTTTTTTTTTTTTCTTTCATAAACCAGTGGTCATTTAAGGTCACATAACACTTCGCTCGCGGTCGCGGAAGTGTTAACACGTGCTACGAGGTCGCTCTTCCGTGTAACGCTAGTGTTTACGTTTTAGTGTGTGTGCATCGCAATTCTACGTTCGTAACGGTTTTCTCTTAGACACTCAAACATCTGTCAACTCTATCGGTGACACGCCCTGCCATGTATGGTGGGGCATATGGTGAAGGGGGTGGTGGTTCCGGCGCCCCCACGGGACAACAACAACAACAACCAGCTGACCAACGGCTGCATCCAGATGCGGCTTCTTCACCAGCTCCGACGGGAACTACATTAGACGACACTGCGCATGTCCTCCGAACTTCATTAGAAGTAGCTCGGGGCGTCCCTGCAATACACCATATAGAAGAGCAAAAAATGTTCAAATGTTTGTATAGTCTATGGGACTTAACTACGAGGTCATCAGTCCCTAAACTTACAAATTACTTATGAACTACTTACGAACTAGGACGTCACAAATATCCATGCCCGAGGGGGGATTCGAACCCCCGACCGTAGTGGCCGTGCAGACCGTGACTGAAGCGCCTCAGTCCCCGCGGCCACCGCGGCCGGCTATAGAAGAGCAGATGGAATTATCTGAACCGGATGTTTCTGGCTCCTCCGCCAGGGGAGACAAACGACCGAGCGAGGTTAGTCTGGATTCTAGAAATTTCAAAACCTTCATAGCAGACGCTACTCATGTATCGCTTGCAACAGATGTGTCAAATGTCGATGATCACTCGGTCATAAATGCTCCTGGACTCACTTCGAACCAACATTCCGTACATAATGCTCCTCCTGTGGGTTCTGCATCCACTCAAAGGCCCCTAAAGTACAGATGGTGAAACGTACATAGTTTACATGGAATGTTTGGATAAAAACTTAGGCCGCTTGCACCCAATGGCCTTAGGAAAACTGTTACATCTTTCTTTGCCAGAAATGAAGAATGCTATACTTGACATCTCTTCCGCGGGAAAAAGTAAAGTTAAGGTGGAATTGAAAACTGCAGATAAGGCTAACTTCTTGGTTGCCAGTGAAGTCTTAAAATCTAAAAACATTGAAGCTTACATTCCTTCATACGTTTTGCACAAACTGGGAGTAATCAGGGAAGTCGATACAAACATTGACGAAGCGGAAATTATGGAAGTCGTCCAATCTCCCTTCCCTGTTCTAGGCGTTCGAAGATTCACGAAAAGATATGGAAAAGACCAAATTGTGAAACTGCAGACCTGCTTGTTAACCTTCGATTCTCAAACCTTACCGGCAGCTGTGTTTATCCACGGAACAAGATGTCCTGTCGATCCTTATGTGCCAACTGTCAGGCAGTGTTTTAATTGTCTCCGTTATGGGCATATCAGCAAACAATGCCGATCGCAAATCAGATGTAACAGATGTAGTGGGCCGCATTCTGCTGAATCCTGTGCCTCACCTATCGCTATTTGCGCTCACTGCGGGGATCAACATTCATCCACGGACCGCTCCTGCTCCTCCCGAGCTCAAGAATTAGCTACATTCAATAACATTGAATTCAGGGATGCACTGTCTATTGCTCGTATGCCAACCTATGCATCGGTCACTGGCGGACAACACCAGTCCTTTCCGGCGCCGACATTTGCTGCTCCGACAAACGTGTGCATTCCGAACTTTCAAAACTCTCAACTCTTCCCGCCGCTACCCGCTGCAAGCACGCAGTGTCAACTAAGCGTCACTGGGGACGGAGCTCATTCTTCAAATGCGCACGGGCAGACAAGCAACGCTTACCGGCCTCCCCGGCGGCAGGCGGAAGTCAACCGACGCAATAATGTACGTGAGTGGTCTCAGTACCGCAGCTTGTTGTATCCGACACAACCGTCAGTCACTCATATAGGCCAAAATCCTTATCAGCCTGTTGTTCACAGATTGCCACCCCCACAAGCACAGATTCACAGGCAGCCTACAGTGCCTGCTGAACTCATCGATAAGATAATAAATGTAATTGATATCGTCATGAAAAATATGAGACAAAATAGTGCCATGAATGACTCCGATATCCGGCATCTCGTCACGGGCATCTTTCAATCTCTCTCTGCCTAAATTATGATGGCTTTGAAAGTCCTTCAGTGGAACGCAAGATAGGCTAACTCTAACAGGGAAAGCTTGCAAAGAGAATTGTTCGTCAGCCAGCCGGACATCGTTTTGTTGGCCGAAACTTGGTTAAGTTCGAACAAAGAGTTCGCTTTCCAAATTATTCCATCATAAGAGAGGACCGTCCCGATGGGTGGGGCGGCGCTGCCATATTAGTAAAACATTCGCTGCCGCATAAACGGCACCCGTTACGCGTACGCAGCGCCAACATTGTATCAGTCGCCGTGCACGTACAAACTGCCCGCAAAAATTTCACTGTTGTCTCGCTGTATCACGCTCCCCGCCATAGTATCGTGGAAGAAGATTGGAGACATCTAATACGCTAGCTTCGACCTCCATTTATTATAGCAGGAGACTTTAATTCCCACCATGTAGCGTGGGGAGGAGATTCGACGGACAGGAATGGCAGGACTTTGATGAGTCTGATCGAAGACAACAACCTAGTGATACTCAATGACGGCACTCCTACTATGGTGTCATCACCTTTCCGTCGACCTTCTGCAGTTGATTTAACGCTCTGCTCCCCCTGTTTCACTGAACTATGTAAATGGCGCGTTAAAACAGATTCATTGGGATCCGATCATCACCCAATAGAGTTACAGATCAATGTCAACGTTAATACTAAACAAATATATTATGCTAACAGTCGGTGGAAAATCAAAGAGGCCAAATGGGACGCATATAGGGACACAGTTCGGCGGGAACTCGCAAACACGTCAAATAACTTACCGGTTGAAGATGCATACCAAGTTTTAGTCAATGCTATACATGCCGCTGCGGATGTCAGTATTCCTAAGAAGAAAGAATTTACTGTTGTGAAACACCGTTCCCCCCCCCCCCCCCTTGGTGGAATCCTGAATGCTCTAGAGCAGTTGCTAAACGCAGACTCGCCTTGAAAACCTATCGTCAAAATCCTACATTGGAAAATTTCCTCGTTGTGAGAAAAGTGACTGCGGGAGTTAGAAATTTCCTGAAGAAGACGAAAAAGGACAGCTGGATAAAATTTTGCTCCTCCCTCACAAATGAAATTACCATGGCAAGCATCTGGCACAAAACAAAGGCTTTTAGAACAAACCAACTGCCATCCCCTGCTCCTGCTACCGCGGACTGGTTAGAGGGGTTTGTAGCGAAACTCGCTCCTCCTACGGTTCCGTTTGCAAATTTTCCACTCCCTCTTGCTGAAGACCGTCAACATGTTCTCCTTCATCCTTTCTCGAAAGAAGACCTCCACGAAGCTATTCAATCATCGAGCGACAGCTGTCCCGGCATTGATTGTATTCACTATTCAATGTTAGAAAATCTGCCTGAGGAAGCGAAAGAATTGCTGATATCTATTTTTAACCGGTGTTGGATGGAACAAGCTCTCATAGCCACATGGACGACTCAAGTAATTATTCCAATTCTGAAAAGTAGCAAAGATCCAAATGCGGCGTTAAACTATCGACCGATTGCTCTGTCGTCATGTGTTGTAAAAACGCTGGAACGCATGGTGAAAAAGAGGCTGGAATGGTGGCTTGAAAAGAATAACTTGTTACCTCGGAGTCAATATGGCTTCAGGAAAGGCAAAGGGACGATGGACAATCTATTTTCGCTTACTGTGGATATTACTTCAACCTTTCAAATGAAGCAAACAGTGATCGCTGCTTTTCTCGACGTTAAGGGAGCTTATGACCATGTTCAGATACCGATTCTCTTGGACAAGCTGGCAGGATTCGGAATTCCTTCACGGTTGATTTATGGCATCAGTACGATTCCCGGTCAGAAATAGTATTTGACTTTACTTATTTATCAAGCAAGTTTAATTATGGGGACTTATACTTGTGATGAAATCTGCGATTGCGCAGATATTTAAGCCTACTCACCTAAGACAATCTTTGTTATTCTTATCGGTAAACAAGAATGCTCTGTTAGGGTAGCAATGATTTCAGGTAATGGATGTGATTCCAGGACCAGCACAAGATAGTTTGTAGTATGACTCCAAGTACCAAACTCAGTACAAAAGTCATGGGACAGATAAATTGTAGGTGAAATGCAGTTAATACTGAAGTTTCCATAGAGAGTTTTCTGCTGTTAATGGAGTTTTTATTATCTGATTAGTTCAATAATCCGCTAATACAAAACCGCTCGCCACATAAATGAACTTTCGCATGTGTGAGGAAACGATTCAGAGAATCGAATTATTATAGATCTTTGGCAATCCCGCTACTATCGTAAAATTTATTGTTCATAATAACGTTAAATGTTGTCGAACGATTACTGAATTTCTGATACGTCAGTTATTGTAATAACGCAGAGATTACGATCGTTAACAACTAAATAAGGTATTTCATGTCATTTGAATTATGGTGGTGTTAATTTACATTTGATACAATTGCTATTAAAACAGTTTTCTCTAATGAATCCATTTTGATTAATCGAATATGTATACTACCAAGTGAGTAGAGTATCCGCAGGAGAAGTATGTTATTTGGGAAGCATGTACATCAGGCGGTACGCAATTCACGTCGTTCCGATATTTCTGAGCAAGATAGATCATAGTCTTCAAGAGTGGTGAAAGCAGTAGATATTTTCCTATCTGTAACTATGGTGTTTATTTGTCTGTTGCCTACTGAAACCTTCACTGAATATACATCAACGTTGAAAATCGAAGCACTATCAACGACTGACCTGTATACACGCCAGGAGCTTTAGACGAAACAACATAAAAAAGCGACAACGTTGCATGAAATCGCATTCTACGATCGTTACCGTTTTAAACAGGTCACTCAGAGTAACACGCCCATACCGGGCTTTTCGATTCAGTTTTCCAACGTTGAGACTTTTTGGGATACCACTGCGGTACACGCGAAAATTCTCATAGGTCTTTGAACGTTTACTAGGTAATTTATATGTTATGAAACGTGTCGATCCTGTAAAACTCTCTTATGGCACAATAGAAATTACTTTGACATTAGAAAACTGTTCTCCACCAACAAGGGACTTCTTTGACCTCGAACGCTCAGAACCGCTCGAAAATGTTTGAAATAACAGGCAGTCATAAATAGGACAGCAGTGTGCGTCTTTCCATGCAAAATGTTGCATTGTACCTCAAGTAACATTTTAACAGAGAGAACAAAAGTAACAATATACCAATATTATAAGAGGGAAATTATATGTAATTTAATGGCGACATCGGTGTATCATTACAAATGCAATCAGCAGCTTGAAGTACCTATAATAGTGCAAACACACGTATACAGCAGTACCACAACCTGAAAGTGCTTATATTAGTCCTCGAACTGCAGATGAGGGATTTCGATGAAGTGGTTAAGACAAAGTGGTAGACAACAATGTGCGCACATCAATGAATCCACGTTATCGCATTCAAAAACACTTTCGCATTCACGCAGTCCAATATCAAACGCCAAACTAATTACATTTTCAAATGATGTTGGCATGGCAATGTCATACACTGGCTTTCGCCAAGCATTTTGCAACAGTGGCTTATACGTAGGTACGCAAATTGATTGTAAATCACATAGTGAAGTTTCACGATGAAATAACGAACTTATAGTTTGTCACCGTGTAGTCTTACGAAATCAATAACACTTCTGTTATAGAGTTTATATTGCCGAAAGCAGTAAACATCAAGGAGTTGGGGATGTTTTGTTGTTTTCGGTGGTAATATCAACAGCGTAATACCATTGTTTGGGAAACTTGCATCTAGACCCGCCGAGGAATCATACAACAATAGGCTCTTTTCATTTGTTACATATTCGCCAAGGACCGAAGGTAGAGACCGTTTCATGTGTTCTTTGGTCATTTTACCACTTTTGCTTGCCTCCACATGAATGTTTCGCGGACAGGTTGTTTCAAGTTTCTTTAAAACATTTGGACCCAAAATGCCTTGTGTCTCTTGAAAACAGATGTACAACTTGTTTTCTAGTCTGTATGTTCATTGATAAAGCCACATCAATTATGTAGCCATGGGTAGAGCTATGTACAGACTGGAACACGCCACCTGTAGTTTTCTCTCCCAAGTAGGACAGTGCTGATGCTGATGACACTTCATCCAGGAATTGACTCTGGTCACTGTTCCTAACATTACCATCGTCCACACCCTCCTCTGTTATAAACATGTTCAATTCCTCCACAAATTGTTGTGCTTCTTGACGTATAATTTTATCGTCTTCTCTGTCCTTACGTGTGACAAATGTAGTAATATGCTTGGATGAAATGCCATATTCAGTCTTGAGATGCTCGTTAAAGGAAATGGATGCTTTGAAATGAAATCAATTTTACGTCCATCTATAGCCCACATCTGCAAATGCCAATAATGAACTGTAAACACATACCTCCTTGCACCAGCAAATTGCGACACTATGTTTCTATTGAAAAGAGCACCTGCTCCTTGTTTTCTTGACATATAATTTAGAATTAATGAGCAATTTGATTGACTTTTGATGCTCTTAGAGTGCTTCATTAGTTTGCTATAGGAATTTAAGCCATGTTTGTAATAAAATGTTCAAATGGTTGTAAATCTATCGGACCAAACTGCGTGATCATCAGTCCGTAGCTTACAAACTACTTAAACCTAGGTAAACTAACCTAAGGACAAACACGCACACCCATGCCCCAGGGAGGACTCGAACCTCTACGGCGAGCAACGAGACGCAGCGAGACGCTTTAGACCGCTCGGCTACTTCTCCGCGGCTGTTTGTAACAGACCTCATAAATTTTCTCTAGCACATTGCCATCAATTTCTTTTAATACACTGTTCCTCGTCTCTTTTGGGTGGCGACGGTTCATATGCACTATGATTAACTGTTGCTGTTTCTCTGGAGATGAATGTCGCGTACTGCTTGAAGTGCCACCTTGAGGCATAGTTTTGTCCTGTTATTCAAATTCAAATGTTTGTAGAACTTATGGGACTTAACTACGGGGTCATCAGTCCCTAAGCTTACAAACTACTTATGAACTAGCTAAGACTAAGGACGGCACAAATATCCATGCCCGAGGGGGGATTCGAACCCCCGACCGCAGTGGCCGTGCAGACCGTGACTGGAGCGCCTCAGTCCCCTCGGCCACCGCGGCACGCTATTCAAATTCTTTATATCTATCCAGCGTAATGTCATCTATTTGTGTGTCGTCGCCATTGTATTTATGAATTACTATGTTATATCAGCGAACTCCTTATCCTCGACTCCTATGTCAGTTCCATATTCAGCACTCTCAACTTGGTTCCTAATATTTGGATGACATGCGTAGGATTAAATCTCTTCATGATATCATTCCACAGTAACTCGCTTGCGAACACTCCAAGAGGCAAATACACACAGCGGGTAGAACACTCACTGGTTAATGCAGCTACGCTATGGCACTACCAAGTTGTGTTAGCAGAGTGTGCAGCGGTTTACATGGAAATGACGCACACCAAAGTTTTGTTTATGACTGTGTATTATTCTAAGCATTTTTTGGTGCGTTTTCGAGTGTTAGAGGTCAAAGGTATCCCTTGTGAGAATGAAATGCTGTGTTGTAGTTCTCCCAACTCTTTAGTACGGTCACATATTTGGACTGATATATCAAACTTATTTTTCTTTTCAGGCGTCTGTGTAGTACCTTGTTGAACGCCGCCCGAAAGTCAAGAAACGCGGCATCCGATTTTGAAGGCAGAACTCTTACGAGAATTGCTGAATATTCTGCATATACTATGCCTGTTCTGCAGAATTGCTGAGCAGTTTGCAATCCTTATCAGGTTGGATTGACGAAGAATACCGAAAGAGTACAAAGACGGGCAGCTCGTTCATTGTTCTCACAACATAAGGCAGAGTGAGTTTCGGAAACGATAAAGGCCTTGGAATCATTAAAACAACGGCGTTGTCGTTGCACACAGGGCTAATTCTAAAATTTCGATCGTCGACTTTCTCTTTAGAATGCGAAAATCTATAGGTATAAAGGATCACAAAAAGAAATGAGTAGAGATCAGAGGTCAGAGGACTATGGAGTGACCGAGCGCACTAAGGCACCTTACAGCGGAGTGCGCGGTTGCTCGCCTTCGAAGGTTCGAGTGCGCTCTCTGGGGTAAGTGTATGCCTTGTCCTTAGTCTAAGTTAGTTTAAGTAGTTTGTAAGCCTACGGACTAATGATCCCAGAAGTTAAGTCCCTTGAATGTACAAACATTTGAACATTTTTGAGGGATTTTGGTGTTCTTTCTTACCGCGTGTTATTCGAGTATGGAATGGTAGGTAAATAGTAAGTGGTTCGAAGAACCAATTCAAAATGTTCATCTGTCTATAAATCTATCGGACCAAACTGCGTGGTCATCAGTCCGTAGCTTACAAACTACTTAAACCTAGAAAAAATAATCTAAGGACAAACACACACACCCATAGCCCAGGGAGGACTCGAACCTCCAAGGCAAGCAACCGCGCGCTCCGCAGCGAGGTGCTTTAGACCGCTCGGCTATTCCACCGCTGCAAGCATTAATTCGTGCGTTTGCGAGCGTTAGAGGTCAAAGGTGTTCCTTGTAACAATTAAATGCTGTCTTGTGGTTCTCCAAAAAAATGTTCAAATGTTTGTTAAGCTTATGGGACTTAACTACGGGGTCATCAGTCCCTAAACTTACAAACTACTTATGAATACTTACGAACTAGAACGGCACAAATATCCATGCCCGAGGGGGGATTCGAACCCCCGACCGTAGTGGCCGTGCAGACCGTGACTGAAGCGCCTCAGTCCCCGCGGCCGGCTTGTGGTTCTACCAACTCTCTAGTCCGGTCACACATATTTCAAACGTATTTTGCTTATGAGGCGATTGTTGAACGGCGTCCGAAAGTCAAGAAAAACGGCATCCTATTTTGACGGCAGAACTCTTACAAGAATTGCTGAATATAATGCGTATACTACGCCTGTCCTGCAGAATTGCTGCACAATTTGTATTGCTTATGAGGTTGGACTGACGAAGAATACCGAAAGAGTACAAAGACGGGCAGCTTGTTCTGTGTTCTTACAACACAGGGCAGAGTGAGTCACGAAAACGATAAAGGCCTTGTCGTTGCACCGAGGACTAAATGTGAAATTTCGATCGTCGACTTTCTCTTTAGAATGCAAAAATCCATAGGGATAAAGGATCACGAAAAGAAATGAGGTGAGATCAGAGCTCAAAGGACGTATGGAGTGGCCGAACTCACTTAGGCACCTTACAGCGGAGTGCGGGGTTGCTCATCGTCGGAGATTCGGGTGCTCTCTTGGAGATACGTGTATGCGTTGTCCTTAGTCTAAGTTAGTTTAAGTAGTTTGTAAGCCTATGGACTGATGATCCCAGAAGATAATTCCCTTGAATTTAAAAACATTTGAACATTACGGGATCTGGGCGTTCTTTCTTACCGCGTGTTATTCGAGAACGGAATGGTTCGAAGAACCCTCGGCCAAGTACTTGACTGTGATGTGCAGGGTAACAATGTCGATGTAGGTGGCAATAAAATAGGGAGACTGTGTTTCCCATAACCATTGCCTTCGGAAAACAAGATTTAGGCAAAGGAGATTTCCGGCGTTTATATATCATAATATACGATGATAGAACTGTTCCAAGATTTTAGGACTGGCCAGAGTCAGAGATATGGTTTTGTGCATCTGTTTGACGACCCTTCTCGAAAATAACAATTACCTACACTATTTTCGCTCCTCTGCTAGAAGGAGGACAAATTCATTCACATACTCTGTGTGGAATGCATTGAGTATCCCATCAGGTTCAGTGGCGTTATGTCTGTTTAGAGATTTCATACCCCCCTCTTTTGATAAGTCAGATGTTACACCCTCTGTTAGGAAGATAAGAGTATATGGTGCCGGAGATTTGTTTGCGGAATTAAAGTAGATGAATAAATTAGTACACAGAGTAAGACACGTATTCTTTAACTGACGCACTCCAAAGTTCGTTAGGTGGCTGCAACTCAACCGCCGTATCTGCAGCCACTGCTCCTCGCGGTAAGATAGTGTCTCGCAGGATTATTTACGACACGTCACGCCGTCTAGACGCCGCAGTTAAAAGATGGTCCGAATGCGCGCGTCTCGGTCCTGGCCGGCTCGCATCTTCGGCAATTTCATTTCCCACCCGGGAAACGGACCTTTATCACGCCCGGCAGAATGGCAGCGCGCACCTTGCGCAATCAGCGGCCGGAACACTCGCGCCAACTTTGCTCATCCAATTTGCTCGTCAAGAAGCTGCAAGCGGGCAACTTATACGCCCGCTCCGCCCTCGCCGTCCTCTTCGCGTCGCCGTCCTCGGAGCGTCCTTTTCGTTCGCGGCGGTTGGCACCTCCACCTCTTCGCCGCCTGCTCCGCCGCCGCCGCCGTCGCCGCCGCCTTGCTGCTTGCTGGCGCGTAATTTTCCTGTCATTTGCATCTCGGCCCACACCGAGATGCCGTTTCCTCTCGAGGGCGGCGCGCCGGTTTCGTTTCCTACCGGCGTGTAATTGATATTTAGTTAATGGTCCTCCCGGCGGCTCTTCAACTTTGTTTCAATGCATAACAAATACGGACGGGGAAGGCGGCCACGCGACAGGAGAAAACGTAGGGAGGGAGAGAGTGAGGGACGAGAGTGAGAGAGAGAGAGAGAGAGAGAGAGAGAGAGAGAGGACGCCCACATCTGTGGGCGAACCAGAAAGGCCACTCCGGTAGCGATATTCCCACACGCCGCCTTGATGGATGCTGTCGCAAATCCCTAACAAGATTGGAGACCAGCTATCACGCGCAAATTGCAGGTGACAAGACGCGATATTGCATCGCGCTGTTCCCCCTCCCCTTCCCGACCCTTCTCCCCCCCCCCCTCCCCACCTACCAACCTTGCTGAAAATCCTCGCTCACAGCCTAACCGCCTACGCAGGAGAAATGAAACACACACACACCCCGCCACCGCCTAAACCTCACGTCAGCCACTACTCAACTCGCCCTCTCGCTGGCGACACATGTGTTACCTTTCCATTTTTTGTTTTCCGCAGAAAAAACACAGAACGCTCTCCGACCTGAAATAAATGGCCGTGTTTCGAATATTTTGTATCAGCTCCCAAAATAACACAGGGTGGAGGAGGTAGTGACTGAGTGGCAGATGGGAACTGGGAGAGAGAGGGGCGGAGGGGTGGACTGCGAAATAACAGCCGTGTTTGCGAGCGAACACGCGGTCCCCTGCGATTTATCGATGTCAGCCGCCCCAGGAGTCGGTCGCGGAAATATCACTTTGAAAATACGCGACACGCGAAGCTCGTTCTCCGAATATTCTGCAGGTCGTGTAACATCCGTCGACGTTTTCCATCATTGCAACAGACACAGCATGTAGTGCCTGCGTATCGCAGGAAACTGATTTCTAGTTCCTTGGAACACGTTAACGGTTCGCGGAAACCAACTTGTTAACTAGAATTTAAGGTGTCACACGAACGTAAAATAAAAAATTAAAAAATTTCTTAAATTGTGGTATTGAGATATATTCAATGCTGCAAGCGCCGTAAAAAAAAAAAAAAAAAAAAAAAAAAAAAAAAAAAAAAAAAAAAAAAAAACAGGGAAAGATAATATTCTAAATTGTTTGTAAATCTAAGGGACGTAACTGCTGCTGTTATCAGACCCTGGGCTTACAATCTACCTAAGGTGAGACAGTAAGCCCTCGTACCGACAATGTTAAATTAAGCGTTCGATTCCCTGACAGGGTTGTGGATTTTCTCCACCCGGGAACTGGCATTATCATTGCCGCGTGGGATTAACCGAGCGGTCTGGAGCGCCTCGTTGCCTTCCTCGGGCATAGATGTATGTGTTCTCGCTAGGTTAGTTTAAATCGGTTTAAGTAGTTTGTAAGTATAGGGTCGAATGACCAAAGTAGATTGGTCCCATAGAATTACAAACATTTGAACATTTTTCAAATTAAAGAAAGTCATGCCCCATTTACTCAGAAACTGCTGAATAGATGTGACCGAAATTTTCACTGAAAATTAAATGATCTTTGCGGAGCTCACTGAACCGAAATATTTCTGCTATTGTAATTTATAATACCATTATTAATTTAACTGCTGTGCATTAACATTCCTTGTAAAAAAGGCATAAATATTTTTACTAAAGCAGAATTACTGATGCAATCACAATCAGCATGACTGCAATTCCACAGCTGTAGTGCAGTGTTGTTCACAGTCTGTAAAATTTTCATTAAAGGTTTTTCTGATAGTTTCTGAGAAAACTAGACAAATGTTTCAGAAATTATAGTTTTGAGAAAATAAGACATAAAGATTTAGAACATGTTTATACTAGGAAAAACGTACAGAACTGTCCCCAAGAAGTGGTTAGAAGCAGCTTGCACCATAATCAGGGACCTCATTATTTTTGGGTTGATTTTCCTGTTTCCTTTTCCTGCTTCTTCACTCTTTAAATATTAGAGAAACGGCAAAACCTGACTTGGCAATACGCACGCTGTCAAGTTCTGTTAAAAAAGTTAGGCCTACAGTATTCTGTCCAGGTGATATGTCTAACCAAGGGAGCATTTGGGGGGGGGGGGGGCACACAGGGGACACAGGGGACTTACCCCCCCTCTCCCAGGCAGCCTAACAAAGAAATGAGAGAGAGCCCGAGAAAGAGAGAGAGAGAAGGGGATGAGAGAGGGAGGGAGAGAGAAGGAGGGAGCATAAGAGTAACTTTTACTTACAGACAGTATGTAACTGAGTTTAAAATGGCATAATCCCTTTAATTAACATAAGCTAAACTAACTTTTGTGTTATGCTCAATTTTAATAGCTTCTTACTCCTTTCTTCAGTAATTTACGATAAAAATAAATAAAAGTCGTTTATTGTTTTGTGATTGCTTGGGAGATAAATGAGATATTGTGTACGTTTGATTCACACGTAAATAATGTTAAAGGATTTAACTATCTGAAAACTATGTGAATTTCTAGGCCTGCATTCAGGCTGGCCCATTCAGGTGTTTTCGGTAATCAGTTTATCACTGTGGATTCTCTTCCTAGTCACTAAGAAATAGTACTCCCACGCATTATAAACAGTTTTTGTTTGAAGCTACACGTTTAGATTTTCTACTCAATGAAGCAAACTAGAAATTTCAATGGCATTTATCCGCACATCACATACGAAGGATTTTCATGATAGTAGAAATTATTCCAGAAAGACAATCAAGTGTAATTTTGTTAATCGAGAAAGGTTTCTTGAAAACTCATCACGTTTTGCGTAGTAACTTCACAAAGCACGAAGAAGAAATTGATTCAGTACAATGCGAGACAGGTAATTTGATTTTAGGTTTTGAGGCAATATCAAACTTATGCGACATATATACTTGTTGTTTGATTATTGTTCAGTGCATTGTTTGATAATGACAGAGCTACGCCGGATACAGTACTAGCCGGCCGCGGTGGCCGAAGAGACTGAGGCGCTTCAGTCACGGTCTGCACGGCCGCTACGGTCGGGGGTTCGAATACCCCCTCGGGCATGGATATTTGTGCCGTCCTTAGGATTAGCTAATTCATAAGTAGTTTGTAAGTTTAGGGACTGGTGACCCCGTAGTTAAGTCCCATAAGCTATACAAACATTTGAACATTTTCATACAGTACTAGTTTGTCCCCGGTAAGTTGACGATTCGTGCGCCAGCTGTTGGCAGCGGCAGGACGAGTGTAGGGTGAAAGCATAGTGGAGCGGTGTCAAGCTGCTCTGCTTCTAAAAAAAAGCACGCAGTCCAGTGGAGCAACACGTAGTGGAGCGGCAAGAAGCGCTTCTTGCAGCGGCGAGACGCTGGACACTCTGGTCGGGAAATCAGCCCTGATTTCTTGACACCGCTGCTCCAAGCGAGACATTTTGCTCGGTACCGCTTTAGACTGTACCATTACTTCCCACATTACTTTTATTTAAAAAAGAGTATTTTTACTTAATAGTAAATGCATAATTATGCACGCTTGCTTGTCAATATTAATTATTTCATCGATTTATCATATTTTTTTTTTTTTTAAGAAAACCGCCGATAAATGAATTTGTAATGAATAGAGTGAGGTTGTAGTCATAGTAAATCTTACCTTGGGCGACCATTTGGTTATTACCTTTATTACTAAAACTAATATTACAATTAGGTCGGTCTGCGTTGAGCAAAACACTGTATTTCATTTTATTACAGATGCATGTTTCATTGCAATTGCAGCATCTTCAGTGGACTTTTAGTTATTTCTTGTTATTACATGATCATATATTCCTGTATGTATGATTTTCTATATTTTATATTTTTATTTATTATTTGTTCCCGATGAAAACTGAAGAAACAGGAATTTCTGAATATGCAATACGAAGAAATACATAAGGGCCCACTGAAGATGCTGCAACTTCAATAAAACATGCATAGGTTATAAAAAGAAAAAAAAAGTGTCTTGCTCAAGGATGATCGATCGAATTTGGAACTTTTGCTGATGCAAACACAGACCACAGGAGTTTGAACTTGAATGTGAGATTACCTAGTTGTTTTCACTTTCCTTATTCTGATAATACGTTGCAGAAAACATATCTTCAAGTAATGACTAGTTTCTATTCAGATTCAACTGTCTGCTTTACAAAGCTAACGAAATTCGATTGAACATGTTGTCAAACCAACTTCAAGATGTTGTGTAATGTTCATTCATTCATTCATCCTCATATATTGAAAAATCGATTAGGAAATTTCTCTAGCAGGAGGAATAAACGGTGATTGTTGTGTTGTTGTGGTTTTCGTCCGCAGACTAGTTTGATACAACTCTCCACGCTACCCTGTCCTGTGCACGTCTCTATATCTGAGAATAAGTTCGGCAACCTACATCCTTTTGAATCTGCTTACTGTATTTCGTCTCTCGGTCTCCCTCTACGATTTTTGTTCAAAATCGGACCAAACTGCGTGGTCGTCACTACTTAAACTAAGGTAAACTAACCTAAGGACAACGTACACACACACACACACACACACACACACACACACACACACACACACACACACATGCCCTAGGGAGGACTCGAACCTCCGACGGCGAGCAACCGCGCGCTCCGCAGCGAGGCGCCCTAGACCGCTCGGCTACTCCAACAGGCTCTCTACGATCTTTACCACACACACGTCCCTCTAATGCTACGTTGACGATTCCTTGATGTCTCACTCTGTGTCGCACCAACCTATCCCTTTTCATAGTCAGGATATGCCAGAAACTCCTTTTCTCCCTATTCGGTTAAGCACGTCCTCATTAGTTACATGATCTACCCATCTAATTATCATCATTCGTCTGTAGCACCATACTTCAAAAGCTTCTATCATCTTTTTGTCTGAGCTCGCTATCGTCCACGTTTCACTCCCATACGGTGCTACACTCAAGACTAATGATTTCAAAAAGGACTTCCTAACTTTTAAATTAATATTGGATATCAACAAATTTCGCTTCTTCAGAAACGCCATCATTAGTTATCTTGTTGCCCAAACAACAAAACGCATCTACTACTTTTATTGTCTCAATACCTAATCTAATTCCTTCAACATCGCCTGACTTTCTGACGCTACATTCCATACTCCTCGTTTTACTCTTGTTGATGTTCACCTTATACCCCTTTTTCAGGACACTGTCCATTCGAATAGAGGGTGATATTCGTCGAATTGTTTACATTCTTGATTTACAGGGAGGACAGCATAATTCTTTACCCCTAGAACCGACAGTAATTTAAGTGCACTACACTAATACATTACATCGTTTTCGCTGTCCGACATATCCCTGAGTACACGCAGCGTGCCTCGCCGCTCCACTATACGCGTGAACAGCGCCGCTACCACTTTCATTCATAATACACGCAGCTTAACGCGCCGCTTGATTCTTGACTCGCCGCTCCACTATGTTTTCGTGCCATGGCTGCCGGGATGCGAGGAGCAGAGAGCGGAAGCCAGCATCGCAGTGTTGGAAACGTTACTCGTAACAATGTGTGCAGTAATATTTCGTGTCTAGGGACAGTGGAACGTTGAAAGCGCTCCGAAGTAAATGAATGTCCTGCAATTAGTGCAGATGTTTTCTGCTCCTGGCATCACTAGGTAAAATCGTCTTCACTTGTCGATTTTTATATACGTCCATCTAAGTACCAATGCACTACTAGTTTAGGCGCCATGCACATTTCTCAAGAATCTATGATTACAAAAAAAAAAAAAAAAAAAAAAAAAAAAAAAAAAAAAAAAAAAAAAAAAAAAAAAAATGATACAATGATTCAACCACATTACACAGTGAAAAGATTTTAAAAAATCCACAAAGTAAAAGAAGAGTATCGGGAGTATGGAACTCTAAATTTATCAAAATGACAATCAAACCATGTTCGCCGCGCGGGAATGGCCGTGTGATCTGGGGCGCAACTTCGCGAAGTACGCTGCCACTCCCGCCAGGGTTTAGAGTCCTCCAGCGGAAATGGGTGTGCGTTTTGTCCTTAGAATGAGTTAGTTTAATTAGTTTGTAAGACTCGGAACTGACACCTCCGCAGTTTCGTTTCTTAGAGTTAAGAACATTTGAACATTTTTTTTTTTTTTTTTTTTTTTAATTTGTCAACCATATGCCCCAGGGTTTTGTACAATCACCATTGATTCATTTGCCACATTTGATATAATAATCCTGTGGGCATGAATAATCTAAATATAGACATTAGTTTTAATAATTTAAAATAAAAATTGGTCTTCTAAACCAAAATTAAGAAAATTCTTTTAAAACAACAAAACTTGTTTCTCGATCGTATTGTGCAATTGTTCTAGTTTTCAAGTGGTCAGTCTTATTTAGTGTTACAGGTCCAATCATTCAAAAGTTGTAAATATGTGGAGAAACCAAAGCCAATTTCGCATGGCTTCCTCTGTATAGGGATTCTGATATACCCACCTGGCCAAGCTGAGAAACAGTTACAAATCGAATTAAATTCAGAGCCTGATTGCCCTGTGTTTAACGGTGTGCATGTGTATCATCCTTTATTATGATAAGGGTGCCCACAGCTGAACACAGGGCATTCAGGCTATGAGTTCTGTTTTTTTGTAAATTTGTGAAACCTTTTACTATTTAATGTGGTTTAACCATTGTATTATTATTTTAATCATGGGCATTTGAAAAAGACGCCATAAAGCACACAAACTAATAGAGAATAGATGAAAGTATATTAAAAAGTTTTCTGTAAAAATCGACTGTGGCTTTGTAGCATATTTTGAGTGTCTGCATATTTTGATTGTTTCGTATATCAGTTATATGTGGTAATGAACCGAAGGGTTGGGAGTTCGAAAACCGGTCGCACCTCAGATTTTTTCACTCTGCACTTTAACCTATCGTACACCTCTCAACGATGGAAAGAGTCGCCAGAAACGACATGTGGTTCGGATTCCACGTAAGCTGTAGGACTCCTTTTCCCGGTTGGTAAACTGGGATAGGCTAGGGACACGCAAGTCGCCGAAGTGGCGTCCAATTGAAAGACTTGCAACAGACCAATGAGCCACACCAAGTTATTATTACTGTAATAAATTTTATTTCTAATATGCGATATAGGCAGAGAGAGAGAGTGTGTGTATGTGTGTGAATTTTTAAATGTAGTCTCACAACGCATTTAAGGACATGTTCACCCTCCTCAGCCTTGTGCCCCTCCCAGAAAAAAATTCGCCGCTGTGCCAAACTGTTGTAAAACTTTTAGTCTGACAATTTTTCCATTGTTCCATGTTATCACAGCATCTGACACTCCTAGTTGTAAAGTTCTGTAACCAACAAACACATTTTTAGGGATGCGGTTATACACGATGTTGTTGAAGGCCTCATTTTCCATGCAAACACTTCCTCAATAGATCAAGGTTGGTAAGGTGACTGTAGATTGGTTTGATTTGATCCATAATTGATTCAGGGATCGAGATCTTGTTTGTGAATGTGTTGGGGTTACCAGCTGCTTGTGCTTTCCTGAACTTGCACCTCGTATCAGAGGGTGACGGACACAGAACATGTGTTGGCTCCCCATCAGTGGATACATGGTGGAAGAAAGTAGCCCATACCGATTTCTTCATTGCCTCCAGATCTGATTTCTTCCCAAAGGCATTCCCATAACATTCTTGCAACTAATTGATACTCTTATCTGTCAGCCTACACTTCATGGACTTCCTAGAAGAAAGCTTTGCTCCACCAAGTTTGCTCTTGAGTGTACGAAGGTGGGTTCCCATCCTCTTTTTTAACATGCCCCACACATTCTAATTTTATTACTGGAACATCGTAAGGTTTACTCTGGAAGACAGTATTGAATGCAGAATGAAACTTTCACTCAGCAGCGGAGTGTGCGCTGATATGATACATCCTGACAGATTAAAATTGTGTGTCGAAACCGGGACTCGAACATGGGACCTTGCCTTTCGTGGGCAAGCGCTCTACCATTGAGCTATCCCGACACGACTCATGGTCACGCCCCACAACTTCAATTCTGCCACTACCTCGTCTCCTACTGTCCAAACTTCGCAGATGTTTCCAGAACATTCTGGAAACATCCCTTAGGCTGTGGCTAAGCCATGTCTCCACCATATCCTTCCTTCCAGGAGTGCTAGTCTAGCATGTTTCGCAGGAGAGCTTCTGTGAAGTTTGGAAAGTAGGAGGCGAGGTACTGGCGGAAGTAAAGTTATGAGGCGGCATCGTGAGTCGTGTCGGTGTAGCTCAGTCGGTAGAGCGCTTGCCCGCGTAAGGCAAAGGTTCCAGGCTCGAGCCCCGGTTCCGGCACACAGTTTTAATCTGCCAGGAAGTTTCACTTCGCAGAAGATCTCCTGCGAAACTCTCAAGACTAGCACTCCCGGAAGAAAGGATATGGTGGAGACATGGCTTAGCCACAGCGTAAGGAATGTTTCCAGAATGAAACTTTCACTCTGCAGCGGAGTTTGCGCTGATATGAAACTTCATGACAGATTAAAATTGTGTGCCGGAACCGGGACTCAAACCTGGGACGTTTGCCTTTCGCGAGCAAGCGTTCTACCACTGAGCTATCCCGACATGACTCACGGTCCCAGGTTCGAGTCCCATTTGCGGCACACGATTTTAATCTGTCATGAATATTCAATATTGAATGGTTTGCTATCTCCACCGCCTAGGTATTCAGTGACTTAACTACATTTGTATCTTGTATAAAATGATTTTCAAACTTGCTCGACATTCAATCAGATCTGTATTGTAATCTTTAGAACTCATCACAGATTCTTTGGTGCTCATGTTCTTTAGCACTTACCACAGTATCTTTGGTGCTCATGTTCTTTGGTATGTTTATTTTTGTTTCATCTGGTGCCTGTGAAACGTACATGTGGTGCAGAAATATATGGTGTAGATTTAAAATGAGTGCAGTGACTGAACGCAAGTGGCTAGATATGACAAACCCAAGTCGGAAGACTGATAACCCAGTAGTTTACCACCCACCCTCCTTTTTAAAAACCACAATAACCACAAGATTAGATTAATACTTGTTCCATAGATCATGAATACGAGGCTTCGTAATGATGTGGAACGTGTCAGTTAAATGAAATGTGTCTATACATAATATTACATGACATTCAATATTTGAATATTTTAATTTATTTTATTTTATTTTTAAATTTTCTTTTAATTTTTTTTGTTTTCTTTTTTCTTTCTTTTTTATTCTTTTTTCCTAAACTACTAACCTAAGTGCATCTGTGAACACAATTAAGAATGGGTTTTCCTGCATACAAATAACAAGTAGTGCATCCAAGTAAGTTTCGTCCTAAAGCAAGCTAAGAACACAATCAGTGTTTGCTTTTTTTTTTCACTAAACTAACAGCAATTGTCTAGAAAGCATATACCAACTGAAGATCGATATATAACATTCGAACGTGGTAATGGTACTTTGTAAATAAAGTATAATAAAACCAATTGCGGCTGGTTGCTGTTCTACACAAACAAGTTATATACGGATATGGTTTACCGAAAATCCACAAAGATGGGACACCCTTGAGACTCACTGTGTCTACCATCAATTCACCGACATACAAGCTCGCGAAGTACTTGGCCAATCTCCTCGCTCCACATGTGGGACGCTATGAGCACCATATAAAAACCTCAGCCGATTTTATCGACCGGATCAACCATCTTCGTTCCAATGAAAGTGACATTATGGTCAGTTTCGATGTGTCACTTTTTACCAATGTGCCTAGCAAGGACTTCTTGGACCTTGTATCCCAGCTCTTTGTCAGTGACCTGGTCGAGCTGTTTAAGCACACTGTTACGTCTTCCTATTTTATATACAACGGCCAGTATTACGATCAGACTGGCGGTTTTGCGATGGGAAGTCCGTTGGCTTCAGCTATTGCAAACCTCTTCATAAAGAATTTCGAGGATGTGGCCCTAGAAAAGACATCATTACATCTTAGGTCTTTAGTCCGTTTACGTCGACGACACGTTCGTCATTTGGCCTCACGGGAGAGACAAGCTTGGAGAGTTCTTGGGGCATCTAAACAGAATTGACAAGAACATTCAATTCACCATGGCAGTAGAAAAAGACAACACGCTGCCCTTCCTCGATGTCCTTGTCCGTCGGAAAATAAATGTATGCCTTGGTCACAGCGTCTACAGAAAACTTACTCACACAGATCTGTACTTGCACGCCAACAAACATCATCACCAGCACAAAAACGCAAGGTATTACAAACATTGGTGCATCATGCAAGAAAAATATCAGATGCCGACAACCTGCCCCACGATCTGAACCACCTACACAAAGTGTTCAGGACCAATGGATACAGTCGCCATGAAATAAGTGACGTTATTTCAGATAAAAAGACACTAAGAAAAAGGTCGAGGAACAAGAAAAGGAGCTTGCTTTCTTGCCATCTGTGGCTCTGTGTCAGGCAAGATAAGCCGCCTGCTGAAAAGACACAAAATCAAATCGGTTTTCAGACCTCCGAGAAAAATTCGTAAACTACTGAGGTCAGTAAAAGATACGGCAGGTCTCAGATCACCTGGAGTGTATAGGATACCGTGTGAGTGTGGTCAGTCTTACGTCGGACAAACTGAACGAACCATAGAAAAACACAGGAAGGAAATGAGAGGTGTTATCGTCTACGCTATCAAGATGTCAGCTTTAGCAAACTATGCGTTAGAAAACGGCCACCAAATCAATTTTGATGGTACCTCGGTCGTGGTTCTCAGCAACGTTTTCTGGGTTTGCGTAATTAAAGAAGCAATACAAATTATAATCAGTGATAACACTCTCAATAGAGACGGCGGCTTGTAGCTCAACGCGGCGTGGAACCCGACGATCGCGAAGTTGAAACGGGAATTCCGGACACCGAGCCAAAACATTATCATCTATGGAGATGGCACGGAACCCGTGACGTCACGGCTGGCTGCTAGCGTATATAAGGCCGCACCAGCAGCCACCCCGCACTCATAAACTTGACAATGGCCAAGCAGTGCCTGACCGAAACCTCGTATAATTTTAAGCTCTTTACGCGGTTGCAAATCCGAGATCTTTTCTTTCAAAGTTATCGCCGTGAGACTATGTATTTCTACATTACGGATAGATGAAGTTAAAATGCTGAGTACCTAACGCAGGGCAATTTTCATACCTGGGTCTAGAACATTGCTAGCACCCACCTACATAGGGAGACTCGACCATCCCGACAAAATAAGAGAAGTCAGATCGAAAACGGAAAGATGTAGGTGTTCTTTCTCCCCGCGCGCTATTAGAGAATGTGATTTGCAGAGTATCTTTGTAGATGTAGATACGCCCGATGCCAAAAAGGAGTCTTCAAATAAGGTAAATGACAATAATTTGGAGATGATTGCTTAGGTTAAAACTTTCTTGGTTGATCACACGCCAGAATAAAACTAGGAACACGTGGAAGATGCACGCTAATCAGAAATCTTCTTGTGGACATGATGGATGCACGAACGATGCCCTTGGTAAATAAATCTGAGGCGAAAGTGAATAAGTAGAGTCCACGCCTAAGGGCCCATGGTCACTCGTTGGAGACGCCTCGCTGACAGTGAAACAACAACAGCCACCAATGAAGTAGGCGGAATATAGGGAGTAAGGTAGAGATAGTGACACTTAAGTTGCGCGATGCTACATCCTCTCTAGGCGGTGAATCAGATTTAAACGCGCTTCACACGGTGTGGAGTAATAACAATGCAAATTACGACCATGTCCTAAGCACCAGGAAGGAGGACATGGAAGGAAAGAGTTCGTACCAACTGTTTCATCTGCGGCTTGGGTAGGCAGCGAACCCACAAACATGTACTGACGAGATAGTACAGAAAGAATGGTCACACAAGTTCAAGAACAAAGACAACGAAGCACACTGGGCAATATCTGTTGATGGAAGGAAAAATGTACTACCTACAAATACATCAGCAACAAAGGTAGGCAGATGACACACGACTGGTTACACGTAGAACAGGATATGACAGTTTCAATTTGGAAACATCAAATGTTAAAGTGCTACTCAAAACCCAACAACCGAATCCAGGTGCACACGTGCTGCGTCAGGGAGTCAAATGCACAACGACGAGCAGGGTTCTGGTTCAAGAAGCAGGTGGTCCAGCTACTTAACTCGATGATAGAATTACACCGAGAAATGTCACGTTGCTGCAAGACCCATCGACGACGGAATGGACAGGCTTAGCTGCCGCAACCAACACCACATAGACACAAGGCCTCACAACAGCCCGTGTTACGTCGCACCGACCAGGCCGTGACCGGCATGTGATTGGTTGGCGGCTGGGGCACATTCCCACTGCCTCGTAGCGGCCAGCAAGTCAGCTAGCTGCTGCGGCCTGACACGGGCTGTTGTGAGGCCTTGTGTCTAGGTGGTGTTGGCACAACACACCCCAGCGATCCGACGCGGTTTTCACATGCTTGCGCTGACGTCCTTCTCTCTCTCTCTCTCTCTCCCTCTCTCTCTCTCTCTCTCTCTCTCTCTCTCTCTCTCTCTCTCTCTCTCTCTCTCTCTCTTTCTCTTTCTCTCTCTCTCTCTCGGGTTAACAGCCAAATCACTCTTTTCGCCTCGATAACGGCCACGCGGCCGATCAATGATCAGCTAGGAAAGGCCTACAGAGCCTATATAGGGAGAGAGTAGCCAACCGGCCAGAGTCCGCCATGTTTTTACCAGACTGCGCGCAGGACGTGCACTTACATAGCGACCCAGGCAGAAGTGCAGCCACTTAACGACTAAAATAAGCCATAACTTCCACCCATGCCACCAAAGCACATCTTCTAGCCTACTAATTGGCACGAAGTTAAAGAAATACCATTCTTCTATGTTCATACAGGCTTAATAAATTTGTAAGCAAATAAGTCTCGTGAAACAATTTCTATGACTGTCGAATGTTGATAGCGTTCTTTACGATTTCTGGAAACTTCGACAGTTGGCACTTGATTAATAAAAAAGAGAGATACTCCATGTTGTGTACCTCAAAGAAAATAATGCTATTTCAGAATTTTCTGTCTGAATATCCATCGTCGGAATTAGTACAATGGTATCACTTTCTGCCCCAACATAATGCATTTGAAGTGTGTTGTCGATCTTATAACATTTTCCTACACTGCGAATTACTGAGATACTTTTAGGGACAAAGTATCACAGATACCGATACTATATCTACTGAAACACCAGAAAGAGTCAAAATAGTAACTGAATATCTATAATAGTCCCGTCCCTCTCTCTTGCTCACATCACATCCCGTAACCAATTTTTATAGGATTGTGAATAATAATACACAACCAACGGGGAGGTGGCGTAGCAATGTTAAAACATATCTTGTAGCATGACATATCAAAATCCATGAACTAACAAAAAGAGGGTAGCAAATACTGTTAAAAAAATTTCCGCCTATCGGATTCGAAGTCGAATCTTCACATTGTGAATTAAGTACGTAACCATTACACCACGCGGGAATTTCGCAGGCAGTAGTTCTATTACTGAATTCCGGCAATGCCTATCGTGTTTTATAAGTCACCTTTATGGTTCCCGCTTTCTCGGTTAATTTTCCCGTATTTCCTCATTCCTTGCGAACGCAAGCATCATATAAAAATCTTTACTTCCGTTTTTACAGGCAACAGAGGAAGACTAACAACGTTTCTCTTGATTGCGCTCAATGATTATGTAATACACATTATTAATTACAATCATTAAATCACTTCAAACCAACATATCTTAAAAATTTCCGTGAAGTTCTAAGGTTATCGTCAATGAGCAACGAACACGTTCATTTACGTAAACAGAACCAACAAAAGAGCAGTGTTTACCGTAATAGGACCTGAACGTAACTGTACAGTGAAATCGCTGCCAGAAGCTTCTAAGATACTCCACATTACAGAAACGCACACTGTAGCTATACACACACATGTGAAGACCTCCTAATCTGGTAAAAGCATGGCGACCTTGGCTGTCAGCCAATTAGGAGCGGTATCACGCATGGCCATTCACTCTCCATGCAGACTCTCCAGAAAGGCCTAACTTAAGCGGCTTCGCCGGAGGAAACAAGAAGAGATCGGAGTGCATAGCAAGGGGAAAAAAAGAAGAAAAAGAAAATCGAGCCGGAACGGTCCAACCGACGAAGAAGCGATGTTCAGTACCATCCTGAGACATATGTTAAGAAAAAACTCAAAGCCAAAATGCACGTGTTACTAAGAGGAAAAAAAAAAAAAAAGAAAAAAAAAGACCAAAAAAAAAACAACAAGACACGAAAATTTACACCACAGTAAGTCGACACTACCAATCCTTCTGGAAACAATGGTGTTAGTATTTCGCATCCTATCAATAGCAGCAAGCTTTGGAAATTATTGTTCTGGAAACAATGGTGTTAGTATTTCGCAAACTATCAACAGCAGCAACCTAAACGCACCCTGAAGTACCCGTGATACAGGCGGAATTCCCACCCTGACTAAACACTGGACATAATAATGCGTTCGCACAGTGAGACTATTGTTGAGGAATCGTAGTTCTTGTATCCATGCAACTCGGTCAATTCCGAATCCAAAGTTAACAGGATCGTGTACTGGCGGGGGCTGAGGTCCAATCGTCATCGTGTTCCGGGGGTGGGGGTGGGTGGGGAGGGGGGGCTGTGGTCAAATCGTGTTCTGGCGTGGGCTGTGATGAAATCTTGGTGGGAGGGGGAGGGCTGGGGTCAATCAACGGACTAGATGGGCCTTCACTCATATGGAAGGCTGCAGAAATGTCTGAGGTGGGGGCTCCAAGGGGGTCTGGATACGCCACTGCAAAGTTTTGAAGAAAAACTAAAACAATGAGGCCGGCTCGGAAGAAACACCTGCTTCATCAGCAAGCAACAAGGCACGTTGTGAGTGTTGTGTCGGGTGTTGTTGGGCCACCAGAGACTACAATCCAAGTATCGACAGAGCAGGGCAGTAGTGTTCCGATAACCCTGCAAGAGGCCAGGAATTACGAGCCCAACAACGTGAGTGAAGCCTGAATGGCCGAAACTTAGTTAAACAGTAGAAGCAAACGCCCTGCAGGCAGTACATTTCATCCACACGCTGCGTCGTGTTCCTGCAGTGTGTGCGTTTCCAGTCAGCAGTGTCATGATCCAGCAGACAGAATTCTAAGATTTACGACTAAGTTCGAAGCCACGCGGAACAACGAGTAAAGTCTTATCTTCGTATTGAAATATTATGGACAGCAATGGATCGTTGAAGGTTTAACGCACGGTATCTGGATCTTATAAACCTGCTAGTGCGAGAGCCGTTCTCAGAGTAATTGTTTCTAGACTGACGTATAGAACTCAAATTTTAGAATATATAGTAGCTTCTACAGCATACTCATGTTCCGTAACTTCTTATTTCGAAGGAATTGGACACGGGTTCGATCTTGAAACAGCATGCAGTGATTTAGTTCTTGACAAAGGAAGGGTACGCCCTTGGTAGGAGATTAGGTTATTACTTGTTCCATATATCATGAATACGACACTTCGTAATGATGTGGAACGTCGTGTTAGGTTAATGAAGAGCGTCTGCACAAGACAGTACAATACACAAAATAATACATGAGATTATTTATTTATTTTTATTTTATTTTAGATTTACTAACTTAATCTAAAAACACATCCAATGAGTAGAAGGAATTGTCATCCAGAAATTCTTTTAATTTATTTTTAAATGCCAGTTGGCTATCTATCAGGCTTTGATGATGCTTGGTAGGTGACCAAAGACTTTTGTGGCATCATAATTTACCCCGTTCTGTGCCAGACTCAGATTTAGCACTACATAGTGAAGATCATCGTTTTTCCTGGTGTTACTTTTGAACTGGTTTAGGTTCTTAACAACAAATTTCATAAGTGAATATATATATACTGTGAAGTTACTGTCAGGATACCTAAACCCTTAAATAGGTGACTGCAGGATGATCGTCGGTGGTCTCCAGCAATTATTCTCATTACACGCTTTTGTGCAATGAATACGTTATTTCTCGGTGATGAATTACCCAAGACTATGGTGCCTTACTTAAGCAGTGAATGAAAATAGTCATTGTAAGCTACTTTACTGAGATTCTTATCGCCAAAATTTGCAATAACCCTAACAACATACGTACCTTAAACGTTTCAGCAGACCGTCTATATGTTGCTCTCAGTTTAATCTAAAAATTTTAAAAATTCTTCCTTAGTTACAGACTTCTAAGCCTACATTTATTTAGGAGTTGTGCCATTTACTGTGCAGAACCGTATATACTGTGTTTTATCAAAATTTGTATCATCATAAAAAAGAACTAACTTTGATTCTTCATCACTGTAGAATTGTAAGTCATTTATATATATCAAGAACAGTAAAGGACCTAAGACCGAACCCTGAGGCACCCCAGCCTTGATTCCCCAAGTTTGAGGAATCGGATGATGTTTTCACAAAGCATGAACCACGTATTTCAACTTTCTGCATTCTTCCAGCTAAGTATGCATTAAACCATTTGTGCGCTGTCCCATTCAAGCCATAATGATTAAGCTTATCTCGAAGAATTCCATGATTTACACAACGAAATGTTCGTGAGCTTTCTACACAACTGGATGGTGATCTTATTGCTGTAAATGAAATGGTTAGAGATGTAGGCATCGGAAAGTGTGTGAAGAGTGGGTATCGAGGTAGCTGATGCGAGATTTAAAGGACTGAATGCTGAAAATCTGCTCTGAGTTGCTGAAAGCGTTCGAAGCAGCCAAGACACGTTTTCCCCTGACTTGGTCACAAGGAGATGAATCGTGGGTACTGCTTATGATCCGGAAGCAAATAGTCGGTCGAAGGAGTAGCCGTTCCCCGTCGGGGTTCGAATGCCCCTCGGGCATGGATGTTTGTGCCGTCTTTAGTATAAGGTAGTACATAAGTAGTTTGTACGTTTAGGCACTGATGACCCTTAAGATAAGTCTCATAAGCTCTACAAACTTTTGAACATTTGAAAGAGTGGCATCACACTTCTTCTCCAAGAACTAAAATGTTCAAAACCAGCGATCAGCAAATAAACCCACTGAAACACTTTTTTGGGATGACCAGGGAGTAATTCTCGTGGATTTTCTGGAATATGTACAACGACAGTTACATGAAATATTCAAAAAGCTTCGGGAAACCGTGACGAAAATTAGACCAAACAAGAAATCGATCCAAAATCAGCATGACAATGCGATACACCACACATCTTTGGCCACAAGTTAGGAAATTGGTGAAATGGGCTGCTCAGTTGTTTTCCCTAATGATGCAGAGCCTTCGGGGACGACGTTTTCAGGACACAGATGACGTGAAAGTGGTAGTGAATCAATGGGATCGACAGTACCAACCTGAAATTTTCTAAAGTACATTCGAGTGTTGGATTCAAAGATGGCGGATATGTACCTCTTGTAATGCAGATCGTAGCTAATAATAGTATTGTGTGGCTGAATAGTTACTCTAATAAAGTGTGTAATTTGAATGGCCTCCAACATGTTTTCGCTGTGTTACGCCCTCCTTGTATTACTTTCGGAACCCTTCTACAACATGTACTCATTTAATTGTTGTGAATTTTTCTTGTATTTCTGAAGTGTGCGACCTTAATGTTGAAGTGCACTTGCCCGCACATACAAAATAACAACCGTACTACAGCGACACCAGTCGGTAACTACTGTTCACATATTGGCAGCACCAGTAAATTCATATTTATTTCCCGTATAATTACATTATATTATACTTTTATATCATTTACTGTAGTTATAAATGTATTTTTTCTGTTGTATGGCTTGTAACAGTCGAGATGATTATATATCTTGAATTCTTTGATAGAATGTTCCGTTAGTTCTTGGTAGAATAATTGACACATGATCACTAATAAAAACACGACAACGCTGCAATATTCCACAATATTCATTGCTTAGTACAAACTAGTTTTCGGCTGTTACGCCATCTTCAGGTGCAAATGTTACTATAAACAAACGTCAAGGTAGAGATTTTACGACATGTCCATCAAAGAATCACATAGATAAGCAAAAGATAAACGTTGTTAGGAAGGTATATTAAGAAGTGGTCCAAAATTATTAATTATTGACTAAGTAGCTAAGAAAAGTAAGTGAAAGTTTGAAAAATAAATTACATGGCATTTGTTACAAAAATAAGCGATAATTTGGAGTAGTTAATAATAACATGACAATTGGTACACAGTTGTTTGATTGTAAAAGAAGGGACATGTTGATAAAATATGTGTGTCACTATAAGGCTATTACAAAACAAGTAAGATTACAACAAAATATTAAGACAGGGCGAAGGTACATGAACTATTCATAAACGTTTGTTGGCCTATTGCTAAACTATATATGTATGTGACAAATTATTTCAGATTTCCAGTAAGAGATTACAGTTAAAAAATGTGATAAACATTCAGTCAAAATAATACAAAACCTACGCACTATTGGGTAACATTTCGAAATGTTGCTAAACACATGTGTATCACTGTAAACCTATGACAAACCAAAATAGGTCTACAATGAGTTATTCACTGATAGGGTGAAGGAACAGGTAATTTACCACAACCGTTTAGTAGATCTATTGGTAAACATATACACTACTGGCCATTAAAATTGCTACACCAAGAAGAAATGCAGATGATCAACGGGTATTCATAGGACAAATATATTATACTACAACTGACATGTGATTACAATTTCACGCAATTTGGGTGCATAGATCCTGAGAAATCAGTACCCAGAAAAACCACCTCTGACCGTAATAACGGCCTTGATACGCCTGGGCATTGAGTCAAACGAAGATTGGATGGCGTATACAGGTACAGATGTTAATGCATCTTCAACACGATACCACAGTTCATCAAGAGTAGTGACTGGTGTACTGTGATGAGCCACTTGCTCGGCCACCATTGACCAGACTTTTCACTTGGTGAGAGATCTGGAGAATGTGCTGGCCAGGGCAGCAGTCGAACATTTTCCGTATCCAGAAAGGCCCGTACAGGACCTGCAACATGCTGTCGTTCATTATCCTACTGAAATGTAGGGTTTGACAGGGATCGAATGAAGGGTAGAGCCACGGGTCGTAACACATCTGAAATGTACCGGACATTGTTCAAAGTGCCGTAGATGCGAACAAGAGGTGACCGAGACGTGTAACCAGCCAGTAGCATCCTGTATCATCAAGTCGGATGCGATGACGAATACACGCTTCTAATGTGCGTTCACCGCGATGTCGCCAAACACGGATGCGACCATCATGATGCTGTAAACCGAACCTGGATTCATCCGAAAAAATAGCGTTTCCCCATTCGTGCACTCAGGTTCGTCGCTACGTACACCATCGCAGGCGCCCATGTCTGTGATGCAGCGTCAATGGTAACCGCAGCCATTGTTTCCGAGCTGATACTCCATGCTGCTGCAAACGTCGTCGAACTGTTCGTGCAGATGGTTCTTGTCTTGCAAACGTCCCCATCCGTTGACTCAGAGATCGAGAAGTGGCTGCACGATCCGTTACAGCTATGCGGATAAGATACCTGTCATCTTGACTACTAGTGATACGAGGCCGGCGGGATCCAGCACAGCGTTCCGCATTGCCCCCCCTGAACCCGCCGATTCCATATTCTGCTAACAGTCATTAGATAGCGACAAACGCGAGCAGCAATGTCGGGATACGATGTACTGCAATCTCGGTAGGCTACAATCCGACCTTTATGAAAGACGGAAACGTGATGGGACGCATATATACTCCTTCCACGAGGCACCACAACAATGTTTCACCAAGCAGCGTCGGTCAACTGCTGTTTGTGTATGAGAAATCGGTTGGAAACTTTCCTCATGTCAGCACGTTGTTGATGTCGCCACAGGTGCCAACCTTGTGTGAATGCTCTGGAAAGCTAATCATTTGCATATCACAGCATCTTCTTCCTGTCGGTTAAATTTCGCGTCTGTAGCAAGTCATCTTCGTGGTATAGCAATTGTAATGGCCAGGAGTGTATATATGTGACAAATTATTTCATATGACTTCCAGTAAATGATTGTACTTAAGAAATGTGATAAACATTTAGTGAAATAAAAACCCTGGGTTATGGTAGTGGGGATATGGCAAGTTAAATTACTACATTGTTTTCAGATGTTATTGAATGAATATGGTAGTTCTTGTACTTGTGCGAAGAGTGATTGACCCAGTGTAACATAATTGTAATATGTTCAGTTTTGTAAAATTAGTGGTCATGTATTTTGAATTCGATTTCTTCTTTTTGGTTTACGACATCTGTTTCCTTTGAATTAATCATATTTCGTGTCCTACTGGCTAAATAATAGGGCGATTTTGTGCCACCGCAACTAAAAAGTCGTTATAACTAGTTTCACTGAGCAGCTCTAGCGTTCGCAAAACATTTTTAACGGCACGAATGGATTATCAAAATCTTCCGTAAACGAACTGCTTACTTTTTTTATTATCTCGGCAAGTTAGAGCCTACAAAATAATTAGTTTTATATTTGTGTGGCAGCATGAACGCTTAAATGGTTGCGGCAGAGGTGCATTAGGTGCGCCGACTAATTATCGAATCGCGCCCCAGCGATTTTGTGCACAGCTGAACAGGCGCTGCAAATGATATATTGATTAATTGGACGCGAGGCCGTAAATGAAATAGCGGTGAATCGGAAAACTGAGCTCCTGATAGATTCACCGGGCGTCCGATGTCACCACAGTTAATGGTAGCCTACTTTGACAGCCTGTGTCGAAACACTGTGAAATTAAACAGCGCCGGTGGAAGCGGTGGCGGAAGGCTGGTGTGAGGGGCTGTGTGTGTGTGTGTGTGTGTGTGTGTGTGTGTGTGCGTGTGTTTGGTGGGAGTGAGAGCCGCCCAAAATGCAATAACTGCGGCGCCACAACTACAGGTGAGCCAGCGGAAGTGGTGTTTAATTGCTCCGAAAGAGAGAAGTTAAAATATCCCAGCCCATTGTGAAACCACCACGAACAAAAGCAGTCCATCCGTGTGATACCTGTGCAGTGTGGCGTTATCATTCCTCAGAAAACTGCGTTTCGTGCTGGAAAAATAACAAATGCTTCATTTGCTCACACAAGGGTGTGTCGTCTTGCTTATACTAGTCCTGTACTTTACACTCTTCCTTCATTTTATTATTCGCCAAGCCATCCGCTCCACTGTTTGAGGCATATATTGTATTCAGTAACAGAGCCGGCAGAGAAAGGTCTGCTTGTTCTAAGTCTTCAAAAGGCAACTACGTTCAACAGCACCTGAGTAGCTGTTATCGTAGACAAAAAGAAGTCAGGAAAGAAGATTAGTGTTTGACGCCCCGTTAAAAGGTCTTCACATTTGAGGATTTGAAGCTCGAATCATGTCACATAAGGGCCGAGTATGGAGACAATGTATGATCATTCTGCTTTACACAGGAGTGTTGTAAAAGTTCAATAAATTCGCGGGTCAACTGATATATTTTCTGGAATTATAATGGTGCATTCCTTCGGGTAATGGCATATCGGAGCTGTCAAAAGAATTTCGAGTTCCCAGACAAATTATGAATTTTGAGAGTGGCTCTGTAGGGGTGGGATTAGGGGAACGGATAAGTAGGATTGCACGCCGGGAATGATCGATTTCCCCTCCTCCCTATTAATAATGGAGGGGGGTGGGGGGTTGGCAAAAGAATGTGAGCACCTGCCACAGACACAATACTAATTTCTTCGTTCGCTTTGAGTACAGCTTCAACTGATCGAGGAACAGATTGGTAAAGTGTCTTTATAGTTTGCATCGGAATAATAATAGCAGTATGTTCTTCCGCTCGATGGCCTTGACAATGCATATACGCTGAAAATATTTTGTTAATTACGTTGCCTAGCGGAATATATTATAAAACTTGATAATTGTCGTCCCTAAACATGTTCAAAATGTTCAAATGTTTGTATAGTCTATGGGACTTAACTACGGGGTCATCAGTCCCTAAACTTACAAACTACTTATGAACTACTTACGAACTACTTACGAACTAGGACGGCACAAATATCCATACCCGAGGGGGGATTCGAACCCCCGACCGTAGTGGTTGTGCAGACCGTGACTGGAGCGCCCCTTGGCCACCGCGGCCGGCCCTAAACATGTCGATCAGACACAAATGTTATATATCTGACAACTGATGCGTGTTTTGCCTCAGTAAAGAATAACTGCACTGGAATATTATCAATTCCTGAACCAAAACACCCACGAATTATTTGAACGACGTTGAAGAACGCTTGAACCATTTTGACATCGTGTGTTGGTGCATTGTCATTTTGGAATATGTCAGTGTTAGTTAGTAACAGGTTAGTAAGAGGACGGTGAGATATTCATTTAGAGTTATCGGACCAGTCAAAGATAGGAACTGTTGAAAGCCACGATATAGACAGTTAAGTGACGACGTAACCTCCCCTAAGTTTACTGAAAGAAACTGGCATATCGTACCGTAAGCTTCATTTGGGGTTTTCGTTACTTAGACCCGAATGTTTGTACGAAGCAATGTAGACGATATTCCTCGAAACGAATCACATACAATTATGAAGTGTTCACGTTTTATGATTGTGACACCACTTGGCTTTCGTTATTAAGGGTTCAGCAGCTGCAGCCCTTACATGAATGTTAAGTTCCAGGCGTCCGGTATTTATCGACGGAGCTCTAATCAACTGAGTGTTGAGTTTTGCAGCCGCTATTACCGTGATAGTTTAAATACGTCTCGTCACTTTTATTATATCGTCGGTAAATGTCAGTTAACTTCGAGTTTCGGTAACTATTCCTCTTCTCCAACGATTGAGAAGATATAGCCATTGCCTGTTTTATATTTGGATATATATTTTAGTAGCTGCCTTTGGGTTAGGAACTTTTGATAACTGATTACTAAGTTGACTTGTAACGTAAAGCCATATGGCTGTCATGTTGTGGTAGGCTGTCAGTCTGTGCCTGACTGATGTTGCCATGTGGACTGTGTGTACAAAGGTCGCAGGATATTGCCAGTGTAACTGTTTCATTCAATTAACTTATAATTTTATGCCTGCGCCAAATGGTGTCTATTGGGTTTACATTACTTGTTGTTCTGTCTTGTGACCTCGTCGCCTCTTGTTGTTTCTCGTCCCAGTCTGCTTGTCAATAAAGATATTAGGCCAGGGTTCTTTGACATCTAGAACATTGATATAGTTAGTATACAAGATATTTATTGAGTGACAGGAATAATACTCTAGAACATGTGTCTGTCTTTTCTCTCTTCTTGCTTCTTGCGGCGGCGTCCGTATGATGCTAGCTGCGCTGGGACCTAGTTACTGCTAAGTTCGTAGCCGCGTTCTGAGTTCTAACTAGTAACTGACCGAGTTCTTACTAGTAACTGACGATTGCTCACTAGTAACTGACTGGCGTATGTCGGTCTAGATAGCCGCTTGTAGAAGGTGCGAATCTTCCGTACCTCCCTCCAGTATGCGCCGCGCCTGCTTGTGATTGGCTTTCGGTCGATCGCTTCCTTAGCCATGATCGATCTCTTACGTCTGGCATGTGGCGCTAACTTTACGTCAGAACACGCTGTTTAACGCTGCTCCCCACAGTTTGGCACGTCGAGTCCAGCCGAACACACCGAGACAATACATACATATTTATTGTATATACTTTTAGTTATGTTTTTCTACTAATATTTGTTATATATGCAATATTTTAAAAAAAATAGCTCTATTTGGTATCAGTCTTTATATATACCAAATTATAAATACGAAATTTCTGCCCCTTCCTTTCGTCCCCATGACTTTTATCTCACCCTACATGGTCGACCCATCCGCCTCACCCCGCCCTTAAATACCTGGGCTTAACAATAGATCGCTTCCTCTCCTGGACTCCCCACCACAGCACTATCCAAGATAAAGCTTGGTCCCATCTCTGCCTTCTGAAACTCCTTGTTTGAAGTTAGGGCCTACACCCTTCCACGGTAGTTTACACCTACAAATCCTTCATCCACCCCCATCCTTTGTGTAGGCCATCCCGCCTGGATCTCCCCCCCCCCCCCTCCCCGCCCCGGCCCTATAAATCCCTTGAGATCCTTGAACGCCATGCACTCCAAAGAGGTTCAAATGTTTGTAGAGCTTATGGGACTTAACTTCGGTGTCATCAGTCCCCAAACTTACAAACTACTTCTGAACTATCTAATTCTAAGGACGGCACAAATATCCATGTGCGAGGCGGGATTCGAACCCCCGACCATAGTGACCGTCGCGCCGCAGAGTGCTCGGCCACGGCGGCCGGCGCCATGCACTTCGCCTCGCCTTCTGTATCCCTCTTTATCCCCCATTCCCCACATGAATCCTCTATGACCTCATCCCCTTTCCCCACCTTGTCTTTATTAAACATCTCTACCTCCGCTACCTTTCCCGTTAATTAGACCCATCCAATCCTCTCGTCCAACCCCTCCTCACGGGTCCTGGTTCGCTGCCGCGCCTCCCCCACTGTGTTCCTCGCGCCCTCCACCAGTCCACCCTCCGTATTCTCTCCCCCTCCCGAATGATACCCTACACCCTGACATTTATCCTTCCTACCACCTCCCTCCCTCAACCTCTCCATCACAAAGAGCGCCATCCCTCCTATCTCTCCTATCCACTCCTCCCTCCGGCATCCCTCCACTCTCCCACCCCATCCTGCCCCTCTGTCTCATCTCCCCCCTGGTCCTGTGGCCCCTACCAGTTCCCCTCCCTTTGCTTCTCCTCCCGACCCGACCCCACATCCACCCTAGCTCGCATCCCTTTCATTCAATGCCATCGTTCTGTGCTGTTGCTAGATAAATGCGTGTTTTACAAAGTATGGTTTTTAAAAATGAATAGCGAACCGCCAAGCTGCAACCGACGATGAGTGTGTTTCAAATCGACTGTGTTTTAAATCGATTGCGTTTTTCCATCCCCTTTTCCCCTCTTCAACCATCTATGATCTTCGGTGTTTTAATCTGTGTCAAGACTTTGGTGTCGTCTCAATGTGTGATTTTTTTTATTTTTATTTTATTGAACAATGAATGACCAACCCACAGCCAACACCATCTGTTTTCTTTTAGATGTTTTCTGTGCTATGTGGTCTCCGAGCCTATTTTATTTATTTTTTATCTTCATTTTGTTATCATGTCCATGTTAAAAAGACTGCATTCTTTGCTCCATTTTTAAACTCATGTACTTTCGTCCAACACAGTCATCATCTACATTTTTAATTACCTTTAAATTTTTATCACCTTTACTTTCTTTGTATATTTATTTAAGAGCGCCAGCGTGCGCTGCCACCCCGCCCCTTTTAGGGGAATTGAAATTACTACAAAGAAAAGAAAATCTAATTTCTGTTAAAATTTGCCTCAGATCTGGAAATGATGTTTCGGCCAAAACATTCTAAGAAATTTTATTGCATCCCAACTTATGGTCGCTTGTCCAAAAAAATTGTAGTATTTTATGAGCCAAGTAGTAAAAACATGTATTACTTTGTTTTGTGTACGCTATCACGATCGCCAAGCTGGATTAGTCGATCGGTCTGGAGCGTCACGTTGCGAATCGCGCAGCCTCCCGCGTTGGAGGTTCGAATCCTCCCTCTGGCATGGTTGTTTGTGTTGTGTTTAGAATAAATTAGTTCTTAAGTAGTTTCTAAGTTTAGGGACTGATGACCCCCGCAGTTAAATACCAGAAGGTTTGCAAACATTTAAACATTTTCCACCGTGACCTAGTTTACTGTTGCTTGTGAAACTTTAAGCAGTGCTACTGTTTGCCGGCACAGCTGCACAGCTGCACATCATCGGGTGCGTCTCTTTGTAAGTCTGTCAGACTACGCATTTCACGCATTTGTGTTGACCGTCATAAAGGAAAAGCAACCTCCAATATCTCATACGCAATAGTGCACTTCGCTCGCGTGTCACTCCTGACACGTACGCAGTGGTGCCAACATGCAACATGATACAGTACAATGCACGGTGTTCCCACTATGTTGTCCACCCATGTATATTTAGTCAGGTCATCCTACCGATGCTCTTTCATTCAAACCCGCTGGCGGCAGCCTACACTGCTAGCTAGGATGCCGTGTATATTAGGAACCGAGGAAAGTACGTGCACCCAGTTACACTTTCAACAGATTGCTTGACGTGTTAGCTAGTTTTAAACATTAAATACGCTCTTTGTTACACACGACCATATTGCGCGACGTATTAACATAGTTAATACATGACTTTAAGTGCTCATTTTTGCGAACGTCTGGGGAGTGTTGAGAACCGTTTGCAAGATACGTGCTTGCTCGACATCGTCATTGCTATTTTGTTCCTATTACATTTGGTTATAATTTCACCGATCCCCTGACAAATGAGTTCTTTTTATACCAATACACACTTCTATTCCTAAACAGTTACTGCGGAAACAAATATATAATGTGCGTGCGTGTGAACCAGGACGAATACCGGTTGGGCAAAAACCTTCAATTTTCCCTATTGACTTATTTCTATTCCTACTGGTAGATAAAGTCACAAATTCCTTTGTGTGTTCATATATATAGGTGTTTCACTTACGATGCATCAGCAAGCCTGCAGTTCGATGGCACGTTTACCCCATATCAGTCGGGAGATGATGTACGTGTTCGTCCAATCTGAGCGTAAATGGTGCAGTCTCACTGCGTTAAGCTTATCGTCATTTTCAATAGCTGTTCAGAATGATTTCACTCAATGGGGGAACAGCCTGGCGTGTTCTGAACACATTAAAACCACTCACCGAAATGATTAGTCTAATCTTTCCTAACTTTCCAAGTGTGCGGGGATTGCTTGCTTGAATGTTATCTTTTAACATTCCTAATGACAAAAATCATACTGAATTCCATCAAAGCAACGTGGACACCAGTCTACAAGCCTGCTTACACCAAATATAGTTTTCGTTACTCTCAGAAGCTAGATAGGACTAATTCACTGATATGTAGATCAGTTTCAAATTGTTAGGTTAAAATTTTTATTAAAAAATGCTAATGATTTTGATTGAACGTTTCTTTTATTTACTCCTCATTATATCCCTCATCCAAGGACATTGTGAATAAAAATTTTCAAATAAGATTTTCGAAGTGTAGCTATTTCACGTGTAAAAGTTTAGCCAAATATTGCTTTTTTCCAGCTACAAACGACAAGAATATATTCCCAACTTTCAATTTTAAGAACCAACTTAAATTAAGACGTCCTATGCTCGCTCTTCAATCTGATACTGTCTGTATACAGGCTGAATCACCTAACACTTGTATCGCAAATATTGCGGAGACGGAAAGTGCGATTGCTCTGCGGTTTTCACAGAATGTATTGTTAGTAATGGGCTCGTATTTTTAGTCAAAAAACAGGTTATAATATTTCTTAGTGTATTTTTTGTGCAAACCTACAGTTTTTAAATAGAACAATGCCTTTAGACATTAAGAAACTAAAAGTAGGGTACACCAGAATAACAGTTGCAGCATTCTAGTGCAAGTCGTTTACGAGATATCGTCTTTTAAAACGTTCTCACACCGACACTTGTACAATACCTGTGGTAACACACACTAAGGAACAACACAAGTGCATACACCAGTTATGTGGATTCCAACCAGTAACGCGATAAATGACCATCACAGGTTCTATTCAAAATGACCACCGGCAGCAGAATTACCGTTTCAGTCTGGTATGCAACGACCGCTTCAAACGTGCTAGCACTTCAGCGGATATGTCTGAGCAGGCTGCAGCAATAAGTCGTTGCATATCCTCGGGTGTGGCTGGTATGTCCTTGTAGACACCCTCTTTCAGCTTTCCTCAAAAAAATGTATACAGGCGTCAAATCCGTGGAACGGGCGGGCACAGGTACAGGTCCTCTGCGTCCAATCCAACGATTTGGGAACAATTCATGAATACATGCTTTAGTAATTCGTGCACTATGGGCTGGACATCCACCATGTATTATATATTCCTCCCAGTCTGCAGAGGAACGTCTTCTAGCATCCGTGGAAGATGTCTGTTACAAGTCTGCGATACTTGCGCGCGGTCAATGTTCTATGAAATACGGGCCTATGAGCTGCTGGTTCACTATCCCACACCACACGTTTATACTCCATGGACGCTGGCGGTCCACCTTTTGAAGCCAAGAGGGATTTTCAGCAGACCAATAGTGCATGTTTCTGCGGTTTACCTGGCCATGATCGGTAAATGAGACCTTATCAGTAAACAAGATACATGATATATCTGGAGTATCCTGTCGCAAATCCCATGTACAGAACCTAATACGATTCTCTTGATGGAGAGAGATGTGATAGGGATGGAACCTATGTCGATGGAGAATGTGTAGGACACTTGCCTTAGTCACTTCCTCGTGCGATTGCGCGGCAGCTGACATGCGGATCAACTGCATCAGCAGGAAGAACATAAATTTTCCCCTCGTCTGTCGTCACTTGTTACCTTCTATTACGTAGTCTCGGTGTGTACCAGTTTCACGTAACTGGTTGCAGAGGTTGATGGATAATTGCCGTGATGGGTGACGTCTATTGGGACATCTTGCCGCATACACCGTACAAGATCGGACGGTATTCTTCCTACACTCTCCAAACACCATGAGCATGTCGGCTTTTTCTGCATCGGTAAAACACATCGTACATTCACGATCTACCGCTTGGATTGTTACATGCTAACAGACTAGCGAGCCGCAGTGCACTCAAGAAACACACAAGCACGCTGTAAGCAAACATAACATCATCGTACCTAGCAACTATGCGGGTTGACTGGCAAACGCAAATGTCGGTTTGGGAACGTTTCAAAAGACGATATCTCGTAAACGACTTTCAACAAACACTACTGATATTCTAGTGCACCCTACTTTTAGTTTCTTAATGTCTACAGGCATTGTTCCATTTTAAAAAACTGTATGTTTGCATAAAAATACACATTCTAAGTAATATTATAATCTGTTTGTTGGCTAAAATACGAGCCCCTGACTACCAATCCATTCTGTGTAAACCATACATCAATTGCACTTTTCGTTTCCGCAATATCTGCAGTGCAAGTCTTAGGTGATTCGCCCTTTATAATGTGACACTTGATTTTAGGATAATATCTAGTTTGAAATTTCTATGAAAATTAGATCTAAATCTGCTCTAGCTCTGGAAGGAGTTGGTTCTACATTGCATATGTACGTCCCTACGTCTGGTGAAAGGTAGAATTTGGGGATTTGAATGAGTCAGGGAGTAGGTCAGACAGTGGCGTCATTTACAATCGTATATTTCGTAGGTGGGTCTTATGAATGTTCGGTGCAATATTTTGTGTGTTTTGTTAGCAATAAGTAAGGCCTGGAAAGTATACCTGAGCAGAATTATGGAGGTTTCCTGTATACGTCAATGCAGCACGGACTCTGCGAAGTTCGGTGTTGTAAACTGACTGGCAGCCTCGCTTTAACCTGTGTCATTTCCCAGAACTACTGCATCGCACGAGGGAAGTTCGTTCCTGCTGCCAGGCTATGAAGAACTCTACGTAATCGTCGCAACAACTTCAAGGCAAATTCTGGCGAAATGGATTCTTCCAGTGTCAGGACTCGAGTCCAAGGCTTTCAGGTGGAGAGCCATTGGAACAGCGCTCATTAGCGCCACGGTAACGGGCCCAGTAATTGCCTCATTAGCGAGGTGCAAATTGCACACCCGTTGCTTATCTTGCCGTCACAGCTCTCTCGGTGACTCCCTGACCGATCAAGCGTAGTTGACTGCTTGTTAAAGTTTCGCAATGAAGTACAAATTTCATTTTTAAGGGATTTCCTACTCCTCTAACAAGTTAAGTAACGAACACTGAACAAAGTAATTACTAGCATTTTCGAGAGTACAAGTAATCATCTTGTATAGAATCAGTGCTTTATAGTTAACATACTTAATGCTGTGTCGTAGTAATAAAACAACCGTTAGTACAATATACGGGGAGAGTTGAAAAATAAGTTTCCCTGTCAACTATGGCCAGAGTTGTATATGAAAGGAAAAAATGGATCGAGACGTTAAAGATAAGACACATCTTTATTTTTCAAAATAATTTCCAAGTACATTGAGACTTTTATCAAATATCTTTATAAGCTTCAAAAAGCCTTCCAGGAAAAGTCAAGGCGTTGCATACGGAAGAAGCGTAGAACGGCTTGTTTGAAGTCAGCATTGCTTCCAAACCGCTTTCCGCCGAGAGTCTTCTTCAAAGCTGGAAACAGATGAAAGTCACTCGGTGCGAGATCAGGACTGTATGGCGGATGGTGTAGGCCCTCCCAACCCAGAGTTGAAGTATGGTTTTGCGTTGCCGTCGCCGAGTGTAGTCTCGCATTGTCACCCAACAGCAGAACGCCAGATCTGACAAGGCTAGGCCGCTTTTTCCGCATCACATCTGTCAATTCCGAGAAAGTGGCACAGACCCACGCAAAAACTGATGGTAGCATCCTTAAAAAGTTCAGCAACATAGCTCCTTGGGCATCGCAGAAGACGGTGAATAGCACTTTACCTGCAGAAGGAGTGGTTTCGAACTCCGTTCGGATAGGTGATGACGGATATTTGGATGTTTCCACTCCATAGCCGTTCAACGCGTCTTTCGTATGCAACGCCCTGATTTTTTTCCTGCACTGCTTTTTAAAGCTTATAAATGTTCAAATGTTTGTAGACCTTATGGGACTTAACTACGGGGTCATCAGTCCCTCAACTTACAACCTATTTATGAACTAGCTAATACTAAGGACAGCACAAATATCCATGCCCGAGGGGGGATTCGGACCCCCGACCGTTGTGGCCGTGCAAGACCGTGACTGACGCTCCGCAGTCCCCTCGGCCACCGCGGTCGGCGAAAAGCTTATAAAGCGGTTTGACAAATGCCGCAACGTACTTGGAAATTACGTATAAAAATAAAGAAACGTCTTACCCTTAATGTCTCAATCTAAATTTTACCTTTCATACAGCCGCGGTGGAGTAGCCGAGCAGTCTAAAGCGTATCGCTGCGGACCGCGCGGTTGCTTGCCGTGGAGGTTCGAGTCCTCCCTGGGGTATGGGTGTGTGTGATGTCCTTAGGTTAGTTTACCTAGGTTTCGGCCGCGGTGGCCGAGGGGACTGAGGAGCTCCAGTCAAGGTCTGCACGGCAACTACGGTCGGGGGTTCAATCCCCCCTCGGGCATGGATATTTCTGCCGTCCTTAGTATAAGGTAGTTGATAAGTAGTTTGTAAGTTTAGGGACTGATGACCCCGTAGTTAAGTCCCATAAGCTTAACAGACATTTGAACATTTGATGAACACGAAGTTTGGTCCGATAGATTTACAAACATTTGAACATTTGAACCTTTCATACACAAGTCTGCCCGCTGTCGACAGGGGAAACTTATTTCCCATATCGCCGTCCCCCCCCCCCCCCCCGTAGTATTGCACCACAGGTGGCTAAGGCCATATATATTATGTATATACATGTGGCGTCTGTTCCGAAAGAAGAAACGTCACTTCTGTTCTTGCAGTTGTTATTCTTTCATATTCACAGAATGTATAACATGAACTGCATATTGGCAAAATTGAATATGTGTACCCAGCCGGTATTCGAACCCTGGTCACCTGCTTTCTGTGCATTTGCACTGACCAGTACACGATGGGGACACAGTGATCATCGCACCTGCATGGTCTACCTAAGCACGCCTTCCGTCAGATACAAATTACCAGCTTTACCCTGCCCACAGTATTCAACTCGTGGTTTAGAAACTAATTCCCGTAAGAGTAAGGGCCACAAATTTTTCTTCAAGAAGTGCTTGCCCAGCAAGGTTGGCTGTACGAAAACAGGGTAATGCAGAAATGATCCGTTTCTACTTTTTTTCGCTACCGAAAGGCTAATTTGTTGTTGATGACTTACTTTTTCTATATTAATGCCATTTGTCATTTATTCTACCTGACGATCACCTATGCACTAAATTTTATTGTAGAATTGTCTGGCGTATATTCCATACGTAAAGCTCTTATTTCTGAAGGCTGCAGGAAACAATCACCATCTTAAGGTAAAATCTAATACCTGTGCGTATGTTACTGTAACTCAGCACTGACACCCAGCTGGAAAACTGATGGTTGTCATCTCTTGCATTGTATTCTTGTATTTTTAGTTCCAAAGAGTGGATGGATAGAAAAAGTAATAAAAATAAAAATTAGGTCGGGATTGTTCTCTGGGGATTCTACAAGAAAATAGGCTATTAGGTGGTTTGCACCTACTGACAGACGTTTTGACTGTGACCGCCCAGTCGCACCCACTGTTAGTGATGGTGGTAGCAGTGGTGTATGGCTGGGTTTGCAACTTGGGCTATCACTGCTATCTCACCTTCTATGGTTGTACCGAGAAAGAAATGATAAGAAAAAAAAAAAACGATATCTTGCGGTTTCCAAGATACTGATAGTGACCGTGCCAAATATCTCTAGAAATTAGTAGCAAACGAAGAAACCGTTACCGGCAAATGTTAAAGCGCTGAGGGGGACATCCAATGACACTACACTCGCCCCCCACCCCTTACAGAAAGTGTGATGGATGGTGGGAGGTAACTTCGTAATCTTTTAGAGTAACGGCTACTTTCTATCGCAGATTTCGATTCTTCGTGAAAAAAATATGTAACTTTCATATGGAACATTTCTTTATTTCTCGTTTCATGATAAATGGCGCTGTAATCGGCAAAAATGAAAGTGTAGCATACCTGTGACGGGCTTCTTTAGAATTTCTGTGGGTCTCATAGTGCCAGGAAATGATATCTACTCTCTCTCTCTCTCTCTCTCTCTCTCTCTCTCTCTGCAATCGTTAACATCGGGCAACAATTGCGTAGATATGGGTACAGTTTTTGCAAGTGCAGAAGAGGTGGTTAGGTCTTCCCTGTTTTAAAATCACCAACTTGTCTCCGTATTTCAGCTGCGAGAACGGTACGTTTAAAATTAGCAATAAGAACTGTCAAAGTACACTATGAAATAAATAACAGTAATACAGCTGTTGTGAAACGTAACAAACACACAAACACGCCCTTTGTTCCTTTAAACTGATGCGGAGTTGACCAAGAGCGAGTCGTGTCCGTTCGGCACATTTCGGAAGCACTCGTGCTTGTTTTGCAACGAGGGATTCCGAAGCCTTAGAGTGCTGTTGGCCGCACTACCGCACCCCACCCCTCCTTTCCACTCACCATAGCGAAGGCTGCGGCAATGAGCGCCCGAAGACATATTCCACACTACGCGCTGATTCTTCATGACGGAAACTGGCTTCTATTGCTATTTTTTAAATCTGGTTCTTAATTTCTAGTTTGCTTTAGATATGGGCTTCGGTAATAGCTTTGATAGCCCACAATATACACCACTGGGTGGTAGATAGTCCTTTGGTCCCATGCTCTTCGTAAGATTATTTGATCACGGTACAAAACAAGGGTTGGGGTGCGGGGGCGCTCGACTGCAAATCGTGGCTCACGTCGGCACCAATGACGCTTGTCGCTTGGGTTCTGAGGACATCCTCAGGTCCTAAGGGCGGCTAGCGGAATTGGTGAAGGCTGTCGCCCTCGCACGCAGCGTGCAAGCAGAGCTGTCGATTTGTAGCATTGTTCCCAGGGTTGATCGTGGTCCTTTGGTTTGGAGATCAGGGGTGCACTACACTAAGGAAGCGGCTACTCGGGTAGCAGAGTACTTGTGGAATGTACATGGGTTTTTTTTAGGCTAGGCTCTGACTCTCATGAGCACTCGCATGTCAACATTCAAACAGCGAATTCAGGCCACATTCGGCTAAAAAATTCGAATATCAAAATATTATTGGCGAACTAACAAAGTATTAGAAACAAAGTTCCAGAATTTTCCGCACTGCGTGGAAATTATTGTGCTCAGATACTTTTAGGCACCGAAAGCTGGCTAAATCATGAAGTGGCAAGTTCGGAAATATTTATCGAGGCGTCGAATGTATATCGGAAAGATAAATCGGATACAACTGGAGGAGGAGTGTTCATCGCTGTGGACAAAGATATTGTTTCTACTGAGATCGAGGTTGAAAGTAACTGTGAAGTTATCTGGGCACGTATAACAGCTCTAAAAGAAGTAATGTTAATAGTTGGGTGTTTTTACCGGCCCCCCAGTGCTGCTGTAGCACTTTTAGAGTAATTCAAAGAAAGTTTGCACCATATAGTGCGTAGGTATCCTGGCCATGTAATATTAGCCGGGGGAGACTTCAACCTTAAGAGTATAGATTGGGAACTCTCTAGTTATATTTCAGGCGGTACAGACAAGCAGTCTTGCGAGCTACTTTTGTACATATTCTCGGAAAACTGTCTTGAGCAGTTAAACCGACAACCCACGCGTAATGGAAATATTTTAGACCTTATAGCTACGAACAGGCCTGACCTTATTTACGATGTATGTGTAGAGGCAGGAAGTAGTGATCATGACATCGTCATAGCGTCGATGGTGACCGTAGTTCATAAACTAATCACGCAGGCTAGGAGCGTGCTGTTCGTTGGGAAGAGCCAGTAAGCAAATGTTAGGATCGCGCTTACAAAATGAATGGGCCTCGTTTAATTCAGGGACTATGGATGTAGACGAATTGTGGACTAAATTTAAGTGCATTGTAAATAAAGGGCTAGAGAAATATGTGCCAGTAAAGACGATTAAAGATGGAAAAGATCCACCGTGGTATAATAAGATATTAGAAAGCTGCTGAGAATTTCCATCATTAATAGAATCTGATGATGCCTCAACAGCATGAAACGTGCCCTAAATAATAGAAAAGTATTTAGCATGAAAGGGAAGGAAATAATCCAGATATTCCTTATGTGGGAATTTGGATTCCTGGTGGGTGGCTTTGGAATTTCAGCTCTTATTGCTGTTATGGATCTCTCTTCGTGTTGCTTTGATATTATGTACTCGAGTTAACCACGATTGCAAGTGTACGCTACGTTTGCTACATTCGTCGATTTGACCATATCAATACTTCATACACTCAGTTTGGTTGGCTACGGCCAGACAAACTGCAACACGTTGTGCTTACTCCAGCGACTACTCATTAAGCAAACACCGTAGTACGACGCCTCAGAATTTAAACATCTTTCGTGGCCCCATACTATTAACACAAGATCCAACTTACCTAATATCATAGCTGTGCCCGTAAGTAAAATAAAAATATTTGCAAACTCCATGCCTTTCGCAGCTGTTCGCCTCCGGAAGAAGCTGTTCTGCTCTCGTCAATCATTTCTATGTATAAAAAAAAAGTTGAAACAATTCATTACGCCATCCTCTTGAAACTTTACTCGAGATCCAGGTACACACTCAACTTGATGTCTGTCGATTAATTAAACCAATGCTCTTCTCTCCATTACTTCTCCCCCTACTCTTGCTATCTCTCTGTTATTTCTCTTCTTCCATCTAATTCACTCCAGCTGCTCTTCCTTAATTATCTCTTTATTTGTGTATTATTACAAACACATTTAACTCTCTTCTCAATACCCATTGCTGCTAAAATGTTCAAATGTTTGTAAAATTATGATACTAAACTGCAGTGGTCATCAGTCCTTAGTCTTACAAAATACGTATATTAACTTATGCGAAGAACACATACGAACACACACAGACACACACACACACACACACACACACACGCGCGCGAGCGCGCCCGATGGAGGACTCGAACCTCCGACGGGGAGCAGCCGCGCACTCCGCAGCACGCCCATTCTCATGTCCCATTGCTGCTAGTAGCCATAACTGAAACCAAAACGTTTTGTAAATCTTACATTTCCATCTATTATTTATCAAATACGAATATAAATTTTATGATTTTATGGTACCCGTACTGCTTGAAACTTTTACTTCTCCTAGATTTGGTACAACTACTGTAATATCGATAATGTAAAATACGTAGAACACCTGGCTAGACGTAAAAGAGAGCCTGAAGGCCCTAATCCTGTCGGGTCAAATAAAAGAGTAAATAAATAAAATCACACCATTCATCCTTAAGAGTACGTGATGTTGTCTTCTCAACTGCACGGTGTAAGACATCTCGGAAATGATCAATACTGTTCACGTCTGTCTTCGGTTGAAATGAACGTGTTTAAAATCAGAAGAATGTTCTTGGAGGCACTTTGTATCAATTAAGAAGGCGTAGGATGTCCCATTATTTTGTTGACCAAGTTCGTCGGAATGGATGCAGGTGTCATCGATACCTAAGTACGTGATACCTGTTAGAGTCATATATAAGCTAATCAAAAATTCCCATAAAGGAATATAGTCAAGATCGCTTTTTGTTTTGAAGTCCTATCTTCTCTTACTGCCGGTTTCAATTAACTAAGTTATCATTTTTTGATCAGTTATCTATAAAATATTGGTCATTTACTTACACATGTTTGGAGTGACGTTAAATCTTTATGTGTAAACATTGATTAAAGTCATAATTAAAGTCATTTTTTTTAATATTCATGTTACAACACTAGCTGTAAGAGTTGTTGATTAACCCAATTAGATCGCCTCGTCCCTGAAATGTGAGGTAATGATATCTAGGTGCATCGGGGTACCTCATGACTCCAACTTAACAAGCCGCTCGCCATTACAGAGCCTCCACAGCTTGAACAGTCCTCTGCTGACATGTAGGGTCCACGAGTTCATGAGGTTGTCTTCATACCCGTACACGTCCTTCCACTCGACACGATCGGAAGCGAGATTCCTCAAATCAAGAAACATGTTTCCAGTCTTCAACAGTCAATTGTCGGTGTTCAGCGGTCCGGGCGAGGCGTAAAGCTTGTTTTATACAATCAACAAGGGTAGGCTCGCTCTTCTGTCTCTTGGAAAGATTCTCTTCGGTCATCGCTGGTCACTTCTTGCAGGATTTTTTTCCGTCCACAGCGACGTCGGAGAGGTGATGTTTTACTGGATTTCCGATATTCAGAGTCTACTCGTGAAATGGCCGAACGGTAAAATCCCTACCTCATACCTACCTCGGAGATGCTGAAACCCATCACTCGTGTACCGATTTTATCACCACATTCAGGCTCACTTAAAACGTGATAACACGGCGTTGTAGCATCAGTCACCGATCTAACACCTGTGCCACACATCTCTTGTCTTTTATAGCCGTTTCCGGTCGCATCACCGTCATCTGAACTGCGGCGGATTAGCCGCGCGTACTGGGGCGCCGTGCTGCGGTGCGCGCGGCCGTTCGCCATCGGGTGTTCGAGCCCTCCATCGGGCATGGGTGTGTGTGTGTTGTCCTTAGCTTAGTTTACCTTAGTTTAAGTAGTTTGTAAGCTACGGACCAATAACAGTCCGATAGTTTCACAAACATTTGAACTGTCAACTGAGTGTCTCTATGTTTGCAGACGCATACCTATACCAGTTTCTTCTCCGCTTTATATCTCACTGTGTTAACAGTGTTTGGTTCAGTACATATACTGATCTAAACCAGTAATTTCATTGAATTTTATTTGTGTTGCAATTAATCAACTGCAAACGGACCATGTTACCATAACAACTTAATGGAGGAAATGTGTCGTAATTTCACTCGAAATAATTACGTAGGATTATTTCATTTTCATCGCTCACGGTTACAAGCTTCAGTGAGTACGAGGGTCGTTCCAAACGTAATACGCTGTATTTTTGTGGTGACTTTGGACGTCTGCAGCAGATTTAGTTGGTGTACTGCTAAAGTTTGAACCTCCTTCTGACATTCGCAGGTGGTTCCATTGTTCTGTGTTGGATGGCGCCGACAGAGGAGCGTTCCAAATTGAGTCTGATGTGGACTCACATAGAGGTGTCTTCACTGCTAAAGAAACTGCGCCAGCTGAAATCCACCGTCGTTTGCTGCAGGTGTATGAAAACGATACAGTATATGTGAGCAATCTGAGGAGATGTGTACTGAATTTTCTAGAGATTTTCATGAGTTTGCATGACCAGCCAAGATTACGGTCGACTCTTCACAACTGTCGTTCCTCGCATTGAAGACCGCCTTGATCAATTTATCCGTTCTGATCTGCGGATAATTTCCTGCATATCCGAATGTTCGCTGTAATGCCTTTGAAACAAAGTTGGAACATTTTAGTTCTCGCAAAGTCTTGCGGATGCTTATAGAAAAACAAAAACCTCATCGAAGGGAAATTTCTCGGGACTTGATGAACCAATTTTCGGAATACCATCCACACCGGAGATGATACGTGGTATCACAAGTACGACCCAGAATCCAAAAGATGTTCCATGGAATGGTGACATGCGAATGTTCCATCGAGGAAGAAAGTCAGAATACTGCCGACTGAATGCGATGCGATGTGCACTAGGGATTGGCAAAATTTTAAAAATTTCGATATATATCGTATCGATATTTATAAAAAGTATAGATTTTATTGAAATAAGAATATCGATATTTCGATATATCAGTGAAATCTTTACAAAGAATGATAAATTAATAATTTTAATCAAAACCACAGAAATTATCTACATACAATTAAAAATTGACAAATATTTTATGATTTTAAACATTAATCAATAAAAAAGCACAATGTATAATCAGTACAAGAAACACAATGTAGAGTAAGATATTTATTTGAAAAAAATTAATTGAAGAAGTAGTCATCAGTAACAGGCATTAGGAGAGCTCTTTGCTTTATATGTTCACCAGTTATTCTACTTCTGTTGTCTTGCACCACTAAATTGATCAGTGAAGCCACTCTTTCTGGCGAAACAGAAGAGGCTTGGCATATCAGGTACTTCTGCGCAATGTCTGATAAAATGGGCGTAAAGTGTCCATTGTCAGCCCAGAACTTCAGAGGATTACTGTCACGCTCTAAATATGGTTGATCAAGGTTTTGCTTCAGCTCATTTGGTACAGAATCTTGGCTTGAAATGGCGTGAAATTTGCTGTGAAACTGAACGTTGGGTCAACAGTTTTTCATGCCGCGACCAAATGGAAGTCTTCCTCGGGCTTTCTCGTTCAATATCTAAAGCGCAATGCTCAAGAGAGATTTGTCCTTTTCGCCTATGTTCGGAACGAATTTCTTTGCTAATATGAGCACTGCAGCTGACACTGCAAGTGGGAATTCATAATGAATTCTCTTAAACCGGGGGTCCAAAATTGTTGTCCAGAGAGAAAAATATTTTTTTCCAAGGGAACTAATTTTTCCAGAATTCCTTGGAATATAGATTTTTTTACTAACGCTCCTAAATCAGTCAAAGGAGTTGTGTGCTCCACTTCTTGCCGAAGCAGGTTTGCGATAGGAATACTCAACCTTGCAGTAACGTAATTAGCACCACTTATTTCTTCAGTGGCCTGTTTAAAAGGGACAAGGAGGTCGACAAAATCTCTTATCACTTTAAGTTGTGATGCTGGTACCATATCATGGGTGTTCCTATTCGAATGATCTTTTGTAGCTAAGATTTTAGCTACAATTGCCGAAAACGTTAGAAACCTCTCCAGCATGTCAAAGCATGAGTTCCATCTTGTGCTGACAGCTTGAACCAATGTCAACATCTCGCCTTCTTTCTTCCCTGATGCCTCCTGTTCCCCGCTTAGTAAGTCCATTGCGCTAACAGATTGTTTGAAGTATGTCACAATGCTTTTCACGTGATCTGTTAGCACGGAAAACATATTTTCTTTCAGAGCGCCGTCGACTGCTAAGTTTAGCAGATGTGCCATACAGGAAATCCTCTTATCCTTCCCTAAAAACAGTCGTGTGGCTGCCACTATATTTGCACCTCCATCAGTGGTTATAGACACAATTTTATTTTTATGTATGCCAAATTCTTCTCCGATTAGATCACAGCGATTCTTGATGTACGGCCCCGTGTGTGCCTGAAAAATATCCCCATCATGAACGATAATATGTTGTAATTACAGTAAAAACTTATTTATTTTGTTGTACTTCATATAGTAATTACTAAACCAAATTTTTATTTTTAAAAAATCGTACCTGAGACAGTCTGTGCGCAGATAGGCCTATGTTTTAAAGTGCAAGCGATCCACTTATGTTATCGAGGAAGTGGGTAGTCACTACTATGAAACTTCTAGTGGAGTTTGTAACAGTACGTATATCAGAACTGGACGGTGGCTTAGCAACACTAGGTGAAGTCTCGATAACTCTCGAACAATAAAGAACACGCAAACGAAGGGGAAAGCACAACGCAGCCACTAAAACTTGGTCTCTGCCTACGAAGTTTCACAACAATTACGCCTAAAGGTCGGAACTCTTTTCCTTCATTGTGTGAGAGTGATATCACTAGTTAGTTTTATTTTACTGTAAAATAAGCATTACATTTGTCCATTAACATTTCTGTAACCCCCTTTCATAAAATCAAATTGATCAGTAGGGTGCAGTGAGCACAGCTCAGGAGTAAAGAGGTTGCCAGCACTGAACCGTCTCCTCTCCACGTATTCTATGCCTCTTTGCCACCTATCAACGACCAACGGCCATTAAAGAATCTAATCTATTTTTTTAAAAAAGGGTGGCTTTTAAAAATATCGCTTTCGATATTCAGAATTTAATATCGATATATAGATATATCGGAAAGTAAAATATCGTCGATAAATATCGTTAAATTTCCAAAAATATATCGACATTTTGATATATCGATATTTTTTGCCCATCCCTAATGTGCACAGTACTCTGGGGCAGCTAGGGTATGGTTTTCTTGGGTGTCCTGAAGCCCCGATAAACTGTCAATTCAGCAAACTTAAAGACGACTCTAAGATGAAAGCCCGAATTTAGAGGGTAAGTCCAGAGAAGAAGGCCAACTTTGAACTTTGTCATAAACCCAGATCCCACTCCAGATTTGCAGCCACGCAACTCCTTGAAAAATTTGGCTGGGTGGTCTTCCCAAATACACCCTAGAGTCCAGGTTTAGAACCTCAAGACTTGCATCTCTTTGGATCTCAGAAAGATGAACAACGTGGCGAATATTTTCAAGATTCGGTAACTGTTGTCAAAGCGTCAAGTGAGTGTGTAACACCCTACCTCTTGAAAACCAAGTAGGCTGTATTATTAGTTATCTTCTAGTTCACGAAGTCCTATTCCATAATACGGCTAAAAAAATAGTTGGCTTGAAAAAAAAAAAAAAAAAAAAAAAAAAAAAAAAAAAAAAAAAAACACTTATCTTGTGAAGATCTCTTGATATGACGTTGCGTTATGCCCGACACTTCTAAGATCCGTGGTTAGTTTGTAAATTTCAGGCGTTTAAATGACAAGTCAGAAGCTTTCACATATTTGCTTCATTCATTTATTGATCATCTTTTTGTAGTTTCAGATAACTTCACAAACGTTTTCTAAGAGACAACTTAAAGGTCGACACCTGGCTAAACAGTGCCCTTAACATAGTTGCGTCTCTCTCCACTCCATCAGTTAATGCTTATCGGAGAAACATTTTATTAATGACTTTTAGTTTAAACATTATACTTCTGCTCAGAGACCGCTAAAAAAATTTAACAGTTTAATTATACAGTATTTAATACTTCTACTATATTATAACTTATTCAAACATTAAATATTTATTTTTTAATATGCTCAGTATGTTAATAATTGTTTTAACTTTATAAATTTAAATATTAAACTTACGCAATAGAAGGTGTGTAATCTACGATTTTGACGTGTACAGATATATGGTTTGACAATATTGTTTTGGTGTTCTGTTATTTAGACTCGTAATTTTAGTGTGTTTCAATTTATGGTTTGGAACAAAAGATTAATAAGTTCTTTAAATAAACATTCAAGTTTCACGGTACATAATGTGGATCATAGTAGTTCAGAGTATGAGAATATTACAAATTACTCTGCCGGTGGAAGACTTTTACTTAAGATTCCTACTGCTTTCTTCGGTAATGTTAGCAATGCTGAATGTATACTCGTGACGTAACGAATGCGCAACATTTAGAACCGTTACAAGTGTTTATTAGCCTCAGTTGGTTCCGATTTTATAAGCGCGGGATGCGGACTCTGGTTCATCGTTGACAAAAATGCATAACGATTTGCGGAGCCTATGCGGAAAAATGGAAATATGTAGCTGAAATATTGCTCTATTTTGCTGTTCTGGTTTGGTTTCCATGAATAAAAATAGGAAGCATTACTTCCAGAACGACTCCCGTACATCGTGCGGTGTAACGTCCCCTTCCTTTCCGCTCTTTTCCACAGTTTGCTTTTTCGGTCCCTGACAGTGTAGGTTCCAGTGAATTTGGCTTCACGTAGCTCGAGAGTCTTACGGATGTTTACTATCGTCATTATGCCGAAGTAGATTGTTTGGTAGTTGTAAATAAACAAATCTACCTAGTTTATCGAGGTCGCAAAGGTCCTTGAAAGAACCAGTTCCTGTAAGTTCATAAATCTAGTGTACGGGTATTCCGGATGCAAATTACGAGAGGAAGTATTCAGAAATCCACTAGTCACACTACTCACGAGTGCACACACAGTTTTCTTATGCCTATTACGATACAACTTTTGTATGACATTATTAAATTCATTCTTCAAACATGTTCGTATATTTTCTCACTCTTCCTAAAAAATTCGTACACGAAAATATAGTTAAATCGTATTTTCTGAAAGGCCTAATATTGCGTCACCTTCTTCAATATAAGCGTACAGAAAATTATCTGTAAGCGTTTCTTGTTATCAGAAGTCAGCAGGCAATTCTCGATGTGAGAACAGACATTAAAGCGATTTCAGGCGTGCCCAAGGCGAGTGTTATATGACCATTGCTTTTGAAACCATATATAAATGACCTCGTAGACAAAATCTTAATTTCAATGAGGCTTTTTGCTGATGATGCTGTAGTTTATCGAGAAGTCGGGACACTAGGAAAAGGTAGGAAAATAAAGGAATATTCTGACGTATAGTGCATGTAATGCCAATTATCTCTCAACATAAGCAATTGTAAAGTGCTATGTTTACATTGAAATAAAGATCCTTCAATATATAACAAAGCAATAGGAGTAAAAATACTGGAACTGTTGCTCCCATAAAATACCTGGAGGTGGACATAAAGAGCGATTTGAAAAGGAACGACCAGTGAAATTAATCATGGATTTATCAGTGTGTGATTCGTACCAGTTGGGGTTAATAGAAAAGAATCAACACAGTTCAGCACGCTTCGTTACGGGCTCATTTAGTAAGAGCTAAAGCGTCACAGGTATGATTAGGAAACTGCAGTGTCAGAAGCTGGAAGGGAAACGTTCTGTATCGCGATACCGGTCTCTGTTCGAGAGCAAGCATTTGTTGAAGAGTCAACGAATATATTGCTTCCTCCTAGGTATACCTCACGAAACGACCACAAAGACAAAAACAGATATATTAGGGCCCACGCTGGTACTTACACACAATCATTTTTCCGCGAATCATACGCGACTGCAAAGGAGGCGGAAGTGACAACTGTACTTAGAGTACCCACCGCCACATACCGTGAGGTGGCTTGCGGTGTATGGATGATGTGGAGATAGGCTCAGAAGTGTAGTTTTATGGCAGAGACATTTATTTGAAAGCTATTTTCATGTCTTTTGTGGAACAACCCAAAGAACATTGAAAAAATTAAGTTCGAATAGATACGAAAATTATGTGTGATAAAGTAATTGTTTTTTTACATTGTTTTGTGACAGCGAAACTTGGGTGCCAACTGAAAAACATCTGATCACAGATCGGTCGGCAGAAAAGGAATTTTTAAGGTGTCTTAAAGGTTGTACAAGATTTCAAAAAGGCATTTGACGCGGTGCCACATTGTAGACTGCTAACGAAGATACGATCATATGGAATAGCTTCACAGATTTGTGACTGGCTGAAAGACTTTAATATAATGCAGTACGTTGTTCTCGACAGCGAGTGTTCCTATCCTTATAAATGATCTGCTGGACAGGGTAAGTTGTAATTTGCGGCTGTTTGCTGATGATGCTGAGGTGTACGGGAGGGTGTCGTCTTCAATTGTTTATAATAGTATACAGGATGACTTACGATAAAATTTTTAGTTGGTGTGAAGAATGGCAGCTAGATCTAAATGTAAAAATTGTAAGGTGATGCTCATGAGTAGAAAATACAATCTCATAGTGTTCGTATACAGCATTTGTAGTGAGCGTCTTGATGCAGTCGCGTCGTTCAAATGGAATGAACAAGAAATAGAAGCAATTCAGAGGCGAGCAGCTACGTTCGTTACTGATAGGTTCGACCATTATGCGAGAGTAACGGAAATGCACCGAGAACTCGAATGGGGAATTGCTGGAGGAGAGACGACGTTCTTTTGAAGAAATTCTGTTGAGGAAATTTAGAGGACCGGAAATTGAAACTGAGTGTAGAACGCTGTTCCTCCCGCCTACTTACATTTCACGTAATGATCACAAAGAGATATTAGGGCTCGTAAGGAGACATATAGGTATTCATTTTTCCTCGTTCTATTTGAGAGTGGAATAGGAAAGGAAATGCCTTGTAGTGGTACAGTGCACCCTCCGCCACGTACCTTACGGTGGATTGCGGAGTGTGTCTGTAGATTATATGTAGAATGGATAGACAAGGAAATGATATCAGATTGACGCTAAACAAGGGTCCGTAAGTGATGGGATAGTAAATAACGTATGGACCTAGACCGATTATTTATAAAGAATGTGAAAAAACCCAGATTTCCCAAAGCAGCTTCGGATTATAAACCGATAGGATTAAGAGATCGAGCAGTCACTGGAAACAGCTGTCACGTCGGAACAGGCAGGAATACTCCACCCATAATGTGAAGTAAAATAAGATGCTAGCTCATGGTGTCTCGTAAAATCAAACACCAAACGGACTCCTCAACCGACATTCCTCTGATTATAAAAATTGTATACTGGATTATAATTCTCCTACCGTACTCATGTTCTCCATAAATTCTCTCCCTCTAACCCATTCTCATTACAAAATACAAGTAAATCATGATTTTCGAGGCGTATCAGTAAAGATGCATCTTCAAGATCCCCGACGCTTAAAATATTTGCTATTTGAAGTTACTGGTTTGGCAAAGCAGGACGAATCCGACGGCGTATACTGGCACACGAGCGAGCGGAAGAATTCCTTTAATGCAGTACCGGCGGCGCTGCGCCGAGATTTAGGAGCTTTCCAGAGAGAGAGAGAGAGAGTGTGTGAGAGAGAGAGAGAGAGAGAGAGAGAGATCGGATGCTGCAGCTCTGGATCTGCTGGCTGCAGGCTGAGGGAGGCAGAGCCGCCAGGGGGGGGGGGGGGGAGGGGAGAGTTCTGGGCGTTCTGCAGCGGCCCAGAATCCCCGCCAGCGGACAAAGAATAACAGATGGCGCCGTCGTGGTGGGGGGCTGCATCTTCCAATATCTGCGTGTAGCGGCGCGGCCGGGAAATTCTCGATGTCGTGGCGGCCATGAATCTCCCAGAGTTGGTACAGTCTCTGCTGGCGGACCGCTTCCGCGCGCGAGTGGGTTACCAAAGCAGCGACACGTGCCGCCGATCGGCCGCAAGGTCGGCCATCTTAGGGGATCAGGACCGGAAATAGCCTCCCAAGTAACGAACGCCTTACTCCAAACTCGCCTTGTTCATCCACAAGATCCATAAAACATTACTTAGCGTAAAGTATGGTCATTTGGATAGGGCGGGGGAGATATGAATAACCCTAACAACATTTGATATACCACGCAACGGTATGTTGATAGGTGATGATAAATATTGAAATCTCATAAGACAAGTCATACCACTGGAGCTCACCATCTTTAGAAATACGCTTGTAATACAAAGAAAGGTACACCTGCCTTATATCGTGTAGGGCTACCACGAGTACGCCGAGTTGCCGCAACACATCGTGGTCTGGACTCGACTAATGTGTGAAGAATGCTGGAGGGAACTGACACCGTGAATCCTGCAGGGCTATCCATAATTTCGTGACAGTGAGAGGGGGTGGAGATCTCTTCTGAACTGCGCGTTGCAAGGCATTCCAGATACGCATAGTAATGTTCATATCTGGGGACTTTGGTGACCAGCGGCTGTGTTTAAATTAAGAACAATGTTCCTGGAGCAACTTTTGTAGGAATGTCTTTGTCAACTTGAAAAACGAGGAGATCTGATGTTAAGTTGTTTGCAGGTGACGCCGTCTTTTACCGTCTTGTAAAATCATCTGAAGATCAAAACCAACTGCAGAACCATCTGAATAAGATATCAGTATGATGTAAAAATTGGCAATTGACTCTAAATAATGAGAAGTGTGAAGTCATCCACATGAGAACGAAAAGAAATCCGTTAAACTTTGTTTACAAGATAAATCAATCAAAAGTGAAGGCCATAAACTCCACTATATACATAGAAATTACTATTACTTCAAACTGAAAAGAACACGTAGATAATATCTTGGGAAAGGCGAAAGAGAGACAGCGTTTTATTGGCAGAACGCTTAAAAGATGCAACAGAACTACAAAAGAAACTGCATACACTACGCTTGTAATATTGCAGCCCAGTGTGGGATCCTTATCAGGTGGGTTTGACGGAGGACATCGAAAGAGTCCAAAGAAGGGCAGCTCGTTTCGTATTGTCACGATACAGGGGTGACAGCGTTACGGAAATGATACAGGATCTGGGATGGGAATCATTACAACAACGGCGCTTATCACAGCGGCGTGGGCTACTTACGAAACTCCAATCGCCGACATTCTCCTACGAATGCGAAAATATATTGTTGACTCTCACTTGAATAGGTAGAAATGATCATCAGAATAAAATACGAGAAATTAGAGCTCGAACGGAGAGATTCAGGTGTTCTTTCTTCCCGCGCGCTATTCGAGAATGGAATGGGAGATTAATAGTACAATGGTGGTTCGATGAACCCTCTGACAGGCTCTTAAATGTGATGTGTTTATAGAATTCGTTGTTATTGTGGAAAGACTTACATCGGCCAAATGATCCACACAGTTCACGATCGGTGTGTGGAACATCCCCGTCATACTCGTTTACTTCAATCTGAAAAGTCATCTGTTGCTGAACATTGTCTGAATAAAAATTTTTCTAATGGTTATTTGTAGTTTTATTTCATGAATTAGTTAAGCTGTATAATATTTAACATAACTCAATATAAGAAGAAATTATTCAGAGTAAAGAAAAAAATACGACCTGTTTTAGCATCCAGACGACAGGTCATTGTTAACGACAGCAAAAATAAATAAATAATTAAAATATGAATTCTTCCCAAGAAAAGTCTGGAAATTATACGGATCTACCGGATGAGACAAGTTGATGGTAGCATCCTGGTAGTAAAAGGAAGGAGGCATGTTTTCTCAATAAATAATTTAGCCTATGTAGGAAATAGTGTTGAATAAAGGAACACTTTGGCAGGGTACACTTGTGACCTCCATTACAAAGACACTGGAAGAAGGGGCTGAGAGTCTGCAGATGTTCAGAGGAGGAGCATTCGCTGATTATAATTTCACTGAGTGAATTAAACCACCCCAGCTGCTCCCTTTATGTCTGAGAAATAGGCAGGTGCACTCTGTATGCCAAACATCAATCAGCGAGAATGGAAGGGGCCAAGGGGGCTGTTAATGGCAGAAGCAAGCTGGTAAGTGAAAGCTATTTGAAGGTAGGCTATCGTCAAGTCAACTTTAGAAAAAATTTGAGCCCCGGCGAACTTATGGAAAAGGCCGTCGGGACAGGGAAGCACATATTATATCAGGCTTGATTCCATATTGGGTGCTCCACGACTGTATTTTATTTGTGGTAATTATTCAGCAATCAGTCGTCATAAATATAAATTCTTTATTTGTTGGCAAATCCGGATTTCGACCACTGTGTGGTCATTATCAATGCTAAAATAAATACAAAAGGGCCAGTTAGAATAACATGCATGTCAGATTATAAGCTAATTGTACAAGTTTCAGTTATAGTCAATGATAAAAATGCATACCATAAAATAAATTAAAAAACTTAAAATATATCGACCTCCATGTAGGAGGTTGCGTTTGTACTGACGCAGCTGTTACAATCCTTACACAGTTGACGTCAGCATGGGTCATTTGTGACTAAGGCGCCCTCTTTAAAGTTTCATATAAATAACAAATTTATATGATGTATATTTATGGTAAAGAAAGTTACATTTTATTGTAATTTTAGTAGGCATTTTAACTTTAAACTGTTCTTTATTAATGAGTCTCGTTTACTGTTTATATATATAATTGGTAGTAAAAATATGTACTAATTGGTGTTTTACAATATATATATATATATATATATATATATATATATATATATATATATATATATATACAGCAACTCTTTTAAAATATCTTACATAAAACTGATGATCTGTTGATAATTTGTTCACAGTCAAAATCATAAAATCAAATGATGTCAATTTTAAAAATCAAATGATGTCAATTTTAAGAAAATAGCTGTAGTAGTAAGTACAGTCGTCAGATGGTGCTAACCAGCGTCTATCCCAAACTGTCTTAGAGCGTTTATATTATAGAACATGCTTGTCTGTTAGGGTTCTCATTAAAACATGTAACAAATGTTGTAGTCTAGTGCTAAAAGTACTGTATATTCCTATTGTATACATAAAAATATTTGATGGGTACAATATTTGTCACTGTATGAAAGGTACTCGCATGTGACAGGTGGAGATGGAGGTCGAGATGGAGGTCGAGATATTTTAAGTTTTTTAATTTATTTTATGGTATGCATTTTTATCATTGACTATAACTGAAACTTGTACAATTAGCTTATAATCTGACATGCATGTTATTCTAACTGGCCCTTTTGTATTTATTTTAGCATTGATAATGACCACAGAGTGGTCGAAATCCGGATTTGCCAACAAATAAAGAATTTATATTTATGACGACTGATTGCTGAATAATTACCACATATTATATGGTAACAGATTACCATGAGCTGCCAGTTTCGGCATTACATTACGCCATCTTCAGGCCTTTATATCGGAGTGTATCATCCATTTAAATAGGTATCCAAATTGATTTAGTAACCTTTTTGCTAAGATCCAACAACAACAGCTTTGACGACAAGGACTACGTAATATTAGCCAGCGGTGTATCAGGGTGTAGGCGACAGAGGCAGCGAACCACTCTTCTTGTAGGAAGTTCTACGATCAGGCGCAGTGAGAGAGTGGAGTAAACACGATTGATATCTATCTGCCGCAGTCCCAGCTCCACCATCGATGATGGATTCAATGGGAAGCACATAATCCATGGCTTTTAAAGTAGCCGTGGGCTTCTTCACGCTGATAGCGGCATCGCTCACCTTTTGTAGTGCAGCGGAGGGATTACGCCCTCTTCTTGAAGACATTCCAATTCTTCTTCAAGATGTTGCTGCAGCACCTCCTGGACCTGACGTTTGCAACAGCAGCGGGGAGGAGCGGAAGGCTTAAGCAGGAGGGAGGCAGTGAAGTTCTTGACATTGCCCATCCCAGCCTGATATTCTTAAAAGATAGCATCCGCAGCGAGGAAGGGTATCCACATTCACATGATAATCGGTGGTAAAAACAAAAAACTGAAAGGGATCGAAACCATAGAGGACGGCGGTTGTCGTAGAGTTAATCACTAAAACTGTTACATTTAATTATACTGATTTGTAGTAAACAACAGAGTTGTCCTAGCAAAGCTACTTCTCGTTTAAGCAAGTAGGTGTCACGGTGTAGGCGACAGAGGCAGCGAGCCAATCTTCGTGTAGGAAGTGGCCCTTGACGGTGAGTTCTATGATCAGGCGTGGTGAGAGAGTGGAGAAAATGTGATTTGTATCTATCTGCGCCGGCTCCGAAACTCAGGCACAGGTGTCTGCAGCATCGATGGAAATCTGCAGACAGAAGGCCGATGGCCCTGCCAGATATAAAGTGTGCAGTACACCCACCGATCGGAGCAGGGTGGGGAATCAGGAGGGGCTGGAAAGAAGTCGGTGTGCGTCGTGCATGAAGTGTGAGCAGGGTGGCGGTTGCCCGGCACATGTAGCCTGACGTCTAGGTCTAGATCTAGGTCTAGGTCCTGGAACTCTGCTGCCCACTGCCAACACGTCTGGATCGGTTTCTTGCTGCAGTGGTAGAATTCTACTCGGGCATCCAGGACATGAAAACATTTACAACAGTAGGTGGTGAGGGTGTGAAACTGGTAGATGTTGAGGACTGCCAGTTGTTGAGGTTGCAATTTAGGCAGGAGTACAAAGGGGTTGGAATAATTCCAGGATAATAAATGTGAGTCTTGGTCGGCGACTTGGCTCACCTGATGGAGATAATGCCTAATGCGTTCTTCATAGGTTTCCAGTCCCTCAGAAGCTTCATTATATGCAGGAAATGGTTGGGTCATAGGCAGGATAATTCGAGCACTTCTAATAAATACTCCATAGAATGCTGAATGAGTAAAAGGACTCCAGTTGTTGGAAAAGCCCTTGCAGGCATTGCTGCAGCCCAGCAAATGGTTTTTGGCAGTGTTGTACAAATGCACAGAATACACCGTTACTACTGATGGGTTACCATCATAACACAATTGAGAACAAAAAACGTATGTCTGGCTGGGCAATACGTGACGGCTTCTTCTTCTAATGACAGTGTTCTTCGGTGAGCTAGGAATCCTCTTCACGTTCACGATCTGTCGCATATTGGTCTGGAGTCGAATATCCAATGGCAGGATATCATAGAAAGATTCAGACAGCCAGTGTGCAAGAGCACCAAGTAAGAAAGGGCATCGCGTAGGCCTATGCTGGCCTGTTATAGATCACCCATTAGTGCCGGAATTCTTTTGCTTCGGACCGCCTGAGAAGTGGATTGCCCGGTAGACATCCATTCATATTTGGTTCTCAGTCTTTAAGGAGCTGTGCAAGAACGGCAGAACAGAACGGGACATTTGAAATGATAGACGAGACAAAAGAAAATTGCTGGCAACGCTCTGCGAAATGCTTTCTGGGACTGTTTAGAAGGTAGTGTAAATGGCGTTGGGAGCGGTGTATTTATAGTGGAAAGAGTATACGGTGAGTCAAAAATTCCACTATGCTCTTTTATGTCAAGAACTCAGGAGGAATTGGAAAACATGAATATTCCATTAGGGTACGGTGAGGTGGTCTGTTATTTCGGAATGTATCGGACATCAACGACATCTTGAAATTGCCCATGTTGGTGGTTACTCAAGTTTCCTAATTGAAAACATTTTAAAAATTTGCGTATATCAAATACCATCAGATTATCTTGATATGTTCTTTCCTGTAAACAGATTGGTAGTAGAGTTGTTTGGAGGTACATACTAGACTCTTCTGCATAAATCATAGTCGTTTAAAGTGTTGAACCTGTCCCTGTTGCTCAATGCACACTTGAAAGCGCTTCTTCAATGCGTTGCCCGAGATGGTGTCTTATTTTCTCTCCATATACGATTTGCTATAAACTGATGAAAGGCCAGTGGTATCAGATCAGGTGGTGTAGGTGTTTATTCGGCAGAACCATGACTTCCAATCCAATGACCAGTGAATTGACTACCTTACCACTGACTAACAACTACTCTGTAGTTTGGTGGAGTCCCATCCTGTTGATAGAAAGTTGTAAAGCTACCATCTTCAATAGAAGTGTGGGAAATTCCGCTCTTTACAGCACTTCTAGATAGCTTCGAGCATTTTCGTTCTGGACAATGAACATGGAACCAGTTACAAAGGTACACCATATGTGCCAGTATTTCTGTGCAAATCCTTCTGCGATGTTGGACGAGATAAAGTGACTTTAACACTTTAAGTGAGTGTTTTTCATGGAGAAAACTGCTGTGTGTACCTGGAAGCAAAATGAGTTATAGAGTTTGAACCAGAAGTGCTACGTCAATCTATTTACAGGAATGAACCCTCATGCGATCTGATATACCAAAGAACTCGCTTTACATAAAATAAAAAGCTAGATTAAAGATGGCAGATTTTGAGATGGCTATTGTGAAAGACAGACCACCTCAACCATACGTTAATAGAATAATCAGTTTTTACGAGGGGTGATCAAATGAAAAAATATGGAGGAACACTGTGGGTATAACTGAAGACTTTATCAAAAGTAAAAGCCAGAGGCCTCAGCACAACTACCCCACTTTTTAATCAGCCAAAAATTTCCTGTTCCCAGTATTTCTGTGGTTTGACAAGAGCCAGTCCTCTACCGCGTTCACATCGTCGTTCGAGTTGATGTGCTTCATTTTGATATGTTCTTTTATCGGACCAAACGGATGGAAGTCAGAGGTCGACATTTCTGGACTGTAGAGCGAATGATCAAGTTGCTCCCGCTTGAACATAGCTAGCACAGCTGACATAAAAGTTTTCTGGGAGCTGTATCGCGTCATAAGAAGGCTCTACTTTAATAACCGACTTTTCGGCCAACGTTACAGTTCTATATATACCCAGAGGAAGGCCACTAACGTTGGCCGAAACGTCGGTTATTACAGTAATATCCAGTTTACATTATGACGTACTACAACACCATTGTATGGGAGTGAAACATAGACGATAGGGAGTTGAGACAAAAAAATCATAGAACCTTTTGAAATTTAGTACTACAGACGAATGATGAACATTAGATGGATAGATCACGTAACCAATGAGGACGAGCTTAACCGAATTGGGGAGAAAAGGAGTTTCTGGCATATCCTAAGAGAAGTGACAGATTGGTGGGACACTTTCAGAGACATCAAGCACTTGTCAGCTTAGCATTAGAATGAAGTGTATGGGGTAAAAATCGTAGAGGGAGACCGAGGGACGAATACAGAAAGCAGATTGAAAAGGATGTAGGTTGTCGAACGTACTCTCAGATGAAGAGACTTGCACAAGACAGGGTAGCGGGGAGTGCTGCATCAAACCAGTCTGCGGACTGAAGACCACAACAACAACAACAACAACAACAACACCCAGTAAAATATTATGTCAACTGACTCCGGCCGTGGAAGCCTACGCAATTATATTGGCCAGTACACTTTGTGTGGCCGTGGAGACGCGTAGGCGCGCGTTATCATGGAGCAGAATAACTCCCTCTGTGAGTTACCTACTCTGTTTCCCTTGATAGACGTGCGTAGGCTGCTGAGTGACTGACAGTATAGTCGCTGGTAATGGTTTTTCCGTGCTCAAGATATTCGATGAGCGTAGGATCTAAGACATCGAAAATGACGGTGAGCACCACCTTGCATGCTGAGGGCACAAGAGCGGTGACGACACTACATTCATGTTCGTGTTATGGTCTTCAGCCCGCTTAGTGGTTTGATGCAGCTCTCCATGCTACCCTGTCCTGTGCAACCCTTTTTATCTGAGAATACGTAAGGCAACCCACATCCTTTTCAATCTGCATACGGTATTCAAACCTCGGTCTACCTCTACGATTTTTGCCCCACATACTTCCTTCTAATCCTTCCTTGATATCACTGAATGTGTCCCTACATCCAAACTGATCTTCCCCAAGGTCGAGTTCTACCCGCTTTTCCATTCTTCTGTAAATAATTCGTGTTAGTATTTTGCAACCATGACTTATTAAACTGATAGTTCTATAATTTTCACATTTGTCTGTACTTGCTTTCTTGGGAATTGGAATCACTATATTCTTATTGAAGTCTGCGGAGCCGGCCGCGGTGGCCGAGGGGATAGCGGCGCGCCAGTCACGTTCTGCACGGCCACTACGGTCGGGGGTTCGAATGCCCCCTCGGGCATGGATATTTGTGCCGTCCTTAGTTTTAGCTAGTTCGTAAGTAGTTTGTAATTTTAGGGACTGATGACCCCGTAGTTAAGTCCCATAAGCTATACAAACATTTGAACATTTGAAGTCTGAGGATATTTCCACTGTCTCATACATCTTGCATATCCTAGATGTTGCGAAACATTATCCGAAAGCGGCGTATTCAAATTTGAACTGGTTCGGTCGTTAAGATGCTTCGTACCTTTTCGCGTGAACACCCCTCTTAAAATAAAAGGCTGTACTGTGACTTTTGATCACCGTGTATTTCGAAGAAGATAAGACATAATAAATAAAGTGTGGAAAATGTCCCGAAAGTTTTTGAACAGACGTCATAATCGCATTTTTTGTGCAGTGATGGGAGTAATCTTTGTTTCTGGAATAGTTTTCTTTCTTTATTGTTAAGTCCACGTTTCTTGGGTCATCGATATATGCATATTTCTCTGTTTTAAGCCATTAGATTAGATTGGATTAATACTTGTTCCATAGATCATACTTGCAACATTTCGTAATGATGCGGAACATGGCAGTTTAGTAAATGTAGTCTGCACTTGACAATCAATATTGTAAGGATCTTTAATTACATTTTTTGTTGTTTTTTATTTTTTATTTTTTATTTTTTTTTATTTTTTAATGTTTTATCTAAAAATTCATCTACATTGTAGAAGGAGATGCCATTCAGAAATTCCTTTAATTTCATTTTTAAATACTAGTTGTCTATCTGTCAGACTTTTGAAGCTACTTGGTAAGTGACCAACATAATTCACCCCTTTCTGAGCCAAAGTTAGATTTAACCTTGTATAGTAAATACCATCCTTTCTCCTAGTGTTGTAGCTATGCACACTGCTATTACTTTTAAATTGGGTCAAATTGTTAATAACAAATTTCATGGGTGAATATATATATTGTGAAGCTACAGTGAAGATCCCTAGATCCCTAAATAAAGGTCTGCAGGATGATCTTGGGTGGGCTCCAGCAATTATTCTGATTACATGCTTTTGTGCAATGAATACTTTTTTACTCAATGTTGAATTGCCCCAGAATATGATCCCTTATGAAAGCAGTGAATGAAAATAGTAAGCTAATTTACTGAGATGTATATCACCAAATTTTGCTATGACCCTGATAGCATACGTAGCTGAACTCAAACGTTTCAAGAGATCTTCAATATGCTTCTTTCAATTCAATCCCTCGTCAATGCAAACACCTAAAAATCTTGAATATTCTACCTTAGCTACAAATTTATGTTCAAAGTATAAATTTATTGCGGCTGTAATAATCTAATATATAAAGCAGTGTGTCCGTATATTTGTACGTGTTGCATACAAATCTACGGTTTTGTTCCAATCTTTATGAAATTTTGCACACGTAAGCTTCAGTCCATGAGGACCGTCGCCGTAAGTGTAAGAATCACATACGATATATAGTTCACGAGATATGACGTCATAAACAATGAGACGCCTGGAAAACTTCTACCATAAGCGACAATGCTGCTCATTTTCTCCTAAACCACTGGACCGATTTCAACCAAATTTGGTACACACTTTCCTAACCGTGAGATAACATTTTCTGCATGGTGAAGAATCACATACGGCACATGGTTCAAAAGATATTAGGTCGTAACCAATAGAAATCGCAAAAAATGCCATATAATGCGGAGAAACTTTCGAAATACACTGTATGAGAATGACAGTACTTAGCGACTTGCAACAAACTTTAAACATAATTTCAGACCATTATTATTTTTCTCGCTGGCAACCATAGTAAAATGATGAAAGGAAAAAAAGTTTCTCGCTTACTACTTTTCCGCTGTTTGTGGGGTAAAACTACGGCATTCGGTATGACGTTACAATTTATAATTTGCACAACACAAATTGTAGCCGCAGGAAATTTTACAGACAGTATACACACATACAGTTGAATGTAAGTTCTAAATTGTATCACAGTACGACACGTAGTTCATGAGATATGGGCACATAAATAGTAATGTTCCGCTGTTCATGGACTAAAACTACGACATTCGGTATGACGTTACAGTTTATAATTTCTACTCTAAAAATTGTAGCCGCATGAAACTTTACAGACGGTATACATGCATATAGCTGAGTGTACCTTCTAAACTGTATCACAGTAGGACACGTAGTTCGTGAGATATGAGCACATAAACAGTAATGTTCATTTAAAACCGCCCCGTCACGCACCAAGTTTTAATCTATTACTTCTTTAGCACTAATTGGTTTTATTTAGGATTGATGATGTATTGGGATTTTTGAACAAATAAATTTCTAATTAAATTTAGACTAATAATTAAAAAAAAGCAATTGAAAAAATAAATATTAAAAACTCAAACGTTCATAAATAATATTTGATAAACAAAATAAACCAGAAGAACATAAACCATGACCAATCATTAAAGAAAGAGAGCCCATACAACCTCATCAAGAGATTTTAGACATACAGACCTTATAAAAATGAATATATACATGAAAAATGACAGGTATAAATAAATAAATACCCGGGCAACGCCGGGTTTTCAGCTAGTGGTATATAAAGGTTGAACAATGAGAATAACGTTTTTGGAATGATTAATGCTGCAGCAGTCACTATTTATAAATATTTTTATTGGCACGACGCGTTTCGGCAGCACGCTGCCATCATCGGTTGCATTTTTACAATTACTGGTTAAATTCTTGACGTGTTATGTTTTGTGTTGTGGATGCCAGTGAGGTTATGTTTGAACAGTTTTAACCTGTTAGGAAGATATAACTATTTTTACAATTATATTTCATCATTATAGTTTTTGTTCAAGTTCAAATGTTTGTTAAGCTTATGGGACTTAACTACGGGTTCATCAGTCTCTAAACTTACAAACTACTTATGAACTACTTACGAACTAGGACGCCACAAATATCCATGCCCGAGGGGGGGATTCGAACCCCCGACCGTAGTGGCCGTGCTGACCGTGACTGGAGCGCCTCAGTCACCTCGGCCACCGCGGCCGGCTATAGTTTTTGGATAATGAATGAAACATAATTGTAAAAATAGCTATATCTTCCTAACAGGTTAAAACTGTACAAACATAACCTCACTGGCATCCACAACACAAAACATAATACATCAAGAATGTAACCAGTAACTGTAAAAATGCACTCGATGATGCCAGCGTGCTGCCGAAACGCGTCGTGCCAATAAAAATATATAGTGACTGCTACAGCATTAGTAATTCCAAAAAAAGCTTATAATACAGTCGCAGACCTCAGAAAAATCCAAATAACATGGAAAAATTTAATGAGAATAACATTCAAACTGGTCATGTAAGTAAGTCGAAGGAAATGTAGCAAAAGCAGGTGGTGAACCTGGGATAGTTTCCTAGAAGCGGCAGGACGCGGCTGTAGATCCATGACACGGCCCGACCGCCGTATCCATTTTTCACGGGCGGGTGCCCCGCGGCCGACGCCCCCCTGACCTTTTTTTCTTTACGAAGCGTAAAAAAGCCGCCTTACCTGCCGCGCTCGAGATGGCTTCGCTTACGACGTCATACGCGACGGCCGTTTTTAGCGTAAAACTGGTTTATTTAACAGCTCGGGCCGCGGAATGGGATTTCCTCGCCGGTCGCGTAGGCCCGTCCTCCGCCGCGCCGCTACCGTTATTTACACAACATGCAGAGCGGCGCTCTACGCATGCGCGGCCGCCGCTGATGGGATGGCAATTCCGCCGGCGGCGATGGCTGCCAGCGACCCGGCGCTCGCCGGCCGTGCGTGGGCGGAGGGGGAGGGGGGGGCGTCTGCGGCCTCTGGTGCTGGCTGCGCGATCTCATGAGCAGCGGTGGGCCGCTTAACAGGTCACTGCCCGAGAGGACGACCTCAACGTCAGCCCCGCACCAACTGGTTTTCGTGTACTGAGTTGCCACCGGTGGCGATACGAAAATTGCATCTGAATTACTGGCTCATTTTAATGCCGGCCGCGGTGGCCGAGAGGACTGAGGCGCTCCAGACACGGTCTGCACAGCCACTACGGTCGGGGGTTCGAATTCCCCCTCGGGCATGGATATTTCTGCCGTCCTTAGTATTAGCACAGAGTAACAGATACAGAGAAGAAGCCTCCCCTAAACCACTGTCCTACGCTCCCCTCGTAGTTCCGTAAGATGCTAGCAGGTGTCAGGCGGATCGCTCGCTTAGGGTGCCTCTCGCACGTCAGAGGGTAGCGCGGAGGGGAGGGTGAGGGAAGAGCTCGTGCCACCTGCCACGAGGCCACGGCTGTGTCCGGCTTGCTGTCCTGTGAGGGGAGGTAGTGGTGGGGGCAGCCGCTATCTGCCGCCTGCTCTGGCCAGTTTAAAGGGCTGCTTCTGACCGCAGCGCCATCATGGGACATCTTACGGAACTGCTGAAAAACCTCCCTCCCCGCACCCCTGAGCGTAGGACCGGGCCATTACGGAGGTTTCCCCTCTGTATATATTTGTCTGTGGTATTAGTTCATACGTAGTTTTTAAGTTTAGGGACTGATGACCCCGTAGTTAAGTCCCATAAGCTATACAGACATTTGAAGATTTGAGTAAAATAACATATGATGGTCTCAGTACAGAGGATTTAAAATGAAGAATGGCAAAGGGGAAGAAAGGCGTTCTTGAAAAAGAAATATTTGTTAACATCGAATATTGATTTAATCCAAAGGAAGTCCTTTTGAAGCAATTTGTTTGGAGGTAAAGGAAATTATTCAGACAATTAAGGGAGAGGAATACTTAATTGTTATGGAAGACTGGAATTCGGTAATAGGAAAAGGAAGGGCAGGTAGTAGGTGAATTGGACTAGGCAAAAGAGATTTACCACCTGGTAAAATTTTGTACGGAAATAATTTAGTTATAAATTGCAAAACTTTAATACGAGTTATTTGCAGAAGGATGGAAAAGCTGGTAGAAGCTGACCTCGGGGACGATCACTTTAGATTCAGGAGAAATGTAGAAACACGGTAGGCAATACTTACTTTACGGCTTATCTTAGAAAATAGATTAATGAAAGGAAAAAAAACATTTCTAGCTTTTGTAGATTTCGAGAAGGCTTTTGACAATGTTGACTGGAATAAACTGTTTCAAGTTCTTAAGCAAGCAGGAGTAAAATATAGGGAGCGTAAGGTTATTTACAACTTGAACAAAAAACAGACAGCAGTTATCAGACTTCAAGGGCGTGAAAGGGACGCAGAGGTTGCTAAGGGAGGAAGACAGGGTTGTTGCCTTTCTCCAATGCTTTTAATTTGTACATTGAGCAAGATATAAAGGAAAGCAAAGAGAAATTTGGAGAAGCGATTAAAGTTCAGGGTGAAGAAATAAAAGCATTGCGTTTTACCAATGACATTGTAATTCTCTCAGAGACAGCAAGAAACGTGGAAAAGCAGTTGAACGGTGTAGACATTGACAAGAGCAAAACGAGGGTATTGGAGTGCAATCTAACAAAATTGGGCGATGCCGAATGAATTAAGTTAGCTAGCGAAACAATAAAGGTGGTAGGTGAGTTTTGTTACTTGGGCAGTAAAATATGATGGTCGCAGCACAGAGGGTATAAAATGCAGAATGGCGAAGGGAAGAACGGCGTTTTTAAAAAAAGAGGAATTTGTTAACATCGAATATTAATTTACGTGTAAGGAAGTCTTTTCTGAAGCCATTTGTGTGCAGTGTGGCCTTGTATGGAAGCGAAACATGTACGATAAACAGTGTGGACAGAAAGAGGATAGATGCTTTTGAAATGTGGTGTTACGGAAGAGTGCTGAAAATTAGTTGAGTGGGTCGCGTGACTAAGAAATAGGTAATGAATAGGGGAGAAAAGGAATTTCTGCCATACCTTGACTAAAAGAAATTCAAAAATGTTCAAATGTTTGTAAAGTCTATGGGACTTAACTACGGGGTCATCAGTCCCTAAACTTACAAACTACTTATGAACTACTTACAAACTAGGACGGCACAAATATCCATGCCCGAGGGGGGATTCGAACCCCCGACCGTAGTGGCCGTGAATACCGTGACTGGAGCGCCTTAGTCTCCTCGGCCACCGCGGCCGGCGACTAAAAGAAGGGATCGCTTGGTAGTACACATTCTTATACACCAAGGAGTCGTAAATTCAGCATTAGAGGGAAGTGTGTGGGGTAAAAATCGCAGAGGGAGACCAAGAGATGAATACAGTAAGCAGATTCGAATGGATGTAGGTTGCAGGTCTTATGAGGTGACGAAGAGGCTTGCTCAGGATAGCCATAAGCTATACAAACGTTTGAACATTTTGCTTATTTTACTTTTTCTTGTATTTTGGCCAACTTTAGGTTACGGTAGTGTGGGGTAAAAATCGCAGAGGGAGACCAAGAGATGAATACAGTAAGCAGATTCTAATGGATGTAGGTTGCAGAACTTATGAGGTGATGAAGAGGCTTGCTCAGGATAGCTATACAAACATTTGAACATTTTGCTTATTTTACTTTTTCTTGTATTTTGGCCCACTTTAGGATACGGTAGTAACACTAAAAGTGGGCCTTTGCGATCGTCTTTTGACAGCTCGAAATTTAAATGACAATAACGGCTTAACCATTCATCTGACACGAAAACTGAATAACCAAATTTGTAGAGGAGAAAATTCTCTACAACTTTGCTCTCTTATGGGTTTTTTTTTTTTTTTTTTCATATTTCGTATCGTTTGAGAGATATTTGCAAAAATAACGGTGTTGTGACACCCTCCATTGAATTAAGGAAAATCAGCCGTTCGCAGATGTCACGTGACATTCCTCGCCCAGAACTCTGTGGCATACGCCATCTTGCTTTGCGTATTTGATTATTTTCTTATTGTAATTTACACGCTGTCATTTCAAAGCAATGGCCCACTGAAGAATTAACAAAAGACGTCGTCCTTCGTACGATATATGATAATCTAGTGTCTACAAATGCCATATTTGCATCAGTTAACGACGACCATGAATAGTATGAAATTAAAGAATACAACTTGCAACGGTCAGCTGTAGCACAGTGGGCAATGCGTTCGACTGTGCGCTGAAAGTCAGTGTTTCGAAACCCGCCACTGTCTAAATTTTTTTTTCCTAAAAGGGTTTCAGACATTCTTATTAATTAATTTATAATTATTCAGATTACTATTTTGGTCAAAAAATGTTTGCAAAAACTTATAAAACTACAAATCTAAGTGGGCCGTAAAACTCGTCAGTGCGACTTTTTTTCTTTATAATTGTTTATTTATCCTTCAACAAGGGGTCTTTTTGACTACTTGAAAATACAGCTTTATGCAATTCAATTTGTTTGTTATGTAACCAACTATAGCTGGCGTCATATAAGAAGGCGCTTCCGCGCATAGAGGCGGAGCGATACGGAAATCGTGGATGGGAGGAGGTACGACCGAGCGCCAACAGTTGAGCCTGCGGGAGAAATGACGCGTTTCGGAATTACCATCATCAACATGGCACGGAAGAGATACTAATCTGATGATGGTAATTCCGAAACGCGTCATTTTTGAGAGCACTCTGTACATGAAGTGTGACCAATAACAAAGAATTTGCGACCTAACCAGCTTCACAGCAGTACTACCTAATCAGATATTAATGATTTTGTATGTGTCAGGAGCCTCAGTTACATAAAATTATGACTTATTATTTGTTTCATTCCTAACTTCTTTATACATATTCTAAACTGAATCCGATTATGCATGCACCTAGGACAGAGCTGTTGCTACCACAAGCTGATATGTAGTTCACACTTCCAAACTGTTCGTCGGATTGATTCATTTTTAATTAGTAATTTAACATCACAAACACTTTCAACCACAAAGGATTGATATTTGCGGCTTTAGTGATTTCCTGCGGAAGGGACACAGTACATACTAATTCACGAAAAATCGTCGAGGAAAATGAATGTGATATCAGGCATTGCCCAGAGAACTGTTATAGGGTTCCTGTTGTTCCTTATCTTTGCAAATGATTTAGGATAAAATCTGAGCAGCTCTCATATACAGTTCGCGGATAATGCAGTTGGTTATTAAAGTCAGAAGAAGATCAAAATCCGATGAAAACAAAGCAGATGAAATATCTGACTGGTCCAAAAATCGGCAATTCAACGGAAATACTGGAAACTGTGTAGTCATCCTCTTGAGCAGTAAAAGAAATACGTTAAGCTTCATGTACACGATAAATAAGTCAAATGTACAGGCCGTAAATTTAAATACCTTTGAATTCAAATTACCAAGTACTCCAATGACATAGAACTGACATAAAATACCACAGGGAAGAGTAACTGAAAGCTACGTTTCATTCGCAGGACACTTGGAAAATGCAATACTTCTACTATAGAAACTAGCATCACTACACTTGTTAGTCCTATTTATATTGCTGTGCATTGTGGTATTGCACGAAGTTGGACGGGCGCATGCTATAAAGTTCAGAGAAGAGCAACTCGTTTTGTGCTATCGCCATACAGGGGAGAGGTTGTCACGGAAATGATTCACGAGTTGCGACTGATATCATTAAAAGAAAGTGTTATTCATTTGAGAATTTTCTTTCACCAAGTATGTTTTCCGAATAATTATCGTATTATGTCAGCATCCGCCTACATAGCGACACATGACCATCATAACGAAATAAGAGAAATAAGATTGATACAGGAAATATTTGGTGTTCCTTTTCCTCTGCACGCTACTACAAAACGGAACGGTAGAGGAATATTTTGAAAGCGGTTCTATAAACGCTCTAAAACGCCCTAAAACCCTCTGTCAGGCACTTATGTATTATTTGCAGAGTAAAGAAGTAGTTGCAGATGGAGGTGATGTAGATGTGTAACGCAGTGTCGCTTTCCTGTTAGCAGTGATCACTCTACGCAAATGCTGCTGACCTCGGAACTGAAAACCGTCGGCCTCTGTGCTGTCGATGGTGAGAGGTGATGCCTTAAATATAGTATTAGCTGTACACGCCTAGCTCAGTGGGTCTCGAAATATTTCATTGCTTAACGATTTCCGGACAGGAGTTTCCCCTGTATCCAGGTCCAGCTACCATTCCGCGTATAATCTTTCAGTTTACGTCGTGCATTCGTAATCACGTCGGCAACCTCTTCACTGGAGTCACAGCAGGACAGATACGTTATGTGCCAATGCACTTCTTTATGTACTAGTTACTACCACCAACGGCACCTGTGCATTTCGCTCTCCACGACTTTTGTCAGCTCTGTGTAATTAATAAGATATGTTCTTATCGTTTTACCTTTCCATCGCTCAATTTGTCGGTTGTCTACTATCAGTCCTATACGTCTAGGACTGTACTAACAGAAGTGGTATCCCAGAATTAGTCGTATTTACGTAATTTACTCGTCTTTCTTTGCAAACAAAAACGCCTACGAGTTTCCCGTCCAAACCAACTTGGTTTTCGTTCCACTTAACATCACAACTAGAATATGCGAGGTCAGAAACAGAAATTTAAAAAAATCTATGAAATTGTCGTACATGCTTCCAAAATAAACATATCACCTTTTGTTACAGGTCACGAACACACGTCAAATGAGTTGATATTCATTCGGTACCTGGACTCTTCAGAAAAATGACATCAATTGGAATATAGCGCAATGAATCATCATGTCCTCGTATTTGACATTTTACCATATCCAAGGCAGAAAAACCGAACTCCTGCTAATTCAGTTGATTGTAGTTTTACCTAAGGGTTAAACTATTCATTCGTTCATTTTCAGTGGAAATAGTGAACAGGAACAACGAAATTAAAGCTGTCGACAATGTCCGTTTCAGTTTTTCATAATGACCAATTAATCTTTCTTTAAATCAGTTTGTAGGTTTTCTGTTAGCTGAAACTTGTACTCGATCTTTCAGCTGAAACCACTCTTTACTAATTTAGTTGTCTGGCCCATCGAGGCATTCTCAGTAAAACCAGCCTGTAGTACTTCCAGGGAAAAGATATTGTACGCACCACGCTGAAAATTAAGTGGCGTAGGTGTGGTGAGTTTTAGTACACTCGGGTGAGGAAATCTGGACTAACGAGTGAGGGATTTAAGTTATGATACGGTCGTTTTACCCATAGCGAGCAGCAGTTATGAAGTAATTCTCGGATTTGATATCGGGTTGCGCATCACGCTAAAGTCGACTAGAAACGGCGCATGTTGGTGCTAGATAAAGCATTTTTCGTCAAGGTTCTACTGCCGAAATAGCCTTACTGGTGAAACATACACCCTGGACGTCGGGTAGATCTTCTAAACTGCGCCCTAGGTCCCTCAAACTGGACTTGTGTTATAACATACCGAAAGGTACATGGAAAATAACCTGGGTTGATATTGTCACTGATCTTCCGGTAAATACATCATGTATCGTGGAACCATTGGCTGAGAATGAGAATCTGTATTCAGATCAGTGTTTTGTCCGACTTAGTGTTTCCTACGTATGTGACATTGTAGGTACCAGGGTAGTGCCAGTTAGTATTAACAATTTTGATCCCGAGGAGTTAAATGTAACACAGGGTACCCTGGTACAAATTTAGAGGTGTTGGATGAATAAGATTTTAAAGACGATTTCTCAATAAATAGTAAGGTGTCACATCCAGAGGTACAGGATAGGGAAGCCATGGAGGTCCTGTTACGTAGGACTTTTTAACTCTTCAGGCCCGTTACATCACATACCGTTGGTGCAGCATTATATTCCCAATGAAAATGAAGCACCCGTTTATAAAAAGGAGCATACCGCGTTCCTCAATGTTTACATCCGTTTATGGAGAAATTTATTAATCAATAACTTCAGGATGAGATTATAGACGAAAGTAACAACCCATAGATTGCACCCATTGTTTCTGACATGTCTGAAATGAACAGACACCTTACCAGAAATTATAAATGTGTCCACAACAGGCAATGACACTTTCAGTCCGAGCGCATTCAAACGCTCGATCCCTTGTGGGGATCTAGTATAGGCTGCGATCAGGAGGAATCGTGATGAAAGTTTTGTTTGAACGGTAGAAAGTAACACAGATCAAAAAAGAATTCCTAGCTTTGAGATACAAAGTAGTAAAGTCCGCAAAGGATATACAGGTACAAGGACAAGGCGTATTAAAAATCTTTGGGTAACACAGGAGATACTAAATTGATGAAAGGAAAAAAATTTAAACAAGCAGCAAATGATTAAGTCAATGACAGTACAGACAACTGAAAAATAAAGTTGACATGAAGAGCAGATTTGGTAAGGATGAGTGACTAGAGGAATCATGTAAGTTCCTAGAAGAATGTACAGACAAAAGTTGGATACCGCACACAGGGAAATAAAAACCACGTTTGGAAAGAAGAAAACCTGCCGCATAAATATAAAGGGCTCAGATGTAAAGCGAGTATTAAGTAAAAAAGATAAAGCAAAGATTATTTGGAGGGGAAGTACAATGCAAATAACTTGATGGCATTTTGAAGAAAAGGAATAGGAAATAGTCAAAGATGCGATGGAAGATACGATACTGCGAGAAGAATTACACAGAGTTCTGTAAGATTTGAGTTGAACCAAGACCCCTGCATTGGATATATTTCCTCTGACTGCCAGTCGTGAAGTAGGTTTTCCGCCTTGTGTGCAAACTGTATGAGGCAATTCCAAAGGAAACAAGTGCAATTAATGTAAAAATTACAGAACTATGTGTTTAAAAAGTCATTAAAAATAATAACACGTATTATTTCGATTGAAAGGTTGAAAACTAATATTTCAGAGCTCGATCTGAGGTGCAAGGATTATGATATGAAAATCAGCATCTCCAAAACGAAAGTAATGTCTGTGGGAAAGAGATTCAAACAGATTGAGTGTCAAATAGGAGAAACAAAGTTAGAACAGGGATGTATTTTCTCACAGGATGGCAACATAGCGCAAGAACAGGAATTGAGGTGCAACAAAGTTAATGCAGTGAGTGCTCAGCTAAGATCTACCCTCTCCTGCAAGAAGGAAGTAAGTACCAAGACTAAGTTAGCAGTGCACCGCTCTATCTTTCGACCAAATGCAGGTTACCTTATGCATAAGATAGAGGTTACAGATATGAAAGTAGCAAGAATGATTGCAGGTACCAATAGATGGGAACAATGACAGGAGGGTGTCCATAATGAGGAAATCAAAGAAAAGCTGGGAATGAACACCATATATGAAGCAGTTAGAGCGAACAGATTGAGGTGTTGTGGTCATGTTACACGCATGGGAGAAACAAGGTTACCTAAGAGACTGATGAGTTCGTCAGTGGAGGGTAACAGGAGTCCTGGTAGACCAAGAAGAAAGTACTTAGATTCGGTGCAGAATGATTTTGAAGTAAAAGGCATAACATCAGACTAGGCATCAATGTTAGCATTGAATAGGGGATCATGGAGGAATTTTATTAGAGGTACTATGCTCCAGACTGAACGCTGAAAGGCGTAATTAGTCTCTAATGATGATGATGATGATGATGATGATGATGATGATGTACTATTTTCTGACAATTGGGAAAACTGGTAGAATCCGATATCGGGTGATGTTTATCGACTTTTTCGAAGTCCGATACTCATCGAATTCCTCGAAAATTGAAAAACTAATAACAGTGACGTTTAAAGTAAGAGACTCTGTAGCCTACGTAAGTCCATAAGAGCAGGTGGCCTGGACTGCTCACGGGGTAGTGATTCTGCCCGTCCACGCGTCTAGAGGGTCACAAAAAATGTACTAGCTAAGTACAAGTGGGATAAATTTGAGCATCCACCATAGAGCTCAAAAATTTCGTCCTGTGTCTTCCATCTGTTTGGTCCGCTAAAAAAAAAAACATATCAAAGGGAAGCGCTTCAACTCGGACGACGAACTGAAGGAAACGGTAGAGGACTGGCTCTTGTCACAGCCACAGGAACAGGGAATCGTTTGGCTCGTTAAACAGTGGGATTGTTGTGCTCACATTTAAGGTGATCAGTTTTGAATAAAGACTTCATTCATAATCACAGGCCGATTCGTACCATTTCATTTGAACACCCCTCGCACATTTATAGCTTTTGTAGATTTAGAGCAACGTATTGATAAGGTTGACTGGAACACACTCCTTAAATTCTGAAGGTAGCACCACTAAACTTTAGGGAACGGAAAGGTAGGTACAATTTATACAAGAATGACGCTGCAGTTATAAAAGTGGGAGGGCGTGAAAAGTATGCAGGTTTGTAGCGTTTCCCCAGTGTTATTCGATCTCTACATTGAGCTGTCTGAGAAGGTAAGAAGGGGGAAATTTGGAGACGAAATTATAATTCAGGGAGAAGAAATAGAACGTTTTCGGTTGGCCGATGTCATTGTAATTTCTGGAGAGACAGCAAAGGACCCGGAAGAGCAGTTGACTGAAATGGAGAGTGACTTGAAATGAGAACATAAAATGAAAATTAAGAAGACAAAAAAAAGGTAATAAAGTATAGTGTAAGAAAATAAGGGAATACTGAAGGAATTTGGTAGCGAAACAATAATATTTGTAATGAATGAGTTTTGTTGCTTGGGTAGAGAATTAACTTGTGATGGACGAAATAGAGGAGATATAAAATGTTGAGTGGTGTTGCGTCCCTCCATGTTCTATATTCAGATAAGCAGCTTACTGATATTTCGCTGCCGAGTGATTAGTTTGATTTATGCCCAGAAACAGGACGACGATGGAGCGGGACACAACAAGGGATAGTCACGATGGCCGGAAACACTGATTTATCGTTAGTTATACAGTTCATAGGTCTAATCACAGCGTATATATTTAGTGCAATATTCTCCCAGAAATCCGACGTAATATTCAAGTAACACGAATAACGTTTACATGTTGCTAAGCGGCAATTCGCGTAAACTGTTGAGATTTTGTGATTTCACAATGAGCTGCAAGTGTGCTACAGGGCAGACAATTCATATATCTCACACTGCATAAGGCATGTTTGTAAACCAATGTTAATCAGCCCAGATCTTTAAAAGTATATAAACCATCAACGAAGCACCTCAGTATAAGCCCTCATGTGTCGAAATACATCGTGCAATTTCAAATCACGATTTTGTGACTGAAGGCGACTTCCTTTAATTTTAGATTCTGACACATCAAGGAATCGTCGATTTCGGAATGGAGAGAAGTGTGTGAGGTAAGGGTCGCAGCACGAGACCGACAAACTAATAGGTAAACAGGTTCCAGTGATGGTTGTCTCCATTTTTATTCAGAGATGAAGAGGCTTGTTCAGGTTTGGCTACCGTGGAGAGCTGCAACAAACCAGTCTTCGGACTGAAGACCACAACATAACATGTGGAGAGTCGTTTTCCTCTCGCTCTATTTGAGAGTTAAACAGAAGAAAAACGACTAGCATTGTACGGGGACTTGCGGAGATAACATGGATTTAGTCCGGGTGACGAGACAGTAAAGTAAATTTCGATAACTAAAGCATGAAAATTATTCTCCGCTACTGGCTTTCACAGTAGGGCGAATATCGGTGCTATAAATAACAGTACCATTAATGCCATTGTCAGCGTCGGTTCGTTTAGTAAATGTTATAGCAATTATACGGCATTACGGTAATTTCAGAGCGTTTAGATTCGTGACAATGGAGAGACTGAGGAGAATTACAGAAATCTGATGAGGATTGCGTACAACGAGCCCTGTCAATAAAATGCAGTGACTGCGGTGATCCACTTTAATGTGGCGACTCAAGCAGAGATTCATCACAGCAGACCGAAGCTACCGTTTGAAACATGAATCTAATTAACGGTAGGCCCGCTGCATTATAGTCATTTTCTGGTAGTTTGGATGAATTGCGACACATGCAACTGACTAAGCTCGTTGCCTTCATGGTGGCTTCGAGAGAGGTGAAGGTATAGTAAATTTTCAGACCAAATTTTCGGTCGCCCATATCTTGTTTAGCGGTGTATTACGTACTACCTGATTTACGAAATACATAATTTCAGCTAATATTCCTGACTTAATTGATTACTGCAAGTTCCTCACGCATAGCCCATAACTAAGGTTTGACTTAAATAAATTAAATTACTAAGTATAGAAGAATAACAAAATGTTACAGCGGAGTTTAAAGCGAGGCGTGGGAAAAGAAGAGTTCAATAAAACTGTTGGAGAGAATCCAAGTGGGAAAATAAAAGCCGGCCGCGGTGGTCGAGGGGACTGAGGCGCTCCAGTCACGGTTTGCACGGCCACTACGGTCGGGGGTTCGAATCCTCCCCTCGGGCAAGGATATTTGTGCCGTACTTAGTATTAGTTAGTTCATAAGTAGTTTGTAAGTTTATGAACTGATGACCCCGTAGTTAAGTTCAAATGTTCAGATGTTTGTTAGCTTAAGGGACTTAACTACGGGGTCATCAGTCCCTAAACTTACAAACTACTTATAAACTACCTAAAACTAAGGACGGCACAAATATCCATGCCCGAGGGGGATTCGAACCCCCGACCGTAGTGGCCGCGCAGACCGTGACTGAAGCGCCTCAGTCCCCTCGGCCACCGAGGCCGGCCGTAGTTAAGTCCCATAAGCTATACAAACATTTGAATTTTGATTTTTTTGAAAAATAAAACGCAGACAAAAATAGAAAAGAGAACTACGCCGAAGCTTCAACCTCAAATTAATGTGCACACGTATTAAGAAACCGCCGAGGAAAGAGAAAATCTGCAAATCACTTATATATTTTTAAAATTATATACTCGAACCATTTTTTTTAAATTTCTTTAATATATTTAGCCGTACAGTTATTGTACTTACGCACAAAATGACAAAAAAACCTGTTTTGAATTTTTAACCATAGATTGTAAATATCGAATTAACTAACCATAGAAAATGACTAAATTTTTTACAACATATTGTGTGAACAATTTTATAGAAATAACATTTTCCGGTTTTTGAAAATCCTTGCTTATTATTAAGATTCGTAACAAAAACGATGATGTTTGGGTACCTAATATGGCACTTATGCTGACAGTCGGTTTTTGTCCAAAACAAAAGTTACTGTCCGCTTTAAAAAATAAATAAATCTACTCGCAGGAAGGCATTGCATACCATACACTTTGATATCTTCGCCGCAATGAAGACTTGATTTTACTTTCGTTATTCATCACAGTTTCTGTGCAGCATCAATGTAAGAACAGTTTTATAACATGGTTTAATTAACAACTGTTGCGTATAATTATAAAAGATATTTTAATGAGCTTCAAGAGGAAGTCCTAGTGTGTGGTTAATTTTAGCGCATAAACAGCAGTATATCTACTTTTATGGAGATATCATAATTTTTATTTCAAATTGAGAGCACAATAACACCTCAATACGTGCTCGAGATACTTGTTTCATGCCCGTCGGATGAACTCGCGCAGTGTGTCCACTTCTGCCACTTTGAGGAGAGTATTTTTCCCCACCTGAAAAGTGAGTCGGAGCACCTGCCGCAGTTTGTCCTTTATCTGTTTCGTGTGGCCCTTATTCGTCTTGGTTGGTCGAAACCGTCTGGCTTGTAACACAAGGCATGTCCCGGATGGCAGGTGTTACATTCTTCCCCCAGTCTTGTCTCCAGCTCACAGTCAAGCAGAAGTTCTTCTCGATTAGTATTTTTGCTGTCTTCAAGGGTGTTTCTTGATGGAAGCCTGCTTATTTCTCTGCTGGTAAATCCAATGTGAAACCGGAGCACAGGATCGGCGTTAATTTTCGTATACTCCCTGACAAGATCATGTTCACGGCAAATGTGTGGAAGAGCTATGAGGCTCAATGCTAGTAGCCAATATGTGGGTGTGGACTTTATTGTACCTGATATACTACGCAAGGTTTAGTTGAGTTGGGCATCAACATGTCTGGTGTGATGGCTGTTAAGCCACAACGGTGCACAGTACTCAGAGACTGGGTACACCAGGCCTAGTGCTGTCGATCTAAGTGTCGGCGCAGAGGAACCCCATGTGGTGCCGCACAATTTTTGCAGAATGTAGTTTCGGGTTCTGAGTTTTGCAGTTGTCTTTGTAAGATGTTCACTGATAGTGACCAGTGAACACAATGTTACATATTATTACTATAAGAGAAATGAACAGCCTTGTTTTCAACGCGGCATTTGATGCAGCCTAGCCTGTACAACTTCTTCAGCACTGAATTACATAAGCAACCCACCAACTTCCCTACTGTAGTCGTCTCTTGGTCTCTCTCTGCGATGTAATCCCCGTCCCCACCATCTCCCTCAAAAACAAAATTCACTTTTCCTTGTTGTCGCATAATACATCAAACGATTCCTTCTTGTAGTCAAGTTATGCAACAAATTTCTGTTCATCAACGCCTCATCAATTTCACTCCAGGAAAATTCCAGGCTCGTTCCTTTCTTCCTTCCTTTTTCATTCGGCATCAGTTATCCGCTTAATCTTCAGCATTCTTCTTCAGCAACCCATTTCGAAACTTCTCTTCTTGGCTGAACAGCTAATCGTCAAAGATTCACTCACATACAATTCTTCGGTCGAGACAAGTGTCTTCAGAAAATATTTGCGAACACGTAAATTGACGTCCAACATATTTCAGTTCCTCAAAAACCGAGGGTTGACTTTTTATTTATTTATTTATTTTTGTCTTTCCAACAGATATTTACAACCTCTCTACTTCGGTAATCGTAATTTATTTTACTGACCAGATAATAAAATTGATACACCACTTTTAGCCTTTACTTTCCCAACTCAGTTCGGCCAGAATGGTCTGATTTGATTACCGGCAATTTCCTCTTTTTAACTTCGTTTTGTACTCTCCTTTCAAAACACTGCACCTTCTACTAACCTACACTTCCAAATACTTCTTCGCAGTCTGTAATGGAATTACAATTTTATCAGCCAACTTCTAGATTTTTCATTCTTCTTCCTGAGGTTTAATCAACTTTCCTAATTGCTGCTTGCTTTCGTTCAAAGTCTCCACAATGTTCAGCTGGAATAAATTACGACCTTGTATTATTTATTTTTGACCACTGTTCCTCGTTTATATATATACTGCACTGCCGTTTCCTTCAGCATTTCGAAATTTTATTCCAGTGATCACTGTCAGAAGCTTTCTCGAAATATACAAATCCTTCAAGCTTAGGTTTTTCTTGTACGTAACTATTTTCTGAGGAAAAAACGTCGGGCCAGTATTATCTGTTTCAACATTTCCACGGAAACCATACCAGTTTTTTTCCGAGATTGGCTTCCACCATGTTTTTCTAGACCTGTCTTCTGCAAAAGCAAAGAGTACGACACCAATTACCCACCGAAATAGATACAAACTGCTTACATAAGAGTAAAGTAGCCTTCAAAATATAACAATCTAGGTGAAAAAATACACCTTCTGAAGAAAGGTGAAAACTTATTAAGGATTAGGAAAATGAAAAACGGGTTTTCAGTTCACAATAGAACTTTATTGACAAATTCAAACCACTAAAATTCATACATTATCATTATGTAACAATGCCTTAAAGCCTGTCCTTGAATTTTTCCAGAATGTTTGGTGAAACTGAGTCGAAACTGGAATACAATATGGAAAATTCTGGGACTAAAATAATATAATGGATGAAAAGACAATGTCATGAAATAAGCGTATAGGATGAAAATTAACGAGAGAAATACAAAATTAATGGTCGGTACACTAAATAAACAGACGATGCTAAAGATATTAGATTATGTAACATGACAATACAGGTGGTACATGAGTTTTGCTTCCTGGGCAATAAGACAACATACGATTGTCACAGTACAGATGATGCAGAATAGCAATGTAAAAAAAAGCGCTTGTAACATCTAATATTAATTTAACTGCTAGGAAGTCATTCCTGAAGGAATTTGTGTAGAGTGTTTCCTTGTCCGGGAAGGAGACATGGCCGAGGAATAGGTCAAACAAAAAGATGATAGATGCTTTTGAAATGTGGTGCAAGAGTACTGATGATTTTGAGGGTCGATCGAATAACAAATGAGGAGATACTGAACATTATTATGTAGAAGAGGAATTTCTGGTATACATTGACTAAAAGAATCAATGAATCGTAAATGCAACATTTGTGTGAAATATGTGAGGTAGAAGTCGCAGAGGGAGACCAAGAGACGAATAGAGTAACCATGTTCAAATTGACGTGGGCTGCCGATTTTATGAGGAGATGAAGAAACTTGCTCAAGATAGAGAGCTGCATCAAACCAGTCTACGGCCTGAAGACCACAGCAATCAGTAATGTAAAGAATAAGGAAAAGAACAGTTTATGGAATCCTAAAATGTATAGATTAAAAAAGAATCTACGTACATCAGTGACGTAGATCAAGCCTCTGAAGCAATAGTGGTTGAAATTGAAACAACGAAGAAGAAGTCGGAGAATAAGAAGAGGCAAAAGTAAAAGTCAACAGGTTTTCAAGACGAAAAAATTCAGACTAGTGCAATATGTGCAGAAGAACACAGCAAAGGCAAAGAATGAACAAGTACTAGGAAGAAAGGATGGAGAAAAGAATGATCGTATATTATTTTATGTGGTCGCCTGCTGACAAAGCCAGTATTATAAACACAAGACTGGTTATTTCTATTTCGTTGCAAGACAATTAATTTGTAATGATACACTGAAAATTTATTTAGAAAAAAATATATCTGCGACGCTTGACGCTGACCACTGCTTTCTCTGGCTGCTAATTACGTTCTTCATATATTTTTTATGTTCATCTATCTTTTACCAGCTGCCCAGAACGCAGTTATGCACTTCGTCTTTCATTTTTCCATAAGATCAGACGTACACCAGGGACTTCCTTACTACCAAATATAAGTATGTGAGCTATATTTTCTCTTTAAATATGATGAAAAAATAGTTCAATTAAAATCACGTACTTATTTTGAATGACCCACCTTTTAATAATTCATGAAGTGTCTTTATTTTTCCAGTAGTAATCTTTATTATGTAACATGATGCGTAGAGCCATTGTTGGACTTGTATCTATAATTTATTAGAAACATCTAGAAATCATATGTAACCTTCATGAATGTAACTTTACAATAATGCCTGCAAGGAAATCTTAGGAATTAAACGAAATCCGATCCATTTAAACAGCCTTTGGTCATGAAAGTTACTTAATATCTTTTCACGGTCATTCAGTTAACATAATCCGTTCTAAGTAAATCAAGCATCATTTTACATAACGCAACAAGAGTTTTACAGCCTCATCTGCTACGTCCCAAACAATTTGAAGCAAACATCTACATCTTCATGGGATACTCTGCAAGAAAGAACAGCTGAATCTCTTCATTTTAGCATTGATTTATCGCATTTTATTCTGATGATCATTTCTACGTATGCAAGTGGGAGTCAACAATATATTTTCGCATTCGGAGGAGAATGTTGGCGACTGGAGTTTCGTAAGCAGCCCACGCCGCAGTGATGTAATGATTTCCATCCCAGATCCTGTACCATTTCCGTAACGCTGTCTTCCCTGTATGATGACAGTACAAAACAAATTGCCCTTCTTTGGACACTTACGATGTCCTCCTGATAAGGATCCCACACTGGGCAACAATACTCCAAAAAAGGACGGACAAACGTAGTGTATGCAGTTTCTTTAGTAGTTCTGTTGCATCTTTTAAGGGTTCTACCAATGAAACCCAGTCCATGGTTCGCCTTTCCCACTATATTATCTACTGTTCTTTCCACTTTAAGTCTGAAGTAATAGTAATTCCTAGGTATTTTGTGGAGTTTACGGCCTTCACTTTTGATTGATTTATCTTGTAAACAAAGTTTGACGGATTTCTTTTCGTACTCATGTGGACGACTTCAGACTTCTCAATATTTAGAGTCAACTGCCAATTTTTACGCCATTAATCAGATCGTTTTGTAGTAGGTTTTGATCTTCAGATGATTTTACTAGACGGTAAATGACGGCGTCATCTGCAAACAACCTAAGAGAGCTACTTAGATTTTCTCCCTAATCGTTTATGTAAATAAGGAACAGCAGAGGCCCAATAATACTACCCTGTGGAACGCCCGATATCACCTCTGTTTTAGTCGATCCTTTACCATCGATTACTACAAACTGGGCCCTATCTGACAGGAAATTCCCTATCCAGTCACAAATTTGGGGCGCTTTACCGTAACCATGCAATTTGATTAAATTCCATTTGTGAGGTACGGTGGCAAAAGCCTTCTGGAAATCAAGAAATACTGAATGGATTTGCGAACCCTTCTCGATAGCACTCATCACTTCGTGTGAATAAAGAGCTAGTTGTGTTTCGCATGAACGATATTTTCTAAATCTGTGTTGACCTTGGGTCAATAGATCATTCTGTTCGAGCTAATTCATAATAATTGAATACAGGATACGTTCCCTGCTGCAAACTGACGTCAATGAATAGGCCTGTAGTTTAGTAGGTTACTTCTACTTCCTTTCTTGAATATAGGTGTGACCGGTGCTGATTTTCCAATTTTTTGATACAGATCCTTCTTTGAGAGACAGGTTGGTTAGAAAGGTCATCGCGGAAACTGTTAGTTCCTTTGTGTAATATTGCGCTCAGGTGTTGCTTTTATTCCAAATTACTACAGCCGCTAAACTTTAAAGTCAGATTCCGTCTCCTTTTTTGAGTCTCCTATTTATAAAGTTACTTTGTCAGATTCGCCAAGTTACTTCCCTGTAATATTACAACGCTAGTGAAACTTTAAAAGCGGCCCCGAACATTAATAACCACTCCAACACCTGATGGGATTAAAAAAGCGCAGTATTAAAAATTCTGTATTTAACTAAATGTATTGAAGATGTATTAAGTGGTTACAGTCAACAGTATGTATGTATGTTTGGAATATGAAGCGTAAAATTGGAAATCTCACATTGATTGAATTTAATGGGAGAAAAATATAATGTATAATGGAAACGAATAACATCTGTAGAGTTTTAATATAATGATATGTTCAGTTATATAATTCAAAACTATCCATCAAAGCTCTACGCGGTTCTGCTGCAATTATTGATACCCCCCCTACCTCTTCCCCCCCCCCCCCCACTCATCCTACATTTTCGAGGAGACTATAATTCTAAATTTAAATCCCATTAATCTAACTAAATTAAGTGCGATACAAGACAGATAGATATAATATTTTTATCACGCTAGTCGTTGACCTACAAACGAAAATAATCATGGTATATGTCATTTTTTTATTTTTTATTTTTAGACCTCTTTCCCGCTGTCGCAGTTACACAACTAATAAAATGCATTATATCTAGATTTGCGATTTTTATGAAAGCCTAATTTCGACCATACGATTGTAGCTTTTAAAATTAGTATTTTGACATTCCAAACCCAGAGCCGGTACTAACTGGATATATATTGGATGATCAAAAAGTCAGTATAAATTTTAAAACGTAGTAAGTATTGCTAGACGCGTGAAAGATCTTTTGCGCGCGTCGTTTGGTGGTGATCGTATGCTCAGCCGCCACTCATTCCAAGCATGTGTGTCAATTTTTACCTCTCTATCTACATTATTCCGTGATTTATTAAGTTTTCAAATTTACATTACTTGTTGATCACCCGGTACATGTGGCGTATATTCCGAAAGAAAAGACGACACTTCTGATACTGCAGTTGTTATTTTTTTCATATTCACAGAATATATCACATCAACTGCGAATGAGCGAAGCTGAAAATGTGTACTCAGGCTGGTTACTATTGTGATCGCAACACCGTTTACAGAAATACAACATTATAGAAATGAATATTGTGCGCCTCGGTTGCACAGGGGTAGAGTGCCAGACTAAAAATCCAATGGTCGCGGGTTCGATCCCCACCAGGTCCTAGAATTATTATCTGTCACTTTCGACTTCTTTCACCTCTATCAGTATTGCTCATGTGAAAAATACCGAGTAGCACCGTTGTTCGGAACCCACGTTAAACTGTAGGTCCCCCTATAACAGGCTGGGTAAGTCAGTTCGAAGGTCGGAGGAAGGCAACGGCATACCACCTCCAAACAGGACCATGCCTAGTAAAGCACTGTGGTGTTCAAACCAATCTTCGGATTGTTGACTGCATTACCTTAGAAATGAATATATACCTACACAATTATACTAATGCACAACACACAATAAATATGTGATCATAAACAGTGCGATGGGTAAAAGTCTGTCACATCACGCATGACGTTTTAATATAGTTCCTATTTAGTACTAAATTCCTTTCAGTTTAAGGAAATTTCTGAAAGCTGACAGTGCTACCGACAGCTTTGGACTATGAATCGCCGGCCGCGGTGGCCGAGGGGACTGAGGTGCTTCAGTCACGGTCTGCACGGCCACTACGGTCGGGGGTTCGAATCCTAGTTCGTAAGTAGTTTGTAAGTTTAGGGACTGATGACCCCGTAGTTAAGTCCCATAGACTATACAAACATTTGAACATTTTGATTTTGACTGTGAATCGCACATGCCTGCAAAGAAAGGATGGATGAAGTACTAACTCAAGATTTGCATAAATAAATACTCAGCTAGTTTACTACAAAAGAAACATACTGTTACCGGTACATTTTTTACTATTCATGCAATGTCTCTCTTGGGGACCGCACGAGTCTGGGCGGAAAGGCCATTTACACGTATGATATTTGTGGTAGGGGCCATTGTCTGAGAGCGTTTGGAAGCACTGAGTACTGCGGACTGGGGCGTTGTCCCAGGGTGAGGAGGCGGCAGGCGGCAGGCGGCCGTGATGCTCCCCATTCACGCGCTGCACCCTAGCACAGACCCTGGTCGCCGGTCGCCGCCAGTGAATGGGACCCTGCGCTGGCTTACCGCCCGCTGCTGCACAATGGGCCCAGATATCTGTGCTCGCTCCTCAGGAAGCGCACTCCGCCAGGAGGCCCTCCGCTGGCCGCCCGTCATTGGCTTAAGCCCGTTTTAAACGATCAACGAACTTATAATAGATTGCTAACAAGTTGCGTTAATGGCGGCCGTCAGTCGTTTGAACAGCTGCACTAGTATGATCGCGCTAGTATCGAAGCGCGATAATTATAGCGATAAAGAAATAGGACGAGTTCTAAATTCGGTACTAGTGGGTTCACTGCGCATGCGCGAGATAGCAGCTGTCTGCTGCAGTCGCCGCTCCAGTTAGTCCGCCATTTTCCTTCGTATTTACGTATATTTTGCGTTATGTCGATGTTTATGATCAGAATGTATTACAAAATGTATTTCTAATGACGGCATTCACACTGTCCGTCACCAGACCGTCACCTAACGTCAACGTCACGTTAAGCTTTCTCAAGAAAATTGTTTTGATTGAACGGTCGTCTGCTGACATCGGAAGTTAACCTATTTTCGTCACGCGATTTTCATACTGTAGTCGACAATTACACGGTTTGCACGCAAACTTGTCTTATTAATCTTTAGTTTATTATTATACTTTGTTTTAATGGTAAATTGCAAATGTTTCATGACGACTTAAATATTTATCTCAATTATTGTCCACCGAAAAGCGAGGTCGTACATCTGAAACCGAAAAATGGTTTATGATTTGCAATATCGTAACAGAAAAGACTGAAGCCAATTGTTTATTTGAATAAGATTGTAATTTGATGATGCCATTTTCATTAAATAGCATTTTAAATGAAAAAGTCAGTCCAAATGAAAGACAAAAATTCAGTTGTGCATGACGTTATTAACAATGTCATTGGGCAAATTGTAGTGGATAAAGTAAAGAAGGTCTATTTACGCTCTTATAAATATTGCTTGATGTGTTCATAAGTTTATTTTTTTTTCTTGAAAATAGATGTGAATGTTTTGAAATGTTGTTTCACTACCCAGAACTTTACCACACTAAGTTGACCAAAAACATCGATTGCAAGGTTTTCTTTGGCCGTCAATAACATTTAGCGTTGTTTCCTCAATTCCAGTATTAAATTATGACTTCCTACATAACAAATCGGCTTTTATAACCTCACTTTCAACATCGGGTATTACTGTTCTATTACGTTTATCGTCTAAACACGCTGCCACAAGATCTTGCTAGAGTTTGTAGTTCAGGGCTAGTACGCTAGGAGCGCTTCAGTAGACTATTAACTATCTTGTTCACCTTCGTTCATCGTTTAAAAAGGGCATTACGCGTGCCACTGTCTGCTGCCAAAGTATAAGGTACTAGAGCTGGCTCCGGGCGCGCGAGGTGTCTCAAACTTGCCCCACTAGCTGAGTACCAGGGGGCCGCAGTAAGCGATGCGCAGCGGAAACGCGTTTTCGCCGTTCTCCGCATGTCACTGTGGGACACCTGGGAGTAAAATAATGTGAAGTGTTGGATGCTAACTCATGTGCATGTGTGTTACTGTTTCTGCTGTATTTGCTTAACCCCCTCATTCCCTGTATGTTCCTCGGCAACAACATATTAAAAGGTGATTTATACCGTATTTTGTGTATCAGTCTTTAAAATCGCATTGTTGTTGATGAACAACATGCTTCAAGTACTATATTTTGCCGCTGGGTACGGCGTGACTTCTAAGTCATTAATTTATCCGCCTTGGATGTTGTGTTACGTTGCCGTCGGTATAATGCTGTGACTGTGAGCATGAGTTTGGTTCATGTTATTTTATTTAGGCAGTGAATTGTCTTGACTTCGGTGCTGTGGAGAAGAATATGCTAGCTCTATTGATCTGGAAGTGTTAACTATCAACACAATAACGTCCCAAGTAATAAAATACCTTGTTACAAACGTCTGTGTTGTACATAAAATACAGGACATAAAAACAATAGTTCCATCCAAAATTTTAAAACACATATTTCGATGTTTAGTGCACTGTATCAATACAGAAAACATAGACTTTATTTTTCCAAAGTTGAATTCATAATGTGGGAAATAATGGGTTAAATAGTTTGTTTCGCTTCATAGTTTGGAAGTAAAAAAGTTTACAGTGGAAAGTATATTGATTTGCCGAGTGCTTGTTTTTGTGTCCCTGCAGTTCAGCAGTTCATATTATAGACATTGTCGAATGCTTGTGATCTGATATGTTACTTATAAGTAACGCGTAAATCTACGATAGAATATGACCCAACAGTCTTAACTGCAATATCTTACTGCATTATAGCACATTGTATTTAAGGTAGAAATAATGTCTTTCATCAAAAACTTGATATAAATCCGCATTCTGTGCCGTAGAGAACTATGTGCAGGCTGTTTGGGAGCACGCAGTCCCACAGTGACGTCACAGCGCTAGCCAATGGCAGAGCAGAGCGCTTACTGCCCAACCTTATATTTATTATCCTTGGCTGAGTACCAGCGCCTGGAGATATCCCGTAAGCTACCCTTGTCCATACAATGATTTTCCGCTGCGCTTCCATGCATTAGTACTTTCCTTTCACGTGGGGCGGTCATCCGTATAGTGCGTTTCGTGTTACAGTTTACAGATACAATGTAAGTCTATCTGATGGAGATATTATCGTCGACATTTCCCAGCTTTAACATGTATCAGTGTGCGGCGTATGGATGTAACAACAGGAAAACGAAAACAAACGGTTTAGAGGGAATAAAAATTACTTTTCACAGTTTTTCTCTAGATTCAGAACTGCAACAAAAATAGATTCGATCAACAAGGAGGGATAACTGGAAACCTACAAATCACACCGTCTTTGCAGTTCCCATTTCAAAGAAGATGATTTTGACCGACGTTCTCCGTTTGTCTATGTTAGTTAACACCGTTCATCATCACTGATGTGGAAAGCTTTCTCAGAGGCCCCAAATAGAGGTCACCAGGGGCGTGATTTTACTGGGCGTTGTCCAAAGGTAGGCGAGGTCAGTAATCCACTGGCAAACAGTCTGTATGCCAGTAGAAACCAAGAGAGTCTGTGGGCAGCTGCAGAAGTCGTCGCTGTAGCGCCACCCTATATACCGCGCTCGGTCCAATCACAGTGCGGTGTAAGAATACTGGTAGATTTAGTTCTCTGTTAGTATCGATAGGCGTTAACTTCTCTGGTTAGATGCGTCCTTTTTTTTTTTTTTTTTTTTTTTTTTTTTTTGTGCTGGCGATGCCCGTGTCGTGCCCCTTAGCCTTAGGCAACCGTGTCGGTGCCTTTGTTGTTGTGGTTGCGTCTAAGGCAGGCTTCCGATAGATTTGTTGCGCCGGATTCACAACACCTTCCTCCGCTTAAGTAGAAGGGGTCCGTGTCAGACCACTTAGGATGTTAGTCGTCGTCCATTTCCTCAGTCAGTCGGCGGCCCCCTACGGCTGGACAAGGTTGTGCAACCGGAGTTACTGTGAGCTGGGACCACGTTTTGGAGGTGGTGAGGCCAGCGTCATTGACTCATCATCAAGAGGGGACACGATGTGGTCGAGACGGGATCTTGAAGACATGTCTCGCGTCTCGCAGAAGCGGCGAGAGAGAAGGATGTTTCTCTGGGGGGCTCAGGGTTTGAGTCATTGTGCTGGGATGGCCTTGGTGGCGTTGTATCTGGATATAGGTGGACAGGAGTAGCTTAGCGGTCCCCGATTCTGACAATTTAGAGCATCCGCCCACTGCTACGCAGTACCCATCTTGATTCCGGGCTGAAATCCTGAGCATAGATGGGATCACCTGGATGGAATTTTATGGGACCCGACGAAAGGCTGAGGTAGTGAGGTTCAATATGCGGCGTGGTTCGCAGCCGTGTACCAGATCGACCGGGTTCATCTACATCTACATAAATTGCAAGCCACATTGAAGTGTATGGCAGAGGGTTCATCGAACCACTGTTATGATGTATATCTACGGTTTCATTTTCTAATATTTGGCGGCAAAAGGAACATCTAAATCTTACCGTTTTCGATCTAATATCTCTTATTTTATTTTGATAATCATGTCTTCCTTTGTAGGTGGGTGTTAACAAAATATGTTCGCATTTGGAAGAGAAAGTTGGTGAAACAAATTTCGCAAATAGATGTCATTGCAACGTGTAACGCCATTGTTTTAATGATTTCAACTCCAACTCGTGCATCATTTCCGTGACGCTCTCCCACCTGTAGTGCGATAATGCAAAACGAATAGCCCTTCTCTGTACTTTCTCTAAATCGTCTATCAGAACCACTTGGTGGGGATCCGAGAATGCGTAGCATTACTCCAAAACAGGACGCACAATGGAATTTTATCAGTGGACATGGAGATTCCAGAAGATCGACGTCGACAATGTGTAGTGAGTGGGCACACATGAGAATTTGTGACAGCAGATTTTATTGACGCAAAGTTGTGTTCACAGAAGCGGATCGGTAGATTCACACGGTAGCAAATCGTGAGACACCGTTCATGATCTCTGAGGCCCCGAATACAGTCCACGTGTGTTTACCGGGCGATGTTCAACGCTAAGAGAAGCCAGTAATTCAGCGGCAAGTAGTCCTTATCCAAGTAGAAACCGACGTACGCGAGCAGCAGCAGAAGTCGTCGACGTGATCGGGCCAGTCTCGTCAAACAGGATAGCACTTTTCCATAAAATCTCGGGCGAACTGCCGATGTCCGTAACTTCTTGCCACGATATTTCGGCGCAGAGTCTTCTGGCCATTTTCAGGTGAGTACCGCCGAAGTACTGGCGAAGACGCACTGAGCTGTGCTATTTATGCCCAATTCAGCCGACATTGCGCATGCGCGTACCTAGCGTGCGCGTTCACTACAGCTACGTACGCTGCTCCGAGCGCCCTCCGTGGTGGAGGCTTGTCGCTTCGACATCAGATCGATTCTCATCGCCATTTAGTTGCAGGAAACTACGCCGACTACGAAGTTTGTCAATGACAGGATTCCATGCAGCATTTATTTGGAAACCGCTGTCTCGATTGATAAGAGTCTCGCACTGTCAGACAATCTTATTTCCACAGCTTCATTAAATTATTGAGCTCCAAAAGTTTGAAGTGTGTGCCACAATTTTCGTTTCATTGTATTTCATTGAATGACCTGTGGAAATACAATGTTCGGCGATTGCGGATTTGGTGGGTTGGAGTAGCCGAGTATGACGTTGATGTTCCACGATGCGGTCCTGCACAGTGCGCGAAGGCGAAGGCACTGAAGGCGAAGGCGATGGCTGGTAAGGCCCGCTGTGTCAGCCTGTATTGCGCACTCGGCTAAAGCATAATGCAGTGTAGGAACACTGGGAGATGCAAGATATCTGTAATTATACAATAGGTCTACATTCAGTAAGCCATTATTTGATATAGGGTATTTTAAGATAAACATCACTGAATTGTAACTGTACGATATACATAGAAGCATGCATGCATGTATCGATTACAGAAGATCTTTGATACCACATTCTAACAAGACTTCAGTGATTTGTAAACAAACGTACTGCGTGATGGGCTTTCGATATGGCTGAAATAAATTTTAAAAAATGGGATATTTTCGACAGACCCATATCCATGAACAGAATGTAATTGTGACGAAATATTACCATTTAATATTTATATGTTAAGAGGTATTATGTTAATTGTGGTATTATGAGATATATGACAGTTACATACAGCTGTAAACACTATTGTAATGTATGTCTTACAGACTTGAAGATGACAACACAGAATTGCCGAAACGTGTCTAACTAAAATAATTTGAAGTTAGCAATCTTGGCGCCTCTACTTATGTAGATTCTATGTGAACTTTGGTTGATACCGTCCCAGATGCATTGCATTTATTCCCACAAACCTCTATCCAACCGCTGTAAATTTAATAGTGGACTCTCCCATCTTGCATTTCAATTTCGAGGGTTGGACCTTCAATAGTGGCAACACTGCTATGGAAATACTATGCAATGGAATCTACTATTGTCTCTCATAGCACACGTTGTTGGCATACTTATCTTACCTCCGAGCAAATGGACTTGCCCGTTCCAAGTCACCGGCGAGCGCACAATCTATGGAAACACCGTCACTTATGAGCAAGCGGTCTGACGTAACGGTGTCACTAAATTTTCGAAACTGGAAAACGTCGTTGGACCAAGATTGAATCTGGTAGAGTTCTTACAGGACGACAGTGTCATTAAGAACTTCTGGAGGCGTGCGGGAAATCGGCGTCGTCGTACAGAAAAGTGGAACGATAATGCGCTGGCGCAACAGCGGAAGCTGTGCTTGCCGTGTTCGGTTGATAGGACTGGGGAGTACTGTACCATCCACCATACTCCATGTGATTTTGATTTGATTCCGAAGATGAATGAATCACTTCGTGGCATTCTCTTCAGAACTGTTCCAGAGTTAAGGCATTAGACCGCTTCATTCGCACGATCAACAGTGCCAGCAAAATACGGTGTTCCCGGAGTAGTAAAACAACTTAAGACACTAAACAAAAAGAAATCTTCCGGGCCAGATTGTATACCAACTAGATTCCTCTCAGAGTATGCTGATGCAATAGCTCCGTACTTAGCTATAATTTACAACCGATCACTCAGCGAAAGATCCGTGCCCAAAGACTGGAAAGTTGCCCAAATTACTCCAATATTCAAGAAAGGCAATAGGAGTGATCCCCAAAATTACAGGCCTATCTCATTAACGTCGATTTGCAGTAGGATTTTGGAACATATACTTTGTTCGAATATTATGTACTACCTCGAAGAGAACGACCTATTAACCAATAGTCAGCACGGATTCAGAAAGTATCGCTCTTGCGAAACACAGCTTGCCCTTTATTCACATGAAGTGTTAAGTGCCATCGACAAGGGATCTCAAATCGATTCCATATTTCTGGATTTCCGGAAGGCTTTTGATACTGTACCCCACAAGCGGCTTCTAATGAAATTGCGTGCTTATGGAATATCTCCCCAATTGTGGGATTGGATTCACGATTTCCTATCAGAAAGGACACAGTTCGTTGTAATTGACGGTAAGTCATCGAGTAAAACAGAAGTGATATCTGGCGTTCCACAGGGAAGCGTTATTGGTCCCCTACTCTTCCTCGTGTTTATAAACGATTTAGGAGATAATCTGAATAGTCCCTTAGACTGTTCGCGGATGATGCTGTCGTTTATCGGTTAGTGAAGTCAACAGAGGATCAAAAGCAACTGCAAAGCGATTTAGACAAAATTTCTACTTGGTGCGAAAATTGGCAATTGACACTAAATAAAGAAAAGTGTGAAGTAATACACATGACCACTAAAAGAAATCCGCTGAACTTCGATTACGCGATAAATCAGTCAAACCTTAAGGTCGTAAATTCTACCAAATACCTAGGAGTTACAATTACGAACAACTTTGACTGGAGAGAACACATAGAAAATATTGTGGGGAAGGCGAACCAAAGGTTACGTTTCATTGGCAGAACGCTTAGACGATGCACCAGCTCCACCAAAGAGACTGCCTACATCACACTTGTGCGTCCTCTCTTGGAGTACTGTTGCCCCTTGTGGGACCCTCACCAGGTGGGACTGACGGAAGATATTGAGAAGGTTCAGAGAAGGGCAGCTCGTTTTGTTTTATCACGTTACGGGGGCGAAAGCGTCACGGAAATGTTGCACGAATTGGGGTGGAAATCATTAAAAGAAAGACGTTATTCATTGCGGCGTGATCTGTTTGCGAAGTTTCAATCACCGACTTTTAGTTCTGAATGTGAAAATATTTTGCTAGCAACCACCTACTTAGGGAGACATGACCATCCCAATAAAATAAGAGAAATCAGATCGAAAACGGAACGATTTAGGTGTTCTTTCTTCCCGCGCGTTATTAGAGAATGGAACGGTAGAGAAAAGTTATGAAGGTGGTTAATGAACCCTCTGCCAGGCACTTAAATGTGATTTGCAGAGTATCTATGTAGATGTAGATATACTACGCCTTCCACATCGCTAGCAACGAGTTCTACAGAATGCTAATGAAGGAGAGTGACAAGTACAAGCATGTTTTGTTTTTGAATCTGTTGTGAATAAATAGATGCCACTATTTAAGTTCCAACATTCGCAGAAAATCTTCGATACCACATTGTAACAAGATTTTAGTTCCCAGAATGAAACTTTCACTCTGCAGCGGAGTATGCGCTGCCAGGAAGTTTCAAGATTTTAGTTGTTTATTAACAAACGTTCTGAGTAATGGGCTTGAGATATGGGTGCAACATATTTTGTAACAGACGCAAAAAAGTATTTATTTTCGACATTCCAAGTATCCAAGAACAGTTCGTACATGTGACGAAATATTACCATGTAATATTTAAATTTTAAGAATTATGTAAATAAGTTAATTATCGCATTATGTAATATATGACAGTTACATAGAGTTGTATGTATTACAGACTTGAAGATGGCAACACAGAAATGCCGAAATCAGTCTAAATAAAGCAATTTTAAACTAGCGATCTTGGATGCAGATTCCATTTGAATATTGGTTAACACTGCCCCTCGATGCACTACATTTATTCCCACAAACCTCTCTCAACCGTTGTAAATTTAATTTGGCTCCTTTATAGGCAGTGGCCTGACTCTCTCATCTTGCATAGTTTACTCAGTTGACGATAAAAATGTCTAGGAGTCTAACAGCTTCTAATTCTCCTAATATTCAGTACCGTTCCTTTACTCCTTTCATCACCCCTTTTAGACGTCGCCGTACGCAACATTAAAAAAAGGCCTTTTTCAGTTGGTGTATCAAACAAATTCAACTACTTTTTCTGAAAGTTAATTACAGGTGAACACACCAGATGTATTTCGCAGCATTGGCCGTTAATGTTAACAGAATGATGAACACACCAGATGTATTGGCCGATAATGTTTTATTAAAAAAAAAAAATCGATTTCAATCACCTAGTGACCATCTTCAGTGTCCTTCAAACAAGCATTATGAATGCCCTGAATGTGGCAGTCACATTCAGGGCATTCATAATGGTTGTCTGAAGGACACTGAAGATGGTCACTAGGTGATTGAAAACTTTTTATTTTTTTTTTATTTTTTTTATATAAAACATTAACGGCCAATACATCTGGTATGTTCATCATTCTGTGGTCGTTGAGCACCTCCAGAAAATGGAATCAAACCTCAAAAAAATTACAAGTGAAATTGATATTAAAGTTGTATCATATATATCTGTACAACCTGTACCTTTTTTAGCTTTCATAAACCTCCAATACCTAGGCTACATTTAATTCTCAATAAAAAATTTTGCTTCAAGAAGATGTCTACCTAAAAGTAAACAAGGACTCCAAGCTTTTTTCAGTGTCAAGTTGCCCAGCGAGAGGTAGACGTGCTTCAAAGTTCTGCTCACGATGAAAGTGGGAAACGTCGTCTTTCCCGGAAAGTGCAGAAAGGAGAGGCGAGTCTGTCGCCTGCTCCCGTCACAGGCCGACAGTCGCCCTTCTGCTGCACAAAAGCCACCTCCTTGTATTTACTGTATAAAAAGGAGTCGCCGAGAGAGGGAGAGCAATGATTTACAGTGGCGTATTGGCCGATCGAACGAATACACTTGAAAAGTTGTCTGCTCCGCTTCACCCCGAAAAGCACACAGAAATGCACACATACACACACAGAAACACAAACACACTCACACACTCGTGCATACATTCCCCGCACTACTTCTTCACTCCCCCACACCACCCTACTTCGCCCCCCCCCCCCTCCTTCGACCAGTCACTTAGCCTCTTTCGCCCACTCCGAACGAGCCGCTCCCTCTCACGTCCTATTCCCAAAAGGCTAAAGAGAAGTTTTCCATCGCTCGGAATTAAATTTCTCCCCATTCGGCGATAAAAAGCGCTCTCGGCGGAACACGAGTTTTGCGTTACAGGGTAGGGCGGCGCTGACTGCCCGCCCTATGGTGACGGAGCGACGCAGCACACGTGGCGACATGAAAGGCGCCGACGCCGACCCAGGGGGAGGTAGGGCGCTGTCTCTCTGCTGACTCCTCACTCAGCCGGCCCAGACTGACCTTGGCTCTGAAACCATGACGTGTCCACCACACTGGCCCAATTGCGGCTGGTGATAATATGCTAATGTGCTGCAGCACACTGTAAATATATTTCTAAAATTATGCCATTTCTCTTCGAATGCAAGCGAGAAATCGCTGTAAAATTACACCCTTTTCTTGGAATACGAGCCAGATATCACAATAAAATTATGCCAATTCCCTTCCAATGCGTATTAGAATGCTAGTAATAAGGATGAAAACTCATTTTGGAGCGTTCTCGCCGCGATAGCTGGAAACCAGCTCCGTGTGCTCAAGTGGGATTCAGCCGCGCTGGTACGTGCGCAGAGAGGCGGCACAGTCGTCTGCCCGCTGGTTCGCATGCGCAGACGTGACGTCAGGCCTGGCGTATCATGTGTGCTGAGACCGACTACAGCACCAGATCTATATTTCTCTTCGCGCTGCGTGTAACGGCTGCGGAACAATAGTATATGACGAATATTCGGCATACAGAGTGAAATAGCGCGCTGGCTCAGGTGTCTTGCGCGTTGTCTCTCAAACCTACTTGTGTAAGATTCGTATTCAAATACCTCTGAGTCTAAATTTTTAATTTCTGTAAATAAAATTAATATTTTTAAACGTTATATTTACTACCTGCAGTGAATACTTCCAGTTGGCAGCGCTGTTTTAGATTCGCCTGAAGGTCTTACAGTCAATACAATATTAATTGATATTTAATTAAAGGCAATCATACAAAGGTTGACTTTTTATTTTAGTATATTTTGTTTCCTGTTTATTTTTGTAATATTGTAGCGCACTGGTCAAATTTTGTACGAGCCGCCACTGCCGTCAATAAATTAGCGCCTCCAGATCACCTCTCCGTCTTACAGCATTGACAGTTACTGATAATTTTAAATTTTATTAAGAATTCCGAAATAATACGAGGCATGTCTATTTTCAGAGGAAGCAGATGAAGATGAAATAGTATTCTGAGAAATGAATGTGACAGAGCACTGAAAGTCCTAAATTGTAACAAGGCCCCGGAGTAGATGACATTCCCTCCTAGTTACTGGAGTCTATGGGAGAACCATCTATGACCAAACTATTTCACCTGGTGATAAAGATGTATCAGACATGCGAAATACCCTCAGGCTTTAAGAAAAATGTAATAATCCCCACTCCAAAGAAAGCAGGCGCAGACAGGTGGGAAAATTACAGAACTATCAGTTTAACAAGAGATGAAAGGAGAAAATATAAAAATGCAATAAATGAAACAGGCAAAATGGAGTACAGACGACTAAGAAATGAGATTGACAGGAAATACAAAATTGCTAAGCAGGAGTGGCTAGAAGGCAAATGCAAGGATTAGAAGAATGTGTAAATAGGGGAAAAATAGATACAGCCTACAGGAAAATAAAAGAAACATTTGGAGATAAAAACAGTTCTATGAATATCAAGGACACTGACGGAAAACCAGTTCTCAGCAAAGAAGGGAAAGCTGAAAGGTGGAAAGAGTATATAGAGAGGCTCTATGAAGGAAATGAACTTAGCGGCAATATTGTAGAAAGAGGAGAAGAAGTAGATGAGGATGAAATAGGAGATATTATACTGAGGGATGAATTTGACAGAGCACTGAAAGACCTAAGTCGAAACAAGGCCCCTGGAGTAGATGTTATTCCCTCAGAGCTACTGAAGTCTCTGGAAGAACCAGCCATGACAAAATTGCTCTACCTGGTGTGTAAGATGTATGAGACAGGTGCAATACCCTCAGACTTTAAGAAAAATCTTATAATCCCCATTCCAAAGAAAGCAGGGGCAGACAGGTGTGAAAACTACAGAACCATCAGTTTAATAAGTCATGGTTGCAAAATATTAACACGAATTCCTTACAGAAGGATGTAACGGCTGATAGATATGACCTCGGGGAAGATCAGTTCGGATTCAGGAGAAATGTAGGAACAGGGGAGGCAATACTCACCTTACGACTTATCGTAGATTAAGGAAAGGCAAACCTACATTTCTAGCATTTGTAGATTTGGAGAAAGCTGTTGATAACGTTGTCTGGAAGACACTCTTTCAAATTCTGAAGTCAGTAGGGTTACAGTAAGTTATTCACAACTTGTAAATTAAGCAAACAGCGGTTATAAGTTAATAAAATTCAGCAACCAGTTGCTTGTGATTGTTTATTTTTTATTTTTGACGACCGGTTTCTGGCGCTTGAGTGCCCTTCTTCTAGTCTATTTTAGTATTGTTACTTAATGAATCTACATTCTAGTACACTTAGTGTCGATTCTCCTATTAGCATGTACATTCATTAAGCAACATTACTAAAATAGACCAGAAGAAGGGCACTCAAGCGCCCGAAACCGGTCGTCAAACATAAAAAAAATAAATAACCATAAGCAACTGGTTGCAGAATTTTATTAATTTATGACCCGAACAGTTGCTGAAATGGATAAAGTACTTCAAACAGCTGTTATTAGAGTTGAAGAACATGAAAGGGACGTAATGTTTCGGAAGGGAGCAAGACAAGGTTATAGCCTTTCTCCAATTCTAGCAAACTTGGCAACGCATCACAAATTTTAATTATGAATGTGAACTGTATATACTTCCTTCACTCATCAACTTTGATACCATGTCGAATTCGTACTGTTCAGTGACTATTTCAAATATGGAGAAGATGAACAGCAATCACTTACAAATATGTCTTTATTTTAGTAGATCTCTATTTCGATCACTGTTCACCCATTATCAATGCTTAAAATGAAGATTAAAAAATACAAAGTTTCTGAATCTTTATGTTGAACATTGCAACGTGAACTTATATCTTAATTCTTTAAAGTAATCGAAAACTAGACCTTCCACATTAAAGATATATTTGCAACTGATTGTTGTTCATCTACTACACATCCTGTACCCCTTTCCTTAATCTCTCTATCCACTTCCCGTATCTCTACACCTATTTCTTATCGTCCTCGCCGGCCGCGGCGGCCAAGGAGTCTGAGGCGCTCCAGTCACTATCTGCACGGCCACTACGGTCGGGGGTTCGAATCCCCCCTCGGGCATGGATATTTGTGCCGTCCTTAGTATAAGGTTGTTGATAAGTAGTTTGTAAGTTTAGGGACCGATGACCCCGTAGTTAAGTCCCATAAGCTTAACAAACATTTTTTATCGTCCTCCTAGCCCACACAACACTCTCTATTAACTATCTGAAATTACAAGCTTCCTGGGGTTTTATTTGCGGACGGAGAATTTAATACTGCTTCCTCTCACAAGTCCCCAAAAACTTCCACATCCTTGCGGATGCTGTTGCGTAGCAGTGTGCGTTTGTACCGCCCTACAGTACGCACGAGGTGCTGTAGTTGCTGTCCAAGACTTTATGGACAGCATAGAGTTCTGACTAACCTGTTGTCTTCTATAGTTGTGTCCCCAGCGCAGAAGACAGCACACAGGTCGTTGGTTCTTCTACAGCATACAAATGAGGCTAAAGTTCTTTATGATGGAAGCATAATAAGCGACACGCGAGATTTTTAATTGTCAGGGATGCCATTTATTAAATAAATAATAAAAAAATAGCAACTATTGTTAATATGATACGGCCTATGCTGCCCATAGTTCATGTTGAGACCTCGACTGATATCACATTTACTCAAAAATCTTTACTCATGACCGGCGCTGTCCGGCGAGTATGGTGGTCAGCTCGAGACTGAAACTGCGGCGCGTTGCGAGAGGGCACCTGACGCTCTATTTCGCGCCAAAACAGGGCCGTCGCGCGCCTTCTGCAAAATCGCTCTTCTCTTGTTACAATAAGAGAAGGCAACTTAAACTTTTTAAACTGTCCAAATCTAGCCTGTCCTTGAGAGATATTTATAATAAATTCTCAGCTCTGAATAATTAATATTTAGTTTATAATAAACAAAAGTAATTTCAAAAGAAATCACGTGACGTGAAATGCAGCAGCCAATGCGAGGAGAGCACCAGTAACATAGGCGGGCTTTCCCACGGGAACCAGCACCTACTGCGCCATATGCTACTGCTCCCCACCCCACATTTCAACATATGCTGCACTGCTGTCGTTCTTCCGCGTTTAAAACATGATGTTAGCAAAGAAACGGCCAGCGGCCAGAAATATGAAGTGGCCACAGGCCAGGAATATCACAAAATACCAGCGTTATTTAATTAATTTATTCCAGTATTATGTGAGTTCATGTAAATCACCCAACTCTCTATAACTGACCATTTCCTCCTCCATAAATAACTCCAAGGATATTCTGGAACGGATCCTTTCACAGGGCTCGGACTATTTTCTTCCAATCTTAGAATATATACTTTCCTCAAATATTATGAACTACCTCAAAGAGAACGACCTATTCGCCAGTAATCAACACGGATTCAGAGTGTATCGTTCCTGTGACACACAGCTACCTCTTAACTTACATAAGGTGATGAGTGCTATCGACAAGGAATGTCAAATAGATTCCGTATTTGTAGATTGTCGGAAGGCTTTCGATACTGCACCTCATAAGCGTCTTCTAATTAAACTGCGTGCATATGGAATATCGTCACAATTGTGCGATCGGATTCGTGATTTTCTGCCGGAAAGAACACTGTACTTGTAATTGACGGAAAATCATCGAGTGGAACAGAAGTGATATGTGGCTTTCCCCAGGGAAGTGTTATTTGGCTCCTACCTGCACCACACTTGTGCGTCCCACTGCGGAGTATTGTTGTGCATTGTAAGATACCCACTAAGTTGGTCTGACAGACGATTTAGAGAAAGTACAGAGAAAGGCAACTCGTTTTCTATTATCGCGACATAGGGAAGAGAGTGTCACAAATGATGCACGAGTTGGGGTGAAAATAATTAAAACAAAGGCTTACTCGTTGCGTCGAGATCTATTTGCGAAATTTCTTTTACCAACTTTGTCTTCCAAATGCGAACATATTTTGTTAGCACCCACCTACATAGGAAGACATGATCATCAAAATAAAATAAGAGAAATTAGATCGATAACGGAAAGATTGAGTTGTTCCTTTTTCCGCGAGCGGTTAGATAATGTAACTGTACAGAAAGATCTCTCTGCCGTGTACTTCAATATGACTTGCAGAGTATTTATGTAGATGTAGAAATACTCAGCAAAAAATAAATAAATAAAAAAAAATTAACTCGAGCGCCAACCACTATGTCAATGGAACGTTTAAAACCCTAGTCTTCCGTCCTTCCTTAACCTCCTGCACCCTGCCCTCTCCACCCATCTATTTTTGCTTCCTCCTTCTCCACCACCTCCTTCTCCTACCTCTGTCCGATATTCATTCCCCTGTCTAACCTTCCGCCTTTTTCTGCGAATCTCCTTGTGTCTCCTCTCTCTCTGCTCATCTCCCTCCCTTGAGTATGGAAAGTTACATATGCTCGAAAAATTTGCGGTGATCGTTCAAAGGGTGGCGAGTATGCACTATTCGAAATAATATGCGGACAGTGATGTTTCTTGCACCCCATAAACTGAGTCGATTTACATGAAACAGTACAAATACCCTTTAATATCAGAAGACAATGGCTGTGGAGGTAGAAACCACATATGACATATACCATAAGAAAGATGAAATCATAAACATTGAAAAGTGTCCCATCATGCGACGAATGAATAACGAGACTTTATATATCCACTATTTGAGAATGAGAGTGCTCTGCTACTAGCATCAAATTTTACACCTTTACGTACAGTTTTCTCTCTGACAACCGCAGTAAAATGATGAAAAGATTGAAGTTCATAGATTACTACTTTTCCGATGAACATGCAGTAAAACCACGGCATTTAGTGTGTGGTTGCATTTTATTACTTCTACACCAAAATTTTATTCGCACTACACTATAAAGACGGTATACATCCATATCACTGAATCATCATCATTATCATCATTAGAGTTTGATTGTGACTTTCAGCGTTCAGTCTCCTCAATCTCCTCCATGACCCCTTATTTAATTCTAACATAGAAGCCTCGTCTCGTGTTAAGCCTGTTACTTTAAAATTATTGACCTTAGCTGACTACTTTCTCCTTAGCCTACCTCGTTTCCTCTTAGCCTCTTCTGCAGAACCCATGAGTCTCTTTCGTCGTGCTCTCACGGACTTGGAATTCCGCGTTCCACTACCCTTCGTGACCAACGACATGCGACTTGATTTCCACGTGACAAGCAGAACTTTTGAGCAGCCATATTCCAAACTTCAGTTCGTATCGCGTGCCTCCCTACGTTGTACGGAGCGAAGTATGAATATAATCTCTTTTAAAGCGTCAAACATTGGGAATCTTTAAAAACCATTCATTTTAGATATTCAACAACATGTGAACACCCGAAATTTAGTGGCGAATTAAGGCAAAACGAAATGAGCGCCCCCCCCCCGTCCACTTGGAAATTACAATTAAAAAAGATTTTTGAGATTTGGGGGGGTCTCCTAGGACGAGAGCCACGGGAGAGTCTAAAAGAGAATAGAAAATAGTTTTCCAGATTTGGAGGAGGCTCCAGAACATGAGTGCAAAAATGATCAAAAATAAAAATATAAAAAAATAATAACAAAGAAGCGTGCTTTCTATGTATTTTGGAGGACCCTTAAGGCGAGAGGCCCGGGATGGTCCCCCCCCCCCCTCTCCTTAGTCCGCCTCTGCTCATAAAACAATTAGAATTTATTTCGCAGTACGCTCAACAACAACTTTAACATACAGGCAAGATTACAACAAAATGTTTTTATTTTAATGCAAACTTAGTCTTTGTGCTTACTTCCTTACCAAAATTATATCATAGTACAACAAATATTCCTGCCATGTGAGGTCATAAGAAATTTTGTATATGAGAAGCCGACCCTTCAGGAAGAGGTCTCGATTTATTACGTCTATACTTATAACTCCAATCGCGACGAATTTTTCATAGGTCATGCACATATTCCACTAAATGACCCTTCGAAATTATGCAATAGTACGCCACATATTTCAGGAGATATGTCATCAGAAACAATGAAATGCATGTAAATCTACCTCTGTGCGGTCCATCTTGTAATTTATTGCGTCTTTACTATCAGTTTTATTCTCAACACATTTTTCAGACAGTTTCCTTACATTCCTATCTACGAATTTGGAAAATTATATTACTTAAATAAAAATTTGGACTAACATAAGAAAGAAGGGAATCCATACCCGCCATCTATCGCTACTAAGTCAGTAGAAGTCTGACTCCAACAGGCTTTAATATTGGCGTACCAAATATTTCTTTAGAGGGGTGAGAAAGGAAATTACATACTGACTTGGTCTTTCACAAGAGGCGAGGCCATAGAGCTTTCACTTAGCCGAGGTGTACTGTACCAATTTCCAAGAAAAAAAAGTGTTCAACTATACTTATGTAATAGCGACTGTTATATCATAGCACATTACTGCCCCAGAGGTAGGGAGGTTACGGCCCTATCCTGCCACTAGGCGACAGGAGTCTCAAGAACCACTGATGTGCAAAATTTCTCATACATGCGTGCACAGTCAGAGACTGAGAAATGGGACAAGAGGAGACGAGATAATGTAGGTGTTACAAAATGCTTCAGTCAAGAGCAGAAAAGACTGCCACAAAAAATACTGGATACTGCCAAAAATTACTGACAGCAGCATAGTTTATTCACCGGTTCTGCTTCAAGATCAAATAAAGCCAAGTGAATATGGGGGGAGGCAGAAGCCATCTATTGAACCTCCAAAGTTTTAAATGGGGGAGGGGGGGGGGGATAGCGACTATCCCACATGTGCCTCTCCCGCCCCCACCCCTCACACAGTTGATGCGCCGTTGGGCACTAAGTCGTGAACAAGACGTCGATCAAATATGATGACTATTTTATCGGGTTTGAAAATGTCATCTAGTTTCAATGACTAACAATTAGTCTCTGTAAATTATCACCACGGCGGATTAGCCGTGCGTACTGTATCGCCGTGTTGCGGTGCGCGGGCTGTCCGTAGTCGGAGGTTCAAATCTCCTCTCGGGCATGGATGTTTGTGTCGTCCTTAGTATAAGGTAGTCCATAAGTAGTTCGTAAGTTTAGGGACTTATGACCCCTCAGTTAAGTCCCTTAACCTTTACAAACATTTGAACATTTGTAAATTATCTACAAACAGTAATTACGTTTTAGTTGACTATTTGATTTTCAGCCGCACCTTGCCGTCTTCTTCCTCTTCTAGGTTAGCCAACGTCCAAACATGGCCTATGTTGCTTGGCCACATACAACAACCAGCACGTGTAGATCGTCTGTATACAGCACCATTAGGGCCACCCAGCCAAGCCGCTCGCATCAGCCCACTGTCGAGTATGTACTACCACAGAGTAATATATACAGACGGGAAACCTCCGTAAGGGCCCGGTCCTACGCTCCGGAGTGTGGGGAGGAAGGGTTTCCAGCAATTCTGTAAGATGTCCCATGATGGCGCTGCGGTCAGAAGCAGCCCTTTAAACAGGCCAGAGCAGGCGGCAGGTAGCGGCTGTCCCCACCACCACCTCCCCTCAAACGCCAGCAAGCCGGACACAGCCGTGCCCTCGTGGCAGGCGGCACGAGCTCTCCCCTCAGCCTCCCCTCCATGCTACCCTCTGACGTGCGAGAGGCACCCTAAGCCAGGGAACGGCCTGACACCTGCTAGCATCTTACGGAACTACGTGGGGAGCGAAGGACAATGGTTTAGGGTGGGCTTCTTCTCTGTATATGTTACTCTATGGTACTGCGTTGTCAAGGTTTCAAAGTTGGCAAGACCGGAGCAGGGATTGACGGGTCGTGCACAGCACGTGCTGGTGGCGACGGCCACTCCGCGTCATTAACAGCGGCGCCGCCACAAAGGGCGCAGCACAAAAGGCGGTGGGGGGGGGGGGGGGCGCATTCTCTAATGGCTGACACCGACCTCTCCGCGGCCATGCACTCTGCTACACCACGTAGTTTCCATATAACATTCAAAAAGATCTAAAAGAATACGAGAAACTCATGTCAAAGCGTAGTAATGTGTGAAATGTCGAATAAAATTTACGACCCATTTATTGATCTCCGACTCAGATAGCACGTTTATCATATAGCATTCCGATGCCTCCGCCTCTCCTACCGCATCCGACTCACCTCCCCCACGCGTATCCAGTACGATCCTGTTTGCTGATGATGCTGTGATGTATGGGAGGGTCTCGTCTGTAATTGACTGTAATAGCATACAGGATAACTTAGACAAAATTTCTAGTTGGTGCGAAGAATGGCAGCTAGCTCTCAATGTAGAAAAATGTAAGGTGATGCACATGAGTAGGAAAAAAGCAATCCCATAATGTTCGAATACAGCATTAGTAGTGAGCTTCTTGATGCTGTCGAGTCGTTCAAATATCTAGACGTAACATTGCAGAGCGATATGAAATGGAACGAACATGTAAGGACAGTTGTGAGTAAGGCGGACAGCCGACTTCGGTTTATTGGGAGAATTTTGGGAAGATGTACTTCACCTGTAAAGGAGACCGCGTATAAAACGCTTGTACGACCACGTCTTGAGTATTGCTCAAGTGTTTGGGACCCACAACAGATCAGTTTAATGGAAGACATAGAGGCGAGCTGCTAGATTTGTTACCGGTAAGTTCGACCCGTGCACGAGTGTCATGGAAATGCTCCGGCAACTCAATTGGGGATCGCTGCAAGAAAGACGACGTTCTTTTCGTGAATTTCTGTTAAGTAAATTTAGAGGGCCGGAATTTGAAACTGAGTGTAGTACGATCTTGCTGCCGCCTACTTACATATCGCGTAAAGATCACAAAGACAAGATAAGAGAAATTAGGGCTCGTAAGGAGGCATATAGGCATTCTTTTCTTCCTCATTCAATTTGGGAGTGGAATAGGAAAGGAAATGCCTAGTAGTGGTACAGTGTACCCTCCGCCACACACCTTACGGTGAATTGCGGAGTACGTATGTAGATGTAGATCCCTTCCCCCACCTTCTGCAGTACCTAGAACATCTCCGGATCTTGTTCACCAATGACAAAATAAATTCTCATTACTCTTTGGACTATCCCATCCTTACCAATCCTGGGCCTCTGCCACGCCTTCACCTTTGCATCCCTCCCTTCACCTGCACACTCTCCTCTTCCTTTCCCAGGGTAACTTCCGCCACCTCCCTCTCCCAGATGACGTCCTCCGAGGTGAAATCTACGCCACATACCAACCCTGATCCCATCCCGTGGATGCATCGCCCCCTCTCCCCTTCCACTCCCCTTCCTTCCCACCGTTTGGCTATCCCCCTACCGACAGTGGCGTAGATAAGTAGTTTGGCACCCGGTGCGGTGATCCGTCACCCCCCCCCCTCCTACACCACCGCCACTCTCACCAACCTTAGAAAGAATGAAAAAAAAATCGCACTGGCGTGTTTTACGACCCACTTTAGATTTGTAGTATTATAAGTTTTTACTAACATTTTGGACCAAAGTAATAAAAAATCAATTAATAAGAGTATCCGAAACTCTTTTAGGAAAAAAATTAGGTAGTGGCAGGTCCGAACCACTGACCTTCACCGTCATAGTCCAACGCCTTGCCCACTACGCTGTGGGTATCAATTAAAAGATGGGTTCTTTAATCTCATACTATTGATGGCCGTTGTTAACTGATGCTAATATGGCATTTGTAGGCACTAGATAATCGTTTATCGCACGAAGAACGACGTTTTTTTGTTAATTCATCATTGCGCCATTGCTTTGAAATGACAACGTTCAAGTTACAATAAGAAAATCATCAAATACGCAACGCACGATGGCGTATGCCATAGAGAGTTCTGCGAGAGGAATGTCACGTGACATCTCTGAACGGCTGGTTAATTCAATGGAGGGTGTTAAATCTCAGTTATTTTCCCAAATATCTCTCAAACGATACGAGAAATGGAAAAAAAACATAAGGGAACAGAATTGTAGAAAATGTTCCCCTCTACCGATTAGGTTATTCAATTTTCGTGTCAGATGAACGGTTCGTTTGCAATTACAAACGGCTTTTTTTTATTATTATTATTATTACTACCGTATTTTTGTCCGAAAAATTTGTAATAGGGAGGTTCTGGTCTCTGGCGGCCTACAATCATGTCTGTAAAATTTGGTGCTGATCGGTTGAACGGTTCGTCTTAAAAACAGAGAACACTTTCCGGACAGATAGACATCCCAAAATCGCCGTTATTTTTTGCAAATATCTCTGAAACCATACGAGATACGAAAAAAAAAGAAAAAAAAACAAGAGAGCAAAGTTGTAGAGAACTTTCTCCTCTACAAAATCGGTTATTCAATTTTCGTGTCTGATGAATAGTAAAGCCGTTATTTTCATTTAAATTTGGAGCTGTCAAAAGACGATCGCAATGGCCCACTTTTAGTGGTACTACCGTAACTTAAAGTGGGCCAAAATATCAAGGAGAGAGGAATACATTTTTGATACACATAATGAAATGAGCAAAATAGAAAGTTAATTAGTTTGTAAACAGTCTGTAAGAAAGAAAATAAATAAAACTAGTTTTTATAAATAACATAGTTTAATTGATTATTAATCGAGCAGAACAAATAGCTAAAGACTTTCTTAATGACTGGTGGACTTTCACATGCAGTTTACAATCTCACCCGTCTAACATTCCCTGCAGCAAATTTTGAAATTGCATCGTCAAAGTCAGTAACTTTAGCCACACAATTCTCAGTTGACAAATTGCCAAATTAGAGAGTCTTGCTTGGCTCACAGCAGACCTAAGGTAATTCTTAATGATTCTCAGCTTTGAGAAACTTCTCTCACAGGACGCTACCAAAACACACAAAGTTAAGAAAAATCTTAATGCCAAAGTGAGGTTCGGAACAGATTCAGAAATTTCATATTCAACAACAAACTGTAAAACTCTTAAAGATGTCCATCCAAGAGATTCTTCTTTTGGAACATTTCCAGCCTGTAGAAATCTTCGCAGCCGTGGAATTTCTGCGAGGATACCATCTCCAGAAAACTCATTGTAATTGTCAATTAAACATTTTACAATCATGGGAAGTTCCTTTTCTGAATCGGATTTCTGGGCTCTAAAACAACGAAATGATCTGATATACATTCCATGTTTCTTCAACGTTTATCAATTTATTGTTGGAACTGTCGATACACTCTAACATTGACCGTCTCAGTTCCTGGTGCAAAGTCAGCGTCTCGTCTGCAGCCTTTTCCCAAAAAAATGTTCAAATGTTTGTACGGCTAATGGGACTTAACTACGGGGTCATCAGTCCCTAAACTTACAAACTACTTATGAACTAACTAAGACTACGGACGGCACAAATATCCATGCCCGAGGGGGGGGATTCGAACCCCCGACCGTAGTGGCCGTGCAGACCGTGACAGGAGCGCCTCAGTTCCCTCGGCCACCGCGGCCGGCAGCCTTTTCCCCAGGCATCATTTTCTTCTTCCTAATATTTCTTATTTTTTTGACAGGACTACCCATATTGGCACATGTGTCCTTCGCAAATCGAAATACCTTCGTCTACAAGCAAATACAAATCTCCATATTGATTTATAGCAAACACTTCTTAGTTGTCTTTAGAGTTGCTTAAAAGAGCAAACTTCCTGAAATGCAATACGTTAGTAATCAGTTGTCTGTTGTTGTATAGGAGAAAATGTTTTTATGCATTTTTTATGGAGGTCATATTTTCAAGAACAGCAAACAGTACGGAGATTTGTTCTAGCCGGCCGCTGATCGGTCTGCGGCGCGCCAGTCACGTTCTGCACGGCCACTACAGTCGGGGATACGGATCCCCCCTCGGGTATGGATATTTGTGCCGTCCTTAGTATTAGTTAGATCATAAGTAGTTTGTAAGGGAGCTATGACCCCGTAGTTAAGTCCCATAAGCTCTACGAACATTTGAACATTTCGTTCTATTTGACGTCACAGTTGCATCAAATAATAAACCCATATGGTATTTTTTGTAATTTTCTACGATTTTTCTTACACACTATACCAGAGCTTTCCAAACTCTTCCTAGTCGCGACACCATTTCGAATATATAAAGTTTTACAAAAAACACACTGATTTTAATTAGAAAGATTTACATAATATTAATTTTCATGATTCACTTGTACTTAAAGTGCTGAACGAATTGAAGGGTGTTTAGTATTTTTTGCACAATGTTCTGTCTTATTTTATCTTACGATTTTGCAATTGTTGCGACACCCTTAGTGGCACTACGCGACACACCTGGGTGTCGTGACATCCAGCACTGAACATTATAAGGTACCTCATTGATAGCCACGGCGGAAAACCGTTCTGGTTTTATGCTAGACTGGATCATGCACGTTTGACCACTTGATCACCCTAACACAAAGTAAATTCGTAATATATAATTAATAAGACTGGTTTGGCTAAATTGCCGTTTATTTTAACGTTCAAATCACGAAAAAGGAACACAGTGACCGTTTATACTCTTAAAGTGGCAGCAACATCTGAATAACTATGGTAATCACTTTTAAAGCTGGGAAAAACATCTGATTCTCAAAAAATCATTAAAAAGAAAAAAATTCAGGCATTTGGCATCAGCAGAAAAAAAACCTTGTTATCTTTCTTACAAATATGGGAAGAAAAAGTTGTATTAAAAATTCATAAATAATTCTTTTTTCTTACGTGCAAATGAATAAATATTTCATTCGATCTTCTGAATATTGCGGAAGAAAAATGTTCAAATGTTTGTATAGTTTATGGGACTTAACTACGGGGTCATCAGTCCTTAAACTTACAAGCTACTTATGAACTACTTAATACTAACGACGACACAAATATCCATGCCCGAGGGGGGATTCGAACCCCCGACCGTAGTGGCCGTGCAGACCGTGACTGGAGCGCCTCAGTCCCCTCGGCCACCGCGGCCGGCTGCGGAAGAAAACTCAGGCGTCCGGTCACTCACGATAATAGGCGAAGAATGGCAAGAGCCCCGTCGGTTCAGACCATTAACAATGGTACATTAGCGTGGAAAAAAAAGAAACCTCTGGCAAGTTTTGTCACCCCCTTGGACTTGGTACCCGGTGCGGACCGCAGCCCCGCACCCCCCGCACCCCCCTAGCTACGCTACTGCCTACCGACCCTAGAGTCCATACACTCCCTCCCCGCCCACCTCCTACCCCCTCCTCCCATGCTTCATACACCCAACCCTCCCTTTCCCTATGGGGCCCTCAGAGCCTTCATTTTTAAACAAGAGCTCAGTCAATTGTCTGTGTCTCGTCTCCATCAGTATGATTTTAATCAGTGCGTTCGCCGATCTAACACAAATGTCGCATCTCGTTTCTTGTATCCAGTGCCAGAGTTTTTTTTTTTTTTTTTTTTTTTTTTTTTTTGCGTCATGTGTCATGGTTTCTAAATGTGATTTCAACGCCATAGTAGTAGATTGTTTTTAAACTGACTAATTGTTTTTATCATTTGTCTACTATGTATTCCACCAACAACTTCAGCTTACCAATCTTTTAATTCTCCAATGATTTAATTTCGTATAAATTTTTTATTTCATCATTGTTTTTTAAGTCCCTCGGCTGAAGAAGAGGACTCATGGTGCTGCCACCCTGCTGGATGTGTAGTTGGCTTCAAAATAACATTAAATGAAAGCATAGCGTCCTGAGACAGTTACCTGAATTATTCGTCTGTGACACTGAAAAGGGGGACATCGAGGCAGTAATTAAATAAATAATGTTTAAGGATTCTTATGAATATTATGTGCTACCTAGCAGAATAGCCCAGTACTTAGCCATATTTGTAACTTTGCATTGAGAATGGTCTGATTCCTGACATTCAAGTAATCCATAATGACAAGGAAAAAAAAAAAAAAAAAAAAAAAAAAAAAAACGAGGAGAGAAAGAGATAATGCAGAATACTTCTATGCCATTGGTGTTGATTACTGAAAAGGCTGTTTTGACCGTCTCAGTTCACAGAATTTTCGATAATGTAGTGAGCAGGGAGTTCAATACAGTGCAACAACAACGTGACTTATCCGAAGTTATGGCATAAAGAACCATAGCGAGGTTGGAAGAGGGATAGGCGCAGAGGGCGGTAGCTATTGAAAAGTCCCAAAGTGTAATTTCCTGGACGTGGACGCTATTTCAGACAACAGGAACCGTTTAAAAAGGCAAGGCCAACTGTTTGTATCTTGCCATTCCTCTTTAATTGTAGTACTGCAACTTGAGGCGCAAGCTTCCCTTCCATGACCATGTTGATAGTGCCTCTATGGTAGGCTCTTTTCCCACTAGTGATGTTACTTATGTTCCAAGTGCCAGATGTAAACTTTTCAATATGTTACACTGTGATATTAGTATGTACATTAAACACTCTGTTATGTAGAACAAAGTAAGCAAAGAAATCCCCTACTGGACCTATTTCAACCATAGTCGGATCACATTTCTTACCATCCAAGAACAAGCGCTGGGCGGGAGGGGGGAGGGGGAGAACTACTTGCGACAAATTATTCATACGATCTGAGAAACAATTTAATTTGCGATAAACTGGAACATAATGTGGATATGTTCCAATCTCCCCCAATATCTCTTTGGCATTATCGACCAAACTAGGTACAGATAATCTTTACCGTTGGAAATCAATCTTTATGGGGGTAAAATCCATCTATGGCATATAGTTCAGAACTGATGACATCATAAAGATAGACATCTTCCGCATCCTGTAACACGTGTACAACGAGATTTAAATCGCCAACTAGTTCAGAATAAGAGCACATAGTTATATGCAAAATGTTCTCACTGAATATTAAACCTAGACGAAAAATTTTCTCAGTGACAACCCCCACGAAGTGATGAAATGAAATATGTTTTGCGGTTATTACTTTTCCGTTTTTCGTGTACTAAGACAAAGGTATTCGGCATCTCGTAAGAATTTCATACTTCCACACCACTGACTGTACCAGCGAGACATTTTAAATATAGTGTATAGAATACGATTGATTATATGTCCTAAATTATATCAAGGCATGACGGATAGTTCATTAGATATGAGATGATATACAATTTTGTGGAATACATCAGTTTAGCACTTACTCTACTTGTGTTATCTTTGCTGACAGTATGAATATATACCACTGAATATATCTTCAAAATTGTATCATAGTACGGCACATAACTCATGCAATATGAGTTCATAAACAATGAGGATAATGAAAAACCACTCATCAGGCGCGATATTAAAATTACCTGCTTTCTATTAACCATATTTGCAACATATTTTGCAGGCAGCACGAAAATATAATTCTGAATATACTTTCGCAATACTTCTTATTACGACATATAGTCATGCGTTATCAAGTTAGTTAATTAAATTCATGACAACCTGTCGCAACACACATGAGGTTGTAATTTATTACTCGGTCACTGCCAGTGGCGGCTGATGCTCCAGATGACGGGGGTTCACTTCTTTCAGTGCCGGATCTCGGGCGTGGGTAGTGGCGCCGCATTTCCGGGCCCCCCTCCAACTCCCATCCCCCCCCCCCCGCACGACGTACAACGAGACAATATGACGCACCTCTGCAAGTAGTGAAGGGGGAAAGCACCCCAGTTTGCCAACCCCCCTCCTTTTAGATATATTTTCGTTTAAAGATCTGCAGTATATCTTACCACGGCTTTATTGCGTTTCCTTCCATTAGAGCTGAGGCATCGGTCTAACTAGCTTCTTTATTTCACACTTTTGTTCCAAGGTTAAAACTGAAAAATTTGTTTCTAAAAAATACTGAACTTGTCAATTTTTTTAAAGAGCTGACCGCCATTTGATTGTAGGTTTTTATATTATTATTATTATTTTATTTTTTATTTTATTTATTTTATTTTTTTAATTTATTTTTTATTGCCACAACCTAGTTTCGGCCTTAGGCAGGGACAAATGTGTCACCCACTTTGTAATTCCAACATGCACTCAACTCCAAATATTTTTATTGTTTTAATTATTATCACCTTGACCTAAGGAAACCTATTACAATGAAAAGACAGTGTAGGTAGTGCCCCCACCTAAACTTACACATGCGCAAAGGCTGCTCTCCCCAACATCTTTTCAAACAGTTTAATATTTATTACAATCATGAGTATAAATTTTGTTTACCCTCAAAATCGCGACACATTTGCAAAAACGTCCAAAGATATGTGGCAAGTAACAACAGAAGAGTCATTGTTGTTCTCATACCTGTTAAAAAGAAGATTGGGTTTTAAAACAATGGCTTACAGTCGGGCTCGAATTCCTCCGGACCCGTGACCGGGACACACTCCAACGCCACCGGCAAATCCAATGCCACATCCGAAACCTCTTGTCCGCGAAAAAACGCCGGGACTGACGCCAGACATGCACCCGCCTCAATTCCACGCTCCCTGTCAACTCCTCCAAGTACTGGCATGCCTTCCGCCGCCTTACTGGCGGTCACTCCTCCCCCCACTACCCGCTTCTCCATGATGACCGTCCTTTTCCTGACAACGCCAGTAAGGCAGAACAGTTTGCCTCCTACCTCTCCGAAGTCTTCTCCATTCCTGATGATCCTCTCTTTGACTATTCTCTCTTCCCGGACGTCCATGAGCGAACCGATACCTCCTCTCCTCCGCTCGCCCCCAGCTTCCAGTACTTGGACCACATCCCCCCCCTCAAAACTGAACACGCCCATTACCGCCCGTGACATCATTGACACTCTACAGACTAAACGCAACACCTCCCCTAGTCACGACCGGCTGACCTACCGCCACCTCCGAGCCTGCCCCCCCTCCATCCACGAAGCTCTTGCTACCTTATATAATGTCATCCTTTTCACCGGCTTTTACCCCGACCTGTGGAAGACCTCCCGTATTCTCATGTTCCTAAAACCTGATAAGCCCCCATCCCAGACCTCATCCTACCGTCCCATCAGTCTTACCTCCGTGTTCAGCAAGGTCCTGGAAACCATCCTCTCCCGTCGTATCCATCAGCACTTCCATCGCCACCAGTTCCTCCCCCTTTCCCAATGTGGCTTCCGACCCTCCTTCTCTGCCGATGACCAGCTCCTTCGCCTTACTCATCTCCTTTCTGTCCAACTCAACTCCCGTCGCTCCGCTATTTTTGTCTCCCTTGATATCCAAAAAGCCTACAACCGTGTATGGCATTCCGGTCTCCTCTTCAAGCTCCAGTTCTACACCCTTCCTATTAATTACGTCCGCCTCATTGCTTCCTTTCTCACCCACCGCCCCTCCTATGTCACTGTCTGCAACTCCGACTCCCGTTTGTTCTACCCCTCTGCCGGGGTGCCCCAAGGCTCCGTCCTCTCTCCTCTCCTTTATCTCATCTACTCCGCCGACATGCCCCAACCCGAGCCTCCCGTTTACCTTCTACAATATGCTGACGACCCCGCCTTCCTAGCCCTCGCCCCCTCCCTTGCCCGCTCCCAGTTTTTGCTCCAGTACCACCTCACCAAGTTCGCCTCATGGTGTAACCGGTGGCTCCTCTCCGTCAATCCTGGCAAATCCCAGGCAATTATCATAGGTCGTACCACCCGCTCCTTCCGTCTCCATGATTTCTACCTCACCCTCCACAATCGCACTATCCGCCACACCCCCACCCTGAAGTACCTTGGCCTAACCCTCGACCGTAACCTCTCCTGGACCCCCCACCTCCGCACTGTCCGACTGAAAGCCCTCTCCCGCTTTAACCTCCTCAAACTCCTCACCGGCCGGACGTGGGGTCTCAGCCCTTCCACCATTCTCTACACCTACCGCTCCCTCATGCGTCCTGTCCTTTGCAGCTTCCATCCTGCCTGGATCTCCGCTCCCACGTCCTACTATAAAACCCTCCAAGTCCTCGAGCGCCACGCCCTCCGCCTCGTCTACTGCATCCGGCTCCCATCCCCACGCGGATCCTGTATGACCTGATCCCGTTTCCCCACCTCCTCTAATATCTCCAGCATATCCGTATCCTCTATACCACCCGTAAAATAGACTCCCACAACCCCCTGGTCCACCCCATCCTTACCAACCCTGGGCCTCTGCCACGCCTCTACCGCGTTATACCCCCTTCCCTTCATCTCCACACCCTCCACATCCTCTCCCAGGGTACTTTCCGCCGCCTCCCCCTCCCTGATGACGTCCTCCGTTCCGACATATACCCGTCCTACCAGCTCTGATCCCCTACCCATAGATAAAGTGCCCCCTCTCCCCCCCCCTCCCCTTCCGCTCCCCCGCTTGGCTATCCCCTCCCTGCCCTGGAGTCCCTATGGTTCCTCCCTGCCGCCCCCCCCTTTCCCCGCCGTTTTTTCCTCTCCCCCACGCTTTGCTCCCCCCCCCCCCTTTTCTCGGGGTCCTGGGCCGACAGTTTTAAAAGTGCTACGTCAAGTGTTGTGTGTTGTGCTACAGTGGAGTGTGTGTTTTTAACTGCGTCCACCGCAACCAGACAAGTGTCGCACCGTGTATTTTAATTAGTGTCTCTGTGTACTCGCCGTCCTGTGTTCTTATCGTCCAACATGTGCTTTTTAGGTCACCGTGGCTCATCATTTTTAACTAACTATATGTGGTTTTAATCATCTGTCTATTGTAATGTACTCCAAACTGTCGCCTTGTCTATGTCTCTTTATCTCTGTTGTTTTATCTCCTGTTATGTATTTTAATTCTCCACTTATATATGTATTTTTACTCTCGGCTGAAGAGCAGCCCATAGTGCTGCTGCCAGCCTACCAGTGTACTGCTGGTATAAAATTCAATAAAGAAAAAAAAATCGGGCTCGTACGCCCTAGCTTCGAGACCACAGCGTGATGCCGCTGACCACACTCCTATTCTTGCTAGGTGATGAGTGGTGACTTCATTATTATTCTTGATGGAATATTCTGCAGGCTTTTACAGTTGATACGTCTTTAATTTATAGTTATATTTTTATCAAATACGACGTGTTTTTGATGAATCTTCAATGTGCCAGAAACAAATATGACAGGCGGATGTTGCCTTCATAGACGATTTGCGCAGACGCGATGCGATGTGCGCAGAAGCTCCATTGCCTTGCTTTGGGACCATTCGTGCGTAACCGTCAGAGCTCGAGTAGCCAGGAGCTGGTGTCTGTACCAGCTCCAATATCAATGTTAAAAGCGGCGTTTTCTCTCGCCACTCCCTACCGCGGGAGCGCCATATTATGCTACCCCCAGGAGGTTAAGAGGAGAATTTGAACCTCAGCCGCGCATGCGCATTGCAACTCTGCGGTCACTGCCACCTATATTAGGCAGCCGCGCTACGACTCGTATACGTGGTCTCCGCGACGTAAAACGTTTCACATACGATAAAAATACTTTGAATGTGCATATAAAATGTGATAGAAGAATGAAACGAAGAATTATAGTTTAAAAACACTCTTTATTCTATTTACTTTCTTTTTTGGACGAGCTTTTTTCTGGGGGGTTCACTGATATAATGAACACACAGGACGCGCCGCCACTGATTACTACAATCTCCATTTTATATATATATATATATATATATATATATATATATATATATATATATATATAGTTTATGGGACTTAACTACGGGGTCATCGGTCCTTAAACTTATAAACTACTTACGAAGTAGCTAACACTAAGGATGGCGCAAATATCTATGCCCGAGGGGGGATTCGAACTCCCGACCGTAGTGGCCGTGCAGGCCGTGACTGACGCGCCTCAGTCCCCTCGGCCACAGCGGCCGGCTCTCCATTTCTAACACATTTTGCAGACAGTTACCTAATATTCCAGTCTGAATATTAGGAAAACTGCGTTACTGTAAATTATTCAGGAGATACGATGTCGTAAGGCTCTGTTGCATTAAAGCAAAAGTGAAATGAATGGAGAGTGAGTCAGAATGAGATGTAGTAACACGAAAATGAGATAAATACATACCAGGGAAATCCTGGTAACTAACGCCAGCCTGTCGAAAAACAAAAAAGCGACCCGCCACTCTGACAATAGAGGCTTCACGTCAGGGAAGACAGGCAGCACTAAACGAGAGTTCGTCAGCACCGCGATGGCGTGGAAATTGCCACAAATGATTGTCTTCAGCAGAGCGGGAGCTATTGTGAGACTGGGTGGCTAAAACACACACACACACACACACATACACACGCGGACAGAGGCAGCAAGCGAGGCAAGTTTCATTAGCGGGGCACAAAAAAGATGGCGGCGCGCTCACAAAGGAATGCGAATCGTAAATCAACCGGCCCGGAGAGGCGAGCGCGCGCGTCATAAAACGCGGCGCTGCACGGCGCATTAGCAGCGCTCCTGGCGGCGGCCGGCCGCAACACGCCGACGTAATGGCCGCGGATCGAATTGGCCGACAGAGGGCTCTGCCGGCCGCGTCAATCAGGCGCAGAATTAATCTGCAGAGCGAAGCACCCTCTGCCGCGCACCGCCGCAGCGGCAGAGGCGTCGCTCGTGAAACCGGCACCCGCGCAATCAGCGACTTTCTTTCTGCCTCTCGTCGACATCTCGACGAGGAAATATTGCCACGTGTTCCTGCTCCCCACACCCTCCAGTGTAATGTGTGTTATATGGGACGAGGCCCAAAACTGCCAAGGCTTGTTTTCAGGAATGTAATATCAGAAATTCCGGGAAACCAGTTTGTAGCGTCCAGGTTACAGAGTGATTAGTGGGACGTGCATCTCGTAAGGTCGTCAGTTATCACTAAAACAATCGGTCTTCAGTTATACCGCTGTTTTCTTCTCGTTATATCTTACTGTAAGCTGGCGATAATGTGCTAATGTGCTGCAGCACATTTCTGTAAATATATTACTATAATTATGTCATTTCTCTTCGAATGCAAGCAGGAATCGCTATAAAATTACATACTTTCTCTTGGAATACGAGCCAGATATCACAATAAAATTATGCCAATTCCCTTCCAATTCGTATTACAATGCTAGTAATAAGGATGAAAACGCATTCTGGAGCGCTCTCGCCGCGATAGCTGGAAACCAGCTCCGTGTGCTGAAGTGGGATTCAGCCGCGCTGGTACGGGCGCAGGGAGGCGGCGCAGTCGTCTGTTCGCTAGTGCGCATGCGCAGACGTGACGTCAGGCCTGGCGACTCATGTGTGCTGAGACCGACCGAAGCACCAGATCAATATTTCTCAATTTCTCTTCGAGCTGCGTGTAACGGCTGCGGAAGAATAGTATATAACAAATATTGCGGCATACAGAGTCCAATAGCACGCTGGCTCAGGCGTCTTGCGCGTTGTCTCTCAAACCTATCTGTGTGAGGCTCGTATTCAAATACCTCTGAGTCTAAATTTTTAATTTCTGTAAATAAAATTAATATTTTTTAAACGTTATATTTACTACCTGCAGTGAATACATGCAGTTGGCAGCGCTATTATAGATTCCCCTGAAGATCGTACTGCCAATACAGTATTAATTGATATTTAATTAAAGGCAATCATACAAAGGTTGACTTTTTATTTTAGTATATTTTGTTTCCTGTTTATTTTTGTAATATTGTAGCACACTGGTCAAATTTTGTACGAGCCGCCACTGACTGTAAGAACCAGTCAACATTTATGAAATGACCAGTTTATTTCTTATTGCTGTCATCACGAGTGACATACATTGAAATCAAAAACTGAATAACTTCAATACTTCCTTAAACTCTTGCATTATTCTTTTCTTCAAAATATTTAGAATCAAAATAAACACTATAACAGGGAAATGAAACATAAAGTAGTACACCTACCTTCCTTTGCTTTCCTCAAAGATGCATGTTTAAATACAAGAGGTCTGTACTTTGGGGGTAATGCACGCTCATGCTAGGTCAAGTGCATCGCGCTCGGCTTTGACTTGTTCGAGTACAGATGCTCGGAATGGACAGGCTCTGCGAACACCGTTTAAAGACATGGCCTGTGCACGGTCCGTGTTACTTCACACTTGAATAGGCCGCTATTGCTAGCTGACTGGATGGTCGCCACAACGGTCAGCCAGTCAACTAGTGATCACGGTTCACTCAGTGTAACGTGATATAGACTGTGCTGTGGCCAAGACTATATGTTCCATAGTTGGAAACTGCCTAGCTTAGTTAACCATCCATAGTGGGTTTAAAATTACTTTCGACTTTTGACAGCTCGGCGTTAAGCGAGTGAAGGGTTGTATGGTTGCCAGCGCATGCTTTGCGCTGCACCAGGCAACTCGACAGATGCCACAACTACCTGAGAGGCCACGCCTGCCTAACAGTGAAGCCACGCATGCTTAACAGTAAGGCCACGCCTAATAACAGTTGGGCCACGCCTACGTATGAGGCCACACCTACATAAGAGTGAGACCACACCTACCTAACAATGAGACCACGCCTACCTACCTGTGAGGCCATGTCTACCTGTGAGGCCATGCCTACCTGTGAGGCCACGCCTACCTAACTGTGAGGCCACGGCCAGAGCCGGCCGCTCGGGAAACATGCTTTGTCGGTGGGCAAAGAATAATACAGGTCATAGAACGTAAAGCAATGACAATAATGAACACAACATATTATCGTATATTTTTATATATACTCACAGTTACGGTGTAAGTGGAGGAACGCCAAGGGAACAAATCGTCGCTCTCTTCTTCTACGAACTCGGAACTCGTATTTGAGCTGACCGAAATTTCCATCTGTTCTTTGAGTAAACCTTCAGGAGTCTATGTTTCCTCTACAGTCTTTTTTATGTGGCTGCCAACACGAGCTCAGTCTTGTGGGGTAACATTGGTGATTGGTGATGGCTTCGCCGGCCGCGGTGGCCGAGCGGACTGAGGAGCTCCAGTCACGGTCTGCACGGCCACTACGGTCGGGGGTTCGAATCCCCCCTCGGGCATGGATATTTGTGCCGTCCTTAGATGTAGGTATTTCAAAAGTAGTTTGTAAGTTTAGGGACTGATGACCCCGTAGTTAAGTCCCTTAAGCTTAACAAACATTTGAACATTTTGATGGCTTCTTTTGTCAACAATTCAACCACGATAAGTGTAAACTTTTTTTTTACATTACTTTTCATCTGCGCCTATATATTCTCAATTGGATTTAAGTGAGCATGATATGTATGAAGTCGAATCACATTATGCCCTTTGATTTTAGCTAATTCGTCGATCCAGTAGCGTGGAGATTTTGTACATAGTTACAAGTTACACTAACTCCGCTTTATTCATACCAGCTTCTAGTTTAACCGATGGAACATATCCATCCACCCAGAGCAAAATATCTGATCCTTTCCACTGCATTGTGGGAGCTTTGTCCAGCAGAACTGAGTGATACGGTCCATGGTCCACAACTATTGTGAAATTAGTTGAAATTGGCGTTCATTTCCTCGTGATTGTCACCTTGCTCCTTGGAATGGAACAGGAATAAAACGTAATGAAGCCACGAGCAGAGCCAGCGTGAAGGACAATAACCCTACCACCCTTTCGGTGCTATTATCGTATCTTCTGCTGTGCGATCTGTCCACCCTTAACTATTTTAACTTCATGCAATTCCTGGTGCAATGCTAAAGTTAACCATACATTTCTGGGTTCGGACATTGGCCTTGTATACAGATACTAAATAAAATGTCAATGTTTTACGTCTCTTTATGCCTAATTTAGGCTCGATCAGAAACGCAATTTTTTTTTTTTTTTTTTTTTTTTTTTTTTTTTTTTTTTTTTTTTTTTTTTTGTCAACAGTGCGTTCAAATTCAGAGCACGAACAAAAACCCATCGTGTCATTGAATGAGTTTGATAAGGTATCCGATTTGTCACTTATTGTAATGAAATTGAATTAGCGTTGCTTTCTCTTCTCTAATAACAAGTATCTAATGTTTTTGTATGACGGTCATGAAACTGAATTAACGTTGTTTTCTCGTCTCTAATAACATGTATCTAATGTTTTTTTGTATGACGGTATTGAATTACATGTGGACTGGCTGCCATAAGGAGCAATGTTCTCTACTGCTTCTTATGGTAACCATTGTGAATAGTCGAACGACTGTACTCCACAGGGGTTCTGTGTGTAAAGTACCTGCAATACAGTTACGCTAGTTGGGTTGCATTCTGCTGTGATCCACTCATTTTGCTGTGAAGTGTACGTTTTTTGGTGGTGAAAGGATTAGTGGTTCAGTGTTTGTTAGGAATCAAATTTTTAAGATAGGGGGCACTATTGTCGAACTTCGCCTAGATGTATATGTTGTGTGGAAGAAGGAGGGAAGATGTGAACTTTAAATTTATTACGTAGCAACGAGCGACGCGGCAAGTTATGCCAGAGGGTAAACTGAAGATGAGCACTGCAAGGCTGCCGCATGTATGTAAACAGCAAAAGTCTCCGCAATATCAACATGTCTCAGTGTCAACAAATACAGAAGAAGAACTCCCTGCAGCAGATGAAATTTCTGAGAAAATATGAAAGCAATTGTTTGAATGATCAACAGAAGAGTGTTTCAAAGGATTTATCATTTCATTACGTCCCAGAGTTTTCCATGAAACTGGGATACATTAAGCGATAGGAATACAAGATGCCATCCACTCTACCTTTTGTTTCCATACGCATTCTATTCCTTGGTCGAAGAGAGAGGAAGTGAATAAACAGATACGTATGTTCCTGTCATGGAATTATTATTCATGGAACCGTTTGAGATGCTTAAAATCCCGCAAGAATGATTATTTTTTGTTAGCTTTCCCACCTCTGATATATTTAAAAACTTATACCATCATAAAGATTTAAGAATTGTATATATGCTAAAATATCATTTGTGTCAGTGACTTCCTACCTCGTGATATGTGGTATAGTTTCCATGTTGTAATGATCAAATACTAAACAAACGAGAGTCTTGTTTTATGAGATTACTCTTGTTACCTATCGACCATGGGCTGGTAAAATTTATTTAATTATTTATTCACTCACTCACTCATTCATTTATCTACAAAGGAATGTAGACTTAAGATGCATGCAACAATCTGTTGTCTACATAGATCCAAAACTTATATGGCAAATAGCGATATTAATTTTTATTACCATTATAATTACCTCATCTTACCTTATATAGATGTGAGATACGGGACGGTACTCAACGTAAGAGGATTTTATAAGATGGAAGGAATGGTGTGTTTAGTATGAAATTGAGTGCAGAATTAGAAGAAGTGACTGTAGGAGGGCACATTAGTAGGAGGGAATGTCATACACACTACAAAACGAGTAATGAGAGAAATGTAACTAAGATTAGTAATGAGTGTTTCCTTTAATTTAAATTGTCTTAACATTTTTTTAATTCGTGTGAAGGCAAGCAATATAATTTTAAGAAAAATGCATTAGATTCAGCAATTACATCAGATCATGGAAGTACAAGTGGGCGTGGTGCCCGTAGACATAGTTATTTGGAGCCACAATGCCAGTGTGGAGGAGTGTTCTGCACCGTACTGCAGAGAATTGCAAAATTCTTTTAAATTATTTAAATTGTCTGTCTTAGGTTTAAGGTAATCACTTTTTTATTTGCGGATTGATGACATAGAGTCACATTTTATATCTTTATTTATTTTCTTTTAACACAAAATTTAATAAAATGTCACTAGATTAATCTTTGCCATAAATTTACTAAAGAACCATTAATTATTAAGCAAGGATTTCGAAAGACTATCGTTCGGGAGATTTCCTTTGAGTGTATTAGAAAGCAGACATTAAAAAAAATTACGATAGGCTTATGTCAGCGCCTTTTTTATCTTATCAGTACAAAGTAAATAATATGCACCTTACTTCTTTATAGTTATTATTTCACATTTACTTGTATAAACAACAAAAAACATTGTTTTAAAGTTATATTGAAAATGTTTACTGTGAAAAACTAAAAATACCAAACCCACAAATGAAATATTGCTGAATACAAAACATATGTAAGTCAATGAATGATCATTTCACGGTTTACTTTTCAATTAATATGGCACAGTTGTAAATAATTATTTTCCGAAACAAGTATTGTATGTACACCAGACGTAGAAATAAACAAAAAGGACACTTGTGTAGACACTGACGGTGCTGTAATTAAATGTACTATGTGATAAATTAAATCATATGAAATATGTTTACAAGTCAGAAAGTTAACTTCACGCTGGAACCACTGATGAAAATTTGTGTAAGTGAGCCAATGAATCCCATTTGACATGTGAAAACAGTGACTTTCCGTGTGATGAGTAAGAATAATGGTAACAGAATTTTTACACACACGAACGTTTCCTACGAACTAATAACGTGTCGTTAGTGTATGGCACCAAACAAGTGACAATAATACGATGCCTATTGTTGGTTTATAAAGCAAGTGTTGCGCGATAAAAACTAAAGAAATCTTTGCATATTTCACATTTTCAAATTCCGAGTGCCATGGTGCAGCAACACGCGAGCAAAGTACATCAACCAATGGCACGCAAGGGACGTGCTACGCTGCGAGCCGTAAATGACACTGACGACAAAGGGGCGGGGCAAGCGTGCTCTTAACACGTGGGCCGCAACTGTCACGCGCGACTGCAGTTGTGAAGTGTTAGTACGCGCATACAGGACTGGTGCAGCACTTGTGCACGAAACGTTATTTTATTTACTAGCTCAACAGTAAGGAAAAACTGGAGTACAGAACTAGACACTAGTTAAAAAAAATACAGATAGAAAGAGACACAATCATTTTTATGTAATTTCTGTCTATTTAACTTTTCAATTTATTTATACTTTTTCATGATGTAATATGTGTGCTGTGTAATTAGTCCTGATATTTTGAGATGCCCTGGTACAAAGACTACAAGGAAATGCGATTGGTAAACAGACTAAAACCGCATTTGTAAAAATGATAGTGAATGCCTTTAGCTATTAACATCCAATTGTACGTTTCCCAAAAATATTTTGGTTGTTTATTTGAATCATATTTTCAAACTAATATTGTAACTTATACATAAATGCGTGTTCACTTTAATTCAAAAAACAGATCTGTAAATATTAATAGATAGGGAACACAAAAATTATAACGAGATAGATAGGCCTTGACGAAGACTGAAAGTGTGCTTGTGGGAACTTGTACTCTTTCGGGGGGCAATACAATACTACTAAAGTCCAAGAATAATTTTTTAAATTGTATTACCTTTTTACTAAATTATATAAATTTTATCTGTAAACGTGTTCAAATAATATTTCTAAATACGAGAAACTATCGCAGATATTGGGAAGAGGAGTATTATCACTGCAATAAGGAAAATACTATTTGGTTTTGTCAGGCAGGGGTGAGCTCTTTTCCTCACTTACTTCCTTTCGAGCTACTGACGAGGCGGATTGAACGGTGTTTCTATTTTTTAACGAAGTCGAATTTTTTAAATTCCAGACCTGCATTCATCTACCTTATTTATTTTGATCATTACTTTACCTGAACACTATCTCGTTACCATTTTTGTTTTACTGATTTGTTTATAGGAAATTCGCCGTGATCATGCCAGGTTAGGTATTGCAGGGCGCATTCTAAAAGTTTTTGTGATTGCGTTTTATTCATGTCTTTAGCTAAGCACGATAACATCCCTTCGCTAGTGTAATTGATTTTCTGTTTCCGCGAGCCGAATAAATTAAATTTTAGGTAGCCGAAACATTTGTCTCACAATATGCCATTTTCCTCCAATAATAACGCTCATGCGCTTGCGTGGTCCAGAATTTAGGTACAAATTCATAATTGATCATTTTGACTGTGGTAAAAATATCTCACTCTGCATCACCTCTTTGAGATAATACTTTTGTGTCGCGGAATAATTTTCCATCTAAACATTTATTACAAGTTCCAGCTCGACACCCATCTTCCGTGATTCTAAGTAATTTTCTTAAGTTCCCTTTTTCAGTTGTACCGAAAATTCGACATTTACCAGAAGTAACGTTTCAGCGTCTTGAGGAACAAAATGAGCATAAACATCCATGCTCTGAAAAACTATTCAGTGCCGATACGGACAGTCTAAATTACAGGAACCGACGTCTACCGCTAGACATCCCCTTCAGCAACTTCGACTCTCTGCAGTGTCATTGGATGACCTTTCTTGTCATGGGTATCTATCCTCATTTCATTCCTCAAGACCCCTTCTACATCTCCTAGAAGTGTGTTACTGTAATTTGCGCTAGCTGCGTGTTTCGTTTATTTCAAGGGTTAAATTCGATTAGCAATTTCTCGGAATACAATTGACATATTGTCACTCAACAAACTCTGTTATTTACGTGATTTTTCATGCTATTGACGGCGTACAAAATAATATAAGGTGTCCATTTCAATAAATCATACCTTCGTGCTGAAAATAATATTAGTTTACGTTTTAGAAGGTCTTGTAGTGTTTGTTTTCATAAGCCCTTGGCGTACGTACAAACCTGTGAGAGTCGTTTTTCAGTATCAGTTGTTGTTACAGAAATATTTGGGGTGTAAATTTTAAGTGGGACATCATATATATTCTAGCTGCGCGGCAGAATTATGTGTCATATGAAACTGAGGAAGACTTCCACACCTAGTTAAGCGAACGTTTGTAGAAAGAAGAAACAATATTTTCTCCTGTCTCATCTACATTTAGATTCATATTCTGAAAATTACATTTAAGTGCATGGCAGTGGGTTCGTCGAACCGCTTTTATATTTCTCTACAGATCCATTCTCTAATTGCTCACGGGAAAAAGGAAAATAAATCTTTCCATTTTAGATCTGATTTATATTATTTTCTTGTGATTATGTGTCTCCCTAAGTAGTTGTGGATATCATTAATTCCTTAAAAGCAATATTTGTAAACAGGCAATCCGCTCCCCCCCTCCCACACGATATGGGATAAACATATCTTAATCGTCCCGCCCATAGTGAAATGGAATAAAGCGCCACTATAAACACGGATACACATACGTAACATATCGTAGTCGGAGAAAAAATGAATCAGTTGACGGTTACGTAATTATTATCGCAAATAACAGAGGACATGATGTTGCTATATCGCAATTGCTGCGTTGTTCTCTTACCGCCCTGAGTACATCATTACCATCATTCGTTTTTTATATTATACGAAATAAGTATGTACACAACTGCTTCAGATTATACTAATTTCCTGTTCCTTTTGTCAGCTTGTAAGATACTTTTATATTTTAACAGGTCCAGCGACCACTCTGAATAGCTCATGCACGACTCACTAGTAGTTCACGACCCCCAGTTCGGAAACCTCTGACTTAGACGAATGATGCCGTTCTTATTATCAGATGAAGAGGCTTGCACGGGACAGGGTAGCATGGAGAGCTGCATCTAACCAGTCTGCGGACTGACGAACACAACAACATTTTTAATTTGCTGGTACACAGAATCTTAGTCCCTACCTGAACAGTGGTTTCCATATAAAGGAGGTAAGAAGTCATAGCTTTGGGAATTGAAGTAATTAAAAATCAGAAACTAACTTGGCATGGCATCAGAGATGACTATAAAGTTATTCTCAGAATAATACGGGAAATAGCGGCGCCGAGAAATAACGTTATTCCCTTACCGTTTCCTACTTCTACTCATTCTACCGCAAGATGGATGTCACACCCTTTGCGGCGTATCGTTTTATAATAATCCCTTTAGGTATGATAACATTCACTTCCTTTTATCCGTCTTAACGTCTCTATACACACATGATTTTTGTTTTGTGCACTCCTATGGCAATGCCTCTTTTGAGTTATATAAGTTTCATTAGCTTCCCTGTATAATTAATATTAAAAATCTGTACATTCATTTTCGTGTCCTTCATTTATATAATGATGTGTATTAGGAAATGTAGTAGCTTCATTAACAAGTGATTGTAAAACTGACAAATTTATCGATTTTAAGGGTTATTTTTTGGAAAGTTATCCACCCGTTAGGAACCTCTCTTAATCAGTAAAATATTTTCTCTATCCAAAATGCATAACCGTCATAGGAAGAATAATTACAGCCAAAATTTTATGATTAGGTGGGTGAAGCTTATATGGCGACACAGCAGTACGTAAATATCAATTTAATACAAATAAACAATTCCTGAGACGGATTTTCGTCTCACATATGTCAAAGACATTATTGATAAATCTGAAGCATTGAATTAAAATTCGTAGTGCGACCGGGAATCGAACCCGGACCTCCATATTTACTAGGCAGACGTCTTAACTGTTTTTTTTTTTTTTTTTTTTTTTTTTTTTTTTTTTTTTTTTGCTCTATGGGTAGTTCTGTTCGTTGCGGACGCTGATCATGTTTGTTCGTAGTTGTTCGTTGTGTTCTTGGCTCAGCTTTTTTATTGCAGAGGGCGTTCAGCCCTCTGACCGGGCGCGCTGAGCCACGGCGCCCGGCTGCTGTTAGACCACCACACCATTACGGATTAAAAACCATTGGAATAGTCTAAATACGATTTCCCTCCACGTCACAAACTTTAATTCAGCTTCTGTGTTCCAAAGATAACTGCCACTACTGCCAAGGCTCTCCATGTAACAGAATAGCACCTCGGCAATGGACACGTTGGAACAATCTTGTAAAGGTGGTATAAATATCAATTTTCGGCTCAAATATGTCAAAGAGATTATTGATATATCTGAAGCATTGAATTAAAATGACATATTTGAGACGAAAATCCGTCTCAGGGATTGTTTATTTGTGTTAAATTGATATTTGTATCACCTTTACAGGATTGTTCTAATATGTCCATTACCGAGGTGCTATTCCGCTTCATGGAGAGCCTTGGCAGTAGTGGCAGTTATCTTTGGAACACGGAAGCTGAATTAAAGTTTGTGACGTGGAGGGAAATGATATTTGGACTATTCCAAGGCGCCTTATTCGTTAGTGGTGTGGTGGTCTAACGCTTAAGACGTCTGCCTAGTAAGCATGGAAGTCCGCGTTCGATCCCCAGCCGCACAACAAATTTTAATTCAATTCTTGAGATTTATCAACAGCAGTACGTCTTCATTAAATTGAAAAATGACACTAGATTTTTCCCCATTTTCTCAAGACCATTCCTTCAACTGTCTCAAGCTAAAACTTACTATCACCTCGCAAAGCGTGTGGTCTTTCCACCTGGTATCCTGTATATTTACAGTCCCAACTAAATTTAAGGTGGTTATGGCCTTGCAACTTTCAGAAACAGTTTTCTGCTGCATGAATTCGCGAATGGAATATCACAACAGTCTTTGTCAGCCAGAGCGTCACGCAGGCGCCAGCCTTTTTGCGCCCGGCCTGTTACTTTTTCTGTCGCAGTTCACACAACTGCCGTCTGCCTCTCTCTCGCTCGCTCTCACACACAGACTATTCTCTTTGCGCCTCGGCCGTGGCCGGCTAGCGGCGGCCTTCTTTCAGCGCCGCCAGATTTGCAATCAAACAGCACTAGCGCCGCGCGCCGCCGCCGCCTGCATAAACCCGCGCGGCCCCGCCTTTCACACGCCATTTGCGTATTACGGGCGGCGCAGATGCGCCGCGCCGGTGACAAAAGCGTCGCGCCGGCGGCAGCGCTGCCAACCGTAAAACAGGCGATAAAGCCCGCCGCCGCGCCGCCCGGATGCGCCACTCGCCGTAGCGTCCGTAATGGTGGCAGCGCCGCGTCCATCACCGGCAGCACGCGCCGCCGATGTGTTTCTGTTTGGACGCCGCCATCACGAGGGAGCAGATGTTCCTCCATCAGGGAGTCCCCCGAGGAATATCACCGCCGCCTACTGCGAGCTCTTGCTGACGTGTGACGGTGTTTCCCGAACTGTGCTCTTCGGGACACTAGTGTTCTGTGGGGAGTAAACAAGTGTTTCGCGTACGCCATGACGGATCTGCGAGGGCGGCAGAAGCTTCATAACAGTTACTAACGTTAATAAGAAAACAAAGAAATGAATTATACCAACATTATTCAAAACTATAGCAAAAATTAGTTTTTGTTGGCAATATCTTACTCCTATTGCTGTTATTGTATATTCCTGCCCGTTAACTAACTTTTTAATATGTAGGTAATAATTCGGCTCCGCTTGTGCTACATAGATTACTGTAGTTGGCGTCATGTAGGAAGACCCTTCCAAGCATAAAGGCGGAGTGACAGGCCAATCTTGGAAGGGAGGAGCTACACTGCGTAGCTCACTGCCAGCTCCGCGTCTAGAGAATGAATATTATTGGCTGCCAGTGCGGTAATGGATGGGGATCTACATCTACAGCTACATAGATACTCTTTAAATCACATTTAAGTGCCTGGCAGAGGGTTCATTAACCACTTTCATAAGTTTTCTCTACCGTTCCATTCTCTAATAGCGCGCGGGAAGAAAGAATACCTAAATCGTTCCGTTTTCGATCTGATTTATCTTATTTTATTGGAATAGTCATGTCTCCCTAAGTAGGTGGGTACTAGCAAAATATTTTCACATTCATAAGTAAAAGTTGGTGATTGAAACTTCGCAAACAGATCACGCCGCAATGAATAACATCTTTCTTTTATTGATTTCCACCCCAATTCGTGCAACATTTCCGTGACGCTTCCCCCCCCCCCCGTAACGTGATAAAACAAAACGAGCTGCCCTTCTCTGAACCTTCTCAATGTCTTCCGTCAGTCCCACCTGGTGAGGGTCCCATAATGGGCAACAGTACTCCAGGAGAGGACGCACAAGTGTGATGTACGCAGTCTCTTTGGTGGAGCTGGTGCATCTTCGAAGCGTTCTGCCTTCCCCACAATAATTTCTATGTGTTCTCTCCAGTTGTTCGTGATTGTAACTCCTAGGTATTTGGTAGAATTTACGACCTTAAGGTTTGACTGATTTATCACGTAATTGAAGATCAGCGGATTTCTTTTAGTGGTCATGTGTATTACTTCACACTTTTCTTTATTTAGTGCCAATTGCCAATTTTCGCACCATGTAGAAATTTTGTCTAAATCGCTTTGTAGTTTCTTTTGATCCTCTGTTGACTTCACTAACCGTTAAACGACAGCATATCCGCGAACAGTCTAAGGGAGCTATTCGGATTGTCTCCTAAATCGTTTATAAACACGAGGAAGAGTAGGGGACCTATAACGCTTCCCTGTGGAACGCCAGATATCACTTCTGTTTTACTCGATGACTTTCCGTCAATTACAAAGGTGTCCTTTCTGATAGGAAATGATGAATCCAATCGCACAATTGGGGAGATATTCCATAAGTAAGCAATGTCATTAGAAGCCGCTTGTGGGGTACAGATGCGCAGAACGCCTGAAAACTGGGCCGCCTTTCTACGTGACGCAGACTATAGCACTACAACAATTCTGGTCATTGACCAGCCACACACCGTTTCCATAAATACAACAGTCGTGGCATCCAAACTAAAACTGACAGAGCACAGACAGTGCAGGTTTTGTTTGCACAAAAGTTATGATCCTCACATATGCAATGTAGACCTGGTGAGAGCTGACTGGTAGTCCATTCGTCCTAGACACCCTGGCAGCACCAAAGGCTCTATGGTCTGCGGTCCGATGAGCTCATCGGTGATTGGCCTTCGTGTTTATGGAGGTGTCAGAGACCAACACTTGACACGTGAAGAATGTTGTAAGACCCATTCTTTGCCTTTATTGTGACAGAATGATGGCTTGTTGTTTCAACAGGATAATGGTCGCCCACACACTGTGCGCGAAAAGCAGCATGCCTTGTAGGACACGCACTAGGTTCCCTGGCCAGCATCATCTCCAAGCATCTCCAGCATCATCTTGTAGGAATCGTCTGATTCATCAACTCACAGCTGTTTCAGTTGGAGCAGTCAAATAACAATGTATCCCAAAACAGTTGTCGGCATCTGTATTTTCGAATGGATCAGACCCTATGATTGGAACTTAAATAGTGGCAACTAGATGGCCGCGTTGGCCGAGGGGACTGAGGCGCTCCAGTCACGGTCTGCACGGCCACTACGATCGGGGGTTCGAATCCCCCTTCGGGCATGGATATTGTGCCGTTCTAGTTCATAAGTAGTTCGTAAGTTTAGGGACTGATGACCCCGTAGTTAAGTCCCATAAACTATACAAGCACTTGAAGCATTTAGTGGCAACTATTTATTCACAATCGATACAGAAGTATTATATGTTTTCACGTGTTACTGTCCTTCAAAGTAGTACCAGCGTAGTGTCGGACCCGTTGCCAGTGATGTGGAATGCGTAGTATACCGTTAGCAAAACCTGTTCTGTTGATGGTGCAAATCGAGAGGTCTACTACCTGTCGAATCTCTGGAAGAGTTCTGAAGCGAATGCCACAACGTGGTTCCTTCATCTTCAGAATGAAGTGAAAGTCACAAGAACTTACGTCTGGGGAGTATGGTGTATGGTACAGTGCTTCCCGGTCCCATCGACCAGAGCAGCCATAGCTTGCGCTGTATGCTCCCGCGCATTGTCGTGCAGCCTGATGGGTGAGTTGCGCAGAAACTGTTGCCGCCTCTTTCGCAAAACTGGCCAGAGGTGAAGCTCCAAAAACGAACATTAATACTGTGCACTGACGGTCTACCGTGGAGGACTGTGGCGTTATTTGGTTAGACCGCTCGCTCACAAGTGAATATGTTTCCATCGATTGTGTGCCCGTAGGAGACGAGGGACGGGCGAGTCCATTTGCTCGGAGGTAAGGTACGTATGTGAACAACATATATTGTCAACGACAATAGTAGATTCCAATTGCTTAGTGTCCCCACAACGGTGTTACCACTGTTTAAGTCCCAACTCTCATACGTTGTCGCCCATAAAGGCTACACGACGTACTAAAATGGATATTTCAGCAGAGATCAACACAAGGTACCTCTGTACGACTTGAACTATTTATGTACAAATATAATCATTTCATGTTCTCTACATACATTGTTTCAAATATAAATCTCAAGTGAATGCAAAAGCCTAAGACGGTGTATTGAATTTTATTTAAAGACAGCGTTTTTTTGTACTCACAATAACATATCCAAAGTTTTATGGTACTTCCCGATTTAGTGCGAACGTTCTGCTTAACATGATGCTAGGTATTACAGTATGGGGGATAAACTTCAAGATTTGATAATTCCTAAGTAACTGTCTATACAACAATTTAGAATTAGAAAATTCTTTTTCTTCTTTTTTACGTTTTAATACAGAGGTATTTACACAAATCTAAATAGGTAATTTTGTGTGTGCATTAGCACTACAGATTGGGTTCGTATCATACAGTTCCATCCCACTCATCAAATTGTTACAATAGTTTGCACACTTGAGCTTCAAAGCAAGAGTAACGTCACTGTTTACATAATATTTCGTACGATACATAGCGGAGGGTACTTTAGAACAGACTCCGACGCCAATATAAACTTTTATTCTGATCGTGATGAAATTTTGAACACGTGGCCTTTCAAGCAAGAGAAAGATCACTGGCTACATAAAATGCCGTACGCTGCATGGCGGAGGGTACCTTAATCCATACTTTGAAGCCTTCTAATCGATTAGCATGGAAATTGGCAGGTACATATAATTTTTCATATACCGGGGAGGGAGAAGGTAGTCAGTAGGGACTGTAGGAGATTTGCGGAGAACACGGCAAGTAATGACAGAGGGAAAGAACAAGAAGAGAATATGGACGAGGAAGGCGAAGAAAAAAACTAGGAGACAGTGGGGGTTGGTAGCCAGAAAGAGCATGGTCGGAGATGGACAGAGGGAGGAGGGAGAAGTATATGAACTGAATGAATAGCCGAGCAACGCCGCGATTTAAACTAGCTAAAACACAAGCAAGCCTAAGAGGAAGGTAATAAATAGACACAGATATGTAGTTAGAGTTCCTATTTGCTGTGCCACAACTAAATGAGTGTCATATAGTATCATATTCAGTGCTTCTTTTTCGAATATAACATCGCCGGCCGCGGTGGCCGAGGGGACTGAGGCGCTTCTTTTGTGTCCCAGCCTCGTCGCCGCTTTTGTGTCCCGTTTCCGTCGTTGGTGTCGGTGGCCGAGTAGAAAAATACCGACACAGGAATAAAGATAGCACGCTGGTGCAGGTACGGAGGGGAGCAGCCAGAAACTAGAAACACTAGAGTAAATTAGAACGAGATATATATTGCACATAATTTATACAATACTTAACTTTTACATGCTGATACATAGTTGGGCTAGAGGCCTGCCTAGTGCCTGTACGATAGCCAAGTCTTCACTGGTGCCTATCTGATTCCGAAGGTCCTAACTGGTTCCTATCTCAGTCCCAAGTGAACGATGTCGTTCAGTGGTGGCCACGAGCGGAGTTGCAGCAGAGGGCGCTCGTGGCTGTCATCGTAAGATGGCCGCGCCGTGCGTGCATGGCGGCGCGCGGCGAAAGTAGGTGGCGCGCACTTTGGACTTGTGCGACACCACAGCTCAGTCACGGTCTGCACGGCCACTACGGTCGGGGGTTTGAATCCCCCCTCGGGCATGGCTATTTGTGCCGTCCTTAGTTGTAGGTAGTTCATAAGTAGTTTGTAAGTTTATGGACTGATGACCCCGTAGTTAAGTCCCTTAAGCTTAACAAACACTTGAACATTTTTTTTAAATATAACATCCTAATATCATTCAGTAGCCAATAAGGTTCTGCAAAATATTTTGCCTTCTGTGTATCTGTGAAACGTTTTTAACTTTTACATTTATATAACTTGGAATTAAGTTGCTACTCTTGCAAATTTGGGTGAATTTTATGTTTAGTATCGTATTGTGGATTTTAAATGTATTTGCTTCAACTTGTACTAGTTGACAGGGAATGATTGGAATAGCTGTAGCAATATCTTTATTTATCTTGACCAGCTTTTCTATGTTTCGTAGTATTATGTTGATAATTATTGGATTTATCCGTCTATTGCCATTAAATAAATTAATAATTTTGTTTACCACACGGGTTTCATCTTCAGTGACCCGAAATTACTTAAATTTCCTTGCAAAAGATTTTTCGTGTATTGTTACCTGTGGATGTTAAAATTAGTTGTGCTATATTCTATTTAACTACGGTGTGTGGTATATGGCTTACAATATGGCTCAAATACTGGTCTACGTGTATGCTTCTGGTCCTGTATTTCCTCAGTTTTTCTGTAATTCCTTTTTCGCACACGACATTTTATTCTTCCAGCACTAGGATATTCCTGTGTTTGCTTTGATGTTACGTTTTTTTCTGTTGCCAACTTCTGAATGTGTAACAAACTGTGATGTTAGAAATCTCCAAAATATTCAGATATTTGTAAACCTATGGGACCAAACTACTGTAGTCATCATTCGCAAAACGTACGATCTACTTAAACTAACTTAAACCTATACTAAGGACAAGACACATACACATTCCCAAGTCAGGACTCTAACCCCCTGCAGTCCCTGACATTGTGACTAGACCCGCACGACCAGTCCCACATGGCCAGGTAACGCCCTTATTCCTACATATATACAGTGTGAATCACCTAACATTAAAACCGTGAATATTGCGGAAACGGAAACTGCAACTGATGTGCGGTTTTCACAGAATGGATTGGTAATCAAGGACTCGTATTGTTATCCTACAAACAGATTGTAAAAATATATAGAAAGTGTATTTTTATGCAAACATACAATTTTTCAAATGGAACAATGGTTCTTTATATCCCGCACTAGAATTGTTGACGCCTTCTGTGTGTAAAGAATTCTGAATGACATTTTTATCACTTTTAGTTTGGCAGCTACAACCATTCAAAGTTTCGGGGTCGGAGGCTACGATAGCGTAGCTCACTGGCTAGTGGTCATGAGACAGTGGGCCGTGTCCCAGGGGCTAGTCACTCGTCCAGTCATCTACGCTATCGCAGCTTCCGCCCTCTAAATTTTGAACGGTTGTAGTTGCCAAACTAAACGTGATAAAAATGTCATTCTGAATTCTTTGTACACAGCTGGTATCAAACATTCCAGTGCATGATAGAAACAACAATTGTTCCATTTTTTTAAAAAAAGTGTATGTTTGCATAAAAAATACACTTTCTAAGTAATATTACAATCTGTTTGTTGGCTAAAAATATGAGCCGCTGACTACCAATCCATTCTGTGAAAACCGCAGATCACTAATCGCAATTTCCGTTTCCGCTAAATTTGCGGTCAAAGTGTTTGGTGATTCGACTTATATGTGTATGTACGTTTTCATGAAGGTGTACCTTTGAATTGTAATGAAACTCTAATTGCTGTTATATTTATCTATCTATTTTTACTTTAATACATTCCCAACATGAGCAGTAAAGTGTGAATACTACAGAACTATCAGTTTAATAAATCATAGTTGTAAAATATTAACTCAAATTATTTATAGACGAATGGATAAACTGATAGACTACGACATGGGGGGAGGGGGGTGGTCAGTTTGGATTTAGGAGAAACGCAGGAACACTGGAGGCGAATTGTCCTAAACTCAAAAAATAGCAAGCATAAAATAAAGGAAATGAACGTTATATACAACGTGTACAAAAACCAGGCAGCAGTTATTAAATTCAAAGGGCATGAAAGGGATGCAGTAACTGAGAATGGAGTAAGACATGATTCAACGTGTACATTGATCAAGCCGTGAAGGAATGCAACTGAATTATAGTTCAGGGAGATTAAATAAAAATTTTGCCTTTCGCCGATGATATTTTGATTCCGTCACAAGATAGCAAAGTACGTGGAAGAGTAATTGAACGGAATGGACAGTGTCTTGAAAGGATGTTATAAGAAGGCCACTAACCAGAGCAAAACAAGACTAATGGAATGTAGTGTAAGAAAACTAGGCGATGATGATGTAGTTAGCTTAGATAACAAGAAAATAAAAGTAGTAGATGAGTTTTGTTATTTTGGTAGGAAAATACCTTCTGTTAGGCGCAGAAAAGTAGATTCAGAATGGCTATGAGAAGAAAATCATTTATAAAGAAGAAAATTGGTTGACATCCATAGTTAATTTAAATGTTGGGACTCCTTTCAGAAGTTATTTGTCTGGAACATAGCATTGTACAGGAGTGAGACGTGGACGATTGGGAGTTCAGACAAAAAGATGATAGAAGCTTTTGAACTGTGGTGTTACAGACGGATGCTGAAGATTCGCGTAACTAATGAGGACGTGCTGGAAAAAAATTGTGGTAATGGATGGTTTTCGTATATCGCGACTAGGAGAAGGGATCTGTTGGAGAGATCACGAAATCATCAGTTTCGGCTTGGGGGGATGTTTGTGGGATAAAACTCGGAGAGGGAGCCCAATATACGAATATAATAGGCAGATTCAAATGGATGTGGCTTGCCCTTCTTATGAAGAGATAAAGATGCTTTTAGAGGATAGAATAGGGCGTAGACCTGCATCAAACCAGTCTCCGAAAACCAAACCCATCTTTCGTGTGAACATTGGACATAATTACACTTATTTTGTTTTTGTTAATGTTAAACTTGTAACCTCCTTCTAGACCTTGTTGATTATGCTCAATTACTCTTTCAGGTCCTTTGCTGTCTCTGACAGAATCATAAAGTATTGGTAAACCTCAAAGTCTTTAATTTGCGAAAGGCTACAACCCTCTTCCTAATTATGCCCTTGATCTCTAATAACTGCTGAGTTGTTTCTGTACAATTTGTATAACAGTTTTCGTTCCGTGTTACTTTTAGTTGTAACGCACGGACAAGTAAAATAATTATCCATATAAAATTATGCAACTATAGAAGACAGATAAACAATCATTGGGTGTATTAAGTTCAGACTTTTTATTCTGAGAAACTGAATTAATATAAGGAGTTAAGAGTAACTTCAGCTGTCCTTCATTTATCTGGTGATGTAGGACTTCTATCGCGAAAATCGAGGCTTTTTAATATTAGATTTATTAATATGCATTTATTTCTTTTTTAACGATAACACACTGGATTCGTATTCGGAAGGATGGTGGTTCAAATCCACAACATTTAGGTTTTCCGTGATTTCCGTAAATCACTCCAAGCAAATTCCGGGATGGTTTCTTTCATAGGACTCAGCCTTTCTCTAATAACCGCTCTGTCGACGGGACGTTAAACCCTAAGATTCCTTCTTTTCTTTTTAACGCTGAGTAATTTTGCGAGGTTCTTATTCGCTATTTTTATTTCATATATTTCACTTTTTATGATAATGTATGATTTACTTTATACTACAACAGTTCGCCGCGGTGGAGTAGCCGAGCGGTCTAAAGCATCTCACTGCGGAGCGTGCGGTTGCTCACCGTGGAGGTTCGAGTCCTCCCTGGGGTGTGGGTGTGTGTGTTTCTCCTTAGGTTATTTTACCTAGGTTTAAGTAGTTTGTAAGCTACGGACTGATGACCACGCAGTTTGGTCCGATAGGTTTACAAACATTTGAGTAATATTTGAAACTTCATCACTGCGTCGGTATGGCTGTAAGCGAGGAGGGGTTACCTATATTGTCCCGGGAGCCTTTGTAGAACGCTTTTTCATCATACTTATTTCGGCATTTTGTTGAGAAAGAAATATATATGGTTCCTTTTGTTTGGTTATGACACAGTATAATACTTACAGTTGTGACAAACTGCTGTGAAAGCGGTAAGCGTGTGAAAGCTGTAAGCGTGTGAAAGTAGCAAGTGTGTGAAGGCAGGAGCGCATTAGCGTTCCGAGCGGTGTCAAAGCCGAAACCCACAAGTGTCGTAAGGATGATGTTTGTTTCAGTAACTTTTCTGTTTAATTAACGAAATGACATACATTCTCTTGCGTTAATTGTATTATTAAATTACCAAGAGACAAGAACTGTGCCGAAAGCTGCAGAAACTGACTTACTCAAAGACACAACGTGAAAATTAAAAAAACTTTCAAATATATAGAAACAGCAGCTTACTCTGGTGGTAGCAACACACTATAAGGAACACACTATTAGCCATTTTTCTTGGAACGTACATTTTAATTGAGTCTAATGATTAACTCATTTTACGTAGAACTTGACTTTATAACAGACTAATGTCGTTATAACTGTAATTCCTGTCTCTTCAAGACTCGAGTGTTAAAGGTTGTAACATTTTAATCCAGATGTGTCCAGATACATAGATATATACATATATAAAAATGGAACGTGGGACGTGTGTTCGTATATTTCACTTGGTACCCAAAATTATTCACTGCAGGCCAATGGTGGTTATGCATGAAAGCCATTAGCTTCGCGATGTGCACTATGGTGTTTTGGTCGCGGTGTGTGGCGGTGGGTGAGTGTGGCGAACAAAAATCCGTAAAATGTAAAGCATTACGACTATCAACCGATGCTCAAAGATAAAAAGACTCAAAGATAAAACACTGGGAAACACAGACATACATTAACTGAGCATTAATTACACTGACAATACACCAATGATCTCAGTATAAACAGTGGAAAGACAACTGGATTATCAGTTCCGTATCGATAGCTATAAGAGGGTGGATGATACAGTAGTTGAAACTCGTCGGCTTATATAAAATTCGCACTGAAGACCAGCGATGACTTTTGACACTGTAACAGTGAAACGTGATGCACATTCTTGAGTTGTTTTTCTGCGGCAAGCGTACGAATAAAGAAAAATAAGTGCATATTGCAGTTTGAAAAGTAAAACTACCAAGAATGATGCCAAAGCGTAAGAAAGAAATTTTGCTTTCTCGATCCGTTTCTAAAAGACAGAAAACAGCGCAGAAACTCGAAATTTGTAGACGTTGTTTATCTTACACCGTATGCATCAGCGATTTATCGATATTCCCATCCCTAAGGGGGCGAAATAGGGGACGAACGGTTTTCTGAAAATATGTTGCTATTCAGGCAATTTTGAAGAAGAAATACAAAACTTCCTTTCAGATTTCTGATTGGCATTTTAAAAACACGTGCTTCGATATTTCTGGAAATTCAACCATGAAGCGGGTGAAATAAGGGAAAATCTTTTAATGGGGCTACTAAGGCTATTTTGATGCTAGAAATGTGAAAATTTGGGTTTGAAACCATGGTTATAATTTTTTTTAAATGCGTTTGAATTGTTTTTTTTTTAATTCTGGTAACAATGATGCAATTGGGAGTGAAAAACATTTTCTAAGCTAAATCTATGAAAATTTATATTTAGAAATAGAAACAACCAATACAAATCATTCAGTCTACGTGTGCGAAGCAGCGGGAATTTAGCTAGTAATTTATATATTTGTTGATAATTATGTACTTGTATATTTCGTAATAATGTTTTGTTTATTCATGAGTAATTTTGCTATAAAGAAAATTGTAATTGCACTGGGTGCGCTAACAGAGAGGAAAGTGGTGTGCTGCCGCTTGAAGCGAGAGGAGGCATAGCCAAGGCGCGGGAACGGGCAGTGCCGTGTCCCAGGTTAACAGGCCTGTGTGGGCGGAGCACCAAGTTGTGGCATGTTTATCCAGTTATGTGAGGGCAGATCTCACTGCCTTTCATCTATTAAAGGGCCTGCCCTGTAATTGCTCATTAAATGTAAGTGTGTCCGTACCTTCAACTTCAGCATTGTCGACGACAGCGCGGCCGGCTTCTCAACTACAGACACGTACTGTGAGACCGCTCCAATATTTTCTACCACACAAAAGTTTAGGCAGTTTGTGAGGCGTTTATCCACAACTCTTATGTCTAGTTACTGAAATAATTATGATCTTTTGAAGTTAATTAGACGTTCATTATGCCAAATCATTATTACCTGAATGGGGTACTACCATGTCCAGTGATGTGAAAATCAAGTGTCGTTGCTAAAAGAAAATAATTATTTCAAGTGCCAAGCCAGTAAAACTTAATTTTCAAAGTTCATTTTACTTGCGTGATCTCATTAGTTTGGTGGTGCAATAATAGACTAAAATTTAATGAAAGATTAACAATATAGCTTTCTTGTTATTGGAGGCTAGCACTAATGAAAACAAACACAAAACTTAAAATTACTAGTATTAATTTAGTAATGTTTTTTACTGTTTTTTGATTGTGTGTTCTCCTGTTGGTTGGTTCGAATTTCGGCGTTGTTCGTGTACAGAGACCCCACTGCACTGGCTTTGACGAATCGTTTTCCGGCCGCGGTGGCCGAGGGGACTGAGGCGCTCCAGTCACGGTCTGCACGGCCACTACGGTCGGGGGTTCGAATCCCCCTTCGGGCATGGATATTTGTGACTTCCTTAGTGTTAGCTAGTTCATAAGTAGTTTGTAAGCTTAGGGACTGATGACCCCGTAGTTAAGTCTCATAAGTGCTACAAACATTTGAACATTTTGACGAATCGTTTGGGATTTTAGTATTAATTTAAGTGGAAGTTAATCAAAGTTATTTCAAATGTTTTCCTGCTAACGAGGTAAAATGATACAGGTGAGTAAGTGTTAATCTGAGAGGACGTCAATTGTTAGGTGCATTACTTACCTCCAATCATCAGTCAACTGATCACTGATTAGACCTAATTTCAAAATTGATTTTACTTTAATTTTAATTAAAGACAGTAAATCACACTTCATCATTTTCGTAGTAGGGTACTGTGGAACTTGTATGTCACATCCTTCTGTAGTGGCACACCAAAAAAGAGGTTAGTAGTTCATTAATTTCATGTTCCAAAGATAGTGCCCTACTGGGCTGGCGACCATATTTAATAGTTTCTAAATTAATTGCATTATCAATACATGTGTAGCTACTGCGTGCTCCATTTTCCTACGTACTTCAATACATACGTGTTTGACGCTAATTGTTCCAACTTTCAACTGGTTCATTTCAATAGGGAGCAGAGTAGGAGGAAAGGATTATTTGTTACGATAATTCGTTGTAGCAACTCTCCCTTACTATCGATCTTTTTTTGAGCACAATATTTCGGATAAGATAGCCTTATCCAAATTCTTTGTGGGCTACACTAATCACGATTCTTTAACCAATAATTAACCGACAGGAAAGAGGGATGTTACAAGTTCCTTGTCGTTTTTGTGTCAAATATAGCAACAATTTCAGAATTGGTTTCTTGTGTGTAATGGAACAGTTTAATTTTCGTTCACGTTTTATTATTAGGTCTGCCTGTTTGTAATCATTAGCTACAGGTGAGTTATTTGTCACATTCAATAACACAGATACATTCTGATTTCCTACGTCTCACAATCTCTGATGTGGATGGAACTGTTCCAAAATCAACTTCGCTTTGTTGAGGAAACTGACACTGCGTGGTACACAAAACAGGTTAGCTAACTGTTCCAAAACAAAGAAAACAATCATTCCAAATTTAAACAGAGACAGATTCCACAATACTGGCGACCTTTTATTGAAACTCAAGCTTTAGCTTGAACTTCAATGCGAGAAGCTTTTAACAAAACCCAGTGACGTAACTTGGTAGAAAATCATATGAAATTCTGGCCGTACTAGCGCCAAAACACAATCAATACCTACACCAGGTGACAGCAGTGGTGATGCTACTGATGACAGCTATCCTTAAAGCAGATCTGCTAAACACAGCTTTCCGAAATGCCTTCACAAAAGAAGACGAAGCAAATACTCCAGAATTCGAATCATGAACAACCGCCAGTATACGAAAATTAGATGTAGATATCCCAGGTCTATTGCAGACACTTGTCAAAAGCAAGTATCCTGGTCCATATGGTATACCAATTACGTTCCTTTCAGAGATGTTGATGCAATAGCTCCATACCTAGCCATATTATACAAACGCTCGGTCAGCGAAATATCCGTACCCATAGACTAGAAAGTCGCACAGGTCACTCCAATATTCAAGAAAGCAATATCTTAAAAATTTCAGGTCTTGATCACTGACGTTGGTTTGCAGCAATATTATACAACATATACTTCCCTCAAGCATTATGAGCTACCTCGAAGAGAACGGCTACAGAAAATATCGTTCTCGTGGAACACAGGAGTTCTTTACTCACGCGGAAAGCTGAGTGACGTAGACAAAGGAACACAAATATATTCCATATTTCTCGATTTTCGGAAGGCTTTTAACACTCTTCCTCACAAGCGTCTTCTAATCAATGTCCGTGCTTATCAAATATCGCTACAGTTGTGCGATTGGATTCGCGATTTCCTGCCAGAAAGGACACAGTACGTCGTGATTGACGGAAATTCATCGCGTAAAAGAAAAGTTATATCTGGCGTTCCCCAGGGAAATATTCCTTATCTTTATGAATTATTTAGGAACAGCTTTGTTACACTGTTCACGGATGATGCTGTCATTTATCAGTTAAAAACTCAGCAGAATATCAACAGCAGTTACAAAATGGTGAAGATACCTCCATGCAGTTGACATTAAAAACAAAGAAAAGTGTGAAGTCATCATCATCAGCTCTATAATAAATCCGTTAAACTTTATTTACAGGCAAAATCAGTCAAATCTTAAGGCCGTAAAATCAACAAAATACCTAAGAATTACGATTACGAACAACTTAAAGAGGAAAGAACACATAGAAAAGGCGAACCAAAGTCTACGTTTCATTGACAGAACCCTTAGAAGATACAACAGTTCTACTAAAGGAACTGCCTACAGTACACTTGTGCGTCCTATTTTGGAGTATTACTGTCCATTATGGGACCCCTACCAATTGTGGACAACGGATGATGTATAGAACGTTCAGAGAAGGGTAGCTCGTGTTCTATTACCGCGATATAGAAGAGAGAATGTCAGAGAAATCATACATGAGCTGGGGTGGAAATCATTAAAAGAACTGTGTTACTCGATGCAGCGAATCTTATCTGAGAAATTTATTTCACCAACTTTCTCCTCCGAATGAGAGAATTTTGTTAGCGCACCCATTTATATATGGACACATGATTATCATAATAAAAATAAGAAATAAAATCGAATACGGAAAGATTCAGGTGTTCCTCTTTCCCGAGCGTCATTACAGAAAGGGACGGTAGAGAAAAAATTAATATCATAAAAGCGGTTCGCTGAAGCCTCTGCCATGGACTTAAATATGATTATAAGTGTATTTATGTAGATGTTGGTGTTGGGAAGATGTATTACAGGCTTTTGAAAAACGTCGGGTCTTATGGTGTTTCCTAAGGAGGTCATTTTTTTATTTCTTTCTTAAAAGTAAATCATATTTTTCCATAAATTCCTGTACGTTACAAGAAGAGAATCGTGAATGAACTGTCCTGCATAGACCGTTTCGTACCCTCCAGGGTCCGTAGCAAACGAAAGAAAGACAAACTTGGTGTTATTATTTATTTATTGTCGAGTTTGAGCCACTTCTTACGCCTCCTATTGACTAAATTATGTTACATATCAGAACAAACGATACTATTTGCATTCAACCGATAATATATGAAGAAGTGTAGCTTGTTTGGCGCTTCGTGCCCCACTATCGCCTTGGGTTATAAGAACGAGTCTTTGTATCGCGATTCTTGGACTGTGGTTATGTCATAAAATTCAAATAATCACTAAATAATACAAGTATATTTCATTTTTATAACTTAAATGACTTTGACAACTTTCATTATAAGCAATGCGATGCACCAAAGTACCATCATTCTCAAACGTATCCCATAAATTACGTGAGCATGGGCGGATTGTTTTTATTAACCTATAGTCATCCACTTCTAAAACACTCATATGTACTTTTCTATACGTTGGTTTTCATCTGTTCTCATATTTTTACGTCCTGCATCTTTACTAACGTAGATGACATATGATTCGTTTGGTCATATGCATTGTTTTATTGTTACAATTACTTCAGTTAATCATGTACCCGTATATGGACTACGATTTATTCTCCAGGTTAGCAGTTACTTTATAAAACATGAAAACTTCAAAGTAGAAAGTTATGGCTACTTCAATAGTTCATTCCCCACCTGTAAACACAAGCTCAGTTTCAGTTGTGTTTGTTGGTGTTTTTAAGGCATTGTTTGTTGCAACAGCGCTACTATTGAGTGAAAAATATGTTTACTGTGGGTATCTTAAATTTTAAATTATCAAAGTTATCTATACAGGATAATTTTCCCAACAAGTGGGTGTGACTTTTTATTCGAAGACAGTATGTAACAAATTTTTACGTTACTAATTCTTGGTGACACATATACATATTTTATTTGGTGTTTTCCTTTTAAATGATGGAGGATGAGATTAAAATTCTTTTGCACCCAGACCTTGAAAATACACCAAAGAATGCAATTCACATGCAAGGTTAAAATTGATAAGTGTTTGAGAAAAAATCACGTAAGTCAAGGAAAGCGTAAAAATTGTATAAAAATTTACTTTTTATACTATAAACACCAAAACTTCTCTTCTTTTTTAACTTATAAAATATTATATACTGTAAAGCGCTGCACAGTAATCAATCATCAGAATGTCTTCTTTATTAAAAATGTATATTTCATTTACGAATGTGTCCGTTACGGAAAGGTATCTCTGACCTTAATAGTGAAATGATGGGAAGACTGAAGAAAAAACACCTCCATAACTTCTATCTACATAGAAAAAGCACCCGCCATGATAAAATGTTCCAAGCTATTCGAAATTCTCAAATGAATAGGTACAAAGTAGTGAGAAAGACAGTATTATCCTAACCAAGTGTGAACAATACAAATTGACACTAAAAACGTGTTATTCGAATTAGAAAGTGTATGAGACGAGATACAGATGGAAGATCTAATAGGGAACGTAACGTGAAAGGAAATCTGTGATAAGATTCAATGATGGAACTGCTATCATCAATAAACAATTTCACGTGTCATCGTGTTGAATGAACTGTCATGGATCGAAGAAAGACTGTCCATAGCTGCTAATTTGTTTATGGAGGACTTCAAGGATACACCACTGAGGACTTCGATTTTTCAATCAAAGTGTTTCTGGTGTACTTTAACTGTCTCCATACCCACATCAATTTCACTATGGAGGTTGAAAGCGATTGGACCCCCTGCGTAGTAATCTACCACTGTGGACTATGGAGGGGGATCTATGAAAGAAGATTGCATTTCCGTTAAATGGCAGCTGTGTAGTTCGCACATCGGTATCAAAATGAACTTAATTTTTCGAAATATTCCCTCTTTAAGAGTACACGAATATGTCAGTCTGACATGTATTCCAGTACACTATATATTCGGCGTCCGACAATGAAGCTATTATCAGTAAATCTACTATTCCCCATTTGGTATCTGCTATACCATTTGGTATGAAAACATAGCTGCGCGGGAGTAGCAGAGTGGTCTGGAGCGCCACGTTGCGGATCGCCCGGCCTCCCGCGTCGGAGAGTCGAATCCTCTTTCAGCCATGGATGTTTGTGTTGTCTTTAGTATAAGTTGTTTTATAAGTAGTTTGTAAGTTTAAGAACTGATGACCCCACAGTTAGGTTCCATAAGCTTTACAAACATTTGAACATTTTCAGTATGAAAACATATGTCATGATTGCACGTGTACTAAATTCTTTTGTAGCTGTTTATATAACTTCGTTTATTTATTTATTATTGTTTATTGGGTTTTTCTGTTCCATAGGACCCAATTCAGAAGTGAGACTCTATGGTCATGGAACAAGTCAATACATTAATTGTTACACAAGAATGGTAATAGAAAATTTTTAAGTAGTCCTTTGCACACGACAATCATAAGACAAAGTGAAAAGAATCAATAAAGAATTAGCTTAATTGTTTAAATTTTCTAGGAGTTCCTCGACAGAATAAAAGGAGTGAGCCATGATGTAACTCTTCAATTTAGATTAGAAAGCGTGTGGATTAGTGCTAAGATTCTTTAGTTCTTGTGGCAGCTTATTGAAAATGGATGCCGCAGAATACTGTACCCCTTTCTGCACAAGTGTTAAGGTGGTGAGATGCAAATGTAGATTCGACTTCTGTCTAGTATTCACCGAGTGAAAGCTACTAACTCGTGGGAATAAGCTGATATTATTAAAACCAAACGACATTAAAGAAAAAAACGTATTGTGACGCCAGAGTCAAAATTCCCAGACTACTGAATAGGGGTCGACATGACGTTCGCTAACGTACACCAGATATTGCTCAAACCTCTCATTTTTGAGACAGAAATATCAGTTTTGCACCAGGCGAGTTACCCCAAAAAACATTACCGTACGTCATAAGTGAGTGAAAGTAAGCGTAATAGACTACTTTTCGTGTTGAAAAATCACTTTTCTCAGATATTGTTCTAATGGTAAATATAGCAGAATTTAGTTTTGGAACAAGATCCTGAACATGGGTTTTCCATGACAGCTTACTGTCTATATGAACACCTAGAAATTTGAACTGTTCAGTCTCACTTATCACATGCTCATTGTGTGTAATCAGAATGTCAGCTTTCGTCAAATTATGTGTTAGAAATTGTAAAAACTGAGTTTTACTGTGATTTCAAATCAACTTGTTTTCTACAAGCCATGAACGTATCTCTTGAACTGCATTATTTGATACTGTGTCAATATAACGAGCAACATCCTTCACTACCAAGCTGGTATCATCAGCAAACAAAAATATTTTACAGTCACCTGTTATACTCGAAGGCATATCATTTATATAAATAAGAAACAGCAATGGTCCCAAAACAGACCCGTGGGGTATCCCATACTTAATTGTGCTCCATTGGGATTGCACGTCATAGCCATTTTCTACACTGCGGAGAATTACCTTCTGTTGTCTATTATTAAAGTAAGAGGTGAACCAGTTGTGGGCTACTCCCCGTATTCCATAATGTTCCAACTTCTGCAACAATATTTTGTGATCAACACAATCAAACGCTTTTGTTAAATCAAAGAAGACGCCTAATGTCCGTAGCCTCTTATTTAACCCATCAAGTGCCTCACAGAGAAACGAAAATATAGCGTTTTCGGTCGTTAAACCACTTCTAAAACCAAACTGTGCGTCTGACAATAAATTATGTGAACTGAAATGATCAATTAATCTTGAATACACAGCCTTTTCAGTAATTAAAAAAACGATGGCATAGAAATAGGTCTATAGTTGTCTACATTTTCCCTTTCTTCTTTTTTATAAAGTGGTTTCACTACTGAGTACTTTAATCTGTTAGGAAACTGACCATTCTGAAAGGAAAAATTACAAATATGGCTTAGTACTGGGCTAACATATGGAGAACATTACTTTAGAATTCTGCTAGATACCCCATCATATCCACAAGAGTCCTTAGTCTTTAGTGATTTGATTATTGACTCAATCTCACCTATGGAAGTATCATGAAGGACCATTTCAGGTAACAGCCTCGGAAAGGCATTTTCTAAAAACTTTATATGATTACATGTAGAAACTAGAGTTTTGTTTAGTTCCACTACTATATTCAGAAAATGATTATTGAATATTGCACATTTATCTAACTTGTCAGTAACAGAAACATTCCTACTACGCACTGACGTTATATCTTCTACCTGCTGCTGCTGACCAGACACTTCCTTCACGACTGATCAGATAGTTTTAATTTTATCCCGAGAGTTTGCTATTCATTTTGCATACCACATACTTTTTGCATTCTTAATGACATTGTTTCAGAAGATTACAGTACTGTTTGTAATGAGCTACTGCATCTTCATTCTGACTGCTTCTAACATTTTGATACAACTCCCGCTTAGTTCTACATGATACTCTTATCCCCTTTGTCAGCCACCCTGGCTGTCTGTTACTGAAAGTACCCTGTTTTGAGCGTTCTAACGGAAAGCAACTTTCAAACAGCATAAGAAATGTGTTCAGAAAAGCATTATATTTATCATCTGCATTATCAGCACTATAAACATCCTGCCATTCTTGTTCCTTAATTAAGCTTAAAAAGGTCTCAATTGCAACTGGATTAACTTTTCTGAGTAGTTGATATTTATGTTAAACATTTGTTTGAGAAATACGTTTTAGAATTAAAAGTTGGGCATCGTGGTCTGATAGGCCATTTACTATTCTGCTGACAGAGTGCCCCTCTAATAATGAAGAATGAACAAAAATATTGTTAATGGTAGAGCTGCTATTTCCTTGCACTCTCGTTGGAAAAAAATACTGTTTGCATCATGTTTTAGGAATCAAACAGATCTAACAGCTGACGTTTCCTTGATCTATCACCTACACAATTAATGTTGAAATCTCCACACACAATTAAATTTTTATACTTCATATACAGTGAACACAGAACCAATTCCAGCTTGGGCAGAAACATTTTAAAATCTGAGTCAGGGGTCTATAAATAACAACTATTACTAGTTTAGTTCCATTAACATTAACAACTCCTGCACAACATTCAAATATCTGTTCTGTGCAGTGTTTAGAAAAATCGATTGACTCCGATGAAAAATCGTTTTTTACATACATGGCCACTCCCCCACACTGCAAGGAACTCCTAGAGCAGAAGGCAGCTCCTGTATCCTGGCAAAGGTAGTCTCTGAATTGTCACACCACTTAAAAAGTGCTTTGAAATACCAATAATGTCAGAATCAGTATCAATAAGCAATTCATTAACTTTATCTCTGATACCCTGTATATTTTGATGAAAAACAGTAATTCCCTTATTACTTATATTCTTAGACTTTGTCAAAGGTGGTTCCTTTCTTAGCTGGACCCCCATCTCAGAAAGAAACCAGATAAAGACATTAGAGCCCACATATAACTTACCGGAGCCTTGTTTTTAGTATTTTTATTTTATTTTTACTATTTCTGTTATGGAAATTGAACAAGGGAAGGAGGGAATGAAAATGGTTGATACAGTGCCGTTTCTAGCAGCACACATCGTCAGTTGGCTTTGCGGAGTAATGACACAGATAATTCATGGGGGCAGAGTGAGAGAGATGGATGGTCTCGGTACTGCTGACGCCACTGTTGGCCGGGTCCCTGGACGGCTTCTTCTGATATTGCGGCCCGGCCGCCGTCTGCCTGTCCGTGCGCTGGCGGCGGTCCAGGCAGCGGGGTCTCTGTTGTGTGGGCGCTGCTGGCTGCAGGCGTGCGTGGCGGGCCGGCATCTCACGGCTGTCAGGCGCAGCGCCTCGCGTGGCAGGCCAACACGCCACGTCCGCCGGGCGCCCGAATTCGTCTCGCCCTGCCGCTTCTCCACTCTGTGTGTGTGTCTGTGTGTGCCGGTATGAGCACGTCCAACACCCCACAGCAACACTCCCACATATCCCGTGTTTCTGGGAGCTCAGCTGCAAAGGATGGCAAGCCACATCAGGTTGCTTACGCTTATTTCATGATTTGGAAACATTTTTGTTTCACTTTTTGGGAAAACAGCACTCTTTTTAAAAATTATGTATTTACCCTTAACTTAATTATTATATCTTAATTTTATCTTTTTTACTATTAACTATGTTGTGACCTCGTCGCCTTTTGTTGTTTCATTCTTTCTGCCATTAGTTGAGTATTCGTTTAGTTGTCAGGAGAGGTACTAGTGCAGGAATCGATGGTCAGCTAAGACATTTATATAGATATTAGTATTACAAGTTTTATTGACTGAAAATTACAATGATACTCTACTTTACTCTTGCTTCTCGCGGTGTCTTCCGTGTGATGCTAACTTCGCCGAGACCTAGTTACTGTTTCGTTCGTAGCCGAGTTCTGACCTAGTAACTGCCTGAGTTCTGAATTGTAACTAACGGGCTGTCCAGACTTATTTCGGCCTAGATATAGCCGCTTGTAGAGGGCGCTCATCTTCGGTTACTCCCTCCACGATGCGCGGCGCCTGCTTGCGATCGGCTTTCGGTCGATCCCTGACTTCTCCACGATCGTTCTCTTGCGTGTTGCGCTGACTTTACGCCACAGCAAACTATCAGTTATGTGTTGTCGGACCTAGGATTTGTTCAGAGTGCGTTTTAACCCATCCTTCACCTCTCAACGATGTGAGGAGTCGCCAGAAACGACACGTGGTTCGAATTCCACGTTCAGCTGTAGGTCCCCTTTCCCCGATTGGATAACAGAGGTTGACTAGGGACACGCAAGTCGCCGTAATGGCGTCCAATTGAAAGACTTGCACCAGGCCATTGAGTCACACGAAATTATTATTATTATTATGTGTTTCATTCCATGACGACATTTGAATTGTAATTCTTTATGTTTTAGACATGTCATATATATATGAATTGTCCCGCTAAACCTCGAGAACGGCTGAACCGATTTGGCTAATTTTAGTCTTGAAATGTTCGTGTAAGTCCATGGAAGATTTAAACGGTGATAAAATATGGACAAGTTGTCCGGAAAAAGAGGAAAAATCTAGAAAAACTGAAACAGCTCTTTGCAGTGAGCTGTCAATACCGTTCGTCCAATTGCGATAAAATTTTGCACATTTCATGTTCAAAGCAAAGGTGAAGATCCGCATCAAGTAAAAATTAGGAAAAGTCGTACGGGAAGTGAGAAAAATTAGGAAAAACCGAAAGAGATTTTTTTCTATGAATATAAATCAATTGCCACATGGTTGTAAGAGCATCACTTGAGTACGGCTTGACACGACGAAGTTTATATGAAATAAATTATTTTGGAAAATCTACCGAACAATTGGAAAATTTGAGAAAAACTGAAAGTGCGTTTTTCAGTGTGTCTTTGATTAAATTCAGCACTATAACTAGGTATTCTTACGATAAAGAGGGGTAATTCTTTTGTTGTTTTGTTCATTATGGTCTTGGAAAAGTTTTCAGTAAAATAATGACAGTTAAAAATGAAAGTCGCAAAATTAGAACCAAGTTTCTTTTTCAATGTGTTTCTAAATGTATTCAACACTCTAAGTTGAGAACCATTCATCCGATTGCGATAAAAATTTGATCATTTCACGCTCAACGGAAGATAAACGTTCTTATGAACTAAAAATTCTGGGAATTTACCTTAGGAAAATTTGAAAATTCGCGAGAAACTGAAAGAGCTTTTTTTCAATGGGATATAAATGTCATTCGTCTGGTTACGATAAAATTTTGCATATTTGTCTTTAAAAGCAATAGTAACGTTCTTACGAAATAAAAATTTGGAAAAGTTTCCCTGAAAATTGGAAAATACCGAAAAAATAGAAAGAGATTTTTCTATGAAATATCAATACCGTTCATCTGATTGCGATAAAATTTTGATCATTTCACGTTCAACGGAAGATAAACGTTCTTACGAACTAAAATTTCTGGGAAGTTACCTTAAGAAAATTTGAAAATTCGCGAGAAACTGAAAGAGATTTTTTTCAATGGGATATAAGTATCATTCGTCTGGTTACGATAAAATTTTGCATATTTGTCTTTAAAAGCAGGAGTAACGTTCTTACGAAATAAAAATTTGGAAAAGTTTCCCGGAAAATTGTAAAATACAGAAAAAATAGAAAGAGATTTTTCTATGAAATATCAATACCGTTCATCTGATTGCGATAAAATTTTGCACATTTGACGTTCAGAGCAAATGCCTTTATAAAGCTACTGAGTCTAAAATACGTATGAATTAAATTAATATGGTTTATATTAAGAGGTAAGTGATACGAAGTTCACCGGGTCATCTAGTTCCTAATATTTTACAATGTTATAACACAGTATGTTTTTTAAAGAAAAATGACAACCTGAAGCAGTGTACAACAGATTAAGGACTGATTAAAAAAAATTCTGTTTGCCTTAAACTTGATTACAATAGCGTTGTAAAAAGTTAACAAGTTAAAGTTAATAAAACGTGTAATAAGCAGTAGGAATTAAATTTAAAAGTGAAGAAGTCAAAGGAAAATAGTAATGTATCCGGCCTAAGGAGATGGCGGGAATTATTGTTGAAGTCAAGACAACACACGAAAGTATCATCATTGAGGACATTTACGAAAAGTTGCCTATTTCTACAACACTAGTCGGGGGAGGTTATGATGAGCTGAAACTGATAATTTGGTGCTGATAATTAAATGAATAAGATAACTTTCCGCTGTAAAGAGATGCTTCGTTGTTACTACGCTTCGTGGAATAAAGTTTCACGACCTATCACAATAGACTAATATATCGAAAAGGTATCTGTCTTCACAGAAATTGAACATTTATTGCATGCTCCGAAAAAACCAGAATAGTATGAAAGAAATGGTGAAAAAAGACAAAGTTGAGTTAAACTTGTGTGCATTCGCGAAGTGAACTGTAATAGCTGAGCAACATATTTTTAAGTTCGAATGCGGCCTACTGAAAACGATGAGTAAAGACAATAAGGGTCATTTTGATTGAAAAGTCAATAGTACGAATTAATCTTAAAAAAGAGGTTTACTGCAAAAAAGAATACCTTCCTCACACTGATTTACATTTATTACAGTTCGTGAGAAAAAGAGGCGTCCCATCGGAGAAGAAAGACGAAGCGCGCTTCCTTTCTTCCTCCGTCAGAGAAAAATGTTTGATCATCAAGGAAAAAAATGGGCAGAGGTATGCTTTGAAGCAAAATGGATACTCTGGCGACAAGCGCGCTGATACTTTACGCGAAAATAATTAATTTAACTTTACATTTATTACCTATATTTCACAGACTACTGAAAAGGGACCGACAATTGGTTTTCTAGCTACACCACATATTCCTCGAACCACCCCTCTCTGAGCAAACAACACCCTTTTTGAATCGTAATAATTACTCTCCAAAAACAAAAAATATACCTCCTAAGCGAATGCAAATAAGAAATATTGTTACATTTTATTTTCAAATATCACTTAATTCAGATACCATACTCGAAGTAAATAAAGCAGCATTTGGCTTTTTAACAAGATCTTTAACACTTGCTTTGTACGACATCTTACTATCTATTAGAACCCTTATAAATTTCAACAGTTCTATGTCGCATATCATATACCCACACAATGTAATCAAATTGTCAGCTTTTATTGTATGTTACAAACTGCAAAAGCTGGGTCTTACAGTGGTTTAGCAGCAATTTACTTGCTACAAACTATGATCATATGATACTGAGTCGGTATTGTAAACAACATTTTTCACCTGTTATACTAGAAGCCAAGTATTTATCATCATCATCATCAGAGAGTGATCATGCCTTTCAAAGTTAAGTCGGGATCATAGTCCCCTTCAAAATCCCACTTAAATATCATTTTTCACCGAATAAAAGTTTTATTCTTGGTCTACCTTGATTCCTCATACTCTTTTGCTGCCGAAGCCATGAGCCTCTCAGGTAACCTTACTTCTCGCTGGCGTATTACATGACCTCCGCCATCTCCGCCTGTGCGTGCTATCTGCCTTACCTACAGTGTTCTTTCCCAGCTTTTCCTTGATTAACACGTTATGGACATAATCCTGCCATTGTTCCCATCTGTTACTACCTACATCACCTTCAGGCTTTCCCGACTGATTTCTGCCAAATACGGTTCTCGGGCAAGACGTCGGATGTTATTGTCATAAATGAGAAAAAATTCGTTTGCACCTGGCTGACATCTTCAGGTGCGATGCCGATGGGCCGTGGCAGACGAATTCCTATTTAAAACATACAAAGAAGGGTACGAGCATGCGTTAATACGCCAAAAAAAGGTGACCAAAAGCGCACAAGGATTGGATTTGGGAAGTTTCGTTCAAGATGAACAGTTGCGGTATTTCTTTATTAATTTTCATATTTTTAGCAGTTTTAAAAGCTTCTTATTAACTTTCATTTATATTATTCCTCTACTAGCTTAACCCGCGGCTCTGTTAGCGTGTTGATTGATTAAGATAAGCTATATTTCAGTAGTGTGCTATGAGACTGGTTTTGAAGGATGAAATGAAATACAATATCTTCTTTAGAAACAAACATTTTTAATCAACATTCAAATAAAAATATAAAATTATTCGTTTGCTTATACTTACAGAGAAAGAGCTGAAGACATTGTAGCACGCAAGGTAGCACGCATAGACCAAAGATATGGTCTCTGGCGTCACTTTTCGCTGTATGTAACCTCTTTGCTATAGAGTCGCAAACGTCAGCCCGAATTTTTTTTTTTTTCAATTTGACGACTTTCAACCACCATATCTTCCACCCCTTACAGCTGTCGGCATGGAACTGCTATGGTGTACAACAGTAGACTTCGGACAACAATTACACACAGACCATTCGTTTGCTTTCTGTACTTTTCGCTGCAGAGCGAAATCTTAACACACAAACACGTAGAATTTTATATACACTGATAACTTTCCATCCCAAAAATCTCCATTCTTTTATCATTATCAACCCTCAAGCAACAATGACACCAATAAAACCATTTTCAAAGAGAAAATATAATTTTCGAAGAGTAATTATTTCCGCATTTCGGGTTATATTCTTCAAATTACTAAATATCCATTAGATTGCTATAAAACCGCGCCTAAAACCTTCCTCAGGTATAAATTAGTAACTGTACAAATATTTAAGTCTCTGCCTCTTGTCGTTCGGACGTAATAAGCGTACACCGAACAGACATACACATTAATATATATATGTAGATAAATAGCTATCCGATCGCCATAAAACTGTGCCTAAAGCCTTCCCTGGGTAGGCATTATTAACTGTACAGATTTTTAGCTCTTTATGTCTTGTGGTTCAGGCGTGATAAACGTACACCGAACAGACATTGACATTTATAGATATAGATATAGATATCTGATGGTAATAATATTCAGTTTTGTAGATTTTTCGTACTGCATGCATAAACGAAAGAGCCAGCTACGCCACCTGTTTGACACTCGCGCAGAACGGTTCACATGCTAAGCGCTTCCGCCGACTGCCCCAACGCCCTCTGTTGGTAGCCGCATGCCGATATACCGTGTGTTCCTGCTGTCCTGTGTCCCTCTCGCCATGGTCAACCGATAAAACTATGTCGCTACCAAAAAAAATGTTCAAATGTTTGTATAGTCTATGGGACTTAACTACGGGGTCATCAGTCCCTAAACTTACAAACTACTTATGAACTACTTACGAACTAGGACGGCACAAATATCCATGCCCGAGGGGGGATTCGAACCCCCGACCGTAATGGCCGTGCAGACCGTGACTGGAGCGCCTTAGTCTCCTTTTTTTTTTTTTTTGTTCATCAGGTAGATCTATGCTTTGCGGTCGTTTTCATTGTTCGTTCTTTGTCGTTCGTTGATCATTTGGCTCAGCTTTTTTTATTACAGAGGACGTTCAGCCCTCTGACCGGGCGCGCTGAGCCACGGCGCCCGGCGTCTCCTCGGCCACCGCGGCCGGCTATGTCGCTACCGAATCATCTTCATCTGCACACGCAGTCGTTTTCCTATGTGGTCTTCGTCAATTTAACAGATTCAGTGCAGGATCACATAATGTGCTAAGTTGGTAGCCGGTGTCCCTGTTGAGCAGATTCGAAGAGCTGCGAATTTGCACCGCATCTTTATTAACACTGTCCCAGTACGAGCACGTCGACGAAATAATTTTGGTATTTTTGTAATCATCTTAAATGAATATGTTGCTTGATACGTCTTAAATGAAACTTCCCAAAATCAGTCCTTGTGCACTATTGGTCACCGTTTTTGGCACGTTAACGCGTGCGCGTTCCCTTCGTTGTATATTTTAAACAGGAATTCGTCGGTCACGGACCAGCAGTTGGGTCCATCGCACCTGAAGATGTCAGCCAGGTGTGCTGGCGAAATATTGCGCAGTTACGACAATAACTGAGAACCATATTTAGAATCATCATTCCTACTTTCATATCTGTAACACCAACCAGCTTTCACTCTCATATAACAAAATTGGTGCACTGCAACTTAGACTTTGTACTGAATCCCTTTTTTGCAGAAGAGAGTATATCTTAGTTAAGCACTCAATGCATTAGCTTTGCTACACCTTGATTCAAGTTCTTTCACTATACGAGGCGCGTCCAGAAAGTACGTTCCGTTTGGTAATAAAATGAAATTGTACACAGATACAGAAGAAATTTTTATTGCACAAAATTCTACAACTCTTAAACTACTTTTCCACATAACTGCCGAAATTTTACAGGCATTTGTCATAGCGTGGCACCAGGTTTTGTATACCTTCTTCATAGAAATCTGCCGTCTGTGTCTTCAACCAGTTGGAAACAGTTTCGTTCGTGAAATTTGGGGGAAGTCCATAGCGATAGCACTAATTGTAAACCTACGGTTTTCCTGGATCTTGTCATCAATCGCGTGAACCAGTACTTCTGTAACCAAAGGTGGACGCCCACTTCGTTCTTCATCGTGCACATCACTATGACCGCCATTGAACTGTCGGACCTATCTTCTCACCATCGAATCACTCGTCGCATTTAGTCCGTAAACATCGCTAATTTGCCGATAAATTTCACTTAGTTTCACTTTCCTCGCATTCAGAAACCGAATCACCGACCTGATTTCACGGGCCGCGGGATTTTCAATCAACGCCGACATTTCAAACAAGCACAACAAAACGTACCTAACTGACAGCGATCTCCAAATGGCGCACGTTCTTCTTCTTGATACACATCGTCTACAGCGGATGTGCGGAACTGCAATCGCAACGCTGCAGCGGAGATAAATTGGAACTTACTTTCTGGACGCGCCTCGTATTACCATAATGTGAGTAATATCCAAAGTACTTGAAACTGTCCACCTGTTGTAACTTAGTTCCTCCTAAGTGGCAGCCAATCTTTTTCAATCTCTTTCCCACAGACGTCACTTTCGTTTTGGAGATGCTGAGCTTCATACCACAATCCTTACACTTTTGATCTTGCTCCTAAAGATTAGATTGCACTTTTCCATCGAATCTGCTGTCACCACTAAGTCCTCTGCATATGCAAGACTGCTTATTTTGTTTCCACCTGCTTTGATCTCAACCTGTCAGTCTATTGTTTTTAATATATCATCCGTAAATAGTATGAACCACAGTGCTGATAGGTTACAGCCCGATCTTACCCCTGATACTACCGTGAACCATAAACTCAACTTACCGTCTACTCTAAGTCCTAGCTGACATTCTACGTAAAGACCTTTAATTGCCTGCAGAAGTGACTGACAATAGCTTCCTCATAGGTAGCATTTTCTAGATGTATAAAACATAGATAAATCCATTATCTGCCGTAAGCTAAAGATAAGGTCTTGACAGCCTCTAAGAGGCCTAAACCCACACTAATTTTCATCCAACTTGTCTTTAATTAATACTCATACTCTTCTTTCAAACATACCTGAGAATAGTCTCAGGCAACACGTGTAGTAGACACCGAGTAACGGTCGTCGAAATATCGTGTTTTGGAAGATACTGATATCCGAAAGAAGACCCGACTTCAACAAATGTCAACCAATCGCCGGGAAAGTCGAAGAAATTACATATACCTGAGAATATTTTGCCCACAACGCTAATTAAAGAAATACCTCTGTAGTTGTTAAAATCTTTTCTCTTTCCATGTTTGAAAAATGGCGTTATTACTGCTTTCGTCCAGTCAGACGGAACCTGTCCCATTTAAGACCTGATATTCCACTGTATTTCATAAGTTCCGATTTTATTTTATCTACCCCAGCCGCTTTATTGCACAGAAATCTTTTGACCAAACTTTCTCAAATTGATCCTGTTTCCCCCATTCCTATCACATTCTTTCTCAAAATCTGACACATTATTGAACTTTACACATACATTGTGGAATTCTTCAAAATATTCCTCCCATCTTCCAAAGCATCCACAGGATTCCCTAGCAGCTTTCCTGGTCTGCCCTAAACACTGGTTAATTCCTTCTTCTTCCAGTTCTAATAATGCTAATTTAGCTCCAAAATGGTTTTCCGGCGGCTTTACCTATAGTTTCTAACTTTCCAAAGTATTCCCATAATTTTTGCTTGAATTCTGCTATTGTCTGTTTGACTTTATTTGTTTCTTGAACATATCTCTATCTGCCTGATTTCTAGAATCGAGCCGCCGTGGCGGAATAGCCGTGCGCACTGAAGTGCCGTGCTGCGGTGCGCGTGGTTCGAGTTCCCCCTCGGACATGGGGGTATGTGTTGTCCATAGTTTAGTTTAAATTGGTGTAAGTAGTTTGTAAGATAGGGACTAATAACCAAGCAGTTACGTCCATTAGATTTACAAACATTTTAACTATTTTTTTCTAGAATGAAGCCATTTTTGAAATGCCTTCTTTTTCCTTTTACCGTCTGTCTTGACTGTGCAATTCCACCAAGCTGGCTGCTTCTTCCTGCCTTTACACACTATTGCTTCAAGACATTCCCTAGCTACTTCTAATAGTGTTTCACTGTACCTTGTCCATTCCTCTTCCAGTGACTGTAAATGACTGTCTTCAATTAACTGGTACCTTTCTGGGAACATTGCTATATATATATACAGGGTGTTTCACTAAGTGTGTTTGCCTCTGTAACTTATAAAATAATAGGTGACGGGAAATTTTAATGCAGTAGGTCAACATAAGAAATGTTACACTTTCTGCGGAGCTATGAACATAGTTTATTGTATCATTTTCCAAAGAGTTACAGCACAAAGATGTAATTTTTAAATGGAAAAATAGTTTTTCTATCTTGCATTGGATTCGTTAAAACCAGCTGCGTCCAAATCAATTTAAACTACATTCCTATCACTGTTAGTTTGGGAGCTACAACCCTTCAAACTTCCGGGGGCGGAGGCTGCGATAGCGTAGCTAACTGGCCGAGTGGCTATCCCCTGGGGCATGGCCCACTGTCTCATGACCACCAGCCAGTCAGCTACGCTGTCGTACCCTCTGCCCCCTAAACTTTGAAGGGTTGTAGCTCCCAAACTAACAGTGATAGGAATGTAGTTTTAATTGATTTTGACGCAGCTGGTTTCAACGAATCCAATGCACGATAGAAAAAACTATTGTTCCATTTAAAAAAATTATATCTTTGTGCTGTAACTCTTTGGAAAATGATACAATAAACTATGTTCATAGTTCCGCAGAAAGTGTAACATTTCTTGTGTTGACCTACCGCATTAAAATTTCCCGTCACCTATCATTTTATAAGTTACAGAGGCAAACACACTTAGTGAAACACACTGTTATCTTTCTACAATAGGACCCAACTGACCCAACTTTCTGCACTTTTGGCCTCAGAAAATCTATTTCACAGCAGATTGAATAATGAGTAGCATCATCAAAGAACCTTCTGAAAACACATGTGTCCTTGACTGCCTTCCTGAATTCCTGGTCTGTTATTATATAGTCAATGATGGATCTTGTTCCCTGCTTTCTCATGTATAACGGTAAATGTTCTTTTGTATAAAATATATATTTGTGATAACTAAACCCATACTGGCATAGATATCCAAAAGCTGTTTTTCATTCCTGTTGGCCTCCATATCCTCTCCAAACTTTCCTATAATCCTTTAATACTTTTCTGTTCGACTTCCTATCCCGGCTTTGAAGTCACCCATGAGCAAAACACTGTCCTTGTCCTTTAACAACTACATTACTGAGTATGTCGTAAAATCTGTCCATCTCTTAATCATCCGTCCCTTCACTGACACAATCCTATATTTTCCACATCACTCGTTCATTTACATACCTTATTGCAATGATGCTGGTATCGATTGCTTTCCTGATGTAAAACCCTACGCCCGAATATGCTCATCTTGCTCTGATACTTGACAGACAGACGTCGTATTCTCCCTCTTCACTTGCAGACTCTACTAGCTCTGTCTTCTTCCCAGTGTGGTCCACACTGATATTAATAGTTTCCCATCTATTTCCCTGGTCTCTCAATGAGAGGTGGGACTCCGTCACCTCCAAAGGTCCGAGGCATTTTGCTCTGATTATTGCAATCAACATATCAAAATACCTGGGAAGTAGGTTGCTAGCATAACTTTTCGTTATGGAAGAAGGTTTGGGTAATAATTCCTAATGTCGAATTCCACATTAGTTTAGGAAAAAACCTGGGATATCGGTCCTGGGGTATTTACTGGCTAGGTTACCTTATGGTGACTTACAGCTCTGCGTGGCGGAAGATGAGAAGTACTCGCTTCGCCAGTGTCGTCGTGAATGGCAATATGAATGCTTCCTCCTTTTATGGAGTAGCCGTTTGATGGTGTTAACTTGCTCCAGTGTATCCCCACAGTAACAAGTGACTAAGGTCTCGGCTGCAAGTTAATGAGACTTTGAAATGTACGTCTAACAAGTGACTTTTCATTTAGATGCAAGTTTTGTCTGCCAGTGCTCCACATCCTTGAAACAGCGCCTAGAATGAATGCTCGCCACCTCTGTTTCGAATAGTGACATTTTTAACATATTCAAGTAATGCTGCCTAATTAGAAGTCTGCATGAAAGAGAGCGGTCTTTCAAAGTTCTCCACCGCCGGTTTGGTTTAAATGTTATTTACTGTACAACTCCTTCTTCTTTGCACTCATTTTTCTCTCTGAAATATTTTCTTTTGAAAAAGCGTTTGTTAATACTACACACGTTGACACAGTGCCAGAACTTACAACGTATTCCCTGCGACTCTCTCTGGAGCAGAGAGATCAGGCGTCCTGTGGCCTACACTTTGCTGTGTTGTATTTAAATGTTGCTTTCCTAGTCTGCTGTCGTAGTAGTTGTGCATAATGACACACAATGAAATCCCTTTGACGAATTATTATGAAAAAGAGCGACCTAAAATTTATCCAAGGTGAAATTTTAATATATCAAGCTACAATTTCACAATGCGTTAGCCGATACACGAACATTTATGCCTCAAATTGTGAGTGGTGAGACAAATAATTAGTTACTCTTAATTCACAGACAAATAACTGCATTTCATAATGAGATACAAATTGAAACAACACTTCAACTGGACTCTTGTTGTTTTAAATGTCGTCTTCATGCAGACTGGCAAAAGAATGCAACGTCGTCATCATTGGAGCACGTTGTAACCGATTCCTAACTTTAATGCGTGGCTAGATTAAATGCAACCTTTTACAAAGTTTAAAAATGGGCCACGAATCTCAGCGTTACTGTTTTCTTGGCTGTTATGACTATGAAATCAAACATTAATTTCTTGGACACTGCTCTACATTCGGAAAATTCCAGGAAAGCTGAATAGCTGAAAATAAAATTTATTGCCATCAATTATTTGATACAGAGGAAAGATGACCAAATTTCGAACTAGAGCATAAGTTTAATTTTAGAAACTTCACTAAAGTAAAACTAGCAATTAATAAGAAAACTTATATCTTAGGTCAGAATTCAAGAAAGACAATACGTAGTGGGACGAGTGCTTGGCTCGCAGAAGTTGTTAAAGTTACAATTTCAACAATTATTCTCCTCCCTGCTTAATTTTTCCTACTGACTCTGAAATAATATTACAGTACACCCTGGTTGATGTACGCAGATAGCTCTCTGAACCACATACGTAACCCACTCTCTTGGATATGTTGTTTTACATTAATTGGCACAGGTTTCATTGAAGCACGTAGATTTATATTGAGTAAGTTCAGTACATAAACATGGATTTTTTTTTTATAGGTTATGGGTCTTTTTTTGTGTAGGTTATGGGTCTTTACTACGGGATCATCAGTCCCTAAACTTACAAACTACTTATGAACTGACTAATTCTAAGGAAGGCACAAATATCCATGCCCAAGGGGGGATTCGAACCCCCCGACCGTAGTGGCCGTGCAGACTGTGACTGGAGCGCCTCAGTCCCCTCGGCCACCGCGGCCGGCAAAGGACAAGTAAGATCAGGTGATCAGAAGAAGAAGGGATGTAACTGAATGGTGTTTCCAACCGATGTATAAAGGCAATATCATGGACCGTCCGTAAAAATCACGAAGCTCTGTTCAAATGTTTGTAAATCTATCGGACCAAACTGCGTGGTCATCAGTCCGTAAGCTTACAAACTACTTAAACGTAGGTAAACTAACCTATGGAAAATCACGCACACACCCATGCCCCAGGGAGGACTCAAGCCTCCACAGCAAGCAACCGCGCGCTCCTCAGCGAGGTGCTTTAGACCGCTCGGCTACTCCACCGCGGCGAAGTTCTGTCGGTTGCAGTCGGTTAGATTCTGATCTTGCTAAGTCGTAGACGTACAAGGAAGATTTAGGCAACAGTTAGGCATTGCTCAGACATGTGCGCAGCCTACACGGCCCGATTCATAACTGCATAGAGACAATGCCGCGTCAGTGTAGGCCACGATCGCTGTCTGACTGGCTGACCGCTGGGACACAGCCCACTGCCTCGTAGCGGCCAGTCATCCAGTTAGCGATCAGGGGCTACTCTGTGTGAAGTGACACGGACTGCCGTGAGCAATTGTCTTTAGACGGTGTCACCCAAGCACAGCTCTGCGTTGCTGGTGTTGCAGCGAAAGCCGGCCACCAGGAGGCAGTAACAGTGTTCACACAGGCCGCCATCACGAGGCTCCTATTCTAATTCGCACAACACGAGAATCGGTTGTAGTGTGTAAGGTGCAATTCCAAACCCGACCGCAGGCTGCAGACCGCACTGAGCGACCGCAGGCGACACCTCTTTTGCAACACAAGGCGTGTGGGACGCGGCGGCAGAGTCGTCTCTCGCTGGACTCCTCCAGTGCCGCCGCCGCCGACCGCGCACCCACTGGACACTGCTTTTACCAGCTAAACACACGAAACTGAGCGAAGACAAAGGACAAAATACTCTGCAATTTGTGACGCAAGTCATAAAGGGAATGTTGTGATGAACGGTAACGTCTTAAATGTGTCGAACAGGAGTTTAATGAAACTACCAACTATATTAAAGTTGTTATTTATTAAGGACTAGCTGAAAACCCGGCGTTGCCCGGGTATTTATTTATTCCTGCCTTGAGTAAGTACTTCTCCTATCCCTTCTCTCTCTGACCATCTCCTTTTATTTTTAATATCATTATCGGAGAATAAGAAATTATCACGTTTTCCTTTTCCAAGGCTAGTTGTCTGAATGTGATCTATTAAAAGTACATGTACTGTTGTAATATGTGTAAAGTAACGCAATGCACATTTATCTACGAAGTTTAAATAACAATTAATATAATTAATTTCACTCATTTTTGAGGAAATGTCGCTGATAAAGCGGAACTGAAAAATATTCCTATCAGATTGCAGAAGTCTATGCACTTGACGTTTATTAGGAAAGTAAGTAGTGTAGATCAAATCACACGTAAAAATGCACTCGTTTCGAACAATCCAGTCACTAAACTCAACAACAATGATTGTAATAATATCACAGACCGATCACTTGATGTAATGGGCGAAACGTCAAATCGATTTTTAAAACAGATGTATTAAAAGAAATTTCTTTTTTACTGCTTTATTCATTTATTCTTATATTTTCTTATTCGTATGCTTATCCTTACAGAGAAAGAGCTGAAGACATTGTAGCACGCATAGACCAAAGATATGGTCTGTGGCATCACGTTTCGCTGTATTTAACCTCCTTGCTGTAGAGTCGCAAACGTCATCGCTGGCCTTCAGTTGGAATTTTTTTTTTATAAATTGACGAATTTAAACCACCATATCTTCCACCCCCGTTATAGCTATCGGCATGGAACTGCCATGGTGTACAAAGGGAGACTTCGGACAACAATTACGCACAGACCATTTGATGCAGAGCGAAATATTAACACACACACACACGTAGAATTTTATATACACCGATAACTTTCCATCCCAATATACTCCACTCTTTCATCATTATCAACCCTCAAGCAACAATGCAACCAATAAAACCATTTTCAAAGAGTAAATATAATTTTCAAAGAGTAATTATTGTTCCGCATTTCGCGTTATATTCTTCAATTTACTAAATATCTATCATATCGCTATAAAACCGCGTCTAAAACCTTCCTCAGGTATAAATTTGTAACTGTATAAATATTTAAGTCTCTGCGTCTTGTCGTTCGGACACCGAACAGACATTCACAATAATATATATATATAGATAAATAGCTATCCAGTCGCCATGAAACCGTGCCTAAAGCCTTCCCCGGGTAGACATTAGTAACTGTACAATTTTTAGCTCTTTATGTCTCGTGGTTCAGACGAGATAAACGTACACCGAACATTCACATTTATAGATATAGATTATATTGGCACTTGAACAGTTTATGAGAATTGAATCCCTTTATTGCTGAAATGAGGTAATTCCCCAAATAACAGAGTACAACTATCTGTTCGGTTTTTCTTATTACGACACAAATGAATCGCGTGGAACAACAATTAGAATGCATCATAACTGGGCCACTTGTAGATATCATATTGAATCCTGTGTTTATTTCTAATGGGGAACAGTTCAAGAAATTGTCATGATTGAAACTAAACAACTAGTAGCCCTGCAACTGTGCTAAATTAATCAGTCATTTTAGTCAACAAGGAATGTTGGTGTATAAATCATTACTTTTATATTGCCTCGATAAGTGGGCAATATATGTAATTATGGCCATTTTACTCTGTCAGGTAAACATTCCACTTTCATATTCACAGGACAGGATTGTACACTGAGATGAAAAACATTATCACAGATAATACTGTACTGGCCTTTTGTCATGCGAGTCGAGGGAAGAGACGTCGTTTTAAGTGTACTTCTTTCTACACATAACTTCTTCCCCAAAAACGAAAGAGAGTGCAAATTGTCCATCGATATATGTGATGGCCTAAATTTCACTCACCCAGCTATAACAATATTCTTGTTCTTAAGAGACAGTGGCAGTTTTTAAAATCCACCACCATTTCACCAGTTTGGTAAATTCATACATGGCCTTATACGCAGCAACTGGATGTAAAATAATTTGACAAATTGCAGCCCCACAAGATGCTTCAAATTAATAACAAATAATTTTATCTAGATTACGACCAGAATACGGAGGTCATCATCAGAAATGTAAAATTACCACAAGAGATTTTTACAGGAGTGATGAATGCTCACGTTAAATAAAGAATTTAAAAAAAGTATGCTAGTTATTGGCTATCAGTCTGAACAAATGATAATCTTTAACATAGTGGCAAGCCACTAAGGTGCTGACAATGTGATTTATGATGATGACCTCCGCAGTGTGATCAGAATCTAGATAAAAAAACTTGTGAGGCTACAATTTCTCAAAGTTATTGAGTGGGTGGATAAAAGGTGCAAATGTGCGACCGAAAGCTTATTCATTATTAGTGTGTCATTAACCACCAATTAAGCTTTATTCGCTTTGACGTTTAATAAATTTAAAATATAGTGAATCCGTTTCTAGTAAGAGGTCATCATATTGGTTAAAATAGTGGGGAAACACAATGTGAAACAAGACAGAAAATCGTTTGATTCCCAAGAATTGCTGTTGAGTTCATAAAAGAAAAGGTAACTATGTAAAGAAAATTTTTACTCTGCAGCGAAATGTGCACTGATATGAAACTTCCTGGCAGATTGCGTGCCGGAACCAGGATTCGAACCTGGGGTCCATAGCCTTTCACACGCATGGTCTCTGCTGACTGAGCTATCCTGGTACGCTTCAAGGTCCGTCCTCACGGCTTCACTCCCGCTAGTACCTCCTCTCCTACTTTCCAAATTTCACAGACGTTCTCCTGCGAATCTTGCAGGACGAGTACTCGTAGAAGCAAGGATAGAATGGAGAAAGGGATTAGAGACAGCCAAGGGGATGTTTCAAGATTGATATCTTCACTCTGCAGTGGTATGGCGCTGATATAAAACTTCCTGGTGGATTAAAAGTATGTCTCAGTAGAGAGTTTGCCCGTGAATGTGAAGGTCCCAGGTTAGAATCCGAATTCTGGCATACAGTTTTAATCCGATTACTGCAGTATTTGTTATGGACTGCATATTGGAGGAACGGAAGATCGTCAGTTTAAATGTATAGAAATCCAGGGTATAATGTACCAACAAGAACCATCTGCTTCATCAAACACAAAAAATAATGCAAAAGTTTCTATAACCAAGGAAAGAACGATTAAACTGCAGTAACCGTGGTGGAGTCAGCAAACTAGTCTCCTCGCATAGCACTGCTGTCACAAGTGAGCGCGCTGCTTGTCTGCCGCTGCATACCGCAATGCACCAACAGCGCGTGGCGGCGTCGACGCCTGCCACCTGCTGCTGCGGTCTGTCGCTGTCGCCGTGTTCGGAAGCGCACCTTCACAAGTGTTCCACCGCCAGCAACTATAACCAATCTGATCAACCAATCGTTTCGCTTCCTAGCTCTAAAACAATTTCAGCAATCTCGACAACCCCCGCTTGGATTACCCCAATGGCCACTTACATCTCGAGTGCAGCCGGCCGCGGTGGCCGAGGGGACTGAGGCGCTCCAGCCACGGCCACTACGGTCGTGGATTCGAATCCCTCCTCGGGCATGGATATTTGTGCCGTCCTTAGGATTAGCTAGTTCATAAGTAGTTTGTAAGTTAAGGGACTGATGATCCCGTAGTTAAGTCCCATAAGCTATACAAACATTTGAACATTTCTCGAGTGCATTGGCTCTTCTCCATTTCTCCTTGCTGCTAACGTCGAAAGTTCACAAAAATGTTCAAATGTTTGTATGGCTTATGGGACTTAACTACGGGGTCATCAGTCCCTAAACTTACAAACTACTTATGAACTAGCTAACACTAAGGACTGCACAAATATCCATGCCCGTGTTGCGGTGCAAGCGGCAGTCCACCAACGGGGGTTCGAATCCCGACTCAGGCATGGATGTTTGTGTCGTCTTTAGTATAAGGTAGTTCATAAGTAGTTTGTAAGTTCATGGACTGATGACCCCGCAGTTAAGTTCCTTAAGCCTGACAAACATTTGAACATATGTTCTTCTTGGTGCCGTAAGTGATTTTTTACTGTCCGAAGTTACCGTTATCGTAGGAACTGGACAGTCACTTATGAGTAATTTTTGTATTGATTCCTGTCCTTTAATTTGATATGGTTGACATTTTTAAATTGACAAGTATAGTGTTCATTATTTTACGTAAATTAATGGTTCTTGGTGAAATAAATTAGGTGCTATTTTAATTCAACCCTGCATCTGATTTGCAATTACATTCCCCTATAGGCCTATAGACATTTGGTGGGTGTTTAAAAAAAGGAGGCCAGAATCACTTAGTTCCCATTTTTAGCGTAGATGAGGAGGGTTGAGCCAATCCATCCTCGCCCTTGTGCTTCTCATCTCCCACACATCTGTACCTCTCAGAGCACCCAACCGGACCCCCTGTAGTTTTACAAATTAAATAACTTCTACCATCGAAATGACGTCAATTGCCGAAAAAGTGTAATGGAGATTTTGATATTGGTCTCAAAAACAGACAAATAACTACTAACAAATAATAGAAACGTAAAAATAATAAATATATACTAAGTTCATACCCAAATATAAGTCACACTCCAGGGGTATATTAATACGATTGGAAAGAAAAGAAACTCCAACCACAAAATTTGAAAATTATATCTACGACTACGATACGCACCCACTCTAACCTAACTACTCAAACGAGGTCTATCCATTTGACTCACAACCTTCAAAAATTATTTAAACGCACAAAAGTCCTTCGGTACACTGTTCCTCCAAGTATATTGATCCAAATGCCCTTGCAACACAGTCTCCTCTTGCCTCTCCCAATAACAGATTTCACAGCTCCCCAGTATCCCTCGATAGTGTTCGTACACGCTGTAGTATCTTTATTAAGATATTCCTTTTTATGGTTAACAGTTAAATGTTCGTAACCTAAACGACCCAAGCCTTGTATGAAGAAAAACTGTCGGACATGATAATAGATCCCTCTTCAGGAAATTCCTCTGTTAACGACAATAAAACTTGCTTTGTCCGATTTGGAACAATTTTGAAAATGATATTACATTCACCCCCAGAAATTACAACTCCGACTTGTCCGCTGCCAAACTTCCGTTTCCCAAAGTGGGACTCGTCCACTTCAACCACCACCCCTGGACTACCCCTGTATAAATTCCGCACACACCTCGCAGCATTAACAATACCAATCTAGTACCGTACTACTAGATACTTCAGCGTCAAGCAGAACAGCTTTCACGGGATACTCTTAACAATAAGAACAAGTAAACATATCCACCAAATTTAAATGGGGTCTCTCAAACCATGTTCCTTACCTAATCGAACGCCCAGCAATGCCTTTACGAAATGTTAAAATGTTTGTTAAGCTTAAGGGACTTAACTACGGGGTCATCAGTCCCTAAACTTACAAACTACTTATGGACTACCTACAACTAAGGACGGCACAAATATCCATGCCAGAGGGGGGATTCGAACCCCCGACCGTAGTGGCCGTGCAGACCGTGACTGAAGAGCCTCAGTCCCCTCGGCCACCACGGCCGGCTGCCTTTAAGAGACCGTCACATAAATTCATCAGAACTTCTCTTCTTTTTAGTGACTTTAACTAACGCCATATTGCCGTGAGTCTTCCGAAGGAATGCGTGGCGCAGTGGTTAACATTGCAGATCGCTGTGCTTGCGGTCCCCAGTTTAAATACCGCCAAGTACACAAAAGAATTTATTTCTTTGTATTCACTATTTCTCGAATGTTCTACATGTTTCTTAAACTTGATGTATTATAAGTTCCAGAAAATTATTTCTATGTATAAATAGTGGAGCACTCCAAGCAGGAGTCCGTCTTTACTGAGTGTACGCTTGTGTTAGCAATAAACGTGTTCTAAGTTGAAAAGTGTTGTGCTCTATTAACGGGCAGACTTCATTTCCGTACTACCTGCAGTTTGCAACGTGACAATATGATCGGAACAAATGTGGAAAGTGTAATATTCCCCCAGTACGCCGAGTGACTAAAAAGTTGATCGTACTCATTATCACAAATCCTGACCATCACTTTTTTCGCGTTGAATTTCTGAACATCATTAATCTTCAGGAAAACAAAAAAAGAAAAACAGTTAATCAAGAACAATCCCATCTACTAACAACACTGTCTCGAGAACCCAATTAGCTCGTAAAACAAATGCGCAGAAAGTTCATAGTTTCCGTTCACGTTTTCGAATTATAGTGATGTACATTGAAATACATAAACTTAAATTTACAGTTTCAAAAACATTATACGCCCAAAAGTATGAAAGCATAGTAAAAAACATAATCATATTAAATACGTGAAGAATGCATTTCTAATCAAACTGTACAAAATCCCCAGAAATACGTACATAAATTTCATTACGAGTATCAAGAATACTAAACGTCCTCCAATTATTACAATTTATTTAAAAAAATCATGATCATATTAACAAAAATATACGCCATTATAATACTATCTGCACCTTGTAATAAATTACGTAAGATATTACGTCATTAGTCAAACCGGACAGATGTTATCGAGTACCCGAATTAACCCCTCAATTTCAAACCAATAAACTGCCCACGTCGTAATTATCACAACTAAAGATTGCAGTCAGTATGGGACGTGGTACATCGGGGACATAGATAATTTCTTTGTTCAAATGTTTGTACAGGTTATGGGACTTAACTACGGGGTCATCAGTCCCTAAGCTTACAAACTACTTATGAACTACTTACGAACTAGGACGGCACAAATATCCATGCCCGAGGGGGGATTCGAACCCGCGACCGTAGTGGCTGTGCAGACCGTGACTGAAGCGCCTCAGTCCCCTCGGCCACCGCGGCCGGCGATAATTTCTTTCCGGGTGGGGAGGTCGGTGGGGAGAGGGGGGAAAAGTTTAACTCCAGATGTTCGATCAGATCGGTATCTATAAACAAAAGAAGCTGAACTCTCATAAACAGTCTCGACGTAGTGGGTGAATCACTGTAAATATGCGAAACACGGTGGAAGATAACCCCTTAATGCATCTTTGACCCAGAGTTAATGATAGACATCTGACAGTGATTGTGAGTTCACCTTCACTAGGAGTAACAGAATCACTGCTATTTTCCAAAGATTTTCTTCAGTGTAAGATGGCAGAGCGAATCTGTAACGCATCACACGGATATCACCATGCTCAGGAATAAAAGAGATGTAAAAGAATACGTTAACCACTGTTGTAAAGACATTAAGGTTCTGGGTTCAACCTAACTCTTTCGGAAAGTAACGCAGCCTTACAGGGCACATGTGCTAAACTTCGCGAACGTGTTGATGAGCATCAATACGCTCACAAACATGCCCCTAATCTCAGAGAAACACTGACGGTAGGGGAAGTTTCGGCGATGTAAGCCTGTTCGGCAGCCTTTGGAACAATATCTCACGGCATTGTGCAGCCAGAGCAACTTTAAGCACATAAGCGGCTTTTGTCTCAGCAAGAATCTTAAATGGGGAAGCCTTCTTCATTCGAGATTAGTCAAAGACTGCTATTTGCGCGGAATGTGAACACAGTCTTCAAAACTATGTTTGAGGAGAATTCATCAACTCACTTCGCCTTTACTGCATTTGGAAAAGGCAGTAAACTTGGAGATCATTGTCATTCGTACACATACAGAATGAATACATAAAGCTACAAATATACATATCTGAATAAAACCGGTTTTAATAAAACCGACTCAAGTTCAACTGGTCTCTGCTGTTTTGAAACCCAGTAATATGTTGTTGTTGTGGTCTTCAGTCCGGAGACTCGTTTGATGCAGCTCTCCACAATACCCTATCCTGAGCAAGTCTCTTCATCTCCACATAAGAACGGCAACCTACATCTGTCCGAATCTGCTTGCTGTATCCATCTCCTGGTCTTCCTCTGCGTTTTTTACCCCACACACTTCCCTCTAATGCTAAATTCACAATTCCTTGATGTCTAAGTATGTGTCCTACCAATCGATCCCAACACTCCATACAAAAGCCTTCAGAAAGGACTTCCTTAAGCTTAAATCAATATTCGATGTTAACAAATTTCTCTTTTTCAAAAACGCTTTTCTACCCATTGCCAATCTACATTTTATATCCTCTGTACTGCGACCATCATTTGTTATTTTACTGCCCAAGTAACAAAACTCATCTACCTCCTTTATTGCTTCGTTTCCCAATCTAATTCCTTCAGCATCGCCTGATTTCCTTACACTGCACTCCATTACCCTAGTTTTGCTCTTGTTAATGTTCATCTTATATGCACCTTTCAGCACACTGTCCATTCCCTTCAACTGCTCTTCCAGGTCTTTTGCTGTCTCTGAGATTATTACAATGTCGTCGGCAAAACGCAATGTTTTTAATTCTTCACCCTGAACTTTAATTCCTTCTCCAAATTTCTCCTTGCTTTCCTTTATAGCTTGCTCAATGTACAAATTGAATACCAATGGAGAAAGACTACAACCCTGTCTTACTCCCTTTCCAACCACTGCATCCCTTTCACATGCCCTTCAACTCTGATAACCGCTGTCTGGTTTTTGTACAAGTTATAGATAACCTTACGTTCCCTATATTTTACTTCTGCTTGCTTCAGAACTTGAAAGAGTTTATTCCAATCAACATTGTCAAAAGCCTTCTCCAAATCTACAAAAGCTAGAAATGTAGGTTTGCCTTTTCTTAATCTATCTTCTAGGATAAGCCGTAACGGTAGTATTGCCTCCCGTGTTCCTACATTTCTCCTGAACCCAAACTGAACTTCCCCGAGGTCGGCTTCTACCACCTTTTCCATCCTACTGTATATAATTCGTGTTAATATTTTGCAACCATGACTTATTAAACGGATGGTTCTGTAGTTTTCACACCTGTCTGCACATGCTTTCTTTAGAATGGGGATTATAACATTTTTCTTAAAGTCTGAGGGTACTTCGCCTGTCTTATACATCTTACGCACCAGGTGAAACAGGTTTGTCATGGCTGGTTCTCCCAGAGACATCAGTAGCTCTGAGGGAATATCATCTACTCCAGGGGCCTTGTTTCGACTTAGGTCTTTCAGGGCTCTGTCAAATTCTTCTCTCAATACAGTATCTCCTATTTCATCTTCATCTACATCCTCCTCCCTTCCTACAATATTGTCTCGGAGTTCATTTCCTTTGTAGAGCCCCTCTATATACTCTTTCCACCTTTCAGCTTTCCCTTCTTTGCTGAGAACTGGTTTTCCATCAGGGTCCTTGATATTCATAGATCTGTTTTTCTTATCTCCAAATGTTTCTTTTATTTTCCTGTAGGCTGTATCTATTTTTCCCCTATTTATACATTCTTCTACATCCTTGCATTTGCCTTCTAGCCACTCCTGCTTAGCCATTTTGCACTTCCTGTCAATCTCATTTCTTAGTCGTCTGTACTCCATTTTGCCTGTTTAATTTACTGCATTTTTATATTTTCTCCTTTCATCGATTAAATTTAGTATCTCCTGTGATATCCAAGGATTTTTTGTAGATCTTGCCTTCCTACCTGTTTTGTCCTCTGCTACCTTCACTATTTCATCTCTCAATTTTACCCATTCCTCTTCTACTGTTTTATTTTCCCCTGTTTCTGTCAATTGTTGCCTAAAGCTCCCTCTGAAATTCTTAAGAACCTCACGTTCCTTCAATTTATCCAGGTCCCATCTCCTTATTTTCCTACCTTTTTGTAGTTTCTTTAATTTCAGCCTCCAGTTCATAACCAACAAGTTATGGTCAGAGTCTATATCTGCCCCTGGGTATGTTTTACAGTTTAAAACCTGGTTCCGGAATCTATGTCTTACCATTATACAATCTATCTGATACCTTCCGGTGTCTCCTGGTCTCTTCCACGTATACAACCTTCTTTTGTGATTCTTGAACCAGGTGTTTGTTATAACTAAATTATGTTCTGTGCAAAATTCTACCAGGCGGCTTCCTCTTTCATTCCTTTTGCCCAGACCATATTCACCTACTATCTTCCATTCCCTTCCTTGTCCTACTACCGAATTCCAGTCTCCCATAACAATTAAGTTTTCCTCTCCCTTAATTGTCTGAATAATTTCCTTTAGCTCCTCATATATTTCTTCGATTTCCTCATCATCGGCAGAGCTAGTTGGCATATAAACCTGTACTACTGTTGTCGGTGTTGGCTTCGTATCTATCTTGACAATGATAATGCGATCACTGTGCTGGTCATAGTAGTTTACCCGCATTCCTATTTTCTTATTCATTATCAATCCCACTCCTTTGATACCCCCAATTGATCTTGTATTTATAATCCTGTATTCTCCTGACCAGAAATCCTGTTCATCCTGCCACCGAACTTTATAACAGTTGCTAATATGGACAAAATACTTTTTAATAATTGTTGTAACTGTTTGACACGTGCTGTCCGATATTTCAGTATACATTGGGAAACTTAGATGAATTTCAAATTCGCTGTCTAGATATATGGACGCTGTCTTCAGCATCGCTTGTTTATTTTCCAGGGCTGATCTAACCTTCACCAATATAACTTACATTTAAAGATGAACAATAGCTATTGTGCCGAAAATCTAACGACAATGTCCAAAAACCATTTATCTTTGGTGGAAATCAGACATTTTGTCAAAAATGTTCAAATGTTTGTATAGCTTATGGGACTTAACTACGGGGTCATCAGTCCCTAAACTTACAAACTAGTTACAAACAAGCTAATGCTAAGGTTGGCACAAATATCCATGCCCGAGGGGGGATTCGAACCCCCGACCGTAGTGGTCGTGCAGACCGTGACTGGAGCGCTTCAGTCCCCTCGGCCACCGCGACCGGCACATTTTGTCACAATATTACCTGAAAATTCCTGCCTTTCGCAGCTATCTTTTGAAACTGTTTATAAACAGTTACTCATTTTAGTTGTAACAGTTCCTACCAACCGCAAGATATTAACTTATTCATACGGAGAACCGTCTTGCTACTTAATTCAGTATCCTTCAAGGTTAATATTAAAAAAAAAAAAAAAAAAAAAAAAAAAAAAACAGTCCCTAAACAGTCCCTAAACTTACAAACTAGCTAATGCTAACGTTGGCACAAATATCCATGCCCTAGGGGGGATTCGAACCCCCGACCGTAGTGGTCGTGCAGACCGTGACTGGAGCGCTTCAGTCCCCTCGGCCACCGCGACCGGCACATTTTGTCACAATATTACCTAAAAATTCCTGCCTTTCGCAGCTATCTTTGGAAACTGTTTATAAACAGTTACTCATTTTAGTTGTAACAGTTCCTACCAACCGCAAGATATTAACTTAGTCATACGGAGAACCGTCTTGCTACTTAATTCAGTATCCTTCAAGGTTAATATTACAAAAAAAAACAGTCTTTATCGCAAAAATTAACAATTTTTATTGACCAGTTTCGACCTGAAGTAGATCATCTTATGAACAAAATGTAGACCATGTGGCCAGTGCTGGACTCGGCTGGGCTGGGCTATCCTGGCTGTTCTGCTGCCAGCAGGTAACTAACAGTTACGACTGTTTTTTGTAATATTAATCATACCAAATAGATCGCTGTTTCTCTCCTTTGACAATGTTGTTTAAAGTAATCCTTCAAGGTATTTTTCACTGCTAAGATAAAGGTAATTACTTATTTATATACGGTTCTCATCTAAAAGTTTGGGTCGTTATTATTTTACTGTCGAACCGGACATGTCTACTTTCATGCCCTAGAAACTAACTTAGTTGCAGGTTTTTGTCTTTTACCGTTAATCCTGCAGTTAAAGACACTCTATGAATAGGCTGTAGTTTGCGAAACAAATAAAAAATATTGCACAAAACAACTGCTTCATTAATAAAATGGTTTTATTCTAACGTTTGCAAATAATATACGCACAGTCAGAGATTTAATTGATTACAGTTTATTAAATCAAATTTCTTTCTTACTGGAAGTGGTCAGATGAAATAATGGTTAAACAGTCGCATTGTCTGCGATAATAAAATTGATAGCAATTTCCCCCAAATAAGTAATAACACCTTTAAGAAACACAGAAACTCTGTATATTTCGCGAGCACTCATTATGAAATGATCAGTTTAAGTTTCCCGAAAACCATATCTAAACTCGTAAGTTTTTGTCTAGAAACATAAACACTTGTAAGTCGCACTGACATTCCCTTTTTATCGCCAAATTTAGAGTCCCGAGAAGCGACCGTTCGCTGTACAAATCTTTACACCCTCCCCAGTCGAATAGCTCCTGTCATCAAGGAGAGTCCTTCTTCTGCCAAGACTAGGCATAGAATCCCTTTTTCGTGCACACCTTATGCTCACCTCCTCTCTCCCAAACACACCCTCCCCACCAGTTCGTCCCTTGCCCGCTTCCTCATTGACCGATAGTCATCCCTGCCAAAATCGTATACATCTTAACATGAGATATTTCTTTAAGTAAAAACAGACCATCTGAAAACACTTCCTTTTTAATATTACGTTAGTTAAATACAAAAAATGACTGTTTATAGTAAACCAGCTCTCATGAGCCTCCGGAGTTTTACACAGTACGTAAATACTCAACACATCGAGAAGTTTCTAGATTAAACTTTCTGAACATGGTGGGTCTCGAACCCAGGGCCACTTTGCTTCAATGTCCAACACTATTTACTACACCACACTGTTGCTCTCATTTGTGACATAATAATCTTACATCAGAAATAAGAGAGGGATTTCTGCTAAATTTACCACAGTGAAACAACTGCGTCTAACATACGGCTGCCGTATTATGAATAAATGAAATAAAAATCTCTTTACCAAGTACTGTATTTAAAAACTAACACTTAAAAATTTTTAGAGGCTTTAATAAATTGATGTATTATCCGGGGCTACTCATTTCACGACAATAAAAGCAATAAACAATAACTGACTTAACACGCTGCGATTTGAACAGATAGAAACTGTGTAAGGACTTTATAACGATACACCATGTGGTGCACAAAAGTATTACTAAAAAACTAGATATGCATTAAATTTCTACACTGCAGGCCCAATCGTTTCAACAAATTACACTTAAACGTTGTATGAAGTAAATGGATTCATGATCTTGTCCTTTACGAAGAACTGTGCACAGTACATAAGCGATCTAGCAAAACAAATCAGGAAGTGATACGCTGCCATAATGAAGGGACTCTAACAAGGAACAGATATATCAGATGAAATCTATAGGAGCTCGATTAGATGATCACGTAATATTGAAAGAATAGTTAAGTAACTGCATCTCGACTGCTATAAAATTAACACAGTGCCTTGTGCTTGCTATGTAAATGAGCATCGCCTGTAATGGTAAGGTGTAATGCTTTCACAGCAGGTAATTTCTTCCACCAAATTTTTCAATTCTATTAATTTCTTATTTTATGTACATACATAAATAAATACGAATATATGCGTTATCATAAATTACTCATGGTTCACAATTATGAAACTATAAGTACAAAACATAGTCTTCTAAAAACATAAATGAAATACGGAAAAATAGACAAATGTTGCATCGTATTGGTGTAAGCTTGTGTATTTTTATGTGGTGACTTATTTAATAAGTACTCATTAAATAAGTTTTGCCAGATGACCAGTTTTTAGAATATGGTATATATGACCAGATGATGGTGACACAGTTCATCGAAACAGGTCGTCATTCAATAAATTATTAATTTGCGATCTTAGCATTTCATTTTGAAGGATACACCACTAAAGTTTTATGGCGGAACGAAATTCATAGGAATGAAATTTAACCAAGGAAAAATGATGCAACTATTTTAACACCGATATGCGTTTGTTAAAGAGTTAAAAAAAGTATACAGCGTATTAAATGTTTTTTCCACATGCATATGATGTGTTGACATTGTAAGAAAAAAATTTACAGCTTACAATATACACTGAATCATGGGTAATACCTATAAAAATAATACTGACATTCTTAGAACCAAGATAAAGTTATAGAAAAGCCTTTCTGGAGAAATGATCTGGTGCAATTCATAATAATATGATTTTTAGAACAAGTATTGTTCACTAAGGAAGTAAAAAGTCCATCACATCATGATAACCAACTCTTGCTCTGCAGGTTGATCACAGTAAATGCTCATATTGCTTATTTTATTTTATTTTTTATTTTCATTGCTGTGGCAGCCTGAAAATGGTATTTTTGTTTCGAAACAGGTTAGCTTGTTAAATACTTTAACCACATCAAGAAAAGCAGTGACTGATAGTGGTCTCTGAAATCCCTCTTCATACTGTAAAATTTATCATGACCGTAAATCTCGTCTGAATTCAGTGATATAAAGCATAATTAATGGTTAATTTATTCCCTCTGTGAGCACTGTAATAATTTTCATTCATCCCCATTAAGGACGTAAGATAAAGTGAATATTGATAAGAGTAAATTATAAATTTTTGAAGTAGCGCTGACTGGATGCATGCAAAAATGTTCTTTTCTGCGTTAGCAGTATAAATTCACTTTTATTTTTGGGATTTCCAAATTGTTATCACAATACCTTACCTGGAAATTGCAGTGCTTCACTGGCTATAAACCTACTTCTGGAAGCTTGTAAGTGTATTTACAGTGTGTCACCCATACTCCCGTTAGACGTATCTTACGGAAAGTAATAACTGTTGTTTAATACTGACGAAACTAGGCTACAAGTATTTCCACCTAACGCCAGAGAAACGCGTTGGTCTTTGGGATGCTAACACAACATTTACGAACACTCATGAAATGATATCAAATTGTAACGGATGTTCATCGAAAATAATAGAGTAATTGAAAGAGGCGTGTGATAATAATCGAGCGGAGATTCGAAGCTTGTAATCACATGAGGTTTAAACCGCAGCTATTCAACATGTGTAGGGTCGCTGAAGCAAGTAGCGTAGCATGAAGTATAGATGTGTGGGATCTTTCAGGTCAGAATGTGAGATTCATCACAACGAAGAAGGAAGTGGCTGACATTTAAATCAGTTGAATCGTGTGATGTACGAGGGACACTCCAAAAGAAATGCACACAATTTTTCTTTAAACAATACAGTTTTTTCTACATGTTTCAAAGTTTTACAGTGTGTAGCTATATCATTTAGGAACAATATTTTCATTTCTTCACATAATCCCCATGTCTCTGAACTGCCTTTCGCCATATTGGAACCAGCGCCTGTATACCCGCACGGTAAAATTCTGGACCAACACGTTGGAGCCACTGTTTGGCAGCGTGCACAAGGGAGTCATCATTTTCAAACTTTTCTCCACGGAGAGAGTCTTTCACTTTCCCAAAGAGACGATAGTCACATGGAGCCAGGTCCAAAAGTTTGCTGCATACCGTTTTTCGTGTTTCTTTGTGAACCACTGTCAACGTCCTGGGAACCCAGCTGGTACAAACCTTTTGAACGTCAACGCTTTCAGTATTCTGCATACAGTTCCTTCCCCTATCCCAGCGTAGCGTGACAATTCGTTCACTGTGATGCGTCTTTCAGCAGTCACCAATTCGTTAACTCTCTGCACATTGTCTGGAGTGTGTGCAGTACGAGGCCTGCCGTTGCGAGGACAATCGTCAATATTGCCGTGCCCGTTTTCATCACGTAACCTGCTTGCCCACCGACTTACTATTGCAATCGACAGCAGAATCTCCAACACCTTTCTCAACCTCTTGTGGATGTTTCCCACTGTGTCGTTTTCACAGCACAGCAATTCAATCACAGCACGTTGCTTCTGACGAACGTCAAATGTAGCAGCCATCTTGAAGACATGCTGTGACGGAGCCACTCACGAGAACTGGCTAAACGAAGTTTGTAAACAAGCGGGAAGGATGTATCTGAACACTGTAAAACTTTCAAACATGCAGAATGGAAAATGTATTTTAAAAAAAGTGTATATTTCTTTTGGAGTGACCCTCATACCCGTTTGATAGAATGGGTTTCAACATAATGGGCCATGTATTAACATGAGAATGAAGTGGTGAACGATATGGCTCTTTTTACAGGCGATGCTGATTAATAACGTAGGTGCTCTCTTCACAGGATCCAGTCGTGATCCAACAAAACAAAAGAGTTACAGTTTACTCACACCTCATATAATGTGCGTCACTTTCAAAATGATTTTGCGATTCCTCTCTACTACTGGATTTATAAAATGAACTTATTCTGAGAGTGTAGTGTTGTAGCCCTAATTATTTGTAAGTTAACTTCCCATTTAAATAATATCAATAACTATGTCACAAAACCCTTTCGTTATGTAATTAGAAAAATAGAGAGAGTTATATAAAAATAATATTTGAAAGCCAAGAAGCAAGAATTTCGGGAACAGTTAAATGGGTCAAATTTATACTCAGGGGGATGGGGAGAAGAATATCACAATACTAGCGAAAGCTGTCTTTAAAATAGCATCACTAAGTCACAAAATAAGTACAGGTGGTGGAACGATTAGAGTGAAGAAGCCTAACCTCCCCTCCCCCCCTCCCCCCTCCCCCCTCCCCCCCTCCCCCCTCCCCCCCTCCCCCCACACACAAATACATACACACACAAAAAAAACAGCTTGGTTGGGAAATGAATATTTTATGGAGTATTTTATCTACTTTCAAAAACATAGGCGTCAAACGTCAAAAATGTTACTAACAGTGAGAAGACAGTCTGAAAGAAACCAACTATGACAAATAATTACCTAATAATTCTAAAAGAATAATAGCAGAACCATTAGTAAAACTTCTTAGTAAAGCCTGGGAATTTACCAACCACCTACCTTATACTTAAAAAACGAACATGGAAAATTAGTAGCAAACGAGGAATTTGTGAAATTGTGACAGTCTGTTTTAAGAAAGACTGTGACAAACCAAGAGCACAATTTCACAATTTATAGAACAAAATCCAAGATGTACTAATAAAAATTCGGGACCACTATGAATCAGAAATGTTCTACTTAACATTTTTAGGCAGAGAGAAATAGTTGTTGGGACAGACTTAGCGGCAAACAGCCATGAAAGATGTAACCTACAGTTTCTTACAAGGTAGTCAAGAGTTCTTGTGAAGGATATTTTCATAAGAGAGATGGAATACATTCCTTTCTGTGACAGGACACTCTTAATGTTAAGCCTGTTCGTTTTTTATATCTGTAATTGTGTAGCTTGACAAGCCATTGTTAGGCAAACGAACAACGTCATCATAGAATTGTAAAGGGAAAAATGATTCGTAGTTGAGGTGGTGAGAAATGTTAATGAAATGATCGTGAAAAGAAAACTCAGAAGAGATAATTTCATGAGATTAATCAGAAATAATAGTAGTGTCAATAGCTATATAGTTAAGGTTTTCAATTAGGCATTCGTTTTCATATATATCGCAAAGGAATATGCATTTCCTACCTTTCAGTATATTTGATCAGTTTTAATTTATTTGTTCTGCACATTATTTAATATATTGTCCTTTACGGCAATGAAATGTAACTGTTTTGGTAGAAGGCACGAAATCAAAATATGATACGTTTCATGACTAAACGAACGTTTCCCTGTGCACAAGCCGCCAAACAAAATTAATTGCTATTGAAATTCATAGTCATTGTAAAGTGTAGCACTGATTGGTTACATTTGCAAATGATATAATTTCAGTATCAGTTTCGTGTTTCCATGTTTATCAAAGTACTGTATTCGAGTTTCAGAAAAGCCAGGTACGTAAATTTTGTGTTCACTTTGTCATGCAATTACGAATACAGTTTTTGACAGTGTTGAGGACATTAAAGTTTAAGTTGAATAGTATTTATGAGAATTTCTTTCCTTATAGAATCATTCTGGTTTCACAGTCAGCACAACTAGGTATGAACTTCAGTAAATAATTTACATCCTCGCCAGCGAATTATTTTAGGTACTGGCCAGATCGCATTCCACTTCGTGAAGTGTCACTTCCCCATTTCTCCGTTTACAACCATAAAAAGTAAAAACAGACGCCATTCATTGTCAAAATACTGTCAGCACACCAGCTTTCAATTTTATGCAGAATAATTTCACCAAAACTGCAAATCATAAAATTGCGACCAAGTTATTCCCTTTATTTTAAATGCACTGAGTTCAAACACAATAGTTTTACCAGTTTTCAGCAAAGAAATTCAAAGTAACGTTCATGTCTGTTTCCTTCGTGTCCCATAATGCTACTATTCATTTCCATTTGTGTACCACTCCCTAACAGAGTAAGGGACAGATGAATGTCTATGTGCTCCAAACGAGCCCAAAATTTCTCTTTAAGATCCTTAGGTGAAACTTAAGTTTCTCTGTCTTCCTTTAGTGGAACAATTAGAGTTAACAAATACTTTACAATACTCATCAGCGGGTCTCACTGGTGTTAGATTTAAGCTCTCCTTTACAGATTAACCCCCCATATGTGTCCTTAAATAATAGTTGGGCTACCTGACACTGAAAGATTTCTCCTAGATATTTAATAGACGTAATCAAGCATTCTACCAGTAAATCTGCATTCAAACATTATAGAATTGTTTATCCTACTCATTTACAGAAAATTACATGTTCCTAGATAAGTGCCAGTAGTTTTTCGTCATACCAACTATAAAGTGTTTTTAAGTCTACCCCCGTAGATATCTCACACAAACAACCTCTCGCTCAGTGAAATATCCGTACCCAAAGAGTAGAAATTTACATTGGTCACTCAATTGTCCAAGGAAGGCAATAGGAGATCCAATGAATTACAGACATACATAACTGACGTCGGTCTGCAGCAGCATTTCGGAATGTATATTTTTTATTCGAACATATTAACTACCTCGAAGAGGACGACCTATTGACCCTTAGTCAACAGAGGCTCCGAAACCATCGTTTTTCTGAAACACGGATAAGTCAGTAATTAAAACTTTCTGGTTGAGAGGCCGTGGTCGAACAGTAGAAATTTCTTCCCCTGACGTTTCGTTGCCGGCTGTCATCGACTCACCTCGGAAGATGTTTCCCGCAGCCGGCAACGAAACGTCAGGGGAAGAAATTTCTACTGTTCGACCACGGCCTCTCAGCCCGGAAGTTTTAATTACTGAAGACGCCGGCCGTGAAAGCCTACACGACACAGCTAAGTGTTCAAATGTTTGTAAACCTATTGGACCAAACTACTGTGGTCATCATTCCCTAGACTTACAAGCTACTGTAATTGACATTAACACACCCTCAGAAACAAACACGCTCGAAGGAGGCTTCGAACCCCCGGCGCAAGCAACCGTCCAGTCAGTAGCATGATGCCTTAGACCACGCGGCTGCTAGCGCCAGACACACAGCTACCTATTTACTCACATGAAGTGATGAGTGCTATCTACAAGGGATATCAAATTGATTTCATTTTTCTAGAATTCCGGAAGTTTTATTACACTTGTGAAGGAATGGGCGATCCACTTAAACAGTGAGGAATCTGATTGCCCTTACCGGCATAAACTACAGTTAAAAACTGTATTTGAATTATTACTAGACCGAAAAAGATGTTATTTTAACTTACTACTTTCTCTGAATCACTAGATAATTCGATATGCAAGTAGTAAAACATAATATAAATGGTGGGTAACCCTATTAAATTTCCTATGCTAGTGCACCAAATCAGCCACAACACTGAATATACACAAACTCAAAAATTAAACACCCCAGAAATATTGCAGTGTGGTGTTAGGGAACTTCTTTACAAACCTCGCGTAGTTTTACAGCTGCCAGATTTGTATTTGGCTCTGTTTACTCGGACAACCAATCAGAGACTAACTGCTGAAAGGCCATTGGTCGCCGCTCGGAAAATAATGGCTGCTGGGTCAAGGCATGTAAACAGCTCACATCAGTGACATATTACGTTTCTGTCAAATGAGTGATTTTTCTTATATCCTGTAGAGGATAATTTTAATTTTAAATGTCACACAGTGATTTCTTGTAGATATGATAATCATCACAAACGAAGTGAGATGAACTACACGCAGTCTTATACATTCAGTGACACGAGAGTTATCAACATCCCTCTGCAACTGGAGAGGTCACGTTGGCAACTGTAGATTTAGTACATCGGTATCTGACCTCGACATACGAAGCACGTAAAGCTAACAAATGATTTCTCTTTCTTTTGGTAAAGTTAGTTTATTAACTTTTTATGCCGTTACTCTATGTGAAAATGCATAATATTCTTACAGGTCAAATGAAAAAAAATTCGTGGCACAATAATAAACTGTGTATTTTCTAATATATTACAAAGAACAAGGAATGACGGCTGTATTGTTCCACTCATACAAACAAGCGCGGCGTCCGTTACATTTCTCCGGCATGTGTATATTTGAAGAGTTATTAAAACAATGTACGTTGTCTCTGTTTTTATAGGGTTGTGAACTCTCCTCTTCTCGTCGAGTTTATTCGATCTCACAGCGGCTTCTCACAATTAAAGTTTAGAAAAATCTGCCGTTGTTGATATGATTCAATTGTTTTGTTCGTGCCATTTCTAACTTTAATTAATTGAATAAATGTCTCTCGATAGACGTAGCTTCAGCACCGCTAAAATTAATGTACACTACGTACAAATTTACACACAGCACTCACTTTATTTCACTGTCCAGGTCAGTGAGTGGAGCCTGTTGAAAAATAAAACGTATGAAAATCCCACGAACTTTGATATTCGCTGTAAATTAATTTTTATCGCATGCTGTACGTTAGAACGATAGATTACTTGCAGATGAAGGCTTAACTGACGTGTATTGAAACATGCAGTTGTTGAAATTTTCACATGTCAATAGGCGCCATATGACTGTACAGTTATACTCGATTGCCTCTGCGCCTTACCTATGAACGTTAGTTGAATGATACTGTGTTGCTGTGGTCTTCAGCCAAAAGACTGGTTGGTGCTGTCCTGAACGCTATCGCTATCCATTCTGTGCAAGCTTCTTCGTTTCTGAATAAGAATGGCAACCTAAAATCTTTCGTAACTGCTCAATGTACTCGTCTCTCGGGTTCCCACTTCGATTTTTACTCCAATGACGATTCCTTGAAATTTTAGAATGTGTCACGTCAATCCATCACTTCTCTTAAAATATGCCAGAAATTTCTATTTTCTCCTATTCTGTTAACCAACGCCTAATTAGTTACGCGATCAACCCATCTAACTTTTACCATTCTTCTCTAGCACCACATTTCAAATGCTTCTATAATCAAGCTTGAATTTCAAAAAATTGCGCATCTTTAGATATGTTTCTCTGCCCATTGCCATTCTGCATTTTGTACCTGTTTTCTTATGGTTATCAGAGGTTATGTTTCTACCCAAATAACAAAACTCAAATTCTACTACTTTTATTGTCTCATTATCCAATCTAATTCCTTGAGAATCGCGTGATCTTCCTGCCATTACCCTTGTTTTGCTCTTGCTGTTGACCATCTTATAACCGCCTTTCAAGACACTGTCCACCTCGTTCAGCTGCTCTTCCACGTCCTCTGTTATCTCTGACAGAATTACAAATTCATCGGCGAACAGAAAAGTTTTTATTTCTTCATCCTGAACATTAATTCTTTCTGCAAATTTCTCCTCGCATTCCTTCACAGATTGCTTAATGTACAGATTGAATAAAATAGGAGAAAGGCTACAGCCCTTTCTTACTTCCCAAGCACCAGGTTCTTTTCACGCCGTTCAATTTTTATAACTGCTGACTATTTTGTACATGTTGGACATAGCTTTCGTTCCTTATAGTTTACCTCTGCTACCTTCAGAATTTGAAAGAAGGTGTTCCAGTCAACAATGCATGAATGTACATAACATATTAAAGGTGCCACAGGTGCTATAGGAAACACACAAAATATGTGTCAAAGCAACAAGCGCTTCTTAGAAAAAAACTTTATAATATACTTCCATCTAACTACCAATGCACTATTAGTTTCTGTGCATTATGGAGTCATAAAAATATTACAATTATTCAATCACATTAAACAGTGTAAATTTTCTAAATTTACCACAAAATAAAAACAACCAGAGAATTTAGAACCTGAATATCCCGTGTTCAGCTGTGGGCACACTTGTTTCATCCTTCATCATCATAAAGGATGAAGCACTTACCCGTAGCTGAACACAGGGAATTCAGGTTCTGAATTTAATTTCATCTGTAACTGTTCGCCAGATGGGTATATGCAAATCCTTATACAGAGGGAGCCATCCGAAACTGTCATAGGCTTCTCTACATATCTGCAACTTTCGAATAATTGGATTACAAGACTGAAAAGACTGACCACTTGAAAATTCAAACAGTTGTAGAATATGGTCGAAAAATAACAGTTATGTACAATGATGCCCACAGGAGTACGATATTAAATGAGCCAAATGACTTAATGGTGAATGTACAAACACCTAGAGCTTATGGGTAACTTTTTTAGTTTTGTTTTTTTAGTTTGCAATTGGAAGCTACTAAACTGCTAAGGTCATCGGTTTGTAGTCTTACTAGCTACTTAAACTAATTTATTCTAAGAACGACACACACATACACACACACACACACACACACACATGACTGAGGGAGGACTCCAACCTCTGGTGGGAGTGGCCGTATACTCCGCGACGTTGCGCCCCAGATCACTCTGTCATTCGCGAGAACGCCCATGGCTTGATTGTTATTTTGGTAAATATAGTTCTTTTTTTTTTTTTTTTTTTTTTTTTTTGTAATTATAGAACATGAGAATGACGCCACAGTGCGCCGAAATTAGTAGTGCATTGGTAATTAGATGACGACGATTTTACCTGGTGATGCCAGCAGCAGAAAACATCTGCACTATTTAAAGGACATCCATTTATTTCGGAGCGCTGTCAACGTTACGCTGCCCCAAACGCGAAATATTACTGTATACATTGTTCCGGGTAACGTTTGGAACACTGCGATGCTGCCTTCTGTTGGCTGATGCTCCCCCCCTGCAGTCATGGTACATGACTCCTGCTGCTATTAACAGCCAGCGCACGAATCGTCAACTTACCATGGACGGACAGAAGAGTATCCGGGCCGGCCGCGGTGGCCGAGGGGAGTGAGGCGCTCCAGTCACGACCTGCACGGCCACTACGGTCGGGGGTTCGAATCCCCCCTCGGGCATCGATATTTGTGCCGTCCTTAGGATAACCAAGTTGATAAGTAGTTTGTAAGTTTAGGGAGTAGCTGTGTAACTGCCAAACAATGCAGACATTATTTAAACAGCGTATCCTAAAAGGTCGCCCAGTTACGGGTCAGAAGCAAACAGCCAGTAAATATATCGTGCTATGTTTGATATGCCCTCAAAACCTAAAATCAGATTTCCTGTGTTTGCGTTGCAGTGAATAAATTCTTTTTCATGCTTTCTAAAGTTGCAAAGCAATTTTCAAGAAAGTTTTCGCGGTCAAGAAAATTACACTTGAAACATCCTGGAAAATTAAAATTGTGTGCCAGAAACGGGATTCGAACATGGGACCTTGGTCTTTCGCGGGCAAGCACTCTACCATCTTTCCCGGCACACTTCATAGTCTGTCCTCACAACTTTACTTCTGCCAGTACCTTGCCTCCTACTTTCCAAATTTTACAGAAGTTTTTTCAGTGAACCTTCCAGTCCACAATCTGAAAACATCCCTTAGGCTGTGGCTAAGCTATGTCTCCACCACATCCTTTCTTCCAGAAGTTTTAGTACTGCATGGTTCGTAGATCTGATGTGTCAAAAATGCCGTTGAAATATCTAATTTGCTCCAATAACTGGAAAATCGAAACGCGTAGCTTCAAATAAAACTATGTATAATGGGTGTCAGTACTGTCTCTTAGTGTCTAGGAAAGAAACCAGAGAGATAAACTGTTTACTGAAAACACCTGAATGCGCCAACTTGAACGCAGCCCTTAAATTCACAGTTTTTCATATAATTAAATCCTTTAGGTATAAGTAAAAAAAACACAATAGCTCATTTATCTCCCAAGCAATCACGAAACAATAAACAAATTTTATTTATTTTTATCGTAAATTACTGACAAAAGAGAGCAATTAAATGGAGGCATAAAACAAGTAGTTAAATTACGTTATGTTAATTTTGCATTTATAAACTCACAATTAAATGCTGCCCGTAAGTAAAAGTTAATTATCCTAATGCTGAGATTCCTTCCCTTCCTTCCTCCCTCTCTCTCTCTCTCTCTCTCTCTCTCTCTCTCTCTCTCTATTTCTCTCTCTCTCTTATTTTTCGTCGGGCCGTTTGGTGGCCGGGCGGGGGAGGGAGAGCACGTGCCCCTGCGCCCCCCCCCCCCCCTCCCGTGAATCAGCCCTTAGTTATAAGTAAACGATACCACGATTGAAACCCGGGGAAAATAGTGTTAGATGTTTCAGGTACAACTTGGGAAATCTACTAAATGAAAAAAGTACAATATTCCAACGAAATGGAATAGAAACGTGAAAAATGGCCACATATTCCGCAACTTATCAGTAAAAGAAAATGTTCGACTACTTGCAGTAGACGCATATCTTTACACACATATCTGCTCCCGATTTAGAAATAATTCAGAATTTAGACTATTTCAAGGCATTTAATTAAATTGAATGGCGATGTTATTCGTTTGTGCCCCACCGGAATTCGATCCCGGATTTCTTGCTGCTGGCCAGCAATCACTTTAACTACTTTTCATTAAAATTATTTATACATTCCTCTGCAATTAGACCATCTTGTACCACGTTCCAATTTCATATCCGCATCCTTTGCTCTCCAACTTTGCGTCTTTTTGTTTCTGGCATGTCTGATATGAACACTTTTAACTTGTACTTATCAGGCGTGCCAGAAACAAAAGGACGCAAATTCGGATACACCGACGACCTGGCAATAACCGTTTCAAGCAAAGATGCCGAGACTCTCCTTTCTCAAGATCTTGAAGTTGTTGCGAAATTCTACGCTGTCTGGAGACTGATTGTGAAGCACAAGCAAAACGGAATCAACCTGTTTTCATCGGAACAATAGGAAAGCAACAAAATCTCCAAAAGTACTTCTCAACAACAAAGACCTTCCCCATAATGTTTCCAAAGTATTTTGGTGTCACACTGTATCGCACCGTCTCCTTCAGGAAACACCTGGAAGCAACGGGAGCCGAAGTCAACACTCGCAATAAAACTTTTGCACAAACTGTGTGGCAGCAGATGCAGACCACATGCTTCCACTCTGAGAGGTTCTGCCCTAGGCTAGCACTTGTGTACTCTGCCGCTGAATACTGCGCCTCTTCATGGTTGAATAGTAGCCTTGTGAGCAAACTAGATGCCAGAGTACACGACACCATGCATACCATCAGCGGATGAATCAACGCACACCTGTGCAATGGTTACCTGTGCTGAGTCAAATTGCTCCACCTCAGCTACGAAGAAAGGGCTGCTTGGTTGAAGAGGATCCAAAGTGACCAGACCTACCAGTGCATAAGGACACTCCTCATATATCAATATCATTGAGAAGGTTGAAGTCCAGGAAGCCTCCAGTCTCAACGTAAATACTACAAGACGCGGATTTCAACATCATTGAGCAATGGCGGACGGACTGGAACACTGTCAGCTTCACAACCCGACCCCACAGAAAGACCCACTGGTTTCAAACACCCCCGCCGACAAAGAAATTGCACTTAACAGCATCCCAAAACGTCATGGAGTCTGTCAGGATTCTCTGTACAAGTGGGGCAAGTCCTCAATGCGACTGTGGTGCTTTGCGTTAGACAATAGACCATACTGTGTACGCCTGCAACATGAGGTCTTACCCAGGACCCAAAACAAAAATGTTATGGGACTTAAATGCGGGGTCATCAGTCCCTAAACTTACAAACTACTTATGAACTAGCTTATACGAAAGACGACACAAACATGCATGCCCGAGCGGGGGGGGGGGGGGCGTTCGAACCCCCGACCGTAGCGGCCTTGTAGACTGTGACTGGCGCGACGCAGACAGCTCGGCCACTGCGGCCTGCGACCAAAAACAAATATAAAGTGACAGATGCTGCAATTTCATGGTTGGATGGTTTAGACATTAATATAAAAGGAGCATGTTCGCTGCACGTCTTTCTTAATTCAGTTAACATTAAGTGTGTAAATTTACTGCTCATTTCGTTGTTGCTTTTCTTATTACTTATTTTATTTTTCTACCTTAATATTCCTTTATTAGAGTTTTAGTGTTCATTCAACTGTTCATCTTACTGTATAATGTACTATCTCTTACTGGCTCTTCATATAGCACTGAGTTACCGAGCTTTTTTTTAAATTCCAGCCGCGGTGGAGTAGCCGAGCGGTCTAAAGCACCTCGCTGCGGAGCGCGCGGTTGCTCGCCGTGGAGGTTCGAGTCCTCCCTCGGGTATGGGTGTGTGTGTGTTTGTCCGTAGGTTAGTTTACCTAGGTTTAAATAGTTTGTAAGCTACGGACTGATGACCACGCAGTTTGGTCCGATAGATTTACAGACATTTGAACATTTTTTTTAAAATTCCACTGCGTCACACCTCGTAATGGACTTTCTATTGTATATCTTGTCTTTCTCGCCGGCCTCGTTGGGTCCCTTAGGGTTAAAAATATTTGAAAAGGTATCTATATTGCCTTACCAATAACACCGCCACAATATCAGGAGCTACGTAAAAGCGATAGCAAGTTTCAAATTCGATTAACCTCATAAGATCAGAAAACAAATATCATTTCTACATGTCAGGCGTTTTAACCAACGCAAAAGCATGTAAATTGATCTCTGGCCTGTAAATACCGACATCCACATAGCACTTGTTCCGACGGGAAGCCTACATCCGGTATCGTCGAGGAATAATTTATTGAGCTGACCGCATTTTTGTTCGCATTCATAATTTTTTCTTTTTTTTTTTTTAAATTGGAACGTTGTTAAAGTTTCTTCACTTCCCTCAACGGGAAACGGAAATCAGAACAAACGCTTTTTTCGCCGGAAAAAGGGTCGCACGCTCCGATAACAGAAAATGGTTTGATAGGTTTTTACCTTTCGCGTAAAGGCGAGTTGGTACCGCGGGCGGCTTTTTCGTGCTTTTTTTCCCTCTTTTTTTTCATTTTGTCGGTACCGCTCCACTCTCCTCGGTGTTCGGAAATCCCGCCGTCCATTTGGAGTCAATCAATAGGCTGCCCACACGCACAACTTTATTGTCCGGCCGCGCGAGCATTGTTCCGCCCTGCCAGCACCACCGGTCCTCACACCTCTTCCACCCCCCCTACCCTGTGTCACTGAATTCCACCCCCACACCCTCCCCGCCACACACGCAATTCGCGGTCGTCAACGTTTTTCAGGCCCGCTGCAGCGGCCGCTTCGCCTGCGTCTAGCTGTAATTAAAAATAACGAATGCATCTTGTTACCTCCTCGCAGGGCTCGTATCATTTGACGAGAGTCTGGTGGAAGAGTGTTGCAGCACGACGAGTAGTGCACCTGCCTCCACCTTGCTCCTTCCGGAAAAATCGTGTCCATTGTCCTTTGATATCAACTTCCCCTCCACGTCTGAAGCAAACCGCCAAAGGAAACAACCGAACGTGCAGGATTCTGTGTTTCATTTTATAACTTGCAGCGCACCGTACTTCAGGGAAATATGCAAAACGGAAGGCAGACTAGGTAAGATGTTCATGAAGAGCGAAGTTAAATTTACGAGGTACGTCCAGAAAGTAAGTTCCGTTTGGTTGTATAAAACAAACGTGTACAGATACAGAAAAAAATATTTATTGTACGAAAATCTACATCTGTTAAACTACTTTTCTACTTAGCTTCCGAAATTTTGTAGGCACTTGTCATAGCACGGCACAAGTTTTTATATACGTTCTTCATAGAAGTTTGCCGCCTGTGTATTGAACCATGTAGTAACATGTTCTTTCAGCTCATCACCATCGTTGAAGTGTTGACTACCAAGGACAGATTTTAGGTGTAACAAGAGATGAAAGTCACTAGGAGCGAGGTCCGGGCAGTACGGAAGATGATTAGACACGTCCCACTGAAATTCCGCTAAGAGCTGCTTGGTCACATTCACCGTGTGAGGTCTATCGTGGAAACAAACAGCACCTTTTGACAGTAATCCTCTTCTTACACCTAAAATCTGTTCTTGCTAGTCAACACTTCAACCATGATGATAAGCGCGAAGAACACGTTACCACATGGCTAAATAAACAGGCGGCCACCTTCTATGAAGGCGGCATACAGAAACTAGTGCCACGCTATGACGAGTGCCTACAAAAATTCGGAAGCTAAGTAGAAAATTACTTAAACAGTTGTAGATTTTTGTACAATAAATATTTTTTTCTGTATCTGTACACGTTTGTTTTATGTAACCAAACGGAACTTACTTTCTGGACGTACCTCGTATATCCGGACCAGCTGCATATACCCGCTTCGCTAGGCTTTCATTTTGTCGTTTATTTATTTACATGTGTTACAGTTTTTTGTGCATGAAAGACGTGGGTAATTTCCTAGGAGCTGGCGTACAACGAAGTATCTGCAGTCGGGGCACCGCTGTGATCGATATGTGTCGAACTGTGTACTCTCGATATTGTGACGGCGTGGTCGGCGCAAACGGCGTGCTTGGACTTTAAACACTGGTCTCAATCTTTTTTCTATTTTTCCACTTTTTTTTCGATTAACCTTCCGACAGGCGCGCGTATGTGTCAGATACGAGGCGACAAGTTTCGTATCCTTTTCTCGGAAAGTGGGAGAGTCGGAAATCCCCCTCTTTGTGTTAGCCTCCTCTTTTACGATACAATTTTGTTGTTTGTGACTTTTTAAAATTTATTATCAGGAGGTATCTGGAAAATAAGCGTGAACTCCTTGGCTGACTAGAAGGCACGCCTATCGGAAGGTTAATGCTGTTGCTCCAAACGAAGTCATCTGGAAGCGTGCATCGTAACTTCTAATTCCTTGTAAAAATTATTTATAAATTTTTGTTTCTCCTTTCATTAATTCAAAACATTCTCGTGGTGGCAAGTTTAATGCCGGTAATTTAACTTTAACACTTAAGCAGCAAATACTTGGTGCTTTTGCTGCCGCGGCGGATTAGCCGTGCGCACTGGAGTGCCGTGTTGCGGTGCGTCGGCCGTTCGCCGTCGGGGCTTCGAGTCCCCCCTCGGGCATGGTTGTTTGTCTTGTCCTTGGGCTAGTTTAAGCAGTTTGTTAGCTACGGACTGGAGACCACGCAGATAAGTCCGATAGTTTTACAAACATTTGAACATTTGTGTTTCTGATTTGAACTTTTTTTTTTTTTTTTTTTTTTTTTTGCTTTATAACATTTATATACTTTATTCAGTCCACCTCCGTAGCTCAGCGGTAGCGTCGCTGATTACCACGAAGGAGGCCCGGGTTCGATTCCTGGCAGTGGACTGGGTGTTGTGTGTTGTCCTAATCATCATCATCTCATCATAATTGGCACGTAAGTCACCCACGCGGCGTCAACTAAAAAGACTTACACTAAGGCGGCCGAACAAACCCGCAAGGGTTCTCCCGACCAAGAAAGCCATACGCTCATTTCATTTCACTTCATTCAGTCACCGAATCACTACACTTGGATGGTTATTGTAGCCTTTAGTGGGAACGTAATGAAACGCTTCCTGTAGGTGACTGTAACTGTCTTGACGCCTTTCACGTACGGTACGTACAGTTGTTTCCAATACTTGAGCTTCCATATGTTCATTTACGCGAAAATTACTCGTTCTCGCTCTAGATTGCTTTCTTCTGTCATCCGCCTGTGGATTTGTTTCTCTTTTTCTCCGTGTTCTTTACCTGACTCCACAAGTTTCCCTAAAATCTTCAAGCTGTCCTTCAGTCTGATTACCTCTCTGTCGACGATAGTTTTCTGAGAGCAGTGCTAGACGTGCTTCTCTTTCGTCGGTAGATTCACTTTTCAGCGCTGTTCTCTCTAGTTACATTTCAGGCGGTACAGACAAGCAGTCCTGCGAGCTACTTTTGGACACATTCTCCGAAAACTGTCTTGAGCAGTTAAGCCGGCAACCCACGTGCAATGTAAATATTTTAGACCTTATAGCGACGAGCAGGCTAGACCTTATTAACGATGTCTGTGTAGACAGGAATTAGTGATCATGATATCGTCATAGCGTCGATGGTGACCAAAGTTCATAAACCAATCAAGAAAGCTAGGAGCGTGTTTTTGTTGGGGAGAGCCGATAAGCATATGTTAGGATCGCACTTAGAAAATGAATGGGCATCGTTTAATTCCGGGACTATGGGTGTAGAGGAATTGTGGGCTAAATTTAGGAGCATTGTAAATAAAGGGTTAGAGAAATATATGCAGTAAAGATTAAGGATGGGAAAGATCCACCGTGGTATAATAATAATGTTAGAAACCTGCTGAGCAAGACTTGCACTCTCAAAAAAGAATACGCAAATGATGACAGGCAAAAGTTAGTAGAGATTCGTGCGTCCATAGAAAGATCGATGCGCAAAGTTTAAGAAACATCGTTCATGTGAAACTCAGCTTGCCCTTTTCTCATATGACATCTTGTGAGCCATGGATGAAGAGCAATAGGCGAATTGTGTTTTTCTCGACTTCAAAATGGCGTTCGACGCGGTGCCACACTGCAGACTGCTAACGAAGATACGAGCTTATGGAATAGTTTCACAGATTTGTGACTGGCTGGAAGACTTCCTAAGTAATAGAACGCAGTACGTTGTTCTCGACGGCGAGTGTTTATCAGAAACGAGTGTATCGTCAGGCGTGCCCCAGGGGATTGTGATAGGACCGCTATTATTTTCCATCAATATAAATGATTTGATGGACAGAGTAACTTGTAATTTGCGGCTGTTTGCCGATGATGTTGTGGTGTATGGGAGGGTATCGTCCTTAACTGACTGTAATAGCATATAGGATAACTTAGACAAAATTTCTAGTTGGTGCGAAGAATGGCAGCTAGCTCTCAATGTAGAAAAAGGTAAGTTGATGCGCATGAGTGGGAAAAACAATCCCATAATGTTCGAATACAGCATTATTAGTGTGCTTCTTGATGTTGTCGCGTCGTTCAAATATCTAGGCGTAGCAGGGCAGAGCGATATGAAATGGAACGAACATGTAAGGACAGATGTGAGTAAGGCAGACTGCCAACTTCGGTTTATTGGGAGAATTTTAGGAAGATGTACTTCATCTGTAAAGGAGATTGCATATAAAACGCTTGTACGACCACGTCTTGAGTATTGCTCAAGTGTTTGGGACTCGCAGCAGATCAATTTAAAGGAAGACATGCAAGCAATTCATAGGGAGTTTGTGACACTTGCGGGGAGTGACACTTGCGCGGAAAGGGAATGTGTAGACACTTGCGCGGAGACCCGGACGCTGCAGGTAGTGAACAGGGTGTTCCAGAAGTAGGGATACACCACACCTACTCCTCGCCCTCCAGCCGCTACCTGTGCCGTATTCAGGGAAAGGCCCACCGAGCGAGGTGGAGCAGTAGTAACGGCCCGGAGATATCACAGCCTCATTCAACAGGGAGATAACACGTCATACAAATATCACTCGATTTTCATTACAGCACCATGTGAAGAGGAATGTGATGAAATCGGAATTGAGCGCAACCGTTGCTAACTACAATTTCGGATTTACTGCATTTTGAGTCAGAATTCTCATCTATATTCGCATTTATCGCAAATGCGAATTTTTCCTGTCCCTAGTAATACCTCTAAAAATAAACAGCTGATCAAGGCACTAAAAGCAAGGGCATATCTTTGGGTGTATTACTACAAATAACTAAAACACAATTTGATCGTGGAATTATATACAATCTCATTATAAAGGTTTTTTGTAGGTCGTTTTGAGCAGCTTTTAAATATGTTAGGAATAGCATTATGAAATATAGACAGCTACACCTTATGTTGATTATGAGATATCGATTTCGGCTAATTTCAGTTCATCTTCAAGTCTCAAACAACAGGTGTTACTTATGCATTTTTCCAGTGCCACTCATAACCTTTAAGTGTTTACACACGCAGGCCGCGGTGGCCAAGAAGAGTAAGGCGCTCCAGTCACGGTCTGCACGGCTACTACGGTCGGGGGTTCGAATCCCCCCTCGGGCATGGATATTTGTGCCGACCTAGTTCGTAAGTAGTTCATAAGTAGTTTGTAAGTTTAGGGACTGATGACCCCGTAGTTAAGTCCCATAGACTATACAAACATTTGAACATTTTGTTTACACACGAGGCCTAACGTTGTCAATCGCGTTAGCGATGAAAACAGAACCCAGAATCTTTGCGTTTAAATGATACATATATTGGTGTGATGTCTTATTTCGAAAGAACAGACATCACACCAATACATATATAGCTCTCGGTAAAGTGGAACGGTACGATGCCGTTACGTAGCACAGCACAGCCGACTGGAAACGCAGGAGAAGTGCAAACAACGTTCTCTCCTCAGAGGTATGATTAGGTTCGACGTAGACTTCTACAACATACAGTCTACACGGCGAAGATTACACCAAAAAATTTAACGTTTCGTCTACTTTGGCGATAGCAACCAAATTTTAAAATCGTGTCTACTATGTAATGATGTAGCAACACAAAACGCTTCAAGTCCAAAACTTCACTGATTTTCGAGTTCTGAATTTTTAATATGTTTTTAATGTTATTACAGAAAAAACATATTTGGGACTCACACTACAATTTTCATATGGCAGAATTTGTAGGTACATTCACAAGACATAAGTCAACGGTTGTGTGCATTCATCTGATGAGAAATATCAATCATTTGTTTTCAGTGTTTACTTCAAATTTCTCTTTTAAGTTTCTTTAATTATTAGTACTTAAATGTGGTTATGAAATAAATAAATTACGTGTATATGTGTAGTCTTATGTGGCCAAACTACTTAGATCATTGGTCGCTAGACTTACACACTACTTAATCTTACTTAAAATAACTTAGGCAAAGTACAAACAAACATACCTATGTCCGAGGAAGGACTCGAACCTCCGACCGGACCGGCCGCGCAATTTGTGACACAAATTACATGTTTGATAATATTAATACATAGAAGTATGAAATCACGTCAAGACTACTTCCTGCAAAAATTTCGACAAAAAAAAAGTTGTCACTGAGTTTAGAAAAACAAAATTCTGGTTTATTGGATTTTAACATTTTATCAAAAATTGAATGTTACTACAAGAGATACAGCCATTCAAATTTACGGGCACCATAACGTTTTCCCTTCCTGAGTAAATGAGCTGCTTCTTATAGTTTCAACACCTTTTTCTTGAATGTTCTGAATATAAATCTTCACACAGACTTCTTGAGGAGGAGAGTGATACGGATATCTGATTGTATACCACTGCCTATTACCTTAGACCTTTTTGACTGTACTGAACAGTAGTTCCGCGTATTTCGTAATTTATATTTATACAGTTAACAGGCAATGTAATTTATAACCAACTATTGGCTGCCAATTTCGCTTTTTCCTGGAAGTCTTGCAACTTGTTTCTCCCTGTTGGTTTATGCCAAGTTCGGAGTAAAAATGGTTCTATATGACAGTGATGGAAAATAGAATTTATCTTTAGCAATTTTCGGTGTGTGACATTCCCTTACACATTCCGTATTTCATATATTTCTTAGATGTATTTGTAATTCGAATACAGCCAAATCGTTTTGGGGTCTACGAATAAACGCTTTAAGTATGTAAAATACTCATTGACTTATTATTAACGTTTTTTAATCGAAGGTTTAAGGTTGCATCTCCTATTAAAAAGCATAGTAGCTATTTTTAAAGAGATGGAAGTTGCGTGATAGTGGGGTTAACTACATAGCGGTCAATTACATCAACGTATCTGTGCAGGATGCCTAATATATTTATTGCTTGCGCAGGTGTCTTGATATGCTTAGTGTTCTGAATAATATGCTTTTAGAAGGTATGACTGTGGAAAGTCATAGTCTTGTAGTAGCAGAGACTAACTCTCCAAACATTCAAATGTTTGTATAGTCTATGGGACTTAACTACGGGGTCATCAGTCCCTAAACTTACAAACTACTTATGAACTAACGAAGACTAAGGACGGCACAAATATCCATGCCCGAGGGGGGATTCGAACCCCCGACTGTAGTGGCCGTGCAGACTGTGACTGGAGTGCCTCAGTCCCCTCGGCCCCCGCTGCCGGCTCTCCAAACATTATCACTATTAAAATACCTTTTTGTTTACATGAGGAACACTCAACGGATTAATATGTAGTTAGAACAAGTTACTATATTGCTCTTCAGCTTGCAAAGGGTTGTGCAATTTCACTGAGTTTCGTGTTCACAGTGTGGAAACTTGACAACAGCAGTGCTAGACTTCTTGGTGTGCCTGTACCCAGGAAAAGCCGTTAGCCGCCCCAAGGGTCCCGGGTTCCGCGCAAGTGTCACTCCGCGCAACTGTCACTCCGCGCAAGTGTTCCAACCCCATTCATAGGCGAGCAGCTAGGTTTGTTACTGGTAGGTTCGACCAATGCGCGAGTGTCACTGAAATGCTCCGGCAACTCAATTGGGGATCGCTGGAGGAAAGACGACATTCTTTTCGTGAAATTCTGTTGAGGAAATTTAAAGGGCCGGTATTTGAAGCTGAGTGTAGTACGATCTTGCTGCCGCCTACTTACATTTCGCGTAGTGATCACAAAGACAAGAGAAATTAGGGCTCGTACCGAGGCATATAGGCATTCTTTTTTTTTCCTCGTTCCATTTGTGAGTGGAATAGGAAAGGAAATGCCTAGTAGTTGTACAGTGTACCCTCCACCACGCACCTTACGGTGGATTGCGGAGTATGTATGTAGATGTAGAGTGGTCTGCAAATAGGTATGAAAATTCAGAATAACAGTAATGGCTACAAATTTCCAATAACAATGACATTATCATTACTGTTCGTAACAGTAAAGTTAACTAACTCCAAATGTAATCATGACTAAAGTGTACAATACTGAAATGGCATGAAGTTGCGAAATTTAAAACAGAAATTCTTGAGGACTGCCCATTTAGGGACTTGAAGAAATAGGGAAGATTTAGTGGGACAAGGGTATGTTCACTTATACTATGGTAATAAGTACATTGTTATTGAGACAGGTTATTTGGTGTCATGTGAAGTTATTAATTATTTTATTATTTTTCTGAATCGTAAATACTCTCCTGCAACAGACATCTTCATTTCAGTGTAACACTTCCTTAATTATTTTCTAAGTCTATTCGCATCTTTTATTCCCCTTACACTTTAATCCTCCACAACTCCCGCTAGTACGATACCATAGAGGTTACTTCTTGGTGTCTCAACACGTGTCCTACCATCCTGCCCCTTCTTCTTTTCAGTGTTTTCCAGGCGTTCCTTTACTCGCCGGTTCTACACAGAAGCTCCTCATTCGACGTTTTATCACTCCATATAACTTTCAACGTTATCTTAGAAAATCACAACCCAAATACCTCGATTATCGTCTATCCCTGTTTTCCCACTGTGCATGATTCAGTTTCATTCCTTTATGTGGCTATAACCAATATTCTAAGACATTTCATATTTTCATTACATGTTAGTATTACCATAAATTCTGGACATACGATCTGTCTGATATGCATAACGCTGTTTAACATTATATCCAAACATGTTTCAGCACCTCTGTACTTGTTTATGCCGGTGAAAATCAAAATACATTGTTGCAGTGCCAATTTATGTGTAAATATGAGGCCTAACAGTCGTCTATCTTATTTTTTGTTGTTCTCCTGGTTTTGCATTTATTGGTCATGTAGGAGACTTTTTACATAATTAGACAATGTTAGCGTTGTCATCTGCAACCAAACGATCTGTGTGGACATTGACACGACTTAATTCGCTAATTCTGAAACGTACATTTTGTAAGTAGGGATATTTCAATCATAAGCCTGTGTTTTCTATTGCTTACGGTTCGTTTTGCAGCCCACATTCTCTTCTGGATTCCTATGGACAATATACAAGTAATATGCATATTTCGCGAACTTTTTTTCTTTCACCATCACTTCACACTTTGACAAAATCGAATGTATACGCTTCGTTATTACGCATAACCACTTGTTCATTTCTACTCCTGGGGAATGGAAGTGTATTATTATTTCGTTTATTTTCGCTCTCTGCCTGTGTGTGTGTGTGTGTGTGAGAGAGAGAGAGAGAGAGAGAGAGAGAGAGAGAGAGAGAGAGAGAGAGAGAGAGAGACAGAGAGAGAGAGAGAGAGAGAAAGAGAGAGGAGGGGGGGAGAGAGAGAGAGAGAGAGAGAAGAGAGAGAGAGAGAGAGGTAGATTATACGTTTTAACTGGCCGTGTCATCTTTTCTGTATAACTCCTAATAGCTTGCAACCACCGCCCAACCGAAGTAAAAACAGACTTAGAATGTTAAAGTCAAGCGACATCGTGTACCACAAGGTCACATAGAAAAAGCTACCACACACAAAAAGAAATACTAGAAGAAAAATGTCACCAATGAATATATCAGTCTCTACAAAAATACATTATTTAACACGTTAAAGGGGGTATATAGAAAAGATTACACAGAGAAAACGTACAAACACTCACACACAACCACAAACACATGCTTATCCACACACATAGTCAGAGAGAGAAAATAAAATTCATATCCACCGCCGTACCCACCAGAGAACAAGTGAAGGCCAACTAGTAGGTACTCGTAATAACAAGTCATATAGAGACGATTTTGTCAAAGTGTGAGGTAATGATGAAAATGATGAAAGAAAACAGTCCGCGAAACATGCATATTACTTGTGTTTTGATCACAGGAACCCAGAAGAGAAAGTGTGCAACAAAACAAATCGTAAGTAAGAGACAACACAGGCTGATGACAGAAATATCCCTACTTACCAAATTTACATTTCACGTTATAATTAGCTTGATAGGTCGTCACAGTGTTCACACATATCATTTGGTTGCAGATGATAACGCTACCATTGTCTAATGATTAAAAAAAAAGAAGTCCTACATGACCAAGAAATTTAAACCCAAGGTAACAACAAAAATAAGAAATAGGACTTAATAGCCCTAATATTCACTATTACTACTACAATGCATTTTGATTTTTACAGCCTCAATTAATGAATAAACCCATTAGTGATGGCACAGAGTTAGTGAAACATGTTTGGGTATCAAATAAAAATAGTGTTTTGTATATCACGCGGATCTCATACCCAGAAATTTTCAATCGTAGGAGCTGCAGAACGAAAGTGTTACCATAGTGTTACCATATTTTACATTTTGTATTTTGAGTTGCTTTTATCTAGTATCAATACTGACAGTCGAAAAATATGCTGTAAACATCAGAAACACGTTTTTTCTTAAAGTTTGTGACCTCTAAAACTCTTGTGACATGATTCTGATAATCGTTTTGTTGCAACCTTACTGACGGCTGTAGTCCTTTGTTTATAGACGGAATGGCATGAGGAAGTTGAGAACTGGTTTCGCCTTCCATCTAACATTTACGGAACGTGCGCAGGACATCACTTCGTGAACAGAAGGCTGCTCTGGCAACAGCAAACTTCCAGCGCCTCGTCTGGTTGCAGTAGTTCGTCCGGCCACAGCCAGACCCCAGGCGACACTAGAACGTACCCCGTTACTTCTGTAGCCTCAGTCTATACTGAACAGTAGGTGCGTCACACTCCATCCCAGTCCTGCGCCATTTTTAATCCTAACACTTCATTCTTGGTCTTGCATTCTTATCATATCTTCTAAGAACAAAACACACACCTATGTCATTCGCGTCGGAGGTTCGAGTCCTCCCTCGGTACTGGGTGTGTGTGTGTGTGTGTGTGTGTGTGTTGTCCTTGGGTTATCTGAAAGTTTAAGTAGTTTATAAGCCTACGGACTGATGAAGAAAGAAGTTTAGTCCCATTTGAACATTTTCTCTGGTGCTTTTCATAAGGGCCCAACACTGTGCTAAAACCAGTTGGTAACAAACAACCAATCTCTTGCTCTAGACTGTTTTTATATGTAAAATTATCGTAAGGACGTTATCACAAAGAAACAAAATGTTATCAAAAATATTTGATGAAATGATAGTTGCCTTCCAACTGATCCTCTATTTTCTTTTGCACGCTTCTGTATATTTTCGCCAGTAACTTATATTCAAGATCTTTTCAGCACATTGTATAGTAGTTCTCACAATTACGTGCCCTTACTATCTTCGGAATTGTATGTACGAAATTTTTCCGAAATCGTTGTGCATCTCATAGATTTCACCTAATAACATAAACACTCGTTTGGTTGACACTACCTATCATTGTAATTATTCATAAGGTATATTATCTAAGCCTTCTGCATTACTTGATTTTAAGTATTTCAGAGCTGTTTTGTATTTAAGCTCTAATATCGGATAATCCATGAGTTCAGTACGAAACTAGCGACAAATTCGACATATTATCAAACTCTCCAATAATTTGAAGTAGATATTTCCAAAGTTGGATTTCTGCTAGCGATAGACATTTACTGAAGACCGCTGCTTTTCACTGTCACTGTTCATGATGTGCAGGTCAGATGAGTGTTTGGGCCAAGGCAATAAAAGAAGGCACGGTAAATGTTGGTAGGACATTAAGTCATTGTGTATGCAAATCACTTTGCTTGTGTAGAAGTTTTGCTGTGAATATTACCACGGCATGGAAATTCACTACTGGCCATTAAAATTGCTACATCAAGAAGAAATGCAGATGATAAATGGGTATTCATTAGACAAATATACACTACTGGCCATTAAAATTTCTACACCACGAAGATAAATGGGTATTCATTGAACAAATATATTATACTAAGACATGTGATTACATTTTCACGCAATTTGGGTGCATAGATCCTGAGAGATCAGTACCCAGAACAACCACCTTTGGCCGTAATAAAGGACTTGATACGCCTAGGCATTGAGTCAAACAGAGCTTCTATGACGTGTACAGGTACAGATGCCCATGCAGCTTCAACAATACCACAGTTCATCAAGGGTAGTGACTGGCCACCCCCATGAACCACATACATTGCCGAGGTGGGGTGGCTTGCGTGCCTCAACGATACAGATAGCCGTACCGTAGGTGCAATCACAGCGGAGGGGTATCTGTGGAGAGGCCAGACAAACGTGTGGTTCCTGAAAAGGGGCAGCAGCCTTTTCAGTAGTTATAGGGGCAACAGTCTGGATGATTGACTGAGCTGGCCTTGTAACATCAGCTAATGTGGCTTTGCCACACAGCTACTGCGAACGGCTGAAAGCAAGGGGAAACTACAGCCGTTACTTTTCCCGAGGACATGCAGCTCTACTGTATGGATATATGATGATGGCATCCTCTCGGGTAAAATATTTCGGAGGTAAAATAGTTCCCCATTCGGATCTCCGGGCGGGGACTACTCAGGAGGATGTTGTCATCAGGAAAGACAATACTGGCATTCTACGGATTGGAGCGTGGAATGTTAGATCCCTTAACCCTTTGAGTGCTGCACCCGCGCGTCCGGCTTGCTGAGTCAAGCCTGACCCGGCGGCCGCCTAATCCGCCTACCTGCGCTGGACGCCGTCTCCGCAGCATGTTGTGTGTGCCTGAGCTCTCCGCCTGGCCGTCCTCGCCCTGGCCGGACTATTTCTGAAATCAGGACGGCCGTGGCAGTCTCGCAGTGTGCTTGCTGAAGTTACAAATAAATAGAATATCCGGATACTTTGAATCTTGAAATAATTGCCCGACAGACAATGTACAGTGAAACTCCTTACGCTGTTAACATGTAGCCCCTGGGTCATTTCATATCAAGTCGGCTAATTGCGGAACATTTTCCTGCTCTACCATGACGAAAAAATTTATGTGAACATTCGAACATGTCGCCAATCAACCAGTAATGACAGATTTTAAGATTCGTTGAAGCAATACTGGAATCATTTGTTTGACGCCATGCGCAATTTTGCGAACGGCGAGCGTGAATTCCTGGCGACTTTGAGCTGTTATGACTAGGCCAAATTTCATATTTGTCATCGAAATATTTCCCATCGTGTACAAATATACGCGTTCTCATAGGAATACTATTGAAAAGAATTTTACATGCTATATACAATCAGAAAAGTCTAAACAAAGTTGCTCTAAAAATTTGCGACTCAAAAAACTTCAACGTTTGGCGCGTTGTAACTACAAGGTTCTGATATATGAAGCTTCGTTTATGTGTCGCTTTCCAATACTAAATTAAGTGTAAAAGTTGAAGATATTAGAAAGGATAAAAATGCGGCATTTTCAACCTTATTTTGTAGAAACCTGTGTTCTATCTAATAAGTCCAGTTTGGAAAGTTTTATAGAACATTATTTTAACTGCAAAAAATTGTAAATTGTCAACCAACGCAGGCCAACAATGTTAGATGATTCGAATCAAAGGTGAACGCGTAAATCAGGGCACGAGAAAAGTGTAAATTTTGGCTCATGAAACTTAATACTTAATAGGTTGGCAAGAGAAATTTCAGCGAATGTTGATATAAAATTTCAACAAGGAGTGTGCTAGGTGAGCTGAAATGAAATGACACTCTTCATCAAAGGCTTTCTTTTATTTGCGTTTAGTTCTTAAGAATCATCATAAGGTCTTTGTATACATTTGAATTTTATTTGGCATACTGATACTTAATTATCTGATTTTTGTACGCAACTTGCGATTCAAACTCTCTAGAAACCATAACGACTAAACGTTGTTGTTCTTCTGTACCAGCGCAGTAATTCTCGCCCAAAATAGGCTACTTTCGACGAAAGCATCTGGAAGCTGAGTCACACTTTTGAATCGAACCACTATATTTTGAGAGCATTAATCCAACAAATTATCCGCAGGGAAACTGAAAAACAAAATATTCAGCATTAGTGAATTCTTTTTATATGGGACGCAGTTATTGTAAGTAGAAATAATCGATGATGTACAACTTTTGCTTAAGAATTAGATAAGGAAATACTCAAGTTTCTAAACTACCTAATTAAACGTCACCTTTAATTCCTAATGACCTTTTGTGCTTCAGAAATGGGTGAGTTTGTGCAACTGACCAATTTGTGGCAAGACGCCCTTTACAAGTTTGCGAATACATTTCGATTAGGTAAACCCAGTTAATTGTCGGCAGGCAACGATCAATCAAATCGAGGTTTCTAAGTACTTATATTTACGTCTGAATAATTTCTGCTTATCATAAGGAGATGAATGTCTAGGCCTATAATTTTTTTCACAAATCCAACGTCCTGGAAAATAGAATAGTAACCTGTTCCTAATATCACTAGAAAACTGTAGCCTCAGTTGCGGTAAAAAATATTTATTTAAGCAGCGACTAGTTTCGGCCGAAGCCCAGTTTTAAACAACCATGTAGAAAAGAAATGTGACAACCACATTTTAGCAGTTAATAAAATCATAGGATATGGATAGCTGTAATGTTATAGACACAGTCTTTGGGCTTCGCTCGAGAATAGTCGCCATTTAAATGAATATCTTTTACCGCAACCCAGGTCGGAATATTCTAGAAATAATAATGCCAGAATTTTTTGTTTAATTAAGTCCAATGAAGCTATACAGTTCCTCAAAACTTTATCTTTCCAGGTGGATAGCCGAGAACTCATTCCGACGTATTTGCCATGTTGAACGTATAAATTTGGTTCGTTTCAAGTGCTATAAATTTCAGCAGATCTACTGATAGGAATAGCATGAAAAACGATAGAACGCTTGAATCAGGCGCCAGTTGGCAATTATGTCCTGAAGATGAGTCATCAAATGTATGAAGTACTGGACTAAAATCACGTTTTTGCCAATCAAATTTCTCGTTATTATAGAGTGGCCTTTTAGGGATCGATTCGTCTTCAGTTTCAGAATCTGAAGAACTGTCCTGGGAAGCTCTGCTAGGTGAAGTATGTGGAGGTGTATTACTACGAGATTGTTCTGATGAATCATCATCGTCACTACATTCACTGAAGATACCACCCTCACTGTCACTGTCACTCCTTGTCAGTATCTCCAGTATCTCTTCTTCAGTGCAACGACGCCGATGTGCCATTTCTCTGTTGAACCCTAAAAATACTAACGAAACGGCATAAAGCTAAGCGACACCACAGAAGCAGAACGCAGATAGTCACACAAACCAGATTGCTTCGGATTTCACAGTTGCTGTTTGACATTCGTGCTGAGTTTTTCCCAGAAAGCAGAGGCAGCGGCACAGAAAAATAAATAGGGAACATACATCCGGTGCAGTAGAAGGGACAAAAGAACTCAGGACAGGCTGACACGCAGCCCTGCGGCTGTTCACGTCTGCAGACCCGCAGGCAAAGGGACCGGCCGCGGTGTAAGCCGGCATTAGCGCCCAGGTACCTGCCAAGCCGCGCGGTGAATGCCGCCTGCAGGGCCCGCTGGAAATACCACTGCCGCGGCAAACCACGTCCGTCGGCCCCACGGCCCGGCGGAGTGCTGCGGGATATCCCGTCTGCAGCGCTCAAAGGGTTAATCGGGTAGGAAAATTAGAAAATTTAAAAAGGGAAATGGATAGGTTGAAGTTAGATATAGTGGGGATTAGTGAAGTTCGGTGGCAGGATGAACAGGATTTCTGATCAGGTGAATACAGGATTATAAATACAGAATCAGTTGGGGGTATCACAGGGGTAGGACTGATAATGAATAAGAAAATAGGAATGCGGGTAAACTACTATGAGCAGCACAGTGATCGCATTATCATTGTCAAGATAGATACGAAGCCAACACCGACAACATAGTACAGGTTTATATGCCAACTAGCTCTGCCGATGAGATGAGATCGAAGAAATATATGAGGAGCTAAAGGAAATTATTCAGACAGTTAAGGGAGAGGAAAACTTAATTGTGATGGTAGACTGGAATTCGGTAGTAGGAAAAGGAAGAGAAGGAAAAATAATAGGTGAATATGGACCGGGCAGAAGCAATGAAAGAGGAAGGCGCCTGGTAAAATTTTGCACGGAACATGATTTAATCGTAACAAACACGTGGTTTAAGAATCACAAAAGAAGGTTGTATACATGGAAGAGACCAGGAGACACCGGAACCAAGTTATAAACTGCAGGACATACCCAGGGGCAGATATAGACTCTGACCATAACTTGTTAGTCATGAACTGTAGGCTGAAACTGAAAAAACTGCAGAGAGGTAGGAAAATAAGGAGATGGGACTTAGATAAATTGAAGGAAAGTGAAGTTCTGGAGAATTTCAGAGGGAGATTTAGGCAACAATTGACAGAAACAGGGGGAAATAAAACAATAGAAGAGGAATGGGTAGCATTGAGAGATGAAATTGTGAAGGCAGCAGAGAACAAAATAGGTAGAAAGGCAAGACCTACAAAAAATCCTTGGATATCACAGGAAATACTAAATTTAATAGACGAAAAGAGAAAATATAAAAATGCAGTTAATGAAACAGGCAAAATGGAGTACAGACGACTAAAAAATGAGATTGACAGGAAGTGCAAAATGGCTAATCAGGAGTGGCTAGAAGCCAAATGCAAATCTGTAGAAGAAATGTATAAGAAGGGGAAAATAGATACAGCCTACAGGAAAATAAAAGAGACATTTGGGGGCAAGAAAAGCAACTCTACGAATATCAGGAACTCGGATGGGAAAACAGTTCTCAGCAAAGAAGGAAAAGCTGAAAGGTGGAAAGAGTAGATAGAGCAGCTCTACAAAGGAAATGAACTTAGTGACGATTTTGTAGGAAGGAAAGAGGATGTAGATCAAGATGAAATAGGAGATACTATACTAAAAGATGAATTTGACAGAGCCTTGAAAGACCTAGGTCGGAACAAGGCTCCAGGAGTAGATGACATACCCTCAGAGCTACTAAAGTCTCTGGGAGAGCCAGCCATGACAAGACTATTTGAACTGGTGTATAGAATGTATGAGACAGGCGAAATACCCTCAGACTTTAAGAAAAATGTAATAATCCCCATTCCAAAGAAATCAGGCGCAGACAGTTTTGAAAATTACAGAACCATCTGTTTGATAAGTCATTGTTACAAAATTTTAACACGAATTATCTACAGGAGAATGGAAAAGCTGGTAGAAGCTGACCGCGGGGAAGATCAGTTTGGATTCAGGAGGAACGTAGGAACCCAGGAGGCAATACTCACTTTACGTCTGATCTTAGAAGATAGCTTAAGGAAAGGCAGACCTACATTTTTAGCTATTGTAGATTTGGAGAAAGCATTTGACAATGTTGACTGGAATGCACTCTTTCAAATTCTGAAGTCAGCAGCGGTAAAATACAGGGAAAGGAGAGTTATTTACAACTTGTACAAAAGCCAGACCGCAGTTATTAGACTCGAAGGGCATGAAAGGGAAGCATCAGTTGGGAAGGGAGTAAGGCAGGGTTGTAGCCTTTCTCCGATGCTATTCAATTTGTACATCGAGCAAGCGATGAAGGAAAGCAAGGAAAATTTTGAATAGGAATTAAAGTTCAGGGGAAAGAAATCAAAACATTGCGTTTTGCTGATGACATTGTAATTCTGTCAGAGACAGCAAAGGACCTGGAAGAGCAGTTGAATGGAATGTTGAAGAGAGCGTATAAAATGAACATTAACAAGAGCAAGACACAAATCAGGTGATGCTGAAGGAATTAGATTAGGTAACGAAACAATGAAGGTGGTAGATGAGTTTTGTTACTTGGGTAGTAAAATAACAGGCGATGGTCGCAGTACAGAGGATATGAGGAGATGGAAAGACTTGCTCAGGATAGAGTAGGGTGAAGACCATAACAACAACAACTGCAGATTATCTTTCAGCTCACTGGGCCAGCCTGCGATTAGTCTTTCGCCTCCTACGGTAATACCGGTGATCACCGCATGTGGCGCACTAGTCGCACCTTCGATTTACCAGCCAGTTAACGGCAGCCGCATACCGGCACTACCCGTACGCACAAGTCGCGCAGTCCCTGAGCGTTCAGCCGCACGTTGGATTCTGCACGTTGACTACACACGTTCCGACACACGCTCCGTGTGCCGACGGCTTTAGCACCTGTGCCGATCCAGCCCTAAATGTTTCCCCTGCAGCACCATCAGATGGTGAGATGGTCGGGCGCTGGCAGAAGAGCCTACGCCGGCGGCAGCAGGTATGGAGATGTGCCCGCAGCTGCCAGCGGACGCTGTGCCGGCTTCGGCACTCTCAGTAATGCGAGAAGGCCGCCCACCGCCGGACGCGTATAAACAGCGGCTAAACTGTCCGCAGGAGGAGGCGGCGGCCGGTCGGGCCGCGCACAATGCTCGCCGCTGGAACAATGGCGGCCGGCCATTACGAGGATTAGCCGCCCCCGCCGCCCCCGCCGCCCCCGGCCGGCCTCGTGCCGGACTAATGCCGCACCATTACACGCGCGCCTCGGCCGGATTAAAGGTAATCACGGGGAAATCTTTTGCGTCCCCCTCGGACTCGGAGCTTTGTCGGAGCAGCGGCTGCGGAATAACAGCTGGACGGCATCCAGCCGGCGCGCCGCAGAACGAGCCGCCGAGGCAGGGGGCGGAAGTAGGCGCGCACTTAGCGGGCCGCGAGAAAAATGCGGCCGTTTAACTGCGTGCGTCTGCAAAAACCGAATTACGGAATCTCTGGAGAACTTAGCGGCGCTCTCCAAACTTCATCACACAAAAAGCGCCTTCAGCAGTAAAGTTACTCCAGGAATCATGTAGATGGCAGGACGCGGTCTGCCGCCGTAGAGAGCGTGTATAGCGAGGGAGTGCCCGCCATGTTTTTACCAGCCTGCGCGCGGAGCATGCTGTTACATAGCGACCCAGGCTGAAAGCCAGTGATGACTGAAATGAGGCATCAGTTCCCACCCATAAGACCAAAGTACATTTTATAACTAACAAGTATGTGTCTAAATGCCATTGGGCAATGTTTATACAGGCTTAATAAATATGTAAGTGAATAAGTCTCGTAACAGTTTCTATGGCCAGAATGAAACTTTCACTCTGCAGCGGAGTGTGCTTTGATATGAAACTTCCTGGCAGATTAAAATTGTGTGTCGGAACCGGGACTCGAACCTGGGAACCTCCCAGGTTCGAGTCCCCGTTCCGGCACACAATTTTAATCTGCCAGGCAGTTTCTATGGCTATCGAATGTTAATACCGTATTTTACGATGTTCTCGTAACTTCGAAAGTTGGCAGTTGATTGAAAAGAAAGAGAGGTATTTCATGTTATGTATCTCAATGAAAAAATGCTATTTGAGAATTTTCTGTCTATATCGCTGAAATTAGTGCAATATTATCGCTTTCCGTCCAGATATTTTAAAAGTGCTTCTGTCGATCTTAAAACATTTTCCTACACTGGGAAGTACCAAAAAAGTCATTCTGTACATACTTTTACTAATACAGTATCAGAGAAAATCGGAAAAATACCGATACTATCTCTACTGAAAGAGCAGAAACAGATACAAAATAGGTAAGTAAATACCTACAACGAGTGAATAGTCCCGCCCCCGCCTCCCCCCCCCCCTCCGGTCTTTCATGTCACATCACGTATTATAGGATACGAAACAGCCAAGGGGAAGGTCCCGTAGCCATGTTAAACATACCTTATAGTAAGACATGTCAAAACCCAAAACTATGAATATACTTTAAAAAAAAAATACCCTTTACAGGATTCGAGCATGCGACCTTCACATTACTAATTCAGTACGCAATCACTACACCACATGGGAACTGCAGAGGCAGCAGCTCTAGTACCGATGTTCATCAATGCCTTCTTTTTCTTGCAATGGGTGTGGGCAGGTAGAAAATATTTACTTTACACAGACAGGAATAATTCGCTGGTTTCCATAAAGTTGTCTTTACTGTTCCTGCTTACACTGTTTCAGTGTAACCTCATTCCTTGCGAACACAAGCATGGTATAACAATCTTCTCATCGGTTTTTACAGCCGACAGAAGAACAACGAGGCATTCCTCTCAACTGTCCTTAATTGTTATGTAATAGACATTATTAATTACCCTCAGTAAATCACTTTAAATCAAAATTTTATCTTAAAAATTGCCACGAAGGTCTAAGGTTATCGTCAACGACCGACGAAAAGCAAGTTAATTTAATTAAGTAGAACCGACAGAAGACGTGCAAAAGTGGAGCAGTGCCTACCGTAATACAACCTGTATGTAACTGTACACGGAGATCGCTGTCAGAAGCTTTTAAGAAACTCCACAGTACAGAAACGCACGCTGTAGCTATTCATATACAAAGCTCGCCAAATCTGGGTAAAAAATGGCGTCCTGGGCTCTCAGCCAACCAGCAACGATGCCACGCATGGCCACTCCCTCCCTATACAGGCTCTCTATGCCGCCGGGCCCGGTGAGACCTTTGTAGCACGCGTGGCGGCGCTTGCTCCTTAAGCTAACTGAAGTCCTTACTGTTGAGCGGTTGTGCAAACTAAATCTGAGAGATTGTTCCTGCATTTCAGAACTTATCCTAATTTATGACTACTTGGCCTAACTTAATTGTATGTCGTAACTGCTACTGAGCAGGAGCTTTTCCTTAATAACTAATTTACTCTTAGCGCATTTAGTGTTGGAGCACGTCAGCCCCCCATGTTGTAGCCCTTCGGTGAATTTTATTGGCTAACCTGGCAATTAACCTATTTGTGGAACTGCGCGCCATTTCATAGAATTTTCGTGTAGTTGTCTTGAAGAGATTTTTCAGGAGTGGCGCTCCTGTCATCTCATGCAATTCCCTACTTGGAAAATCACAGGGTAGATGCATGGTCAGTCTTAGGGCCCTGTGGTGTAGGCTTTGCTACCGAAGAATGTGGCAGTCGGCTGCTTTGCCCCACACTACGGCCGCGTATTCCAGCACTGGTCGGATCAGTGCCAGATATACGGTGAGGCTGCAACGTGGGGACTAGGACGATTCTGGGTTCAGGATGAGGTAGAGCGTCCTCATGTGGCCGTGCGCTTTTCCCTGACTTCGTTTACATGGTGTTTCCACGTTAGGCGCCTGTCTAGTGTAACATCTAGATACTTAGCAGTGCTAGGCCAGGGTATGGGGCCTCCCAAAATCTGTAACTGTCGTATGTCCCTCTACAGGCCACTTGCAAACGATTCCGCAAGGTGTCAAAACGGAAGCGACGGGTAAAGAGTGCTGTATCATCAGCGTATAATACCAATGACATTTGAGACGTCTTGGGGACGTCGGCTGCTTATAAAGAGTACAGCAGAGAGCCGAGGACCGAACCCTGCGGCACTCGCGCCAGTATACGCCTCTGGGTAGAAATACAGTTCTCTCCGTGGACGTTAAAAGTGCGATTGCTGAGGTAGGATGCAATCAATCGTACTTGCAACGTCGGTACCCATGCACAAATAACTTGTACAGGAAGCCCTCGAGCCACACGCAATCTAAAGCCTTGGAGACGTCCAGGAATACCGCCCGAGTGTATTGCCGTCGCTACAAGGCTGGCCTGCAATCTTCTGCAACCTGTAAAAGTATTTGTGGGGTACTGTGTCTGCGCCTGAACCCTAACTGTTCAGCTGGTAGTATGTCATTGTTTACATGTTGTATGAGTCGTTGGACGTACAGCAGTTCAAAGACTTTAGAAATTACAGGAAGGAGACTTATCGGTCTGTAATTTTGTGGTAGTCTCGTGTCCGTACCTTGTTCGGGAATGGCAACTATCTCTGCATGTTTCCACACAGTGGGGTAGTTGCCCGTTCTCAGAATATGGTTGAAAGTACGTTTGAGAGCCCTGATGGCGGTAGGAGCACTGCTGCCACAACGCGACGATCTCTCGCAGCTCTCAATCTTCACCGCGACGGTAGCCTCGAAGTGTGTAATAAAATATCTAATGTGCAATGTACAGTGGTGCCTGTTCCTGTTGGAAATTTTTGCCTCATTTCGTAATTGCTTCACTTAGATCGAGGTTTAGGAAGGCTAATGCAGTGAGTGCTAAAAAAAGATCTAATCCTCCTGTAAGAAGGAAGTCAGTAGCAACACTAAGTTAGCAGTGCACCGCTCTATGATTCGACCAACTTTGTTGTATGGGAGTAAAAGCTGGGTGGATACAGAACACTATTAATAAGGTTGAGGTTACAGATATGAAAGAAGCAAAGAAGATTGCAGGTACTAATAGGAAGAGTGGCAGGAGAGTGTCGATAATGAGGAAATCAAACAAAATCCAGGTATGAACGCCATAAATGAAGCATTTACAGCGATCTGGTTGAAATGGGGTGGATATACTACACGTATGGAAGGCTCATGCATTCGGCTGCAGTCAAAGCCTGACCGAAGAGAAAGTACTTAGACTCGGCCAAGAATGATTTTGAAGTAACAGGTGTAACATCAGTTTATAAATCGTAGTAGCCAGAGCAGTGATTGTGATTTCTATGTGAGCACATGTACATAGTCCATTTAATCGCACCTAGATGCGGCCCCCTTGCTCTGCTGTTCTGCAACAATCCGGTGGTAGCGTCCGCGACGGCTCACGGTCATCACAACACAGCAATCTCTTGCGCATGATATTCCGAAATAGTGGGAGCTCAGTCGACTAGAGCTGTGAGAGCAGATGCATAGCCGTATGTATCCGTTACTAAAAGAAACAGTATTCGTTCCAAACGTAGCGTTACGTTACCAGTGCCACCCACAATTACGGTCGGTACACCGTTTTTGAAACCGTGAAAATATTTTTACTGTTACTGACAATACTAAGTCAACGTTTAAATTTAAACATATGCCTGCTTTTTGAGGCCATTATACTACTAAAGAAAGGATCAGTACAGTCCACTTCCCTCGTGATTAAAATGCAATTGTCATACAGACTGATCAAAATTAGCGAGACCCGCCCGAGAGCCCCATTTTAAGTAAAGTTCACTTACTTAAAAGGCTTGGAATGTCAGAATCAATCGGAGTATTTTGTGACGAATGCCAGTGTGTCCGATCATAGTAGCAGTACTACATTTTCGAGCAGCGGGATTATTGTATTGTACATTATCAATTAAGATAATACCGTTATGAATCAAAATGTGTAGATGATTATAAAACTCTTATAATAGATAAGATCAAAAACAAATAATTTACCATTAAACTGAAACCTTTACAGGGAGAAAATACAATAAAACGTATGTTTGCTTTAAAAGCGGACGACAGATAATTAAGGATTAACCTGCAAACACGGACCAAGAAGTATAATCCAAAATGTTTAGACCGCTCGGCTACTCCACCGCGGCGACCGTTGATGTCAAGACTTCTCTCAATACTGCGCAAAGATATGGGAAGTCTTCATCATTCCCTACTCCATCATACAGTATAGATGTGAGGTGGCTCTCCCGTTGGAACGCACTATATCGATTATGTAAATTATGTTTAGATGTCCTAGCTTTCCTTTTGGGCTACAGTACCAAATTAGCAGACCTTATTAATGACGAAAATTGGCAGATATTTTCTCCAAAATTAACTAAATTAATATTCTACTACAAGGGAAAAGTATTACAACGATTATAGCCAATGACGAATTTCGAGCGTTCACAAGGAAAATCAGTTCCGGCTGCGAGTGCCGAGAAGGGGAAGATAACTGTTTCCTCTCTTCTCAAAGTTTATTATTTCCTTAAAGACAAGAGACTGGATTTTGGAAACAACTTGTTTCATCAAATCCTCCAAAGCTCGTTGTGGTTGTTGGACCATTACTTCCCGACAGTTGAAGATAAGAAGCTGCAAAAATGCGAATGAGTGGTTAGCTCATTCACTGAATCCAAAAAGATGAACATTCTGTCAGAGAGCTTTTGATAGAAATTGTCACAGACTCCACATGACGGTTAGTCACACGTTTGGTACACGAACAATTCTATCGCCTTGTGGAAGAAGCAAAACGTGTTCTACTTCCATTTGCTACAACTTATATGTACGAATCTGGATTCACGATATATGCCGCCAACAAAACTAAGTACCGAAGCTGCCTAATGCTGAACCAGACATCCGTCTCAAATTGTCAAGTACTGAACCCAATTCTTCAGCAGAAGTAGCTTCATTTGTCTCATTGAGATTCCACTGTTATTCCTACAGAATCATCTCTAGTAAAGAAGAACGTAATTTGTTTCGTCAGTAATTTGTTTCGTCATCATTTCCTAACCTAACCTAAAACTCTGCAAGAATTTTGTTTGTATTTTCTATCATTTACTGAATAAAAATTTAGTCAATTCTGATTTTATTGATGGTTTCGTTCTGAAAATTAGAACGACATCCAAAGAACGTTGCTTTTCGTTGTAAGTTATTCCCACCTCGCAGTTAGGAATTACGATAAATTTATTGCAGTGTGTAAAAAGATTGTTAATGATTAACCGATTACTGTTCGTTCCTGTATTAAATTACTATATTATAGGTATATAATTATGTTTGAGGCATAATTCAAAGGGAGATGTGTTATAACATATGGTGCCTGGTTTACGACCATAATGGTCACCTTTCAGATTTTTCGCTATTCGCAGTAGACCACTAAAGGGATTGCAGAATCTTGGTTATAGTCAGTTGAAAACGAGAGTTTACAAGGCTACGATGTCGAAAACCCAAAAGGAAGCGTGAATCGCAATTATTTTCTCTATAACCAGTAAACAACAGAAAACAACGAAAACTGCGGAAAATGTCAGAATGGATGTGTGTCAATTTACTGAATATAAATTTAAAAAAAAAATGAAGAAATCACCATCCCTTATAAGCAACATTTACTTCCATAAAACCACAACCACCAGTTTTTTATCACACTAGGAAAATTTCCCTGATAATTTCCATTACAGAATCTCGGCAGGTGTTTGTTAATGGACGTTCAGTTTTCAGTGGCATGTTAGCCTCAGGGAAAGCTGTGGGTATTGATAAAATGATTTCTTATTTATCGTTTTTCACTCATTTTTTCGCTGTACTGGTCAATGAGAGTAACTTTTCTTTTTACACCTGTCGTCATTAGCTGTCCTCAGTGATCTTTTTCTTCTTCTTCTATTACCACTACTTCACACGTGGTATTACTTGCACATGAGAATCATTCCAGTTTTGTAAAAAAACGCGTAAAATCCTTTTGATGAAAATATTTTGTCTCGATCAAAAACTCACTACCATATTAATAAACTGCAGTTATCAATACTCGATACGATGTAAAGTACAGATATACAACATGCTATAATACCGAATGTCATCGGTATCCAAATTTCACTGCATAATTCTAATCGGATTACCGCTGTTACTTTCAAATAGTTTGATTCGACACAATTTCGTCGATCATTTCTCGAGTTTACATAAAGGTAAATGGTTTCGACTTTTCAACCAAATTTGTATAAATTTCTGTTAGGGCGATTCTGGGAGAGGGAACTGAGGATCAAACTAAACGTGGGGAAACGTAGCATTGCCAAGCCCGAGTGAATTTAACAAAATTAAAATTTATTAACAAAAAGGCACAAGTAAGATTACTGAGCGCTAAACATATTTACAAATGACCGGCAAATAATAAACTGAAATTTCTAATCTTTAACAAACAAATAGTGTTCAACAATTTCCAAAGACCACATTATAAGATTTAAAAAATAAAAATAAACAAAAATAAAACATATTAAAAGTTCCACAATTTTTTCCTCTTTCTCTTTTAACTAACAGTTCTTTCACAGGTATCAACTGTCAATTAAATAATTACAATCGACAGAGAGAAACTCCCGAAAGTTCAAAGCAACAGGAGACGAGAGCCGGGAGGAAGCAAATACTTAGGCCAAACCCACAGTCGCCAGCTAATGGATTGAATACGCCGGAGGCTTATATCTCTTCCGGCCAAGCCCGTGTTCGCCGCCGGTCGACCTGAACTCACGGGCGTAACCGCACTGCTACCTAGATCAACACTCGCGCAAGCCACTGCAGTGCCGGTACAAAATACGAATATGCCTTAAGAAATAGCTTCTTTTAAGGAACTTGCTCTTAATAAATTTAAGACTGACACTTAAGGAATAACTAGTAATCATTTAACGTAAAACAGATACAATAGCCGGCCGCGGTGGCCGAGGGGACTGAGGCGCTCCAGTTACGGTCTGCACGGCCACTACGGTCGGGGGTTCGAATGCCCCCTCGGGCATGGATATTTGTGCCGTCCTTAGTTCATAAGTAGTTTGTAAGTTTAGGGACTGATGTCCCCGTAGTTAAGTCCCATAAGCTATACAGACATTTGAACATTTGAACAGATACAATAAACAAAACATGAAATTGACTGGTAATTAATAACACATGAGAGACTTCATAGATAGAGTTGTTATTTAATACATTTATCCAGGCTCTCTAAGGCAAGTTTTACCATATTAGCCGGCCGCGGTGGCCGAGGTGACTGAGGCGCTCCAGTCACGGTCAGCACGGCCACTACGGCCGGGGGTTCGAATCCCCCCTCGGGCATGGATATTTGTGCCGTCCTAGTTCGTAAGTAGTTCATAAGTAGTTTGTAAGTTTAGGGACTTATGACCCCGTAGTTAAGTGCCATAAGCTTTACAAACATTTGAACATTTTTACCATATTATCAAAAATAGGTAAATATAAAAATATAACAGCCCCACAAGAAATAAACCTACAATTTCTAAACGGTCAAAAACTAGTAGAGCACAAGCTCACACAACTATTAAAATACACGACAGATTTCATCAAATATTTGACTTTACCCCAAGGCAGAATACAAGGAGCCGCAAAGGATACTCCATAATCGAACACCCCCCCCCCCCCAAAAAAAAAAAAAAAGAAAAGAAAAGAAAAAAAAATTATTTGTGAGTGTGCACTTCGGTTGTAGAGCAAAAGGTATGCAATTCTTTTAAATTGCACGCAAGTTTAAAATCCCAGATAAGCTTGCTGAACTAAGCAAGCCGAAAATGCACGCCAGCCGGTAGGGTTATAAAATGGGAGGGGCCCCACAAGTAACTAGCATGGATTACACGTAACACAGCGGAGTGTACTGGAAGCTAGAAGAAGCTAATAGCGTACGACAAGGAGCAGCTAGCCTAAAACGTAAGCACACTCGTGGCGATGTTGGCCGCAAGAAAGACACATGCAGGAGAGGTATTAGCATGCAAACCTAAAGTAAGCACACTAAAGTTAACGGCCACAGCACTTACATTTCCTGTTACGCAAATTTAGCACGGCAACGGTGTACACCGCAGAGAAGTGCACGTTGTACCACACGAGGAGACTTCGGGCAGGGAGTTACCGCTTTACTCCAACCACAAGCGTCGGCTCGCAGAAAGAGCAGAGATCAAGACTGTCAGCCGGGCGTGGACGACGTCAACAACTCGTGTGCCGCTAGGCGGGTCTGCCCCACCATACGGACTACGGTCATCCAAGCACAACCCTCACGTAGCGCCGCGTACCGTCCTTAAATGCCACGAGTCAAAGTGGTTATCAGACCAGCAGACAACAATCCAGGCACGCCAACCTCGAAGGAAGTAGCGACATCACGGCTCAATTCAACACCGCCTAGACGACAAGGCCTCACAACTGGCCGTGCCTACGTCACACGGAAAGGCCGCACACGCCAGCTGACTGGCTGGCCGCTGGGGCACGCCAATCGCCTCATAGCGGCCAGGGAAACAGCTGCCATTCGCGGCCTCCCGGTATGACGTAGGCGCGGCCAGTTTTGAGGCCCTGTCTTCTAGGTGGTGTTGCTCGATTTCGTAAAAATTCGACGATATCGCGTTTGCAAAAAGTACGTGACTATAATGTCTGATGGTATCGATTGTGGAATGGTGTCTGAAACCATAATTGTTACCAGAGTTAAGACAGACGGACGTGAAATAAGTGTGTACATGTTTCTAATTGCAAAAAGGTGTTTCTTTTTCAACTTACAGCGTAATGTACTCTGTACAAGTTTCTATTTGCATTTGACTGACAATTTGTTACAGTAAAACGTACGTAAAACTTCACCATGAAAGGATACAGATTTGCGGGGTATGAGTGTGATTTTCGAAATTGATATTTGCCTCGCCTTCATATATAAATATGTCATTTCATGTAATCATAAAACATTGTCATCTTTCTTCTTATGAGGTGTTTCCTATGTCTAGACCTGCACAGTACAGTATATGCTAATACTCACGACTAGTCTTTTTACCACAGAAACGCCAAGTACCATAAGCAGATTAAAAAGTAAAACTATGCAAGCACTGAGTTGCAACACAAATCGACAGATAATTTTCAACTACAAGTAACATTTGCACCTGCTCTTCCGGAAACGCGCACATGACATCTCTATCTTAGGTAAACAATTACTCCAAAACTATATATATTAAGCAGCACCAATTTGCAATGCTGCGATCTGCCAAGATTTAACTTCAGAAAGCAATGTAATGCAATACTGTGCTGCTGAGAAAGTATGAAAAATGATTCACAGTATTTTCAAATAGTTTCAGTGTAATGCGATTCTTGAGGTTTTCCCGGCGTAATGAGTATCCGACAAAGTTTCGGGAATGCAGCCGGATAACAACAACCTTCTAGCACGATATTTCGGCTGCCAATGGTCAGCTATCTTCAGGTAACACTCATCTAAATATGGCTGAACTATTGACAGCCGAAATATCGTGCCAGGAGTTCGACTATATCCGGCTGCAATCCTGAAATTTTGTCGTATTTTCAGCGTACCTTATTTGACTATGTTATACTCTCTAAATGGAAGGTGGTAACGCTCTTCAAAAATTTCAGTTCTTTATACCAATAAAAAGATAGAATCGTATTTACTATTAGGTTAAGAAATAATTAGACTAATTAAAAAATAAGCATTTTCTTATGGTATGTATATGGATGCCACCTCACATTTCAATGACGATCGACATAAAGGATTCTTACCTCTGTTGCATTCCTTACGGAAATTTATCCACACAAACTTCAAAATTCAGCATGTCTCCAAAATTAAAAAAAAAAAGAAAGAAAGAAAACCCGAATCAACTTTTGCAACAAAATCATATTTTTATATCCAGAGCCCTACCCCAGAAATCGAGAAATTAGCTGTGGAGAATAACACCTACAAAAGAGTAAAGAATTTTTTAAATATCTTGGAAGCATAATTTCAGAAAATTCATCGTCTGAAATGGAAATAAAGGCAAGAATTCAAGTGGGTAGTAGATGCTTGCACTTTACACAACAGTTTGACTTCCCGGAGCATGTCACGAGCCCTCAAACTAAGATGCAGGGTGACAATGCTGGAGCACTAAAAAGCAGGAATTGAACGGGCTCGCAGTTTTCGAAAGGAGATGATTGAGGAAAATACTTGGACCGGTTCAAAACAATATAGCAGGAGAATGGAGGAGAAGACGCAATGCAGAATTAGAACAACACTATAGTGAACTGAACATTATGGGCTTGATGAAAAAGAATGGGCTGAGCATGTGGTACGTATGAATGAGGAGCGATGGCCTATGATGGCCATAGAGATGATACCAACAGGCAAAAGACCACTGGGACGACCAAGAAAGAGATGGATGCACGGGATAAGAGAAGACCTGCGAAAACTTGAGGCCTGGAAGAACTGGAAACAGACAGCGAAGAATCGCAATGAATGGAGAGCCTTGATTATACCATCGCGTGGTCTACTGATCGCGTAAAGTAAGTAAGGCCCTCAAACGATAAGAAGCCGACCACGGCAATCTTTACATATTATTCCTGTATCTACACTATTACTCCTTTCTGCCACAACGCAACTTTCCAGCACTCTCAAATAACTACTCCGCGTTTATTGCCTCCAGCAATACAACACTCTCCGAAGATAAACCAGCTCTGTTCTTTCCAACATAGTAGTACGAAAGACGAACGTTTGTACCTGTCTCTTTCTATGGTTCATAGTGGGAAGGAAGAAACGAGAATATGACTTACATCGATCTGCCTGACTTCCGCTTCCCAATTAACAGGTGACTTACTTGTTAATCATCTGTTGCTGTGCCCGTTGCCAGCATCGGACCTCCTCTCTTCTAGCGGGGGTTTCTATTATTTTGTAAATGAATAAAAATGATAGCAACAGAGAAATGCTATAGACAAGAAGTCGGACAGTTCATTGAAATAATCTTAGTATTATGAAAATGGCATATAGAATTACGAGGTAACCTGTTACATCTTATTAAACGATTACTGATTCTTGCTGCAGGAGAAGACATACAATAGAGAACAAACATCGAAAATAAAGTACATTCAAATAGTTCGACCAGCCTTTAACGAGAGAGAAAGAGAGCGTATTGGGTTTCATGAAAATTACCGTTGGTCATGAGAACAGTGGACCGAGCCCGAGATAGGTGAGGCACAAAACTAAAGGAAAAGCACCTTAGTAATCATAGCACGTATCGCCAGATATGCATATTTATTAAACTTGCAATTACTTCACTTTAATCGCGTTCCTGTCGGTCAACGAAATATCACCAAAACTGAGCATGACGGACTCAGCACAATAGGCGATCGCGGACCCGTCCTCCTAAGAACTGCAATCATCTGAAACAACTGCCGAACTGACAGCGGCGACGTCGCTCATGCCAGTTTTGTTAAGGCGAGTTTCGCACCGCTGATTCTTCCGCTGGCAAAACTAGTGAAGTCTTAGCAACCTGACCCAGAGTACAATTAGAGTTCGTTCCGGCCCGCAAGGCCCGATTTCACGACTCCTAGAGTGGCGGCCTGTCTTGGCGGCAACTCGTCAGAGACGGCGGGAACAGAAGTGTCCTTCCGCGAAGACGTTGTCTCTCCGGGTATGAACTTAACGGCTCCGGTAGCCTTTGTGGCTGATCGCCATCTTGCCAATTTAATATATTAATTAATGAAGGACACGAAAAATTATTTCGCCCCCACGAGACGATGGTCCTCTGGTCAGGCAAGCAAACGGTAATTTTAGATTGTCGGGGAAAATTTGTTTTATATGATTTTATTGGCGATTAATTTGACCAACTTCTTCAATATTAATCGGACCTAACTTTGTAATACTTCAAACGAATCGTCATTTGGCATAAAAACTGGAATCCGTCGTCAGAAATTTAAAAATTATTTTATTTATGGCCACTCTCTTTATCCTAATGGCTGGCCATGTGGTTCATGAGACCTTTGTGCTGGTCTGTAAAGTCTTAGCTCTACACGGCTCTCAAAAAGCACAAAATTATTGCCCATGTGATCTATATAGTTTGGTTGACAGCTTTTTTTAATATTTTTAAAGTGGGAGATGAAAGGTTGATGCCGCGGTGGAGTAGCCGAGCGGTCTAAAGCATCTCGCTGCGGTGCGCGCGGTTGCTCGCCGTGGAGGTTCGAGTCCTCCCTGGGGCATGGGTGTGTGTGTTTGCCCGTAGGTTAGTTTACCTAAGTTTAAGTAGTTCGTAAGCTACGGACTGATGACCACGCAGCTTGATCCGATAGATTTACAGACATTTGAACATTTCTTTAGAAAGGTTGATATGTAATATGAGTATTATGGTTGGTCCAAATCTCAACATCTGCTGGACGCGAAGAAGGGAAATTAAACAAGCACCCGTATAGAATGACCGATGGTACTTACTGTATGCTACGCGCCTAGAAGGTCGATAATCTCAACTAACCTTGCCTGTCTTGGTGTGCTTGTTCTTCTTTGAGCCAATAATGCCTTTGCGTTTGTTACCTCAGCATTTTTTTTTTTCCGAATATTACTAACCTTAGTCCTCGTCAGTAAGCTCATATTTCTCCAGCGCTACATTTGCAATGCATTTAAATTTTACCCAAAATTACTAAACGTCCATTGTTCCGGAACTAAACAATGTCTCTAATAGTCGGGAAAAAGCTATTGACATGAGGTAAGAAAGAAATGGACTAAAATAACACTGGAGTTCCATAATATCTCCCACTGAGCGAGGTGGCGCAGTGATAACGCACTGGACTCACATTCGGCAGGACGTTGGTTCAAATCCCCCTCCAGGCATTCATACTTAGGTTTTCCGTGATTTTCCTTAATCACTTCAGGCAAATGACGAGATGGTACATTTGAACGGGTACGGCCGATTTCCTTCCCCATTCCTTACCCAAAACTCCGAGCATTAGCTCCGTCTCTAATGACCAAGCTGTCGACGGGACGTTATACCCTAAACTTCCTTCTTATCTTTCCCAAACCGCATTATACCCTGTTGGACCTTGAAGTCCCATTTTTCAATTTTATATTTATTGCCTCAAATAAGGAAAACACTAGTACGCTTTTATTCACTTTGATTGTAAAGTAACCAAATATGATGTGCTAAACTAACATGTACGAGGCGCGTCCAGAAAGTAAGTTCCGTTTGGTTATATAAAGCGAACGGGTACAGATACAGAAAAACTATTGATTGTACAAAACTCTACAACTGTTAAACTACTTTTCTACATAGCTTCCGAAATTTTGTAGGCAATTGTCATAGCATGGCACAAGGTTTTGTGTGCCTTTTTCATAGAATGTTGCCGCCTGTGTATTCAACCATGAGGTAACATGTTTTTTCAGCTCGTCATCATCGTTGAAGTGTTGTCCACCAAGGACAGATTTTAGATGTAAGAAGAGGATTACTGTCAAAAGATTTTTTTTTTCACGATAATGCCTGACCTCACACACCGAATGTGACCAAACAATTCTTACGAAAATTTCAGTGGGACCTGTTTGATCATCCTCCATACAGCTCGGACCTCTCTCCTAGCGAGTTTCATCTCTTCTTACACCTAAAATCTGTCCTTCGTGGTCAACACTTCAACGATGAGCTGTTACCACATGTTTGAATACGTGCTTCTTAGACTTTAGCAAAGCTTTCGACACTGTGGACTTTGATATTTTACTAGCTAAACTTAGCAGCCTAAATCTCTCTCAAGGCGTGGTGCAATGGTTTCGCTCATACTTGATATCGCATCTTCAGTGCGTCATGTCCGAAAAGTCACAGTGGAGAAAAGTTCTATCAGGCGTACCACAGGCCTCGGTATTAGGTCCACTTCTCTTTCCATTGTACGTAAATGACGTATCATCGGTCTTGTCTTTTTGTAAATACCACATGTATGCCGATGACCTCCAGTTGTATTTAAGTGCAAAATCAAAAAACCTGAAGACCGCAACCAAAAATTTTAATTCTGACCTATGTGCACTATCAAAGTGGGCACAGAATATAGGGTTAAAGCTCAATCTAAGTAAAACACAAGCGATTCTGATAGGTCATCCTAGGCTCATTAACCACAAATACCGCGAATCTCAAACATCATTAATATTAAATGATATACCTATCTATTTTTCGCCCTCGGCAAAAAAGTCTGGGAGTGATAATAGACGACAAACTAAATTGGGCTGAGCATACAGCCGCCGTGTGTAGGAAGGCATCTCTTCATGCCCTACAGAGATAAGAAATTTTTTCCTCTCTATCTTAAAAAGAAACTTATACAAACGCTGGTAATGCAGTTATTGATTACAGTGATGTTATCTTGTAAGGTCTTTCTTGGGAAAGCTCACGACGTCTGGAACTAATCATGAATGCCTGCGTTCGATATATATGTGACATCCGTCTCTTTGATCAGATTTCACCATCTTATAAGCAACTATCCTGGCTCCGTGCTGACAGATGCAGAGATTTTCATACACTCTGTTTCCTCTACTCTCTTATCAACGTACACTGTCCCTCATATCTTTCCTCGCCTTAACACTCTTATCTGATCAACATAACAGAACTACTCGTTCCTGTCAGAGCAAAACCCTTTCTTTCCCTATCTATCACTCAGCCGGTTGCACAAAATCCTTTTCAATAGCAGGAACCAGGCTCTGGAACAATCTACCTCAGTATATCAGAGAACTGAATAACACTGTCAGCTTCAAACGACAGTTAATGGATTACCTACTAAAGCAATAATTACACCAGTCTTTAATACCCTACGGTCCAGGTACGTCACATCCATTCCTCCTCCCAGATATTCTCCTACTGCCATTGCTCTCGCCAGGTACAGCTTTCTTAACTTTCTTCTGTCAGAATTCGCCATGCCTTAACCAGTCTCGATATATTCAAAAGTATCTGCTAACATCAATGTTGTTACTTCTATTATTACACCAACAGCAGCAGAAGGTGTCTCAGTTGTACTACTAGGATTAATCCTATTAGAGTTAAGTCAATACCTTTTATTTACATCATTTTACATTATGTTATTAATTGTTTATCTGTAAAAGTCATTGTTATGTTATAGGTAAATCACATGTAAAGAAATACTGTATGTGTAAAACACTGGTCCGATGTAAGAGAGGGACTGATGGCCCTAATCTGATCAGGCTAAATAAACAAATAAATAAAGAAAATAATAAATAAATACACATGCGGCTACTTCTGTGAAGGATGCATGCAAACACTTGTGGCACGCTATAACAAGTGCCTACAAAAATTACGGCAGTTATGTGGAAAATTAGTTTAAGATCATCATCATCATCATCATTAGAGACTGGTTATGCCTTTCAGCGTTCAGTCTGGAGCATAGTACCTCTAATAAAATTCCTCCATGATCCCCTATTCAGTGCTAACATTGATGCCTCGTCTGATGTTATGCCTTTTACTTCAAAATCATTCTGCACCGAATCTAAGTATTTTCTTCTTGGTCTACCTCGACTCCTCTTACCCTCCACTGACGAGCTCATGAGTCTCTTAGGTAACCTTGCTTCTCCCATGTGTGTAACATGACCCCACCATCTCAGTCTGTTCGCTCTAACTGCTTCATCTATGGTATTCATTCCCAGCTTTTCTTTGATTTCCTCATTATGGACACCCTCCTGCCATTGTTCCCATCTATTGGTACCTGCAATCATTCTTGCTACTTTCATACCTGAAACCTCTACCTTATGAACAATTTAACCTGTATCCACCCAACTTTCACTCCCATACAACAAAGTTGGTCGAAAGATAGAGCGGTGCACTGCTAACTTGGTCTTGGTACTTACTTCCTTCTTGCAGAAGAGAGTAGATCTTAGCTGAGCACTCACTGCATTAGCTTTGCTGCACCTCGATTCCAGTTCTTTCGCTATGTTGCCATCCTGTGAGAAAATACATCCCAGGTACTTGAAACTGTCTACCTGATCTAACTTTGTTCCTCCTATTTGGCACTCAGTCTGTTTGAACCTCTTTCCCACAGACATTACTTTCGTTTTGGAGATGCTGATCTTCATATCATAATCCTTGCACCTCTGATCGAGCTCTGAAATATTAGTTTGCAACTTTTCAATCGAATCGGCCATTACAACTAAGTCATCCACATATGCGATACTACTTATTTTGTTTTCACCTATTTTAATCCCTCCCTGCCAGTCTACTGTTTTCAACATATGGTCCATTAATAGTATGAACAGCAGTGGTGACAGGTTACAGCCTTGTCTTACCACTGAAACTACCCTGAACCATGAGCTTAATTTGCCATCTACTCTAACTGCTGCCTGGCAGTCTACGTAAAGCCCTTTAATTGCCTGCAGAAGTTGGCCTCCTATACCATAGTCTTGAAGAGCTGACAGTAGCTTCCTCCTAGGAACACGCTCATAAGCCTTTTCCAGATCTATGAAACATAGATACAAATCCCTGTTCCACTCATAGCACTTTTCCATTACCTGTCGTAAGCTAAAGATCTAGTCCTGGCAGCCTCTAAGAGGCCTAAAACCCACACTGACTTTCATGTAACTTGTAATCAATTAATACTCGCACACTCCTTTCAATAATACCTGAAAATATTTTGCCTACAACGCTAATTAAAGAGATACCTCGATAGTTGTTGCAATCTTTTCTGTTTCCATGTTTTAAAATTGGCGTGATTACCGCTTTCGTCCAGTCTGACGGAACCTGTCCCGATTCCCACGCCTTTTCAATTATCCTGTGTAGTTTAAGAGTTGTAGAATTTTGTGTAATAAAAATTTCTTCTGCATGTGTGTACAATTTTATTTTATTACCAAACGGAATTTACTTTCTGGACGCGCCTTGTAGTAAGGACAACACACGCCCTAGACACGGCCCCCGCGGACTTAACCTATTCCAGGACAATGCGACGTTTTCGAGACATTTAGTTGTGTAAAGTTAAAACAGACGCCCGCCCCGCATACCACAGCAGCCGCAAACTGTTTCCCTAGTTGCTGGAGGTCCCCGGGGTGAGCGTCGCAGGCTGACAGACGGACGGGCAGGGCGCTGTGACGTCACCGCCAGCGGGCTCTCGGCTGCTGCTGTGCTGCTGTTCCGCGCCACCGCTGCGACGCGACGGACCGACCGACAGTCGCCCCGAGGCCACCGCAAACAGCAAACACCGCCCCGTGACGTCACGCCACGCCCGCAGAACACCCCGAAAACTGCGCTCTCCTCCCCCTCCACCCCCTCCCCCGTCTGGTGCCGGAAACTAGACCGCCACTCGAGCTTTGATGCACTTTTTTCCCTCCTCTCTCACTCTGTCTCTCCCCGTTAGGGACGTCTGTGTCCGTTCCGATTCGCACAAATTGAAATTCCTTTGACTGGCTAGAAGATACGAACTAAAAATACAAATGGTATGCACACACGAAATTCTGGGTCGGTTCGCAAATATTGATTCACATTACGAAAGGGTCTGTTTGCCCGCTAGACTGACCAATGCTTCAGAAACTCGCCTTTACCTAAAATGATAAAACTGTCCGACCACAATTTCTTCTTTCTATGTTGTTTTGCAAACTCCGTTTGTCTGCTTTTTAAACTACATGTACACTACGGAAGATACGGTATGGTGGATGGTGGGCGGTTACTCTGGTAGTGCTGCGGTGGAGTAGCCGAGCGGTCTAAGGCGCCTCGCTGAGGAGCGCGCTGCTGCTCGCCGTCGGAGGTTCAAATGTTCAAATGTTTGTAGAACTTTTGGGACTTAACTACGGGGTCATCAAAACTACTTATGAACTAGCTAAGACTAAGGACAGCACAAATATCCATGCCCGAGGGGGGATTCGAACCCCCGACCGTATTGGTCGTGCAGGCCGTGACTGGAGCGCCTCAGTCTCCTCGGCCACCGCGGCCGGCTGTTGGAGGTTCGAGTCCTCCCTGGGGCATGGGTGAGTGTGTTTGTCCTTAGATTAGTTTCCCTTAGTTTAAGTAGTTTGTAAGCTACGGACTGATGACCACGCAGTTTGGTCCTATAGATTTACAAACATTTGAACATTTTTTAATCTGGTAGTACTGTTCACCAGCTCTCACTCAATTCATGAATGATGCGAGGGAAATATTACTGTATTAGGAGATGATGCAAAAGAGCTTTAACCCATATTCCGCAAGCCACCTCAAGGTGTGTGATTATTTCGCCGTGGTCATTGCACTAGACGCCAGCCAACGCGTAAGCTCCTCTCCTTTTTTCCTCTGTTGGGATGCGAGCTCACAGACTTCACTTGGAATAATGTAAATTAACACAAAAGTCAACCAAAGTGGAAAAAAACATTATTATTCCTACGTTTCACATAATACCTGTGTAATAAGATACTGTAACATTCATAGCAATGTGGCATGCTGTTCACACAAAATGTGAACGTATTGGTGTTAGTTTTTGGCATTTCGCAGTTGTGTGATTCATTCCTTTCGTGTGCCTTTATTCATCATTTTGTTGAGGCTGTCAGCGGAAAAAAATTCGGATTTAACAAGCAGACCCTGCTCGAGCGGAAACATGGCCAAGAGAAAGAAAGTTTAAAAGGAGATGTGGAACACACACAAATACACACACACACAAATATATACACACAGATTTGAACCTAAATGGTGGCAACTATTCACAACCGATACAAAAGCGGTACATGTTTACATTTGTTACTTTCCTTCATAGCCGCTACCATTGTGTAGAACCCGCTACCTGAAATGTGGAAGTGTACCGTTAACTGCCGGAGAATATGGTGGATAGTACAATACTTCCAAGTGCCATCAACCGAACAGAGCAGCCACAGCTTGCCGTATATGCGCCCGCGCATTGTCGTCCAAAATGATGGGTGGGTTGCGCAGAAAGTGCTGCCGCTTCTTTCTCAAAACTGGTCGCAGGTGATGTTCCAAAAACGAACAGCAATACTGACCACTGACGGTCTGCCCCGGGAACGTAATGTGATAGGATAACACCATCACAATAGTACACAAGCATCACCATACGGTCACAACACTGGGGCTCTGACACGCTTTTGACTTTCGTGGCGACCCATAATGACACCATACGTTGTGAGTTTTGTTATGCTCTAGGAGGCGATCCAATTATGATATTGTAGAAAGATATAAAAAGCAAAGATCGCTGATCATCAATTTGTATTTGGGACGACCGGTTTCGCTGAACTATGTCAGCATCATCTGGTTCAATAAAATCATTTTACAAGGCCATAATCTTGTAATGTAATCAGTTGTTATATAACATAATTTACAGTGCATAGGTGCACTATGTCATTATAATAATAACAAACTCACTGAGTTTGCTATTGTCACTCACTGTGATAATTATGTTTTATTATAATGACATAATGCACCTATGTACTGTAAATTATATTATATAGCAACTGATTACATTACAAGATTATGGCCTTGTAAAATGATTTTATTGGACCAGATGATGCTGACATAGTTCAGCGAAACCGGTCGTCCTAAATAAAAATTGATGATCAGCGATCTTGGCTTTTTTATATCTTTCTACCGCCGGCCGCAGTGGCCGAGGTGACTGAGGCGCTCCAGTCACGGTCAGCACGGCCACTACGGTCGGGGGTTCGAATCCCCCCTCGGGCATGGATATTTGTGCCGTCCTAGTTCGTAAGTAGTTCATAAGTAGTTTGTAAGTTTAGGGACTGATGACCCCGTAGTTAAGTCCCATAAGCTTAACAAACATTATAAACATTATATCTTTCTACCATTCGTTGTATTGGCGTTTTAGTTTTAGTTCGTACGATGTGGAAAATGTCTTATCTAGTGTTACGATACGGCGTAAGAAAGCCTCTCCTTCGCACTCATAGCGCTCTAGGTGCGTCTGAGCAGCGTCGTAACGAATCCATTTATGCACTTCCATCAATTCATGGGGTACCCATCGTGATGCAGTTTTGTGCATGCACAAGAGTTCCTTCAGGATGCGAAGCACAGTCGACTGTATTAATCCAGTTTCGTGGGCGATCTCACGAATTGTCTGGCGTCGATCACTGTCCACCAACGCGGCAACAGTATGCACTCCTTCTTTAGAAACGCTAGGACGACCTGCCCGATGCATGTCTCCCACAGTTTGACTTCCTTCGTTAAAGGATTTCTCCCAATGTGCCACTGTTCCGTACGGCAATGCCAATTCCCCGCAAGCCTCTTGAAGATCTTAATGACACTGTAGAGCTGTACGACCTCTGGCATATTCAATCTTGATCCAACTCCATTGTTACTGTTTCAAAAACGTTGTGGCACCATTACGTTCGACCGCTTGCCCACAAGTGATTCTGTTTCCCTCGATTGTGCACACGGCGGTAATGTGGGACGGGCGAGTCCATTTGTTCGGAGATAAAGGTACCGCGGTGGAGTAGCCGAGCGGTCTAAAGCATCTCGCTACGGAGCGCGCGGTTGCTCGCCGTGGAGGTTCGAGTCCTCCCTGGGGCATGGATGTGTGTGTTTGTCCGTAGGTTAGTTTATCTAGGTTTAAGTAGTTTGTAAGCTACGGACTGATGACCACGTAGTTTGGTCCGATAGATTTACAGACATTTACAGACAGAGATAAAGGTAGGTATGGCAAGAACGTGTGCTATCAGCGACAATCGTAGATTCTATTATATAGTGTCTCCACAGATTTGTTGCAACTATTTAAGTTCCAACCTTCGTACAATTTTGATATGGAGCCTGTTCTTTTCAGACAAGTCCGAAGGTTGGAAAAGAGAAGTCAGATTGAAAAACGAACAGGATATCGGATCATGTGAGTACAGGTTTATAAATACAAACTCAGTTGAGCGTATTACAGGAGTAGGTGTAAAATGAATAAGAAAATAGGAATGCCGATAAACTGTGAGCAGTGCAGTTATCACATTATCGTAGTCAAGATAGATAAGAAGCCAACAATGACCACGGTAGTACAAGCTTATATGCAAATTGGCTCTGTCGATGATGAGGAGATCTAAGAAATGTTTCGAAGGAAATAATTCAATCAAGGAAGAGGAAAACTTAATTGGAGGACTAGAATTAGGTAGTAGGAAAAGAAGGGGAGGTATAAATAATAGGTGCATATCGACTGGGGAAAAGAAATGAAAGAGGAAGCTACCTGGTAGAATGTAATTCAGTCAAAACGAACACTTAGTTTGAGAATCATTAAAAACGGCGGCACTCTCTGAAGAGATCTTGAGAACCGGAAGGTATCAGATAGATTTCATAATGGTACGGCATAGATTTCGGAAGCAGGATTTAAACTGAAGACTTATCTAGGGGCAGATATAGACTCTAACGATACCTTGTTGGTTATGAGCTCTAGAGTGAAAGAAACCGTAGAAAAGTACGAAAATAAAGACACAGGACCTGGGTAATTTGAAGGATTCTGTAGTTCTTGAGAACTTCAGAAGAAGGTTTAGGTAACAATTGACCCAAATGGGGGAAAATAAAACAGAAGAAGAGGAATGGGTAGCTTTGAGAGATGAAAAAGTAAAAGCAGTACAGGACAAAATAGGTAGAAACCAAGACGAACAAGAGACCTTCGGTATCACAGGTAATACTAAATTTAAATGATGAAAGGCGGAGATATAAAATTGCAGTAAATGAAGCAGGTAAAATGGAATACAGACGATTAAGAAATGAGACTGACAGTTTAATATTACTTAGTTAAGCCATAATACAGAAAATACTAAATAACATCATCTGATATTCTTTTGCCACGCCGTCAGCTCGGGTGCAATCGTGTTGTAATCATTATTGTTCTTAGACGTAAACACACGATGTTGAAATATACCAATCAAGACGGAGACTGACTTATTACATGACTACTTCATCGCTATCGACTCCTCCATGCCATAACACGAGCTTATATATAAACAATGCAGGTTTCCAGAATTTTTAGAATACAGTTCATAGAATGTAAATATTAAATTCCGTTTCCGTAACATTAATGTACAATTTTCAAAAATGGTAGCAAAGTTTTATCGTGAATTATTTGCAGAAGAATGGATAATCTTGTAAAAGCTGGTCTCAGGGTAGGTCAGTTTGGATTTAGGAGACATGCAGGAGCACTTGAGTCAATACTCTCCATACGACTTATAAGAGATTGAGGAAAGGGAAATCTACATTTCTAGCTTTTTTTAGATCTGGAGGAAGCTTGTGTCAATGTTGATTGTTCTTATGAGGTCAACAGGGGGACATTATAGAGAATGGAAAGTTATCTGTATCTGGTGCAAAAACCAAACAGCAGTAATATGATTAGAAGGGTATGAAAGAGAAGTATTGTTTGCAAAGAGCCGTTCTCCAATATTTAATTTTTTACATTGAGCAAACTGTGAAGGAAAACAAGGAGAAATTTGGAGAAGAATTGGTAGTACTGCTGAATAGGTCGCAATATATTTTCATAGAAATCTTTCTTTAATGACGCATTTTGGAGATTCCATCATCATCTGTTTTTGCCGATCACTTCAAATTTCAAATTCTGTTATATAACATATTCTTGGATCTATAATTGCACGTTAGCTGCTTGGTATCTATGGTGATGACTTTCCAAAAACAAGGAGATAGATGCAAACTGACCAATTAAATATAACCGTAGTCAACAAATAGTGAAGCCAATACTGTAAAAAAGGTAACTTGTTACGTTTTATTATTGAAACCATCACTATTAACAAGTTTTTATAAAATATAGAAAATTACAAATAAAGAAAAATACCTGAATTTTTCGTAAAAATTACTATTAGATATTAAAAATTGTGTAGCTATTCGAACACAACGGAAAAACGTGTGACGCCGAGATTTGAAACATAGCGTCGGTGGTTGGAAAGACAGAAAGCTACCACCTCAGATAGCCTGTGCTGCAAGTGTTTTAATTATTGGTACTTACATGTAATTGCGACACTTCAGTCGATTTTCTCTAGAATTTTTTAGAGTTCCTTCACGAACCATAAATATGAAAAATTCTAAAATCCGATACTCGCTTGGTCTCCTTGCTGGACATCAAGAAATCGTGAAGGAGGGAAGTGTAGCGGGAAAATTGAAGAGGGAAACCAAGAGGCCAATACAGTCTTCAGATTAAAATGGAGATGGGTTGCCGTTCTTATGAGGAGATGTTTGCTCAGGATAGGGTAGGGTGAAGAACTGCATCAGTCTCCGAAATGAACAGCAAAACAACAATAATAAAAATTGTCACTCTGTACGGCGGCGCGTAAGAGTATCGAATAGTTGTTCAATTGTTTGTTCAGTTTAAGGGACGTAACTGCGGAGTCATCAGTCCCTAAACGTACAACTACTTACGAACTACCTTATACTAAAGACGGGACAAACATCGATGCCCGAGGGGGGATTCGAACCCCCGAGGGGGAACGGCCTCGCGCATCGGAGCTTAGCACCTCAATGCGCTAGGCCACTCCTCCGCGGCGGTATCGAATAGTCTTGCGCATAATAGTTCGCGACCGGGACCGCTCACTTTAGTTCGTATCTCTGTCACGATCTACATCGCTCCTTTAGTTCGTCCGCTCCCACTCACTGATGAGCGGTATTTTCTGCACATGCAGTTGAAGGGAGAATTTCCCCCACATAGCTGCTTCATGCGCTTGCTGCGTGAGTCGCTGACGATATCACGCAGACCAAAATAAACAGTTTGTGGATAATTTCTGGCGTTTTGGGTTATCTTTATATCTTGGCATTATGGAAACTATTAGTCAGATACTGCAGAGTGCAGAATATTTTAAATCAGAAGTATTGTATCACTGAACTATGTAACTAGCTGGAAATGGCTCTCATCGGAAGAAGGCAAGACGTGATTAATAACTCTGGTGCACCCTCCTCTTATGGCCGTCGCTCTTCTGGAAAGGATCCAACGAACTAAGGAGCGAGATGCGATTGGCATAATAACTCGCGACCGGTAGCGCATATCTTAGCTCGTGACCGGTAGCGCATATTTTCGTTCGCCCTCCGTCGCGCAGTAGGATGCTGTTTTTAGTTCGTCTGCTCTTATTCCCGAGACAGATGTTTACTCGTTAGCTCTTGTTGGCTTTTGCTACCACTGCTGGTATTCAACTACTTTATATACACAGTACTCGCAGTATTTTATTTTTAAAATGGATTTATTTATTTATTAGGCCTTTGAAGAATCAGTACCTACAAAATATACTAAATGCGTTTAATTGGTGAATAAAAATACTTTTTTGTATATAAATTAATTATATATTAAATATATATTATATTATATATATATATATATATTATATTATTTTAAATTATATAAATATATATTATATTAAATTATATATTAAATTAGAGCAAAACAAAAATAATGGAATGCGGTCTTAGAAAATCAGGCGAAGCTGAAGTAATTAGATTAGGTAACGAAACAATGAAGGTGGTAGATGAGTTTTGTTACTTGGGTAGCAAAATAACATATGACGGTCGCAGTACAGAGGATATCAAATGCAGAATGGCAATGGGAAGACAAGCATTTTTGAAAAAGAGAAATTTGCCAACATCGAATATTAATTTAAGTGTAAGGAAGTCTTTTCTGAAGGCATTTGTCTGGAGTGTTGCCTTGTATGGGAGTGAGACATGGACGATAAGCTGTGCGGACAGGAAGAGAATAGAGGCTTTTGAAATGTGGTGCTACAGAAGAATGCTGAAGATTAGGTAGGTAGATCGCATAACTAATGAAGAGGTACTGAATAGAATTGGTGAGAAAAGGAATTTTTGGCATACCTTGACTAAAAGAAGGGATCGCTTGGTAGGACACATTCTTAGACAGCGGGGAATCGTAAATTTAGCATTGGAGGGAAGTGTGTGGGGTAAAAATCGCAGAGGGAGACCAAGAGACGCGTATAGTAAGCAGATTCAAATGGATGTGGGTTGCCGTTCTTATGAGGAGATGAAAAGGCTTGCTCAGGATAGGGTAGGGTGCAAAGCTGCATCAAACCAGTCTCCGGACTGAAGACCAAAACAACAACAATTACTGACTCAGCTCCAAATGACGGTAACTGTCAGAAGGGAATCACGTGGTTCTACGCGCTCTCGCGTCCTCTCGGAGTTCCCCGTTAGTCTTCGGAAAATGAGCAAACAATGAGGGGAGGGATCTGGGAACTACTTCACATAGTTCCCCGGTGGGAGCGCTCTTCCGAAGTAGTTCGTTCGCGAACTACACAAGACTAGTATCGAATGCACCCTTAAGCCGTCGGCACACGGAGCGTGTGTCAGAACGTGTGTAGTCAACGTGCGGATGAACGCTCAGAGACGGCGCGACTTGTGCATACGAGATATGCACCTCAACGACCTACACGCGACAGGAGCGCGCTCCAGCGACAGTTGTCTGCGGCATTAGGTTTTAGAATCACACTGTTTACGAAATCAAAAGAGTGGAGTTCCTGCGTTACGTCTATTAAATCGCTTATTTCCGCGCTTGTGCATATGTTCGCTATGTTCTGTGATACATAAGTGATACATAAGTAACAACGAAATATCTATAAAGACATAAACGTTACATGTTATGTCAAAAGTGCAGCGAATAATAAAAGTTTGATGAAAAATTCTGCGATATAAAATCTGAAAAGGCCTTCACATGAGTCAAACATTATTGCAGCAGTCTCGCTTTTTAGTAAAACTTAAAGATCATTCTTCCACGGTCAACTTTAATATTCAGTAAAAGGATGTTAAGAACGTGTAAAATGCAATACGTGAAACAATAAAATTCCAACAAACTCACTCATCAGACATTGCGCACTTTACATAACATCGAATATTATGCAGTATACTTGAATGAAATTTATAGGAAAGTCTTTGAGTCTATAACAATACCCGAATAAAAGAAGAAAAAGTATTTACTGCGAAGGGCCCTAGAACCAGCGCCATTGGACATCCTCCATTTCGTAGGCCGACGCTGCAGCCACTAATCTATCTGAGTCACATCCACGAAGGTACTAGACGTGGTGTATACACTACAGATAGATATGTCGCTTGCTGACATGTAATTGCAACAAATGATGTAAAGAACTATTCGTGTTGCTAAATCTTCAGTCTGCCTTGACTACTGTAATACGGAATTTTTTTTACTACATATAAGACGTTTCCAGTTGGTTGGTTGGTTGGTTGTTTAAGGGGGGACAAAACTGCAATGTTCATCAGTCACGTTTCCAGTCATTAGTTATTTACATAAAACCCATAAAATACGACGGCCAATATGGTGTTGTAAATATTGAAGGGTGAGCGGGGTTTTGAAAAAGAAAAAAAAAAAAAAAAAAAAAAAAAAAAAAAAAAAAAAAAAAAAAAAAAAAAAAAGGGGGGGGGGGGGGGGAACGGAAAGTGGCAGGGGACGCTAAATATATAAGGTGGTGATGTGAATTAAATTGGAATGAGAGACAGGAACTGCTGACCCTGAACTGAAAACTGTGATAATAAATCATGATATTAAAAATTATTTGATTGATATAATATGGCCTTGATTCAATACTAATTGACAATCTCTCTTCCACATCCTGCAAGTGGCATTAAATATAAATTAATAATTTCTTCCCACGAAAAATCTAATCAGCTAGCTAGGATCTGACAACTATTAATGTTAGTAAAACATCATTCCCTTTTTAACAATACGTTTATTATTACCGTTAAGCAGAAAAAAAGACTCACAATGAAAATCCAATACAAAACACAAACTAGATTCAACAAAAAAAAAAAAAAAAAAAAAAATAAAGTAAACTTTCAGTGTCGTCTTCCTTTTTTAGCAGACAAGATTCTGGGCGCTTGTCTCAGGGGAGGGGCCGGCTATCTATTTCTAAAATCGGAAGAAGCGGTTTTAAAAGCACATACAATACTCCTCCTCAGTTTGGGACATTAGGCTAAGACATTTACAACCTGCTGCTCGGCCAGAGCACCGAGGCCCCTTGCTATCGGGACCCCTACAGCGCGGCCCCCATGGCACACCTCTGGTAGCAGGTAGAGAGTGTTGTAACGGCCGCCTCCACCGGAATTCCACTCTCCCCCGTCAAGACAAATTCAGCTCTGTTTCTCACCTCAGCAAAAATGTTCCCTGCACTGCATTCCCGACAGCAATAGAAAAATGCATTTACTGGTCACTTTACATCATTACACGAACGATAAACACAATTAATAAAGATAACAGATGGAATGCCATCTCTCAGTGTCTTCATCTATCTACCGAAAAGAGCTGACCCCCTCCCCGATTAGCAGCATGGTGTGACGTCGGTGGCGTTCTCCCACCTTATTGGTGATCGTGCAGACGCACGTTGAGAATATCTGGCATGCTTGATAGTGCCCGACACGTTGGGAAAGTGCCGACGAGAAAGACAGGCCTCAGCGCGCACGTCATGCCACGAACGCAAGGTAGTTGCGAGCCGGGGCGATCGCTACCTCGGTGGCTGCCCGCTATGACGCAGTGGACAGTGCTCCATCTGCCGGCCAATCGGCTAGCGATCGCGCCGGCTCGGAACTACCTTGCTTACGTGGCAAGAGGTGCGCGCTGAGGCAACACCACCTAGAAGACAAGGCCTTACAACAGGCCGTGCCTACGTGACACTTAGAGGACGCAGCCGCCATCTGACTGGCCGTCCGCTGCGCGGCTGTGGGCGTGCCCCAGCGGCCAGCCAGTGAGGTGGCGGCCGCGGCCTCTAAGTGTGACGTAGGCACGGCCTGTTGTAAGGCCTTGCCTTCTAGGTGGTGTTGCCTCAGCGCGCACCTCTTGCCACGTAAGCAAGGTAGGCCTGTCTTTCTCGCCAGTCGCGGGTTCGCACGTTATGACGTCAGAAACTCGCCACGTTGGCCACACTCGTCCAGATACACGCTCCGTGTGCCGCCGGCTGCGCGGTGGCGGCCTATTCCGCGTGACGTCACACGCGGGCTGGCGGGCCACCTCCTTCGTCGGCCGCCGCGGGCCGCGGGCCGCGGGGCGCCGCGCATGCTAATGGCGCGTCAGGCGCGCCCGTCTGCTGTTTGCGCAGCCTGTCTGGACACCCGCCGGGGATTAATTACGCCAGATTGCGGCGGCCGCGTATGTAAATCACTTCACACATATTAGTGTCTCCGGTGTTTACAAGGTGTCACGCGTCCGTTCGGCCCGCCGCGAGCACATGCCAGCTGGCAGCCGCGAGCTAGCGCCGCGCATCCTCTGGCCGGCGCATCGGCTCTGCGGGTGCCACGCCGCGACAGCGGTACTGTACTCACAGATTAGATTAGATTAATACTTGATCCATACATCATATATACCACATTTCGTAATGATGTGGAACGTGTCAGTTTAGTAAATGGTGTTTGTACATGACAATAGTTTAAGTATTTTTTAATGTAATTTTTTTAACATTTTTTTATATCCCCCAACCGGTTGCGTAATTTTTAGGTGCTTGACCTAGGTTTCGTTGCCACTAGGGACAACTTCATCGGAAGAATAAAAACAGTTACCTAAAACCAGTATGGTGCGAAGGGCATGAATGATATGAAAGAACTCATGTCCTTCATGCCCTTCACACCATAGTGGTTTTAGGTAACTGTTTTTATTCTTCTGGTGACGTTGTCCCTAGTGGCAACGAAACCTAGGTCAAGCACCAAAAAATTACGCAACCGGTTGGCTGATATAAAAGATTGCTACAAAAATTGGATTGCGGTTGCTGTGTAATCAGCCATGTTCAAAGTTGTTTATATTTATTTACTCCAAAGTTCGTTAGCCTGGTGTAGCAACAGTGAATCCATATTTGAACTGAAAGGTTGGCGTAAAATGCCATCCAGTTGTTTCTGAGTGTTCTGATGATGCACCAAAAGCGCGTAAAGCGTTAAAAAGAAATAAATATTATAATTTACAACAGAGACTAATTTTCAATTCTAATTTTTTTTATTTTACTTTTTTAAGTATAATCTAAAAATTCATCTGAAGTGTAGAAGGAATTATCATTCACAAATACTTTTAATTTCTTTTTGAATACTAGTAGGTTATCTGTCAGATTTTTCATGCTACTTAGTAAGTGACCGAAGACTTTTGTGGCAGCGTAATTCACCCCTTTCTGTGCCATAGATTTAACCTTTAATAGTGAATACCTCCCTTTCTCCTACTGTTGTAGGTATGAACACTGCTATTAAATGAAATGTTCAAATGTTTGTAAAGCTTATGGGACTTAACGACGGGGTCATCAGTCCCTAAACTTACAAACTACTTATGAACTACTTACGAACTAGGACGGCACAAATATCCATGCCCGAGGGGGGATTCGAACCCCCGACCGTAGTGGCCGCGCAGACCGTGACTGGAGCGCCTCAGTCACCTCGGCCACCGCGGCGGGCAACACTGCTATTACTCTTGAACTACCTCGGATTGTTAATAACAAATTTGGTGAGTGAATATATATATATATATATATATATATATATATATATATATATATATATATATATATATATTGTGAAGCTACAGTTTAGATCCCTAGATCCTTAAATAAATTTTTGCAGGATGATCGATGGTGGGTTCCAGCAATTATTCTAATTACACGCTTTTTTGCAATAAATACTTTACTCAATGTTGAATTGCCCCAGAATATGATCCCATATGAAAGCAGTGAATGAATATAGGCATAGTAAGCTAATTTACTAAGATGTATATCACCAAATTTTGCAATGACCCCGACAGAATAAGTAGCTGAACTCAAACGTTTCAGCAGATCTTCAATGTATTTCTTCCAATTCAATCCCTCGTCAATGCAGACACCTAAAATTTTTGAGTATTCGACCTTAGCTACTGATTTGTATTCAAAGTCTAAATTTATCAACGGTGTCATGCCATTTACTGTATGAAATTGTGTATACTGGGTTTTATCAAAGTTTAATGAGAGTCCATTTGTAGAGAACCGCTTAATAATTATCTGAAAGAGAACCGTTTAATAATTATCTGAAAGACATCATTTACCATTTCATCAGTTAATTCCTGTTTGTCAGACGTGATAGCTATGCTTATATCGTTAGCAAAAATAACTAGGTTAGCATCTTCGTGAATATAGACTGGCAAAAGACCCAACAAAAATCCTTTTTTGATAACTCTCCAGTTACAGGAATGAACTGTTTCTTCTGTATCATGTGATCTCCTTATTTCAACTTTCTGCACTGTCCACCATACCACAATGCTTAAGCTTATCTAGAAGAATCCCATAATTTACACAATCAAAAGACTTTGAGAGATCACAAAAAATCCCAACTGATGATGTCAGGTTATTCAATATTTCATCATTGAAGGTATATATAGTATTTTCTGTTTAAAAGCTTTTTTGAAAATCAAACTGACTTCTTGTTAGAACTTCATTTTTACTAATACGTGAAGCTACTCGAGAATAAATAACTGCTGGCCGCGGTGGCCGAGGGGACTGAGGCGCTCCAGTCACGGTCTGCACGGCCACTACGGTCGGGGTTCGAATCCCCCCTCAGGCATGGATATTTGTGCCGTCCTTAGTCTTAGCTAGTTCATAAGTAGTTTGTAAGTTTAGGGACTGATGACCCCGTAGTTAAGTCCCATAAGATATACAAAGATTTGAATACATAACTTTTTCAAAATTTTTGGATAAAGCTGTCAGAAGTGAGATGGGGCGGTAGCTGTTAACATCTGACGTATCCCCTTTTTTATGCAAAGGTTTAACGATAGCCTATTTCAGTCTACCCGTGAAAATGTAGTCAACGTGGCAGAAAGCACGAGGTGACCGCGTTGATACACACTAGTAAGTTCATATAGACCTCACATGCACACTGTTAAAATTACGAGGGCTATTCATAAAGTAAGGAACGTATCCGTCTGACGCCGCCAGGCGCGCGCTGATCACGTATATTTCGGTATGTGCGTGCTCCAAATGTTTGTTAAGCTTAAGGGACTTAACTGCGGGGTCATCAGTCCCGAAACTTACAAACTACTCTTGAACTACCTTATACTACAGACGACACAAACATCCATGCCCGAAGGGGGTTCGAACCCCCGACGGGGAACAGCCTCGCGCATCGGAACATAGCGCCTCAATGCGCTTGGCCACTCCGCCGCGGCTATGCATGCTCGGCAGGTCAGTCGGTAGCCAGCCGTAACAACGAGAACGTCTTTGCGCTTCTGGATATATACTCCAATTTGAAATCCCGCCAGTTGTGAGATGCGGTCTGTGATACGGTTTTTGTTGGCAGACACCTAAAAACTATAACAATTTATAGTGAACTGTGCGAAGTGTACGGAAACAACGCAATGAATGGAAGTTCTGTCCGGAAATGGTGCATTCGGCTTAAAAGAAGACGAATCAACGTTCATGACGAAGAGAATAATGGACTCCCGAGCATTGTGACTGTCGATCTTGTCGCTATAGTTGATGAAACGATTCCTAAAATCCGTCACTTCACTTTAACGGAGCTTTCGCTTTCTTTTCCATAAGTTTCACAGACTTTGTTGTTTGACGTTGTAACTCACTGCCTGAAGTCTCAGCGGCAGAATTTTACGAAGAAGAAATTTCAAACCTGGCTATGATAAGTGCATCAACATGTTACCTGACTACTTGGGAAAGTAGTATTGTAGTCGCTGTTTCATATGTCTTTCTTCTACTTAGTTTATTTACTGCCAAAACTTTCTAAATAGCCCTCGTAGTTTTTCTTATCATACAGTATTAGCGATGCAACTACGAAAATAACAGGTTTTCTGTCAACGATGTGCGCTACTAAACTTCATATTTTATTCAAGAAACAAATTTTTGTAACACTAATGGACCAAACTGATGGAACGAGGCGAGGCCTGACCTTCGGATACATAGGAATGGGAAACAGAAAATTTTAAGTGTTTTCTTTACTGTTCAGTCTGGGTGGCCGACCACGGGCTTGTCCGGTGCCTGCTGTTGGACCTTTCTGTACGCATATTCCCGACATGATGATTGGTCACCTGTTTATATTGTTTTACTTTGCTATTGGTGAATTTTCCGTTCTTTATTATTATTATTTCTGATTGTTCTTTTTTTACCACAGAGTAAATCAGATGAGAATTTAATTTAAAATGCGCAATGGATAACGGCTTCATATCAGAACCCAGTCGCCTGTTACATACTATATTATTCTTCCTTTATTCTCATTAATATTAAATCATAAAATTCCTATCTAATCCTCATTTATTTTGTTAATTATTCTTCGGTTCCCTACTATTGACACATGATATGGAGGGATTAAATAGCTTGTTCAGTTAAATAAGGGAATGCTTTAAAACATATCTGAACATTTGTTATAACTTATATATTAGTTTTGCAACACGAAAACATCACGTACTTACAACTTTATTTGATTACTTTTAACACTTTTTAGTCTCCTATTTCAATTAGTTTCACTCCTCTTTTGCGTAGAATAAAGAGAATATGGACGGGAGCCAAAGCGAACATTGATAGTCCACACGCACAACTTTTTCATACTCCCTAACAGGCTGCTATTACTATATTTATTATATTGGTGTGGTATCTGTTCTTTCGGACATGCCATTTTAACGTTGTCGAGGTAGGGCCGTACGACTCCTTTATATAAGAAATCGGTATTTCGATTTTGATGTTCGAGTATTTATACTGTATGGTGATATACTGTGCCGTAAATATAACTAAGTGCATCTTGCAAGAATTCCTATTCACTCAAGCTTTATTCACGAAATATTCGATATGGAGTACATGAGATGGTTGCATTTGCAGATCAATAACTGGAGCGGTAGTGACGTACCAGGTGTCGATACCGAACAGATCCTCTTCTGTGCGGGGTACAGTGTCCACGGATGAACACGCACGAGCGACAATACAGGTAGCGAATTCTGTCTTGGTATACATTGAAAGTTTCTAATTTAAAGTGACAGGTGAAAGGCTCTAATTTAAAGTTGGGTGAAAGTTTCTGAATCAAGCAAGTGGGACTGAATCTAAAACTGGTGAAAGTTTCTCGTTTGAAGGTTGCTTTTTATAAGCTCAAATTAAATCTTCCTGAAATAATCTGGTAAGAGACTATCAGTAACTGAACTTATAAAAATCCAGCACATACCTGGAACAGCATTATCTCTTTGCTTTATCAACATCTACATGCCAACAAATATTAAACACGTATAGCCCTGTAAACTCTCTATAAAATCACCAGTCATTCTAAACATATATGCGCAACGCACTCAGTTAATTAGACCATATAATACTATTTTCTACAAAAAAAAAAAAAAAAAAAAAAAAAAAAAAACCTTGGGAGCTGCGACTGTGCGTCAGTCCACCTGTAATTTTATAGTTATAAAATAGTCTGTGCTTTTGTGAGCATTACTTTTGGAAATTAGCTTTCAGTGGCAAGAACTGATTACTTTAATGGCACGCGAACATTTACATTTAAGGAAAATCTCAAACTCTACACGTACCATGCAACAAAAATAGGAAAATGCCACAATCAGGACAATGAGGGACTAGATTGAGCTGAAATCAGAAAATTAGTGATCATTAAATTATTTACTTTTGCTAAAGAAGCATACCTTTGTTGTTGACTCCGTAATAATAGTGATTACAATGGTTTTGTACAATATCGTCGCCGGCCGCGGTGACCGAGGGGACTGAGGCGCTCCAGTCACGGTCTGCACGACCACTACGGTCGGGGGTTCGAATCCCCCCTCGGGCATGGATATTTGTGCCGTCCTTAGGATTAGCTAGTTCATAAGTAGTTTGTAAGTTTAGGGACTGATGACCCCTTAGTTAAGTCCCATAAGCTATACAAACATTTTTTCGTTCGGGCCAGCCCTGCGTATCTGAGGAATCCGTGGACAGAGGCACACTACGAGACAGCGCTCTCCACCTCAACGTGGACTGGCAGGCGACCATCAGTAGCGTGCAGGCAGCATCTGCGTTCATCGCTGATATTCTGCTTCTTCTTCTTCTACCTTAGCGTTTGTCCCACATGCTGGCAGGGTGCGCTGCTTTGGCTCGCTGTCGCCATTTCCTACGATCTTGTTGCTGGTTAGGGTGGAGACCTGATATCTTGAGGTCTTCATGCAGGGTGTCGAGCCATTTGTGTTTTCTCGACTTCAAAAAGGCGGTCGACGCGGTGCCACACTGCAGTCTGCTAACGAATATACGAGCTTATGGAATAGGTTCAAAGATTTGTGACTGGCTGGAAGACTTCCTGAGTAATAGAAGGCAGTACGTTGATCTCGAAGGCGAGTGTTCATCAGAGACGAATATATCGTCAGGCGTGCCCCAGGGGAGTGTGATAGGACCGATATTATTTACTATCTATATAAATGATCTGATGGACAGAGTAAGTTGTAATTTTCGGCTGTTTGCTTATGATGTTGGGTTGTATGGGAGGGTGTCGTCTTTAACTGACTGTAATAGCATACAGGATGACTTAGACAAAATTTCTAGTTGGTGCGAAAAATGGCAGCTAGCTCTCAGTGTAGAAAAATGTAAGGTGATGCGTATGAGTACGAAAAACAATCCTATAATGTTCGAATACACCATTTGTAGTGAGCTTCTTGATGCTGTCGCGTCGTTCAAATATTTAGGCGTAACATTGCGATATGAAATGGAACGAACATGTAAGGACAGTTGTGAGTAAGGCGGACAGCCGACTTCGATTTATTGGGAGAATGTTGGAAAGATGTACTACACCTGTAAAGGAGACCGCGTATAAAACGCTTGTACGACCACGTCTTGAGTATTTCTCAAGTGTTTGGGACCCGCGCAGATCAGTTTAAAGGAAGACATAGAGGCGGTTCAGAGGCGAGCAGCTAGATTTGTTACCGGTAGATTCGACCAATGCAACTCAATTGGGGATCGCTGGAAGAAAGACGTCGTTCTTTTCATGAATTTCTGTTGAGTAAATTTAGAGGGCCGGAATTTGAAGCTGAGTGTATTACATTTCGCGTAAAGATCACGAAGACAAGAGAAATTAGGGCTCGTACGGAGGCATGTAAGCATTCTTTTTTCCTCGTTCCATTTGGGAGTGGAATAGGAAAGGAAATGCCTAGTAGTGGTACAGTGTACCCTCCGCCACGCACCTTACGGTGAATTTCGGAGTATGTATGTAGATGTAGATCTCTACCTTGGTCTTCCTATTAGCTGTTTCCCATTTACATTTAAATTAAAACCAATTTTTGCCACTGTCGTTTGATGTTCTCTAAGGACGTGCCCGTACCAGCGTAGGCGGCTTTCCTTCATTTACTATAGGTTGGAAGCTGACCATATTTATTTAGAAAACTTAAACTAGGCTCTATAGAACCTAGAGAAAGGTTATTTCTATTTGAACATTGATTCCTTGGCCCAGAAGAATATTATGTAAGAGAGCAGAACAGTTTACCTTCAAGTAATTCTCTCAAAAATTGCTACCTGTCATAACATTCAAGTCAAATAAATTGCACTCAGACGAGGTCATAGAATCTACTTGAAATTAAGAACTAATTTTGTCATCCAGGATATGAAACTTAGTTGTATTGCGCAACGGAATTCTATTAATAGCATCTGAATATATGTGAAAGAAAACACATACATTTTTTTTTTAAATAAAAAGGGAAGTGTTAGCTGAAATATGTTAATACAGTTACACTTGAAACTGGATTCATTTCCAAAGAGCAGAAATGGGGGCACCGATTTCTTAACACAAGAAAAGTCATGCCACTGGTTGTTTTCTGATCAAACTAACATTACATTGCCCACGATAACATATGTTTCCCCTATTTTGTGAAAAAGCAGTACTTTTAAGATAAAAACGGTTAAGAGAAAAGGGATTCGAGGTAAAACAGTTTACAGTTGAGAATTACACACACTCACACGCACGCCAAGCATAGCGACACTCACCGAACAGCAAGACTGTTCAAGGCGCAGCAGCGAAATGATCAGACTGGACGGCTTGGATGCGGAAAAGCACTCGCGCACAAATTAAATAAAAAAACTTCATTCCAAACTGCTTTCAGAGTTCTCAGTAGTTTAGTAAAATCAGTGAATCACAAAAACTCGAGTTACTAGTTGTAAAACTGTCGTGGCTTATCACACGGGAGCTCGTGGTCTATACGAAACACCGCGCACACCGCAAGTAACCGAAAATGAGAATCTCACAAAAATATAGCAGAGATAAATTGAAGCAGTTTGTGTTTGTTCCTGATAAGCATTACTGGCACAAAGAAAGAAACGGAAGGACTACCGAGTTGTTGAAATTACGTTAAGTGTAAGACATACAAAATCGGAAAAAAAATCAGAGAAATGATTAGCGAGACCGCAAATTTACTGGTGTTACAAAGAGAGAGCTGAAATCTCAGCAGCCTGAAGGGCAAATTCGGAAGGAACAAGATGAAGTCTTTGTTCGAACCATTTCAGACATAGTTACAACCAGATAACAAAGGAAAACCACAACAAATCCGGAAGTTAGCACAATTGTTATTACCGTGACTGTTTTAGAACACGCGAGAATCCATAGACGGATTTTGTAAGAAAAGAAACTAGTAAGTTACTAAACAACATCACTTGGAACTTAATCGGAGACAGACACCAATGCACACACGGAGAAATGGTTGATTTAATTTTCCCCGGAAATAATACCGGGATCTAATAACTGCAACTGCAGTTCGACACATTGCGATACCTGTAATAGCTCACACGCGATTATCAAGATGGAGGTCTGAAACTTAAACACACACACACACACACACACACACACACACACACACACACACATACACATACACACACGGCCATTCGTCCGTTCACGTCTTACCAGAACGGAAGCAGCATCCAGAGTGCCTATTCTCGCTCGTCCTCGACTGGACGTTAAAAATCATGGCGGGGGCCTGACAGACATGCCACTAGTCGTACAGACATGCGACATATCGATATACATTCCTTATGGAACGGGGCATAGCAGACTCTTTGCAGCCTAGTAGCTGCACCAAGGCATAGTAGACTCTTTGCAGCATAGTTGTAGAATACTGCGACAACACGATGCGCCAGAATAATCGATCACATAGACAGAAATGCACATTCGAACCACAATATTTCACACACTCACAGGGTGAGGGGGAGTATCACACACAATACCATAATAAACATTAAAATTGGGAGACATATGAGACTAAAAGCAACAAAAGTAATTAAAAATAAGGTGAAATAAGACATAAATATACAATAAATATGAAAAGAATATAATAGCGTCTTAAATCTGATCACTGCCTACAGGGTACATATTTGAATATCTTTCAAGGTGTAGCACCTTATTGCCCACGTACTTCATTGTTTGTGACGTGGTCGTGCAGCGTTAGTCCTGATGTCCACCTGAGCATCTTTGTTTCCATTACAGTAAGTCTTTGTTCCACTTCTTTTGTCAAAGGCCAGCATTCAGCCCCATACAGTGCAACTGGGCGGATACCGATAGGTAATTTTATCACTTCAGCTTGTTGGGAATTTTCCTATCACACAGTACTCCAGTAGCAGAACGTCATTTATGCCACGCACTACTTAGGTGGTTGGAAATTTCTGAACTGAGATTTGCGTCAGTTTCAATTGTCGAGCCCAGCTACTTAACCACACCATGGTAAGGCTCGAAAAAATCGATTTTCGGTTTTCATCATATTTCGATAGATTAAGGATTTATATAAGTACTCTGGAAAAATTTTTTCAAGCATTTAAAGAGCATTTTCCTACCATGCGTGTTTATGTGTCACGCCCACTTTTCCGTCACCCACTTATCTGTATTTAATTAAATCTTCATATCCTCTACATTGCACGTTATGGACTTTTTTTTCTTACGTCCGAATGTGTTGGCTATCCTTGGAATACAACGGTCGATATATTGTTTCTGCTGTTTGTAAACAACACGTTTTCAAACACACGGTTAGTTTGTTCAAATGTGATTGCGAGTAGTTGTTATACTTACGTTTGCAGTGCTTATTTACGTGTATACTATGGGCAGGCAATTAGGAGAAATAAAGAAAATCTGGAGGCAATGGAGAGAAATTTTTGGGCCATACTCTTCCATAAGTCCTCTACTGATGATAAGCCATGTCATGCATTGTATCCACGAGGAGAATATTCGTGGTGCAAATACAATAGGGCTCAGGCAACTGGAGAATCTTGTTTTCACCAGAATTCTTTTCCTGCTGCTGTTATTGCAGCAATTAAACGTAATTTAAGAGACTTAGCTCACCCTGACCTTCTAAGGAAATGTCTGCATGGGCAGACACAGAACCCAAATGAATGTTTTAACACCATAATTTGGAACCTCCTCCCTAAAACTGTATTTGTAGTCATGCATAAAATGAAACTAGGAGTTAATGATGCTGTTACTACATTCAATTTTAGTAATAATGGAAAGTGTTGGGTGCTGAAAAAGCTGGGAATTAATCGTAGTGAAAATATGATCACTGGGCTACTACATTGCGATAAAATGAAGGCAGCCGATGCAGACAGGTCTGCATCTAATATGGCCAAGAAAGCATGACAATCACCCAGGAAGCCGACAAACAAGCTGGAAGACCTGCTAGAGGGCCATCATACGCAGCAGGAGATTTTTAATTAACTGTAAGTAACAATTTTCAAAAGCTTTTTAAGGTCAATTTTCCGCAAACTAAAATTTCAGTACATATGCTCCATTGTATCAGAAACTATCATAGATAAATAAATGAAATTTTCAGAGACTCTGTATGTCATAAAACCCACCTCTGGTACTACATTCCGTAATATTCCCCCATTAGGAAGATCACAAAAAATATTTTCTGCAGAAAATCTTAATATTTTTTGTTAATAAATTAAAAAAATTATTTCTTAAAAAACTATAACATGGATAAAGTAGACTTTAGCACAGTAGACTCTATTAGCATCGTATAAAGCACAGTAAAAATATTAAGGTCTTGCATCAAATAGTTTTTTTTTTTCATAAATCGGGCAAATACTTGCCTAAATTAACATGGGTTAGATAGGCAGGGCGTGGCCCCCGCGTAAAGGTTTTTGCTGCTCGAAGGTGAACACTATTGATTTTGATGCTAACAGGGTCTTGTAAATATGCGGAGAGACAATACGTTTTCATTACATTGAGCCGTTTTCCTACTTCTTCAAGGCCGTCATTCCACGCTTGCATTTAGGGTCAGTCTTCTTCTCCGAGGCCAGTAGTAGATCATCAGCGTATAGTAACGTCCAGGGTGCGGTTTTTTGGCTGATCTCTTGTGACGGTATCCACGACTGATCATGTCAGAAGAACATCGCTGCTCTTCTGACGGCACTAATCGTGCCGTACACGTCAATGTCGACACTTCTGGGCTTACAAACAGCCTTATGTGTTCTGTGATGAGCGGAAACCCTCAACCTCGTTTACGGGTGTGCACAACTGACACAACTGACACAGCACGTCGAACTTACACGGCGAAACTCCGAAAGAACAATCCTGCCACTCGGAAGGCAAAACTTTGCCCCCTTCCAGACTCGCTTAGTTGGCTGTAGGAAGGACAAGTCGGACTCAGTGGCAAGGCGCCTGTTTGCTTGACACGCTGAAATGCCTGCAAACGTTCCCTATTGACGTCTACAGACAGATGGCGCTTCTGCAGTTATGGACTTGGGCAATCTGTCAGCGGATGACGGAGGAACAATTACATCAACTGCCACCCAGGCTGCATCTGCCGTTATAAAACGAATATTGATGTAGCCTTTCCAGGTGTACCTTTTTCTAGCAATGTATTAAAATTAGCAGGAAAGGAGGATTTTAGTTCACTACAGTTTCCTATGCGGAGTGCAACAAGAATCGTGGCATTTAATGGCGGCATATGCAAGTACAGCATTGAGCTGCTCAATTTACATCAGCACATATTTGTGTTATTACGAGACAGTCACTTGGAATGCCAGCATCTCTGCAAGCAGTAAATAGTTGCTTTATTTTGTGAGAAGTTTGTCAACAATGTGTCACAAACTGGAGTGTAAATGTGAAATTGTGTAACGTTCGCTATAGACGTTTCTGAGCGTGAGCCATAAATTCAACCACTTTAAATTAAGTCAAATATTTAACCACTTAATAATTCGTTAAAAGGGTTGTGTTATTATCTTCGAATGGCTTGTAATCTCTGTCAGAGTGTCCTCGACGTGAAACGTTGATTCACGAGTGTATCAAACGCTAAACAAACCGTGCATTTTCCCAGTAACTCTTTGGGTCTAGAGCTTGTTCTGGAATTAAAAACACACGTTACTGAGTACAAACTTGACAACTTATAACCTTAATTGCACATCTACTGAAATTACTGCAAAAGCCTGCCGTTTTATTTTATGGAGATCGGTTCTTCCTACACAAAATGTATTTATAGTACACGTCACTGCACTACCTACCTGCATTAACGTTTTCATAGTTGACTTATATCCACTGAATTAAAAAAACTGAAACACTAAATGTAAAGAGTGCCAGTAACGACTGACTAAATTATGCCTGTGGTCGAAAATCGACCAATTGTGTTTACAATGGTCACTGGGGGTAAAATTTTACGTATCATGTCGGCGGCCTGGCGTAATTACTTTAGTAACATCAACAAAACGATAGAAAATCTTTGCCCATTTCTTCGAACCACATAGAATGACTCGATTAGTGTATCGTACAGACCATGAAGTAAACAAATAATGCTGTTCTTGCTTTATGGTTGACAGGTTCTTGTATGTACCTTCGTCCGCCCAGTAAAAATAATTGCCCTCATAAAGCGAAGATTCCATGAGAAAACATCAGCGTTGTCAAGCTATTGGCTAAAATGAAGACTCACAGGATTGTCACTATTCAGCATCTGTTGCTAACGTTATCATAGGAGGCCGCTGGGATATTTGGTAAAATTTAACCGGCACGGATAGGTATGAAACGGTATCTGTTACGTGTTAAGGAAAATGCCTGACACAATAACAACAACTAAAAACGGAAGTATATACTTCTCACGCCATTTTTGAATTATATAACTTTCATTAGCCTAATATTTGAAATGGAACTTCAATTTCGGTGTTCGTATATTTATACAACGCCAAGAAAAAATGTTATTTCGATACTGCGATATTCAGAATTCCAGAGATGACAACATGTCGACTTCGTAGTTCCACCCGTGCACCGCTACATGCCTCTCCCGGCGCATCATCCTTTATATCGGCATTCATATGAAAACATCCATTCCCTTTAACCACTCTTAATCACCGTGAAAATGAAGCATTTCAACGGCACAAGAAAGTGAGTTGGGAACACTCCATGTTTCGATATTCACTTATTTTAATACGTTATTTTAATACTGCGGATTCTCTGCATTACAGCGTCTTTGGTCGAGGCGAATAGCAAAACAGTGAGCTGATTGTTGGAGAATGTAGAACTTGATCCAAGCTGTAGATAGGAAAATTTCTACTTCCTTTTACCACTTTTAATGGCTAAATGCACACATAATATTTACATTCGTGAAATCTACGACAAACAATCTTTCGAATTATGTAACTTTCATTGGCCTTCTTGTACGAATAAATTAGTAATCTGTACCACAATTTTCGTGTTAGCGTATTTATATAATGATTAGTTTAGTAATGAACTGAGATGCTGTATTGAAATATTTTATTTTACTATCTCTAAGTTATTTAAAATCAAGATGTAAATGGCGTTAAGGTTACTTTGTTCTCAAAACTGATCTAAAATAATTATTACCTTGAAAAATGATTGCAAAATGAATTTAACCTTGACAAGTGAACGTTAGCTATTGCACATGGATATTTACGTTTTGGACGTTACTGAAAATATATACGTTGTTAAATAAACGAGATTATGTCATTGTCGTTACAGATAATTAATTATACAACCTATGTTGATAAAGTTCTGTGGATAGTCATGTAACATTAACGTAAACGAACTATTAACTATAGTTACCTTATTGTCTTTCCATATACTCACCTCCCATAACAATGCATCGCTGATCTTTGCGATACATGTCCTAGAAACTTTGCACGAAGTCTTCCTTTGCAAAGATGCTCAAAACTCTCGTCACTTTTCGTTGGATGTCAGAAATAAAATTTGAGAGTCGTTCAGTCATTCACACAACAGATTAAATTAACATATTTTACATTTATTGCAATTAATCGATACGTACATAAATACTTAATTAAATTCAAAGACAACTCAATAACAATAAACCTCTCTTGTGAAATAACGATCAATCATTAGAATACCGACTCTCAATATTAGGGTACAACGTAACCCCAAAAATTTTTATTTTAACATTTCAGTCAAATGTCGCTACATAACAGGTACTCACACTTAATTAGTTTCTCAAGACTCGTTCCGGTACCCTCAGTATTTCAGGCATCGTTTTTGAATTATTTATAGGAAATACACTATCATAGGACATAAAAGTACTTTTTGTATTATAAAATTAAATAACATTATTATAATTTCTTTATAACTAGTTCCTCACAACTTATAAGCAAAGTATATGGTTCTCCTCAATTCCCAACGTGTATGCGGTCAACCGTCAACCATTGCATGATTAAGGCCTCTTCCGTTCCTTTCCAAGCGCTATTATCTTCCGATGTACCGAAACGTATTGCCCATCTAGGGTTTCCAATGTCGTTCACCCACCTTCCATTTTCTTATCTGTTCTAATCTGGCAAAGAATTGCCACTTGCCTGGCTCCGTGAATCACCTTCTTCCGTATCGCTTCTCTATTCCCTAATAAATTCTAAATTTTTTCTTCTCTATCGGTAGACTTTAGTGCGCATCTCTAGATTGATCGAAAATCGGATTCCGGGTTACAAATTGTTTTTGAAGTTGTAGATACATATTGCACAGCCATAAGTACATACATATTTTGAAAAACTTTTTCTGTCTATATTTGAAGGATTTCCTGACAGTGTGCTGGACTTTTTATTTCTTTTTCTATTTAACATGCAAGTCTTTTCAAATTCCTTGTGTTCATGAAACAGGTAAACTATTTCTAACTTCAGTATCAACTCAATTTTGAAGAGTTTTTTTATAGAGGGTGGGTAAAAAGTCCTTGGACACCTTCATAATCTGGAAGAGTGAAGGGAAAATTGAAAAGTGATGATGGGAAAAGAGGTCTGATGTGGCGCCGCAACTTTTGGAGTGAATGTCACTCATGGCCGCATCTCGAAATCTGCCATTTTGGATTCAGGTCATTTTTTTAATGACACCCCAAATAACACTCGCTTGAGCTCAGGAATTTAGTGGTGTAATTTGTTTCTATCTTGTACAATTTAGAAGTTATTAATGTTAAAAGTTTGGAAATTACTTTCATACCGACCGCTACAACATATATCATACATGTTCTACGTGTTTTCCTTCCTGGGCAATGTTCTCAACTTTGAACATTAATAAGTTCTAAACTGTACAAGATAGACAAAAACAAATTACACCACTAAATTCCGAAGCTCAAAAGAGTGTTATTTGATGTGTCATACATCCCCTTCCCATTTTAAAAAAGTGACTTGAAACCAAAATGGAGTATTTCAAGACGGTGGCCATAAATGACATTCACTCCAAAAGTTGCGGCTTTACCTCAAACATCTGTTCCTATCGTCACTTTTCAATTTTCCCTTTAATCTTCTAACTTACGAAGGTGTCCGAGGACTTCTGTCTCGCCCTGTACATTATTATAATTTTCGAGTCAACTTACTTTTCCAATTTCACCTGAATTTGAGACAATGTTGACAAAGCATTTTGCCTATCAGATGTATTAATAACTAAAGTATATTCCTTCTTTTTTCATTAACACTAATATTGCAGTATAATGGCGAGAGTAGCTCCAGGTACGCTGCTCTTAGCTCTGGTAGGAGCTGTCGACGGCAGGAGGGATAAGATACAAACTGGTGCTGGTAAAATAATAAAAATAAACTCATCCAAAGCTTTGAGCGCAATATGTATAGTTCATCAGAGGGTAAGACCATGAACGCTTAGTAATGATCTCTTAATTGGGGAGTTACGTGCCGCGTTTTGTTATCATCATTCATCACGTTAGTTGATTTTAACTATGTGGAATAAACTTCACCTTGTAATTTTGAACCACGTTGAAGCACAGTTTTGTAACAGCGCAAAATTGTGAAAGAGAAACTTCTTAAATCTTAGAATGCTGAAGCAATCGCCAGGCAAGATAGGCGGATATGTCATAAATCCGACGCCAGTTTCTCGTGACGACAGCAGATGCTGCGTCGGCGAGTTAAAAGCCTACAGTCAGTAGACTTGACTGCGACGGACGACCAGGGAGCGAAAGGGCATACTTGTCAGCTTCTAAATATTTCATTCTGCCACAAGAGTGAATAAGACCGAGAATCCGTCAGCGGTTAAAGGGCTCCTTGAGTGAACACTGCACTCACAAATAGGACACATTCGGTCATTACAAACCGTCCCATACGTCATAGATTCAGCCGTTTTCCTCATATATACTCCCGCTTTTAGTTGTGTAGTCACTTGGTCATTGGAGTCGTCGAACCAATCATTATCTATGTATTCAGCTTATGTCTCAGATAAAACGGTACAGATTTGTAGCCACTAGTCGCAGCTAGGAGATAGAATCCAGAGACAACTACAGTGCTGACCATCATCCGGGTAGATGGTGAACCGTCTTCCCAACGCTGAATATGGTTGCTGCCTGTGGCCAGCCCAGTCTTCATTGGTGGGCTTCCTATAGGCCAATGATACTGCCGACGAGTTAGCACTCTGGTGCTATCCCTGTCAGCGGTAGCGATAGGTCATCATGGCACCCCACTCCAGTGGTTCCAAGCATGGAGCAACAAGCAGCGGCATAGACCGGAGAAGGGACCGAAGTCTTCACCTGGCAGTCTCTGCTTCAACACCTAGACGTCGCGGCGCGGGCACCTCCGCCCGAACGGTACAGCAGCCGACCCATAGAAGACGCAGTGAGATGGCGGGCTAACGGGGCCGAAGGAGACGTCACCTGCAGATCTGGCTCCTGCCGAGCTGGCACCTACACCACGGAATCTTTTATTCAGTCGAATAAACTTGTAAACTCCAATACCGTTTTAATAGCGTCCTCTGAGGCTCCACCAGGTTTCACGCATCATCCTGACAAAGCTGGGAATCTACAGCTCCGACTCCAGCAATCACTATGCTACTTCTCATGCAAGTTTCTTTCTCTCTGCAGATACCCCAGTTTAGATGTTAGTGTATTTTACACTCGTTTTGTTGTTGTTGTTGTTGTGGTCTTCAGTCCAGAGACTGGATTGATGCAGCTCTACACCCTACTCTATCCTGAAGAAGCCTCTTCATCTCCTCATAAGAACGGCAACCTACATCCATTTCAATCTGCTTACTGTATTCATCTCTTGGTCACCCTATGCGGTTTTTACCCCAAACACTTCCCTCCAATGCTAAATTCAAGATTCCTTGATGTCTAAGAATGCGTCCTACCAATATATCCCTTATTTTAGTCGAGGTATGTCAGAAAGATCCTTTCTCCCCAATTCTGTTCAGTACCTCCTAATTAGTGATACGATCAACCAACTTAATCTTCAGCATTCTTCTGTAGCACCACATTTCAAAAGCGTCTGTCCTTTTCCTGTCTGCACTGTTTATTGTCCACGTTTCACTCCAATACAAGGGGACACTCCACAAAAATGCCTTCAGAAAGGACTTCGTTACGCGATGTTAACAAACTTCTCTTTTTCAAAAACGTTTCTCTTCCGATTGCCATTCTGCATTTTATATCCTCTTTGTTTCGTTACCTAACCCATTTCCTTCAGCATCGCCTGAATTTCTTACACTGCATTCCATCACTCTTATTTTGCTATTGTTAATGTTCATCCTGTACGCTCCTTTCAACACACTGTCGAATTCATTCAACTGTCTTCCGGGTCCTTTGCTGCCTCTGACAGAATTAAAATTTCCTCGTCAAAACGCAATGTGCCGCGGTGGAGTAGCCGAGCGGTCTATGGCGCCTCGCTGCGGAGCGCGCGGTTGCTCGCCGTCGGAGGTTCGAGTCCTCCCTGGAGCATGTGTGTGTGTGTGTGTGTGTGTGTGTGTGTGAGAGAGAGAGAGAGAGAGAGAGAGAGAGAGTGAGTGTGTGTGTGCGTGTATGTGTCCTTACGTTTAACTTAGTTTAAGTACTTTGTGAGCTACGGACTGATGACCACGCAGTTTGGTCCGATAGATTTACAAACATTTGAACATTTTATTTGAAAACGCAATGTTTTTCTTTCTTCGCCATGAACTTTAATTCCTTCTCCATATTTCTCCTTGCTTTCCCGTATAGCTTGCTCAATGTCCAAATTGAATAACATTGGAGAAAGTTGCAATCCTGTCTTACTCCCTTTCCAACCACTGCACCCCTTTCATGCCCTTCAACTGTGACAACTGTCGTCTGGTCTTTGTACAAGTTGTAAATAACCTTACGCTCCCTATATTTTACTCCTGCTTGCTTCAGAAATTGAAGTAGTGTATTCCAATTAACATTGTCAAAAGCTTTCTCCAAATCTACAAAAGCTAGAAATGTGGGTTTGCCTTTCCTTAATATATCTTCTGATTGCCTCCCGTATTCCTACAATTCTTCTGAATCCAGCTTTTCCATTCTTTTGTAAATAATTCGTGTTAAAATTTTGTAACCATGACTTATTAAAGTGATGGTTCTGTAACTTTCACACCTGTCTGTAATTGCTTTCTTTAGAATGGGGATTATAACATTTTTCTTAAAGTCTGAGGGTATTTCGTCTGTCTCATACAGATTCCACACCAGGTGAAATAGTTTTGTGATGGCTGGTTCTCCCAGAGACTTCAGTAACTCTGAGGGAATGTCATCTACTCCAGGGGCCTTGTTTCGACTTAGGTCTGTCAGTGCGCTGTCAGTTATTTCTCAGTATAGCGTCTTCTATTTCATCTTCATCTATTTCTTCTTCTTTTCCTACAATGTTTTCTCTAAGTTCATTTCCTTTATATAACCCCTCCATATATTCTTTCCACCTTACAGCTTTCCGTTATTTGCTGACAACTGCTTTTCCTTGAGTTCTTAATATTCATAGAGCTGTTTTTCTTGTCACCAGATGTCTCTTATTTTCTTGTACGCAGTAGCTATATTCCCCTATTTAATCGTTCTTCTAGTCCATTTGTCTTCTAGTCACTCCTGCTTAGCCATTTTGCATTTACTGTCAAAGTCATTTCATAGTAGTCTGTACTCCATTTTGCGTGTTTCATTTACTGCCTTTTTATATTCTCTCCTTTCTTTGATTAAGTTTAGTATTTCCTGTGATATCGAAGGATTTTTTGTAGGTCTTGCCTTTCTACCTATTTTGTCCTCTGCTGCCTTCACTATTTCAACTTTCAATGGTACTATTCCTCTTCTGCTGTTTTATTTCCCCCCGTTTCCGTCAATTGTTGCCTAAAGCTCCCTTTGAAATTCTCTAGAACTTCAATTTATATACGTCCCATCTCCTTATTTTCCTACCCTTCTGCAGTTTTTCAGTTTCATCCTACAATTCATGACCAATACGATATGGTCAGAGTCTATAAAATGTTCAAATGTTTCTTAAGCTTAAGGGACTCAACTACGGGGTCATTGGTCCCTTATACTAAAGAGGGCACAAACATTCATGGCCGAGGGGGGATTCGAACCCCCGACGGGGAACGGTCTCGCACATCGGAGCATAGCTCCTCAATGCGCTTGGCCACTTCTCCGCGGCTAGAGTCTATATCTGCCCCTGGGTACGTTACAGTTTAGAACCCGGTTCCGAAATCTATGCCTTACCATTATAAAATCTATCTGGTAATTACCGGTGTCTCCTGGACTCTTCCATGTATACAACCTTCTTTCGTGATTCTTGAACCAGATGTTTGTTATAACTAAATTATGTTTCGTACAAAATTCTACCAGACGGCTTCCTCTTTCAATTCTTTTGTCCAGTCACGTTAAGAAAAAAGAACTGAACACCTCGAAAGACTAGTGATATGAATTTCAGATTTAGAGGGCTATTACGTTAGTATGTTCAGCATTTCAGCCTACGGGTTAAAGATCAGCATCAACACGTGGCGCAATACTATCTGCCGTAAAATATGATCTCGTTGTCGCTATAAACCGAAGCCAATGGATCAGTGTGACTCAAGCAAACGTGCAGGGTGCTTTTCAGGCGTATGCGCGAAATGTTGGGTTGGGTTGGTTGTTTAGGATAAGGGGACCAAACTGCTAAGGTTATCGGTCCCCCGAATAGGAGGAGGAGGGGAAGGAGTGAGGATAGGAAAGGAGGGGAAGGGAAAGGAAATGCAGTCCGGGGAGGACAGGAGGAAGCAAGCTCGCCACACTCCTAGTCACGAAAGAACCGTGAGCACCCTGGGGGGAGATCCCGCTATCAGTAGCCATACAGAATGTACATTTTTCATCAGTATGAACCATGCCGTCTTGTTGTCACAGGAAGCCAGCTATTTTCCATGGTTCGCCCGACCAGCAGACTCGACGCCAGTCGGAAATGTGTGTGATACGGTGAACCGTCGAGTGGAGCTCCGTTACCCAACGAACTTGGGAAACAGATGGCAGGCCATAACATAGGATGTCATTCAAGCCATATACGCGTCGATGTCATCACAGATGGACGAAGTTATCAGAGACCATGGCGGACCCTGTGCCTACAGCTGGACACGTGCAGAACCGAGGTTGCTAAAATGTAAATCATTTCTACAGAACATACCAATAGACATGTCCTGTGAATATAAAATGCCTTGAAAAGTGTTTCATTGTTGCTGAACAGCGTTATTGCCACGTGACGGCAGCCTTTGTTTCGGAACTAATCGACTCCTCAATCCTCAGTGGTGGAGGATTGTAGTGCCTAATGCTTGTTGTGACTCAGCTTGTGTGTGAATAAGCTTGAACTGTAATATGAGACTATTTTCCTACTAGTGCTCTGCTTTGCAATTAGTTTTTCTGCCAACGATTAGGCCTCCTACTATCAGTAAAAGGCCACGATCAAAGTACGTACTTTACACACCTTGGTGCTTAAAAGTGAGTTGCTGAGCCAACTAATAAATTGCGTACATTTTAAAAATCCTTTATTAAATAAATTCTACCCCATCCTCTTCCTCTGTTCTTTCAGACAGTAACTCCTAACGAGGAATAGAAACGTTGGGCAAGATAATAATAAAGATTTATCTTTTGAAAATCTAACAAGCCTCAATTTTTAGTCTGCTATGATCAAACGAAGTGTTAAAGTTGCGGCTAACATAATGATGGCTTATTACTAATTTCACATCCCGATCGACGGCAAAAAGCGTTGATATACCATTCTGCAACCATATAATTGAGCACTTACTAAATTTATGAATTTCTGTCCGCTATTCATATTGTTATGAGAAAGAGACGTACAACATTTCAAAACTTGTGGAAACCTCAACTTCCCATCATGTACACTTAATGTGATGCCAAAGCAACAAAAATTTACCGACAGTGCCGCCTTTCAACGGTGTAGCGTGTCTCTTAAACCATTACTACGGAATTGTGGTGCTTCTTTAATTCACAAAATTTTTTGCTGCCCGGACATTTGTAAAGCCCATTTCATTGTCTCATCTGCTGAATGAAGTCACTTCTGGCTCTCCTTTGTTCCGCTTGATATATTTCCGAGCGTTTTCATTGTTCTACCGTCCATGGTCCAGTTAATGGGTTCTGTATAATCTTAAATTAGCCTTTTGTGTCGCGAATTAACTGTCCTATATACTGTACAAAAGTATTATTTCGCTACTGTCTCCCAGTCTTTGATACGCTCAAGACAGAGTTGTGCGATGGACTACAAAACAACAGTTTCTGGGAGTTTGATACTTTTTCCTCTTGACTCGTTCTTTGTAGTTTTACTTTTTCGGTGGTCCTTCACTCTGGATGTATAAGTAGATTTTAGACTGTTGTACAAAACTTTGAACACGTTCCTAGCCAGTGTCTAGTACTATAAACCATCGCTACTTCATAGACAAGTGATCAGCCATTAGATGTATAAGTAGATTTTAGACTGTTGTGAAAACCTTTGAACACATTCCTAGTCAGTGTCTAGTACTATAAACCATCGCTACTTAATGGACAAGTGATCAGCCATTAGATTCCAGCTATGGGCAAGTGCGTTGTTTTTAAACGTGTCGTTGCTATCTTTGAAATCTTCAGCTGTATAGTGTTACCATACATATGATGAATTCAAGTACTCTAAATCTTCATAGAAGCAATCCATATACCTCCCATGATTCATCAACACTTTTGACGATGGTTGACTTCAAAACAAAGCAGGCGATTTAGTGATTTTACAGATTCAAATTAATGCCAACACAAAAATGTAAATAAATAAGTGTTGTTTCTCACAACCTTTTCCTAGAAGTTAACTCTTCAAGTATCACTTCACCTATTGATTTTTAAGGCAAGTAAAGCACCTTTCGTTCCTAAAGGTTGAATTACGGTAATGAAAAAGAAAATAATTTAAAATGGGAAGAAATAATCATAATTTCATCAGTATTTGCATCGTAAATATGAAAACATTATAGGTAACTGATTTCAGTCGCAACGAATACGCAATGCTAAGTCCATAGTTTCCACTATAAATGAAATATTATTTATTTGTAACACTAATATTATTTTTTATTCACTGTTTAATGCACTGGCAGGCGTGTGCCAATTTTAGGATGACAGCTTAGAACTCTGCTGCAAAAATGGAAGCGAAAATTCCTGTATATGTTTGTGTATATATTTCTTCAGTGCCTAATATTTCTCAAAAAAAACTGTCTTAATAATATTTTACTGGAATCAAATGAATTTCAACTAACAAACCTTTACCGTTTTTGATTACGAAATACTATATTATTAACTTTATTTCATTGTTGAAATTAATAGGTAATCCGTCAGGCGCTGACTGCAATTAAGACAATTCCTTCACACCAGGCGCGTTTTGATTTTCATTCATAGAGCATATTATGTGGTTCTGTAAATATGGATACACAGATCTGTACATTTTGTTTGGCATGTGAGGATTAGAAACATTTCTTAACTTACCGTGCACGTTTTGTTTCTTTTTTGAAGTTGGTGTCTAATTCACTTACGGCGTCCTTTACATCCCACTGCTGGTGTTTGCATCTTGTTGGATATGGTTAGCCGATTTGTGTTGTACGTTTTTGTTTGTACTCGGGAAATTTGACTAATTTTTGTTGTATCTTTTTCCGTTTCATTTGTTTTCGGTAGACTTCACTTTTTCTAAGCTTTGCTAATTTTTGTCTTGTTTCTCTCCTTTTGATTTATTTTCCATCATCTCACTTTTTTTCTAAGTTTAATAAAGTTTGCATATCACCCTTTTTCACGTGAAAACTTTATTCAAATTAGAAAAAAATGAGATGATGTGAAAATAAGTTAAACGGAGAGAAACGAGACAAAAATTAGCAAAATTTTCTGAGTGAAAATAAAAACGTACGTCACAAACCGGCTAGTCCTAGAAACAAGATGGAAAAACAGCAGTGGAATGTAAAGAAGCAGTAACACAGAAAGTAAATTACACAGTAACTTAAAAGTACAGAACGTGCAAAAAAAAAGGTTAAAAATCTATCTATTTAATATATAAAAAACGAAATGTACAAATTTATGTATCAACATTTACAGATCCGAAGAAGATGCTTCATAAATAAAAAGGTAATCGCGCCTACATGCAGTCAACATAAGACGAGAAACATACAGTAGTCATTCACAGTCTAGTGGACAGCGTGGTGGCTTGTCAGGCAGGGGGCCCTGGTTCGATTCCCCGTCGGATCGAAGAGTTTCTCCACTCGGGGACTGGGTGCTGCATCGTCATCATCAACACGGAAGTCGCCGACGTGGCGTTCAGCTAAAGACTTGTACCAGGCAGGCTGAAAATTACCCCATAAATGCCACACAGTCATCATAAATTTATCTAAATTACACATTTTACCTTTCATGAATAGTTTCCACGTCTTGACTTATTCGCCCACTAGCAGGCCGAAGATTAGAAAATTGGCATTACTGGTCGGGAGATCATATACGAGAGTGTTCGGGCGTCTATTGCAAGTCATTATTTGACGCCACATGGTGATGATGAAAATGATGAAAAGATCTTGTTTGAAGAAAATGCCCAATTTCCACCGTGACACTGGTATACACTTGACCATAAGATAAAACATGCAGCGTTGTAAAACAGAACGAACCACGGCAGTTGTCACGTGGTCTGAGGTAGCTCGTCACGGATTGCGCGGTGGCTGCCGTCAGTGGTTCTAGTCCTCCCTCGGGCTCGGGCTCACATGTGTGTGTGTGTTGTCCTTAGCATAAGTTAGTTCAAGTGACCTTAACAATTTGATTCCTTAGGTTTGCAAACATTTACTCAAGAATATATATATATATATGTGTGTGTGTGTGTGTGTGTGTGTGTGTGTGTGTGTGTGTGTGTTTTATACTTCGAACTAGACTTGTGATACTGGTAGGTTGGTGAGGTTGGTGATATTTGATTACCGCATTTTCAGAAAATTTAGCCGGCCGCGGTGGCCGAGGTGACTGAGGCGCTACAGTCACGGTCAGCACTGCCACTACGGTCGGGGGTTCGAATCCCCCCTCGGGCATGGATATTTGTGACGTCCTAGTTCTTAAGTAGTTCATAAGTAGTTTGTAAGTTTAGGGACTGATGACCCCGTAGTTAAGTCCCATAAGCTTAACAAACATTTGAACATTTGAACAGAAAATTTAGTACCATGCTAGTCAATTGGTAGCTTCGAAAACGTCTGACAGAACTTGATGCAATCCGTATTCAACAGTCAATCTTTAGTTAAAACGTGGAACTGTAAGTAGGTAAAATTCTCTAGTGGGTGTGGCATACCGGCAGTACGCCGATACCCCAAATAAAATTGCGACGCCAGTTCAGTTTGCGTCAAACATGGCGGACCTAACGCCACTATGAAATTTAAGCGTGTTGGGCGCGACCCCACACGGCACCTTCCCCGACAGGCAACACAGAAGTCTATCCTCCCACCCGCTCGCTCCACCAGCTGATGTGTATTATTGCACTTTATTCTGAATAGAATATTATTTCTTTCTGAACCCACAAGTCACAGTCTATGTGTTTAAAAATTATTGGAGTGAATTTATTTATTTGACTGTAGTCCACGTCAACGATATTGGTATCCCAACTTTTTTAAAATTGTTTTAATATTCCAGTAATAATTTATGAAAGAGCATTTAATGTTAAATCTCAGATATGAATAACTAATTGCAGTAAAGATTAACTGTTATTTTAAACATGCTACTTAATGGTAAGTTCAAGTTACGTAATGTGGCTTGCACTGCATTGTTACACTTGAGTAAAATCTGAAAGATTCATGTAGGTTACAGAACAGTATTACTTATTTCGTCCCTCCGCTGCGAAGTCCCTACCATAGATTATAAATGCATCTATTAGAATCTACAGAGGAGGATTTCATGCCTACGCGCCTTCTGCACGCTACATCTGGCAGTCGTGCAATAAAGAAAAGAAGTAACTGCTAAAGAGTAATATTTGGAGGAATTCGATTTTTCTCTTTCATTTTTCAAAATATGGAGACTATTCGTGTCCTAGTTGGTGTGGCATGAACCACGGTCAACGTATGAGTGGCCAAGTAAGTGCTGCTGACAGTGGGGATACCAATTACTTTGGAATAATGTTATGCACCTCGGACATATTGAGACGTGCCCACATTTATGCTCAGACGCCAAAGACTACCAAATCCACCGGTTAGTCCCTCAATTGTTAGCGGTAAAACCAATAGGATCCTGAGCACGTAAGGCTAGCAACTTCCATACATTGCTAGTTGCTACCAACAGTCAGAGCAAAATGCCCCAGACTTTTGGAGGTGACAAAGTTCCACCTCTGATTGTCAAACCACGGATTCCTCAGTACGGGCCTAGTTGTCACAAACTCTGCTTTTAAGCATAAGGAAATTTGGAGGTATACTTGGGAAGGCAGGGAAACTAGATCTGTCATTCACTATAGAATAACGCAACAGGAAGAAGGCAGTAAAGGACACATGTGTTTTCAGAGGGTTCCTCGATGATATTGAAACTTATTTAATCCACAGAGAAATTTTTTGAGGCCAAAAGTGCAAAACGTTAGGTCCATATGTAGAACGATAAGAGTGGAGAAGCTTCAGGACAAGTAAATCAGGCTCAAATATATAACAATGATCTCAGAAAGGTATCAGTTAGTTTAGGTAGTTGAATGTAGTAATTTACAGTCATTGTAAAGGGGATGGACAAGGTACAGCGACACAGCACTAGAAAAGGCTACAGAATGTCTTGGGACAATAGTGTGTAAAGGTAGGAAGAAGCAGACAGCTTGGTGGAATGACACAGTCAAGGCAGCATGTACAAATTAAAAACAAAGGCATTTAAAAAATGGCTCCATACTAGAAATCAAGCAGACAGAGAAAGTTGAAGAAAGAAACAAAGATAAACGGATAAAAGCAGAATCCAAGCGGAAATCATTGGAAGATTGGAAATAAGCTAGAAACTAAGGGTCAAGCCGTAGGAAACCATTCTGGATCGTAATTAGCGGTTTTCGAACAGTAGGGAAGAAGGAATTAACAAGTGTTTCGGACAGGCCAGGAATGCTGCTAGATAATCCTTCTGATGCCATGGGCAGATGGAGAGAATGTTTTGAAGAACTGCTCAATGTAGGCGACACGGTCATTGATGTGTCAGATTTTAAGGTACAATGGGAAAGAATGATGATGGAAACAGAATCACACTTGAGAAAGTAAAGATAATGATCAATACATTACAGTGCAATAAACAGGTTGGGGTACATGAAATTAAGTCGCAACTCATCAAATACAGTTGGATGTCAGAGCTCAAGTGACTACGCAGGATAACTGAAATGGCGTGGCAATTGGGACATGTTCCGTCTGACTGGACGAAAGCAGTAATCACGCCAGTTTTCAAACATAGAAACAGAAAAGAATGTAATAACTATATAGGTATCTCTTTTTTTACCGTTATGAGCAAAATATTCTCAGGTATTGTTGAAAGGAGGGTGCGAGTTTTAGTTGAAGTTGGATGAAAATAAGTGTGAGTTTAGACATCTTTTGTCTACGGCAAAAATGAAGAAGTACTATGAGTAGACAGGACATTGTATCTATGTTTTATAGATCTAGAAAAGGCTTATGAACGTGTTCCTAGGAGGAAGCTATTGTCAGTTCTACAAGATTACGTAATAGGAGCGAAACTTCTGCAAGCAATTAAAGGTCTTTACGAAAAATGTCAGAGTAGACGGTTAATTGATTTCATGATAGTTTCAGGGGTAAGACAAGGCTGCAACCTGTCACCAATGTTGTTCATACTATTTATGGATCATATGTTCAAAACAGTAGACTCCAGGGCGAGATTAATATAGGTGAAAGCAAAATAAGCTTTCTCGCATATGCACAATGCCGTGAGACCCCGTGTTAACCGACTGCCGGCGGGTCGAAACGGATAGCGTCACCGATTGCGGTGCTGAAAGTCGTCGGTTCAATCTCTTCCACCGGCAAAAATTTCTTTAAATTGCAATTTTCAGAATATTCTACATGCTTCTTGCGTTCACTTGTAGTTTTTACTTGTTTCTTATGTTAACTATTCTTCTCATTTCTGGTAAATTCTGTCTGTGTATAAATAGCAGAGCACTCTGCCCGAGAGGCAGTTAGTGCTGCGTGAATGTAAAGTTCGCAATAAACCTGCTTTCAGTATAAGTGCTGTGTTCAGTTGTCAAGCATGCTTCCATTTCAATGCGACAATATTGTGATGGAAGATTCGATTAAAAGGTTGCAAACTAATATTTCAGAGCTCAATCGGAATTGTAAGGGTTACGATATGAAGATCAGAATCTCCGAAACGAAAGTAATGTCTGTGGGAAAGAGATTTAAACAGATTGAGTGCCAAATAGGACGAACAAAGTTGGAACAGGTGGACAGTTCCAAGTACTTATGCTGTATTTTCTCACAGGATGGCAACATAGTGAAAGAACTGGAATTACGGTGTAGAAAATCTAACGCAGTGATACATTGAGTGCTCAGCTACTATCTACGCCCTTCTGAAAGAAGGAAGTCATATCAAGTTAGCACTGTAATACTCTATCTTTCGACCAACTTTATTGTATGGGATTGGAAGCTGGTTGGATACAGGTTACCTTATTATTACGGTTGACGTTACAGACATGAAAGTATCAAAGATAATTGCAGGTACTATTACATGGGAACAATGGCAGGAGGGTGTCCATATTGAGAAAATCAAAGAAAAACTGGGAATGAACAACATAGACGAAGGAGTTAGAACAAACAGGCTGCGATGGTGCGGTCATATAACACGCATGAGAGAAGCATTGTTTCGTAACCGGCTCATGAGTTCGGCAGAGGAGGGTAAGAGGAGGTAGACCAAGGAAAAAGTACTTAGATTCGGTCAAGAATGATTTTGAAGTAAAAGGCTTAACATCAGACGAGGCATCAATGTTAGATTTGAATAGGGGATGATGGATGAATTTTATAATCGGACTATGCGTCAGACCGAATGCTGAATGGAATAATAGGTCTGTAATGATTATGATGATGATGAAAATAAAACATATACTGACATACATGAGCAGGAGAGACGAAATAAATGCTGCACTTCAAAGTGGGGTAAGATAAGCTTTCAGTAATATTTTGCATGTAAATTTACATGTGGGGTTAAGTATTTCTATTGTAAAATTCTGAATACTAAGGTTCTAACTATGAACCATTATCATTGGATACTGTTTTCACAGTCTGAAGTAGAGATGAGGTCTGCCTACAGTATTTTTTCATTTGTCGGTAACATAATGCGTATTCCCTAAATATCGAACTATAGTTAGGTTCCTTCTCTACAAGAGTAAAACTGATAAGAAAGATATTTCACCCAAGAGAACGACTACAAAAAAGTAGTGGAGATTTAAAAATATAAAATTAATACATTAACATATAAAATATGTTTTATTTCATATTATTTAGATGTTAATTATTTATTGCTCGAAATATTTGTAAAAATGAGGCGACAACAGGGTTGTGCGATTTTTATAATTTCTTTTACTTCTCGGCTTATTTCTGAGACCTTCCCAAAGAAATATATTTACAACAAAAATTCATATTTTGGAAGGAGGCTCGGAAACGAGGAAATCAATCCAAATAATAATGGATCACGATTATTAATGTTATGATTACTTATTCTTTTATTTCCTTATAAAAGTTATTTTTCTGTGATATATGCCTCCTCAGATGAAATATCAAACTAGAACCATTCTTCGAACCTCCAGTAAAAGAATATGATGGTAGATTCATATGAAGAATTATATCCTTATACGTCAGTATCAAAATACCGAAAATAATTAAAGAAAATCTACTGGATATTGACTTCTGAATAACTTGAAAAGTTTTTCAATCCGACGCATAATATCCGAGACACGGCATAATGATACCGTCTTGCGTCTTACGGTTATACTGCTTAAGGGAGGTTCTGGTCGGTGGCGGCCAAAAAGATTAAGATTTTGTGCCGATCGGTTTGTCGTCGTGACATAAAAAGTGTGAACACGTTACAGACAAAGCCACAGACACGGCCAAATCGCACTTATTTCTGCAAATATCTTTGAAACTGTATGAGATATGGCAATAAACCATAAAAGAGCAAAGTTGTAGAGATTACTCTCTCCTATAATTCGATGAATTATATATGAATTATTATGAACTCAGATGGGAAACCAGTTCTCGGCAACGAAGGGAAAGCTGAAAGGTGGAAAGAGTACATAGAGCAGCTCTACAAAGGAAATGAACTTAGAGACGATGTTATAGGAAGGGAAGAGGAAGTAGATCAAGATGAAATAGGAGATACTATACTGAGAGATGAATTTGACAGAGCCTTGAAAGACCTAGGTCGGAACAAGGCCCCAGGAGTAGATGACATACCCTCAGAGCTACTCAACTCTCTGGGAGAGCCAGTCATGACAAGACTATTTGAACTGGTATGTAGGATGTATGAGACAGGCGAAATGCCCTCAGACTTTAAGAAAAATGTAATAATCCCCATTCCAAAGAAATCAGGCGCAGATAGGTGTGAAAATTACAGAACCATCAGTTTGATGACTCATGGTTGCAAAATTTTAACACGAATTATCTACAGGAGAATGGAATAGCTGGTAGAAGCTGACCTCGGGGAAGATCAGTTTGGATTCAGGAGGAACATAGGAACCCGAGAGGCAATACTCACTTTACGTCGTATCTTAAAAGATAGATTAATGAATGGCAGATCTACATTTTTTGCTTTTGTAGATTTGGAGAAAGCATTTGACAATGTTGACTGGAATACAATCTTTCAAATTCTGAAGTCAGCAGGGGTAAAATACAGGGAAAGGAGAGTTATTTACAACTTGTACAAAAGCCAGACCGCAGTTATTAGACTCGAAGGGTATGAAAGGGAAGTATCAGTTGGGAAGGGAGTAAGACATGGTTGTAACCTTTCTCCGATGTTATCCAATTTGTACATCGAGCAGACGGTGAAAGAAAGCAAGGAAAAATTTAGAATAGGGATTAAAGTTCAGGGGGAAGAAATAAAAACATTGCGTTTTACTGATGACATTGCAATTCTGTCAGAGACAGCAAAGGACCTGGAAGAGCAGTTGAATGGAATGGTAAGTGTGTTGAAGAGACGTATAAAATGAACATTAACAAGAGCAAAACAAAAATAATGGAATGCGGTCTTAGAAAATTAGGCGATGCTGAAGGAATTAGATTAGGTAACGAAACAATGAACGTGGTAGATGAGTTTTGTTACTTGGGTAGTAAAATAACATGCGATGGTCGCAGTACAGAGGATATAAAATGCAGAATGGCAATGGGAAGAAAAGCATTTTTGAAAAAGAGAAATTTGCTAACATCGAATATTAATTTAAGTGTAAGGAAGTCTTTTCTGAAGGCATTTGTGTGGAGTGTTGCCTTGTACGGGAGTGAAACATGAACGATAAGCTGTGCGGACAGGAAGAGAATAGAGGCTTTTGAAATGTGGTGCTACAGAAGAATGCTGAAGATTAGGTGGGTAGATCGCATAACTAATAAAGAGGTACTGAACAGAATTGGTGAGAAAAGGAATTTTTGGCATACCCTGACTAAAAGAAGGGATCGCTTGGTAGGACACATTCTTAGACATCGGGGAATCGTAAATTTAGCATTGGAGGGAAGTGTGTCGGTTAAAAATCGCAGAAGAAGACCAAGAGACGCGTATAGTAAGCATATTCAAGTGGATGTGGGTTGCCGTTCTTATGAGGAGATGAAAAGGCTTGCTCAGGATAGAGTAGGGTAGAGAGCTGCATCAAACCAGTCTCCGGACTGAAGACCATAACAACAACAATAACAATTCGAGTTAGTCGTCTCAGATGAACGGTTAAGGCGTAATCTGTAACTACATTTCGAGCTTTCAAAAGGCCATCGCACTTTTAGCGTTACTAATCCAAAGTGGACCAATTGTCAAAGAATAGCAACACAAGTCGTTGCTGCTTAAACGTGGCTTGTGTCAGATTTCTGTGAGAGATCCGTTTATGAGTTACGAGCCTCCAGACTTTGAAAAGTCTCGAAAATAAATCAGGCAAGCAATCTGTGCCGCGTTGAAGGCGCCCACTCCCAATGCCCGAGTCCCTCCCTCCCTCCCTCCTGTCTCCGCGTCCGCTTGCTCGCAAGAGGACGCTATTGGCAAACTTCAGAGTTGAACATGTCCTCCACGGAGATCGGTTTTAATCATCCATGGAAAGGGAAGGCTACCGATATTTGCTTCCTGCTACGCAAAGAGATATCGAGTGTAAGAGTTCCGCCAACTTTCTGCCGAGAGGAAGAGAATAAATGAAATATCTTAGAGACTCCGAAGAGTTGGAGGCGTAGGCGGGAATACGTCCGGGGCGAAGTGGCGTGTTCTGCGAGCCGTCGCGTGGCAGGGGCTGCTCCAGCAGTCGCCGGCGGAGGAAGCTCCTGGAGCACAGTTACAGATCTCTGTCGTTTTCTACCGTACCTTTAGTCATTCATCAGATCTTTGATACTCTAAAGTACATCTTCCCTTTGGAGAACCTGTGATAACACCGTGATACTGGTTTCTTATTCCTTCTACATCTACATACAAACTCCGCAATCCACCCTAACGTGCGTGGCGGAGGGTACACTGTGGCACTACTAGTCATTTCCTTCAATATTCCACCCCCAGATAGAACGAGAAAAAAGCCTATATGCCTCCGTACGAGCCCTAATTTCTTTTATCTTGTCATTGTGATCACCACGCGAAATGTAAGTAAGTGGCAAAAAGATCGAACTACACTCAGCTTCAAATTCCGGCCCTCTAAATTTCCTCAACAGAAATTCCCGAAAAGAACGTCGTCTTTTCTTCAGCGATCCCGAACTGAAAAAAATAATAATAATAAAAAAGTTCAAATGTTTGTATAGGTTATGGGACTTAACTACGGAGTCATCAGTCCCTAAACGTACAAACTACTTATGAACTAGATAACACTAAGGACGGCACAAATATCCATGCCCGAGGGGGAATTCGAAACCCCGACCGTAGTGGCCGTGCAGACCGTGACTGGAGCGCCTCAGTCCCCTCGGCCACTGTGGCCGGCCCAACTGAGTTGCCGGAGCATTTCTCTGACACTTGAGCATTGGTCGAACCTACCAGTAACAAACCTAGCTGCTCGCCTCTGAACTGTTTCTATGTCTTCCTTTAAACTGATCTGATGTCGGTCCCAAACACTTAAGCAATACTCAATACTTGGTCGTACAAGCGTTTTATACGCGATCCAAAAATTATCCCAATAAACCGAAGTCGGCTGTCTGCCTTACAACTGTCCTTACATGTTCGTTCCATTTCATATCGCTCTGCAATGTTACGCCTAGATATTTGAACGACGCGACTACATCTAGAAGCTCACTACTAATGCTTTTTTCGAACATAATGGGATTGTTTTTTTTTTTTTTTTTTTTTTCTTACTCATGCGCATCACCTCACATTTTTCTACATTGAGAACTAGCTGCCATTCTTCGCACCAACTAGAAATTTTGTCTAAGTCATCCTCTATGCTATTACAGTCACTTAAAGACGACATCATCCCATACACCACAGCATCATCAGCAAACGGCCGCAAATTACAACTTACTCTGTCCATCAGATCATTTATATAGATAGAAAATAATAGCGGTCCTATCACACTCCCCTGGGGCACGCCTGATGATACACTCGTCTGTGATGTACACTCGACGTCGAGAACATCGTACTGCATTCTCTTACTTAGGAAGCCTTCCAGCCAGTCACTTATCTGTGAACCTATTGTGGTGTCGCACAAGTCCAAAGTGCGCGCCACCTACTTTCGCCGCGCACCGCCATGCACGCATGGCGCGGCATTCTTAAGACGTCAGCCACAAGCGCCCTCTGCTACAACTCCGCTCGTGGCCACCACTGAACGACATCGGTCACTTGGGACTGAGATAGGAACGAGTCAACACTTCGTAATCAGATAGGTACCAGTGAAGACTTTGCTATCGGCTAGGCACTAGGCAGGGCTCTAGCTCAACTATGTATCAGCATTCTGCAGTACTGAGCTATGTAAAAGTTAAGTATTGTATACATTCTGTCCAATATATATCTCGTTCTAATTTACTCTAGTGTTTCTAGTTTCTGCTGCCCCACTGGCTGCTCCCCTCCGTCCTGCACAAGCGTGCCACCTTTATTCCTGTGTCGGTCATCCTACTCGGCCACCGACACCTACGACGGAAACGAGACACTAAAGCGGCGACGAGGCAGGGACACAAAAGTGGCGACGAGGATGGGATACAAAAGTGGCGACGAGGAGTGATAGACGAATCTTGGACCAGCCCGCTTGCAGCAGCCAGACAGCAGCAGTCGGAGCACACAGAAATTGCTCCCGCCCACCCACCCTAATAATAAGATTTTTGAGGGAACGTTTTCAGTTACGTGTTTTGTGGACTTTTTTGTTGCAGAGCGTCCTCTTTCATATTGCATTTGTGTTTTGTTATCATTTACTTGTATGCGCAGCGCCTAATCGGTCAGCATGGCCACCACCCCGAACCCAAACTTAATGGAAATTATTCAGTTACAGACGGCGCAAATCACACAACTCCTGCGAGCGGTGTCCCAGTTAACAGCGCAACAGCTAACCAACAACAACAGCCGCCGCTTCGGCAGCCCACACCTGCCGCCGCAACGCTTCCTACGTTTCGCCAGTACAACGAACGTGAGGAAGAATGGAGCGACTATTTCGCCCAGTTTCAAGAACTCGTCGCGGCTCATCAAATAACAGGTCAGACAGTTAAACATTTCTTTCGCGCCGTAGTTGGCACCAAGACTTTCGTGTTACTGCAGAAACTTTTCCCGCAAGCATCTCCTCGTGATGTAGACTTTGAACAAATAGTAGATGCACTGAATGCTCATTATGAGAGAAAAGTTCTCGTAGCTGCGGCACGGTACCGATTTTTCAGACTTAAAAAATTACCAGAGCAGTCACATCATGAATGGTTCACTGAATTGAAGGGCTTAACCCGCAAATGTAAATTTACTTGCTCTTGTGGACTTTCTTATAGTGATGTTATGTTGAGAGATGCGATTATGCAGAACATTCAGGACCCCAGAATTAGGGCAGCTATTTTAAAGCAGTCTGACCCCTCATTAGACAGTGTACTGCAGCTTATAGAAGCGCATGATACTTTTGACTTAGCAGATGTAGAAATGCAAAGCCACAGTGTAAATTCAGTGCGTCGTAATGGACGCTTTCCTAGCCGTAGTTCTCAGTCTAGTCCTAGTACTTCTTATTTTTCTACCGGCCGTGCTGAACAGACAGTGTAAAAGTGCGACACAAAGGTCGCCCCGTCGAGTTAGAAACAGTAATTTGAATAACGGGCGCCAACGCCCATTTCAGAAAAATGTTCGTAAGTCTTGCCCTCAGTGTGTATCTCGCCATAAGCGTGCACAATGCCCTAATCGCAACGCGACCTGTTATCAATGCGGCAAATCAGGACATGTAAAAAAGGGTGTATGCAAAACAAAATTTCTAGGAATGGTGCCATTAGGAACAGTGCTTCGCAGAGTTCGAGAACAGTGCATGCAGTAAATGTAATACACGCTGTGGACTTGAACAGTGCTTTACTTGGTTCTCAATTGCAAGAAAGTTCTTCTGTGCCTATTGCAAAACTATATAGTGCACCACATAGCAAGCGCCGACGACCGCGTAAAAATGTGCAACGGAAAAGGGTTCGGGACAAGCAAAGTGACAATGTACAGTGCAATCCTGTAGTGAACTTAGTGCCTTCTGCAACTTATTATTGTAAAAGTGCCCAGTACTGTGTCAATAGACATCAAGCAGCTACTCAAAAGTGTAGTGCAGTAGTTATTAAATCTGGAGTAGCTTAGCATGCTTGCACGGACGCCGATCCGGCGGTAGTGCCATCTATTGACAGTGATATTAATCTATGTGCCGATTCTACGCCGCTTCCTACCGCACGCAGCACAAACGTAGCACAAACGTAGCAAACAAACCGTAGCAGACGTTGCCCACATTCGCGCACCTATCGTGCGCCACAAGCAAAAACTTTTTGTGACTCTTTGCATAGCAAATAAGACTGTGAAATTTCAGCTAGATACTGGTTCCTCTGTCACATTGATTAATAAAGACACTTATGAACTTCTGGGTTCGCCAAAATTGTCGCCGTGTAAACAAGTGTTAACAGCTTATACAGGACAAAATATTCCCGTGCTAGGAACGTGTAGCCTGCCTGCCTCTTTTCAAGGTGTAACAAAAACAGTTGCTTTTGTAGTTCTTCAGGCCAAATCTACACAGAACATTTTTGGACTAGATGCTTTCGACTTGTTTGGTTTATCAATTCAAAGAGATGTGCTTCAAATTTCGTCAATAGTGCCTGCGAGGCTGAAGGTCGGGGTGAGAGTTTAAAATAGAGAAAGTTTAATTTTTTCAAACTCACAACCACCAGCTGCGAACCAAATTCCTAAACATGCAAAAACACTGGAACTGTGATTGCAATTGACTCGTTTTCTAGGGGATGATATCACACGTTCGCAGCTTTCCTTCCCTGCATATGATTAACAAAACAAATTCATAATAAAATCAAGTTCATGAGAGAAAAGGGTGTACTAACTACTATTTTTGAAAACACGTGAAAGTTCACTTTATGTTGTTTATTTCACAATATTTGAACCCTGTGGCTGTCGCGTCTGTACGTCGGTAAATGTACCAAATAAAGTTATAGCTCGTGAGCCCCCAGACAAAATGAATATTTGTCGCGAATTGATTTCACACCACATGGCTGTCTCAAACACCGTTTATGTTCATGCCGATGCGACGACACGTGTTACATTAACAAATCACAGTCACTTTAATTCAATGCGATGCAAACCTTGTTCCACCGGCTAAATATTCACAAACACACAGTTGTTGTTGTTATGGTCTTCAGTCCAGAGACTGGTTTGATGCAGCTCTCCACCCTACTCTATCCTGAGCAAGCCTTTTCATCTCCTCATAAGAACGGCAACCCACATCAATTTGAATCTGCTTACTATATGCGTCTCTTGGTCTCCCTCTGCGATTCTTACCCCACACATTTCCCTCCAATGCTAAATTTACGATTCCTCTATGTCTAAGAATGTGTCCTACCAAGCGATCCCTTCTTTTAGTCAGGGTATGCCAAAAATTCCTTTTCTTACCAATTCTGTTCAGTACCTCTTCATTAGTTATGTGATCTACCCACCTAATCTTCAGCATTCTTCTGTAGCACCACATTTCAAAAGCCTCTATTCTCTTCCTGTCCGCACTGCTTATCGTCCATGTTTCACTCCCGTACAAGGCAACACTCCACACGAACGCCTTTAGAAAAGACTTCTTTACACTTAAATTAATATTTGATGTTAGCAAATTCCTCTTTTTCAAAAATGCTTTTCTTCCCATTGCAATTCTGCATTTTATATCCTCTGTACTGCGACCATCGCATGTTATTTTACTACCCAAGTAACAAAACTCATCTACCACCTTCATTGTTTCGTTACCTAATCTAATTCCTTCAGCATCACCTGATTTTCTAAGACCGCATTCCATTATTTTTGTTTTGCTCTTGTTAATGTTCATTTTATACGCTCTCTTCAACACCCTGTCCATTCCATTTAACTGCTCTTCCAGGTCCTGTGCTGTCTCTGATAGAATTACAAAGTCATCAGCAAAACGCAATGCTTTTATTTTTTCCCCTTAACTTTAATCCCTATTCCAAATTTTTCCTTGCTTTCCTTCACTGCCTGCTCGATGTACAAATTGAATAACATCGGAGAAAGGCTACAACCCTGTCTTACTCCCTTCCCAACTGATGATTCCTTTTCATGCCCTTCTAGTCTAATAACTGCAGTCTGGCTTTTGTACAAGTTGTAAATAACTCTCCTTTCCCTATATTTTACTCCTGCTGACTTCAGAATTTCAAAGAGTGTATTCCAGTCAACATTGTCAAATGCTTTCTCCAAATCTACAAAAGCTAAAAATGAAGGTTTGCCTTTCCTTAATCTATCTTCTAAGATAAGGCGTAAAGTGAGTATTGCCTCCCTGGTTCCTACGTTCCTCCTGAACCCAAACTGATCTTCCCCGAGGTCAGCTTCTACCAGCTTTTCCATTCTCCTGTAGATAATTCGTGTTAAAATTTTGCAACCATGGCTTATCAAACTAATGGTTCTGTAATTTTCACACCTGTCTGCGCCTGATTTCTTTGGAATGGGGATTATTACATTTTTCTTAAAGTCTGAGGGTATTTCGCCTGTCTCATACATCCTACACACCAGTTCAAATAGTCTTGTCATGGCTGGCTCTCCCAGAGACTTTAGTAGCTCTGAGGGTATGTCATCTACTCCTGGGGCCTTGATCCGACCTAGGTCTTTCAAGGCTCTGTCAAATTCATCTCTCAGTATAGTATCTCCTATTTCATGTTGTTCTACTTCCTCTTCCCTTCCCACAACATCGTGTCTAAGTTCATTTCCTTTGTAGAGCTGCTCTATGTACACTTTCCACCTTTCAGCTTTCCCTTCTTTGCTGAGAACTGGTTTCCCATCTGAGGTCTTGATATTCATAGAGTTGCTTTTCTTGTCCCCAAATGTCTCTTTTATTTTCCTGTAGGCGGTATCTACTTTTCCCCTTCTTATACATTCTTCTACAGATTTGCATTTGGCTTCTAGCCATTCCTGCTTAGCCATTTTGCACTTCCTGTCAATCTCATTTTTTAGTCGTCTGTACTCCATTTTGCCTGTTTCATTTACTGCATTTTTATATTTTCTTCTTTCATCAATTAAATTCAGTATTTCCTGTGATGTCCAAGGATTTTTTGTAGGTCATGCCTTTCTACCTATTTTGTCCTCTGCTGCCATCACAATTTCATCTCTAAATGCTACCCATTCCTCTTCTACTGTTTTATTTCCCCCTGTTTCTGTCAATTGTTGCCTAAAGCTCCCTCTGAAATTCTCCAGAACTTCACTTTCCTTCAATTTATCTAAGTCCCATCTCCTTATTTTCCTACCTTTCTGCAGTTTTTTTCAGTTTCAGCCTACAGTTCATGACTAACAAGTTATGATCAGAGTCTATATCTGCCCCTGGGTATGTTTTACAGTTTATCACCTGGTTCCGGAATCTATGTTTTACCATTATAAAATCTGATACCTTCGGGTGTCTCCTGGTCTCTTCCACGTATACAACCTTCTTTTGTGATTCTTAAACCACGTGTTCGTTACGATTAAATCATGTTCCGTGCAAAATTCTACCAGGCGACTTCCTCTTTCATTCCTCCTGCCCAGTCCATATTCACCTACTATTTTTCCTTCTCCTCCTTTTCCTACTACCGAATTCCAGTCTCCCATCACAATTAAGTTTTCCTCTCCCTAAACTGTCTGAATAATTTCCTTTAGCTCCTCATATATTTCTTCGATCTCCTCATCATCGGCAGAGCTAGTTGGCATATAAACCTGTACTACTATTGTTGGTGTTGGCTTCGTATCTATCTTGACAATGATAATGCGATCACTGTGCTGGTCATAGTAGTTTACCCGCATTCCTATTTTCTTATTCATTATCAGTCCTACTCCTGTGATACCCCCAACTGATTTTGTATTTATAATCCTGTACTCACCTGACCAGAAATCCTGTTCATCCTGCCACCGAACTTCACTAATCCCCACTATATCTAACTTCAACCTATCCATTTCCCTTTTTAAATTTTCTAATTTTCCTACCCGATTAAGGGATCTAACATTCCACGCTCCGATCCGTAGAATGCCAGTATTGTCTTTCCTGATGACAACATCCTCCTGAGTAGTCCCCGCCCGGAGATCCGAATGGGGGACTATTTTACCTCCGGAATATTTTACCCAAGAGGATGCCATCATATTTCCATACAGTAGAGCTGCATGTCCTCGGGAAAAGTAACGGCTGTAGTTTCCCCTTGCTTTCAGCCGCTCGCAGTAGCTGTGTGGCAAAGCCACATTAGCTAATGTTACAAGACCAGCTCAGTCAATCATCCAGACTGTTGCCCCTGTAACTACTGAAAAGGCTGCTGCCCCTCTTCAGGAACCACACGTTTGTCTGGCCTCTCCACAGATACCCCTCCGCTGTGGTTGCACCTACGGTACGGCTATCTGCATCGTTGAGGCACACAAGCCACCCCACCTCGGCAATGTCTGTGGTTCATGGGGGTGGGAACACACAGTAGCACTCGATTTAACTTGGTGCAGTCTACGACGAGCAACCACACGTGGCGATTGCCACCAGACAAATCTCAAGTCACCACCTCGAGATCCACATGCCGACTGAGGCAGAGCGACGCCGCCAGGCCAGCCACACCACGTGCTCTCTGGAGTCCTCACTTCCTGCCCAGGCGCGCACGCGAGCCAAAAGCTCAACTGCCGGGGTTTTTTCCCCTACGTCATCAACTTCCCCATGTGAACTGTTCTAACCGATTTGCCAACGTACAGCGCTCAGCCAATACATTTCTAAAACTTTACTTAAAATCAAAATAATTACACTACACATTAAACAAATATTTTCTTACGTTTTTATATTAGTTTAAACATCCTTTGTACTGTTTATCATAATCGTGCAATTTCTTATATCACAGATAACTGATTTAACTGAATATTTCAAGGTAAAATACAAAAGATTGATTGAAAATAAAATGAAAAATAGTTAATATATTATTTTTATAAACAAACATTGCCATGCTAGTTGTGTAACTGCTTATCTTCGTTGGTAATTTATTACTTTTCATTGTCAATTAAACATATTACGTTAGATGTGACTATATCAGCTAATGTATTGTTTATTTATCAACAGGCTATTTTGTAATGAGGGCCTTAAAGGTTCCTAACTGCATCGTATTACTTCAAATGCGAGTAGTATTACAATATTTGTGCACTGCACTGTGCCTGGCACTCGCCATTGTCCCTCTCTCCCCTCACCGGAAACGAACTGTAAAATCCTAAGTTGGAACAAGCCACCAACATCGGCCTGCTCGCTGGCCTCTCGTCAGCTACAAGCACACAGCAAATCTCAACGTGGAGAATTTCTACCTATGGCCTAACTATAAATGTTGTCACCCAACTGTGTACATACATTGCTACCTTAATAAGATTAAAATTGTGTAACATTTAGTGCATTGGCATGGTCAATGTTTGCAGTGAACTTCATACTGTTTAGTTATCAAATGCTATTAATTACCAGTATTTCTATTGGGCGGTAATCTCACATGCCTCAGGACAAAATAAATGCATTGTGTGAAAAATATAGTGACTTGTTTTCGCCGGAACTAGGTTGTGCAAAAGACTTCGTGGCACATGTAACTTTAAAAGAATCTGCAGTTCCAAAATTTCGTAAAGCTAGACCAGTGCCTATCGCAATGCGTGATACAGTTGCCGAAGAACTTAAACGTTGGCAAGATAATGGGGTGATTTCTCCTGTTTCTGCGAGTCAGTGGGCCTCGCCTTTAGTAATTTACCCAAGCCGTCGGGAAAACTTCGTCTCTGTGCGGACTTCAAATCAACAGTGAACAGTCAAACAATTGTAGACACTTATCTCCTGCCCAGACCTGACGAACTAATGGACAAATTAGGACAGTCTCGTTTCTTTTCTAAGATTTAGCAGAGGCATACTTACAGATTCCGCTTGATGACGAGTCAAAAAAGTTTTTCGTCATTAATACTCACATGGGCCTTTTTCAATTTCATCGCCTACCCTTTGCCAGTTCTTCCGCCCCCGCTATTTTTCAGCGTTTCTTGGAACAGCTGACAGTTTCTGTACCGTGTTGCTCGAACTAAGTAGATGATATTGTGGTATCCGGACGTACAGTTGAAGAACATTTAGCAAACCTGGAGTGCCTTTTCAAAGTTTTGACTGCAGCAGGTCTACGTTGTAATAAAGCAAAGTGTTCGTTTTTTCAAACTGAAATAGAGTACATAGGCCATGTGATTATTGCGCAAGGAATCCATCCCTTACAGTCACATCTTAGAGCAATCAAAGACTTGCCTCCTCCTAAGAATGTGCATGAATTGCAAGCAGTAATGGGAAAGCTTAACTATTATTTCAGATTTATTCCAAATGCGTCTCAGATTGCAGCTCCACTGCATCACTTACGTAGGAAGAATGTTCCTTTTTTATGGTCTAAAGATTGTCAGGTTGCCTTTGACAAATTAAAGTCTGTACTACTCAGTGATGCATGTTTGATTCCCTTTGACCCACAGAAGCCTGTAGTGTTAGCAGTTGATGCCTCGTCGTACGGTCTGGGTGCAGTTTTGTCGCATCGTATTGGATCTCACGATCGACCTATTGCCTTTGCATCTAAGTTACTGACGCCAACGCAAGAGAATTACAGTCAGATAGAAAAGGAGGCCTTAGCAATCATTTACGGCGTCACAAAGTTTCATCATTACCTCTATGGCAGAAAATTCTATTTGTTGACTGACCACGAGCCTCTCACGTCGTTGTTCTCACCCACAAAGCCAATTCCGCCACGTACGGCACAAAAGCTTCAGAGATGGTCCCTGATATTGTCTAATTATCAGTATGAGATTTTGTACCGACCTACCACTAAACACGCCAACGCGGACACACTTTTCCGACTTCCGGTTGGCCAGGATGTGTCATTTGATTCTTCGGAAATGGCTTGTTGTCAGATAGACTCCAGAGATGCTTCTGCTGTCGCAGACTTCCCTTTGAACTCTCGTCGGGTTGCACAGGAAACAGCTGCGGATGCAGACCTAAGTGTGGTAGCACGTTTTGTTCGCTTTGGTTGGCCTGCCAGAGCCAAAGACATTGATCGGCCTCTGGTTCGACGTTATTTTGCACAACGTCATGCATTATCTTTAAGTCAAGGTGTTCTGTTGTTACATACGGACAACGACCAAGCAAGAGTGATTGTTCCTCGTTCCCTGCAACGTGAAGTGTTACGCCTCCTGCATCAACGACATTGGGGTATTGTTAGGACAAAGCAATTGGCCAGACGTCATTGTACCTGGGTTGGTATGGACGCTCAGATAGAGAGCATGACGTCACAGTGTACTGTTTGTGCGGAGCATCAGGCGGCTCCTCCGCAACGGGTCTCAGACTGGCCACGCCCCAAGGGACCATGGCAACGTTTACATATTGATTTTGCCGGACCTTTCTGGAATACGCGATGGTTAATTGTTGTAGACGCTTTCAGCAAGTTTCCTTTTGTGATTGCCATGAACTCAACGACGGCTTCTAGTACAATCAGTGCCTTACCATCAGTGTTTTGCATCGAAGGTTTGCCTGAAACTATCGTCAGTGATAATGGACCTCAGTTTGTTAGTGCGGAATTTCAACAGTTTTGTCGTGTGAATGGCATTCAGCATATCACCACCGCACCTTTTCACCCTCAGTCCAATGGTGAAGCTTCGTTCGAACATTCAAGTCTCACATGGAAAAGATGAAAGGTCAGCACTCCAGGCAGCAAGCTCTTCAAATTTTCCTGTCTACGTATCGGTGCATGCCACGTGACGGCTCGTCTCCTGCCGAGCTGCTACACGGCCGCCGTCACCTGCTGCAGCCTCCCACGCACCGAGTCGGTTCGTATGGCGCTACGCGTTTTCAGGTGTCCTCGCCGGTGCTGTACAGGGTGTTTGCTGGCAACAAGAAGACATGGTTGCCAGGCATCATTCAGCGCGTGCTCGGTCGCAATATGTATGTTGTACGTTCTTCCACAGGGTCGGAGCTGCGGCGCCACGCAAACCAATTGCGCCTGCACAGGCCGCGCGATCCTGTCTCGGGTTTCTTGATTCCAGACCCAGTTCACCGCCAGGGAACACAGCCACATCGTTCGTCCCCGGACTACGAGATCCCTATGGACGTCGACGCACCTCCGACGCAGTCTTCGCTGCCGCTGCCGCTGTCGCCGCCGCAAATGACAGCGTCACCGAGAGGGACTCCGGGACCGTGCCCCCCCCCCCCAGCTTGAGCCACGTACCTCAGAAGAAGATGACCTGCTCCCTCTGGGCGGGGGTGTGCGCCCTTCCCCAGGTTTCGGTGGGTTTCCTGGAGGATCGCAAGGCGGATGCCGGGCCGCGGACGGCGTCTCGATCCCAGCCTCAGCTACGACGCCCGTCCCACCAGTAACGCACCCGCCCAGGCCCTCCTCCCAGTGCCGTCGCCGTGGCCCTTAGCCCTACGCCACAACGGCGCGGCGGTTTGGGGGGGGGGGGGGAGGGGTGTGGTGTCGCACAAGTCCAAAGTGCGCGCCACCTACTTTCGCCGCGCGCCGCCATGCACGCATGGCGCGGCGTTCTTAAGACGCCAGCCACAAGCGCCCTCTGCTACAACTCCGCTCGTGACCACCACTGAACGACATCGGTCACTTGGGACTGAGGAACGAGTCAACACTTCGTAATCAGATAGGTACCAGTGAAGACTTTGCTATCGGCTAGGCACTAGGCAGGCCTCTAGCTCAACTATGTACCAGCATTCTGCAGTACTGAGCTATGTAAAAGTTAAGTATTGTATACATTCTGTCCAATATATATCTCGTTCTAATTTACTCTAGTGTTTCTAGTTTCTGCTGTCCCACTGGCTGCTCCCCTCCGTCCTGCACAAGCGTGCCACCTTTATTCCTGTGTCGGTCATCCTACTCGGCCACCGACACCTACGACGGAAACGAGACACTAAAGCGGCGACGAGGCAGGGACACAAAACCTATTCCATAAGTCCGTATCTTCGTTATCAGTCTGCAGTGTGGCACCGCGTCAAACGCCTTTTTGAAGTCGAGGAAAACACAATCCGCCTATTGCCCTTCATCCATGGCTTGCAAGATGTCATGTGAGAGTTGCACATGAACGATGTTTCCTGAACCCATTCTGGTTTTCCGTCTCAAGGATATTTACTATATTCGAACTGATAATATGCTCTAAAATTCTATGGAGACTGATGTCAACGATATTGGCCTGTAATTATGTGGGTCAGTTCTCTTTCGTTTCTTATAAACAGGAGTCACCTGCGCTTTTTTCCCAATCACTAGGAACTTTGCGCTGAATTAATGATTCGCGATAAATGCAACATAAGTAAGGGGCCAATGCCGCAGAATACTCTATGTAAAACCGAACTAGTATTCCACCCGGACCAGCAGACGTTTTCGTATGTATGTAGCTCCCTCAGCTGCTTATATACACCGGAAATACCTATTACTATGTCCTCCATTTCGAAATTAGTATGTTGATCAAATGATGGTACATTTGTGTGGTCCTCCTGCGTGAAAGATTTATTTATATATACACTGACTGAAGAAAATGTCCATCCTCATGGATTGCCATTAGTGGCGCTTGGCTATAATCCCCACATCGGGCTACAACAGAGAGTTGTCAGAAATCGGACGTCAATAGCAACGAAATTTTAGACGGAGATTTCCATCCCAAAGATAGGTTGAATATGGAAGGAAGCGGCGTGTTTATAGTGACAGTAATACGAAAATATCTAAAGGGATGAGTACAGAACCAGAATCTGAAATATTTTGCCAGCTATAATGTGGGAGGTTAGATCAGTTATGACAGTGTTCTCAAACCATGTTTTTTGCCGATTGTCCGATTCCGACTTTCATTCTTAATTATCCGAATTTTTCCCTGAAAGCTGTTCCATGACCACAGTGAACGAGACAACAAAAGATGAATCATGCGCATCAGTCGTTTGAATTGTAAATTATGGTCTTGAATTTATATAAAAGAAACCAAGTTTATCTGGATTTTTTATTTATTTTTTATTTTTACTATGATTATTATTATTATTATTATTATTATTATTATTATTATTATTATTATTATTATTTTACTAGTTGGTGTTATTTTCGGTACATTTGGTGACACTTTTTCCCCAAATTCCAAGGCATTTTATTGGCAAATTCGGTGGCAAATCTTCGAAGAAGCAGTATAATTTTATAGCCGAAATCGAGTCAATTTACTGAGTAATTCGTTATTAATTTTGATAATTTTGTTGTATTTGTTGTAAGTGCTGAGCCAACCTGGCTGGCTTCTAAGCCGCTACCGATATATTCTTCCTCTTAGCGTAACACACATAAAGAGGCCTACCGTAGTTGAAGAACGAATTGATACTGTAAACAACAGATACAAGAAGGTACATCTCGCACGTGTCAACCACGTGTAAGGACTTAGAAAAGATACCAACAAACGGATAAATTTTTGTTAGCTGAAAACTATATAGGCAAAAGCTGGCAAAGGAAGTAATTACAGATAAATACATCAATTTTCAATATCTTTCTGTATTCGTTTTGTCTGTTTTGTTTAAAGATTTGAGTATTATAAAATGGGAATTTTTGAAATATGTGGAACCTAGGAAACCATAAAATGTATAATTTGTACCGAATTAAGGTTTAAAGTAATACCTATACAGGTCTAAAAAAATAGTAAAAACAAAAATACGATTCCAGTTAGAGTTGGACGAGCGTTTATCACGTTCAAAAATTGTCATTGTATCCACTGCGCATTTGAAGCAGATGTGAAGCTCTCATTGTCGTACAAATTCTACCGACGTGGCGTCCTTATTTCTCAAGCTTTTCTACGTCCTGGAATAATCGTTTACAAAAGAAATGATACGATGAGTTAAGTTGAAATTAATCTCGACATATCCTGTACCCAAACCATTATACTGTTTCTATTTGCCGGTGTAAACAACGAGCTGAAAGTCCAACGCTTTGGGATCACTGCCACTTCTGAACTTGGGCATTCGCGATGCTCTGTTCCTAGACACTAAATTATTCGGCCCAGCAAACTTCTTGCCTCGCATTGTATATCATATAATCAGATTGTGATTATTCTTTCTTGGTGCTACCTTGTACGAAAAGAAATCCGTTAAACTTTGTCTACATGATAAATCAATCAAATGTGAAGGCCGTAAACTCCACGAAATATCTAGGAACTACTAAAACTTCTGACTTAAATTGGAAAGAACACGTAGATAATGTCGTGGGAAAGGCGAACCAGAGACTGCGTTTTATTGGCAGAACCCTTAAAAGATGCAACAGTACTACTAAAGAAACTGCATACACTACGCTTGTCCGTCCTTTTATGGAGTATTGCTGCACAGTGTGGGTTCCTTATCAGGTGGGTGTGACGGAGGACATCGAAAGAGTCCAAATAAGGGCAGCTCGTTTCGTATTGTCACGATACAGGGGAGACAGCGTTACGGAAATGATACAGGATCTGTGATGGGAATTATTACAGCAACGGCGCTTATGGCTGCGGCGTGGGTTACTTTAGAAACTCCAATCGCCAACATTCTCCTCGGAATGCGAAAATATATTGTTGACTCCCATTTACATAGGTAGAAATGAACATCAGAATAAAATACGAGAACTCAGACCCCGAACGGAGAGATTCAGGTGTTCATTCTTCCCGCGCGCTTTCCGAGAATGGAATGGAAGATAAATAGTATAATGGTGGTTCGATGAACCCTCTGCCAGGCACTTAAATATGATTTGCAGAGTATCCCATGTAGATGTAGAAATGATACGATGAGTTAAGTTGCAGTTAATCTAGACATATACTGTACTCAAACCATTATACTGTTTCTATTTGCCGGTGTAAACAACGAGCTGAAAGTCCAAAGATTTGGGAACACTGTAATTTGTGAACTTAGGCATTCGCGATGCTCTGTTCCTAGACTCTAAATTATTCAAATCAAATGTTCTAATGTTTGTTAAACTTATGGGACTTAACTACGGGGTCATCAGTCCCTAAACTTACAAACTACTTACGAACTAGCTAACACTAAGGACGGCACAAATATCCATGCCCGAGGGGGGGATTCGACCCCCGACCGTAGTGGCCGTGCAGACCGTGACTGGCGCGTCTCAGTCTCCTCGGCCACCGCGGCCGGCCTAAATTATTCGCCCCAACAATCTTCTTGCCTCGCATTTTATATCACATAATCCGATTGTGATTATTCTTTCTTAGTGCGACCTGGTATAGTCTGAATTTTTTCTCCCTTGCGTGATTATTATTTATGCGCTTCTAATAACCGGATGACAACGGTTATATACGACACTACGTTCGAATTCGCCACGCTGCTGGTTAAATTGCCGCTGAGGTGTGGGAGGCAGCCCACTGAGAGTGCTGGCAGTCTGGGAATTACTAAGCGCCTCGCGGTCTCCACAGCGGCGTGACACCCGCTCTTTGCGCCGTGAACACGCTGTCCGGCGCCTGCGATTACGCGCGTGTGTCAGTGTGGGGGTTGAAAGTGCAGGTGTCGGCGGCAGGAAGTACGGCCGCACTCGAGGGAAATCAGCGGCTGCGGCTCGCTCCCCCCCCCCCCTCAACCCCCTTGACGGATCGCTGGCCGGCGCCCGCTGTGCTCTCCCTCCTCCCCCCCCCTTCCACCCCTCCCAGATATCCCGCAATCTGCACTGCCGGCCACTGGAGCGCCCTAAAACGCCGCCGCACCCAGCACATGAGCGCTTCCTCGCCGAGTGGTCACCAGCGGCCGCAGGGTCATCACTGTGTGGAGTGGTGCATGTCACCGAGTGCCTCGATGACTTTCTTTAATTTCATCTCTTGTGCCAAAAGATGCTCTCCAACTGAAGTACAAGAATGGGACGAAAATCGATGTGTGACGTAAATATGCAGATAAACAAATAATAACAATTTCGAGATATTTGCATGTTTTTGTTGTTTTCATCATATCAGCAGAACCCTTCGAAGATGCAACGACTCGATCGTAGGGTGGTGTATGTCCGTTGTCATACGGTTAGTAGACGCACATAAAGAATTATCATGCAAGGGGGGGGGGGGTCAAAGAGACTGCCTACATCACACTAGTGCGTCGTCCCCTGGAGTACTGTTGCTGGATGTGGGACCCTCACCAGGTGGGACTGACGGAAGACATTGAGAAGGTTCAGAGAAGGGCAGCTCGTTTTGTTTTATCACGTTACAGGGGGAAATGTTGCACGATTTGGGAAGGAAATCATTAAAAGAACGACCTCATTCGTTGGGGCGAGATCTACTTGCGAAATTTCAGTCACCGACTTTTACTTTGTTAAGCCAGTAAGAATAGCGCCTACAAAGCAAACTACCTGCCAGACGTCCACGTACACAGGTAGCGGATTACCAGGCGAAGCCCGAAAGCCAATGCCTAGGAGACAACCATCGCGCCTGGTAAACATTGACAGGAAAACATCCACATAAACACCAAAGCTAAACAGGGGAGTATCTAATACAGAGGTCGTAGCTCACACGCCACGTCACTGTCCGCTGACGTATACAGAGGCCGCTGTCACTCCCAACAGTGGATCCTTCCGCCAAGCGCCAGCTATATCTGGAGGACGCAGCGACGTGACGGCAGTTCCACCTCGAGCAATGTTACGAACCACTACTACGCCCAGGACCGACTACGCCAGCACACTTGACCACCTACGGACTTCGACTCGGCCACGATCAACCGATGGTATCACGATTAGGACTTACTGTTTGGGGCTACGGCCTATACCTTTCTCAGTAAAGAAATAGACTTTGTTACGCTGCACCGGGAATGGGCCCGAAGTGTTTTCAGTTAATATGAACTATTGCGATGTGCAAACAGACCTGTATATGGTGTTGAATAAACCGTGTTTCCAAGGTTTTGTGTTGTATTGGTCACAACATACTTCTATATGTGAAAATATTTTGTTAGCACCCACCTACATAGGGAGACATGACAAGTAAAATAAGAAAAATCAGATCGAAAACGGAAAGTTATAGGTTTTCTTTCTTCCTGTGCGCTATTGAGCCTGCTTACTGTATTTGTCTCTCGGTTTCCCTCTGTGACTTTCACCCCTCTCCCATGCACACTTTCTTCTAATCCTAAATCAATGATTACTTGATGTCTCAGATTTATTTTTTAATCGTGTCAGAAACATACATACTTTCGGCGTTATATCCAAGAAGAACACAAGGCAGTAAAAGTTTAAAACATAGTAAAAATACAAACTTGTAAGCATTATCAGTTCTGGGATTAATTGTAGCTAACATAAATCTAATTAAATGTGCCGCGCTCAGTATGCGGCCTCCTCACATGCCTCCTTGGTAGCGCCAATCAAATTTTGGGGAGAGCTTCTAGTTGGACTCCGTTTGCATTCGAGAAGATTGTCTGTTCTTCGCCACATTCACATACAGCCGAGTCGCAGGAAATCCCCATCTTGTTGATCTTCGTTCTTCCAACTCCTGAGCGCAGTCTGTTAAGAGTCTTTCAGGTTGACCAGCTTTCCTCGTTACCTGGGTGAGACTTTCTGAGGGCACCATCCATCCTGCGAGGCGGCTAGATCTAGAATGCCATGAGTTCACTCTGAAGTTTTATGGTTCTTCATTGAGGCTTTCTGTTGAATGAAGAAAGCTTTTCCTCTATCTGAGACTCTGGAATGCCTCTGGAGGTTTAGTGTTCTAGTTTTCTCCATTCTGGATGCTCACTCACGACGGATATCTCGATGTGGGACACCTGCTAGACAGTAAACTTTATCCAATGGTGTGGATCTCAAGACATCCTGTTAGGAGTCTGCAGGTCTCATTCAAGGCGACATCCACTTCTTTGGCATGACTATATCTGCACCAGACAGGCCAAGCATATTCTGTAGCTCAATAGCAAAGGGCTATAGCTGATGTTCTTAAGGTATGGGGATGTGTTCCTCAGGTTGTACCTGATAACTTCCGGATGGTGAAGCTGACTGCTGCCCGTGTTGCCCCTGCATAGGTACTTGGAATTGATCTTCCAATACCGAACCGAACGTTCAGCACTCCAGACCATGCATCCTATTAAAATGTCTTAGAATGTTTCCTACCAATTTATTACTTTTTTTAGTCAAATTACTTTTCTCTCCAATCTCCTCCTCGTTACGCAATCTACCCATCTAATCTTTAGAATTCTTTTGTAGCATCCAATTTCAAAATCTTTTATCATTTTTTTTTTTTCTATCTGAACTCACACTCCACGTTTCACTCCTGTACAAGACTACACTGCAAACAATTGCCTTCGGAATATTGTAAAATATTCGAAGCAAATAAATAAATAAATTTCAATTCTTATGAAATGAATTTCTTCCCATAGCAATTATCTGTTTTATAGCTTCTCTACTTCGGTAATTATAAGTTATTTTGCTACCCAAATAACAAAACTCATCTTTCACCTTTATTTTCTCGTTACCTAATCTAATTCCTTCAGCATTGTTTGATATTCTTACACTACACTACACTACTCTGTGTTTGCTCTTGTTAATATGCATCTTATATCCCCTTTTCAAGACACTATCCATTCCTATCAGTTGCTCTTCCAGGTCATTCGCTTTCTCTGACAGAATAACAATATCATCGGTAAATCGTGAAGTTCTTATTTTTCTTCCTCAACTTTCATTCCTTCCCCAAATTACTCCCTGCTTTCCTTCCTAGCGTGATCAGTGTACAGATTGAATATCATTAGGGAGATGCGTCACTTTCATGCTCTTTGACCCCCATAACTGCTGTCTGGATTTTTTACAAATTGTATATAACTTGCCGCCCACTATATTTTACACCTGCTACATCATAATTTGAAACACTGTATACCAGTAAACTCTCTCAAATTTACAAAAGCTAAAAGCTTCCCTTAACATATATTCTAAGATAAGACGTAATGTGAGTATTGTCTCTCGTGTTCCTACATTTCTTCTAAATCCAAATTGATCTTCGTTGAGGTCGCATTGTATCAGTTTTTCCAGTCTTCTGTAACTAATTCATGTTAGTATTTTTGACACTATGACTTATTAAAGTGATATCCCTTTAATTTTGTGAGTTGTCTCAATTTCTTTTCTTTGGAATTCGAAATATTATATTCTTCTGGACGTCTTAATGGTTAATTGAGAACATTCACTAATTTAGAAAAACAACAATAAGTTGTTATTGATTGACAGAGTTGTTCCACGGCCTCCTGAAGGATATTGTGTGACTTATGACCCTGTATTCTCTAAGCGTGCTGAATCTGGAAGAGATCCGGCGATTTCAGTGGCCAGGGTGGGGTTTGGAGGAAACACTGTAGAGACTCTGTTCATGTGCTGGCAAGCATTATCTTGCCCAGACCCAGAACGGCATTTCATGAAGACGTACCACTTTACTGCATGGATCCTGTGGATCACAACGCAGTGGGTCTGGCTGTGAAATGACTCCTTGTTGTCCGGCCGCGGTGGCCGAGAGGATTGAGGCGCTCCAGTCACGGTCTGCACGGCCACTGCGGTCGGGGGTTCGAATCCCCCCTCGGGCATGGATATTTGTGCCGTCCTAGTTCGTAAGTAGTTCATAAGTAGTTTGTAAGTTTAGGGACTGATGATCCCGTAGTTAAGTCCCATAAGCTTAACAAACATTTGAATTTTGACTCCTTGTTGTTGCATCGTATAGAGGGCCGATATCAGGTTGATATCCCACTACTGTCCGTGGCGCCTCAGACACTGAAACATATCAGTTCAAAGTCACTAGACAGTCGCCATTAAGTGGATTTTATGACATAAAAATGAGAGTGGCTGCATTTTGTTAACCTCGATTAAGAAAAGAGTCAAGGGCCCACCTTTCCGTAGTGTTTATCAAATATCCTCCTAACTTCAAGGAGTTTAACGAATGATCTTTCAGTGAATGTTTCAGCGGCCCGGGTATACAAGGCCTACAATAGTTTTATTACACCTGGGCAGTCGATTTAGCTTTCAAATACAATTTTCCGAAATCGATTTCAAAATTATTTTGCGAACCTGCCTTTCTCTACAACCTCGATATTATCTCTACGCGCTCGAGTGTATACTCGCTAGGTTAAAGTCGCCTAAAAGTAATACAACATGGTCCTTCTATTTGCCGTGGCATGCGGATGCTTGCCGTCGGAGGTTCGTGTCCTCCTGTGTATGTTATCATTAGGTTAGTTTATGTAGTTTATAAGTCTACTTATTGACAACCATAGCAGCTTGGTCCAGTAGGTTTACAAACATTTGAATATACCGCACTACTTAGCGTAAACGTACTTTCAATAAAGTCAAAAACTGTCTCATTGGAACCACATGGACACTAAAACCAGCCGCCAATTAATTTGATTTGTCTTAAACCTGTTATACGCTTTCAGATAATTTCACGGTCAAACACATACTCGACGTAACATGCAACAATGTTGTCAACAGCAATGCAGCCCCCGTATACCAGTTCCTACTCATGCAACACAGTAAATTTTGCGAGAGTGGTGGAACTACTTTCAAAATTGCTTCTATCTACAATATTAATTACAGAAAGTCAGGAAAACATATGCCAATGTTTACAGAGATTCCTTAGAAATAATATCACAGCAAGTTTAGAATCTTAGAATTGGTTTTCTTTACTTTGATACGACATGATTGATTTTTCACTTAGTTGACAGTCTTTCATATTTTCATAATTACAATGAAATATGTGTATTAGTCAATACACAGTTTGAGTATCTTGAATATAGAAATATACTGCAATATTTCATTCAGTTGTCCTTGTTTTGAAATGTAGCAAATTGTAATTGTCATACCATAATATTGCCATTTATTCTCTTAATGAAAGGATGTTTTCACAGGGTATTACTCAGGTTTTTTTTAGTTCGATGTTTGACAAGCTATTAGTATTTAGACCTATTTTCGTTAATTTTGAACGTAGTTTTTATTTTTCGTTATCATCAGGATGAGACAATACCTTGCCTATTTTACTAACTATGGTTGTCTTAATTATAAACACATTTTTATTGGTGTCGGAAATCTCATAATAACATTCACATAATAAATCATACTGTCTTCTAAAGACGCATGGTTCACAAACGTAGGATTGAAGTGTACGATGCAGAAGATTATCTTGTTCGTAGATCCTGGTACCGGACCTTTCTAAACTTGTAAACATTGGATGGGGTAGTACCATTATAGTACGCATGACTTATCGAAGAGAATCCGTCAGCTTTCCAGCCGTTTAAGCAGGTTCAGAAATCTGCAGCCAAGATTGTCACAAAGTCGTCGTCGGAGCCTCTGCTTCGACTCTCCCCTCGGGTTCCCGAGCAGCCCTGGTACCAGTGTCGCAGATATTGCTGTCGGCTTGCTTCCCGTGCGCGAGACCAGTAGACCTCAGCAGTTCCGTCAGCCGCCCCTATGAATTAAGGATGGCCTCATAAGCCAAGCGACAGGCGTTGATGGTACCCACGTGACCCACTACCTGCGGAGGACAGCACTCCGTACGCTCGATAGCCGCAGTCAAGGCCTCCTCCACGAGACTTAGCAGGTGCACGTAGGAATTTGAGAGAGCGGTGGATAAAATCCAGCACCGGCCATCAAAAATTAGGTTTTCCGTGATTTCCCTAAATCCCTCCAGCAATTTAACGGATGGCCGATATACTTCCCCTCTCTTACCCAAAAATCTGTCTCTAATGACAACACTGTAGACGGGATGTTCTTCCTGGTATGGTATTACCTCTTTACTATCAACTCCTTTCGAAAAACAGTTTTCAGTCACTCATATTGCTCTGTATAAGCCGGCCGTGGTGGCAGACGGGACTGAGGCGCTTCAGTCACGGTCTGCACGGCCACTACGGTCGGGGGTTCGAATCCACCTTAGGCATGGATATTTGTGCCGTCCTAGTTCGTAAGTAGTTCATAAGTAGTTTGTAAGTTTAGGGACTGATGACCCCGTAGTTAAGTCCCATAAGCATTACAAACATTTGAACATTTTTGAGCTCTGTATAAACCTGGAAAATAATATAGCCTAATGGTAGGAAACATAGATGAGATGTCATAAGAATATAGCTGCAAGAAACCAGTGAAATGAACACAATAGGGTAGAAAGCAAGGGGCAGAGAGGGAAGGAAGAGATGGACTAACGTGAGAAAAGAATGAAAACACGACCGGGCCAAGCCGGAAGCTGACAGAAGCTAGCTACACTGAAGACCCGGAGAAACTGGGAGTGGTATGTTTACACAGAGAAATGTTCACAGACAGAGGACAGTACTGTAGTCAGCAACGCCTATACAGGGTGGTCCATTGATAGTGACCGGGCTAAATATCTCACGAAATAAGCAGTTTTAGCAAAGGTCAAAACTTTTCTAGCTTGAAGGGGGAAAACGGCGCTATGGTTGGCCCGGTATTTGGCGCTTCCATAGGTCAAACGGATATCAACTGCATTTTTACGTACTAAACGAATATTTAAAAAAAACTGGGTACCTGTTTTAAAAAAAATGCAACTGACATCCGTTTGACCTATGGCAGCGCAATCTAGCGGGCCAACCATAGCGCCGTTTTCCCCCTTCAAGCTAGAAAAGTTTTGACCTTTACTCAAACTGCTTATTTCGTGAGATATTTCGCCCTATCACTATCAATGGACCACCCTGTATAAGATAACAGTCTCTGGCGCAGGTGTTAGATCTTTTAGCACTGCTGCAATGACAAATTATCACGATATAAGTGACTTTGAACATGGTGTTGGCGCACGAGAGATGGAACGTAGCATCTCACGGGTAGAGATGATGTCGGGACTTTTCCGTACCACCATTTCACGAGTCCAGGGTCGATACCGGAAGTCCGATAAAACATGAAATCCTGAAATCCCCGACGTCCTCAGAGAACGGCAACCAAATAACGACTGAAGTGTAATGTCCAACGTGACAGAAGTGCACCCCTTCCACAAACTGCTGCGTATTTCAATGCTGTGACAAAAAGTGTCATCGTGCGAACCATTCAACGAAACATCATCGATACAGGGAGTCAAAATTAAATGATCACTTGTGTGTTCCCTTGCTGACTGCACGACACAAACCTTTACGCCTCGCCCGGCCCATCAACACTGACATTGGCCTTTTGATGATTGCTAACGTGTTGACTGGTCTTATGAATCTCGTTTCCAATTGTATCTAACGGATGTACGTGTACGGGTGTGGACACAAGCTCATGAATCCATGTATCTTGCATGCTTTTAGTTTTGGTTGTTTGTTTTCTATAGGGGGACCAAACTGCTAAGATAATTGGTCCCCCAGTGAGGAGGGGAAGGAGTGAGGATAGGAAAGGGGAGGAAGGGATAGGAAATGCAGCCCATTCAGGAAAGAAGGAAGAAAAAAAGACTGCATTAGTTCGGGGCCCCGTTCCCGCCAAGACGTATTCACGACAGAACCGTGATCCCCCTAGGGGGGGGGGGAACCTTGCATGTCAACAGGAGACTGTAATGATGTGGGGAGTGTGTAGGTGGAGTGATATGAGACCCCTGATGCTTCTAGATACAACTCTAACAGGTGTCACGTACGTTCTCATCCTGGCTGATAACCTGCATTCTTTCACGTCCACTGTACCTTCAGACGGACATCCCAAACGTCAAGCATTGCTACATAGTGTCTCCAGGAACCCACTTCTGAGTTTAAACACCTTCGCTGGCCATCAAAATAACCAGACCTGGACATTATTGAGCGTATCTAGGATGAATTTCCCACGTTCTGTTCAGAGCTCATCAGCCTCTCGTAATGTTAAGAATTTATGTATAACCTTACAGCATCCTTGGCGTTACATTCCTCCAGCACTTCAGGCATAGGCATTAGTAGAGTCCATGCTACGTCGTGCTGCGGCACTTCTGCGTGCTCGCAGAGGACCAACACGATTACACAGGTGCGCCAATTTCTTTGGGTCTTCAGTGTATATTATGTACTGGTTTTCCTTTGTAAATGCAACATCCCTGAATTCTGGAACGTTTCATTAGTTTGCAGGTACGTTTGATGCACTTAATTTAATGTCAATTACTTAAAAACCACTTAAAATACTAATTTAGGAACCGTTGTGCAGTTTTATAACGTTTCAGTGACCGTCCAGCAGTTGTCACTCTTGCTGGTGGATGAACGCAACCCCCTACCACAATAACTTGAGTCCGTGATGAGCATAAGAGCATGTTGGAGAGCATTCGCGGACCTCAGTGCAGATCATAAGGCCTGTGATGTGCAGGGCACCATCATAAATCCTAATGAATCTATTGTCTTTCAATGGGGACGCAGCAGTCTCAGACTACGGTCGTGTGTACGTCAGTTGTGTGTGTTTTATTGTATTGTTAGTAACAGGCTGTTATTGAGTACTGGAGGGAGTCTTTGTTTTCGCTCATACACGTGTCAGGGGTGGCCGCCGGTAGCTCGGTACTTTGTTGACATTAGCAGCGCCTCTGTGGATGGCCAACGGCGTGCAGTGACCTCTTCATCGTGTTTCCTACTGTAGCACCGCACCCATCTGGCTCGGCTACAAACAACACAACGCCTTCTCGCAGTCGCGACGGAATTCTGCTGCGCTAAACTGCATGGGTTGTGAACTTGTGGCCTGTGGTAAGGCGAATCCTGGGGGCGGACTCAGAGCCAGGCGGTGTCCTCGGGGCGGAATCTCGAGCTCACACCGGCTCTCTGATTCTTCGACGGTCCGACTACCAAACTCACGAAGTCAGCTCTAAAATGGGTGCCTCTTTATTACGCTCTTTGCTTCGCAGCTGCCCCAAAAGTACCGCTTCAAGTCAAGCATCAGGCAAAAATGCCGTAACACGCCCAGTGAACTGATCAGCCTCGTTACGTACTGCAGGTAACTACTGTAATAACTGCGTCAGCGGGAATGCTCGGCTATGCCACATTGGAGATGTAGTCAGTACACTAAATGCCGTAATTTTAACGTCCCTCTTGTTAACCCTTGGTATCGACTCAGTATTTCGTGTCACCAAATACATTACGAATACACACATCAAAAAAGTGTTGCATCATCAATATTCTAGGGGTTCATGACCTTTTACATAAAACTGAAATAGAGATACATAAATTTGTCTCTATTTATCATGAAAAGAAACGTCCGCCTACGTAGTCTAGTGGAGAATGGGGTGGATTGCTACGCAGGGAGCCCGGATTCAATTCCCGATCGGGTTGGCGATTTTATTCACTCGGGTATTGGGTGTTGTATCGTTCTCATCATCATTTCATTATCATCGACGCAAAAGTCGCCCATGTGGTGTCACCTAAAGACCTGCACCAGGCAGGGCGAACACGATCCCGGCTGGGTTCAGAAGGCCAAAAATACCACACGAAATCTTCATCATCATTTGATTGGAACAGTAATCTAGACATTTTGAATTTGTGTTCCACATTGAAGCATACACCAAGATCCAAGCTCACGTCGTAGACTGATGTGTGCCTGTGTTTGTCGTGGCATGCCGACCACAAGATCATCAAGACACTGTAGGTCCAGATTGTCTCACCCATAAATGACTATTCAGCGTAGATCTCTCAGATTAAATGGTGGGTCATCCCGTCCAAAACAGCTATTTTCCATGCATCCCAGGCATTTTTGATAGGATTGATGTCTGGAGAACATTCTGACTATTCTAGTCTTGTGATGTGGTTATGAGGAAAAAACGCATTGAGAAGAAGTGCACAGTAAGCGGGAGAATAATCGATTAGTTGACCAATCCCTCACCGAAATGCTGCCGATATGATTGCACTATACGTCGGAGCGTATCAACCCTGTACAGCAGTTTGATTTCCTTCTGTGTATGGTGTCCTGCCATAATGCCATCCCAAAACATGAAGGATCACCTTAGTACACTCGCTGGACGGTGTGTCCAAGATGTTCAGGCTGACCAGGCTGCCTCCAAAAAACATCTCCAACGATTGTATGCTTGAAGGAAGATATGAGTCTCATGTGTAAGTAGGACTGTGAGCCAAATCTGACGAGTCCATCCAGCATGTTGTTCGACCTATTTGTGTCACGCAGTATGGTGTGTAGGTGCAAAAGTTGAATCTCGCTATGGTGAGTATATAATATAAATGACAAGCATTGTCAGGTTTCATATGTTGTTGTTATGGTCTTCAGTCCGGAGACTGGTTTGATGCAGCTCTCCACCCTACTCTATCCTGAGCAAGCCTTTTCATCTCCTCATAAGAACGGCAACCCACATCCACTTGAATCTGCTTACTATACGCGTCTCTTGGCCTCCCTCTGCGATTTTTACCCCACACGCTTCCCTCCAATGCTAAATTTACGATTCCTCGATGTCTAAGAATGTGTCCTACCAAGCGATCCCTTCTTTTAGTTAGGGTATGCCAAAAATTCCTTTTCTCGCCAATTCTGTTCAGTACCTCTTCATTAGTTATGTGATCTACCCACCTAATCTTCAGCATTCTTCTGTAGCACCACATTTCAAAAGCCTCTATTCTCTTCCTGTCCGCACTGCTTATCGTCCATGTTTCACTCCCATACAAGGCAACACTCCACACAAATGCCTTCAGAAAAGACTTCCTTACACTTAAATTAATATTCGATGTTAGCAAATTTCTCTTTTTCAAAAATGCTTTTCTTCCCATTGCCATTCTGCATTTTATATCCTCTGTACTGCGACCATCGCATGTTATTTTACTACCTAAGTAACAAAACTCCTCTACCTCCTTTATTGTTTCGTTACCTAATCTAATTCCTTCAGCATCGCCTGATTTTCTAAGACCGCATTCCATTATTTTTGTTTTGCTCTTGTTAATGTTCATTTTGTACGCTCTCTTCAACACACTGTCCATTCCATTCAACTGCTCTTCCAGGTCGTTCGCTGTCTCTGACAGAATTACAATGTCATCAGCAAAACGCAATGTTTTTATTTCTTCCCCCTGTACTTTAATCCCTATTCCAAATTTTTCCTTGCTTTCCTTCACTGCCTGCTCAATGTACAAATTGAATAACATCGGAGAAAGGCTACAACCCTGTCTTACTCCCTTCCCAACTGATGCTTCCCTTTCATGCCCTTCGAGTCTAATAACTGCGGTCTGGCTTTTGTACAAGTTATAGATAACTCTCCTTTCCCTGTATTTTACCCCTGCTGACTTCAGAATTTGAAAGAGTGTAGTCCAGTCAACATTGTCAAACGCTTTCTCCAAATCTACAAAGGCTAAAAATGTAGATCTGCCATTCATTAATCTATCTTTTAAGATACGACGTAAAGTGAGTATTGCCTCTCGGGTTCCTACGTTCCTCCTGAATCCAAACTGATCTTCCCCTAGGTCAGCTTCTACCAGCTTTTCCATTCTCCTGTAGATAATTCGTGTTAATATTTTGCAACCATGACTTATCAAACTGATGGTTCTGTAATTTTCACACCTGTCTGCACCTGATTTCTTTGTAATGGGGATTATTACATTTTTCTTAAAGTCTGAGGGCATTTCGCCTGTCTCATATATCCTACACACCAGTTCAAATAGTCTTGTCATGGCTGGCTCTCCCAGAGACTTTAGTAGCTCTGAGGGTATATCATCTACCCCTGGGGCCTTGTTCCGGCCTAGGTCTTTCAAGGCTCTGTCAAATTCATCTCTGAGTATAGTATCTCCTATTTCATCTTGATCTACTTCCTCTTCCCTTCCTACAACATCGTCTCTAAGTTCATTTCCTTTGTAGAGCTGCTCTATGTACTCTTTCCACCTTTCAGCCTTTCCTTCTTTGCTGAGAACTGGTTTCCCATCTGAGTTCTTGATATTTGTAGAATTGCTTTTCTTGTCCCCAAATGTCTCTCTGATTTTCCTGTAGGCGGTATCTACTTTTCCCCTTATTATACATTCTTCTACAGATTTGCATTTGGCTTCTAGCCACTCCTGCTTAGCCATTTTGCACTTCCTATCAATCTCATTTCTTAGTCGTCTGTACTCCATTTTGCCTGTTTCATTTACTGCATTTTTATATTTTCTCCTTTCATCGATTAAATTTAGTATCTCCTGTGTTATCCAAGGTTTCATATATATATATATATATATATATATATATATATATATATATATATATATATATATAGGGTGTTACAAAAAGGTACGGCCAAACGTTACGGTAACATTCCTCACACACAAAGAAAGAAAATATGTTATGTGGACATGTGTCCGGAAACGCTTAATTTCCATGTTAGAGCTCATTTGATTATTTCTCTTCAAATCACATGGAATGGAACACACAGCAACAGAACGTACCAGCGTGACTTCAAACACTTTGTTACAGGAAATGTTCGAAATGTTCTCCGTTAGCGACGATACATGCATCTATCCTCCGTCGCATGGAATCCCTAATGCGCTGATGCAGCGATGGAATGTTCAAATGTTTGTATAGCTTATAGGACTTAACTACGGGGTCACCAGTCCCTAAACTTACAAACTACTTACGAACTAGCTAACACTAAGGACGGCACAAATATCCATGCCCGAGGGGGGATTCAAAACCCCGACCGTAGAGACCGTGCAGACCGTGACTGGAGCGCCTCAGTCCCCTCGGCCACCGCGGCCGGCGCAGTGATGGAGAATGGGGTATTGTATCACAGCCGTCCACAATACGAGCACGAAGAGTCTCTTCATTTGGTACCAGGGTTGCGTAGACAAGAGCTTTCAAATGCCCCCATAAATGAAAGTCAAGAGGGTTGAGATCAGGAGAGCGTGGAGGCCATGGAATTGGTCCGCCTCTACCAATCCATCGGTCACCGAATCTGTTGTTGAGAAGCGTACGAACACGTGGTAATCCATACAGCAAATGGGCATCTGCCAACTCCGTCTTAGTAAACATTGCACTGACTGCAAAACCACGTTCGTGATGAACACTAACCAGTTGATGCTACGTACTGGTGTTCTTGATGCTAGTACTGAAGAGCAATGAGCACGGAAGTCAACATTACCTTCCTTCAGTTGGGCCAACTGGCGGTGAATCGAGGAAGTACAATACATACTACCGAAACAATTGGGTATTTTGACAATTGTCTGCACGAATTATTTCAATTTACATTTAAAGAAAAATACTAAAATGAGCTCTATCGTGGAAATTAAGCGTTTCCGGACACATGTCGACATAACATATTTTCTTTCTTTGTGTGTGAGGAATGTTTCCTGAAAGTTTCGCCGTACCTTTTTGTAACACCCTGTATATACAGGCTGAAGAAAGTTCCTTTCACACCATCAACAGAACAGGCTCGGCTAACGGTATACTACGCCTTCCACATCGCTGGCAACGGGTTCTACACAACGCTGGTGACTACTTTGACGGCCATTGGGACAGTAAGAGATGCAAACATGTAATGCTTTTGTTTCTCTTGTGAATGATTAGTTTAGTTGCCACTATTTAAGTTCCAACCCTCGTATATAATATTTATGAGAAGCATTGCCAGGTTTCTTATGCAATCAATAGCATAAAAAACCACATAAACAATTGCGTTTATTGCATCGCAATACGCCAATTACATCCCGAGATATGTATGTATATATGTATATACAGGGTGTTACAAAAAGGTACGGTCAAACTTTCAGGAAACATTCCTCATATACAAAGGAAAAAAATATGTTATGTGGACAAGTGTCCGGAAACGCTTAATTTCCATGTTAGAGCTCATTTTAGAATTTCTCATGTTCTTCCACCTACGCTCACTGGAGCACGTTATCATGATTTCATACGGGATACTCTGTGCTGCTAGAACATGTGCCTTTACAAGTACGACACATGTGGTTCATGAACGATGGAGCTCCTGCACATTTCAGTCGACGTGTTCGTACGCTTCTCAACAACAGATACGGTGACCGATGGATTGGTAGAGGCGGACCAATTCCATGGCCCCCACGCTCTCCTGACGTCAACCCTCTTGACTTTCATTTATGGGGGCATTTGAAAGCTCTTGTCTACGCAACCCCGGTATCAAATGTAGAGACTCTTCGTGCTCGTATTGTGGACGGCTGTGATACAATACGCCATTCTACAGGGCTGCATCAGCGCATCGGGGATTCCATGCGACGGAGGGTGGATGCATGTATCCTCGCCAAGGGAGGACATTTTGAACATTTCTTGTAACAAAGTGTTTGATGTCACGCTGGTAGGTTCTGTTGCTGTGTGTTTCCATTCCATGATTAATGCGAATTGAAGAGAAGTAATAAAATGAGCTCTAACATGGAAATTAAGTGTTTCCGGACACATGTCCACATAACATATATTCTTTCTTTGTGTGTGAGGAATGTTTCCTGGAAGTTTGGCCGTTGCTTTTTGTAACACCTTGTATATTTATATGTTGGGTCAGGAAAATTTTTGCGTATAGAATTGGGAACCACACCTATAAAGTACTTTTAGTTAAAACGGGCTTGGATTACAGCCTCCTTCACGGACCAGTGCTGTTTGTTCCACTAACCAGACATGTGAGAACTAAGGCACTGAGCCTTCCCTGGACACCTTGGCAGCAGTAGCAGCCCCCCCCCCCCCCCCACACACACACACAGCCAGGCGCTCGGCTCCACTTGTCGGCCGCGGCCGCCTTCTTCGCCCTCGTCAGACACAGCCCTCCCTCCCGTAGCCGCCACGCCTCAGTCGCCGCCATTTGCATCGGCTCCCGTCACGTCCTCGGCAGACAGCCCATCACGTCGCGTATTACTAAGTGATATTTAGCTAATGGGCCCGTCACTGCCTCCAGAACGAGAATTCGATGAATATTAAACTCCCCCGCGCTACCTCGCCGTCGCTCCCCCCACTCCGTCACTGCCACCAGACTGATGGTCAGTCTCTCTCCTCAAACACCTGCCGCCATGAATGGCAAATTGAGTGGCGGAGTCCGTAAAATCTGACTTCTAATTACGTATAGAGATTGACTTGTAATGAATTCTGAATCTTTTACCTTTTTCGGCATTCTCGCCACGTGGACGGCCCACTTTGCTTCACGCCGGAACAAAATAAAGTCAGTAAAGAATATATTCTTGTCTTCTAAGTTTCCTACAACTTTAGTTGTAGATATACTCATGTAAGTCTACGCATCCAACGGTGGTGACTGTCCTCTATGACTGCGTAGGTGAGAAAACATTTATGATACCCGGGGATTCGAGAACCCAGTTACATCTTATACCACCAACCAGGTTTTAATAAGGATATAAACACAGGGGTGATACTGATAAACGTTTTCACTAGTAAAATATAATGTAATCCATTTTATTGAAACAGTGAATCAAGACAGTTTTGTAAGAGAACAATATTTTGCTGATTCCACATAAAGAACACAGTAGTTAAAAAGACGATAAATTTCAGGCTGATGAAAAGGGGTTTAGGTTTTAAACAATCCAAGAACAATCTGCTATAACAGGGAAACCAACAAGATTAAGAACTTGAATAATTTAATTAAATTTACAAGAAATCCTCCTCATGATTCCACCTAAAAAAAAAAAAAAAAAAAAAAAAAACACACACTGTTATTAAAAGTCTATACATTTCAGGCTGATGAACAGGGGTGTAGCATTTAAACAATTTACTACCATAGAGCAACCAACAAGATTAGTACTTGAATAATATAAATAAATTTGACAAGAAATCTCCCCGATGATTCCATATAAAAAACAAATTTATTAAAAATTTCTAAATTTCAGGCTCATGAAAAGGGATTTAGCTTTTAAACAATTCAAGAAAAATCTGCTGTAAAAGAGCAACTAACAAGATTAATAACTTGAATAATATAAGAGCTGCTTCATAATCTCATGCTGTGAATCCAATGCAGGTTTGCAGTTGTACTGTCAGATAGTTGTTTCATGTTTATGGTATTGTTAGTGGATTGATGCTATTACAAATATTCCTATAAGCAAGGATATTTAACAATTTACCATGTAAGGTTTTAGAAAAGCTACTATGTTGCACATAAAAAAATTAAATGTCTCATCAGTAGGTAGACAGTGGGGCTTTTGGACCAGCCTAGGGGGTTCAGAAGAGAATGTGAACCTACTGACCACCATCTGGTTGCCTACCTCACAGGGGCATTATGGCGGACATAAACAATGTTGCGGACATAAACAAGATGGCGGACATAGCAATATGGCAGATATAAACAAGATGGCGGCCATAAACAAGATGGCGGGCATAAGCAATGTGGCTGTGGCAGCACACACAAACAATTTGCAGGACATAAACAACAAAATGGCGGACATATAAAATGCCAATACTCTCCAGCTGTTCTATTGCAGCTCTCAGTTCATTTCAGCATCTGTGCTGAAATGACCCGGCACTCACAGCGATGACGTGGCTGCAAGGCGAGTCCCACCTCCACCCTACCCAACCAACCAACCAGGGTGAATTTTATTTTCAATATTTACTTTGTACATTGTATAACAGTACTTTACTCCTTTTGCGCAAATTCAGTAAAACAAGATTGGGTCTAGTTATATTTTGTATACATTAAGGACACTCTTAAAAACACTTTTGCACTATTAGAACCGAAAAGTTCCTTCTGGGAACTAAGAGTATTATAGTAAATAATTGGCTCACAGGTGTTGCTTACATCAAGATTAGAGTGCTGAGGGCATTAACCCCCAGGCCTCAGGTCCCCCACCCCAACCAGTGACTGCTATTAACGTTAGTGCTACAGTGCAAGCTTACATTCTAAACGTGAAGCATAGTAGCTTTCTAAACCCCCTACTTGGATAAATATTAATTATCCTTGCTTATAGAAATATTAGGAATAGTACCAATCCAACTACCCTACAGGAAAGAATTACGTTTTCTGACAACCATGTGAAATAGAAATAAAAACAACTTCATGGGCGTATATTTATTTAATATTTTATAATTACGGCCATACTTGTCGCTGCAAGTTTTATTGCTCGTCGCAGCTCTTCCTCTGGGCAAATATTCGTAAACTAAATAAGAAACATCAGGATTTACTTAACGTATTCTACGTTTACATTTGTAACAGATTCAGATTCGACACTTGAATTACTTTCTTGAACATATTTACTGATTTCATCATTGGTATTAATATTTTCTCAAAATAAAAATTGCAGCAGTTCATTTACTCGGCCGGCCGCGGTGGCCGAGGTGGCTGAGGCGCTCCATTCACGGTCAACGCGGCCACTACGGTCGGGGGTTCGCATCCCCCCTCGGGCATGGATATTTGTGTCGTCCTAGTTCGTAAGTAGTTCATAAGTAGTTTGTAAGTTTAGGGACTGATGACCCCATAGTTAAGTCCCATAATCTTAACAAACATTTGAACATTTGAACATTTACTCGTAGGTCTCTCGCCAGTTGTAGAGTATTCACCCTGAGATAATTACCATTTTTTTTATTAGTCTATGGGACTTAACTACGGGGTCATCAGTCCCTAAACTTACAAACTACTTATGATCTACTTACGAACTACTTACGAACTAGGACGGCACAAATATCCATGCCCGAGGGGGGATTCGAACCCCCGACCGTAGTGGCCGTGCAGACAGTGACTGAAGCGCCTTACTCCCCTTGGCCACCGCGGCCGGCAAGTTTCAGTGTACGACAGTTTAATTTTGCGCTCGGAGTTTGAAGTTTTATTATAACAAACCACCATTCCTTCCATTCCAGGCCAGTTCCGCAGAGTGCTCCTTGTAAAACTTAATTGGTACACCATCTGCACCTGGCGACTTGTTAGTTCTCAACTCTCTCAGCTGTTTCTCTCACCGATTACGTCTATTACTACGTCTTACATTTAGGAGTTAGTGTGATCATAAAATGAAGGTATGTTTTCCTGGTGGCTCCTGCGTGATTTAGCCTTCACTTTGCTGTATTCTAATATCACACCAAAATGATCAATGAGTGACAGGGCAGAGGCCTTCCATCCGCTTAACAATTTTACATAGGACCACAGTTTTTTCGGGTATGCGGAAATCTTTAGCTAATGCATATTGGAGGTAGTTTTCGTATATTCGCGCAACGATCTCTTTATAGACGGGCGTATCACTACTAACTTCTGCGTGATTTTATTTGCTTCACCTTTCTTGAACTGAGCGTGCAACTGATTTTTCTTTCTGACTTTTTCGAATATTATCCTTAAACCATGGTGTGTCTTTCCAATCCTTAATCCACTTTTTTGGCACGAATTTCTGCAGCACATTATTTATAATGCATTTAATTTTTTGCATAATTCATCTAATTCCACCGTACCATATTTAAACGATGCCCTCTCAGTCCTGAAGTGGGACGCAAACAATTGCATATTTACTCCTTCTTGACCGTTTTATTAAATTCAATGTCGCTATGATTCCATTATGATCACAACCCTGTCTCTGCAGTGACATCATTGGCAAGGTCTGGCCTGTTTGTAGTTATAACGTCTAAAATATTTCCATTGAGGGCTGCGAGTGAGCTGCTGAAAGCAGTGTTCAGGAAACGTGTTCAACAGTAGTGCACAAGACTGCTTGTCTATACCCATACCTTTTACCGTCAACACAGCCTATACTCGGCAGATCAAAGTCGCCCCTGTCTAATAATGCATGGTCCGGGTACCTTCACGCTACTGAGCTTAAACATTATTTGAATTACTCTAGCACTGTGACAGTGGAGTCGGATGGCCGGTAGAAACACCCAGCCATTAACTTGAAGTCGCCTGTACCTGTTAGAAGCGGCCAGATAATCTTACAGTCACTCTCGACTTCGACCTCAGTAGAAACAATATTTTTGTTGACTGCAATGTAGACATCCACTACAATTGTACCTGATCTATCTTTGCGATATTTATTCCACACTTCGCTAAATATTTCGGACCTTCCTAAGTCAGTATTCAGCCCAAGTCCCGAGGATTCTTTGAAGACAACTAATTTCTGCAATGAAGTAAATTCGTGAACATTGTAATACTCTGAAAATTTACTGCTAATATTTTGACAGTCAAATACTCCTTATGAATGCGACCTGATTTCACTCATATCGACTGAAGAGTGTTCATCAGAACTATCTCCTAACCTAAAAGAATATCCACGTGCACTTTACAAGTAACCGAGTAGCTGCTTCCCTTGTCTAGTGCACCCCTGATCTATCTAGGCGATCCCTACAATTCCCCACCTAATAGAGCAGGTCTGGAAATCTGCGGCCATGATCATCACAGAAATGACAAAGCCTTTGGTTGAGACCCTCCACTCGGCTCCTAACCGACGGACCCCAAACCACTGTGATAACAATGCTGCAAATTGAAAGCTCTTCTTGCAGCCCATGCAGGTGACCAAGCTTCTTCACCAATTCTGCTAGCTAACCATACGATCTGAGGATGTTCTCAGAACCGCAGCGACACTAGTACCGACATCATCAACAACTTGCAGAAAACTGCAACCCATACGCTCAATAGCCGCCATAAGTTCCCCTCCAAATCCTGGATGAGGCCCCCCGGCAGACATACGAGTGCCCATTGGAACGTTTTCCGCCTCTGGACGCTATATGCCCAAGAGGCTCCGTAACGTACTTGTCACTGGAGCTCCGAATCACCCCTCCTCCCACGCGCCTACTCTGACCCTGCTAGACAATCGGCGACCCGCCCACTTGCAAGCTGAACGGGCAGTGACGTAGTGGCCATCCTCCACATTGGCCCTCCGCCTTGTGCGAAGTGTACGCGCTATCCGCCTCTCACCCTGTGGCGAGGTCGGATCACCTCCGTCTGGTACACATGAAGCTGCTACAGCAGCAGCGTCCATGGGCGACCCATGCCCCATGAGACACGACAGTTTCTGCTGCCGCTACACCCTGATGCAACAGCCCGGACACGGCTGACCGTGGTCAAAAGAACGTTCATCTCTTTGTGAACAGCTCCCAACTCCTCATGCGTCCGCACACAGCACAAACACACACACTAGCAAATGTTCAAATGTTTGTATATCTATCAGACCAAACTGCGTGGTCAGCAGTCCGTAGCTTACAAACTACCTAAACCTAGGTAAACTAACCTAAGGACAAACACAAACACCCATGCCCCAGGGAGCAACCGTGCGCTCCGCAGCGAGACGCTTTAGACCGTTCGGCTACTCCACCGTGGCACATACACTAGCCATCCCACCACTGTTACTGAAATGCCAAACAGGTCTCACAAAATTTTTCAGTGAAATATATTTCACAGACCTTTGGTTGCAATGAAACATGATTCCGTTCAAAAATTATAATTATTATTTTGTGAACCTTTCTCTCCTATTTCAAACAGCCTTAAATTCTATATAAGTGCAGTACATCTGAGTACAGTAACATCACAATTAAATTTTTTCCATCGCCCATTTCATATGGCCGCAATCCCGTGGTTATAACTACCGACCAAAACGCGCTCAAGTACTCATCGAAACTAATTATGCAACTTCAAAAACTTTCAAATTTGTTAGTCTCTATCGACCAAACATTCGTCAACATAACCATCTGCTTTAACAAGCTGTCAATTTATCACATCTCAGAATAACCTTACACAGTATTTCTTTAAAACTAAGTACAAGTTGACACATATCGGAATAGCCTTACACAACTTAACGATTTAACACTCTGAAATTATTATCCTGTCTTGATCAGACAGTCAGCAACATGGCAGTCAGTTTTAACATGCTCTCAATCTAACATATCTCGGAATAACCCTACACTTTGCAGCGGATTGTGCACTGATATGAAACTTCTTGGCGGATTAAAACTGTGCCATAACTAGGATTCGAACCTGGGACCTTTGACTGTTAAGATTCAGCAATATGAGTTACAATTTAATCACGTTGGCATCTCACGCACAGAAATGGATGTTTGTGGAGGTCTGTAATACAGTCGTAGTTCTTATTAAATCTTTAACTCTACGAAATCCGTAATTGATGGATGTAGAGTGCGCTGGGCTTGTGCGTGAGCGATTGTGTCTAATGAAAATCGCAATCATTTATTAAGTGAAACTGTTTATGTATGGTAAGTTGAAAGCTTGTTTAAACTGACAGGATATAGGCTAATAATTTCGAAGTGTGTGAAGTTTAATTTAATCGTTGCGTTGTGGATTTAGAGATTAAAGTGTGATGCTATTCCGATATGTATTACGTTATACTTAGTTTCAAAGAGTACTGTGTTAGCCAGAATGATATTTACACTCTGCAGCGGAGTGTGCGCTAACGTGAAATTTCCGGGCGGATTAAAACTGTGTTCCTACAACCTCTCCGTAATGACCCCACTAAACACTCATTTGTAAAGCAAATTAAAATTGAGGAAGAAGAAATTAAAATGCTATAGTGGCAGACGACATTGTAATTCTGTCACAATAAATACATCTGCAGTGCAGATGAGCTTGATGGACATTATCCTGGATGGAAAATCACAAGAGCAGAATAACGGCAATCAAGAGATGATGAGTCAATTTGATGAGGGATTGATACACTAAAAATATTAGTTAAGTGTTACAGAGTGCAGCATGTACAAGTGCAAATAATTTTATGTATGGTATCATAATATGCATACGTATCAGCGCGTTGCTTGTTTTTCTTCTGCGCCAAATAGTCGTCCAACAAAACAAACACAAACATTGCAACCGGATTTCTGTTTTGCCGTACTTGGGCGGCAAGTGAATAACGTTTGGCGATATAGTCTTCAAATGTTTGTAGAGCTTATGGTACTTAACTACGAGGTCATCAGTCCCCAAACCTACAAACTACTTATGAACTACCTTATACTAAAGACGGAACAAGACTCTTAGAACAAGCACGAAACTCAACGAAAAATAGTAGTAACTGCTAAGGAATTAATAATTGCAACACCACTAAAGTAAAACTATTCCTTTCTGTACGTGCCAGAACGTAATGAAAAATAATGATTATCACTTTCGTTGTTCTTACTTCACACCGTAGTAGTTCTGCACAGAAATATCTTGTTTGTTGAGGTAAGATAGCGGCGTCACGCTGCGTTATGAGGTGCGCCTTCGCCTGTATAATGCCAAAAAAGTTCAAATATTTGTAGAACTTACGGGACTTAACTACGGGGTCATCAGTCCCTAAACTTACAAACTACTTATGTACTACCTTATACTAAGGACGGTACAATTATCCATGCCCGAGGGGGGATTCGAACCCCCGGCCGTAGTGGCCGTACAGACCGTGACTGGAGCGCCTCAGTCCCCTCGCCACCGCGGCCGGCTGTATAATTCCAGTGTAGTAATATATGTCTGTAGGTAGAAAGAGAAGACATAATCTTTGGATGTAGAGATCGCCTCCTCAGTAAGCTAAAGAGACCATCCTCTGACTATGAAAGTGGAAGCCTCGCTCTTGTCACGACAGGCACACTTGTCCGCTTATGACAATGATAGAGGCAGTCATCAAAAGATCGCGATTTTACCTCAATTTGAGGCGGATATTAAACAGAAATATTTTTTATCCAAGGACTCTTTCGTTCAAGACTTACATTCTGTTGATAATTTCTGGGAACAAAAATGAGTTATAGACACGTGCTGTTCATATTTCTTGTGGATATCGAGTGCAGAGTCATGTCTAATAAAGTCACCTTAGTTTCGACATTTCTAACTACGGAAAGAGTAAGATTTGTGGACAAAATTGTACTCCCACGTAGTGAAATACTTTATTCGTGTATTTGTATACGAACAACGTTCCGGCACAAAACATTGCACTTCAAAAATTCCCCTAACTATACTGTGATTGAAAAAAACGTCGAATCGAAATTTCGGTAGACGGCGTCGATTGCAGGCTACCGACCTGAAAGCTCACCTGCAGGAACGACATACCAAGTTTTCGGCTAACGTTTCTTATTCTAAGTAAGACAACTGCGGTTTCATCAGCTTTTAAATTGTCTACAGTTTTTCCCTGGAAGAAAGCTCTCAACAGGGCAGGAAATAATTACAAAGAAGCGCCGGTGTAAGGTAGCAGGTTAAACTGAACGGCGCCGAGTCCTTAATAAGGAGCAGCAGAGGCAGTAAAAAAGGAGACGGTCGAGCGGACGGTGCGCGGCTAGCGACTAGACGGGGTACGCAATTTTCTGCGGCGCGGGATGCAAGTCTAATGACGTCATAAAGGAAAACGCCGAGGCAAAGTAACGACGGTGGGAGGCCGGCTGGGAGACACGGTGCCGCCAACGCCTCGTCAGCCTTGAGAGGCGAGGTGGGAGGTGTCCTGTTTAGCGACAATAAAGACACTCACACGTACAGTTTCGTTTTAGAAGTAGCCTAACAAATGAAGATGTAATAGGCTTATTCCTTAGCAACGCGCGGAACAGAATGTTATTGTTACTATTATTATTATTATTATTATTATTTTACTCTAGCAGCACTTTTTAAAGAAGCCCCTAGGTGTCTCCTTCAACTAGGCGTTTGATTACGTTAATCTCTAAACGCTGTGGTAGAAGTTATACTATTGTGAAACCAAAGCGAAGAAAGGCTCCTTCACAGCACAACGGAAGGGAAGGTCGTACTGGCCAGAGTAAAAAATGGACAAAGGAAAAGAAAAGGAAAAAACTAATACACCTGGAACGATGACGTCCATTTTGATCGGATGATGACAGGTGCCACATGGTGTATAGCATATGCACTAATGGTTTCAATGTTGCCCGCCATCTTCCCACAACTATATACCACTTTTGACATATTTTAATGCGTAATCTTATTCTACATAGATACTCTGAAAATCACATTTAAGTGCCTGGCAGAGGGTTCATTAACCACTTTCATAACTTTTCTCTATCGTTCCATTCTCTAATAGCGCGCGGGAATAAAGAACACCTAAATCGTTCCGTTTTCGATCTGATTTCTCTTATTTTATTGGGATGGTCATGTCTCCCTAAGTAGGTGGGTGCTAGCAAAATATTTTCACATTCAGAAGTAAAAGTCGGTGATTGAAACTTCGCAAACAGATCAAGCCGCAGTGAATGTTTTTTTTTTTAATGATTTCCACCCCAATTCGTGCAACATTTCCCTGACGCTTCACCCCCCCCCCCGTAACGTGATAAAACAAAACGAGCTGCCCTTCTCTGAACCTTCTCAATGTCTTCCTTCAGTCCCACCTGGTGAGGGTCCTACCGTACTGGGCAACAGTACTCCAGGAGAGGATGCACAAGTGTGATGTAGGTAGTCTCTTTGGTGGAGCTGTTGCATCTACGAAACATTCTGCCAATGAAGCGTAACCTTTGGTTCGCCTTCCCCACAATATTTTCTGTGTGTTCTCTCCAGTCAAAGTTGTTCGTAATTGTAACTCCTAGGTATTTGGTAGAATCTACGACCTTAAGGTTTGACTGATTTATCGCGTAATTGAAGTTCAGTGGATTTCTTTTAGTGGTCATGTGTATTACTTCACACTTTTCTTTATTTAGTGTCAATTGGCAATTTTCGCACCATGTAGAAATTTTGTCTAAATCGCTTTGCAGTTGCTTTTGCTCCTCTGTTGACTTTACCAACCGATAAACGACAGCATCATCTGCGAACAGGCTAAGGGAGCTATTCACATCGTCTTCTAAATCGTTTATAAATACAAGGAAGAGTAGGAGACCTATAACGCTACCCTGGGGAACGCCAGATATCACTTACCGTCAATTACAACGAACTGTGTCCTCTTATAGGAAATCGTGAATCCAATCGCACAATTGAGGAGATATTCCATAAGCACACAATTAGAAGCTGCTTGTGGGGTACAGTGTCAAAAGCCTTCCGGAAATCTAGAAACATGGAATCGATTTAAGATCCCTTGTCGATGGCACTTACCACTTCATGTGAATAAAGGGCAAGCTGTGTTTCGCAAGAGCGATACTTTCTGAATCCGTGTTGTATAAATTCCGAAAGCCACAAATATTATATTTTCTTTATATATTACAGATAGTAGTCCATCTAAGAAATTAAATTACTTCAGAGTTGAACACTGTCAATGTGTTGGCGAAATTCCATGCCAAAAAGTGGTAAATACTGTATGGCAAGAGCCTAACTATAGTCCACTTTGATTTTTATACGCTGTGTCAATGATGCCGTTACTTTAACTATTTATTTTACTACTTATTACACTCACGACGATGTAGAAAGTATTTTAATAAAAGTGAAGTCACAATATAAAATTCACACCTTCTCATCAGTCTCCAACAACGGCTGGCACAATGTTATATGAAAAACAATCCACCCGTTTACACCCCAATTCTGTTTTAGGTCTGGGATACTGCACAAAACCATTTTCGAAAAGACCTTTACTGTCGCACTAATTTTACATACTCTGTCCGACAGGCCTCGAGAGGCCCATTTGGTACTGACCGGCCGCAGTGTCATCCTCTGCCCGAAGGCGTCAACGGGTGCGGTATGGAGGGGGGCGTGGTCAGCGCCCCGCACTCCCGGCCGTTATGTCAGTTTTCGTGACCGGAGGCGCTACTTCTCAATCGAGTAGCTCCTCAGTTGGCCTCACAAGGGCTGAGTGCACCCCGCTTGAAAACAGCACTCGGCAGACCCGGACGGTAACCCATCCAATTGATAGCCAAGCCCAACAGTTCTTAACTTCGGTGATCTGACGGGAACCGGTGTATCCACGGTGGCACGGCCGTTGGCAATTTTACATACGATATCTGACGTTTTGAACGTTAAAATATACTTTACAGTTCGCCATTATCAAGAAAATCACACTTCTCTCGATACAGCTGTTGTGCATGATTTTTGCACATTCAGAACACCACCAGGCCAGTATTCCCGCCCCCCCCCCCCAATTCTGAAACATCACATCATCACCCACTTGGGGCACGAACGCTACTGTTGCATCAACAAACTTCATTACACCGTCGCCAGTTTCTTATGTGTTCAAATAAATGGTATCATTGTCATCTGATACAAACATTGCTGTTTCCTCATCACCACTATGGTCACCATCTTCTTTGGAATCTGAAAACTAAAATCCGTCCTGGAAAGAGGACCCTAGATTTGTTCAGGTTCACACGTTTTAATGTTACTGCACATTTCTCGTGTATAAAGTCAGCAGATAAGATAATATACAGAAAAATAGTGTACTCTAAATATATTACAATACAGATGAAGAAAATTCAAAAGAGCTAACTCCTACATTGCTCTCAGTACCAAACAGAGTTGAACGACTATATTGATAATGAGCCTCTTCACGTTATCGCTATGGCTACTGCGATGCTTTTCCGTTCGCGGCCTTGCAGTTAATCTTCCTGCCAGTGGACGGCAGACTCCATCAATGATTCGAAAGCGTTGGAAGCACTCGGCTGTCACTAAACGATACTGTATAGAGTCTTCAAAACCAATTGGGACCATAGTTGTGCTTAGGGACATAGTTATATGAATTTACGGTAGTGATATAGCTGCCACAGCGCCTTATATGAGGATTAATCAAGAGTACGATACAACACGTCGGCTTTGACCAGTGACGTCATATACGATGCAAAGATGTTGAAGTAATAACATTTGAACATCTGAAGTCTATCAAGAAATATATTCATTATTAATACGCTAAAGATAATAGCTAAAGATAATTAGCTTATTTAACAAATATGAATGATACATGAAACCCATGATATCCCTCGCATTTTTTTTTTTTATTTTTTATTATTGCAGGAAATGCACACTAAACTATGAGGCACTGCCTTCTCTTCTTGGCGATGAATAAATTTACACTGTGCCCATAATTCCATGCCACGATATAACAGATAGTCAACCAACATCATAGGCTAATTTTTGGAAACTCTTGATACAATTCCAAGCCTCCGCTTTGCTGCCTCGCTTACGTCTCTCCACATATGTGCTCACTCACTGGCTGTCTACACTCGACTCTCTCGTTAAGCCGCACTGTCCATATTCGTGCCTCTTTCTTACGCGCCAAAACTTGGCGCCTTCCACCTCAGCAACGGCGCAGTACTAATGGTTTTACATTACACATAACTTATTACATGCTCTGCGTTTGGCCCAGGCTACAATCTTCTTACATTTATAACAATAAATATTACCATCAAAGTACTGTACAATCAAGAAACACAAAAATCATTTTCACTCTACAAATACTCCAATAAGATAACGTACATACCATATTTCACGAAAACAATTAGAGATGGATACCTAAAATTATATATGACGCGTGTTTCTGAAGTAAGTACCTTGAAATTAAAAAAATAAAAGAAAAAATGCTAAGATATCTCAATAATTTTATTTTTACATGAAAGCCTGTACCTTAATCTACTTTTCTACATAATTTCCACCAATATTGAGGCACTTGTCATAACGTTGTACCAGTTTTTGAATACCCTCCTCGTAGAAGTCTGCCGCCTGACTTGTTAACCACTGCATCACAACTGTTTTGACTTCGTAATCGTCTTGCTAGGTCACAATTCCATACAAAACACTACGAGAAACATTACGAAAGTCATCCCGCAAGGAGGAAATAGTAAAGCGTCTGTTTTCTCTACCTTATTGCCCACTTTCTGCACCAAACTTTCATTAACGACCGAAGGACACCCACTCCGTTGTTCATCATGCACATTTGTGCGGGTATCTTTAAATGCTCTCGCCCAGTTTCTTACCATTCCATCACTCATAATGTTTTCTCCGTAAACTGCACAGATCTCATGATGAATATCCATCGCTTTTAGGCGTTCAGCACTAAGAAATCTTATAATAGCCCGGTATTTCACAGCCGGCAAGACTCACGATTATAGGAGGCATTTTAAACACTCAGCAGATAACGTACACAAGGAAGAATCAGGCTGTAATGATGTTAGTGCGTAGACAGTACCCAATGTGCATAAAATTATTGAGATATCTTAGCACTTTTTTAATTTAATTTCAAAACGGTACTTAGTTAAAACAAAACACGCCTCATATATCGAATACAACAAAACAAATACGTGGTATTAAATAGTTCGAAAAAATTATTGAGTATGTACTGTACATTAATGTTACAAGTTAAGATAGAAATCTATCTTACCTGCACGTGAGTGGTGATCGTTTTCGCTTACGATGTAGATTCGACAAGCACCATCTGGTAGAGTGCATTTGTTCAAGACATTGTGTCCCCACCACATGCCTTATGGTTTGGAGCACAGTGACCTACAAACTCCCAATCACCTTCGGTAATGGTATTGGAACATGCAGAAATAAGTCCCGTTCTTTTGTCGGTATTGCTACAGCACCATTTCTGAACTTCTCTCCAATCGAGTACGTGCGAAATATGATGGAACGACAGCTGAGACGTGAAACCGTGACTGGAGCGCCTCAGTCCCCTCGGCCACCGCGGCCGGCGAGAGGTGTCATACATAACATATATATGGTAATGTATTTTATTCGGAATTTCGTTACAATAGTAATTTGTGTGTGATAAATACGATATTTTGTTGCCTCAATTCTTTATTTGGGGTTTACATGCAGTTTACGTAGAGTGAGGGACCATGCAGTTACCTTACTAGTCATAAGCGTTGACCCCTACTTTGGTGTGTGATCACCTCGGACAGCCAGTACAGTTGCAAACATGAGTGGCATACTCAGTAAGAGATTATCAATCAGCTCTTGAGGTATATTTGGCCATTCTTCCATCAATATCCAACTCTGCAACCCTTGTGGGAGGTGCTGATCTACATGCTATTCGTCTTCCAAGTACATCCCAAACACGCTCAATCGGGTTTAACTCCGGTGTACAAGCTCGCCACTCCATTCGTACAATTCCCCCCTCCTGTCCACCAGTGCAGCTCTGTGGGAACGAGCGTTATTGTGCACCAGAAGGAACCCACTCCTATGGCACCACCGTAGGACAGAACAAGTCCTCCAATACTGACTCTATCCACACATTCGTCCACCACTATGAAATGGTGATATTTCGCTGTCTAGGGTTCAAATCCCCCCTCTGGCATGGGCGTGTTGGTTGTCCTTAGGTTAGTTTACCTTAGTTTAAGTACTTTGTAAGCTACGAAGTAATAACCACGATTGTCCGGCTGAATACAAAATCTTGACTTATCTATGAACGGAGCCCGACACTGTTCGTTACGACTACAGTCCTCATGTTCCTCCGACTAGTGTCTGCTGGTTAAACGGTGTCGTGGTTTCAAAGGGACACACCCACAGGCCTCCGTGCGTAGATGCTATATTTCCAAAGGCGATTTCGGGCTGTATGTGTTGATATTGCGCCTCCTGTTGCTGCCTGGAGGGTGCGCTGCAGCAGAATTGCATTCAGCCTCCTGTCTCGACGGGCTGTTGACCGGAGATAACTGCATCCCTTGTTGTTGTTACCCGAAGGCGACCTGGGCTTTGCCTTCTTATAACGATTCCTGTTGTCTGAAATCGCGTCAAGGTCCTGGATATTACACTTTGGGACACTCCAATAACTGCAGCCACCTCTCTCTCTCTCTGTGTGTTCCGCTTCCATCTTTCATATGGCTTCGCGTAAGTTAATTTGTTTTTGCTTTGCACTACTTGCTCACTACGCTATCTGAACCTAACTGGTTTTGTAATTACTTCGTAGAACAGACACAACATGAGCCCTCTCTGCATCAACTTTCTGTTAGTATCACTATCTAGATTGTCGCAATGTTGTTGTCTCCACTCCGTAGAGCCGACAGGAATACGTTGCCCCATTTTAGTTCATTCAGCCGGTGATTATACTTCAGAACCTAGAAATCTCAACTTATCCCGTAATTGTTTTTACCAGTGTAGTTTTCCTCTTTTCCAACTTGGACTCTTGCCAGGACGTATTAGTTGTGGGCTGTTTGGGAATTTTTGTTTCTCTTTTCCATATTTCGTACACGACATTGGAGTAGCTGTCATAGTCAACCAATTTTGCAAATTATGTCTTAAAAAAACTTCACGTAAAATTTAACTAACGACTTCTTTACGAATATTTTACTGGACTCACTTAAGAGTTTACTACAATTAAGGAATTAACAGCGTAATGAAGAGTAATTAACAAACTACAATCAATAGGTAAGTCAAATATTGTGCTCGTATGAACGATCAACCAGTCTCATCACCAGCTAAATTAGCCGGCCGCGGTGGCCGAGCGCTCTGCGGCGCGCCAGTCACAGTCTGCACGGCCACTACGGTCGGGGGTTCGATTTCCCCCTCGGGCATGGATATTTGTGCCATCCTTAGTATTAGCTAGTTCATAAGTAGTTTGTAAGTTTAGGAACTGATGACCCTGTAGTTAAGTCCCATAAGCTCTACAAACATTTGCACATTTTGAACCAGCTAAATTAACCTCTAATTTAAACCTTCATTTCTCGACAACGGAGATTAGTTATTCGATTAAACAATTTCCGTTGAGTCTACTTCTTTATCTACAGGGTGCAATTAGGGAGCATTGATTTCGGACCAAATGACATTTGTTGAAAGGAGAATTTATCGATCGGCACGATACGCGTCGACGCCAGCTCCCATTCGGTGTTCGACAACAGATTTAGCTTCACAGAAAACGAACGTACCTTCTTCAGAAAATAGAACATTCACGCAATCACACAGGCACACAAAACATTTACACGACTGCACTTCGAAGTGCGGCAGCCGGAGCTGACTATGTGTGACGATGCAAGAATGTTCTACTTTCTGAAGAAGGCCATGGTCGATAGCTGAAGTGTTGTGTGTGTGTCTATTTTATGTGCCTGTCGTAGCTCGTCGTCACGTCTTTATGGTGAGTTGTAAACTATCCTCATTACTATAAAACTATGATCCTTCTTTTTCTAATTCTACATCTACATCTACATACATACTCCGCAATTCACCGTAAGGTGCGTGGCGGAGGGTACACCGTACCACTACTAGGCATTTCCTTTCCTATTCCACTCCCAAATTGAACGAGGAAAAAAAGAATGCCTATATGCCTATACGAGCCCTAATTTCTCTTATCTTGTCTTTGTGATCTTTACGCGAAATGTAAGTAGGCGGCAGCAAGATCGTACTACACTCAGCTTCAAATTCCGGCCCTCTAAATTTACTTAACAGAAATTCACGAAAAGAACGTCGTCTTTCTTCCAGCGATCCCCAATTGAGTTGCCGGAGCATTTCCGAGACACTCGCGCATTGGTCGAACCTACCGGTTACAAATCTAGCTGCTCGCCTCTGAACCGCCTCTATGTCTTCCTTCAAACCGATCTGCTGCGGGTCCCAAATACTTGAGCAATACTCAAGACGTGGTCGTACAAGCGTTTTATACGCGGTCTCCTTTACAGGTGAAGTACATCTTCCCAAAATTCTCCCAATAAACCGAAGTCGGCTGTCTGCCTTACTCACAACTGTCCTTACATGCTCGTTCCATTTCATATCGCTCTGCAATGTTACGCCTAGATATTTGAACGACGCGACCGCATCAAGAAGCTCACTACTGATGCTGTATTCGAACATTATAGGATTGTTTTTTTTTACTCATGCGCATCACCTTACATTTTTCTACATTGAGAGCTAGCTGCCATTCTTCGCACCAACTAAAAATTTTGTCTAAGTCAACCTGTATGCTATTACAGTCAGTTACAGACGACACCCTCCCATACACCACAGCATCATCAGCAAACAGCCGCAAATTACAACTAACTCTGTCCATCAGATCATTTATATAGATAGAATATAATAGCGGTCCTATCACACTCCCCTGGGGCACGCCTGACGATACACTCGTCTCTGATGAGCACTCGCCGTCCAGAACAACGTACTGCGTTCTATTACTTAGGAAGTCTTCCAGCCAGTCACAAATCTGTGAACCTATTCCATAAGCTCGTATCTTCGTTAGCAGTCTGCAGTGTGGCACCGTGTCGAACGCCTTTTTGAAGTCGAGAAAAACACAATCCGCCTGTTGCCCTTCGTCCATGGCTCGCAAGATGTCATGAGAGAAAAGGGCAAGCTGAGTTTCGCATGAACGATGTTTCCTAAACCTGTGCTGATTCATGGAAAGAAGCTTTTCCGTTTCAAGGAAATTTACTATATTCGAACTGAGAATATGCTCCAAAATTCTACATGAAACCGATGTCAACGATATTGGCCTGTAATTGTATGGGTCAGTTCTCTTTCCTTTCTTATACACTGGAGTCACCTGCGCTTTTTTCCAATCACTAGGAACTTTGCGCTGAATTAAAGATTCGCTATAAATGCAAGCTAAGTAGGGGGCCAATGCCGCAGAATAGTCTTTGTAAAACCGAACTTTTATTCCATCCGGACCAGCAGACTTTTTCGTATTTAGCTCTCTCAGCTGCTTCTCTACACCGGAAATACCTATTGCTATGTCCCCCATTTCGGAATTAGTACGTTGATCAAATGATGGTATATTTGTGCGGTCCTCCTGCGTGAAAGATTTCTTAAAGGTTAAATTTAGAACTTCAGCTTTCCGTTTGCTTTCTTCTATTACTGCCCCGGAATGATCAACTAGTGACTGGACAGTGGGCTTTGACCCGCTTATCGATTTTACATAGGACCAGAATTTTTTCGGGTTCTCGGAAAGATCTTTTGCTAAGGTATGGCTGTGATAATTATTTTATGCTTCACGCATCGATCTTTTTATAGACGCACGAATCTCTACTAACTTTTGCCTGTCATCATTTGCGTGTTCTTTTTTGAATCGAGAGTGCAACAGCCTTTGCTTTCTCAGCAGCTTTCTAACATTATTATTATACCACGGTGGATCTTTTCCATCCTTAATCGTCTTTACTGGCACATATTTCTCTAACCCTTCCTTAACAATGCATTTAAATTTAGTCCACAATTCCTCTACATCCATAGTCCCAGAATTAAACGATGCCCATTCATTTTCTAAGTGCGATCGTAACATTAGCTTGTCGGCTTTTCCCAACAAAAACACGCTCCTAGCCTTCTTGACTGGTTTATGAACTTTGGTCACCATCGACGCTATGACGATATCATGATCACTAATTCCTGTCTCTACACAGACATCGTTAATGAGGTCATTAACATTTCATATTTTTGGTGCATTTTAAGACAGGTTCATAATATCCAACATTCTGGCGTGTTTTCTAGACCTAATTTTTTTCTTCTGATTATTATTTATCTAAATAACTGTGAGCGGCATAAGGGCATTCCAGATTCACTATTGTGACGCAATGCCTATTTTTTTCTCCCCGTTTCATGTAAACTGTATCGCAGATTTTTCCAATGTATTTTCGTGGATCATCTCCCATAGAAATTTGATTTTTTCAATTGTTCAAGTGTTTATAAAGCTATGGGACCAAACTGTAACTTATGCTAAGGACAACACACACACACCCAAGCCTGAAGGAGGACTCGAACCTTCGACGGGGAACAGCCAAGCACTCCTCAGCAAGGCGCGTTAGAGCGCACGGCCATCCCGCGCGCTTTGAATTTTTAACGTTTCTATTTAGCCAATATTTGTTTTCAGATATTTTGGAGCACCCTTAATGTTCGTTAAAAAATTTTCTGCAGAAATTCCAAGTCTTTTTCTACCGGAAGATTTGTTTGTGTCTTTCGTCTTCCTAATCATATCGGCCAAATGTTGAGTTTCTCGTTCCAAAGTCTCAGTGCTTTCTCTAAAGCATGATTAAAAAGAGCTGGGGATAAGCCGTCACCTTGTCGTACACCTGTTGTTATTTTGAAAGGCTGTGAAATTTAGCGCATAAATTATAATTTACTGACTGTGTCCGTGTTTCGTGGATTAGATTTGCCACTTGTGACTTATAAGAATTCTTTTCTTTAGCCTGCTATTCATTTGACATTAGGTGGAGTCACGGAGAAGCAAAGCTGAGTTGATCTAGTATTTATTAGAGCGCTTATCTCGTTGTAATGATTTACGAGAAACAGCAAAATGTGATTGTACACAGCAATGATATCATCCATGACGTATAGTCTGGTTGCGCCAGCACCTTCATGCAGAACTAAACGGAGATCCTGCCTGGGCATCACGAATAAATGTCTCTATACAAATGAATAGAAATAATTCAGAGAATTTAGGCAGGTTACAAATGTGCATTATGTTTATAAGTACATTGAAGCAGCATATGAAAATTTCATTAAGTCTAAGGGAAAATTGACGTAAAGGTAGAGGTGAGAATTTGGACGTAGTATTGAGGAATGTCAGGGAAAATCCCTATTGCTGTGCGATGCCACTGTGTCAGAGTGGCGTAGTGGTAAAAGCGAGAGACCAGCGTTCAGTTCCCGAGCTTGTTACAAATTTTCACGGTGTGCTGGTATACTTATATACAGTATAGATCATAAATAGGATGAAAGGCGAGTACCTTCAGTTGAGGTTACAGTTTCTTTGCTATTGAATCTCTGTGCTTGCGTAGGGAACATTTGCATCGCTTTGATACGAGCGCGCACCCTCCAAGAGATGTTTCGCTGCTTGCTGTATTGTTATTTTTACAGAATTAAGCGGAGTAGCAATTGAGCAGTAATGACAGGTTTGGCAGCAGATCAGTGTTAGGTGGGCAATGTAGAGCAGTAATGATAATTTTTTTCTGAAGAGTATAATAAGGTAAAACTTTTCATTGTTTCGTTTGTTGAGAGCCACGAGTATGATAAGGTAAGGCTTTCCATTATTTCATTTGTTGAGAGCCACGCACATTTAGTCAATCTTTGTTCTAGCAGATATTCATTACGCGGGACATTTGATATTTAATTTTTGAACAGTTATTTAAATTACCGTTCATAATTAAGAGTTAAATTCTTCTCTTTTATGAAGTAAGTTGCTTTAACAAATCGTAATTTATTTGTTGTAATATTATTTATTTGTTGTAATATATTGTAGTTTATTGTCTTTCACACGCCAAAATTTTCACTGTTTATCTCAATCAATTCCATAATGGCAGATACAACAACACGGCAGAAATAATTTAAATAGTGAACAGACTCTGTTCAAAATAAATAATTACAATTTGAAACAGAGACTTCTCAATATTTGAAATGTTAAGTGTTCACTTAATAAAATGAATTTAACCTGTCTTTAAGCATTCCAAATCAGACTTTTGAAATTAATTATCACTGGGCATCTTGCTATTTATTTCTCGCCCAAGCTACAACGGATTCTTTGTTTCCAAGTAATTTCAATTCAATTCAATTGACGAAACAAGATGGATATGTTTTGTCAGTTAGCGTATTTTCATTGCAGCACAGCGATTCCTGTCGTTAAAATTGTTTGTTTAATTGATTCAAATCTTCCACGGTTGACGCAAGAGTAGGCTTATCAAATGTACAGAAAGGTCTTGGTAGCAGTAGTGTTTACTACATATTACGCGTTTCTTAGTCGTATTTACATTTAAATAGGATATAATGCTACACAGACAGAGCAAAATACAATAGATTACAGCTATTAATTTCATGCGTGTAAGTAGATATTACGCTACTATTTAAGTTGCATATGCCATACTGGCTATGACGAATGAAGCAGATAGCAAGTAAAGGCTGACCGGTGTCGCTAGCATAGGGCTGGATACATTGTTCAAAGAATGGAAATCTTAAAGGAAGCGACACGGTCGTGTGTGGCAAATGAATTCATTGCTGTCCATGGAACATGTAGGACAGCAAAAGTGCTTAAGGCCTAGTACGATAACATACTTCCAAGTGCGTAGTACCTCAGTGCAAGCAATAACTTGCACATAGGCGAAATTGCACTGTTCCTGTAGATCGGAGGAAGAAATCACATTTTAGGCCTTACACTAGGCGCAACAAGCATAAGTAAATACAGAATTAATAAGCTTGCAGACAAAAATAATGTATTCTCTTTTCTATAACGACATAACTTACAAAATACATTACTATTCAGATGGTCGAGGAGTTTTTCATGTAGCATTTCCAAAGTGCCCTTTCGAAGATGAAATCGCATAACAAATTCTGCATCATTCCAGCATTCAGAATTATTTGGACGAACATAAATACGTCTAGGACGCCTTACAGGGCAATGACCTTTACTTAGCCCAAAATATTGACATCGTCTTCATTGTCAACCATTTTCATCATACCATTTCTCACATAACTAGTCGTTACCGGTAAGTTTGTATTTTGATACCGTGACAATAATTTTAAGGTTATATTGGGTATCTGCGACACATCAAACTCATCTAATCGCTACTGACATGGATGGGACGAGAAATATGACGATAAAATTTTCCAATAAAGCTGCATTCCACACTAGTTTTTCATACATGTAGTGCTTCTGTAACTTGATTCGATAAATCGGTCTTTATCACGTTAGTATAGTGCGGTATTTTAGCGCTTTGGAATCCTGCCATTTTCATTCAGATTCTCACTTATCTGATCGTTAGCCGTGTAACGATCAGAATTCTACTCGTTAACTTAACGGACAGTTTGAGGTCTTTTAACGTTAGGTTAATTCATAACGAAACATTGACAAACGCAATTCTCCATTAAAACAAGTTAAAAACTTAACTGGAACTTAACTAGACATTGACAAACCGGCCCTAAAAGACTAGAGATCAGGTCTTGACAATAGTGCGTGTAGGTTGATTTTGTCCATTGTATGTATGGATGCTGGGGCCTCAACTGTATATATTGGAATGAAAACACCACCGTCAGCTGTATTTTTATATTGTCGTATACTGACAACCAGTTTCGATAGACCACACCATTATCATCAGGCCCTTAAAATATGGCAAACTGTATTTTGCACTTTCGCACTTTCATGGGATCTAGCAGTACAGAGGATCAGTCCCTGCTGATCCTCTGCACTGTTAGGTCCCATGAAAGTGCAACACTTTTTTTTTAATGTAGCAAAATACAGTTTGCCCTATTTTAAGGGCTTGATGATGATGGCGTAGTCTATCGAAACTGCTGATGGTGTTTTTATTGTAGTGCGTGTAGGTGAAGATTTATAACTACAAAATGAGGTTCGTAGCAGTCACCGTTAGGGGTTAGGGGTGTATCATAAAGGTTACCTACATTGTCGTAACAGAGTACACATTTTAACGGAATAATATAAATAAGCAAAAAAAAAAAAAAACAGATTTTTTTCATATACAAGGAAGAGAGGGGAGAGGAGGTGATTGACAGAAAGCGGGAGACGTAATGACAGAGGTTGGGAGATGGATGAGCGAATAGAGGGTACTAGGAGTAGGATGAGAAGGAGGAGGAGGAGGTGTCAGAGGTAGGTAGACAGAGGAGGAAGGAAGAGACGGACTGACTGCGTACATAGACTCAATGAATACTGCAATAAAAAAATACTCTAGCGACGCCTGGTTTTCGGCTAGCTAATACAGTAAGAAGCCTAAGAGGACTGAGAAGAATTAAAGATAGAGATAGGGCAAGTGATGGGTAGAGAGATTACGGAAAGGCGTGCAGGATGTCTAATTCACTTCCCACGCATATTTAGCAATTGCGAAGCATTGCCGGTTTCGCTCGTTTAGTATATAAGTACGATAACGTTGAACTACTGTTTCTCGGTAACGGATAAAAACGTCGAAAACATTTAAAAAGTTAACCGATAAAATCGTCTTAAGGTCACGGAGTAAACATTTCAGCCGCGATCTGGCACGGGTGTGTTATCCTTAGCATAAATTAGCTGAAGTCGTTTGTAAGCCTAGGAATTAATGACCAGAGTCTTTATTAATCATTTCAACGAATTGCAATAAAAAAAGCAGTGCTTGTTCTAATAATTCATAGTTTTGGTACCAAAAAAATATTTTTTTCCTTATTTTCTTAAGAACCGCCAATGACAAAATGGTACTTTTACGAGCCATGTAAATCCACTTAGATCACACGTAATTTACATAAACCAATTCGACTAGGTTACAGAAAATGTGTAACGTGTATATCCTGATTTGTACTGTAGGTTTATTACAGTTCGTGAAGTATTTTGGTTGGTATAGAAATGACCACTAGGCCAAGGACTACGAAAAATGAATCCCAGTTATAAACCCGTCAAGAACCGTAATTTCGAACATGGCGTTAACCGGACATAGCAACACAGTTGTGTTTGGTATGATTATTATTACGAAAGTCTTTTCACTGGAGACACTGAGGTAGGACTATATTTACAGAATATGACGTTTCTACTACCAAGTAAAGGAAATTAAATATTTGATAAATTAATATCGTTTAAGTTTTTCACCGAAGCAAATATTAATTACTGCCTTTGTTTAATATTAGACTCAAATCAAACTCAGTTTATTATCTTTATAATGTAATATTATGATTATAAAATCTGTTTCTTAAGATGATGGTTTCCCAATGGAAATTCACTGCGCTGTGCTCGTAGAAGTTCGAATCAAACGCTGTCCAATCCTGAAATGTTTGTTTAGCGCCATTTTCTGTTACCGATCGCCTGGAGTGGTAGAATTATGAGCTGAGGAATCCGGTTTTCCGTTTGTACTGGTAATAAAGCAATTCCTAAGGATTATCCTTACAGACGCATTGATTGTGAAATATGTAGGGCTGTAATTAAAGTTCCGTACCTTATGAACACAAGTCCGACTGACCACCGTTAAGAAATCAGAAAATTAAGTCAATTAAATAAGAAGAGTCGCCCACGTACCTTATTTTCCTAGAACACAGGAATTTTAATTCGCTTGAAATTGAGATCACAGAATTAATATTCAGAAAAATTGTAATATGGTCTCTACCAACCACAAAAATTCACAGGCAAGAAAAAGACCGAAGCATTCCCTGTAACAGATATCATTCAATTTGCACCCTTTACATTACAAGAGCCTCTTTTCACTTTACGCAAGTTTATCAGATATTATAATAAGAAAAAATATTATACAAAACAACAAAAAAGGCCTCTAATTCTTTTACTATTTACATAATCGATTTCGGCAGGCAATACTGCTAACATCTAATCGGCCTTTGAGATACGCCCAATCACATAGGGCACTTAGCAAAAATATCGTTTTTCGTCAATATTATCATTGACATGTTATTATACAAGTGAAATGTTTTCCATGTGTTGACACAATCTGATGGGGTTTCTGGTCAAGTCAAAATATGTTTTCTTTATGTCAAAGACAGATCAGACGATGTCAGTAGAGCCCGACGAAACCTGTCGTCTAAATAAAAACAGAATTAGCGATCTTCGTTCTTGTTTTATATAAATAATCTTATTATTCAGATCACCCCCAAAAATTTAAATGACACTGAAAAAACTTTTGAAACGAACCAAAATGCGGAAATGCAGTGGCACTCACCTTTTTTCCAGCTGCAAAATATACTCAAATAATGAAACCCTAAAATGATGCAATTGTAATGTCAATCACTACATGGAAAGCAAACAAGTAGTAAGTGATGAACTTCTTCCCTTTCATCGTTTTGTTGGGATCGTCAGTGAGAAAAAGCTTCTTAAAGGTTTCAAATTACGTGTCAGAGCTTTTTTTATTATTATTATCTTTACTTTTTCTTTTATTTACTTATTTATTTATTTGCACTTTGTGAAGTGTTCTCGTCTCTAAGGAGTCCCTGGTCTGTCAATTAGAGGTGGGACTCCATCACCTCCAAAGGTCCGAGGCATTTTGCTCTGATTGTTGCCAGCATGATATTGAAGTACCTGGGAAGCAGGTTGCTTGCATTACTTGCCCAGTGCCCCACTAGGTTTTACCCCTAACGGTTTGATGGACTAACCGGTGGACTTGGTAGTCTTTGCCGTCTGAGCACAAAGGTGGCCACGACTCAGAATATGTCCGAGATGCCCAACCTTATTCCAGTGTAACTGACATCCCAACTCCAAACTGTCAGGACCACGTACTTGGCCACTCATATGTTGCCCGTGGTTCATGAATTAGGACATGGCTACAGAAACCCACACCATGAAACATGGGAACGATGGCAGGAGGGTGTCCATAACGAGGAAATCAAAGAAAAACTGGGAATGAACACCATAGATGAAGCAGTTAGAGCGAACAGACTGAGATGGTGGGGTCACATTACACGCATAGGAGAAGCAAGGTTACCTAAGAGATTCATGAGCTCGGCAGCGGAGGGTAAGAAGAGTCAAGGTAGACCAAGAAGAAAATAGAATCGGTGAAGAATGATTTTGAAGTAAAAGGCATAAGATCAGACGAGGCATAAATGTTAGCATTGAATAGGGGATCATGGAGCAATTTTATTAGCGGTACTATGCTCCAGACTGAACGCTGAAAGGCATAATCAGTCTCTAATGATAATGATGATGTTTAGTGTTCTAATTCTAAAATAATCTAATCTTATTATTCTCGCATTGTAAGATGCAACAGTTTGTGTGATGTACACTCCTTCTTTTTAATGATTATCTTATGTTAAAGGATTGTAATCAAAGCAATCGTTCTTGATTTTCTGAAAATTATCGGTTTCGATTATGTAAATCGTCATTACAATGTGGCCATGCTTCGTGTATGAACCTTCGGGTCCTTGCAGTATAAATAATCTCTCATCATGATGTAAAATCTATAAAAGTATCTAGAGTTATTATTAAATATCAACGCTAAGATGGTACACCACTTCGTATTAAGTATAAACTAAATCATGTTTCACCTGTTATGTGTACAAGTTTGACTTATACTCGTTTGCCCTCTTTACGTGTATACAGTCGAAACATGTTTTAGTTTATAATTAATCTGAAGCGATATATCATGCTGGCACGAAAGTTTGTTATACGACTAGGTTGTCTTATGAGTCTTATATCATGATGAAAGATACTTTATTCTGCAAGTGACTAAAGTTCTTACATGAAGCAGGGCAATATTGTAATTTGTAGATGACGACTTATACCGTCAAAATCGGAAACTGTCAGTAAATAAAAATTTGGTAACTTCATTAAACATTTTTTTAAATTAACTTGTATACATTTTAAAGTTAAGATCACTCTCTCTGTCATGGAAAATAAGTCAGATAATTAGTGTTTTGTGACTCTCATTCTAAACGTCATCATATCTCCTGTACAGTGAGTCGTAGGTGGTTCACACCCCACATCGATTGTTTCCTGACATTAAACAATATTTGTACTGCGTTTCGATGAAATCGGTCCATTAGTTTAGGAGGAGTTTGGGCGCATTGTCACACAACATGGCAGTATTTCGTGATTGTCATTGTTTATGACGTCACATCTCATGAAGAACGCGTCGTAGGCTTATTCAATAGTTGAATTTTTAAAAAGATTGGGCCCTCGGTTGATATTACTAGTGTTTACTACCACTAAAAATACAATAAATAAATATGGTTATTGTAATAACAAGTGTGTGATTTTTAAATAAGCCAAAACCATTCGACGCAACTCTCAAAAATTTTCGAGATAATCGACTTTATAGTTTTGCAAAGTACACGTATGTAGTAAGTATCAATAAGTAAAGTGGAGCCACATCTGTTCTTGTAGCTCAGGTAGTAGCGTTTTGGCCTTCTAACCCTCGTGTTGGTGGTTAGTATCCTGTCATGGCACATTTATTTATTTTATTTTTTATTTTATCATTTTATTTTTTTCGTTGTGTTCGAACACTTAAACAATTTCAATATCTAATTGTATTTCTTACAAATAGTGCACGTGTGTCTGTTTATTCATAGTTTTCTACACTTTATGGAATGTTGTCAATCAAAAAACGTAAGTTACCTTTTTTTACAATATTCGCTTTACTATTAGTTAACGATGATAGTCTTTGATTGTTCAGTTTGTTAAGAGTTACGACACTGTATCTGGAAAGTAATCTCCCTAGTTACTAATGGCTTTCCAAGAAGCCACCCTATTCAACCATCGTTTTACGTGACAAGGATTTCAACTCATCTACATACACATAAAGAAAATCTGTCACTACAAGTGGAACGAGAAATTGCAAAACGTTTTATATAACTGAATGTAAAACGAATAACTGATGATTAGTTTGGATTCAAAAGAAATGTAGGAATGCGGGAGACAATACTCACTTTACGGCTCATCTTAGAAGATAGATCAAGGAAAGGAAAACCTACATTTCTAGCTTTTGTAAATTTGGAGAATGCTTTTGACAATGTTGATTGGAATACACTCTTTCAAATTCTGAAATCAGCAGGGGTAAAATGTAAGGAACGGAAGGTTACTTACAACCTGTACAAAAACCAGACAGCGGTTATCAGGGTTGAAGGGTATGAAAGGGATGCAGAGGGGGAAGGGAGTAAGATACAGTTATACCCTTTCTCCAATGCATTTCAACCTGTACATTGAGCAAGCTATAAAGGAAAGCAAGGAGAAATTTGGAGAAGGTATTAAAGTTAAGAGTGACGAAATAAAAATATTGTGTTTTGTTTTGCCGATGACATTGTAATTATTTCAGAGACAGTATAAGACCTGGAAGAGCAGTTGAAAGGAATGGACAGTGTGTTAAAAGGTGCCTATAAAATGAACAGTAACAAGAGAAAAACAAGGGCAATGGAGTGCAGTCTAAGAAAATCGGGCGATGCTGAAGGAATAAAATTAGGTATCGAAACATTAAAGGTGGTAGATGAGTTTTGTTACTTGGGCAGTAAAATAACAAATGATGGTCGCAGTACAGAGGATATGAATGCAGAATGGAAATGGGAAGAAGAGCGTTTTTGAAAAAGATAAATTTGTTAACATCGAATATTAATTTAAGTGTAAGGAAGTCATTTCTGAAGGCATTTGTGTGGAGGGTTGCCTTGTATGGGAGTGAAACATGTATGATAAAGAGTGCGGACAGGAAGTGGATAGAAGCTTTTGAAATGTGGTGTTACAGAAGAATGCTGAAGATTAGGTGGGTGGATCCAGTAAATAATTAGGAGTTACTGAACAGAATTGCGGAGAAAAGGAATTTCTGGCAGACCTTCACTAAAAGAAGGGATCGATCGGTAGGACACATTCTTAGACATCAAGGAATGGTGAATTTAGCATTGGAGGGAAATGTGTGTGGTAATAATAGCAGAGGAAGACCAAGAAATGAATACAGTAAGCAAATTCAAATGGATGTAGGTTGCAGGTCTTATGAAGAGGCTTGCTCAGGATAGAATAGGGTGGAGAGCTACATGACACAAGTCTCCGGACTGAAGACCACAACAACCACATATGTCCCAGTGGGATTCGAACCTTCGACTCTATGGTTTTGACGCCTGTACGATACCACCTGAGCTAAACCGACAGATGTTGCAACTATTTTTTTTATTACTGGTACTTGTAAATATATATATATAAATAAATATGTCTGAGATAATAAATCAGTTGAAATTAACTCTCTCTGGTTATGTTCTGATAAGATGCTGCAAAAAAAAAAAAAAACTGAAAAAGAACAGTTTATTGGTTCTCACTACCACAGGCTAGACGTTGTGGCGTCAATGTAGGTCGTAGATACTCGATTCATGATCTGCACCCAATCTGTAATTGCTAGCTGTTCTGTGTCTAATGTAACAAATATTTTACGATCAATTTAGATAAAGTCCCGTGTGTATAATCTGCAGGTTCTTAATTCCAGATGAGGCAGTCCCGTAGGCTACCTTTGAATGTACTTAACAGAAATTACCTATACAATTGATTAAATAACTGGAGACAAATGCAGAACTTACTTTGAGTTGAAACATACGTATATTGAGCGTTCGTCATACATCCATAATTCCATAACCAAATATGACAATCCTCGTCCATAATTAGAATACTACCACGTACCAGCAAAGAACAACCACTCATCTTCCTAGCCATTACATAGAGATTTTATATGTTGAGTTGAAACATACATATATTGAGCGTTCGTCATACATCCATAATTCCATAACCAAATATGACAATCCTCGTCCATAATTAGAATACTGCCACGTACCAGCAAAGAACAATCACTCCTCTTCCTAGCCATTACATAGAGATTTCATATGTTTTGAAAAATACTTTACATTAAATTTGTCATTAATGATAAGATTTTTTATACATATTGAGTACTGCAAACTTCCTAATTAGTGTTGAATTTAATTCACAACATAACAAAATCTCTTATTGATAGTTACGTGATTAACAAATATACCTATGTGACGCATAGTACTGCATGTATCTTACATACTTACCTGCACTTAGTAAAATTCCAAAGTCGATTTTCTCAAGAATTTTTGCGAGTTTCGTGGAATGGCTTTCGCTGATTGTTATTAAAGTTCTGAACTTCACGTACCATGAATATAAAGGACTTCTAAAATCCGATACCTATGTGTTCTCCTTGTAAGTATGGTTCAATTCGGTCCAGTAGTTCCAGGAAGAGACGTGGAACATAAACAGACACATAGTCAAACACACACACATCACTCATAATATGTACAAATTTTTGTTACTTATCTCTCTCTTCTCTTTTTCCGTGTATCTGTCAATCTCCGACTCATTCGCTGAAATGGGGGATTCTGCTGTGTGTTTGTGTGTGTCTCATCCCAAACACACTTCCGAAAAAGAGACGCAACACGCGCGCACTCACACACACTCACACAAGAGGAAGAGTCTTGTAGTTGGGCAAATACATGGGCTTACAATCGCGTTCGATGGGCCCCCTAACGACTCGGCGCTCTTCGCGGCACGTGCCGAACGGCGGTGGCAGAACAAGGCGCATCGCCCCCCCCCCCCCACTCCAACCGGCACCTCTGCAGCAGGCGGCGGGTCGATGTCGACGACGCCACTTGGCTACATGTTGCGCGCACACTTCAGCCCGGTCGACTTTTTCCCCTCGACAACATTCGATCCGGCCTGCAAATCTTCATTTCTGCTCGGCAGATGCGCCCCGCCTTTGCAAATATTCGTTTTTCTTCCTCGTCCCCAGGTAATTTAATCTCGCTGCGAGTTTTCCGATACTCTTGAAAGTAAGGAGGATCGACGAGACGGCGGCCTCGCCAGACCCCTCCCTCCCCTGGCCGGGCTTCCAATCTGCGCGCTGCCCAGGGTTCGTCACCGGCGCCCACGTAATCACAGCCACCCCCAACCCCTACCTTCACCACTATCTCTCCGCGGCCGGCAGAGGAACCGCAGCCCGTTTATCTCAGATTACTACCTCCCTCACCCATGCGTCTGTATGGGATTATCGTACTTCGCAAATATCATTGGTCGGGATCACTACTTTTATTTCATATCTTTCTCTCAATAAGAAAAAAGATGTTTTCATAGCTTCTTTTATTTATTTATTTTATTTTATTTTATTTTATTTATTTATTTATTTTTTTTTTTTTTTTTTTTTTTTCAATTCCAATGGAGATGAACCAGGAACTGGGAAAGAGCGTCAGCACTCTGACATTTGTAATTTATACCACAAAAGCATTATAACCTTGTGCCAGCTCCTTTTTTCTGGTAGGTAGATAAGCCGGATCTCTACCTGTTCTTGTTTGCGGGATTGTCCTGTTAGGAGTGATGACGTCAGTCGTCCTCGGGAGCACCATTGTCTCGTGGTGGAGGATGGGTGGGTGCCCTTCCTCGGGGGTGGAATGGGTGGTGATCGCTGCCGGGTTGGTGTTCGTGTGCCCTGCGAGTGCGCTGGTGTTGGGTGCAGTTGCATGTCAAACATCTTTTGTTTGTTTTGTCCTTTGATCGGCGGTCGGGCGATTGGCTGAGCTTGGAGCGGGTGGACGGGTTGGACCTGTTGGGGATGGCCTAGGGGTAGGGGTGCCTAGCGTCGACGGGTGATTTTCGGTGAGGCGAGGCCCGCTTTGCCCCACTACTGATGAACCCTCTGCCAGGCACTTAAATGTGATTTGCAGAGTATCGCACGTAGATGTAGATATGATGCGGCTGACTGAATATTCGCATATTCGCTAGTTAAGGGCACCGACGATCTGCGTAACTTTAACTGTAGTTCTGGTGTCTTCCTTATTATTGGGGAGGGGGGGGGTTGAAGAAAGAAGAAGCACGTCACAGCTCGCAGCCCGGGAATAACTTTGATTACTTCTGCGACCTTTTATAGAACATAGCCAACAACAAGCGAGACAGGCACCGTCGTTTGACTGACAATGGGGCTACAGCAGTGTTAACTATATCAAATGTAAATGTTATTAAATTTACACTTTCTACCGTTGCTGAACTGCAACTATGTTAAAGATTTTGTAAATATAATTTGTTTTTGGGTGTAATACCGTTGCTATTCATTATTCATCTGTCTGAAAAATATTTATTTCAGATAAAAGAAAAATTGTAACTCTTCGCAGGCAGTAAGATAATTGCTGATACCTTAGGTAAAACTTTGAATGTGTAAACTGTTCGCTGGCCAATCTCATCTTCCAGAAGTGGTTCAAAATACTGCTCAAAATTATTTCCAACTAATAAAAATAGTTGATTCAGAGAAAAGTCCACACTATCCATCTTCCATCTTCCAGAAGTGGTTCAAAATACTGCTCAAAATTATTTCCAACTAATAAAAATAGTTGATTCAGAGAAAAGTCCACACTATCCATAACTTCGTCAATTAACTCGTTCGAAGAGGAATTTTAGTAGAATTATTTCCGTTCCTTCTCGCAGGTAAGTAATCTCTGTGAAATCAGGTCTTTATCTCTACATTAACAATGAAACGATCGGGATAAATCAATGAGGCGACAAAGAATTAAAGTTGCAACTCTGTATTTCAGCCACATGCTGAACACATCACAGACACATTGCTAACTTCTTGAGGTCGAAGAACAGGAAGGAAAAATCTTAAGTGCAAACACTGCTTCTAAGATGTTGGTTAAGCTTTAATCTCTCTTTTACCTTTTAGTATTTATCTCTTTTTTATTATTATTATTTATTTTAAAGAGCTGATTACAACATTAGGTCAACAATATGTATAAAGATAAAAGTAAATTTTAAATAAAATAGTTATTATGTCTCGACATTTAATGAATTATTATACTCAATTTGATCGATGTATTACATCAGTAACTGTTAATATTAAAAACATATTATCTTAACGTAAATGGTTTTTACATCAATATGCTTCAAACTTTCTGTATCATCTACACAGTCTAGTAGCAGTGTCCGCAACCCATTTCATCTATGCCATAAGAACATTGTGAAGATGATCCAGAATGTTTTAAACATTTCACTGTTAAAAACCATTCATAACTGTTGGTGATAATAATATAATAAATTGATTTAACGAATTGTTACAACTACACAGTTCTGTCAAGCCACATAACTAAGTGATACGTTTTGGCACATCTACAGCTTAAAAGAAATAAAATTGTACTTAATACTGCTACCACATCTTCAAACAGTATTTCTTCGTTGGACACTCCTGAGAACGGTTCTCCTGAGAGTCTATCAACGTCTGTGCCTTCTCTGGATAGAAAGTGTCAAATACAATGGTTAACTGCGATGTACAAATTAAAAAAATTTATCGTAAGCTGCGCTAAATAATACCAGTCCCCGTATTTACCATAATGTTGAAGTTAATACTATATTTAAAAATAAATAAATAAAAAATTATCGTCTCTAAGACACATGCTAGACTGAGAGTCACTGTAAGTATCCTCAGTAAACTCAGGAGGTGTACTGCATCGACAGTGTGCAACGATACATAAGGAAGGGAAGTGGATACTCAATTGCTCCATACCATACTTAACATACGGTACATGAATGAATATTTCCAACTGTCAATACGATTGCACGACTTGTGAAAATCTTACTTCACCTCAGAAATGTGTTCGAAGTTCACAAACTTATGGAAAGTAATATTAATATTAATTACATATTTTCAACTGTCAGTGCTGATATAATATAAAAACAGCTCAAGATGTAAATTATGTCAATTTTGAATTTTAAGTTGCTTTTATGTAATATCAGTACTGGCAATTAAAATATATATAATTAACATCATAAACACTTACTTTTCACAAGTTTGTGAGGTCTTTTCAAGGCTGTCCCATGCCACCAATATTATTTAAAATCTATATAGATATTTGCCATAGAACATGGTGCCAGAAATGTAATAGTATGTGGTTAGAAATTAGAGATGTAGTTTATCTACATCATTTATTATTTGCTGATGATCAAGGTGTCATAGCATAAAATGGGAAGGTTGCAAACTACATCTGTAATCAACTAGAATAGCATACAAAAATTAGGGTCTGAAGATTAATTATCAAAAAAGAGAATACTTGGCTAATGATCCAGATTAACTATACATAGAGGGAAAAATAATTTAAAAAATTGACACTGTTATTTTGGATCCATTTTTGAAATTGACAGAAAATCAAACTCAGAAATTAATAAAAGAATTATCAGTGGACAAAATGTCATTGGGATGCTCAACTCAGTCCTATGGAGAAGAAATGTAATGAACAGAACAAAAAACAGTTATATATAAGACTATATTAGAAAGTGTAGTTTGTACAGAGTGGAAACCTGGACCATTAACCTGAAGCACACTCAAAACCTACAAGCTTTAGAGATGGATTTCTGGAAAAGATCGGCAAGAATTCCCAGGGAAAAAAAATAAAAAACGCCGAAGTAATAAAGAGGATGGAAATAAAAGAAAGAATAGAATAGATGAAGTGATGGTTAGAAAGAAATTACAATGGTATGAGCTTGTACGTAGAATGGAGGACACCAGAATACCAAAATTGGTACTGGATTGGGGATCTAAGGGGAGAAGAAGAAGAAGACCTGTAACCACCTGGATCCAAAATGTACAGACATAATGATAATACTGGGCGCAGAAGAAGACACACAAGATCGATACACCTGGAGGAATACATTGAACAGTTAGTGTCAAGCCTTACATACTAGGTGTACTCATTTCTGGGCGAATTATTATGTTGGAGACAAACGTCTGTAATGAGGAAAATCCCAATAAATAAAATATAAAAAATTACATCAATACTTACATCTTATCAAAATGCATAATTAGTAAAGATAGATTAAACATTATTATAGGTTAGTTTCAAGGCACTGAGTCACAAAACACCGAATATTTCGATGTCAATGTAATGTTTTGTAAATTCTACTAAACGTAGTAGAACAAGATTGAAGCTGATGACCAATTGAAGATGCCTATTTTAATGATTTCTATTGTTTACAATCTGCACATATGACATTCAAAATATCTTCCACACGATTTACTTCTTTTATATTAATGTATATCCTTGTAAGGGTTGTTTAGAGTGTAATTATTTCAACTTAATGTGAGAAATTATACTCGTAATTTGATATGCTCTATGAAAGCAAATGGAAGGACCTGGAGGCGGCAGTTTCCTTCTTTTTTGATGGCCCCAAGTCAAAACCCCCACATCAACAATCAAAATTTTCTAAAGAATATTTAAAGAATCTTCAGTGGTTAAGATTTCTGATCTGCAACCACTGACTTTGTTTCCAAGATACGAGATACTTCCAGTGAATTAGATGAGTTTTTACATGAACAATAAAATAACTTGTAATAGCCCCACTACTGAGGAAATAAAACGCTGAATGACGATGGGAAGTAAATCGTTTATGAAGAAGAGTAATTTATTAACATCGAATGTTAAATGGTAGTAATTGTTTCGTGGAGGCCTTTCTATGGAGAGTAGACTGGTATGGGAGTGACAGAAAGAAAACAGAATCTTTCGAAAGTTGCTACAGCAGAACGTCTAAAATTACATGGGCAGTTCGTGTAAGTAATGAGGAGCTACTGAAGGAATCGGGGGAGAAAAGAAATTTAAGAACTTTCTGGTAGATGTTGACTAAAAGAAGGGACCGAGTTTTAGGTGAAATTCTAAGAAGGTAAAAAATCTTTATTTTAGTGTTGGGGAAAGTGTGTGGGGGGTGGGGTGGAGGGAGGAGGGTAAAAATCGCAATGGGAGACAAAGACAATAAGCATGTTGGAACGAATATGAGTTGCCGTTCTTATCAAGAGATGCTGACGCTTTCACAAGATGTAGCAGCATCTCTTCTGACTGCAAATAACAACACCAATTTGTTCCTTAGTGCGTGCTACCGCAGGCAATCTACCATCGTGAGTGTTGGAACTTTTTAAAATACCATTTCTCGTAAACTACTTGCACTAGACCGCAGTACCGCTTTTCTAATTTAACATACATGTAGACGGTTAATGGCAACGGGTATTACTACATTTAACCCATTTAATGGAGAATTTTTACTTGAAGCAATAAAAACTAGCGAGATTAATGTATAGTGCATGTAAATTGAGAAAAATATTGAGAAAGAAAATCCCTTAAAATTATTATGCTCCACTTGCAATAAAAAGTTCACAGCTGCTCAAGCTATATAGTGCTTCTGTCATACACTCGATGACGTAAATGTCACTATTACACCTCTAACCTTTCCAGGAAGTAACTCATAATGCAACAGTTGTGTGTTATTGACTACTTTTACATGGCAAAGAAGGAATACTGAAGTAAACAAACACACATTTTAGAAGTAACTCAATGCAGCTAAGCGTAGAACTGTTTTAGCAGCACTATGCAATTTATAATTTTCAGGACGAGCTACTTGCATATGTAACAGTTTGTATAGAAGCAGCTACAAAAGAATTTGTGATAAAATGTTGATCAGTGTGAGAGATAAGACACATTATGCATTAAAGGGTTAAATTAGTGTATGTTTGCCACAAAAGATATACTTTCTGTAATTGCAGTCTGCTCGTTGGGTAACACTATGAGTCCGTGACTACGTAACTTACCTATGTAAACCGGGTAGCCGCACTCGAGAGATCTCGCGATCTGGCGTGCCATGTGAGAGATTGCGCAGCCCCTGTCATCAGGGGTTCGATTCCTCCCTCGGGCTTGGATGTGTTTATTGTCCTTAGCATAGGTCAGTTTAAGTAGTTTGTATGTCTACAGACCGATGACTCCAGCAGTTATATCCCTTATGTTTACAAACATTTAAACCAGAAAATCAGACATCGGTAGTACTTACCTGTTCTGAAAAATTGCCAGTTTTAGGCTATTAACCCTAAATGTGTGTACGTAAACAGTACTAGTTAGGAGCGTTAATTTGCGACATTGGTTAGTGGTCACGAAGTACGAAGATACAAGTATAGTTATCACACCTGACAGACAAGAACTAACTGATGAAATTGTAAACGATGTCTTTCAGAAAATCATTAAGTGGTTCTCAGCAAATGGACAATCATTAAATTTTGATAAAACGCAGTACATACAGTTCCATACAGTAAATGGAATAACACCATCAATAAATATAGACTTTGGTCAGAAATCTGTAGCAAAGGTAGAAAATTCAAAAATTTTAGGTGTAAGCATTGATGATGGTTTGAACTGGAAAAAACACATTGAAGATCTGTTGAAACGTTTGAGCTCAGCAACTTATGCTATTAGGGTAATTGCAAATTTTGGTGATATACGTCTCATTAAATTAACTTACTATGCTTATTTTCATTCTCTGCTTTCGTATGGCATCATTTTGTGGTGTAATTCATCATTGAGTAAAAAGGTATTCATTGCACACAAGCATATGATCAGAATAATTGCCACAGCCCATCCAAGATCATCCTGCAGACACTTATTAAAGAGCTAGGGATCTTCACTGTAGCTTCTCAGTATATATATATATATTCACTTATGAAATTTGTTACTGTTGTGGCCAAAGGTTCGTGGAAAAACTACGAACATAAAATTCTATCCATTCAGTAAAATATGTTCTTTATACACAATTAAAATGATTACTTAACTTTAGAGATTAATCCATTTTGAAGAACATGAATATTTACAATCATATATTTGTATATCCGTGGAACATTTATACAACTGTGACTGACAGTACGTGTCCGTTTCCTTGTCTACTGTATCAATGAATGTCATTACACTGGTTGCTCTCTGTGAGCACACTAAGGACAAGCTCCGTACTGCGGCCTGGCATCAAGTGTCCTGTTGCCTGGGGGCGTGGTCGGCCTGCCATTGGACGTTGCGGGCGTGGTGGCGCAGGCTGCTTCGCCGCCAACCTAACACCGTCGAGGTCGTAATTGATGGTGGCCTGTGCGTAGCATCTATACGTCACCACAGTTACTACCAATCCCACCGAATTCAAAAGCAATAGCCGTGTACATAACTACAACTCTAGTAGAAAGAATGATCTTCACTATTCAAGGTTAAATCTAGCTTTGGCACAGAAAGGGGTGAATTATGCTCCCACAAAAGTCTTTTGTTACCTACCAAACAGCATCAAAAGCCTGACAGATAGCCAACAAGCATTTAAAAATAAATTAAAAGAACTTCTGCATGGCAACTCCTTCTACACTATAGATGAATTTTTATATAAATTAGTAAATTTGAAGAAAAAAATTACAAAAAAATATAAAAAATTTGTCATGTAATATTTAGTACAAAGTAATAATTTGTACAGACACCTTTCATTAATCTGACACGTTCCACATCGTTACGAAGTGCCCTATTCTTGATCTATGGAACAAGTACTAACCTGAAACTTCCTGGTAGATTAAAATGGTGTGCCGCAACCGGAACTCGAACCTGGGACCTTTGCCTTTCGCGGGCAAGCGCACTACCGACTGTGCTAGCCCGACACAACTCACGATGCCGCCTCACAACTTTACTTCCGCCAGTACCTCGCCTCCTACTTCCCAAACTTCACAGTAGCTCTTCTGCGAACCATGAAAGACTAGCACTCCTGGAAGAAAGGATATGGTGGAGACATGGCTTCGCCACAGCCTAAGGGATGTTTCCAGAATGAAACTTTCACTCTGCAGCGGAGTGTGCGCTGATATGAAACTTCCTGGCAGATTAAAATTGTGTGCCGGAACCGGGACTCGAACCTGGGACCTTTGCCTTTCATGGGCAAGCGCACTACCGACTGTGCTATCCCGACACTATTCACGATGCCGCCTCGCAACTTTACTTCAGCCAGAACCTCGCCTCCTACTTTCCAAACTTGCCCGCGAAAGGCAAAGGTTCCAGGTTCGAGTCCCGGTTCCGGCACACAATTTTGATCTGGCAGGAAGTTTCATATCAGCGCACACTCCGCTGCAGAGTGAATGTTTCATTCAAGTACTAATCTAATGTTATCTAATCTAATCTAGGATGGCGGCCAGTACTGGACATAGCCCGAGGGACTGAAGTTGATACCACACTATGTTTGCCACGGCTGGAGATGGAAACATTTGAGGCATCTATGTAAACAGTACTAGTTAGAAGTACTAATTGCCGCGGCGGAGTAGCCGAGCGGTCTAAAGCACCTCGTTGCGGAGCGCGCGGTTGCTTGCCGTGGAGGTTCGAGTCCTCCCTGGGGCATGGGTGTGTGTGTGTGTGTGTGTGTGTGTGTGTGTGTGCGTGTTTGTCCGTAGGTTAGTTTACCTAGGTTTAAGTAGTTTTTAAGCTGCGGACTGATGACCACGCAGTTTGGTCCGATAGATTTACAGACATTTGAACATTTTGAACATTTGAGTACTAATTTGCGACATTGGTTAGTGGTCACAAAGTAAGATGGTGGGCAGTACTGGACACAGCCTGAGGGACAAATTGAGACCACGCTATGTTCGCTGTTGGCGGAGGTGGAAACACTTGGAGCTTCTCTCTCAGATGCAGCACTCCCTCGGGGACAGATCCGGCGAAGAATCAGTTGGACTCGTCACGGCGGCTGCGGGTGCACCACTCGTAGGAATCGACGAAGTTGGGCGGCAGGCCTGCGGGGGCGGCGCGCCGCATCACTTCCGGGCCGCGGCCGTAATGGAGTAAATATTGGCGCGCAAGTTGGCGCCTGGCTGTTTACCGCGGCGGCGGTAGCGGCGCTCAACTCGCGGTAATCAGTTTTGGCGAGTTTGCAGCGGCGCATTGTTCCCCCGGGGCCGCCCACGGCGCCGCCGCAGACGCTGGCCGCCGGCTGGCCAGCGTGTCACCGTGTCAGCGGCAGGGCTCGCCTGGCGAGAGGGCTGCGGGGTGTTGGGCCGTGTTCACACTGCCGGCCGGGCCGAGCCGAGCCGAGCCGAGCCGAGCCGAGGCGGGCCGAGCCGGGCCGGGAGATTAAACACATTGTTTTAATATATATTTGTGGTGTCTGTTCCGAAAGAACAGACGTCACCACTGATCCTGCAGTTGTTATTATTTAATATTCACAGAATATATGACAACAACTGCAATTGGTCAAAGCTGAAACCGGGATTCGAACCCAGGTCTCCTGCTTTCTAGGCAGTTGCGCTGACCCCTACACCACTGGGGACACAGTGATCACCGCACCTGCAAGGACTACCTAAGCACGCCTCCCGTCAGAGGGAAGCTGGGAATTTGTATTTGACGGGAGGCGTGCTTAGGTAGTCCTTGCAGGTGCGGTGATCACTGTGTCCCCAGTGGTGTAGGGGTCAGCGCAACTGCCTAGAAAGCAGGAGACCCGCGTTCGAATCCTGGCTGGGTACACATTTTCTGCTTTGCCCAATCGCAGTTGATGTCACATATTCTGTGAATATTACATTCTTTTAAATTGCGCTGTTCACACTGCCGGCCGGGCCGAGAGGACTCCGCTTCAGCCGGCTCACGCCGAGGTGACGACATTCGTAATTAATTTTGACAACATTGTCATAGGAGAAACAGCGATCTATTTGGTATGATCAATATACAAAAAACTGTCTTGATCGCAGAAATAGTTTCAATTAACCGGTTTCAACCTGATGTAGGTCATCTTCAGATTTACAAAAAGCCCATGTGGCCAGTGCTGCACTCGGCTAGGCTGGGCTGTGCTGGGCTGTTCTGCTGCCAGTAGGTAACCTAGTGTGAACACCCTTGCCAACGGCGCGCGCCGACTAGGCGTCAGCCGGCTCGGCCCATCCCGGCTCGGCTCGGCCCGGCCGGCAGTGTGAACACGGCGTTAGGGGGCCCCAAAAGGGTGAGCTTAGTGACACGCTAGGCAAGCATCGGCATGACGTCATCAGGAGCTGAATGCGATACATCGACCTGTCGACACGAGTCCTTATTTCGACACACAGAAATTGTCTCCAGCCAATGAGAACTCGCTAGCTGTCAGCCAGTGAGCTACGCCATAATACTGACAAACATATGCCAGCAGACGACGATGTTCTGAGTATGCTGTATACATTTGCAAAAGAAATTAAAGTTATCCTCTTAGGATCACTGTCAACCACATACCCTACAATCGTGATATATTCACAAATAAATTGCCAAATATTGGTGACAAATAAGGAATATCAATAAAACCACACTATTGAAAATCTCCACATATTCGAAACTAAGCAGCAAAATACTGGGGGCAAACAAGCAATATTACGAGATATTAGGAAATAAACAGCCTAATGTTTCTGATCAGTGAATAGTGTGAATGTCACTGCATTTAGGCCTACCAGCAATTTAAGCGATTCCCATACGTTTTGTCACTTACCATTTTCTCGGAAATCGTAACATATTTCGAACAAAGGTCAATTTTTTTGTGAAATGAAAACAGAAATATCATCGCTAGTCTTATCACTTGCAGCAATTTCATTCGCCATTTGTTAGTCCCACACAAATTTCCAAATCGATGACACCTATTCCTGACAGCATTTTATTACAATTAGCATCGAGTACTGAGTAACATACTACTGTTATATCAATAAGAAAATCCCACAATATGTTATGAATAAGTAACTACTACAATGTGATATAAACAAGAAAAACATTTTTTTTTCGGTGGTTGAGATTTGAACCCTATAACTCCGAATTAGGTGATCTACTGTTCTATCCACTACGCTACAGCAGCAACATGCCACAGTTGTCTATAGTAGACCTTAGTAGTTGTTTTTATTGTTAATGTGTGTTTTTATTTACATTTAGTTATAACAAATTGATTTGGATACGATTTTGTTATACATCTTTGATGCGCTATTAAGCTGAAACATTTTACTGCGAGTTATAAAACCAAAACTGCGAGATATATGGCAAATCAAGATGGCTTCTGTTGACATGGAAAGAACAAGTTAAAATATCTTAGGTTAGGTATAGGTTAAACAAGAATTTTTTTTTATAGTACGTGAGGGTGTGTAGCGTCCGAAACTCCGGTTAAGAAATACAAAGCATCACATTGGCCGGAGACAATTTCTGCGTGTCTAAATAAGGACCTGTTTGTTCTATACCTACAAAAATCGATAGCGCCCGGTCGTGGCCACAGTCGAGTTTGTTTGCGAGTTGTGACTGACGTCAGCACGACGCTTGCCTAGCGTGTCATTAAACTCACCCGCTGTGCGCGCGTTCACTGCCCGTTCTAACGACTAGCTTTCATGGCGATCTTACTCAAGCAACAATAGTAGATACCAAGTCCGATTGACTAAATTTGCAATAACATTTAATTTGCAGTTAAATTTTTGCATCAATTTGGAGTTCTGGAATCCATAAGAGAGGGCTGCAGCTTCTGTTAAAGCTCGCCCGACAAGAAGTTCTGTGGCAATGCAGTAGATGTAAATATAGTGCCTTATCTCACAGAGAGAAACTGTATTCGATTTTCCTCATACATGTTCAAGCAAACTATGCCGGACTGTCAATTCTGGTATCATTTTCATGCTGTTGGAAAATTTTTAGAAAACTGTTTATTTTCCTAAAATTAATAAATACGACAATTTTTTTATTCTAGTTATTTTGATCCTACTAACAGCTAATAATAACGATGATTAAAAACAATTATGTTGTTTATGTTGCATGATAGTGTACATCAAAGTTCTGTGGCAACAGTCCTTTCATAAAAAAGGGCTAAAGTAAATAAAGCAAATGCGATGATTGATTGAGCCTTTATGAAGGCTGTTTATTTTACGTTTAACATTGTATACACAAATGAGATTGGCTATAACAGATACATGAGAATGGGTTTTTAACAAAGAAAAATTAAAAAATCAACATTAAAATCTCATAGCATTAAAATCATAGTTGTTTTTCAACTGAAGGCCACTGAATCACCTCATCATAAAAGAAACCAAGTTCCTCAGGGACGAACGGAACAAGCTTCTTCATCCATTTTGTTTTTAGTAATAGGTATTTTCTGTGTGTATGCTTTGTGTATAGGTAGATAAATGCATAATTGTGTCGGGATAGCTAGTTTGGATGTGTTGTAGAGGATTCCACAAATAAAATGTTATACTGTTACTTCTCCTTTACTTGATCGCTATAATGAGAATTCATGGTAGTTAGAAACAGTCAAATTTTCTCTTTTTCCCTTCTTTTCACATTTGGTTTCTTCTGAAACAGTACTTTTTTTTAGAACTGAGGCCACCATTTTCTAAAATCCAAAATACACAAGAGCACAGCTTTATCATGTTCTGCACAATATTATTTCATTTCACATAACAAAGTAATAAATTTATTACTCTGCCCTTTGTGCACAAGTAATTGTGCAACAGCTACTAGTTTTGCTGCATCATTAAGCTGAGGGTGGTGTGTCAATGTAGGCACAATTCATTTTCATGATGAACTAGTATTTTTTAAATAAAGTGACATGAGCCCTTTCGTAAATATCCGATTCAATTTCCATGAAGGTACACGGTTTTAAAGTACCCAGAGAAGCAAGAATGGCTTATTAATGTTACTTTTCGTTGTTAATAAACCTGAGTACATTATTACTGTCCATATGCCCAACCCCATTACTTGAGGCACAAGCCGTTACTAGTTTCTCTGCAGATGATATTGCTTGAAAATCCAGAAATATTTGTTTATTAAGTACAAAGTTAATCTGTTATACATTCCATAGATTCAGTTGAGCACACACTAAGATCTTGCCTTAATAGTAGTACACAAATCCACAGATAATCACACTGAAAAAATAGACTCTATATTTCAGTGCCAGAACATCCACACTCACACGCTTATTTATCTTATTGTTATCAATACTTATTAAATCATTTCTTCAGATAAAACGTCTTAAAGACACAATTAACAATAAATCGTTGAACTTGGAAACTAAAATTACTGTAGTGTTCTACATATAATCATCCAGTGATGGTTCAGGTAATTTTGTCAGTATCACATTATCGAGTGGCGTGGGTTTCCGATAATTGATGACGCTGTTAAGTCGGAAATCTACATTCACAATACCAATAATCCGAGGCATAAGAACATATCCATATAATTATCTGATTTAGGTAGAAAACCCATCATTGTCTCAGCCGATTAATTCTTATGACGCATGTTATCGCATTATATATCCTTGATATCAACATTAACTACCTGCACAATACAATACAATAAACTTTAGCATCGCTGATTTCACATTTAATATGCCTAGGAGCGAGGACACCATTGTTGGAGGTCTTCTCGGTCTCACTGTCAATTCATACAAATTAATCGTGGTGGTTGCTACTTTCACTACTGTCATGGTGCACAGGTATGCACCAACATGAACCAAGCACACAAATTTATTGCACAGATTGCAGGAGTATCTGGACTGTCTGTTTTTCTTCCTCTCACTGAAGTTACATCTTCCTTGAGTAGTTGTCAGTGGAGCTATAGGACTAGCTTCAGCCATTCTTTATCAGAGAAATTTTGTGATAAAGAATGGCTGAAGCTATTCCTATAGCTCCACTGACAACTACTCAAGGAAGATGTAACTTCAGTGAGAGGAAGAAAAACAGACAGTCCAGATACTCCTGCAACCTGTGCAATAAATTTGTGTGCTTGGTTCATGTTGGTGCATACCTGTGCACCATAAGAGTAGTGAAAGTAGCAACCACCACGATTAATTCCTGTACTAAATTCCATATTTGTTGATTCCAGCAATACGTAGAAGAGAGAAAAAATTATAAATGACCATCTTCTGGTAATTCTTGTCAGAGTAGGTGCATTTCATCTCATCAATGTTCTCCACAGCAGATTTAGTATCGTTTTAAAATGTTATAATTTCTGGTTTGCACTTTTCCGAAGCAGTGTCAATACTGTCATCATATATGAAATAAGTGTCATATTCTTTCTAAATGCAAAAATTCGGGATTCCACAGAATGATTGTTTGCTACTGTCATAAATGGAGAAATTTCACGTAAATGTTTTTGGAAAAATTGATGATAGTGTGGAGCCACACGAATTCACACAAGCATACTGACACTCTGCACCTCATGTGTTCGCTTCTCAGACAATAATGACTAATTCCAATTGTTGCCAGTAATTAGTTACAGAAGGAGGGGAACATAGAAGAAGTCACTAACGGAAATCTCGAATTTACATTTTATTGTTGACTGAAACTGCAGACTCACAGTCCACAGACGGTCATATATACTATCATTAATAAAATGTATATATCAGTCATCCAAATATTTCACAGAACATTTGTAGTTCTGTAATATACTCAGTCTAATTTATATTTTTATTTTCTCCAAATTTACCCCATAAAATGTTCAAAATTTTCAAGCAATTGCTTTATTCCATGATTTTCTTCCTTATTTTCTTTATCCAGTATAATACCTAAGTTTTCTATTATTGATATTATGTATTCATCTTTGTCTTAAAAACCCTTTTCCCACGACTTGATTCTAATTTTATCTATATAAAGTCTCTTAAATAATCTTTCTATAACATATTCCATTTATTTTTAAAATTCCATACTTCAAATATTTGTATAATCTTGTATCCTTTTTCTATCCCTTAATTTACTTCATCAGTGTTCCATGTCAAAATGAAACATTGTTATTTACTTTCCCACATAAGTGAAGTCACATGAAACTATGAAGCTCTTGCTGAAGTGCTGAAAATATCCTGCAAACTAGCTTTAAGGGTACAAAGAGAGAGCTAACGTATTATAAATGAAGCTAAAATAAAGTAACAATAGTGAAATTAATCTCAGAAGCGACTGTCAAATGAATGTAATACCAGCAAAGGTGCCAGACTGAGCAGCTTATTATTCCCATCATATGTACCTTTATTGCTTTAGATCATGGCTCCTTAGAACCCCCTGCCACCAAACAAAAATCTTGCATGTTGTCTTTGTACATTTCAGTGGAATTAATCAAACCAAATAGTATAGATAGTTCAACACAAACTAACTTCGAAGGAGCATGATAATTTCGATTGTTTTCTGACTGCTGTGCAGAACAAAATAAAAACCGGATGATATTCTGTATGTTATGCAACTGGTTTCTTCTCTCAGCTCCTGACATTCTAGAATAATTAGAACTGTGTTTCCCAATTGTGGGCTACACATTCATCCCACCTGACATGGTTTTTGATAACACTGAAATGAACTTCGCAAGTTGAGTTTCACTGAAAACCCGTCTGCATACATTCAACACGCTGAAAAGTCTACAATCGTACTGCATCGTGAGCAAAATCAATGTCTTCCTCAAGAGTAGAAACGACATATGGAGGGATCATTGAAAGTTCCTGGTAACTGGCATTTCCAGAATCAAATAGCCAAAAGTATCCTGTTCACAAAAATAAAAACCATAAAGATCTTTATACCTCAATTTTGAAACTGGAGAGGGAAAGAGTCTGCTGGAGAGCGGGGAATATTTCGACACAGCTAACGAAACACGAATAACAGCAGGTGTAGAAATTTCAGAAGCCTGGAGTTGCTCCTACCACTGTAACACCCAGTATGAGGAAGAAGCCAGAAACGATTTTGAGTTGATGGACAGGATCGAGGTCAATGTCACTTAGAAGCAATTTTAGGCCAATTTCAGTTTCTTTAATATTTCATCACTGTTTTACTAAGATGCAACTCTGTCAGTTTTTTTTTTATTTACTAAAATGTGAAGCTTATTTCATATCCTAGAATTTCTTATGATATCTATAACATGATAGTACATTGTGGTAAACATAATGTTCAATATTCACCTTTGATGGATTTTTTATGTTAAATAAGTAAGTTTTTCCAGGTATATGCCAGATTTGTATACTTTTAAGATTTTTCTTTAAAATAAAATGTATTTTCTTTGTATATCCAATAATTAAATTCCATTCTGCTCTCATTACTGTCACTCAGTAGTGGGTTTTGCAACAGAATGTCTGTTTAGAAATTGGTTAGATATTTTTTCAAATCTTCACTGATTGCTTAAATCGGATGGAAAAACCACTAAGTCCATATCTAATATTTTGTGGTACAAAACTATAAAGCATAATCATACTCTTTAGTATCAATACTATTTAATTAATTTTTGGTAATTTTTGAAAAAAAATGAAGTCTTTAATAGTTTTTATGGAAGACTTTTACTTGATTATCTCAGGATTGTTTATCATGTAGTTAATATGTTTTGCAACCAGGTCACTGTTATATTTTTCTATGTATGAACATTTAATTTTCAGTGAATCACTATCTTCAGATTATACAAACTGTTCAGCTGTAACTATATTCTGGCATTTAGAACATTCAAATACAATATCAATTTCATTTCCACTCTTTTTACAACAATTTTGGCATCATTTCACTTTATATTCTTTACATTCATTATCAATTATGTTTTGTATACAATGACCAATTTTTGTTGTTTATACTACTTGTAAGACTGATAAGACTATATTTATACTTCTTATTTACAGTATCCACACATTTTAAAACCACATCTATGTTGAGCAGATGCATCTTCATTTTCTATTGTAAAATGTTCTTGACTATATTAAAGTTTACACTTTTTTCTTGCATTTTACATTTATGTCAATTTTTCTTGTTATATCCTTTGTTATAGTTACCATATGAATGCTGACATGCTGTTAATTACAACAAAAAGGTTTTGATTTTCTTTATCAAGTCAACAGTAAATAACTGATTAATATTTTCAGCAAATACAATATTTATTTCAATATCTAATAATGCTACAATATGTCCATTTTACTGTCATGTAAATCCTTCTTTCTTATATGCACCTAATTGGTTACCTAATATGGTAGTTAAAACTTTTGTGATTTATATTTATCATCTATTAAAATTTTCTTAATTTCAGCATCAGATAGCTCTCTACCTACGATAATATTTTGTATGATACCTTAATGTAATAAATACTGTTATTGGACAACATAGATTATTATTACTATTAATTCTTGTAAAACACTTTTAATCATTTCATCATTAGTTCCATTTACCATGTTAGTACTTCTAAAAACTGTAGAAATTGCTAATGTTTGAATATTGAAATTAGTATTTCCTCAAGCTTTGTGTCTATTACATATTGGATAAAACATGTTATTTACTGTTGTATTCATTTTAGAATCATTTTTGTACCTGCATGTGTAATAGCATTAGGTGCATTTGTTATAGTATCTGTATTTCATTATCTTCTTTGCATATACTAATGTGATCACCATTATATACATTTTTGTGACCAACAGAACATGGATTATATTTTTAATAAGTCTTTATCTTATTTGTTGAATTTGAAATACATCTTTTTTAATTTCTTATCATTGGTTTCCCTGAAATAGTTCATTACTGAATGGATACAGTTTCTTTAATCTGTTTTTAGTCTTTGTTCTCATCATCAGATTTGTAAAAGTATTTAAGTAGTCGTTTTGTTCTTGATAAAAGTCGAAGAAATAATGCATTCTGAGTCGGCGCAGTATGAGGACCAGAGAGATAATTTTGTAGTTGACACCGTGCGTTTTGCCACTTGACTGTGCGAAAATTCGTCAGTGTGTAAGGCTTCCTTTCAAACTGGAGTACATGTAACTGACGTCATTCGAGATATCAGCATCTGTCATACAACGAAAAGCATTGAAGATCGGCATTCAACAGGGGAGTGAACAGTGTTACCAAAATGTGAGTACATGGTCTCTTAGCGCAAACTTATAACAGTTGCACAAAGAGTCTTCATCACTAAGACGAACAGGACCTCAAATCCTCTCAGTATTCATAACTAAAGCATCATATTCGATTACATACATTGCAAGAATGTTAGATGAAGATACTGTCATATTTAATAAAATATTTTTGGGTGTTGGTCTGCAACATCATGAAAGCCTGACACCTGTATTGTGCTTAATGATGACGCAGCCCAACACTCTAAATTATTTTATTCAAAATGACAACGGCCATGGAAGAATATGAACTTACATGATACTGTCTTTGATGGACACTAACAAGGGGATCTTCAGGTCTCAGAAATTCAGTTCAGGATTCAGGATGAGACTTCGCAGACTAGTATTATACCTCAAGGCTACTATTAAAGTGGACTATCCATGAAATTAAAAAAAAAAAAAAACGGCTCGAAAGTTTAAATTGCAGCTCATATAAATCTTATGTGGTAGTTAAAAGGATAAATAAATCAAGAGTGAAGGCCGTAAACTCCACAAAATACCTAGGAATTACTATTACTTCAAACTGGAAAGAACACGTAGATAAAATCGTGGGAAAGGCGAACCAGAAACTGTGATTTATTGGCAGAACCCTTAAAAGATGCAACAAACCACTAAAGAATCTGAATACACTACGATTATCCGTCCGTCCCTTTCGGAGTATTGCTGCCCAGTGTGGGATCCTTATCAGGCATTTGACGGAGGACATACAAAGAGTGCAAATAAGGGCAGCTCGTTTTGTGTTGTCACGATACAGGGGAGACAGCGTCACGGAAATGATTTAGGATCTGGGATGAGAATCATTACAACAGCGGCGTTTATCGCTGCGGAGTGGGCAACTTACGAAACTCCAATCACTAACATTCTCCTCCGAATCTGAAAATATATTGCTGACTGCCGCATACATAGGTAGAAAAGATCATCAGAATAAAAAACGAGAAATCAGAGCTCGAGCGGAAAGATTCAGGTGTTTTTTCTTCCGGCGCGCTATTCGAGAATGCATTGGGATATAAGTAGTGTAAAGGTGGTTCATTGAACCCTCTACCAGGCACTTAAATGTGATTTGCAGAGTATCCCGTGTAGATGTAGATCACCATGAATGTTGGCAGATGTTTGTAATTTATTATAGATAGTGCAACAGGTCTGGTTGTGTGTGTGTGTGTGTGACGTGGCTACTTAATATGTGTGTGTTTGTTTTTTGTTGTCTTCCGTACTAACAGGAAACTACAAAAATGAAAGATCGTATCGGTCTACTAAACTTATGGATCCGAGTGCAATACTACTAGGAGAGTAACTTGATAATTAGTGCGCAACGTAATTCTGACCTATGTAAGGCAAGTTTGGGCAATCGAAACTTACGCTATCTGACTGCAAATTAGAAGGATTAAAAAGATGCAAAATCTTGGTTGGCTGATAGTCACATTCGAGAACAATAAAAGAATGTCGTACTGTGTTGTACTTGTTGGCCCAGTCTTAGTATTACTATACAATCAGCCTGCAAGAAATATTATTTTGCTGAAAAAATGGAGCTGATACCTCGCTTCACACCAACACACATTCCTCACTTCATATTGTTCATGTCACCCACTTGTTACAATGTACTTAATTACCATTAACTTACAATCACTTACAGCGTCAAGAATAATCACAAACAAAATTAAACCAATCAAACTGAATAAATCTGTATTAAAGAAAATTAGTTAATTAGCAATCAGAAAATTCGACATGAGTAACATAAACTATAAAAATGAAGAATGTGCATATTATTGCGAAGTCGTGCAATGAGGCAGTTTCTAAAATAGGGATGCAGCCCTACCCTCAGGAAACTGAAGTGGTAAAGACTGCCAGTCTTGCTTGCAAGATGAAAGCAGAGGTCACCATCTGCAGCATAGTTGACAGGACCGACTGTGGACCTCTGGTACAGAGCCGAGTGGAGGGTCTGAATCAGAGGCTCAGACGGTTCTGCGACCGTGTAGGCTGCAGATTCCTTGACTTGCGCCATCGGGTGGTGGGTTTCCGGGTTCCGCTGAATAGGTCAGGAATTCACTATACGCAGGAAGCGGCTACACGGGTAGCGGGGGCTGTGTGGCGTGGACTGGGCGGTTTTTTAGGATAAAGAGCTTCGGGGAAATAGAAAATGGGCAATCTCTAAGGGTTCAGGTGGATCACAGGAGAAATGTAGATCCGGAAACTATCGGTATAACAGTTGTAAATTGTCGTAGCTGTGTCGGGAAAGTTCCAGAACTGCAAGCGTTAATAGAAAGCACCGAAACGCACATCATTATAGGCAGCGAAAGTTGACTCAAGCCGGAAATAAGTTCAGAAGAAGTATTTTCAAAAGATCTATTGGTGTTCAGAAAGGATAGATTAAACAAAATAGGTGGGGGCGTGTTTGTCGCTGTCAAAAGTAGTATTTCATGTAGCGAAGTTGAAGTTGATAGTTCGTGCGAGCTATTATGGGTAGAGGTTGTGTCCGAAAATCGTAAGAAGTTAATAATCGGTTCCTTTTACCGGCCTCCCGACTCTGACGATACAATAGCAGAAAGGTTCAAAGAAAACCTGAGTCTAATTACAAAATCGTATCCGACTCACACGATAATAGTAGGTGGTAATTTTAATTTACCCTCGATCTGTTGGCGAAATTATATTTTCAAATCATCAGGTAGGCATAAAACATCGTCCGAAATTGTACTCAACGCATTCTCTGAGAATTACTTCGAACAATTAGTTCATGAGCCAACTAGAATTGTAAATGGATGTGAAAACACACTTGATCTCTTAGCAACAAATAATCCTGAGCTCATAACGAGCATCAAAACGGATACTGGTATTAGTGAACACAGAGCTGTCGTAGCGAAATTGAATATCGAAAGTCCCAAAGTTACCAAAAATAAACGCAAAGTATATTTGTTCAGTAAAGAAGATAGAAACAAAATACATTGCTTCTTGAAAGACAGCTTCCACTCTTTTGTAACACTAAACGTAGGTGTAGACCAGATGTGGCTCAAATTCAAAGATGTGGTATCGATAGCAATTGAAAGTTTTATACCTAATAAATTAATAAAAGAAGGAGGCGATCCCCCTTGGTACACAAAACAGGTCAGGACACTGTTGCAAAAGCAAAGGAAAAGGCATACTAAATTTAAACGAACAGGAAATCCCCAGGATTTGCGATCGTACTCAGAAGCTCGAAATTTAGCGAGGATTTCAATGCGAGATGCCTACAATATTTATCACAACGAAACTCTTTCTCGTAATTTGACTGAAAACCCAAAGAGATTTTGGTCATATGTTAAATATACTCGGGGCAAGTCACAAACAATACCTTCACTACGTGATAGTAATGGCGATCCTGCCGATGACAGCGCTACTAAAGCAGAGTTACTAAACTTAGCTTTTAGAAACTCATTCACCAAAGAAACCAATATTCCAGATTTCGAATTACGAACAGATGCCGTAATGAGTAACATAGAAGTATATACCATCGGAGAAGTGCAGCAACTAAAATCACTTAACAAGAACAAGTCTTCTGGTCCGGATTGTATACCCATTAGATTTCTATCTAATTATGCTGAAGCGATAGCTCCTTACTTAACAGTCATATACAATCGCTCTCTCATAGAAGGATCTGTACCAAAAGATTGGAAAGTTGCACAGGTCACACCTATATTCAAGAAAGGCAGTAGGAGTAACCCACTAAACTACAGGCCTATTTCATTGACGTCAATTTGCAGCAGGGTTTTGGAACATATCCTGTATTCAAATATTTTGAATTATCTCGAACAGAACGATCTATTGACCCAAGGTCAACACGGATTTAGAAAATATCGTTAATGCGAAACACAACTAGCTCTTTATTCACACGAAGTGATGGGTGCTATCGACAAAGGTTCGCAAATCGATTCCGTATTTCTTGATTTCCAGAAAGCGTTTGACACCGTACCTCACAAACGGCTTTAATCAAATTGCGTGGTTATGGTATATCTCCTCAAATTTGCGATTGGATAGGGGATTTCTTGTCAGAGAGGACACAGTTCGTAGTAATCGATGGTAAGGCATCGACTAAAACAGAGGTGATATCGGGCGTTCCACAGGGTAGTGTTATTGGTCCTCTGCTATTCCTTATTTACATAAACGATTTAGGGGAAAATCTAAGTAGCTCTCTTAGGTTGTTTGCAGATGACGCCGTCATTTACCGTCTAGTAAAATCATCTGAAGATCAAAACCAACTGCAGAACGATCTGAATAAGATATCAGTATGGTGTAAAAACTAGCAATTGACTCTAAATAATGACAAGTGTGAAGTCGTCCACATGAGTACGAAAAGAAATCCGTTAAACTTTGTTTACAAGATAAATCAATCAAATGTGAAAGCCGTAAACTCCACAAAATACCTAGGAATTACTATTACTTCAGACTTAAACTGGAAAGAACACGTAGATAATATCGTGGGAAAGGCGAACCAGAGACTGCGTTTTATTGGCAGAACCCTTAAAAGATGCAACAGAACTACTAAAGAAACTGCATACACTGCGCTTGTCCGTCCATTTTTGGAGTATTGCAGCCCAGTGTGGGATCCTTATCAGGTGGGTTTGACGGAGGACATCGAAAGAGTCCAAAGAAGGGCAGCTCGTTTCGTATTGTCACGATACAGGGGAGACAGCGTTACGGAAATGATCCAGGATCTGGGATGGGAATCATTACAACAACGGCGCTTATCGCTGCGGCGTGGGCTACTTGCGAAACTCCAATCGCCGACATTCTCCTCCGAATACGAAAATATATTGTTGCCTCCCACTTACATAGGTAGAAATGATCATCAGAATAAAATAAGAGAAATCAGAGCTCGAACAGAGAGATTCAGGAGTTCTTTCTTCCCGCGCGCTATTCGAGAATGGAATGGGAGATAAATAGTATAATTGTGGTTCTATGAACCCTCTGCCAGGCACTTAAATGTGATTTGCAGAGTATCCCATGTAGATGTAGATGTAGATTAGTTATAAAAAGTGAAAATGTTAAAAAGTGAAAGGAACTGCTTTTTTATTATTATTACGTTTGGCTAATGCCTCGTTATTACCACAATTACAGTGACGAGCCAAGAGTTAATCAAGGTTGTGTATAGGTTCCTACCGAATGGAAAGTGACATAAAGTGAAATCAAATGCGAAGAATGACCTTGCGCAATGGAAAAAAAACACACACACACAAACACTTAACGTAAATTAGCAAAAAATTAGCAGCATCATGAAGAACTCCGGGCTGCGTCCACCGGGAACTCCAGTGCAACCGTCACGCTCCGCTACTACTCTCCGACTCCCTCTCGCGGCTACCCACAGCAAAACCCCGCCGACCGGCCGCCAAAGATAATCCTTGCGGACCCAACAAAGATGTTTATATATATGTTTTTGCCAAAATATATAGTCCCAAAACTCAAGGTAAGAAATTTCCATTCAGTAGCTACCTTACAATAGTAGAGAGTTGGATATAAAGAGGGGGAGGGGAGTTAGAGTAGGATGACAGAGTGATAGAGATGGGAAGAGAAGGTGATGGACTGGTGAGAGGAAGTGACGAAAGAGTGACAAAATAGTGTGAGCAGGAGGCAGTATCGCAAGAGCAAACCAATGAATGGACGGAGGATTTGGGGGGGGGGGGCAGTAGGTCAACGGAAAGAGGTAAAAGAGGAGATGAACTAATTAAAGGTTGGATTAAACATGTAATGCGGGAAATGTTTCTGTGAAATACACGTACCATTTTTTATATCGGGGCAAAAGAAAAAGGGAGCAGGGGGAAGGAGTAGAAGAAGAAAGAGAGAGAGGGGGGGGGGAAATTAAATGAACCAATGGAAGGCTGGAATAACTACAAAATGTAGGAACTGTTACTGGTAATTACACATGTCATCACGTATATCACGAGGAGGGGAGGAGGGAAGGGTACAGAGAGGAGGGAAGTGGACTAACAGACGATTGAAGCAAATACACGGACCCAAGCACAAAAAGTATCGTTCATAACAAGCGTTACGATAAATGCACGATACAGCCTACAGGAAAATAAAAGAAACATTTGGAGATAAGAAAAACAGCTCTATGAATATCAAGGACACTGATGGAAAACCAGTTCTCAGCAAAGAAGGGAAAGCTGAAAGGTGGAAAGAGTATATACAGGGGCTCTACAAAGGAAATGAACTTCGAGACAATATTGTAGGAAGGGAAGAGGATGTAGAGGAAGATGAAATAGGTGATACTGTACTGAGAGAAGAATTTGACAGAGCCCTGAAAGACCTAAGTCGAAACAAGGCTCCTGGAGTAGATGATATTCCCTCAGAGCTACTGAAGTCTCTGGGAGAACCAGCCATGACAAAATTGTTTCACCTGGTGTGTAAGATGTATGAGACAGGCGAAGTACCCTCAGACTTTAAGAAAAATGTTATAATTCCCATTCCAAAGAAAGCAGGTGCAGACAGGTGTGAAAACTACAGAACCATCAGTTTAATAAGTCATGGTTGCAAAATATTAACTCGAATTATATACAGAAGGATGGAAAAGCTGGTAGAAGCCGACCTCGGGGAAGATCAGTTTGGGTTCAGGAGAAATGTAGGAACACGGGAAGCAATACTCACTTTACGGCTTATCCTAGAAGATAGATTAAGAAAAGGCAAACCTACATTTCTAGCTTTTGTAGATTTGGAGAAGGCCTTTGACAATGTTGATTGGAATAAACTCTTTCAAGTTCTGAAGCAAGCAGGAGTAAAATATAGGGAACGTAAGGTTATTTACAACTTGTACAAAAACCAGACAGCGGTTGTCAGAGTTGAAGGGCATGAAAGGGATGCAGTGGTTGGAAAGGGAGTAAGACAGGGTTGTAGTCTTTCTCCATTGTTGTTCAATTTGTACATTGAGCAAGCTATAAAGGAAAGCAAGGAGAAATTTGGAGAAGGAATTAAAGTTCAGGGTGAAGAATTAAAAACATTGCGTTTTGCCGACGACATAGTAATTCTGTCACAGACAGCAAAGGACCTGGAAGAGCAGTTGAACGGAATGGACAGTGTGCTGAAAGGAGCATATAAGATGAACATTAACAAGAGCAAAACCAGGGTAATGGAGTGCAGTCTAAGAAAATCGGGTGATGCTGAGGGAATTAGATTGGGAAACGAAGCAATAAAGGAGGTAGACGAGTTTTGTTACTTGGGCAGTAAAATAACAAATGATGGTCGCAGTACAGAGGATATAAAATGCAGAATGGCAATGGGTAGAAAAGCGTTTTTGAAAAAGAGAAATCTGTTAACATCGAATATTGATTTAAGCCTAAGAAAGTCCTTTCTGAAGGCATTTGTATGGAGTGTTGCCTTGTATGGGAGTGAAACATGGACGATAAGCTGTGCGGACAGGAAGAGGATTGAGGCTTTTGAAACATGGTGCTACAGAAGAATGCTGAAGATTAGGTGGGTGGATCTCGTAACTAATGAGGAGGTACTGAACAGAATTGGGGAGAAAAGAAATTTCTGGCATACCTTGACTAAAAGAAGGGATAGATTGGTAGGACACATTCTTAGGCATCAAGGAATTGTGAATTTAGCATTGGAGGGAAGTGTGTGGGGTAAAAATCGCAGAGGAAGACCAAGAGATGGATATAGTAAGCAGATTCAGACAGATGTGGGTTGCCGTTCTTATGTGGAGATGAAGAGGCTTGCTCAGGATAGGGTATTGTGGAGAGCTGCATCAAACCAGTCTCCGGACTGAAGACCACAACAACAACAACGATAAATGCATACAAAACAATTGTTAACCAACAAATTCTGAAATTTATTATAATAAATAAATGACCTTACCGTAATTGTTTTGTTTCAATTCACACAATTTATAGAAAAGATTCGGTTGAATCCCTTCTCTACAGTTTTGACTGACAGCGTACAGAATAAATCACTGGAGATAAAGATATGTAAAACAAATATACTTGATATTATTTTGATTAGTACACTTCTCATTTTCTTCGTTAGTAATATGCACCTTTAGGAAGTTCCATTGGATCGCCAGTAAAACGACATAAGTGTTTATTAAATTACGATGGGTATGGGAGGTAAATGACGAGCACCAGGTTACTTGCTATCATTCCATGCTGTGTAGAAACTGGAGCTAAATATCCAGGCTGAATCGTCCGCCATGTTTTCCCCAATATGGTTGGAATCGCGCTACACTAACAGCGTAGAGGCGCATGCCCTGCCATTTTTCACAAACGATTTAGCAACAACTAACTGGTAGAAATATTTAATCTTTGCACAACTTAAATCTTTATATGTCAGCATTGTGGCGAAATGCTCATCATTTCGTTAATAGTCATAGTTAATAAGATATTGGCTTCGAAATAAGAGACTGCGCTACGCTAGGGAAAGTTTGCAGTTAAAAATATAGGCTGCTATGATATTCCGTTTGGTGCATGTTGCACCAAATGTTGCTGCCGATGAAACTTTCCTAATGGATTGAATTTTATTTTCGACTTAGGAGGATATCTTTACATTTCACTCATACGCTAAACTTTATTTTATTTAGCGCACTCATTTCCGATGGCGATAAGGTCACAATAAATCATTGCGTATCTCATACACTGTTAGAGGTATCAAAATGATATTTTGACAAATGATAACATGCAAAGAGGGGAGTATTTTTCCACGTGGTTACTACGCAAAACTTCATAAACTGTCGCGTTATTCAAGGAAATATATAGTTGTAGAATGAAAAAGAGTGAAGTTAGTGATTTATTATTGGATTTGCAGGTATTCCTTCGTCACTAACAAATGTTTATTTCTTCGCTTCTTGTCCAATGTGTTTCAGAGCCACTACTCTGTTTCCAAAACCTAATAAGAGTTACATTTCCTTCAGTTTAAAGCCTAGCAGTAACAGAACGGAAGTTACTAGATCTAATGAGGATTTTATGTGAGAATACTTGAAAATGACAGATAGCAATGATCTCTTCACTAGCTGACGAACTGACTTGTTCTCATTTCCTCACATAATAAATCAGTCTGTATTGAGATATTTAGAATATCCTTTTCATATAACAGAAAAATTGAAATTGCATATTACATAGAGACACAGCACTTTTGTAGCGTGCAACTATTAAATTTAATGGCTTAAAAGAAGCCAATACCAGTATCTTAAAGTATGGGTGTTATACAGTAACATGTGCCTAATTATTAGGATCTCTAATACGAAAGACGTGTTACTACTAGACGGGCGGATCCCAGTGCGTCATATTTGACTGATATTATCTCAAGTTATACATTTCTCACAGAGTTGCTGTTTGGAGAGGATGAAAATTTGATGTATACTGAACATTTCATTCCCTTAATGTGTTCACCTAATTTCAACAGAAAAAAAGTTCCTCGCATGTCGAAAATTCCGTAACGTCTTCAGAAAGTGCATGTTCGTAAATTATCAGTATACGCTGTTTATAAATTATTGCCATAAATAAAACTAAAATGAAAATGTAGTGTAGTTCTTAACGAAGACGTTGATGAAAATTCCACGTTCATACAGTGAGTAGTTTGCGAGTGTGAGCGAGTTGAATGAAACGCGAAGTAACGCGTGAGCTCGTCCGGAACGTGGCAACTCCTACAGCTTGGGGAAAAAATGGCGGATAGTTCAGCTCGGGTTTATAGGAGTCTTAGGTGAGGATGTGAGGTCACACCGCAGATATTTTGCGGCAAGAAGAGTGATTGACTTCCAACCATTTTAGACTGTGTTAATCACTGGAACTAACGTTACAGAAAGACGTCGAGTGGTTAGAATGCAGCACAGATGATTAGACGATTTAAGTATTAGCATTTATCGATGGTGATCCTGAACTTCTAATCAAAGAACTAAAAAGTAGTCTTGAATGCAAATGAGGTTCCCTGAGTCAGTTGCTGATTAGTACCATCGAACTATAGAACTACATTTGAATTAGCTCTCAAATTGCAGTTCATCACAGCATTATACTTAAGAAATAATAATTGTGTTCTAGCAACAGGAGAAATAATCAAGTCCCACACAAAATGTTGCTGGCTCCTGCGTGTATTCAGCTAAAGAAATTACTTCATCAGCCACGAAATACGAAAACAGATACCTGGTCGTTATGTCTGTGGCTTTCTGGGCTGCGTAGGCACTTGTAATGCCTGAAATGTGTTTCCAGAGAGCTTCATAAAGAGAAAATAAGCAATGTGAGCATACATCGCACTTGTACGTCACTTTCTGTTGCATATTGTCCTTGTGATATTTAATGCCGTGAAGCTCTTAGGCTTCCAACAGTATCCCTGCAAAGCCATTAAAAAGACGTGTGGTTGCTCGTAGTAAAATGGACTCTGTTGCTTGTTAAATATGAACAAATGTAGGATTCAGAAGCACGTATTCTTCTCTTGCATGGCGAAACGGCAAAAGCTGAGAGAGTTCATATTTTCCTCCCGTTAAATGTGTTCCTCCAAATTAAAGGCGAATTCCCTCTCGGAGGCGGGCTTGTTAGATATTCAGAGACATTCGAGTAGGAAGTTACATTCTGACAGAAAAACCTGCCTCGACAGCTCAGCACAGCTCATTAAATTCCTTTCTGAAGAATCAGCGCATGGCTTGTTTGGTCCTTAGCCCGTCAAAGCGGGAACAAATAATCTTTCACAGTTAGCGTCTTCAAAGAAAGAGGAATATGATGAGAAACAAAAGCTTCAATCTTTGCAGTATCGAATGGTCTTTACGGACTTCCAAACGAAAATATTCCGTTCTTAAAATTCCGTACTTAACACGAGTACTCAATGAGTAAGTTAATTTTATGGGAGAAACACGCCAAGTTTCGTTCAAAATTAGGACGCTATGACTATAAAAGTACAGCTTGGAACCGTTGTATTTTAAAGAGACTTTATGCTTCTTGTTTTTCAGAGTATATTGGAAGATCACGGTTGCACATAGTTGAATTAATGCAAACATTTTTTTTTTCACTAATGCTTTCCGTCAACTAACAGACTCTCATCTGGTGTCCAGACAATGAAAACGAAGTAAGGCGCAATGTCTCAATTATAAAACTAACGGAACAAACAGGGTGAACAACTTTTCATGCAACTTACACGTTATCTCGTAATTAGAAACATGCAACCAAATTCATAAATATGCATTCAGTTGAGAAAAAATACGCTGTGTCGGACGAATATGTTGCAAACCTAATTATTCTCAGGTGAGTTGTACTGAGATTTGTGAATTTCGTGATTCTGATTACAAAAAGCCTGTAAATTTCCATTTGTAAGCTTTTGTATGCCTTTTTCTATTGATTTTATAGGTGACACATTGGACATTATTTCGGTTTTATTGTCTAGACAGCAGACTTAAACCACTAGTGATTAAATTGTTTGCGGTGATACAGGTGTGTACACGTCAAAACTACGTGGACGTTTTCAAGTGTCATAGTCACAGTGTTCAAATGTTTCTGAAGCTTATGGGACTTAGCTCATTAACAACTTATGAACTATCTTATACTAAAGACAGCACAAACATCCATGCCCGAGGGGGGATTCGAAACTCCGACGGCGAACGGCCTCGCGTATCGCAGCATAGCGCCTCAATGCGCTCGGCCGCTCCTCCGCGGCCATAGTCACACGATGCAAATACGAAATACGAAATACGAACACCTACTAAGCAGACGTACTAAGCACTATGTCAGCGTGGGACAGTGGCTTTTGACAACTGCCACGTCTCGCTCCTCTAACTAAATCCTCATTTCCACCTCAACCTACCCGATGTTTCCCCTGCGTGGGTTGAGGCGGAGGTGAGAATCTGGATGGGGAAGGGTTATGGAGGTCCGTGTCGAGGGGGCTTAGTAGCTACCGCATTGTCCAGTGACCTTGAAACTCAGGTTAGAATACTGGCCTTGGCACGTTCATTCACTGGTCAGTATGTATACAGAGTTTTATTTGTTTCTACGGCCGTGGCAGCCGTGGCAGCGTGTCCTATGTTTTCACTGATTCTGTAAACCCCCGGAAAAAAGCTAACCGCACAGATAAAAGTATTGTATAAAAAAGCTATCATTCTTCATTCTCGTATCACATCATTTTATCTACATTTTCAAATGATTTTTGTAGCAGGAGAAACTTTTAAGACGTTCATACGTGCCACAGCATTGGCCAGACACTAGTGAGATTGAGACTCCTTTTTGAACCTCCATCCTGTATCCTCTTCTTATGCTTGGGTGGGTGGGGGGAGGGGGAGGAGAGGAAACGTCGCTAGTAACACGCTCGTTTATATTGGTGGAGGCAACAGCTTCTATGCAACTCGGCCTCTGACGGAAACTCACGAATTGACCCGAACGCAAAAACAATGTGGCTAGTTCTCGCACAGCACCTTGCGCGTGCGCAAAGCGTCCCTGAGTGCGACTTTCACGCCTCACAAATATTTTTGTCCCATTGACGATTTATCAGAAACAAATAATATTTCTAAAAAGCTTTCCGAAGATCCTAAGGTAATATTGATGTAGCTACTAGCTACTCACTTAGTGCGGTAATGGCCTTTTGGTTAAAGACATCATGTTGTGAGTTTGTTTCAACTATAAGCTACCCTTTATTGTCTTTTCCATCTTTGCCTTTGTAACAAATCCTGGAAACAGCAGTGTCTTTTGTACCGTTACTTGCGACAAATGTTAGGCCGTTCCTCACGCTTATTGATTGCGTGATTTGGGAAGATAATTCTGTAATTCAGTAAAGGTAGAGAAACCAAGTGATTTTAGGCGCCATCCGGCTTCTCTTTGTCTTCTGACTCGATTTTGTTAACCAAGAGTACGAAGTCTGTTACAAATATTCCAGATCATTCATAAATTTTGCGCCAACGGATCTTTGGAACGAAACACGGTTGGTGTCCCCAGAAACGCCTGTGCAGAAAACGTGACTGCCGGATGTTTTATTATCGTATGTCTACCAGTTATTGTTTATAGCTGTTGAATCGTACATTCTGCGAATTTCCATATTGAAGAATTCTTCGTTTGTGTGGCCATAATGTCCGTAGTTGCTTTCATAATTGTGAATAGCAGTGTTTGTCCGTCTTTGCAACTGTGTTTCGTTTTAATGACACTAAAACATCTTCAGTGTTCTGTAATAATAGAAATCTACAGTTTGTATTGTTTTTAGATCGAAAACATTTCTTTAACGGAACATGCAAAGTAGGCTTAATGTTTTGTTATTTACGGAAATTTGACTTCTTTTGGCTTCACATCATGGAATGCCGGTATGTTTCATGCAGTACCGCTGGTTCTTACTACTTTGTCACTGTTTTTTCAGTGACAGTGGAAGTTCTGGAAAAAACACTGATACAGCAGGAAGAACCAGCGGTACTGCATGAAATAGACCGGCATTTCATGATGTGAAGCGAAAACAAGACAAAATGTCCGTAAGTAACAAAACATTAGGTCTACTTTTCATGTTCCGTTAACGAACTGTTTTCGATCTAAAAACAAAACAAACTGTAGATTTCTATTATTACACTGAAAATTTAAGAAGACCCTGTTTAGGAAGCCCTTCGACCTCTACCGACGACGCTCAGGTCGGGAAAGTCAATGACAATGTGCGTGCCAATTAAAGACTGACTGTCCTAGAGGTTGAAGAAGAGCGGATCGTGCCATGAAATGCTGAAACAGCACTGGCGCAGATGAAAGAGGAGGGAAGGGGTATATATATGTGTGTGTGGCAGCCCCCCCCCCCCCCCCCTCAAATTCAGTTTGGGACACGAAGACATTCAGCTCCTCTCGCCCCCCTCCCCCGCCGTAGTCAGTTCAGATCCAAGATTGTAGGTGATGTGACATTAATACAGAGAGTTACGTTTAACATACAAAATACATACAGTAATTGCCGGCCGCGGTGGTCGAGGTGACTGAGGCGCTCCAGTCAGGGTCAGCACGGCCACTACGGTCGGGGGTTCGAATCCCCCCTCGGGCATGGATATTTGTGCCGTCCTAGTTCGTAAGTAGTTCATAAGTAGTTTGTAAGTTTAGGGACTGATGACCCCGTAGTTAAGTCCCATAAGATTAACAAACATTTAAACATTTTGAACATACAGTAATTCATTAGAAAAAAGAAAGTAAATTTATTTTTAAAATTTTTGTACCCACACATTTGTCTTTTTTGGATCTTCACTACAAACTTTTATGATTTGCACACTCTTACAGTAATATATATACAGGGTGTTTCACTACGTGTGTTTGTATCTGTAACTTATAAAATAATAGGTGACGGGAAATTTTAATGCGGTAGGTCAACACAAGAAATGTTACACTTTCTGCGGAGCTAGGAACATAGTTTATTGTATTATTTTCCAAAGAGTTACAGCACAAAGATATAATTTTTAAATGGAACAATAGTTTTTTTTTTTTTTTTTTTTTATACAGTGTATTGGATTCGTTTAAACCAGCTGCGTCCAAATCAATTTAAACTACATACCTATCACTGGGAGCTACAACCCTTCAAAGTTCCGGGGGCGGAGGCTGCGATAGCGTAGCTAACTGGCCGAGTGGCTATCCCCTGGGGCACGGCCCACTGTCTCATGACCACCAGCCAGTGAGCTACGCTGTCGTAGCCTCCGCCCCCTAAACTTTGAAGGGTTGTAGCTCCCAAAGTGATAGGAATGTAGTTTAAATTGATTTGGAAGCAGCTGGTTTCAACGAATCCAATGCACGATAGAAAAAACTATTGTTCAATTTAAAAAAGTTATATCTGTGTATTGTAACTCTTTGGAAAATGATACAATAAACTATGTTCATAGCTCCGCAGAAAGTGTAACATTTCTTGTGTTGACCTACCGCATTAAAATTTCCCGTCCCCTATATAAGTTACAGAGGCATATATATATATATATAAAATACGAAATCTTAAAGCAATCCGCTACATACAATGCGATTGAAACTGCTATCATAAATCAAGGTGACGAGGTGAGACTGATGAAATAACACAGAAACGACAATGCAATAGCGGGACAATTCCATAGCACAGTCGTATACTATCTTAGAATATTTCGTATAAAGCAGTGTAGAAAGTTGAAATTAAACCCACTCGTTCACAAAATCAGATCTGGCTCACAGTTTTAATCGCCTAGGTAGAGTACACATTCAAGGGGTAGACAAAAAAATACAAACACCTCACATAGACAATATATATTTATTTATTAATAAGATGGCCCACCTTCGCGGATCTGATTCAAAAAATATCTTTATAGCACCCATCAGAATGTTATTCATTCCTGAACCACAATATCAGCCAATTACTGCAACGATGTTGGAGGTGTAAATGTGGTCCTTACTGTCTACTCTAAAACTCCCCATAACGCTTCACTTATGTTGACAATCTTGACGTTCAGAGAAGATCTTTTATACATTTCTGATGCTATATAAAGCACACGTGAACGTTTTTTGCTTTGTGTGTGGGAACATTATCATTCTGTGACAACAGAAATAGACACTTTTAACCACGCCTTAAATGTAAATAATTTGACTGGGTCTGTTGTGTAAAAGCATCGCATTGCAGGACCTCGTTATTTACAATTTTTTCTGAAAATGAGCTTCCAGCATTTATTATTATTATTATTTGCGTATAGAAACTCGTGAAGTGCAATAAGTCAGTGTTACTTTTGACGGTTGACCTTCAATTTGCCCAAATTTGTTTCTTTTCTAATTTTGCTCTGACCAACTTTCTAATCAAATATCTCTTGTCTGAATATTTTTCCTCTTATAACGTCTGACTTAGTTATACCGGCTTTTTAAACGTACTCCTTGATTGCAGCGATACATTTAATTGGCTGAGTTACTTCTGTTTTCGTAGCATTCTACTGTTTATTTTGTCAACCTGGCGTAAGCTTTTCTTTTAATTTGTCCAAAAAAAAAAAAGTCTTCCTCTCCTTGCGTCACCATGGATGTCTGCATATGTTCTATTGACTTATTACTTCTTAGCCAATGTCCCCCCCCCCCCCTCAGTAATTTTCGGACCTAATAGTTTCCTAAGTCGCAGTGGAGTGGTCGAGCGTTCTAAGGCGCATTGCCGCGGAGTGCGCAGTCAATCGCCGTCGGAATTTCCAGTCCTCCTTTGGGCATGGGGCATGGGTGTGTGTGTTCTGTCCTTAGGTTCGTTGAACTTAGTATGATTTTGTATGCACTTGGGCATCAGTCATGAAAACGTTTTAAAGGAATTCATCTCCGTTGGACTGAAATATTGTTTATTTATACAGCCAGGTTTCGGCGTTAGGCCATTATCAAGTGATGAAACTCTTCAGAGGGGTAATTTTCTAAGCCATTGTCATGGCAATAAAATCGATATGACAAGTTGATAAGTCCATGTCATCAACATGAAATAGGTACACGCATGTTTAAAATAATTATACAGATATGTGTTCGTTATAACATTACAAAAGCAACCCGTATGTGTGCTTAAAATAGTTATTCAGATATGTGTTCGTTATAACGTTATAAAAGCAACGTTATAACAAATACATATCTGAATATCTGTGTAATTATTTTAAACAAACATGCGGGTACAAATGTGGTACTTATTTTATGTTAATGACATGGACTTAACTTTTCCTAACGATTTTATTGGCATGGCAATGACTTAGAAAAAACCTGTCATCACTCGATAATGGCGTAAGGCCGAAACCTTGTTGTGGAAATAAACAATATTTTAGTCAAATGGCGGTGACTTCTTTAATTAGTTTAAGTAGTTTGTAAGTCTAGGGAATGATGACCATGGCAGTTTAGTCCAATAGTTTTAGCAACATTTGAAGATTTTATATTTTCCTAATAATCTTTCTGCCTTTCTTTTGAACTTTTACAATAACCCTCATTCTGTTTATAATTAAAGTGTCTGCTCCATAGAGACATACGGACCTGAAGGCCAGGGTTTACTGAATTTAGAAAGTTATTTTCCTTTCTAAATATTTAGTGTTAATTTGAATGCAGCTGCCATTTTTGGGCAGTGCTGTTTGTTTGCAGATTTTCCCAGGTCGTATTCTTGTATCATAGCCCCAAGTACCGTATTGAAACATTTTTATTTTTCCACATTTCGTGTCAAAATACTTTGGTGCTTGTTTGAGTTTTGTATTTCTACTTATTCTCATTTTGTTTAAGTGTTAATTCGTTTTGGATCTGTTGTAACATAGCTAGTTAAAAATTTCAGGTCATCTGCAAAGACAAGGCAGTGTACTACATTATTAACTGGACTGACTGGTCCATATTTTGACTCGACTTCTGCTCTTGCCATTCTGCTATTAAGCTTTCCGAAATATAGTGATGAGGATTGAACATCTCCCTGCATAAAGCCAGTCTTTATATCAAATGGTTCACAAATTCCTCCCATCAATTTAACTTTAGAGCCAGTGTAGGTTAACGTTTCTGATATCAGTGTTAGTTTTATTAACTAGTCCTTGTACCTATTAAATGTGGAAACGTGATTCACGATTAACTCGGTAGTAGATCCTCTTGAAATCAACGGATATACGTACCATATTGGTACTAGAAATCCTCTGGTAACTAACGACTAGTTTTAAAATAATATTTTTTTCTGGAAAGGTACTATTTGGCCCTAATCCTGGTTGGCATTCACCAAATTTTGGGTTCCAGTTGTTCTTGGGCTCGATCACGTAAACAATGCGAGGGAATGTTGTATGTCACTGAAAGAAGAGAGAATCCTCGGTATTTATTAACATTGGTTCATAACCGATTCTATGCAGTGGGTGAATTTGAATAGTTTTACAGGCCTCGGGTATTTTATGAGTTTGCCAGATATGTGCTATTAGTTGAGTCACCTTGTAACGTGTGTGTGATGAACTTGTGTGTCGTCAAATACAGGACTATTAATAATGAAACTTGTCTCAAGGTTAAGAGAGGTCAGCGCCTCGACAAAAAATTCTGCTTTCCACCGGTCACGGAGAATCGGCAGCGACCGCTGTTTAATTTTTTTACTCTCAAATACCTCGTTGATGTGAATATTGTCGCTGCACATTTATGACGATGATTACATTAGAAATGTTGCTGATATAATTCATTGTTTTTGAAAAGTTCAACATTACCAATTTATTGTTTGACGTAACTGACATTTATCTTTCATTATTATTACGCATCTGACTAACTTGAAATTAAACTCATCAGAAAATAAAACAGATAGCTTTTTCAACACTGAGTGTTGACAATAATGGAAATCTTTACAAAAATAATTTCCTTCTTTCTCACTAATCAAATGCTTTCTGCACAGTGAAAAATACACTTCTGGCTATGCAACCTTGAAACACATGCAATTACACAATTTTACGCTTGTAAATCAAAGTGAGGTAAAAAGATACTTTATAATTACAATAATAAAGGTGGAGGTTATTTTACAACTAAATTTAGTATTGACAAATTAAAACATCGTTATACAAAATTTTACATAAATGACAATCCTTGTCAATTTTTTTTTTTTCTTTTTTTTTTTTTTTTTTTTTTTTTTTTACAATTTCACTTCAAAATTACTTATACAAAATACCTAATAACAATACGTACTCGGCAAGTGATTTTTCACTACCCCAAATCTTTACGTAATTACAAAATTTCTTTACCTTCATAGCTGTAACAGATATTATCAATCTGCGTCTTCCGCCACTATAGATCATACGACCTATCTGTACGACGCCAGGAGCTGAAGAGTTTGTCTCCGACCAAACAATGACTCTGCGACACGAGCCAATGATATTGTTACACCTTGTATATCTTTAGCGAGTAGTAGCAACCTACTACCAACTTGGAGTTACTATTGGTATTATTAGTTTGCTGTAGTTGGAATTTATTCGCTGGTTCTAGAGAGCATTATTGGAAGAAATTCCATGGCAAAAACGTGTCTGTTCTTGCAGAATGACGAGGCTCCTACACATTCCAGTCGTCAAGTGACATACCGTCTAAACCTAACATTTCCCAAAAGATGGCGATGTCTGGAAAGAAGAAAGTAAACACAAGAGCTGATTTGGTCGTTTTATGAAAAATGTTTGTAAATCTGTGGGACTTAACTACTCTGGTCATACGTCCTTAGGCTTACAAAATACTTTTACTTATGCGAAGGACAACAAATACAGCCATGCTCGAGGGACGACTAGAACCTCCGACGGCAAGGAGCGGCGTGCTCCTCATCGAGGCGCCTTGGAACTCTCAGTCACGCGGCGATGATGACTGCTTGGATAATGTTACGGGAACTTTTCGTTATAATTCTCTTAACCTTGCTTCTAATTCATGGGACGCCCTAAAAATAGATCATTATTTAAACCCTTTAATACATAGTGTAGCTCATCAGCTACATACTTTCTTTTTTCAAAAAATGTTCAAATGTTTGTATAGCTTATGGGACTTAACTACGGGGTCATCAGTCCCTAAGCTTACAAACTACTTCTGAACTACCTTATACTAAAGACGACACAAATATCCATGCCCGAGGGGGGATTCAAACCCCCGACCGTAGTGGCCGTGCAAACCGTGACTGGAGTGCCTCAGTCCCCTCGGCCACCGCGGCCGGCTTTCTTTTTTCCATTATCTCTCAACCTGATCAACATTTTACCACAAATTCATTTGAAGCTGCTTGTATACATAGTGTTACATATGCTAGTAGCACGTCCTAGAAATTATAAATTGCAGAGTGCTACAGTTAGCTGCAGTAAGTTACAACATGTCCGTTTGTTTACTATTCCTCAAAAAAATGTTCAAATGTTTGTTAAGCTTATGGGACTTAACTACGGGGTCATCAGTCCCTAAACTTACAAACTACTTACGAACTACCTTATACTAAGGACGGCACAAATATCCATGTCCGAGGGGGGATTCGAACCCTAGACCGTAGTGGCCGTGCAGACCGTGACTGGAGCGTCTCAGTCCCCGCGGCCAACGCGGCCGGCTGCTATTCCTCCTTTGTCATGTAAAAGTAGTCAGTCACCTACTACTGTTACATTATGCGTTACTTTCTGGATAGACGAGAAGCATAATAGTGACATTTACTGCATTGGGTAAATCACCAGCGGTGAACCTTTCGTTGTTATTAGCGCTTAATAATTTTAAGTTTTTTTTCCAGTATATACACACTATACGTTAATCGATGTAGTTTTTATCATCATCATCATTAGAGATTGATTATGCCTTTCAGCATTCAGTCTGGAGCATAGTACCTCTAATAAAATTCCTCTATTATCCCCTATTCAATGCTAACATTAATGCCTCGTCTAATGTTATGCCTTTTACTTCAAAATCATTCTGCACCGACTCTAAGTACTTTCTTCTTGGTCTACCTCGACTCCCCTTACCCTCCGCTGCAGAGCTCATGAGTCTCTTAGGTAACCTTGCTTCTCCCATGCGTGTAACATGACCCCACCATCTCAGTCTATTCGCTCTAACTGCTTCATCTATGGTGTTCATTCCCAGCTTTTCTTTGATATCCTCATTATGGACACCCTCCTGCCATTGTTCCCATCTATTAGTACCTGCAATCATTCTTGATACTTTCATATCTGTAACCTCTACCTTATGAATAAGGTAACGTGTATCCCCCAACATTCACTCCCATACAACCAAGTTGAGCGGTGCACTGCTAACTTGGTCTTGGTACTTACTTTTTTCTTGCAGAAGAGAGTAGATATTAGCTGAGCACTCACTGCATTAGCTTTGCTGCACCTCGATTCCAGTTCTTTCACCACGTTGCCACCATGTGAGGAAATACATTCCAGATACTTGAAACTGTCTACCTGTTCTAACTTTGTTCCTCCTATTTGGCACTCAATCCGTTTAAATCTCTTTCCCACAGACATTACTTTCGTTTTGGAGATGCTGATCTTCATATCATAACCCTTACACCTCTGATCCAGTTCTGAAATATTAGTTTGCAATCTTTCAATCGAATCTGCCATTACAACTAAGTCACCCGCATATGCGAGACTGCTTATTTTGTTTTCACCTATTTTAATCCCGCCTTGCCAGTCTATTGTTTTCAACATATGATCCATGAATAGTATGAACAACCGTGGTGACAGGTTACAGCCTTGTCTTATCCCTGAAACTACCCTGAACCATGAGCTTAATTTGCCACCTACTCTAACTGCTGCCCTTTAATTGTCTGCAGAAGTTTGCTTCCTATACCATAATCTAGTAGAACTGACAGCAGCTTCGTCCTAGGACTAAATCACTCCAGGCAAATGCCGGGATGGTTCCTTTCAAAGGGCACGGCCGATTTCCTTCCCCCATCCTTCCCCAAAAATCCGAGCGTGAGCTCTGTCTCTAGTGACCAAGCAGTCGACGGGACGATAAAAGCTAAGATTCCTTCGTTCCTTCCACCTAGGAACCTGGTCATAAGCCTTTTCTAAATCTATAAAACATAGATACAATTCCCAGTTCCACTCGTAGCACTTTTCCTTTACCTGCCGTAAGCTAAAAATCTGGTCCTGACATCCTCTAAGAGGCCTAAACCCACATTGATTTTTATCTAATTGATCCTGACATAGCTTCAAATAAAATGTCGTGCATTAAAGGGTTAAAGGTGTCGCTTAAGATTAGTAAGCGACTCTCTGAATCTCTTCGGAAGCCGTTCGCAATCACCGTGGTGACAGTTATGGGTCCGCCGTTTCCCTGGCATGCTACAGGCAGGTAGGCGTCGCGCTGGTACCCACTGTCTGCCGTAGACGCAGAAACACGTGCCACAGCGGACAGCGCGAGACGCCAGAAACTTTTTGTATTTGCCGAAGTTGGCCGCAGTCTGCCGCGGAGCGCTGCGATGCGCAACCAGGGCACGTAAGGCTCGCCCGCCAGTGACGCTGTACATCCGAGTCGCGCGGTCAGGGACACTCTCCAGAGGGCACCCGCCTCCAGTTCCCTCCTCGCCTCGCATGCAACTAGTGCGCAGAGACTGGCTTCATGTCTCCTGAAAACAAACAGTCTGGCGTGTAACTAACTTCAGGAAAGAAACTAGCATGGAAGAACTGTCCGAAATAACAGTATCTTCTTCGTGTTGTTCGCCGTGGGGAAACTAGAGCACATGTAAGGAAGAGCATTCCGATAAAACAAATGATGAAATAAGATTTCTGAAAAGTTGGTATTGCAATTACATTCCGTTACCTACTTCTTAAATTAAGCCGGCCGCGGTGGCCGAGGAGACATTCTGCTTGCGGCAGCGGCGGTGTAAGGAGGTCGTGCGGTGCCTCGCTGCGGCAGAGGTTTGTTTACTTCCGCGTGGGGTAAGTCTGTTCGCTTACGCCAGCGTTTGCTATAGTGTGTATTTGTGAAGATGAAAACGCAGTAATGGATAATATTAGTAGACGAGACACGTTGAAATTTACATTCGAATGAAAATTTGCCCGACCAACGTCCTTTGAATTTGAAGATTGGCTCATAGAAGCTGTTAAGATCCAACTCGAAGATATAATAGGATATCATATGTCGATTATCAATAGTGTCATGTATGTGAAATTGGCATCTGCCGAATTATGTGAAAAAGTAGTGCAGGGTGGTTCATTGAAATTTAATCGTAGATACGGCAATATAGGTAATGTCACTGTAGATCATGTTGGTTTCGGAGTTAGAACTGTTCGGATTTTTGAGTTGCCATTCGAGGTTCCAGCTGAAGCAATAAACTCGGTAATTGCTCCATATGGTAGACTACTCAGCAATTTTGCCGAGAGATGGTTCAGCGCACATAAATTGCCTGTGTTGAATGGTGTTAGGTAACTGAAGGTTGAACTGTGCCGACATTTACCGTCATATATAAATGTTTGCGGTTTTAGAGGCATTGTGATGTATGAAGGTCAACCGAAGACCTGTGCAATTTGTAATTTACCAGGGCACGTTCGCGCTGACTGTATTGAACGACGAATGGCCCAGCTCCCAACCAGTGAAACAGTTGAGCCCCCGAATATGACTATCTTGCCAGCTACGTATGTAGCCGTCGCACGTGGTCAGCTGACAGAGCCATTCATTAGTGAGGTTCCTGTAGACAATATCCCACCTAACGACGTCGTGCAAGACATTGTAACTGAAATGGACATCCTGGAGAATACGTCAGAACAGGCACCGCAGAAAGAAGCCGTTGTACAGTCTCCTCCACAATCAGAGGAAGAGATACCGGTACGTAAACGGAATACGGAAAAGCAGGAAACAGCTGACAACCAGACACCAGTAAGTGAGCCTGAGACCTTCACGGAAGGGCAGATTAACTCTCCAGCAAAGTCACCACGAACCCACAAGAAACGACGACTGGCTCGCGAAGGGGCAGAAGAGAAGGCTGCTCCTTTACGAGCAAAGGCAAAAGAAGTGAAGGACAAAATATATGGAAAGTCACCAGATGGTTCAGCTAAACAGAAACAGTCAACCAAGCCCAGTAAGGAAACCGTAGATATGACGTCCGAAAACATAACTTCGGAACATGCATACCCAGTGCAGAACCAGGAACAACAAAATACTTTGCCTTCCAAATTTATCACTGGCGTCGACTGGACAGGGGAGGTAGACATGGAGGACGCTTCCGAGGATTCTGGAAACGCAGGACATGTTTTACCAACTGTTGCTGCGGTGCAGAATAAAAATAGCACGGAAGCAATGGAAATACCGGAAGCGGAGAAAGAAGAGGACTCTGAGTTCTATTAACTGTAGGCAATTATCATCTCATACCCCACATGTGTGATCGTCAAGCCTATAAAATTGCAGCGTTAAACGTCAATAAGAGTCGCAGCTCCATTAGGCTCCGTCACATTCAAGATTTCCTGTATTCAGCCGATATTGATATTCTTTTGCTACAGGAGGTTGCAGACATTAAATTAGAAGAAATTTTCGGATACAACGTCATAGCAATCCCAGGTCGTGGTGCGGATTTGGGGACTGCTATCTTATTAAGAGAGGGAATTGTGGCGCAAAACATTGAAATGCTTGTCAACAATCGAGGGATCGCGCAACCATCAATAACGTTCGAATTGTAAACATCTATGCCCCCTCAGGATCAAATAATAGGCGACGCAGAGCGGAGTTTTACACGGAAGAGATTCTTCCGCTACTTACATCAACGTATGAACAGCTTATCGTGGGGGGGGGGGGGGGGGGAGATTTTAACTGTGTTCTACACCCTAAACATCAGACACCTAATTTTAACAAATCCGTGGAATTGGAACGGATAGTAAGGGATTTACTTTTTACAGACAGTTGGGAGCATAAGTATGGAGCAACGCCTGGTTTTACGTTTGTGACATCTCATTCGGCAAGTAGATTAGACAGGATATATGTATCAGACAACTTAAAACCCCAAATTATACATTGCGAGGTCTGGCCAACTATTTTCACGGACCATGCTGCGTATATTTGTCCTTTAAACATGCAGAAACAGGGAACGTACCGTAGTAAAGGGACATGGAAACTTAATGTCTCACATTTAAATGATCACGGATGTAAGGATGCCTTCACACATGCGTGGAATGAAAGTCTCGCCAAGTATAGGAATTATGATTCGGCAATCAAATGGTGGCTACAATGTGCTAAACCAAAATTAAGGAAAGCCATGCTACATTACTCAAGGGAGAAGAACTGGTGGCTTAAGCGAACCATGGAATTTCACTACTCAAGTCTAAGGGAACTATACAAACTGGATGCAACAGTAATCGAGAACTACGCCGCAATTAAGAAAGTGCAAGCTAAATTACTGCTTCTTAAACGGAAACAGTTAGAAGGTTTGAAAGTCAGATCTCGAATCCAGGACTCACTACACAATGAAGCGACGTCAATATATCATCTGGCACGTGAGAGTAAACGAGGACGACGGAAGATACTCACAGAACTAAAAACTAGAGACGGCACAATCTTAACTCAACAGAAAGGTATTAGAAATGAGATTCAGACTGTCTACAAGGAGTTAATGTCTGAGAAAATGATTGATGACAACGCCTTGCAAGAAATGACTAACAATTTAACGAACAGACTTACCCCTTCTGAAAATGATGAACTTCTAACACAAATAACAGAAGACGAGTTAGTCCCAAGAACAAATCTCCTGGAAGTGACGGACTCCCGGTGGAGTTTTATCAAGCCTTTTGGTCGCAAATGAAGACACAACTGTTAGAGATATGTACAGAATTAATGAAACCGGATCTACAGGTTTCTCAAGAATTCAGTGAAGGACTTGTCGTCTTAGTCCCAAAGCGCGTAAACAGTAATGCTATCTCGAATCTGAGACCGATTACCCTGTTAAATAGCGATTATAAACTTTTTGCACGTATTCTTGCAAAAAGGATGAAAAATGTAATGAATACAGTTACTGGACCTTATCAAAGCAGTGTCGGGAGAGATAGATCCATCTATCAAACATTAGTTGACTAACGCGATCTAATATCGGTGGCAGACGCATGCAAAATTAAATGTGCGATAGTAAGCTTGGATTTTGATAAAGCTTTCGATAGAGTGAACCACCGATATTTGTTCAACGCCATGCGGTCGCTAGGTTTTCCCCTGAACTTCATCTGCGTAATAAAGAATCTATTACAAAATAGCATATCACGGGTGATTGTCAATGGAAGACCAGGTGACATAATCCCTGTAAAAAGCTCCGTAAGACAAGGGTACCCCATGTCGGCGACACTTTTTGCGATCGCTATAGAACCACTGCTATCCACACTGACGGCGCGTTTAAAAGGAATACAGATTCACGGTCAGAAATTAGCGTGTCGAGCTTATGCCGACGACGTTGGTTTCCTAGTCAACGACGCAAATGAGGTAGACACCGCACTTCAGATAATACGGATATATGAAAAGGCATCCGGTGCACTGTTAAATTGGCAAAAATCGGGCATAATGAACATAGGCAAAGGAATAGGCTTGCCCAAACAACGCAAGTTGACAGAGGTGTCCAAGTTGCAATGTCCTGGTGTCGATTTTCGTAAAACAATCCGACAAACCGTTGCCGCGAATTACAAACAGCTATTAGCTAAGATACGGGCGTGTGTACAATTGCACAGTGTCAGGAAACTAGATGAGCTGCAAAAAGTTGCGCTGGCGAATACATACATCACGGCCAAGGTGAACTACGTGGCTCAAGTTCTGCCGATACCTCGTGACATAGCGCAAAGAATGCTGGCAGCTCTTGGATACTTCGTATGTCGAGCACATATTTTCAAAATCAAGTACGACACCATGACTCTCCCTTTGCTACTAGGTGGCTTGAATCTCGTTGATATACACAAGAAGGCGCAAGCACTCTACGTGTGCCAAACGTATAAACAATGGAAGCTGTCAACCAACACTTTGACTAGTCACCTGTTGGAAGAAATTGCCCCACTAGACCTACGACCGCCAATCAATGTCAGTCATCTATCACACGCTTTGCAGCACTTGAGGAATTTTCTTATCGACTACAGTTACATACGAATGAGAATTCCTGAAAGAAAAATGACAACAGTTAAGGAAATATACCAGGCACTATTGTTAAACAAACAAAGAAATTTGATAGAATGGAAATTTCCGAATAATGACTGGAAAGCAACATGGGAAAACATCCACAGTTCTGACTTACCTTCACAAGTAAAGGCAACGTGGTATATGACGGTTAACAGAAAAACTCCGACGATGTCCAGGCTACATAAAATTCATATAAAAGACTCTCCCATGTGCCCCACATGTAATTTAGTCGATAGCGACGAACAGCGATTCGTCTGCAGTATCAATAAAGAAATATGGGAGTACACGAGGCAAAAGTTGGCGCAGGTCAGAAGAACTTCACCAAATACAATAACACCAGCCGATGGCCTCAACCCCGACACAATTCCATATCCAAAGACAAAACGAAATGCGGTAAACTGGATAATGGGTCATACCGTGTACTATATTTTTAGTACAGAACCAAAGAGGAAGGAGGACTTCATACACTACCTGCTAATGCAACACGACCAGATACGAAGAAAGAAGAAATACAAGGAGCGTTATGCCAACTTCCTGATAAAAACTATAATGTAACACATACAGAACACTCAATCGGAGAATGTTTAAGCAATAAGGAATACACATGGACGATATTCTTTTATTTTGTTAACGTTCCAGATTTTCCCTTTCTACAACAACAAGAACACAATAGAAAAAAAATTAAGGGGCATACTGTTTGCCGACGAAGGCATTTATGTTAATATCGCGTTCAGTTATGATGTTACAATTACATAATGTAGGTATATGTACAGGTATTATGTCTCTTTCAAAGAAGACCTATTTAGTTACTTAAAGTCAATTTCCGTGCCTAGAAGAAATCTTTATTTTGCTTTTGTCAAACACGAAAAGATAGTAGAGAGATTTATTTTACAACATTTTATATTCATTTTACAACAATTTTCATGGAGTTCAGATGAAAACGGTATACAATACCGGAACAACCAACATGGCAACGGATAGTACACAGAAGCAAGAATTTTATTTCACTTTCAAGAATTATTTCATTTAAAGGCGCAGAAGCCGGGCCGAGAAGGCAATAATTGGCGAGCGGAAGGACGGGTTGAAGGGGAGGAAGGAGACCCGCAAAAAAAAAAAAAAAAAAAAAAAAAAAAAAAAAAAAAAAAAAAAAAAAACCTAAGGCGCTCCAGTCACGGTCTGCATGGCCACTACGGTCGGGGGTTGGAATCCCCCCTCGGGCATGGATATTTGTGCCGTCCTAGTTCGTAAGTAGTTCATAAGTAGTTTGTAAGTTTAGGGACTGGTGACCCCGTAGTTAAGTCCCATAGACTATACAAACATTTGAAATTTGATTTTTTTTAAAATTAAAACTGCACAACCGTGTACCACAATTACTACTGTAACATTGACGTTGATTAACTAGTGCTGTGGAATATCTAAATTATGTGTATCACCTAGTATGCAAGATGTATGAGACAGGGGAAATGCCCTCCGGCTTCAAGAAGGATATTGTAATTCGAATTCCAAAGAAAGGAAGTGCAGACAAGTGTGAAAATTACAGAACTATCAGGGATGTTTCCAGAATGAAACAGTTTCATTCTGGAAACATCCCTTAGGCTGTGGCTAAGCCATGTCTGCACCATATCCTTTCTTCCAGGAGTGCTAGTCTTGCAGGTTTCGCAGGAGAGCTTTTGTGAAGTTTGGAAAGTAGGAGGCGAGGTACTGGCGGAAGTAAAGTTGTGGGGCGGCATCGTGAGTCGTGTCAGGATAGCTCAGTCGGTAGAGCGCTTGCCCGCGAAAGGCAAAGGTCCCAGGTTCGAGTCCCGGTTGCGGCACACAATTTTGATCTACCAGGAAGTTTCATCCAGCGCACACCCAGCTGCAGAGTGAAAAGTTTCATTTTATATATAAATATTTTACGGCTGTTGATTCCATTTAAAGTAATGCAAAAATGTGAGTTCATTTCAATGTTGTTTGTAAATCTTATGGGACTTAACTACGCGGTCATCAGTCACAAAACTTACAAACTACTTCTGAACTACTTACGAACTAGGACGGCACAAATATCCATGCCCGAGGGGGGATTCGAACCCCCGACCGTAGTGGCCGCGCAGACCGTGACTGAAGCGCCTCAGTCCCCTCGGCCACCGCGGCCGGCGGTTCATTTCATATCCTGGGTCATTTTTTACATCTTTATGGGACTTTGCGTCGATTGTTTAAAATATACCGTGCATTTCAAGTTGCCTACGACAAATGCTATACGCGTAGATGTACTATGCAAGAAGAAGTGATAATGGTACCAAAGTGCCCTCCGCCACACACCGTGGCTTGAGTAGTAGGAATGTAGACGTAGATGTAGGTGGCGTCCTCGTGCACAAAGTTTTCTTTCGCTGTTGTACCGTGTCAGTATTTTGTTGTGGAGGTTTTCCTCTCTGTGCAGGTGCACTTGCTACGCGGCTGTTCTGCCGAGTTTCATGACCAGCTCTCTGTCTGCGCGACACTTTGGAGCAGGGAGTGAGTCTAGAGCTGTGCTCGGCGATCCACTCGCCGTGAAGCGGAATCCGATAACTTGCAGAAATCAGCTGATTGTTGGCAGTGAGCGTGAAATAATGGAGCTCGTGCGGGCGTCGGGGCGGCGGCCGTGGGCGGTTAAGTTGGGCGGCGCCGCCCCCCCCCCCCCCCCCCCCCCGCTGCGGGCTAATGCAATTACCCGCAAGTGGCGCGGCCCACTTCTACTTGTTGAGCGGCCGGCCAGAGACCTCTCACCGCCTACTCACTCCTCGCACCGACACCAGAGGCGCTCGCCTCGCCGGCACTTTTCTTATTGGGACCCTGGCGGTGTACTTCCGACTGCCCGGGTTACTTTCGACGCCGTGTTGTCTTTCCTGCATGGAAATACTAGAAGAGGATCCAGTGCTGTAGACTTACTGTACGGCTACTCAAAAAAATCACATTGGCGTCTTTTACGGCATACTTTAGTTTTGAAAGCTTCTTGTTTTGTGTTTACTAAGTGAAAGTGAAAGCTTGATTAAAGTTTGTTAAGTGAAAGTTTCCTATTCTTATTAAGTCTTTCTATTTAACTCAAGTAATTTCTCTAATCATATGTGCGCAACGGATTTAACATACAAAATTAGGCCCTGTAAGTTAAAAAAATTTGTACTTCTGTGAACATTATTTCTGACAGTCAGATTCAGTGGCATGTAAGGACTGATTACTTTACTGGTACGTGAACATTTACATTTAAAAGTAAATCTTTTTCTCAAAAACTCAACACTTACCATACAACAAAATAAAAAATGTCACTGTCAGGAAAATGAGGGACGAGTTTGAGCTGAAATAAGAAAAATTAGTAATCATTAACTTATTTATTGAATTAAAGAAACATACATTTGTTGATTCTTCACTATAATACAATGGTTTCATACAAATATACTCTTCCTCTTGATACAGAATCAACTGTCCAATATAATACGTTTGTATTCATAAATATAGAGGGAAATAAATCAAACTCAATACAATCATTGCTGACCAATTCAACCTTAGTACACAACACAGTTGCCATACGTCTGTCAGCTAGCCTAGCCCACAATCGACTCTTCTGCCTAACAGCTCACTCTCTACAAGTTATAAACATGGACTGGGATTATCGATCATGGATAACTTTCACATACAAAATAAAGCTATAAGGCGGTTACACGTTCAGATTCACAAAAATAAAGCTAAAAATCCATAAATAATGAACTTCAGCCTATGGCTGCCTACTTTCAGTTTCTCTTACGGTTTTTGCAGACATTATGGTAAAAATACAAATAATACAAAAGCACATAATAATAGACAATCTATATTTATAAAAAGGGATGTATGTACTTTCTCTTTGAACTCTAAGACAGTCGGAGCATTTTTTATGAAATCTTCAGATTCGGCAAGTGTGTGAGCCTGTGAAGTCTGGTAGCTATCGGATCGAGATATTTATTAAGGTATATGTAAAAATTACGTCAGGTTGTTGGAACGACTATTGCCCCTCTAGCGAAGAAAGAGACAATGCCACTCCCCTGTAAGTGTAGTGCTACCGCTTGGAGTGCTAGCTTTGCTTCAGTGACTGTTCGTGTTGGTAGCGCTGCTACGGTTAACTCTTTCTCCGTTAGGGGTGCCACTGTCGTTCCAGGTGCCAGACGTAATCTTTCATGTATTCGTTACACTTTGATAGTAGGTAAATATCGATTAAACATGCTGATGATTTTATAAGCATGGTATGCATTGTGTTTAACTTATTACATGGAACATAGAAATCAATAAATTACATACACACATTGGTTTTTAATAGATTTCAACCGTTCGAAGCCAGGGCAAATCGCTAGTATTTAATAAAATAATACAACATTAAATATACATAAATAAATAATATAATATATATTTTTGTTTGTTTCGTTTTACAATATTTTAATTAATTAAAGGCGCATTCGGAAATATCCACACCAATCCCAATAATTGCTTTTTTTAAATCATTTGTTTATTTATATAAAAGTATTTTACTGCGATATATTAATCCCAAGATGGAATACCAACCTCAAAGCATTCTTCGAATAACATGACTTTTAGCACATACAAAATTGAATGTGTGCCAATTTTCACATTCAAAATATCGAACAAGTTTTAAACAAAACTTCCTCTGTATCAAATTATGAAGAAGATTAACCCTGCGTTACTAATATCTGGTTTTAACGCTCGCTACTAACACCCGTCATTCAAGGGGTTTTGCCGCGGTGGAGTAGCCGAGCGGTCTAAAGCGTCTCGCTGCGGAGCGCGCGGTTGCTCGCCGTGGAGGTTCGAGTCCTCCCTGGGCATGGGTGTGTTTGTTTGTCGTTAGGTTATTTTAGCTAGGTTTAAGTAGTTTGTAAGCTACGGACTGATGACAACGCAGTTTGGTCCGATAGATTTACGAACATTTTTCAAGGGGTTTTGAACTTCTTGTTAGTAACACCCATTATTTCGGTGAGTGTGATTCCAAACCAACACTCTACGAGTGTACACTTGTTCATCAGTTGTTCCTCAAAACGTCACAGCTCACTGAAAATTTGAACGTAGCCGTCATTTTGACGGATGTTACTAAGCTAGGGTTAAATGTTTTCTCGATCCGATGCTTAATAGCTAGACAGTGCCGCTCTTTATCGGCGTCCGGTTTTGCCGCCAGGGGGATTTTCTAGTCGCTGGCGAACAACAATTACGTCTGTGAATGGCATCACCTAAAAAGTGACAGCCCGTTGGAGACAGACACGCAATGTGAAATCGCCGTTGTTTTTTAAAATATCTCAGAAATGGCGCGAATTACGGAATGAAACATGAGAGAGTAACGCCGTAGAGAATTTTCTCCTCTACAAATCCGTTTATTCGATTCTTATCTCAGATGAACGGTTAAGGCGATATTTGCCATTAAATTTCTAGGTGTCAAAGGGCCATCACAAGCGGCCCACTGTTTTTTTTTTTTTTATTATTATTTAATTATTTTACGCCTAGATTTTACGTAATGTGCATGGTGTAACGTTTCGCTAGTACCGAAACAAGTGAGTTATTATGAAATAAAGAAGTAGAATGGCCGTGCGCACTAATGCGCCCTGATGAGGTGCGGACGGCCGTTCGTTGTCGGGACTTCCAGTCTTCCCTCGGGCATGAGTGTTTGTGTTGTCCTTAGCACAAGACAGTGTGAATAGTTTGTAAGTCTAGGGACTGATAACCAACGTAGTTAAGTCCCTTAGTTTGCGAACATTTGAATTTGAATTTTGCAGAAGACATTTTACAAACCTTATTTTAAGTTACGCATCACATAAATTATTACAGCGGAAAGTAAATAATAAGTTTGAACATTAATACTCATCTGATTTTAGTTGACAATATTTGACGATTTCGGGGTAAACAGTATTACATCATACAATGTTTGGTTGTGTGGCCGTATTCAGCAGCAGCTGTTAAAATTGATTATAGAGGTAATCTGTCTTATGCTGACTGCAATTAAGAGGTTTATTTTTACACCAGACGCGTTTCGCTTTTTTATTTTAAAAGCATCTTCTGTGGTCTGTTAATGATACAAAGGTTTGTACAATTTGTTTTTGATAAATAGATTAAAAACAGTTTTTAAAAAGCATTTTTCACGTTAGGCTTAAGTGTTTTTAATTTAATATTCGGTCTACTCACGGTGTTGATGTCTCTTCTCTACATGTAACTACTGCTTCTCCGTCTTGTTGGCTGGAGTTCGTTTTTTCCTGGCGAGTGTTTCTGGGTTGTGTACAGCACTTTTCGTGTGTTTTTGTTTCGTTTTTTCCTTTTCATCTCCGCACATCACAGCACTTCACTTTTAAATGTATACTGATTACATATCGCCTGTTATATGTGGAATGCCTGTCTGTTCATTTGTCATTTCACTACAGTGTGGCTATGTTTTCGTGTGTTCATTTGTTTTTCGTTTGGTCTGTGAGTGTTGCCAACGTTACATATTTATAATATAAATACGACCTCATTCTACATGAGTGTGTGTGTGAGGAAGAGATAGAGAGAGAGAGAGAGAGAGAGAGAGAGAGAGATTTTTTTTCTGTTGTTGACAACAGACACAATTATACACCACACATATAATCACCCAGATACACATAAACATGCAGCACTTAGATACATGCTCCACAGACTAAACACCATCCCATTAGACACAGATACTACCAGAAGGAAATGAACACCATAGTACAAATAGCCACAAACAATGGATACAAAAAAAAACCTAGTAAAAAAGCTGAACAATAAAATTAAAAAACAAATGAACACACCAATACCACCACCACAAAGCCATAATACTACACAAAACACACACACAAGAACAACACAAAGTCAGAAAAATGAAGGAAACAACAGATGGTATACAATGACATACAATCACAAATACACACACAGAATATCTAATATTTTCAAAAAACAAGGCATCAAAATAGCCCACCAAACTAACAACTCACTTCAAAAATATTTTCCAAAATCAATAGAAAATACAGAGCCATACAGAAAATCAGGAATATACCAACTGAAATGCAAAACATGTGATGGAAGATACATTGGTCAGACTAAAAGAACATTTGACACCAGATATAAAGAGCATGTACGAGCCTGGAAGTATAAAACAAGTCACTCAACATTTGCAGAACACTTACACTAAAACCAACACAAAATCACCACCAGAGACACTGACATGGAAATATTAAGAATAAACAACAACAAAAAACACCTGCTCACCCTTCAAGAAAACTATCATATCCAAAAAACAATAACAGAAAAGAAACATCTCATAAATGACCAAACCAATCTAGCAAACAACACACTTTTCAAGCTTAGTGACCACTTAACATAAATATAAACATTATGAGAGTCAATCCCCTTTCATAAAAACACAAATTACGATACCCTCACCTCCTCCCCCCCCACCATTACAACCCAATTAAACCTGTATTTACTCATCTGAAAAAACATCTTAACGCCCTGTTCATTGAATCAAATATTTCTATCTCTCTCTCTCACTCACACACACACACGCACACACACTCACTCATGTTGCCACTAAAACCTGCATTTACTCGTCTGAAAAAACATCTTAACAACCTGTTCACGAAAAAAAAAAAAAAAAAAAAAATCTCTCTCTCTCTCTCTCTCTCTCTCTCTCTCTCTCTCTCTCTCTCTCTCTCTCTCTTTCTCTTCCTCACACACACACTCATGTAGAATGAGGTCGTATTTATATTATAAATATGTAACGTTGGCAACACTCACAGACCAAACGAAAAACAAATGAACGCACGAAAACATAGTCACACTGTAGTGAAATGACAAATGAACAGACAGGCATTCCACATATAACAGGCGATATGTAATCAGTATACATTTAAAAGTGAAGTGCTGTGATGTGCGGAGATGAAAAGGAAAAAACGAAACAAAAACACACGAAAAGTGCTGTACACAACCCTGAAACACTCGCCAGGAAAAAACGAACTCCAGCCAACAAGACGGAGAAGCAGTAGTTACATGTAGAGAAGAGACATCAACACCGTGAGTAGACCGAATATTAAATTAAAAACACTTAGGCCTACGTGAAAAATGCTTTTTAAAAACTGTTTTTAATCTATTTATCAAAAACAAATTGTACAAACCTTTGTATCATTTACAGACCACAGAAGATGCTTTTAAAATAAAAAAGCGAAACGCGTCAGGTGTAAAAGTAAACCTCTTAATTGCAGTCAGCATAAGACAGATTACCTCTATAATCAGTATTACATCATATTGTTTGAAACTGTTACGCAGTAAAGCTACAATTACAACATACGGAATTTCAGAAAACCAAATATATGTTGGGATACAGTAATATGAGGTGGGAGACGTCCGTACTGTCCAGTTTTGCAGGTCGCACTGGTTCGCTCCTCGGGTTCTGCGCGGGCGAGCGTTTCGCACTGTTGCTGAATTCCGTAACGGTACTTCCGAGAGGGCTGGCGAATTCCGGGAATCTGTGCCCTTCTGCTGCTTGTGTCTCCGAGGCTTCCGCCCACGGCTGTACGTGGACACTGGCGAGCTCTACCTGCCATGAGTGGCCGATTGTGGGCCAGCATGTAGCGGTCCGGGCAAGCGGTTAGCCGCTCGCCGGTGGAACCGACGCAACCGGGCCCTGGCCATCAGGCCAAGCCTTTCGCCACAGACAAATATATACAGACGGGAAACCTCCATAAGGGCCCGGTCCTACGCTGAGGGGTGCGGGGAGGGAGGGTTTCCAGCAGTTCCGTAAGATGTCCCATGATGGCGCTCTTTAAACTGGCCAGAGCAGGCGGCAGGTAGCAGCTCTCCCCACCACCACCTCCCCTCAAACGCCAGCAAGCCGGACACAGCCGTGGCCTTGTGGCAGACGGCACAAGCTCTCCCCTCAGTCTCCCCTCCACGCTACCCTCTAACGTGCGAGAGGCACCCTAAGCCAGCGATCTGCCTGCCACCTGCTAGCATCTTACGGAACTACGAAGGGAGCGTAGGACAGTGGTTTAGGGGAGGCTGCTCCTCTGTATATGTTACTCTGTGCTTTCGCCTACACACAGGCGACTAAGTCAGGGTTGATCCTTCCATGGAGACCGCCTTAAGGCCCCCATTCACAAATTCCCCCTTGGAAAGCGGAGCTGCCTCTGAAGTTGAGGTGTTGTTAGCCCTTGTTTTCTACCCATAGTATTACGATACTGTGTGCAGGTGTGTAAGAAAAACCTATAATTTCTCAATTCGGGGGGAGGGGGTGGGTTAAGACCGGAAGCCCCCCTTAAATACGCCAATGATTAGAAGTAATGAAATGTGTTACTTGTCATAAACTGCGAAAACCGCATTGTTCAAGACTAAAAACGTTTAAAATAATGGGATGTATGTGAATCCATTACTTCAGTATCATTAAAACGACCTGAAATTTAAAGGAGAGGAAAACTTGATTGTGATGTGGGACTGCATCTCGGTTGCAGGAGAAGGAAGTGAAGGAAAAACTATAGTAGATGGTATTATTTTGTGCATAGCACAATTTCATTATATAATGTACTTGAATATATCACCGAGCGAGGTGGCACAGTTGTTAGGCACTGGACTCGCAGTCAGGAGGACGGTGGTCCAAATCCACCTCCGGCCATCCAGATTTAGGTTTTCCGTGATTTCTCTAAATCACTCCAGGTTCTTTTCTAAGGGTCCTGCTGATTTCCTTCCCCAAGCTTCACCAAAACTCCGAGCGTTAGCTCCGTCTCTACCACGCTGTCGACAGGACGTTAAGTTCTAAACTTCCTTCCTTTGAATATATCAGCATTTCGATTAGGCGGTGAATTCTTAAAATTAATGCTGTACCGCAATAATTTACGCCCTCAAAGATGTGTTACATCTTCACCTTAATATATGAAAATCCGAAGTTTCTGCACCATACTCCTTGAGAACGACAAACTTAAGAATAACAAGAGCCAAACCTAAAGAAGACTTCAGGTTAAACACTGCATTCAAGGTCAGCATTATTAACTCTAACAGTATATTTTGAACCTGTAATTTATTTGGGATTGCTATTTCACCCTATTTTTTCCTCAAACACACCTGAAAAGGCAAAAATTTTGATAATATATTGCGAAATAAATACAATATCAATTTCCTAAAAAAAATTTCCTGCGTAAAAATCTAACTGAACTGTTAAATTTCTGTCTAGTCGCCATTAATCCTATTAAGTTACGAAGCCAAGCACTTTTGCTGAGAGGAAGGAAGAGGCAGGAAAAGAATGATTCTAGCTGCATTATGTCATAGAAATAATTAAACACCGAAACTGAAAAATTTTGAAGTGCTTGAATGCGACCCCAGGGGTCCCGCTTCGAGTGAGCGATCACCTTCAACTTTCTTTTCTTCCCCATTTTTCATCGGGTATGTCGTTTCTTTGGAGTCCTTCGTTTGTGTTTGTGCCTTGTGCTCTTGACTGAACTCATGGCTACCCGCGTGAGCCGTGGACTCGATTGGCTGGTTTCCTCTTTCGTCATCTTGATTGTGTTTGTACCTCCCGCTCAAAATACCGAGTGTGTCCCTTCTGTTTTCGGGTGGCGCTGGTGTGTAGCATTGTCACCTACTGGTGGCGCAAACTTAATCAGGGCATTGACTGTGAGAGCACCAAAGTGAGCAGACGCGTAAGAGCTAAACATCTGTGGCCAGATACGACCGTTTGGCTAATGTGACGAGTTTTGGAACTTCTGCTGCCTCTTTGGTGATTGCTGGAAAAAGGGAGGCTGGCTGTCGGTCTCTGTGGGCGATTTATTTACTTGCGTCGCTGCTGTCAAGTACGTAATTACTGTATTCCAGGTTCCACCGTGCACGCTTCGCGATGCAAGTTCGCTTAAGTCGGATACTGCGTCTTTAGCGACCCTATCGTTGATGCAGTCTCACGCTCGCCATTTTGGATTCTATCACTGGGTATGTGGTTAAATAATGAACCATGCGCCGTCGTCGCGTAGAGGGTATTGTGTCTTTTCGTTCAAATATGACCAAAAAAAAAAAGAAGAAAAAAAATGTTCTCTACAAAGCAGCTAAAGAAAGATATTGTAAGCAACGGAGAAATATTTTCACATAAAGATAACAATACTCCTTGCGAATAAATTACTTATACCTTCGTAACATCAAATCCCAAATAATGGGAGAAGTACCTGTTGCATCAAATTACAATTTTTGTATTAACAGCGACCTTGTGAGTGGTTCGCTAACATCATTGTCAACATTTGTGTGTATATATATCACATGATAATCTGTGTAGGCCATTTCATAAATAATGTTAAATGGTGTAGCGAAATGAAAAGGAATTTCACGATCCTCGTAGCAGTAATAATGCAAAGCCACGCGGGAGTAGCCGAGCCTTCTGGAGCGCGACTATGCGGATAGTGCGGCCTTCCGCGTCGGAGGTTCGAATCCTCCCTCGGGCATGGACGTTTGTGTCGTCTTTAGTGTAAGTTAGTTTAGTTTGTAAGTTTAGAGATGGATGACCCCTCAGTTAAGTCCCATAAGCTTTACAAACATTTTTAGTAATAACCAATTTGAGGTGGGAACAATACATTCCGGTGATACCAAAGACTGACTAGAAACAATGATTGTAGTGATACAAGTCACTGCTTCCTTGCCCACAACAGCAAGTAACAACAAAACCGGACTGTGAGTCGTTCCATGAGGTCAAGCGACGAGTTCAGTAACATTTGCGTGTTTTTCTCGTGGCATTCGTGCAGGGCAGTGACTTAAACGCCGCATCCATCACACGATAAGCTCACAGCGGAAAGTGCAGCACGACAGCGATTAAACGCAACCCTAACGTAAGCTTTGCTACGAAGCAGACCGTAGCAAACTTCCCCATGGGACAGTCCTTTGAAGCTCGCAGAAAACTCGACATTTACACAGCCAAACAGCTCAGGATATGAGTTCCAAATATTTACACACATCGACGCTGCAGGAAAATTTGTGCTAGACCAGAATTCGAGCTCGGAATCACCGCTTCGGGCTAGCGGCCACCTTAGCTAATTAGGCTAACCAGACACGCTTTCCGTCCTGCCCAAAGTCTCGAATTATCACACACTACGATAGTAGAGCCCCCTGGCCATAGCTTCCTCTTGCTCGCAGCCCATCTGAATACCAGGTACAGGCCGAACCTTTCGCATAGAAATTGGGGGCCTATATATTATTTCGGCATGTCTTTCAGCTGGACACCACTTCGACGACTTGCGAGTGCCTAACCTACCACAGTCATCCAATGGGGAAACAGGACCCAAAGTTCAACATCGACTCGTCACTGCTGAAGGCACCAGCTCCTATGCTACTAGGGTTCAAGCCCATTCGAGATAGATGTTATGTAAGCAAACACGATCTAGGGCTCACTTTTGTGAGCCACAGTGTCCGACAAACAGGGACCATTAATTTTCGCAATAAATATAAACCAGCGAACCAAAGAATGGATCATAAACATGTTCCAATTCTCTTCCTTTTTTCCTCTCTCCCCAACTCCCCCTTCGCTCTCTCTTCCTCCTCCTTGCCTTCCTAATCTTATCTTTTGTGTCCATATTCTCCTCTTCACTCTGTGTCTACTTCCTACCTTCCCTCCTGTCTCTGATTTTGAGAAGTTTTTATTGTTATCGTAAATTTATATTCTGTAATAATATTCAGTGGATTTGCTTTCGAGAGGCTTCCGTTCAAACCGGCTTCCGGCTATACTGGTTTAAGTTTTCCGTGATGTTTTCCTAAATCTCTCTAGGCAAACTCATGGATGTTTCCTTTCATAGGAGACAGGTGATTTCCTTCTCCATCCTTAACAGCAATATGAGCCTGTGCTTCGCCTCTAATGACCATGCTATCGATGGGAAGTTAAACCGCAATCTTCCTTGCTTTCTAATCACAAGATGATAACCTATAAATATAACTTCTCTCTTTACAACGAGGAAGAAAAACTATTGTCATCTACATGATTTTTGTTAAATATACACATAATGAGACAAAATATGGATAGGAAAAACACTTTCTAGTCGTTTAAATACCTAACTGTCGTAATTAAAACTATCTACGAAATACAAAACAAAAGCACTCTTATTCACACTAAAGTAAAGCTTTTTTCTGAAAGTCGTTATTAATAGAATATCTGTATATTGTTGTTTAAAAAATAATCGTTGTTGATATGAAAGAGTATTAGAATTTCCTGTAAAAACCGAAGTAAATAGACAGTTTTTGAGATTTTTGGTAATGTCCGAAAGAACAGACGCCACATTTTGCCGATGATGGGAACTGATACTTTCTTCAGTGCGGAGGCACTACTAAGTCCTTAATCTTACGGGAATCAGTTTACATTACTACGAATTTGAGTAATAGCAGTTACGGTAAATTTGAGAATTTGTATCTGACGGGAGGCGTGCTTCAGTATTCCATTGCAGGTGTGATGATCGCTGTGTCCCCAGTGGTGTAGGCGTCAGCGCAACTGCCTAGAAAGCAGGAGACCTTGATTTGAATCCCGGCTGGGAATACATTTTCAACTTTACCCATTTCGCAGTTTACGTCATACATTCCGTGAACTTGTCTTTATATTTCAGTAGAGATGACTCAGCAGAAGTTCCATGAGGCCCTTCGCGAATGAGGGAATAGTAAACAGAGAAGTTGCAGTGCTGAAAATCTGTAGCGAAAAGAAGGAGCAGGCAGTGTCAATTGATCGATGACGTAATTAAAGTACTGCAAAAAGAAATAAAGAAAAGTCCTCTATCCCGTGACGAGACGATTGCGGTACAACCATTGGAATCAGTTACTTCTATTAAATATCCGGGAGTATGCAAACCAAGTGATTTGAAGTGGAACTATCACATAAAATTAACTGTAGGTAAGATGGGTGCCGCGTGGGTGTGACCGCATGGTCTAAGGCATCATACTACGGATTGGACGATCGCTCCCGGCGGAGGTTCCAATCCTATCCTCAGGCATGGGTGTATGTGTTCTCCTTAGCGTAAGTTTGGTTAAGTAGTTTGTATGTCTAGCAATTTGGTCCAATAGGTTTATAAACATTTGAACTTTTGGTTCCTCGAACCAGACTTCACAGTAACATCTTATTGTTGATCATTAGAACAAGAATATTTTTAAGAAATTTTGACATGGCTAATACAGTGAAAAATATTAGGTACAATCAATTTAGCTTAAGCGAGGTGTTTCGAAAGATGTGAATCGATTTGGAAGCTTTCCGTAGAACGTTTTACATCTTTTATAAAATTCAACACCAGTTTCGCCACTTTTAGCATTGACAGTGCCAGTCTACGACATTATTCAGTGTATCACGTTTTTCATGTCAAATAATACAGAAAGTGTGAAAGTAGCTTGTTAAATTTTCTATGAAAGATCTCGGACAGTAGAGATCAGGAAATGCAAGTCAAAACACTCACTGCTGCTCTAAATTACTTTGCGAGTGGCCACAGTATTTGCACAATGGAAATTTATCTAACTGCTCACTCATTAAGGGAGCAGCCAACATTTTAATAGATAATTAAACGTGGGATGGGGAGCATGAAATTATAAAGCAGAGGTTTGATACTTTACATTATTATCTATTCAATAAAATGAACAAGCAAAATGTGGGGAGATCAAATAAGAACAATGAAGCACACACCTTGTACAACAGTGAATGAATAAATGCCTGTAATAAAATAATTTCTGCCCTTTTTTGTATATGGAAGTAACATGGGAGGATATTTCCAAATTCACAGGGGATAAAGAAAGCACACTCATTCATTCACACATATGTGTATAATGCTTGTGACACTCACTAACGTGGAAACACATCATAGCAGCGGCAAAACGAAGCGTCGGCGGCGTCTTCAAGCACAATTGAAATTATACTATGCACAAACGAACTCATGTGCGGCATACTACCATCAAGTACCATGTGGTGAACGACCATGGTGACTTTCATAGAATTTACAAACAAAAATTATTAACTTAGAATAAGCAAGTAATGCACATGCGAGAATTCAATAGAAGAAAGCTAGTATCAGTATAAAGCATGGCTGAAGGTCAAAGTAATGACCGTTACGAAAGCACTTTGTGCAGTCGGTCGTACCAAGATAGTAAAGACGGAATTAATGGAGAAATTCCGAGAGAGAATGTTGCATGCTCGCGGAAACAGACACCACACGAAAACATTAGTTAAAATCAGCAAGGAATTCGATCATACTACGTTTACGCAAAGTCTGAAGGCCACACACGTGTATTCTAACTTGAGAAACCGGACACAAAAATCATTACCGGAATGAAAATGAAAATAATAAATTTACACTGAATTATTCGAGTTATGAAAAGTAAGAAACACTTTGCCTCGCATAACGAAAGAAAATTCAAGAAAAACTATCAGTGATAAACCAGGACAGCCTGGTCAAAAATAAAGTTCTAATAGCATGCCATCCCCTCAGCATGATTCGACGAAATACTCACTTCGGCGGTCGCGGCAAGAGTGATGCCTCAGGTCGCAGGGAGAGCCTTCCCTCTCCACATCGGATGTAGGGTACGTTCTCAAAGCCTACTACCTGAGGGAGATAATACCCTCTACTGCAGCTCCAGAGGGGTCTCTTTTGTCACCTCCTTCGACCATGATTATGTTGGTAACACTCTAAGAATAGCCCACCTCGCCATCTTGCCAAGTAAGGGTGTCTTTGGCTCCCCAGGAGACGACAGTGTAAACGACAAATGAGGCCATGCGTTCTTAACTAAAGTGAACGAGACTTAAAGCACAAAGCGGCGACTGAAAGCCATTGCGTGGCCGTCAATCAATATTAAAAGCAACCTTCCACGTTCATACGAACACACAATTTCAATCACTTGGGTGGAAACACATATAAACATGGGGCATTGATCATTAATAAATGAATAAAATAATTGACATACAAATAAACAGTATTAATGGTGGAGAAACACTTTAATGGATAACTCAAAATGGAACACGACCACATATTCAGTTGACGTGTTTCAAGTGGTTCATGACAACGTTTCACTCGATCGAACTGTTACATGGGCCAAGAAATCTGCTGTAACAGCGGAGTCTCGATTCCGAATATCAGTAGTTCTTTCATTGTACTTTACATTAAACAAACGATATTTATCAGTCGTGCATCTAGTATAATTTCTCATTTATAGATTCTCCGTCCTTATACGAGAACTTCGCTTTATATCTTTATGTGCTCGAGTCACCTTTCGTGACTAATCCTTTCTTAGTTATAAGTTTTCCAGTTAACTTATCTCATGAGTATCATAGCTTGTTAGCAATACCACATGCAGTCGTTCAGCACTTGTTTTAATACGTTTCAGCGAATCGTTTCCACATGTAGGATGTAATAATTTCGTGTGGCTCAATGGCCTGGTGTTAGTCTTTTAATTGGACGCCACTTCAGCGACTTGCGTGTCCCTAGCCTAGCCCAGTTATCCGACAGGGGAAAGGGGACCTACAGCTTGTGACTTCAAGTCGCCGTGAGCCTGAAATTTAAGTTGTATGTACAATTCATGACACTGACCTCAATCAGTCACCCGCTTATAGCCCAATATATTAAATCACTTAGAAACGTTGGTAATCTGTTTCTACGGGAGTTGCAAGTGATCTTTTTTATCAAATACTTGTTGGATACATTTTCGTCTCAACGTATTTCCATTGTTGCTACATTTAATGCAGTGTTTTCTCTCTTTTGCAACTAAACAACCATGCATGGGTCGCTATGACGTTGGCGTGTTAAGTTATATTTGAAGATATTTCTTCATTTAAGTACTGAGTAAATGATTCATTCGAGCCTTATCCATGACCCGTGGAAAGAACAGGCAGATTCTGGTTTGTTGTTGCATCGATGTCGAGGTCTACCGAGATGGAGCATAAATCTAAGACAGCGTTGGAGAATACATTCAGCGAAGTCTTCCTCAAATTAACCAAATTGTGTCATACTGACATTAGCTTTCTCGATTCGCGATTTAGGAGAACTTAATGACGAATAGCAGCTTGCCAACTGCTTGGAGCGCTACTGTCGCAGTGTATGACAAATAGCGGTGGGAGTGTGGTGACTGTATACGTTAGACTGCGGTGGTACCGTAGCAGATAGGATTGATACGGGACATAGAGAAGACCCGTAAAAGAACATCATTCTTCGTTAGAGATTCATTTAGTAATCGCGAAAGCGTCACGGAGATGATGTACCAACTCAAGTGGTAGACGTTATAAGAGAGATCTGTACTTAGGAATGAGTAACTGTTAAAGTTCCGAGAGCTTACGTTTCTCCGAGACTCGACAAATATATTGCGCCCTCCTGCCTCACAACAAGGCCCCGAGGATAAATTGCAGAGATTAGAGCCCACACGGAGGTTTTAGCAGTAGTCGATTTTCCCGCGAGTCGCACGCAGCAGGAACAGGAAAAAGGGTGGGGGGAGGAGTGTAAAAGTGGTACAGAAAGTACCCTCCGTTACACTCTGTTGAGGTGGCTTGCAGAGTGTAGCTGTAGCTTAATCGCTTCGTCGTGCAGCCTTCGCGGCAGCAGCAAGGTAACTACGGCCCGTAGCGAGCGTAATTCCCGGATACGCATGAGGCAAAGGGGTGGGTGGAGGGGGGGGGGGGGGGTTGGCGGGTGCGGGACAACTTGTCGCAAGTCTCGCGTATTATTCATCGCCCAGCAGCCACTAATTTCCCCTGGGCTCGTTACGCGACGGCTGCGGTCCACGTCTCACGTCAGCGACCGAAAATACGCCAGTAGACGCCGGGGCGGCCGGCTGCGTCTCCAGAGGCTCTGCGATAAAATCTGCGGCGCCGCGCGCGCTCACGACGGCTAAGTGTTTCCTTCCTTCCTCTCGCTACTTGCGGTTTCACGTGCTCCGCTAGCAGCATTCCCACACTAATTGCCACATAACCCAAGTAGGAACTTAATAAAGTGAATTCCACACGTGCAGACCACTATGAAACAAAACTAGCGCATTGTCATGGAAGATTTGTGGCGTAAACACTCGCCACTCAAGAGTTCACAGTTCTGTTCAGTTTTCAAATGTGTTTAAACACATTACCATGATAGACGGCTGTGATGTATAAATATTCAAATGTTTGTATAGCTTATGGGACTTAACTACAGGGTCATCAGTCCCTGCTGGCCGCGGTGGCCGCGGGGACTGAGGCGCTCCAGTCACGGTCTGCACGGCCACTACGGTCGGGGGTTCGAATCCCACCTCGGGCATGGATATTTGTGCCGTCCTTAGTATCAGGTAGTTCGTAAGTAGTTTGTAAGTTTGGGGACTGATGTCCCCGTAGTTAAGTCCCATAAGCTTAACAAACATTTGAACATTTGAACATCAGTCCCCAAACTTACAAACTACTTTTAAACTAGCTAACACTAAGGACGGCACAAATATCCATGCCCGAGGGGAGATTCGAACCCCCGACCGTAGTGGCCGTGCAGACTGTGACTGACGCGCCTCAGTCCCCTGGACCACCGCGGCCGGCAGGCTGTGATGTAGTTCGTTCTCGGGTGCAGTGGCGGACTAAGGCTCTCGGAGCCCGGGGGCGGCGGCAAAACAAAATGAGGCCCCCTGTCGACTTGGAAATACATGTATTACTACAAAAAAAGTAGCTTTGGCATATGAAGCCCGCCCCACTCCCCTGGACGAGAGGCAGAGGACAGTCTTAAAACAAATAGCTTTCAAGATTTGGAGGCCCAAGAAAACAAACAAACAAAATCAAAAAAGGGAGAGAAGAAATAGTGCTTTCGAGGTATTTGGAAGCCTCCCAAGACGAGAGGCTTGGGGAGGTCCACCCCCTATAGTCCACCACTGCTCGGGTGTGATGTGCTCGTCTCGTAGCATGTGGTTCAGCTTCGATGCAGACTTGGCTATTAATTCATTAGAAAGATACAAGAGCATTACAAGAGCTAGATTTAGATGAAAGACTGAAGGTATATCTCACCAGTCTGTGTGAGAGAAAATTGTGTCTAGAAATTGATAAAACTGCGAGGTAGTAGGCAGATTAATAATTGGTCAGTTCAAAATTACAGGGACTGCTAGTAGATGTTACTTTAAGTAACTCCCGTCGCTCAGGAATTTATCTTCCACGAATTTCGTCCTGCTTTTCTCTTCCTTCACCCACAGTCATATTACTATGAGCGTCATGTCTGTGATCCTATCTGCACTGCTGGCCATTAAAATTGCGATACTAAGACGAGCCGGCCGCGGTGGCCGAGGAGACTGAGGCGCTCCAGACACGGTCTGCACGGCCTCTACGGTCGGGGGTTCGAATCCCCCCTCGGGCTTGGATATTTGTGCCGTCCTTAGTTGTAAGTAGTTCATAAGTAGTTTCTAAGTTTAGGGACTGATGACCCCGTAGTTAAGTCCCATAGACTCTACAAACATTTGAATTTTACTAAGACGAAATGCAGATGATAAACGGGTATTCATTGGACAAATATATTATACTAGAACATGTGATTACATTTTCAACAATTTGGGTGCATAGACCCTGAGAAATCAGTACCCGGAACAACCACTTCTGGCCTTAATAATGGCCTTCATACGCCTGGGCACTGAGTCAAACAGAGCTTGGATGCAACTTCAACACGATACCACAGTTCATCAAGAGTAGTGATGGCGTATTGTGACGAGCCAGTTGCTCAACCACCGTTGACCAGACGTTTTTTATTGGTGAGAGATCTGGAGAATGTGCTGGCCAGGACAGCAGTCGAACGTTTTTCCGTATCCAGAAAGGCCCGTACAGTACCTGCAAAAAGCGGTCGTGCGTTATCCTGCTGAAATGTAGGGTTTCGCAGGGATCGAATGAACGGTAGAGCCACGGTTCGTAACACATCTGAAATGTAACGGCCACTGTTCAAAGTGCCGTCGATGCGAACAAGAGGTGACCGAGACGTGTAACCAGTGGCACTCCATACCATCACGCTGGGTGATACGCCAGTATGGCGATGACGAATACACGCTTCCAAAGTGCGTCCACCGCGATGTCGCCAAACACGGATGCGACCATCATGATGCTGTAAACAGAACCTGGATTCATCCGAAAAAATGACGTTTTGCCATTCGTGCACCCAGGCTCGTCGTTGCGTACACCATCGCATGCGCTCCTGACTATGATGCAGCGTCAAGGGTAACACCAGGCATAGTCTCCGTGCTGATCATGCTGCTGCAAACGTCGTCGAACTGTTCGTCCAGATGGTTGTTGTCTTACGATCGTCCCCATCTGTTAGGATCGAGACGTGGCTGCACAATCCGTTACAGCCATGCGGATAAGATGCCTGTCATCTCGACTGCTAGTGATAAGAGGTCGTTGCGATCCAGCACGGCGCGGCGTTCCGTATTGCCCTCTACAACCCACCGATTCCACATTCTGCTGTCGTTGGATCGCGACCAACGGGAGCAGCAATGTCGCGATACGATAAACCGCAATAGAGATAGACGACAATCCGTCCTTTGTCCAAGTCGGAAACGTGATCGTACGCATTTCTACTTCTTACACGAGGCATCACAACAACGTTTCACCAGGCAACACCGGTCAACTGCTGTTTGTGTATGAGAAATCGGTTGGAAACTTTCCTCATGTCAGCACGTTTTAGGTGTCGCCACCGGCGCCAACCTTGTGTGAATGCTCTAAAAAGCTGTCATTTGCATATCACAGCATCTTCTTTCTGTCGGTTAAATTTCGCTTCCGTAGCACCTCATCTTCGTGTTGTAGCAATTTTAATGGCCAGGAGTGTAGTTGTACTAGGAATGTACGGCATGTGAGGGACCAAATTGTATTCTGTTTATTTAGGCTGGAACACAGAAGTTCCATTGTTGTTATTGTTGTTTTTTTATAATAACAGATCTACTTTCAATGTTGTCGTCCTTGCGCAGATGTAGCACATAGGTCATAGGTTCGAAGTTCTTGAACTGTGGAAGAAGAGATCGTTATTATTGATAGTGGCAAAGATTTTGAATGTATGTAACATTAATTTGTCAATCAGATTGTCGATATGCTAACCAGGTATTTTTTGTAAATGTGACATGAAGTCATGTCACACTTTATGTACAGTGTGACTTCAATAACGCATCTCGGATAACCATCATGAGATTTGTATCTCTTTTGTGAAATAGCCAAACATATGCAGATATATGGATTAAAAAGTTGTTAGTTACTCACACATTTGAATATGGGTCCTTACTTATGAATAAGTCTGTGTAACTAACAGCTTTCAACTCCACGTATCTGCATATGTGTCGCTGTATCACAAAAGAGATACAAATCTGATGATGGTTAACCCGAAACATGTCATTCAAGTCACACTGTACTTCAAGTGTGACCTGTAATAACAATTTTACAACCTAGCCAGCTTTTCAGCAGCACTAGCCATTCAGGTATTTTCTGATTTATTCTATAAAACACATACTAAACTGCATAGTTAAATACTAAAAAACACTTTTGTTATTAAACCAGTCTGTAAACTTCACCCATTAAACTCACTATTAACAGTTAAATCGTACGACTACCCCCGCTTAGCTACATGTTACCGGCTCATTTCAATGCCCCCACTCGCTCTAAGCTACTGCACTCTACTAATGCAATTCCCACGCTGGTGTCCGTACGCCACTCACTGTGCCAGACGAATCACTCCAGTTGGCCGCGCATTTTGTCGCCAACGAACTTCCTTTTTTACCATTTTTTGCAACTAAATATACACTGCAAATCACTGAACGATAGATTGTTATTCAGAGAATATTAATAACGGAAATTACAATCTGAATTATAGTTAATTAAATACCGAGAAATAATATTAGAAGGCTCGACCTCGCTATTTTGGCTGAATTTCCCACGCGAATGGAACTGTACCACCTGTACACTGTCTCTCACCCCACCTATTACGTCATGGCTTCTATACTGTTGTGTATGAACTAAGTTACGGAATTAGAATATGATATAATGGCTCAGAAGCCAGATATGTCACAGTTTGCTACACAAATTTTATGATGCAACCAAGCTTCTTCAAGCTGCATAAATATATACGTTGCCTGCAGTGGCCATTTTGAACAGCAGCTGAATTGTATTTCACAGTAATGTTTTTAAAGTAAACGCCTTTTGCTACTGCGAATGAAGGGTTTTATTTTTATATTTATAAGTCACCCATACGCGTTTCGCCTTTGTCTCAAGGCATCATCAGTGGGTGTGCTGAAATATTTACATGTTTTTGTTTACACATAAAGGTTAGGTTTCTTACATATGTACAAAACATTTCATTTCTGATTTAAAACAGTTCGTTGTTTTCTATAAATAGGTGTACTTACAGCTGTAAGTATTATTCATACTTTATGTGTAAACAAAAACATGTAAATATTTCAGCACACCCACTGATGATGCCTTGAGACAAAGGCGAAACGCGTATGGGTGACTTATAAATATAAAAATAAAACCCTTCATTCGCAGTAGCAAAAGGCGTTTATTTTAAAAACATTACAGTGAAATGCATAAATATATATTGCACTAAACTGGCGGCAAAACTCTCCGTATTTATTTATTTCCCTCGCACCCCCTCCTCTTTTTTGCCTCGTCCCTATTATTATGAATTGCGTGTAATTGTTTCCGTTTATAATCGTAATGCAGGGAATGGGAAAAGGCCAGGTTTATTCTAAATCGTAAGGCTACAACATTGGTGTACTGCATTAACACGAGAGGAATAATATTCTAGTTTTTTTATAAGGTAAAAGTAAAGCAATCAACAATCCGAAGATTGGTTTGAACAGCACAGTGCTTTACTAGGCATGGTCCTGTTTGGAGGTGGTATGCCGTTGCCTTCCTCCCACCTTCGAACCGACTTACCCAGCCAGTTATAGGGGGACCTACAGTTTAACGTGGTTTCCGAACCACGGTGCTACTCGGTATTTTTCACATGAGCAATACTGCCAGAGGGGAAAGAAGTGGGAAGTGACAGATAAAAATCCTAGGTCCGGGAAGGCCTCGAACTTTTATTGTACGTGTTTTGCAGCGCCCCTGTTCATCAATGGAACCAACGCAAACGTCTTTCAGACATGTATGTTTGCCGCACGGAACGGCGCATGATCTAGGGCGTCATGCTACGGACTGGCCGGCCGTTCCCGTCGGACGTTCGAGTCCTCACTCAGGAATGGGTAGGTATGTGGGTCTTAGGGTTAGTTTAAGTAGTTCGTAATTCTACGGACTAATGACCTCATCAGTTTGGTCCAATATGTTTACAAGCATTTGAACATTTGAACATGGATGATTAAAGGTTGTTGGTAGCCACTAACTTATCTCATTATCGACAACTGGGTGACTAAATGTAATTTGGCGTCTGTTTTAAGCAAACATTTTCCGATGCATCTCAATGTTTATGACGTCATATCTGCTGAAATACGAGTCGGTTCTTTAGATTTAGTGCTATATGCAGATAATGCCTGCAGAGTAAAAAGAAGTAATAAAAAGTAACACGTGGCTCTGAAGTTGAAGTACTGCACGCCAGTGTGAGTAAAAGGGACTATTGACGCATCTGTGACGTCGTATCTCATCTAATAAGTGCCGTACATGGATATAACATTTCATGTTCAATTAGTCACATACGCATATGCATATGTCTACAAAGTGTTTTCCGAATACAGATAGTGTCTAAAAAGTACTAACATGAATACATAATTATATTTACACTCTGCAGCGAAGTGTGCGCTGATACGAAACTTCCTGGCAGATTAACGCTGGGTGTCGGGATACCTCAATCGGTGGAGCGTTTTCCCGCGAAAGATAAAATCGCATGTCTGAGTGCAGTTTCCAGCACAGAGTTGTAATCTGCCAGGAAGTTTCAGCGAAAGTGATGTACACAAAAAACTTTTTTCCTTTCAGTATTTTGTGGGGTTCTCAAGTGGGGTTCCTAAAGCTTTAAAAGCTCTAAAAGTCGACAAGAATTAATTTCGTGTAATGGGTGAATGAAGTTGGCTTGTTTGAGTGTCAACAGGTTCGACGCAGACCAACACCACCTAGAGCGAAGGCCGCGGCGCTCTCGTGTGACGTCACGCAGAGAAGGCATCGTTTGCGTACCTGACTGCCTGCACGCTACGGCATAGTGGGCCGTGCTCCAGCGGCCACCCAGTCAGCTAAACGAACGATGCCTACTCTGCGTGACGTCACATGTCACGTCTAGCTGGTGTTGGGCAGAAACACAGTTTTGAATGTTCAAAAATGTTCAAATGTTTGTACAGTTTATGGGACTTAACTATGGGGTCATCAGTCCCTAAACGTACAAACTACTTATGAACTAACTAAGACTAAGGACGGCACAAATATCCATGCCCGAGGGGTGATTCGAGCCCCCGACCGTAGTGGCCGTGCAGACCGTGACTGGAGCGCCTCAGTCCCCTCGGCCACCGCGACCGGCCTTTATGAATGATTCACTCGGTAGCGTGTAACACTATAGGTCATCTTCCCTATTTATTTCGTTGCAGTTGCAATTTTCAGCTTTGATATATTATGTATCGATTCTGGGATTACGAATTATAGAAAGTAGAATGTCTGTACTATGATCTTTGATGTGTATTCAATGTATTGATTTTTTCGTATGTTGCCTTCCTATAAAGTCTTAGGACTTTTATCCGTCACTTTTCACTTCAGTCACCTGTGTCAATGCTGCTGACGTGGAAAATATCGAGTTCCCTTGTAACTGGCCAGGTAAATCTGTTCAAAGGTCGAAGGAAGACAACAGAATACCATCTCCGAAGAAGACCAGGCTTAGGAAAGCACTGTGGTGATCAAACCGAACTTTGGATTGTTGACTGCTTTACCTTTTTTTTAATACACTTAACAGAGTTCTACTTTCATTCACCTCTGTTAACACACCATTTCTATTCGCCATTCTTCTCCAAATCCACATTTCCATTGCTGTTATTGAGTACTTTTTATTTCCTTTATTTATAAACTTTCTGCTTATTGTTGGTCGCCCATATTTTCCCGTAACCCACTTTACGTCTCTATGACATCAGTCCTCTTCTCCCCATTTGCTACTATCACTTATTTCTCAATGTTAACTTCATTCGCAATTTTGTCATTACCGAGAGTCCTTTACATAGCTTATTGTGAGCCACTACCTGAAGGACGTATCCACAGTAAATTTTTAACTCTACGGCGGACTGTACGCAGGCATGTGAAACGTCTTTATTAGAACTGTTTGTCAACCCGAGAAGTGAAGGCCCGGGGTTCGAGTCTCGTACCAGCACGCAGTTTTTGTGACTAACAAGCCAACAGCATCCACATAGGTCTTAGTTTTGTCACTGTTAAATATTGCAACAGAGCTTCATGATGATTTCTAAACACTTTTATCTGCTTGACAGAATGCTAGCCGGGTGAGCGAACTAATCGTTCATCATAAAAATCTGCGCAAGAAAATGAGTAAAGAGCTCCTTTATGTAACATCAAAATATGCAAAGGTCTTTTGATGGCAATACAGACGCGCCGGAAATGGTGCCGAATAAAGGTAGTAAAATTTTCATTATCGTTTCTTAAAGGCGATCTTGGCTAATTTCCTTACGCATATTGTCACTATAAATTGATAAAGAGACTAAATTACCTTCCGCTGCTCCATATACAAAAGTATGCCATCGACCATTTACAGTGAAGCACCTTCACGTTTCTAGTTTAATCGGCACATAGATACCAAATGTCCAAATGTCTGTAAATCTATCGGACCAAACTGCGTGGCCATCAGTCCGTAGCTTACAAACTACTTAATCCTAGGTAAACTAATCTACGGACAAACACACACACCCATGCCCCAGGGAGGACTAGAACCTCCACGGCGAGCAACCGCGCGCTCCGCAGCAAGGTGCTTTAGACCGCTCGGCTACTCCACCGCGGCACACATTCATACCTGTGTGTTAGTCCGTAACTGTTAATGATTAGATTAGATTAATACTAGTTCGGTAGATCATGAATACGACACTTCGGAATGATGTGGAACGTGTCAGGTTAATGAAGGGTGTTTCTACAAATTGGCTGTCTGTCAGGCTTCTGATGGTGCTTGGTCGGAAACCAAATACTTTTTTGGCAGCATAATTTACCCCTTTCTGTGCCAATCTCAGATTTAGCCCTACGTAGTGAAGATCATCCTTTCTCCTGGTATTATGGCTGTGCTCGCTGCTATTACGTTTGAACTGAGTTGGACTATTAACAACAAATTTCATAAGTGAATATATATACTGTGAAGTTACTGTGAGGATACCTAAATCCTTAAATAGATGGCTGCAGGATGATCGTGCGTGGGCTCCAGCAATGATTCTGATTACACGCTTTTGTGCAATGTATACTTTTTTACTCAATGATGAATTACCCGAGAATATGATGCCATACGAAAGCAGTGAATGAAAATAGGCATAGTAAGCTAATTCACTGAGATTTTTATCGCCAAAATTTGCAATAACCCTAACAGCAAAAAGAACTAACTTTGCATCTTCATCAATGGAGATTGGCAAGTCATTTATGTATATCAGAACAGTAAAGGACCTAAGACCTGATGTTTTGATATTACATGAACCACTAATTTCAACTTTCTGCATTCTTCCATTCTAATGTTATTGGTAATCACTTGTTTGATGAATGTCGGTGTACAAAAGTATTTCTTTCCTGTACGCGAAATGATAGCAGTGACCGGATTACTTCCGCTACGAGCTGTTCTTGAATCTATCTCAAGACTAATGGTGAAACAACGGCAGCAGCGCTATATCCATTGCCAACTATCACAGATGATCCGTGGAACCAGGTGAGCGTTCAGTAGCACGGTTGGCTACACCACGAGACGCCATTCGTACCTTCTAGCCATCCACGCCAGGTACGGAACAAGTCGCAACAGGACCCGTGCTGAACCTAACCGACTTAGATGCTAATCACTTCTTGATGGCATACCAATCGTGATTACGAACTAGCCTTGCAATGTGTTCTCGTTCTTCTTCTTCTTATTATTTATTTATTTTACATTAGTGTATTTATCACACACTTCTAACCTTCTGATATAGTATAAATACCTGTACTGGAAAAGTCTGCATTTTTGAAGCTGTTTTGCAACTTTTGTGTCCTACACATTACTTTTCTCCTCTAATGATGAGTGAAGGAATACCATCATAATCACTGCATCACAATTCTGCAGGTTCATTAACTTTAATTCGTTTATTTAGCAGATAGAAAAAAATTAACAAAAGAAGGAAGCTATCACCGAGAAACAAACCATTAATTCTGACTGCAAAATAGAGTTCATCATTATCTTCAATAATCATCAATTTAGATTACATAAACTTTGGTGTCCTGTTATTCGTCACGTCCGTTGTTAATCCATCCCTCTTGATGAAATATTTAACAGTGTCACCGTTCTTGTCGTTTTACAAACGATGTTCCCTAGTACCAGTTTTTAATGGAGCTTTCGTTAAATTTTGTGAGCCCTTTATCGTTTTTAGCAACGCTGTAAAAATAAAAACGATATGTCAGGCTTTGGGAAATGTGCTTCACCACTAAAAAGGGAACATTACCTTTGTCATGGAATTAGCGTCAGTTACGGTAGTATAAAAAAATCAAGGAATTAGAATGGGGAATCAGACATGGATCACGAATGTAATGAACAGAACAAAAAATACATAAATGTATATTAGAGAGTATAGTTCTGTACGGAGCAGAAACCTGAACCATTAACCTGACAACATTCAAAAAGTACATGCTTTAGAGATAGACTTTTGGAGAAGATCGGCCAGAATTTCCAGAAAAGAAAAAGGAAGAAATTAGAAGTAATAAACAGGATGGAAATAAAAGAAGGAATAGATGATGGTACGGGCATGTACGAACAATGGAGGATACCAGAATAACGAAACTCGCACTGCAGTGGAACCTGATTGGGGGGGGGGGGGGAGGGAAGGAAGCTTAGGGTTTAACGTCCCGTCGACAGCTTGGTCATCAGAGAGTTTTTGGTAAGGATAGGTAAGGAAATCGGCCCTACCCTTTGAAAGGAATCACCCCGGCATTTGCCTGGAGTGATTTAGGGAAGTCACGGAAAACCTAAATCTAGATGGCCGGAGGTGGATTTGAACCACCATCCTCCCGAATGCGAGTCCAGTGCGTTACCACTGCGCCACCTCCCTCGGTGAACATGATGGGAAGGGAAGAAGACAACAACTTGAGACCTGCGACCTGGCTCCAAAAGGTACAGCACACAGTGAGGAAACTGGTCGCAGAAGAAGAGGAAACTCAAAATCGAGACGCCTGGAGAAATATTTTGAATATTTAGTTTAAGTTCTCGTATACTAGGTGTGTTGATTTCCGGATTAATTATTATATTGGAGGTAAACCTCTGTAATGCAGAAAATCTCAATAAATAAAATAATAATGAGACAGTAAAAGTAGTAGATGCGTTTTGTTATTTGGCAGAAGTGAAGATATAATGTAAAATGCAGAATGGCTATGGGAATAAAAGCATTTCTGAATAAATGAAATTTGCCGACATCTAAAGTTCAAAAATGTTATATATTTTTAAGCTGCAGTGGTCATCAGTCCCTAGACCTACAAACTACTTTAACTTATGTTAAGGACCACACACACACACACGCACACACACCCATGCCCGAGAGTGAGGATACGAACATCCGACGGGGAGCAACCAAGCGCTGCGCACAAAGGCACCTCAAGCATTCTGAAAGTGTGTGGTCAACGTGCCGAGTCCAACGTGTGGCTGAACGCTCGGAGACGGCGCGACTTGTGCATTACGTGTACCTCAACGAGCTACACGCGACCACAGCGCGCTCCAGCGACAGTTGTCGGCTGCATCAGGTGCTGGAACCAAAAGAGTGGAATTCCTGCTTTACCTCAAATAAATCGTTTAATTCCGCGCTTGTGCATATATGCGTTATGTTCTGTGATATAGATCGCCATAAGTAACAACAAAATATCTATGAATATAAGTCTTGTATAAAACTTCAGCCGCGCGGGAGTAGCCGAGCGGTCTGGAACGTCACGTTACGGATCGCGCGGCCTCCCGCGTCGGAGGTTCGAATCCTCCCTCGGGCATGTGTGTGTGTTGTCCTAAGGTTACTTTCACTTAGTTTAAGTAGTTTGTGGGTCTAGGGACTGATGACCAACGTAGTTTGGTCCTATAGAATTACAAACATTTGAACTTTTTTTTTCTTAAGTTGCATCTCATGTCATAAGTGCGGCGAATTATAAAAGTTTAATGATAAACTATACGATATAAAATTAGAAAAGACCTCCACTTGAAACAAATATTATTGCAACAGTCTCGCTTTTTAGTAAAACTTAAAGATCATTCTTCCACGGTTATTGTTACTTTTCAGTAGAAGAATGTTAAGAACGTGTAAAATGCAATACGTGTAACAATAAAGTACGGATTTTACTCTAAGTAAGGTGCAAACTATCCTCTTCATAAAACGAATCCAACAAACTGACTGCCGGCCGTCGTGGCCGAGGGGACTGAGGCGCTCCGCCGGCCGCGGTGGCCGAGGAGACTGAGGCGCTCCAGTCACGGTTTGCACGAGCACTACGGTCGGGGATTCGAATCCCCTCTCTGGCATGGATATTTGTGCCGTCCTAGTTCGTACGTAGTTCATAAGTAGTTTGTAAGTTTAGGGACTGATGACCCCGTAGTTAAGTCCCATAGACTATACAAACATTTTTGAGGCGCTCCAGTCAGGGTCTGCACGGCCACTGCGGTCGAGGGTTCGAATCCCACTTCGGGCATGGATATTTGTGCCGTCCTTAGTATTAGTTATTTCATAAGTAGTTTGTAAGTTTAGGGACTGATGACCCATAGTCCCATAAGCTATACAAACATTTGAACAAACTGAATCCTCAGACGAAGAGCACTTATGTTTACGTAGCACCGAATATTATGCATTACACTTCTATGAAATTTATAGGGCCGGCCGCGGTGGCCGAGGAGACTGAGGCACTTCAGTCACGGTCTGCACTGCCACTACGGTCGTTGGTTCGAATCCCCCCTCGGGCATGGATATTTGTGCCGTCCTAGTTAGTAAGTAGTTCATAAGTAGTTTGTAAGTTTAGGGACTGATGACCCCGTAGTTAAGTCCCATAAGCTTCACAAACATTTGAAATTTATAGGAAAGTGTTTGAGTCTAACAGAAAACTCGTGGATAAGAAGAATAACTATTTGCTTCCGACGAGCTTTAAATCAGCACCAAAGGAAATCTTCCATTTCACAATCTGCGCTACAACCACTAACATATTTGGGAATCATCAACGAAGGTATTAGACGTGTTGTAATTACAACATATGATGTAAAGAACAATTCGAATTGATAGATCTTCAGTCCGTCTTGCCTTGAAACGGCAGATTACTGTAATGCGGAATTTTATTAACCAGGTACAAGACGTTTTACTCATTTATTCCAACAAATAGTACCTCTAATGACCGGTTGTCGAGATAGTCTCAATTTACTCAGTTACTTTTACTTGCTTCGCAATGTCATTCATTCATATGACCTGAGTTATATACATATATACATAAAACGGCCAATATGACGTCGTCATCTCTCTACCGAAAAGAGCTACCTCCTCCCCGGCCGCGCAGGATTAGGCGAGCGGTCTGGAGCGCCACGTTACGAATAGCGCGGGCTCCCGCGTCGGGGGTTCGAATTCCCCCCCCCTCGGGCATGGATGTGTGTGTTGTCCTTAGATTAACTTAGTTTAAGTAGTTTGTAAGACTAGGTATTTATGACCAAATAATTTTGGTCCCATAGAATTACAACAATTTGAACAAGTTTACCTCTCTCCCTGGATAGTCACGTGGTGTGACGTCGGTGGCGTTCTCCCATCTTATTGATGATCGTTCAGACGCACGTTGAAAATTTCTGGCATGTTTGATACTGCCCGACACATCGGGAAAGCTTCGCCAACGTGCGGTTCGCACGTTGTGACGTCAGAAATTCGCCACGTTGGCCACAATCGTTCAATTCACGCTCTGTGTGCCGATGGCTTTAGAGTGCACGGCCACTTAAATATTAGAAAGATCTTTCTTGTAAACATTTGTCTGGAGTGTAGCACTGTACGAGAGTGAATCATGAACGAGAAGGACTTCAGAAAGAAAAAAGAAGCATTTGAAATGTGGTGCTACAGACGAATGATAAAGATTAAGTGGGTAGATCTTGTAACTAATGAGGAGATACTGAACAGAATTGAGGACAAAAGGAATTTCTGGAATACCTTGACTAAAAGAAGGGATCGATTGGTAGGACACATTCTTAGACATACACCGTCGTAGGCTTCCTCGATATCGAGAGACAGACAAAGATGGTAGAGCGACTGGAGTTGGACGGAGAAAAGATGGGTTAGGTGAAGGACCTGGTCAGAAACCACATTCGGAAAGGGGAAGAACTGATGTTGGCAGAGGTGTTGATGGATGCAGCGGGAGAAGATGGTTTCCAAGACCTAGCTGAAGGTGAGAGTGATGGGATTGTAGGATGAGTTCTGGGACAAAGGTTAGTCGGGTTTGGGGAACATGAGGATTCAGGAGGTCTTTCACAGGTCCGAAGGCGGCCGCAATCACCGTTCGGCATATGGATAGTGGAACGCAGTATCGGCTGCAGCAGGGCTCCCTACTTGTGAAGCGTTCTATGGGCGAAGTTGTGCACAGCTCTGCAGTCAATGCTGGTTTGTTTTCTTTTCGTATTGTGATCGAGCGCAGAGCCTGGATTTCATGATAAACATTTTCCTGACGCCTAACTGCTCAGGCCGACCGCCTCTCTGGTCTGTATGGTGGTCTGTCACCGGCATGATAACAATAAAGAAAGTTACTATTCAATCAGATGTAATAGGAAGAACAATCCATTCACCCAATTTACACATACATTCTGTTTTGACGCAACGAAATTTCTTAAGTAATTGCCGTAGTGGATAGAGAACTGCTGGAATTGTGACTGTGTATACCTCTTCAGCAAAAAGAACTCAGGTTTTTTGTTTAGCTTACCTGGTCTATCAGAATGAAAAGCTGAAACTGGTAGCCTAAAATAAAGCGTCTAAGAAATAGATATTTGAAGTTGTTAATTGCTTTACGTCTACAATAGTTGACATACATCCACTTACGCATGCAGTTTAACTGAGGAAACCAGAAAAAAATGTTCAAATGTTTGTAAATCTAAGCGTCTTAACTACGTTGGTCATTAGTCCCTAGACTTACAAACTACTTGAACTGATTTAAAGTAACTTATGCTAAGGACAACACAAACGCCCATGGCCGAGAGGGAACTGAAACTCTCGACGACGAACGGCCTTAGTGCGCGCGGCTTTTCTGCCGCGGCAGATACCAGAATCTAAGTTATTAAACGTTGGCAATCACTAGTATTAATTTAAATTTTACTATCGCGTGAGGAGTAATTTAAACTGTATACCTCTTCCAGGTTCTAGAGGGTGCAGTACAATTTTGTTAGGTTGCTCACCTAATAATTTGTTGCCCGGCCATTCTATCAAGATGCGAGCGTTTGACAGAGATACTTTCCTAGAGAAATGGCAACTTCCTTTTTGCGAAATTTAGAGGATAAGCGTTTAAAAGTAGAACGGTTCTGTTGCCACCAAAGAATATTTCACGTACGGCTTAAGAGAACAGGAGTAATTGATGCATATAGACTGCATTCCCGAATAGTATAAAAAGGCAATTACACGCGGATGTACATGGTGCCGTTTGCCGTACAACGGTATTTCGGAGTCTGTGTGTTGATGTGATTGCCAGTAAGTGGCACTACGTTGCTGCTTCGTTGTCATTCGCGAATACACACGCGCTCAAGTTCTGCAGTTGGTGATGGCCAGGGGTTGAAGATCCACTTTCTTTCGACATAGCCGATAACGCTGGGCTGTTAGACCAGTGGGTGTCGTGAATTGCACGGCTGAAAGTTTCTGACAGCTGGACGCGTGCATTCCGGGCCTCAGTGAAGACGATGAAAATAGTCGCTCGCTCTGTGGTATTTGAGGGGGCGTGTTTGTTCAGCCGCTGCTGGCGAGATAGCGCGAAAATCACCGCTGTCGCGCCGAGAACCCGCCCCGTGGTTGAAAACTTGGTGCTTCGGTAAGTAGTGCTTTCCTGACTTCCAACTGCGCCCGTCTGAGATACGAGCCACAGTTACAGCTATTAATATATTCAGTAAGCGGCTAAGTATCTATTTCTCAAACTACGTCATATATCTCAAAGGTATGATTGCTCATAACACAATAGAAAACACCACTGGTAACTTATTTCACATGCCGTCTGGGAGTCGGTCTAAATATTTTTAGTTGAGAAGATATAATGTGTAAAGTCTTGACCGCTTATTTTATTAATTGAGTTCACCAGTTTCATTTCTGAACCATTTTCAGCTCAAATTATTTGCTGTTCAGTCATTAGTATTAATTATCCATATTCACAGAACATACGACATCAACTGGGAATGGGCAAAGCTGAAAAAGTGTACCCTGCCGGGATTCGAACGCGGGCCTCCTGTTTACTAGGCAGTTGTGCTGACCACTACTCTACTGGGGACACAGTGATCACCGCACCTGCAAGGACTTCATAAGCACGCCTCCCGTCAAAGACAAATTCCCAGCTTTACCCTGCCTGCAGTACTCAAACTGGTAGTTTCAGAAACTAACTCCCGTAAGAGTAAGAGCCCCAAACTTCCCCACCCCTCCCCACTACCGAAATGAAATGTTCAAATGTTTGTAGAGCTTATGGGACTTGACTACGGGGCCATCAGTCCCTAAACTTACAAACTACTTATGAACTAGCTAAGACTACAGACGGCACAAATATCCATGCCCGAGGGGGGATTCGAACCCCCGACCATAGTAGTCGTGCAGACCGTGACTTAAGCACCTCAGTCCCCTCGGCCACCGCGGCCGGCTACCGAAATGATCATTGCCAGTCACCGGCATATATATATATATATATATATATATATATATATATATATATATATATATATATATATATATATATATGAGGTTTGTTCCGAAATAACAGACGTCACGCCCTATCCTGCAGTTGTTATTCTTACGGGAATTAGTTTCTGAAACTACGAGTTTGAGTACTGTGGGCTGGGTAAAGGTGGGAATTTGTGTCTTACGGAAGGCGTGCTTAGATAGTCCTTGCAGGTGCGCTGATCACTATGTCTCCAGAGGTGCAGCGGTCACCACAACTTCTAGAAAGCAGGAGACCCGGGTTCGAGTCCCATCTGGGTACACATTTTCAGCTTTGCCCATTCGCAGTTGATGTCATGTATTCTGTGAATATGAAAGAAAAACAACTCCAGGATCAGAAGTGACGTCTATTCTCTCGGGACAGACGCCACATGTATATATTAATTATCCAATTACAAAATTACTAACTAGTATTTATAATTCTTAATTCTGTAATTGGTTAATTATACTGCCTGTTGGCAGATACTACTGACTAACCAATATATAATTTGATCTGAAGACGGCTCAGAAATGAGTTGATACTTGTTATGTTCATTAATAAAATAAGCGGTAAAGACTATAAATATTGTATCTACTCGACTGAAACCGTAAACAATTTTTCTAATGCCTTATTCGCTGTTGTCCAAATATTTGGGTCTTAGTGCTCGTATGTAACTAAAGATGTGCAAACCAGTAGCTACTAAACTATGGATTATGCCGCGTGCAAGACCGTAGAATTAGCGCAAAGAAAATTATGCAGACATCCCTTGTTTCTACCAATGAATATCCACTCTGCAGCGGAGTGTGCAGCGATTTAAAACTTCCCTACAGATTAAAATGTGCCGGGCCAGGATCCGATTCTGCGGACTTTGGTTTACATGGGCAAGTGCTCTCTATTGACTTCTGCATGCGGAACTTCTCTCAAGTTTCTAAGGTAGGCGAATACGTAATGGAGGAAGAAATGGGTACATCGTGACTCTTGCTTGGAGACCACAGTCGGTAGAGAACTAACCCGTGAAAGGAAAAGTCCGAGATTCGAATCGCTATCTGGCATACAGCTTTAACCTGCCAGAAAGTTTCAGCCTTTGTTTGCAAATAATAAAGAGTAAAATTCTTTTGAACATCATTCAATCAGCGAGGTGCTGCAAGTAAGATAAGTATTGTAACATACCCAAGGGGTGGAACTTAAATAGTACCAGCCATTTATTCACAATCGATACAAAAGCAATACTGTCCTTCAGTTACCAGCGTTGTGTAGAACCCGTTGCCAGCGATTTGGAAGGCGTAGTATATCGTTATCAAAGCCAGGCCTGTTCTGTTGATGGTGCGAATGGAGCGGTCTACGGCCTGTCTAATGTCTGGAACAGTTCTGAAGCGAATGTCACGAAGATTCCTTCATCTTGGGAATCGAATCAAAGTCACAAGGACATAAGTCCGAGGAGTATGGTGGATGGTACAGTACTTACCAGTCCGATGGACCGAACAGAGCTGCTTGCGCTGTATGCGCATTATCGTGCAAAATGATGAGTGGGTTGCACAGAAAATGTTGCCGCTTATTTCGCAAAGCTGATCGCAGGTAATGCCAGAGAAACGAACAGTGTACTGTGTATTGACGGTCTTCTGTGGAGGAACGTTATGCGTTAGAATAACACCATCATAATCGTACACGAGATTCACCATAAATTTCAGCATACAGGGGCTCTGAACGACTTTCGACTTTCGCGGCGACCCATGCTAACGCCTATCATTGGATAGCGTCTCAGTTTTGGCTCGTATGATGTGGCCCATGTCTCATCCACTGCTACGACACGGCGTCTCTTTTTCGCACTCATAGCGCTCCAAGTGTGTATGAGCAGCGTCGTAAAGCATCCATTTCTCCATTTCCGTCAATTCATGCGAAACTCACCGTGAGGCAATTTTTCGCATGCCCATGCACATTAAATATTTATCAACTCCAGTATGCCTTTTTCGAAAACGTAGTGACACCGTTACGTTAGACGTCTCGCTTACAAGTATCTCGTTTTCCTCGATTGTGCGCACGGCGGTGACGTGGGACGGGCGAGTCCATTTGCTCGGAGATAAGATATGAATGTCAACAAGCTGTGTTATCAGCTACAATAGTAGGTTCCATTACATCGTGTCTCCACAGCAGGTTTGCCACTATTTAAGTTGCAACCCTTGTAAATGACTTACACGACAAAAGTCACCTAGCAGTATGCTGAGATACAAATGGCGGTAGCATTACGAACACCTGGTATGAAAGGCGGTGCAATGGCAGAGCAGTCGTTTGAACTCCGGTATTCATATGGAAAGGTTTCCCAGCTGAGGATGGCCACACGATAGAAATTAACAGACTTTGAATGCAGAATGGTGAATGCAACCAGACTCATTGGACATTTAAGTCTGAAAATCGTGAGGGAGTATGGTATCGACAGTGTCACGAGTTTGTCAAGTTCACCAGATGTTAGGTCATTGCCCCTCATCATAGACAAGGCAGTGGACGAGAGCCTGCACTTAATGCGCGAGAGTAGCGGCGTTTCCGTAGAGTCACTTGTCAGTGCTAACAGACGCGCAACAATGCGCAAATTAACCATAAAAATCAGTAGTGGACTTGGGAGGAAAGTTTGCTTTAGGACAGTGCGGTGGCGCCGGCCGTGGTGGCCGAGGGGACTGAGGCGCTTCAGTCACGGTCTTCATGGCCACTACGGTCGGGGGTTCGAATCCCCCCTCGGGCATGGACATTTGTGCCGTCCTAGTTGTAAGTAGTTCATAAGTTTAGGGACTGATGACCCCTTAGTTAAGTCCCATAGACTATACAAACATTTGAACATTTGAGTGCGGTGTCATTTGGCGTTAATGGGCTGTGGCTGTAGACGAACGACACGAATAGGTTTGCTAACAGCCTTCAGCGAATACGCTCGTGAACACATAGGGTGGACGCTGAACGACTGAAAAACTATGGCCAACTGAATCTGGATTTCAGTTGATGGTATGTACGAACGTGGTGCAGACTCCACGGAGACACGGAGCCGAGTTGTCAACAAGACACGGAGCGAGTAGGCGATGGCTCAGCTTGGAATGGACTGGATCCTCTGGTTCAGCTGAACAGATGAACAACTGTAAATAGTCATGTTCCGATACTTGAAGACCGTTTGCAGCGAGCGTGTATCAATAAACGATCGATTTCTTTTATAGATGCCAATGCGCTACTTCGATGGTCCAACATGAATCCCATAGAAAATTTATGGTACATAATCGACAGGTCAGTTTGTGCACAGGCTCACAGGTCGCCCTACACTAAGTACAGGGATTCAAGGACAACACGCACAAGTATGAACATGGAAGGACTCGAACCTCCGACGACGAGCAACCACGTAATCCCCAGCGAGGCGGGTTGGAGCTCTCGGCCACTCCACCGCGGCTGTTCCCTCATTGCCGGCCGCAGTGGCCGAGGAGACTGAGGCGCTTCAGTCACGGTCTGCTCGGCCACTACGGTCTGGGGTTCGAATCCCCCTCGGGCATGGATATTTGTGCCGTCTTTAGTATAAGGTAGTTCATAAGTAGTTTGTAAGTTTAGGGACTGATGACCCCGTAGTTAAGTCCCATAAGCTTAACAAACATTTCAACATTTTTTGTTCCCTCATTTCTGTTGAAGCGACTTGGGAGTAGAGTAACAACTGAAAAATCAAACACTTTATTAACACCGTTCGTGTAGTTACCTGCTCGCACGGAAAGAGCGCTTGTAAGCTATTACCGCGGCTTTTCTGACAGTGAGCGACGTGGCTGCCACCTGTCTGCCAAGCGCGGAACTAACTGTGGCGTAGCCAGTCGCTGCGGCGGCCTCGTGACGTCGCGTCGGCGCGGCTAGCGCTTAATTGCTTGTCTTGGCGCCGGACGTTTTAATCACTGCCCACCTTTTTCTCTTTGGGGAACTCTAAACATCAGCCGCAGTCCGCGCCGCGCCGCTTTGGCACGCAGCGCAATGCGGCTGCCCCGCCAGATTTTTTTTCCCCTATTTTTCGCCGACTGTCCGCTAATCTGGCTGTACACTCGCAGCTCGGGGCATGCCGAGCGACATTAAGCAGGTTTTGCTCTGCCAATCCACTGAAGGCTTCCTTGTGTACTAGGTGCTGGACAACACGGCGGTTGTCACCAGTGTGCGACACGGCCTCTTTGTAACCTGCTCTGATTACGCCTTTCTCCAACCACAGTACCGAGAAAATATCCAAATTACTTCATACCTAGTTATTTCTCTAAATTTTGAGAGAAAAGTTAGTTTCCTCCACAAAAATCAAGGTGTAATACATTGGGTCAGATCATCATTACGCTATCTCTCTTCTAGTAGGTTTTGACTTCATGGCCCTCAGTGCTTCTCTGACTTCTGCACTCCTCTTCCTACTTCCGTGTCCTCCACGTAGTCCACCAGTGGCTGCTGGTTCTACAGATAACTGGGGGTTCAGTTCCTTGAGCGCCGGATCTTGATAGTGGCGTCGTACCACCGTTCCCGGCTCGGCGTCCAAAGAGACAATCTGGCGTACCTCTGTGACTGGAGCTGGGATAAAACGCCACGGTTTGTCACCCCCCCCCCCTTCCTTAGATATATTTTCATTAAAAGATCTTCAGAATGTCTTACCTCGGCTTGTTTGCGTTTGCTTCAACTCGAGCTGAGTCGTCAGCCTACCAAGCTTCTTTATTTCTCTCTTTTGTTCAAAATGTTCAAATGTTTCTTAAACTTATGGGACTTAACTGCGGGGTCATCAGTCCCTAAACTTACTACTTATAAACTAACGTATACTAAAGACAACGCAAACAACCATGCCCGAGGGAGGATTCGAACCCCAGACGGGGAACGGCCTCGCGCATCGGAACTTAGCACCTCAACGCGCTTTTTTTTATTTATTTATTTATTTTTATTTTTTTTTTTATTTTTTTTTTTTCATTAGCCTTCTGCTTGAGAATAGTTTTAAAGCTTCACAACTATAAATAAATTCTTGAAAATAAAAGTAAAGAAAGTTTATGTTCTCGCTGTAACTGATTTGTCTCTCACACTTGATTTTGAACCTGTCAGATGCTGTGCTAATTTTTTTTTTATCTCGATTGTTATTCCAGTCCTAGGAAGCTCCGAAACTCGTCTTCTCATATTTTGCTGCCAAATGCAGATAGTTCCACAATCTTTGTGATTGTCCTGTTCCGTTTTTCCTTCTTAGCATTTCAGCATCAACCTTATTTCGTCTTCTCATAACTTCGAGAGCCTTCGGTTTCGGAAAGCAAACCTGTTTTTCGAATCATTTGTTGATTAGCAGTTCTTGTGGGAGTTAAAAAAATAACAATAATATCCTTACATTGTAAAATCAGGCTATTCTAAAAACAAATTGCCTCTCCTACTGAGTTCTTATTTAGGCTTGCAATGCTTGTCTCAATGTGAGCAAAGCACCTCGCACACGAAATAAATGTAGAAAAGAAATAAAAGGTACTACTTGCGAAGATAACTTATTCTTATCACCTTTCAATCTATACTTAATTTATCAAAATTATCTTATTATGAATATTGTAAATTTATTTTCATTTATAGGGATTGCAGAACGATATTATGGTCCTTTATATATAAAAGAAAAAAAACTATTAATAGTTCTCCCTGTCGCCACTGGCATGCTGTTTCAGGGTTCTGCTGAGGCCTTCACGGCTACCGTAGCGGCCACGGGGCCCACGAAGTCCCCACCGTACTTCACCCTCAGCAGCAATCCCCTACTTTAGCAAGCCCCTAACGCCGAAATCCATTCATCCTACTCCTTGCTTCTGGAACACAATTCGCAACATGTTACCAAAGTTTTTCAAATTATCTTTCCTCTGGTAAATTTTATAATATTCTCTTTGTACATATTCTCTATATTCCTGTAGACAATCAGTCCCCTTGTTACTGATGGTGTAGGTAACATAATGTCCTAGTAGCCATACGATATCATTGCTTTTTTGAGCTGGGAAATAAATTTCTTCTGGGAAGAAAATAACATTTGGACTAATGTCTCTCCCATCGCTCCGTCTTAGGAAGGCGACTTGGTTTTTAACATCCTGCCACATTTCTGACAATGCTTTACAAGTAAAGCGATGCTCTAATGTATCGATTCCATGGCATTTTGAACATCTGCTTGTATCACTGAGACCTATTGAATATGATTTCTCATTCGTGCTAATAATATTATTTACAACTCCGTACCATGCAGCCTGTATATCCGTTGTAAGAATTTTATTGCTTATATTCTTCCAGATATTTTACCAATTTTTATTGGGGTTCTTAACCTCCATTTTGTTTTGGTTGTCCTTGGATCTCATTCTTTCGAGAAAATACTTGCAGTTCTGCTTGTTTTTATCCCATGCGATGTCTTGCAAGTAGCTTAGTTCTAAAAAAAATTCTCGAATATATTTAAATTTATAGTTGATTTTAATGATGTTGACAGGTGGCTGAAAGCTTTTTGGCTCAAACAATTTGAACAATTTTGCCGTTATACTGCTTGGATATTTATCAAAAAGTTGCAGGGTCCTCTTTATAAATAAAACGGTAGTTTTCTTCCGGATATCCGTTAAACCAAGTCCCCCCTCTTCCACAGTTAAAGTCACTGTTCCGACAGCCACTCGAAATATTTGACCATGCCAGATGTAACGGCAAACGGTTGCCATTATAGCTTTCGCTATGTCTTTCGGTATAGGTAAGACCTGTCCAATGTATGTTGCTTTGGATAAAACCGAACAATTAATGATTTTGATTTTTGCTTCATATTGAGATCCCTCATGTAATTTAATATGAGAGAGCCGCGAATTTTGCCTAGAATTGTCTTCCAATTGGAGGCTATTGTTCGAAGTGGGCAACTATGGAGAGTTAGACCCAAAACAGTATGTTGTTCAACACATTTTGCCCAGGCAATCTGTACGTCGGTGAGTCCATTAAGTTTTAAAAAGGCACTCTTTGTTTCATTTACTTGTGCACCTGTTGCTTGAGAGTAAAGGTACACATTTTCTGTTAATCTTGCAGCATCGTCATTATTCCTGATAATCACACCAACGTCATCGACATATGCATTGCATACCCTATTCATTCCGGAAACAGATATACCCTACAGTGCTTCTTCCAAACGTCGCATCAGAGGTTCCAAGGCAACTACATAGAGCATAATGGCCAAGGGGCTCCCCTGGGGAATCCCACCAGCAATTGAAATATCCTTTGTATAGTGACCGTTTATAGATACATTTGTTTTCATTCCCGTTAAAATGTTTTTTAAAACTTTCAGATTGTGGACATTGAGGCCCATGAATTTTAAGGTTCTAAAAAGGTAGGCATGATTAACCCTATCAAAGGCCTTTGTGAAATCTATAAAAACCAGGCCACCATGTTCAGTAGTGTTCGAAAAAATGGAGACTATATCCCTATATTCACTTACGGTTTTAAAAATACTGCGTCCAGAAAGACATGTTTGGTGATACCCAATGATCTTCTCGAGGATTGGTGTTAACCTATCCTTAATTACTCTATTATTTTGTAGTCTGAATTAAGTAAACTTATTGGTCTCATTTTATTGATATCCTTTATTTCCGTATTCCTACCCTTTGGAATCAACACTGTGATACTTTGTTTAAAATCTGGAGGGACAGGTTCCCCATTCACAACTTCATTAATCATTTCAGTGAACTTGTTCCCTATTATATGCCAATACGAGTTATAAAACTCTATTGGCAATCCCTCAGGGCCTGGTGACTTTTTAGTCGGAGATCACTTAATGACATCTAGGACATCTTCTTGAGTAATTTCTACATGCAGATTCCGATTGTCCTCTTCCGTTATTGCGTCCGCAAGTCCAGATGTGAATAAAAATCTCTTGTCACAGTTTCTTCGATCTCCTTTTCACTATAAAGAGTGTTGTAGAATCGATAAGCCTCATTCAGGATATCTTTTTGATTTGACAAGATTTTCTTATCCTCCGCTCGCAGGTGTTCAATGAAATTTCGTCTCCTCTGTTGTGCATGCCGTATGAGGTGATACACTGAAGCGTTTTCCCCTTCTACAATAGTTTGCTCATGGGATTTAATTTTCAAGCCCTCTAGCTGTGTACTCTTCATATTTATTAGTTTTGCTTTTGTTCGATTTATTTACCTTAAAATATCATCTGTCATTGGTTGTCCATAGAGTTCGCGTAAGCAGGAGTAATAAAATTCCATTGTATTCCTAGTCCCTCTCATTCTCTCTTTGCCGTATGATATTAAAGTAGCTCTCAATTTCTTCTTCGCAACCGTAACCCACCATTGGACAGTTGACCTATATTTGTGACGTTGTCTTAAAGAGGCCAGCCAGGCGTCTTCTATTTGTTGATTTAGCTCGTTTTCTAACAGCATACTTGTGTTTAATTTCCACAGTGGTCTACCCCAGTACGTTTTCTGTTTTGCCAACTTTACACTGCATTTGACTGCAAGATGGTCGGAGAATATAGTGGGTATAACTTCGATTGCAGCTATTTTATTTTCGAAGTTCGATGAGACGTAAATTCTGTCAATTCTACTCTGCGATCTACTAGTAATGTAAGTAAACCTAACAAGGGTGGGGTATTTGATTTCCCATGCATCTCTCCATTTCATATTTGTTACTAAACCTTCAAGTTCTCTAGATTTATTGAAATTTGGGCGTTGGTCCTTTTCATTTAAAACGCAATTCCAGTCACCTCCTATTAAAACATTTGCAGGGTTGTCTTTTAGTAAATGGAGAATATCACTTTTATAAAATCTGGCCTTTTCTGCTCTTAAATTGTTGCCCGATGGTGCATAAATATTTATTACATTTGTATTAAAAATTTTGCACCTGATACCCCTCCCCGATTCTAAAAGGCAGACGTCGTTTACTTCAATTCCATCCTTTGCAAGGATAGCTGTTCCACAGTTGTGCTCAGGTGCTACATTTACGAGTGTTTTATAACCAGAAATATATAGGTCTTTGATTTGAACCTCTTGCAATAGCGCTATATCTGTGTCAGACTGATACAGAAAGTCTCTAAGTGCGGCCATTTTAGTTGCGTTCTGTATTTTGTTTATATTGAGAGTCGTCACGTTATAATCTTGTTCCATTAATGGTATGCGAGAAAGTGGTTAATAGTTGAGGACAGTTATATTTCTTTTTCTAAGTTTCTCCTTTTCTCCATCTTCTTTCTGTTTGTCTACATGTTGCATTTCAAACTGTTAGTAAAAGTCATCTTCTTCTGGTATAGACGCATCTTCCATTTCTTCATCTGTCTCCTGTGTCCAATCTAATCGCGCCTCTGAAGTGGCTGGACTTAACAAAGGTTCGTCTCTGGCCACTTCTGTGTTGTCGTCAGTTTCTTCCCTTCTGTTTCCTGGAGGGAGAGCCTTTGAAGTCTGCGCTGACTGTGAGACGTCTTTTTGCTTCTGTCGTTCTTTGACAGTTTTAAGTTTTTCCTGTAGAAGGGGGGCAATTTTCTCTGCGGCTTCGTGAGCCAACCTACGCTTTTTGTTCCTTCTTCGCTTTGGGGATCCCCCGTTGGATGACTCAGGTGATTTGTCTTGGGAATCCGCCGAGGATCTCTCAGATGAAACTTGTTCCTTATCTTGAATCCGTTTTGTATTGCCATTTTTCAACTCAGTATTTAAATCTTTCTGTGTTGCACTTGTAATTTGGAGTTCTTTCCCTTTGCCGTCCTTCTGCAGACTTTGGTTTTCATTTCCATTTCCACTTTGGCCTTCTATGGACTGCGTCTGACTGCCTGTCGCTTCCTCGAAATCTATTGCGGATATTTCGGAAATCGTTGTCTCTTCATGTTGTATAACCGAAGAGCGCCGTCCACTTCTAGTTTCTGTGTTGGCAAAAGTCGGCGCCTGCACATTCGATAGGACATCTGATTCACAAGGTTTGTCACCGTTTTCCGCAGCTGGGGTGCTCGCGTCGCTGGTCTTTGCTTCCTCTACGTGGCTCGGCTCTTTGCTGTTTACTGGCTCGGCCGGTGCGGCGGCCACTTCCTCCTGCCCAGCGGGGCCGCGCGGGTACGCGGCGGCAGCGTACGTCAGCTTGAGGCTGACCGCCTGGCCGGGCACGGCGGGCTCTGCAGCCGGCAGCTCCGGGACGCACCTCTTGCTGCACTCACTCCTAACGTGTTCCGTGGAATTACACAGGGCGCATGTTCTGGGCTGTCCGTCATATATTATTAAAGCACGATAGCCGCACACATTTAAGTATGAGGGTATGTGCTTATAAAGTTCTATCTTCACTTGTCGGACGCCGTTCAACACTGGAAACATATGGGCCTCTGACCACTTTTCGGCGATGTTGGAGATTATTCTGCCGTAGGGCCGAAGAACTTTGTTGATTTCCTCGTCCGGCATTTCAAAAGGAAGTTCAAAAATTCGGACCGTCCGAATCCCTAAACCAGCGTGACAGACAGTAACGTCACTCACACTACCGTCAGAATGATTGAACTTTATGATACCGCCAAACCTACCCACTATTGAACAACATAGTTCGGGACTTTTCAGTTTCACGAACGCAGCGTTCGTTACAAAGGACAAATATACACCTATTACGTCACTCTCATGAATCTGTACTTTTTCTATAAACCATTGTTTCACTTCGTATGCTTTCGGTCTTACATGACATCTGTCGAAAGTAAACTTAATCGTATCTTTCCTCAAGATATTAATCGTGCTCATTCTGTCTGCTTTTTCGTATCAAAAATAGCCACAATTAGCTATGCAAAGCGGTTACAACTAACCTTTGACACAGCGACTCAGCTGTTGTTTACTTCGCGAACGCCAGCGCTGCCTCCACTCGTGCGTCCCGCAACGCTGCTGCCACTCGAATGTCGGCCACTCCGCCGAGGCTCACACTTTTGTTCCAAGCTTAAAGCTGAGTAATTTGTTCCTAAAAGATACTGAACGTTATTCGTTTTTCTTGGATAATAAACACCGAGAACATATGAATATGCACATGAACACTAACACACAGTTAGTAAATGATTAAACTGTTAAGTGACTGTAACAAAATGAATCTGTAACGATGAAGACACAAGCTACCTTCGGGTCATGTGACACTGTAAGCAGCATCCTCTCCTAACCTTACGCATGCGCAAAGGCTGTTCTGCCCCACATATTTTCAAACTGTTACATATTTGTCATAATGACGAATATAAATATCATTTACCATCAAATTCTCGTTACATTTGCTAAAACGTCCAAAGATATGTGGCAAGTAACAATACAAAACTCATTGTTGTTCCCGTATCTGTGAAAAAGAAGATTGAGTGTAAAAAAAATTGCTTGCAGTCGGTCTAGAACCAACTACGTTCGACGGCGCAACGCAATGCCGCTAACCACAAGGCTATTCTTGCTAGGTGGACAGTAGTCACTTCATTATTATTCATAATCGGATCATCTGAAGGCTTATTCAGTTGATGCATCTTTAATTTATAGTTTATTTTACTAATGACTTGTTTTTGATTAATCTTCAATGCGCCAAAAGCAAATGTGAAGGGCGTATGTTGCCTTCATAAAGGATTTGCCGGTGCGCAATGCGAGGTGCGCAGTAGCTCCACTGTCTTTGCCTCTGCACCATTCGAGCGTAACTGCCAGAGCTCGAGTAGCCAGGAGCTGGCGTCTCTACCAGCTACAACAACAATGTTAAAAGCGGCGTTTCCCCTAGCCCCTGCTTGCCACGGGAGCGCCCATATGCTGCCTCCAGGGGGTTCAAAAGTGAATTTGGACCTCAGCCGCGCATGCGCATTGCAACGCGGCGGCCACTTCTGCCTATATTAAGCGGCCGCGGGACGAATCGTTTACGTGCTGTCTCCGCGACGTAAAACATTTCTCTTGCGATACAATTACTTTCAATCTGCATATAAAATGATCTTATAGAAGAATGAAACGAAGAATGACAGTTTAAAACACATTTTACTTATTTATTTACTATTTTTCGCCACGAGTTTTTTCCGTGGATTCACATAGGACGCGCCGTCACTGTGGTCCACTGACGTCATCCAGCACGTTGTACCGTCTTCGGCCCTTCCCTCTCTTTCCCGGAACGAAACCTTCAGCTGCCTCTTTTACAACGCAATATCGTCTCAGATTGCCACCTGCCTAATTTAGTTTTCTGTTCTTCACCGTTAGAAACCTCCTCCGGTCTTCGTCTTCTACAACTTGACCCATTACTCCTTCATAAATTACTTGATCAGTACAGCTGATCTATTCCATTTTACCTTCATTTCACATGCTACAATTTTACTCTTATCTTTTTTTCCAGTGTGCATGTTTCTGCTCCGTACAATACAAGACCACGCTACTTATTAGGCGTTCCACCAGTTGCTTCTTAGTTTAAAGCAATAGTTATGCTTCTTTCGCCAGAGCCATTGTGACTTTGAGGTTATGTTCATAGTCAATATTTCCCCTACTCTATCATCCTAAATACTTGAATGCTCTCACCTGTTCTATATTTTTTCACAACAACTTAGTTTAGTTTGCTTTTCTATAAACTTACAACCATGCTTTTCATATCATTTTTATTAATTCTCGTCCCATATGCTGCAGAGACCTCACTTAGGTCCTTTAACATTGTTCTCTTGATTTTCTGTGAAAATCACCATAACATCTGCAAATCTTACACATAAAATTTCCTACACCCACATATCGTAAAGTCTCTTTTCCAGTCCAAATAACTTTACAGTATTTCCTCTATATAAATATTATATAGGTGCACCGAGAGACAACAGGCCTATCACCTCCTCCAACGTTGCTGTCTTCAGAGATCTTCTTTCCTTTTCGTATCCTTGCTTTATCATTAAAGTACAAATTTGGAATCACTCCAATTTATACCCTTCCTCTTCAGCATATCTGACTACACTCTATAAAAGGCCTTTTCGATGGTTACGAAGGTAGAATTCACTTTTTTGTCCTTTTCTATATATATTTCTCTGGTATCCCTCAGAATTCTAATGGCATCTCGTATTCCCTGCTGCCTTCTAAAACCATAATATCCAAATGCTTCTTCTAGCGGTCAGTATAGTTTCCTATTCAGAAATCGAAGCAGTTGCAAGATACCATATTGATTTAAAAAGTAAATGAAATTTGGATTTCACTACTCTTCCTCAAAAACGAATATGACTACAGAGAGCAAGTGACACAATATTGGAAAAAAAAGAAAAAAAAAAGATAACGAAGAAATGTCTCTAAAGGTAGATAAACTAATCAAATGTAGCCCTAAAATTGCAGTCGCTTCAAATTACTTTTTTCTTATATTCCTGACATTGTTTCGGACTTGGGGTTATCTATCTTTTTCTTTATACACTGAAAAAACATAGGCTGCCCAAGATCATTTTAAATATCTTTTCAATCGGTTTTGTGACAGCTAGGCTCGCATCATCAGATCTTGCATGTTGTCAACACTTCATAATTCACATTTCAACCATTTGTCTTGCATCATAATGGCAGGATGCTAGGAGTATCAGCGTTTCAAACGCAATAAATAAATAAATAAATAAAAACATATCAAATATTTTTGCTGTTGTCTCCACATACTATTTCACTTAATAACTGAGCTGTCACTGCGAAGTGTAGTGGAGATATTTGTTTACAAAATTTTATTGCGGTTTAATTGAAAGGTAAATGCACAGTTAAATTATTATTCTAGAAAGAAATATATAAAACAAACCATTCATGTATGGTTCGCGCTTCTCCTTTTCTTAGTATTGGTTATGATTTTGAAAAGTATAAAAAAATCATGCATAAGGAAGAAAGGAAGCCATTTTGTTTGCGGAGAGCTAAGCTGTTGACCTGGCCGGTTCTGTTTGGTTTACCCATCTCTGCAAAGGAAAAGACGAAGCAGGAAGACCTGCGGGCTGTATTGGGGTTCGGGTAACAAGTGGCCTCATGCCGTTCTCTTTAGGGAACACCTTTTATGGGAAAGAATGTTTACTACAGGCAGAGGAAGCAGGCAGTGCGATGTCATCTTTTGATGCTAATTACTGGAATTATCAATAGTCGTCATAGGCGTCTCTGGTAATTATTAATGATGTAACGATCGCTTATCGAAATTGCCTGGACAAGACGGATAAATCAGCTGTAGCGGATCATGCAGTACGACCCAGAACCAATAAAACTCGTTTCTTTGACACGGTACTGCAAGCTAGACCTAACAATTACTACAATAGGATGTACATATAAATTCCAAAACACAGAAACAAATTCGACAGAAAAGAGGAACTAAGGAAATTAGACAAATTGTAAACCTTCTAAATAAAACGTGGTGCCAGCTATTCACCACAAGTTGCATTGAGTAAGTGAACGGTTTTTTTAAAATGATTCTAAAATTGCTTATAGGTTGCTGGAATAATCTGTTAGTTGTTGTTAGTTGATTCTTTATTTTAAATACGGTACACAACAAGTTTCGGGCTTAGCCTATCATCTGGTGACCTGTCAGTAAGATACATATACAGCCAATAAGTATATACACAAAATTATTTGCAATTAAAAATTAAAATACAAAATATTTTTGCATATAGTAATTAATATTACATAGTTTGGAATTACATACCGATATAACATATACTGAGCATTAAAGCATTTAAAGTTGTCATTTGAAATACTGTAGTGTCATATAAGAATAAAAATGAAATGTGGCCAAGTTAATGTTTATACAAAATGAAGATATAAATTTTAGAAATTAAGTATTCTGTGGCACATTATCATTCGAGTAGCATGGAAGTTAGGGGCCAAACAGTTGCCTTATTTATTCAAGATACGAGGTCAGAATAATGTGGCTTCATCTGCGTCATTTTTAAACAAATATCCAAAACTTAAAATAAATCCCACATTTGCTAAATAAAGTTAAACACTCAAAATTAATTGCTGACAATGTTGCTTCGAAAATGTGGAAAAACTAGTCCTTGTGCTGCTAATTTGTTCCTTAAGCAGTTGATCATGGAAGGTGTATCTTACATACCTCTATCAAGACTTACAGTCTAAAATAAGTTTTATAAATGAACTTGATTGGTCTGATGACCTCTCGAACCTATCGTTGCTGGATGATCATAAACATTTCGGCTTGCGGGGGGGGGGGGGGGCCTTGAATGTGCACTAGCATTCTGTTTCTTCAACGCCTCTGAAGGTGTCTCTGGCAGTGGAAGACAAAGCATCCCTTGTCCGTCTTACGGAGATGTATGGCCTTCTCGAAAACACTATCACAAAACGATGACACAGGTTAAAACTTCAGTTTGCTCATAAAACATGCATCGTCCCGTTTTCAGGCAATGCTACACTACCGCTGAATTGTCAGGTTGTCCTAGGCGTATATGACGGTGGTGTTCAACACTTGTTTGCCCTATATAAGACTTTACACATTGGCATGGGAGGATTCCTCAGTTTTGCTTGTGGACGGGAAACACATTTTATCATGTCTCATGAGGATCTGTTCTTGAAGACATGCCACCAAAATACGTCAAGAGATAGATAATCTGGAACACTGTCGGTATCGGGGAGCACATATGCCCTGTGTACCAGAGAGCGTAAGACACTATCGTGTTGTGCAACGTGATGACAGCTTGTGGCCTGCAAATATACCCCTATGTTAGTGGCTTTGCCATAGCCGCTGTGTCACAGAGAACGCTCGGGTTTTCTTGTAACCTTAATATCTAAGAATGGTAAATTTTCGTGCTTCTCCACTTCAATGATGTACTGGATATTTGGATGAAGCGAGTTAAAATTTTAGAGAAACATAGGCAACGTCTCTATTCCGTGGGCCACACCACGAAAGTGTCGCCTACATACCACCAAGAGCAAGGAGACTGTAGACGTGATTTTTCCTCATTCTTCCATAAAACAGTTGGCCACCATGGGAGACAGAGGACTACCCATCGTATCTCAATCCACTTGTTCAAAATATAGGGTGTTGTATAACAAATAGGTTGACGTAAGCACAAGTTCAAACAATGTCTCTCTCAAAGTTACTACTCATGAGCTTAATAGCTTAATGACTCCAATGCTCAGACATTTGATACGAAGTCAATTGTCTCCTAACTTCCAATACAATTCACCATGTGACATCCCATCAAAATATTGCAATTTTCGCAGGTTCTCAGACGGTAGAGGTACTTTCGTAAATCAAGAAACAACATCGAAGCTGGCCAAAAGATCCAACGGTTGCAGTTTGACTCCTCCAGAGTCTAACGAAGTCCCACGAATTATTATTTCATTATTGGACTCTTGTCCAGTGCTTAAAGTGATCTTGGCTCAGAGTTTGTACTGTACTTTTCCTTTCTGTTATATATTGTGTTAAGCCCGCCAATAAATTTCAGTGCCACTTCAGAAAATTTGTAAGGAAGATTTAAAACAATTCATTTGTCTCGAATGAAATAGCGCGGCTTGCGCAGACAGCTGGACTGTTTCTTCCAAGGCTTTGCCACAGCGGATATTTATGACCGTTTCGGAGTAATAGGAAGAGAGTAGCCGGAGTAACGTGATGCCGACCGATCTGCCGATGTCTGCAAAAAGCGTTACCCGCCACCCTGCAACCCAGTCTTTGTCTGCTCTGTACAATGGAGCGCGGACAATAGCAGTGCCCGGAAAGCGCTTACACAGCAGTCTAAAAGCTGCTGCAGCACGTAACGCAAAAACAACTGCCACACTTCTAATCAGAGCGCCAAATTTATTCTCATTACTACTGCTATACATTGTAAGGTGCGCTTATAAATAATTTAAATCATAAGTGTAGCCCGTCCCCGAACATTTAAAAGTTTGTTTCAATTTCTATCACTCCCAATCCATGTGGGTCGGCAGTTGCAGCTAGAGGAATGCTTTTTGCTGTCAGGATCGATATGAAACCAGTGAAATCCAAGACTAAGTTAGCGGTGCACCGCTCTATCTTTCGACCAACTTTGTTGTATGGGAGTGAAAGTTGGGTGGATACAGCTTACCTTATTCATAAGGAAGAGGTTACAGATATGAAAGTAGCAAGAATGATGGCAGGCACTGATAGATGGGAACAATGGCAGAAGGGTGTCCATAATGAGGAAATCAAGGAAAAACTGGGAATGAACACAATAGATGAAGCAGTTAGAGCGAACAGACTGAGACGGTGGGGTCATGTTACACGCATGGGGCCGCGGTGGAGTAGCCGAGCGGTCTAAAGCGTCTCGCTGCGGAGCGCGCGGAGGTTCGAATCCTCCCTGGGGCATGGATGTGTGTGTTGTCCTTAGGGTAGTTTACCTAGGTTTAAGTAATTTGTAAGCTACGGACTGATGACCACGCAATTTGGTCCGATAGATTTACAAACATTTGATCACGCATGGGAAAGCAAGGTTACCTAAGAGACTCATGAGCTCGGCAGCGGAGGGAAAGGGGAGGTCGACCAAGAAGAAAGTACTTAGATTCGGTGCAGAATGATTTTGAAGTAAAAGGCATAATATCAGACGAGGCATCAATGTTAGCATTGAATAGGGGATCATGGAGGAATTTTATTAGAGGTACTATGCTCCAGACTGAACGCTGAAAGGCATAATCAGTCTCTAATGATGATGATGATGATGATGAACCAGTGAAATTAAGTAAATAAGACAGTACCTGCCTATCAGCCACCTAGTCGTTACGGATTACACTCCACTAACATTATAATTTTAAAAATTCAACTTGAAAATAGATGCACAGAAATGGCCTCTTTTAATCGTGAACGAACTACAGAACTGGTAAATGACTGTGAATTACAACTCTGCCTCAGATTTTGCGAAATTTTCTGATTTATTTGTTGCATAACATCGATTGACAAACGATTGAGGTAAGGTAAGTAAAGCAGTCAACAATCCGAAGATTGGTTTGAATACCACATTCCTTTTCTAGGCATGGTCCTTTTTGGAGATGACATACCGTTACCTTCCTCCGACCTTCGAACAAACTTGCCCAGCCAGTTATAGGAGGACCTAAAGTTTAATGTGCATTCCGAATTATGGTGCTACTCGACATGTTTCACCTCAACAACATTGCCAGAGGTGAAAGAAGTGAAAAGCAACAGATAAAAATTCCAGGACCTGTCGAGGACTATTATCAAATTGAAAATGTTCAAATCTTCGTAAACCTGAGGGACCATAATGCTAAGGTTATCGGTCCCTAGACTTGTAAACTACTTAAATAAACTTACACTAAGGACGACAAACAGAGCCGTGCCCGAGGGAGAAGTCAAACTTCCGACGATAGCGCCCCGAAGAATCCGTAGCATGGTGCAGTAGACCACGTGACCATTCGCTCACGACTTACAAAATTCATCTAGAATCAACGTGTATTAATACACCGAAAAATATGGACGTCAGTAATAGTTTCTAACAGAATTCAAAGCTTCATGGAAAACGATTTCTCTTGAATTCGACTTGTTACAGGAACCGCTGAGTGCATTAGAAAAATTACTACGTTTCTGTGTCGATATTGATAGAAAAGCAGACTTGAAATAATTTTATGTCGACTTTCACCTCTTCTTTCTTGGTCATTACTTTTTCTTTTTATACGTCCTTGATTAATGAAATACTGAAATTAATCAGCTATCGAGGCAAATAAGCCACTAATTACCTTATCCATATTTCTGTTGAGTTTTTCTATAGGCTTTCTTCAACTACTCTTTCTATCATCTATCCATTTCTTACCTAATCTGTAAAATTCGAACTTAATGAAATTAGGAACACCGTAATATTTTTATTTGTTTATTTATAATTTATGCTGTTTTCTCTCCTATCCTCATTATGTTATATTCAAAACTTATTACCATTACTCATGCTTTACATAGTTGAATGGTACAGCAGTGGACCTCTTTTCACGATTTCAGTACTTAATGTTATCAGGGTTCTTTATACAGAAAAATATTTTTGAATTTCATGATATGTTCAATTTGTGTTTGAAGCTCTTCTCTCTCATATTTGATTCCTAATAATATTAATAAATGAGCTTCTGCCTTCAGGAAACAGAGTTGTTATCACTACCCAAAGATGTTTCGGAAAAGTTGCTCCATCTATGTTACCTTAATACTTGCTTTTGTGTTTTATATGGTTGCTTGACATTTATAGTTCAGCTATAAGTATTGTCCTCCAGTAAGTCATTTCTTGTAGCTTTTGTGAATTCATCCTTCTGTTTGTCAGTACTTCTGTTTCACTATTTGTGTGATTTTCATTTGTTCGGCCAAACATAACATAAACAGTGAAACTATATTCACAAACACAGTGCTACTTACAAAAGATAGATGTATGAATTCATGAAATCTCGTAAGTTACAAGAAATGACACACTTGAAGGCAGTAATTGTAGCTGAACTACATATGTCAGGCAACCACACAAGTGATATTAATAAATAAAACGCAATAAAGATGGAAAGACTTCTCCGGAATGTCTTCTGGTAGTGCAAATAAGAATTGGTTTGCTCAAGGCAGAAGCACTTTTCCTTACTATATATTTAAGATACAGGTTTTGCTTTGGTAATCTTTCTTTTTTAGGTATTAGAATTTTCTCTCATCATTTCTCCCCTCCCACACAACCCTACTGTAACTGTCGGCTTTTCCTGCTGCTCTTCGACATTGTGTTTTTCGCATTTGCGACCGATCTTCCTCGGTTGAGAGTTCACTGGTGGTTATCTTCTAGATATAAAAAATAGTTACTCGCTCTTTTTCAAGAGGATTTTACTTTTATATGTACCCATGCAGGTTTGATCTAATTGTTTTAAGCTTTTTTATTGCCCTACAGAAGAAAAGGTTATTAAAATAAAGTTTTGCTTAATTGAAATACATGTTTTTAAGTCTGTAGTAAAGTGCATATTCAGATGCTTCAAAGATTACTACGCCATATCGACAGACACGTGGGAACGTTGAAACGTTGACAGTTGGCACCACAAATTCACACTTTCCATGACGCCATGCAGTACAAACTTTCATCACGCGAGCGAAACAAGAAAATGTTCATCGTACTCACTTGGACTGCACTGTATTGTTCAACTGTGCTTCAAGTTAGTAGTGCTACGATTATGCAAATAGATTTCACGATATCATACTACATATTGCAAATTAGATTGTGTTTGTGGCAAGACCTTTTGCTTCGTGATGCTACCATGCAGAACATGACCGCATTCGTTCAAGCCGCGGTGGAGTAGCCGAGCGGTCTAAGGCACCTAGCTGCGGAGCGCGTGGTTGCTCGCCGTAGGAGGCTCGAGTCCTCCCTAGGGCATGGGTGTGTGTGTGTATGTGTGTGTGTGTGTGTGTGTGTGTGTGTGTGTGTGTGTGTGTGTGTAGTCCTTAGGTTAGTTCACATTAGTTTAAGTAGTTTGTAAGTTACGGACTGATGAACACGCAGTTTGGTCCAATAGATTTACAATCATTGGAACATTTGAACATCCGTTCAAAAATTTGGAAGCATAGGAATGCAACCTGACAAATGATTTGCAAATCACAGAGTCAATGTCCAGTTTAACTCTGCTAATACCGACACTCCTCATTCCGCTGAGCTTGCTGTCAAAATCACGCCACAGGATACGTCGTACCACCCGCGCACTCTTTCTGTGTCTAAGCACGCAGCCTGGCCAAGTTGTTAACGACTTCTGTGGTGTCGCACAAGTACAAAGTGCGCGCCACCTACTTTCGCCGCGCGCCGCCATGCACGCACGGCGCGGCGTTCTCAGGACGACAGCCACGAGCGCCCTCTGCTGCAACCCCGCTCTTGGCCACCACGTAAAGACACCGGTCACTTCGGACTGAGATAGCAACGAGTTAGGACCTTCGTAATCAGATAGGCACCAGTGAAGACTTTGCTATCGTACAGGCACTAGGCAGGCCTCTAACAACTATGTATCAACATTCTGCAGTACTATGTAAAAGTTAAGTATTGTTACATTCTGTGCAATATATATCTCTTTCTAATATACTCGAGTGTTTATAGTTTCTGGCTGCTCCCCTCCGTACCTGCACCAGCGTGTCGGTCTCATTCCACTCGGCCACCGACACCTACGACGAGGCTGGGACACAAAAGCGGCGACGAGGCTGGGACACAAAAGCGGCGACGAAGTTGGGACACAAAAGTGGCGACGAGGAGTGATAGAACCTTGGACCAGCCCGCTTACAGCAGCCAGACAGCAGCAGTCGGAGCACGCAAAAATTGCTCCCGCCCACCCACCCTTATTATAAGATTTTTGGGGGAACATTTTCAGTTACGTGTTTTGTGGACTTTTTTGTTGCAGAGCGTCCTCTTTCGTATTGCATTTGTGTTTTGTTATAAGTTACATGTATGCGCGGCGCCTAATCGGTCAGCATGGCCACTACCCCGAACCCAAACTTAATGGAAATTATTCAGTTACAGACGGCGCAAATAACACAACTTCTCCAGGCTGTGGCCCAGCTCACAGCGCAAGCAGCTAACCAACAACAACAGCCGCCGCTTCAGCAGCCCACACCAGCCGCCGTACCGCTCCCTACGTTCCGCCAGTACAACGAACGTGAGGAAGAATGGAGCGACTACTTCGCACAGTTTCAAGAACTCGTCGCGGCTCATCAAATTACAGGTCAGAGAGTGAAGAACCTTTTCTTATCGATTGTGGGCCCCCAGACCTTCGTACTATTGCAGAAACTATTCCCTCACGCATCTCCTCGTGATGTAGACTTTGAACAAATTGTAGATGCACTGAATGCTCATTATGAGAGAAAAGTTCTTGTAGCCGCTACACGATACCGATTTTTCAGACTTAAAAAATTACCGCAGCAGTCACACCAAGAATGGATCACGGAATTGAAGGGCTTAACCCGCCAATGTAAATTTACTTGCTCTTGTGGACTTTCGTATAGTGACGTGATGTTGAGGGATGCGATTACGCAGAACATTCAGGACCCCAGAATTAGGGCAGCAATTCTGAAACAGTCAGACCCTTCATTAGACAGTGTACTGCAGCTTATAGAAGCGCATGATACTTTTGACTTAGCAGATGTAGAAATGCAAAGCCACAGTGTAAATTCAGTGCGCCGCAACGGACGCTTTCCTAGCCGTAGTTCTCAGTATAGCACTAGTGATTCTTATTTTTCTACCGGCCGTGCTGAACAGACAGTGAACAGTAGCCAGTGTAAAAGTGCGACGCAAAGGTCGCCCCGTCGTGTTAGAAACAGTAATTTGAATAACGGGCGCCAACGCTCATTTCAGAAAAATGTACGTAAATCTTGCCCCCAGTGTGTGTCTCGCCACAAGCGTGCTCATTGCCCTAGTCGCAACGCAACCTGTTATCAATGTGGCAAATCGGGACATGTGCAGTCTGTGTGTATGCAAATTAAAAATTCAAAGAACAGTAACATTGGAATCAGTGCTTCGCGGAGTGCGAGAACAATTAATTCTGTAAATGTCATACACGCTGTAAACTTGAACAGTGCTTTCCTTGGATCTCCATTGCAAGAAAGTAGTTCTGTGCCTATGGCAAAACTATATAGTGCACCACGTAGCAAGCGCCGACGAGCGCGTAAAACAGTGCAACGAAAAAGGGTTCGGGACAAGCAAAATGACTATGAACAGTGCATTCCTGTAGTGAAAATAGTGCCTTCTGCAACTACTAACTGTAATAGTGCCCAGTACTGTGTAGCTAGTGACAGTAGAATTGGTGTAGCTACTCAAAGTAATTTTAGTGCAGTAGCCTCGCATTGCGCGGACGCCGATCCGGCGGTAGTGTCATCTAGTGACAGTGTGGTTACTCCCCTGTGTGCCGAGTATGCGCCGCTTCCTACCGCACGCAACCCGCGCAAGCGCAGAAAACAATATGTATTAGACGTTGCCCACATTCGCGCACCGGTCGTGCGCCAGAAGCACAAGCTGTTTGTTACTCTCTCTATAGAAAATAAGACTGTGCAATTTCAGCTTGATACTGGTTCCGCTGTTACATTAATTAATAAAGATACTTATGAACTTCTGGGTTCGCCAAAATTGTCGCCGTCACAGCAAGTGTTAACAGCGTACACAGGTCAAAATATTCCCGTGCTAGGAACGTGTAGCCTGCCAGCCTCTTTTCAAGGTGTAACGAAAACAGTTGCTTTTGTTGTTCTTCAGGCCAAATCGACACAGAACATTTTTGGACTAGATGCTTTTGACTTGTTTGGTTTATCAATTCAACGAGATGTGCTTCAAATTTCGTCAATAGTGCCTCAGGATAAAATCAATGCATTGTGTGACAAATATAGTGACTTGTTTTCGCCGGAACTAGGTTGTGCAAAAGACTTCGTGGCACATGTGACTTTAAAAGAATCTGCAGTTCCAAAATTTCGTAAAGCTAGACCAGTGCCTATCGCATTGCGTGATTCAGTTGCCGAAGAACTTAAACGTTGGCAAGATAGTGGGGTGATTTCTCCTGTTTCTGCGAGTCAGTGGGCCTCGCCTATAGTAATTATACCCAAGCCGTCAGGAAAACTTCGTCTCTGTGCGGACTTCAAATCAACAGTAAACAGTCAGACAATTGTAGACACTTATCCCCTGCCCAGACCTGAGGAACTTATGGACAAATTAGGACAGTCTCGCTTCTTTTCCAAGATTGATTTAGCAGAGGCATACTTACAGATTCCGCTTGATGACGAGTCAAAAAAATTTTTCGTCATTAATACTCACATGGGCCTTTTTCAATTTCAACGCCTACCCTTTGGCAGTTCTTCCGCTCCCGCTATTTTTCAGCGTTTTTTGGAACAGCTGACAGTTTCTGTACCGTGTTGTTCGAACTATTTAGATGATATTGTGGTATCCGGACGTACAGTTGAAGAACATTTAAAAAACCTGGAGTGCCTTTTCAAAGTTTTGACTGCAGCAGGTCTACGTTGTAATAAAGCAAAGTGTTCGTTTTTTCAAACTGAAATAGAGTACCTAGGCCATGTGATTAATGCCCAAGGAATCCATCCCTTACAGTCACATCTTCGAGCAATCAAAGACTTGCCTCCTCCTAAGAATGTGCACGAATTGCAAGCAGTAATAGGGAAGCTTAACTATTATTTCAGATTTATTCCCAATGCATCTCAGATTGCAGCTCCACTGCATCACTTACGTAGGAAGAATGTTCCTTTTGTTTGGTCCAAAGATTGCCAGGTTGCCTTTGACAAACTAAAGTCTGCACTACTCAGTGATGCCTGTTTGATTCCCTTTGACCCCCAGAAGCCTGTAGTGCTAGCAGTTGACGCCTCGTCGTACGGTGCGGGTGCAGTTCTGTCACATCGTATTGGATGTCATGATCGTCCTATTGCCTTTGCATCCAAGCTACTGACGCCAACGCAACAGAATTACAGTCAGATAGAAAAGGAGGCCTTAGCAATCATTTACGGCGTCACAAAGTTTCATCATTATCTCTATGGCAGAAAATTCTATTTGTTGACAGACCACAAGCCTCTCACGTCGTTGTTCTCACCCACAAAGCCAATTCCGCCACGAACGGCACAAAAGCTTCAGAGATGGTCCTTGATATTGTCAAATTATCAGTATGAGATTTTGTACCGACCTACCACTAAACATGCCAACGCGGACACACTTTCCCGACTTCCGGTTGGCCAGGATGTATCATTTGATTCTTCAGAAATGGCATGTTGTCAGATAGACTCCAGAGATGCTTCCGCTGTCGCAGACTTTCCTTTAAACTCTCGTCGGGTTGCACAGGAAACAGCTGCGGATGCAGACTTAAGTGTGGTAGCACGTTTTGTTCGCTTTGGTTGGCCTGCCAGAGCCAAAGACATTGATCGGCCTCTGGTTCGACGTTATTTTGCACAACGTCATGCATTATCTTTAAGTCAGGGTGTACTGTTGTTGCATACCGACAACGACCAAGCAAGAGTGATTGTTCCTCGTTCCCTGCAACGAGAAGTGTTACGCCTCCTGCATCAAGGACATTGGGGCATTGTTAGGACAAAGCAACTGGCCAGACGTCATTGTACCTGGGTTGGTATGGACGCTCAGATAGAGAGCATGACATCACAGTGTACGGTTTGTGCGGAGCATCAGGCGGCTCCTCCGCAACGTTTCTCAGACTGGCCACGCCCCAAGGGACCATGGCAACGTTTACATATTGACTTTGCCGGACCTTTCTGGAATACGCGCTGGTTAATTGTTGTAGACGCTTTCAGCAAGTTTCCTTTTGTGATTGCCATGAACTCAACGACAGCTTCTAGTACAATCAGTGCCTTAACATCAGTGTTTTGCATCGAAGGCTTGCCTGAAAGTATCGTCAGTGACAATGGACCTCAGTTTGTTAGTGCGGAATTTCAACAGTTTTGTCGTGTGAATGGCATTCAGCATATCACCACCGCACCTTTTCACCCTCAGTCCAATGGTGAAGCAGAACGTTTCGTTCGAACATTCAAGTCTCACATGGAGAAGATGAAAGGTCAGCACTCCAGGCAGCAAGCTCTTCAAATTTTCCTGTCTACATATCGGTGCATGCCACGTGACGGCCCGTCTCCTGCCGAGCTGCTACACGGCCGCCGTCACCGCACTCTCCTTCACCTGCTGCAGCCTCCCACGCACCGAGTCGGTTCGTATGGCGCTACGCGTTTTCAGGTTTCCACGCCGGTGCTGTACAGGGTGTTTGCTGGAAACGAGAAGAAACTATGGCTGCCGGGCACCATTCAACGCGTGCTTGGACGCAATATGTATGTTGTACGTTCTTCCACAGGGTCGGAGCTGCGGCGCCACGCAAACCAATTGCTCCTGCGTAGGCCTCGCGATCCTGTCTCCGGTTTCTTGATTCCAGACCCAGTTCACCGCCAGGGAGCACAACCACATCGTTCGTCAACGGGTCCAGCGTCCCCGGACTACGAGATCGTACCCATGGAGGTGGACGCACCTCCGACGCAGTCGTCGCCGCCGCTGTCGCCGCCGCAGACGACAGCGTCACCGAGAGGGACTCCGGGACCGTGCGGGCCCCCCCAGCTTGGGCCACGCACCTCAGAAGAAGATGACCTGCTCCCTCTGGGCGGGGGCGGGCGCCCTTCCCCAGGTTTCGGCGGGTTCCCTGGAGGATCGCAAGGCGGATGCCGGGGCGCGGACGGCGTCTCGATCCCGGCCTCAGCTGCGACGCCCGTCCCACCAGTAACGCCCCCGCTCAGGCCCTCCTCCCAGTGCCGTCGCCGTGGCCCTCAGCCCTACGCCACGACGGCGCGGCGGTTTGGGGGGGGAGGGGTGTGGTGTCGCACAAGTACAAAGTGCGCGCCACCTACTTTCGCCGCGCGCCGCCATGCACGCACGGCGCGGCGTTCTCAGGACGACAGCCACGAGCGCCCTCTGCTGCAACCCCGCTCGTGGCCACCACGTAAAGACACCGGTCACTTCGGACTGAGATAGCAACGAGTTAGGACCTTCGTAATCAGATAGGCACCAGTGAAGACTTTGCTATCGTACAGGCACTAGGCAGGCCTCTAACAACTATGTATCAACATTCTGCAGTACTATGTAAAAGTTAAGTATTGTTACATTCTGTGCAATATATATCTCTTTCTAATATACTCGAGTGTTTATAGTTTCTGGCTGCTCCCCTCCGTACCTGCACCAGCGTGTCGGTCTCATTCCACTCGGCCACCGACACCTACGACGAGGCTGGGACACAAAAGCGGCGACGAGGCTGGGACACAAAAGCGGCGACGAAGTTGGGACACAAAAACTTCAACATCGCCCGTCGAAGCACACAGCTTTCCTGGATTCTTCTAATCTCTCAAAATGTTACTCGCGGTGCTTTATCCCGACATCTGCAAAAAATTTATGCACACATGTATTACTTACAAATTACTTGACACTTCACCTTTGCGTTGTTCAAACAAATCTAGCACTACATATGATATATCCAAATTAGATGTTGTCGAAAATTGTATTCGGGATTTTTAGAAACGTATAATGATGTATGTGCTATTTACCGTTCTTCGCGCATCCTCTAAACATTTTTGCACTAGATGTCTTTAACGCATTCGGATTTGAAATTCAAGATCAAATGTTTGTGTAGTTTATGGAAGTTAACTGCGGGTTCATCAGTCCCTAAACTTATAAAATACCATATACTAAAGACAACACAAACATCCATGCCCGAGGGAGGATTCGAACCCCCGATGGGAACGGATTCGCGCATCGAGGCATAGCGCCTCATTGCGCTGGCCACTTTGCCGCGGCGAAATTCAAGACACAGTATTGCAACCTGCTTCCAATGCACAAGAGGACGACGTTAAAGACTTATATGACGAACTTTGAGACTTGTTTGATGATTATCTTGGGTACACAAAAGACAACACACTACATATTACTTTGTGCACGGCCGAAAATTCGTGTCCCACATGCACTGCGGGATAAAGTAGCAGCAGAATTGCATTGTTCAGAAATCATTAGTGTACTAGGCCTATTACAGATGGTTTTATCGTGTTACATCTCATCATTATGCCTAAACTAAATGGTGATAATACCCGAATTTGTGTAATGTGAATGTGCAAACTATCATTGATATATTTCCCTTACCACACCCTAAAGAACTAATTGATTAACTCAAGGAGACAAGGACCTTTTGAAAATTGATTTGGATGATCCATATCTTCGAATACGTTAGGATGAACAAACGGAGATTATTGCTCACATCGGCCTGTTCTGTTTCCAGTGTTTACGTATCGAAGCTTTATCTGCACCACCTTTATTTCAAAGATACCTTTACCAGCCATTTTTCAACACGCCCTATGGTTCAACTTATTTGGAAAACATTTTAGTTTCTGGCAAGACATCCGTAGATATACTTTGTTCGACAGTACGAAACCAGGAAATCTGCAACCTCAAGAATCTATTTATACCGCTAAGGCCATTCTTTTCCCACAAATAACCGCGCAGTTTGTTACCGTCTTCAACGCGAATTCCTCCGTAACACGGAAATTGCACATTTAGTCCGAACAATCTTTCTTCGAGGTAATTTTGCAGCTGAACGGAAAATTTATGGCGTGGGCAGGGCTTACGTAAAGTGCCGCCCGCCCGCCTCCAGTATTAGGGAAACCTGTTTCGCTCCCTACAATGTTTTCTGCAGAAGGATTCTGTAAAACGGTTTGTATTTAGCATCATTTTTTTCGCTTTCCATCGTCCTACGTTGCTTAGAATATTAGTGCAGGTGCATAATCGTCTATTGAAACTAAGTAAAAGGCGTTTCTTGTGCCATCCGCGTTCCGCTTCTTTATTTGTGAAGCATCATCAGTGGCCTGTATTACATATTGTTTCTCGTATAATATTGCAGTACAGTTATAAATATTATTTTTCTATTTTTCACAGTTATCAATCTCTGCTACGTTACAGTTTCTTAAATTTTGACCACTTTCCACTTCTTTCACCTATGGCAGTATTGCTCATGTGAAAAATACCGAGTAGCACCGTGGTTCGGAACCCACGTAAAACTGTAGGTCCCCCTATTACTGGCTCGGTAAGTTAGTTCGGAGGTCGGAGGAAGGCAACGGCATACCACCTCCAAACAGGACCATGCCTAGTAAAGCACTGTGGTGTTCAAACCAATTTTCGAATTGTTGACTGCTTTAGTTTAGAAATAACTTTTGTCGCACAAGCTTTTGCGAAGTTAATTTAAATTTTCAGTATTACTTACGATTTTTTGTGTTACTCCGTATGTCTTCATTGTGCTGTTTGTGTATTCTCTAGGTGGATGCTTAGTTTGGTTCTTTATGAACACATATCATCACTTCAGTGTGTAGTGTGTACTCGTTTTGTGAGGTTTTGTTTACCTTGTTTAATGTTGCTAAGTGTCGCTTTTCGTCTCTCCTTGTTTGTGTTCCTTGTATCTCTGGGTGTATCAGCTGTTTATTATTTGTTTTGTTCATTGTGTAGATGTGGTTTCTTTGTCTCTCTTTATTGTTATGTAAAGAAGTGTATCTGCATGTTTGTTTGGTTTTTTTTTTTTTTTTTTTTTTTTTTTTTTTTTTTTTTTTTCCATTGTGAACTGAATGTTGCTGTGTATACTATTTATGTCTGTGTGGAGCTGTTGTATTCTCTCTGCTGATTCATCTAACACACAGATTATATAATCTATAAATCTGTAATAGTAGACAAAATTGCCTACTGGTATAGTAACAGAAACAAAAGACAGGCGAAAAGCGACAGTTGGCAACATTTCACATTGTAAACTAACCTTCACAAAACGAGTACACACTACACAGTGAAGTGATGAGACGAATACGTTCATCAAGAACCAAAACATACATTCACAAAGATAACTCGAAAGCAGCTCATTGAAGAAATACTTAGTTGTAATAGACGGTTACACACCCTCACTAAAAGCTCTGTATTTAGCTTACTTATGAACACTACAGCTTCCACTTCATCGCAAATAAAGCAAGAAAATTGTATTAGTTTTACAGAGAAGGGAGTTATATGAACACAAACACACAATCAGATTGGATTGAAAATTAGTAATCCTGTGTTTTACTGATTTTCTTCCTGCCATCAGTTGGTTAAATAAAAGTCTCCTAGAAGACTAAGAGAATTCTACCGTTTTCGGTGCATATCAATAATGTTAGTATTACGAGTATGAGAGATCGTCATAAGAATATTTTATCGCAAAATGGAAGGCAAGAAGAAAGTATATTAGGAGACGGACTTTAGAAGAACCAGGAGTGCTCGAGAAGAAATTTTAACACAGGTTAAGGGGAGAGATTTACTGAAAATAATAACATATGCATTGTTTTAGTAAATATGGTAAAGGCTTTTAATAATTTGAAATCAAATGAACGTAAATGATATGAACTAACCATAGCGCCCAGAAAATACCACGCAATTGGTCCTTAAGGGTCAAGTCTTAGTACATAGTAATTATACAGTTTTATTAGATAGCATTTTCTATCACCAGACTAACAGTTACACTGTACCTAGAAGTGAAAAATTGTTCGTATTTTAACAGCAACTTAAAAGTTACCGCTACATACGGTGAGGACCTACCACAATTTTCACATGTGTAATAGGCTATGCAGAAAGTGTCATAAACTTTTGTGAAAATTCTAGAAGTGAGCAGAGGGGTGTGCACATCTGAGTAACAGGGGCTTTTAGCACATAGCCGATACTTTACAAGTGATTCTCAGAATCTAGCCAGTAGGCATTACGGTAAAGATATCGAGCGGGCTTCTACTGGTTACGTAAAAGGGAGTTAACAAAATACTATAAAATCTTGGACTAAAGGATAAGAACCAATGCCGAACTCTTGAACAGGAAAATGGTTACTTGTCAGAACGAATGGGACAAATTGAAATTTGTCGAAGATTTAACCAACTATTCTGGTGCATCCAAAAACGCCTAGCGGTTGTCTACATCAATCTCGGTGGCGTTTGGTACATTGCCAACACGACACGGCTGTTACCCAGTTTACAGGTTTAACAGAAAAGACCCAACCACACTATTTTTAAATATGACGCTAATAGTACTGTTGTGGTCTAAAGTCAGTGCCACACGCCAGACGCAAGAGAACGATCGTAGAGAAGGCAGCGGATGACGTCCGGCAGCCAATCGCATGCCGGCGCTGCGCTACGCTCTTGGAGGGAGTAACGGAGATGCGCGCCCTCTACAAGCGGCTGTATCTAGGCCGACATGCGTCTGGAAGACCCGTCAGAACTCGGCTACGAAATACGCAGTCACCAGGAAACAGTGCAGCTATCATCACACAGAAGACGACGCCACAAGAAGAGAGAAGAAACAAACTTTATATGAGTATCTGATGTAACTTCAGCAAATAAAACTTATATCACTAATCTGAATAGTTGTTCTAGCTGTTTAAGAATCCTGCACTGAACGTTTCCTGAAAGCTAGACCAGGAGGAGAACTCAACTAATAGCGACGAGAATGGCTCAATAAATAACACGAGGATAACACAACAAATGGCGACGAGGTGTTAAAATAGCAGACAACGACCCTCATTGTGACGAGTTGTTAAATTTCAGCAGAAATTGCTAAAATTACACTGCGCTATTAATTTTCTTTCTTACAGGTCTCGGCGATACCAGTATATAATATTTTGTGCATTCTATTGCAGGTAATAGTGTCAATTTCTATATTTTTGGATTGTTTCTGCTTGTTGTTTTTGCACAATGACTGCTCCCACTAACACCATCCCTGGCACTGCGCCGCAGCTTCCTGCGCTCGATGCACAGCAACTAATGCAGATGTTTCAGTTTCAGAGCCAACAAATCGCCTCTCTCTTATCTACTGTACAACAACTTCTGGCCGCACCTGTGCAACAAAATACGCTGCAGCAGCCACCATCACCAGCAATTCCACCATTCCACCAGTATGAAGAAGCAAACGAGGAATGGACGGAATTGTTGAAACAGTTTGAAGCCTACGCCACAGTTCACAAGATACAAGGTACTGTGAAACTACACTTTTTCCTGTCATGTGTAGCCCCCTCCCCCCCCCCTCCGCAAGCATTCTATCTTGTCAAAAAACTGTTCCCCACTGCAGAACCTTCATAACTTTCTTATGATTCAGTGATAGGAGCTACGAACAGCAAATCAATGTAGTGGCCACTAGGTACTCGTACGGAGACATATAGGCATTCTTTCATTCTTTTTTTCCTCGTTCAGTTTGGGAGTGGAATAGTAAAGGAAATGCCTAGTAGTGGTACAGTGTACCCTCCGCCACGCACCTTACGGTGTATTGCGGAGTATGTATGTACATGTAGATGTAACAGTTCTTTTGGTGTAAGAAAGGTCAAAATCAAACGTAGAGGCAGTGGATAACAGATCTTCAAGGTCTTACTAGAAAGTGTATCTTTAAATGTTCATGTGGAGCTTTTTATTCAGATGTGAGGTTACGTGATGCTACTGTCTATGAAGTAACTGATGCTAGACTTAGGGAGTAGATTCTAAAACTGTTAGATCCGTCTTTCCATCAAGTAGAACAGATTCAGGAACAGTACAATTTAGATACCGCGGCAGCGGAAAACTTTGATTCAAGTCCAAGTCTAGTGTATCTACGTCACGAGTCGGCGAGTGCGAGGTCGGCCGCCAAGCATTTCCGCCTGCCCGCTCAAAGTGTAAACATGTTGATAGACACAGCGCCTTGCCTACTAAGAAAGTGAAGTCTTGTCCGAATGTTTCTCGCCAGAATTGTCTGTCCCGGTCAGCAAAATGCTAAGCATGTGGCAAGAAATGTCATATACTAACAGTTTGCTTACAACAAAAGAAACGGAATTTGCCAAAAATGTTCAAATGTTTGTTAAGCTTATGGGACTTAACTACGGGGTCATCAGTCCCTAAACTTACGAACTACTTATGAACTACTTACGAACTAGGACAGCAAAAATATCCATGCCCGAGGGGGGACTCGAACCCCCGACCGTAGTGGCCGTGCTGACCGTGACTGGAGCGCCTCGGTCACCTCGGCCACCGCGGCCGGCCGGAATTTGCCCTCTCAGCCCAAACAGCGACAAGGCAGTACTTATTCAAAAAATGCAGTATTTTCAAATAATATTTTCAAATATAATAAAATATTATTTATACAAATTAAATGTTAAACTTAGTGAAATTTGTTACATTGTCAACTCTCGGTATTAAGAATGGTTTCCAAATCTGGACTGAAGTTTGTTGGTTTTAGGCGTTCTTTTCTATGCAGTCAAAACTTTATTTAAAAAAAAAAAAAAAAAAAAAAAAAAAAAAAAAAAAAAAAAAACAGGAAATGCATCCCAGTAGTGCTCAAAGCTATATTTGCAAGCATTCTACACCGCCCCTTTTTAAATATTTGAATTGATATTAGTCTTGAGCCCTTAAATAAGCTGTTCAAAGAAGAATCACATGATAGTTCCATTAGGGAGTCTTCCTCAGATGCTTTTTAAGTTTGCGCTTTACAAACTATTTCTTACCCATAAAAATTCGTAAGTAATTCTTGAAAAGTTACTGCTAAAACATGACTAGTATTAAGTAATACTTGTAGGAAAACAAACAATTACCATTGAGCCGAAGATTAAAATGTTAAATATATTGAACAGAAGGAGAGTCTTTGAACTGAAATTTTTTCTATGGCCAAGATTGAATATTGGGATCTCCTCGCATTCAATATATGTGATATGATGAAACAATATACGTGTCGGAAAATTAGTGTTTTATGTCAAAATATTAGTTCATAAATACATTAAACTCGAGACATTAGTCCATATCATTTACCTTTTTAAATTAAAAAAAAGCGTACAAGTTGTTACTGTTCTGTCATGGAGTATAAAGTATTATGAATCTAATGGGTCTAATGTAATACACTCATTTTTGTCCATCTGGCAATCCACCTGAATGGATAATGCAACCCAGTAGTCGCGACCGGGCACCATTCTTCTGGCGTGCCTCTTTTATTCTTTGTCTCTCATTCTGTAATCAAATAAACATTACAAATAGCTATAAGAAAGCTTGTTGTTGAGAGGTTAATGATATTGGTGGAAAATACCATACAAATTCTAGTTTCTTAAATATTAATAAATGAAATTTGTTGGCTCACTATGTCTTTGAGTGTCAGCCAATCAGATTACACCCTCTGTATTGTGGCGGTATTTCTCATCGAACTGATAGTCATTGTACCAACAGCGTCCATCTCTCCACCTATTATCTAATCCCGTCTCTGCAGTTGCATCTGAACTAACTTCTGCAGTAAAATTTAGAACAACACTTCATGGCTCAGAAAACATAAATGTCACAAGTCCGAGTCGGTGCTATCTGGACACGGCACCAGAAACATATGGGAATTTATTTTTAAATAGAATTGTGCGGAGCTCACTCTAGTTACGATGTAAAATGCATACTGGCTAGTACGTTAATAATTCCTCTGCGAGAGAGTAAATCGTTTTAGTGAAATTTACGTACGCTCTCTGACTACCAAACAAAATAATTTAGTAAAATGAATTACTGATAAATACTACTGAACTTTATCTTTTAATAGTTCAAACAATCACTGTATTAAAACTTCAACTATACCTACAAAGTAAATAGAAATGAACACATCTGACATTTCTGCTAACAGCTCGAAAATTCTTTTACATTAAATCGCAATGCCCATAATAACATCATTTCTATTTACAGATTTACCAAGACATTACTGTAACTTATAATGGGCATGAACTTTAATAGTAGTAAGTTTTGTTGTCTACCTGTGTACAAGTAAAACCTCGTTTTTCTAAACTACCTGTTATCTGAAACTTCCTGGTAGATTAAAATTGTGTGCGGGAACCGGGACTCGAACCTGGGACCTTTACCTTTCGCGACACGACTCATGGTGCCGCCTCATAACTTCAGTTCTGCCAATACCTCGCCTCCTACTTTCCAAACTTCACAGAAGTTCTCCTGCGAAACGTGCAAGACTAGCACTCCTGGAAGAAAGGATTGGTGGAGACATGGCTTAGCCGCAGACTAAGGGATGTTTCGAGAATGAAACCTTCACTCTGCAGCGGAGTGTGCGCTGATATGAAACTTCGTGGCAGATTAAAAGGGCAAGCTGTTGGGTTCCCCAGCCGGCTGGCTTACAGTTTGGACCTAGTGAATGGAATACAGGTCGTTATGGAAACCCTAATCTGCGCAGAAACAAGAAGCGGTAGTCTTGGCTTAGCGAAGGTAGCTGTCCCAGATTGCAACTGAAATACAATATACCCACACACATTATTCTAAAAATCCATATAAAATCAGGGAACGATCATACGGCAAATATTATGTGAATGGATTCAGGAAATTTGGGAGAATCAAACGCCGTAATTACAATTTTAATATCCCTTACAGATATAAAGCCGATAAATTTCAGTACTATAATAATAATAATAATAATAATAATATAAAACTTATATTTACAATTATTGATACGTAGTGTTTATCAGTAACAGTTTAAGAAGCAAATGGGCAGCATTGCACCATGCAACCTATCTTAAAAGACGCACCACGTTATTTCCGTATTTCAATAAACTTTGTTTTACTCTCTTGTTCTGATTTTCGTTGATGTAGTAATATTCTTGTCAGAACATAGATTCCACCACAGAAACACAAAACATGAACCCAGCAAAGCGCATTACATTTATATATGTATTTTATTATATTTAATATTATTCTTAGTAACGTTCGTTACTCATGACCGACTAAAAATAATAGATATGCAGCAGATAATTTATGCATAAACATTTATAAGTATTTGTGGACAAGAGCTGAATATTTGCATAAAAAGCCATGGTAAATTAAATATTAATTGTGTAACTATATTTCTACGGCGGCAGTATAGCAAAGAGCTTCAGTCTCAACCGATTTAATATTGTTAAATATGTATTTGTTTGTTAAATGTAAACAACATTTGTAGGGAGGTGGTCAAGGCATTTAATTCTGTGATATTCGAATGTATAATAATTTGGAAGGGAAAGTGTATTTTAAAGATGAGGCGTTAGGATGCGTGGAAGGATATAATTTTGGGAGCAGGTAGAGCACGCTTTCGAACGTTTGGGAAGGGACTCGTAACTTGGACGTGATGTTGAGAGTTGTGACTGGGCGGTCTGAAGCCGCGTCACGTATTTGTGGTGAAAAGACATCACACATGCATGTGTGTACTTAAAAAATTTACTGGACTGTGACTGCAGAACTTAGTATCTGGTTAAAAGGTGGTAAACTATGGACGGTAGCGGGCTGTGTAACTGTGATAATTCAGCTATCGTGTACTCGTGTGAAGTTTTTAACAAATACTGTAATTTATCGCGGATTAATTTGGACCTGCAATGTTCCATGGACTTCATTAATTTACGAGAGATAATTTGGAACTTTTACTCTCAAGGCCGTGTGATATTTATTGTGGCTCTCATAAACAATAGTTGGTGAAATATTCAGTTATTTACCGATGTATAAAGTAGGACCACCTCCGCATTTTCATGTCCAAAAAGAGTAACAAAGTGCATTAATATAAAAATTTCTTCGTGAGTAAATCTCTTCTAAACATTATCTGAGAATGCATTTTGTTGGTTATTCAGAGCTTTAATTTATGTTTATTTAAATATATTCTTCGCGTCACCATCTGCAGATTGATAGACTGGCTAAACTACAGATTAATTATTGATATTATTTAAACAGTTTGGGTAGCTGTTTAGGGCATAGAAGCTGAAATACATAACTCACCCGTATGGACAGAGACAACGAGCCATAAACCTTTTACTACCATGAGTTGTGTATTGCCCAATTCTTATTTGTGAGTACCGATTGGAAGGTCGCAACTTCTCGTAATGGGCCACGTGTCAAGAGTTAGTTTTTAGCTGTTTATATGAGATCGCTGCCTTCAGCAATCATTCTTTTTCTTATAACATTCTTGCGTGAATCATCTAGCACAACTTCACTTTAAACTGCGATTTGGTGTGTATGCCATAGATACGAGGGGATGTTGTTGGATTACAAGTGTAAACAATTCCACTGCGCAAAACAATAATCCGATGCAACCGAATTCAGGGCAATATTCTCTCGTTAGTTATCTCCTTCTTTCATGCAAGTACTTTCCCCTCCCTACCTCCCGCAAAGTTCATCCTCTAGGTTCTTACTAGTAATTGTTCATTTGCGCACTCCACATGCAACCATTGTAAGTAAGGAACTGTAATTTCATTTATGGTTAGAATTACTTTGTGCATTATAAATTATAACTGTTATTCGAAATGTTCAAATGTTTATAAATCTATCGGACCAAACTGCGTGGTCATCAGTCCGTAGCCGGCCGCGGTGGCCGAGGGGAGTGAGGCGCGCCAGTCACGGTCTACACGGCCACTACTGTCGGGGGTTCGAATCCCCACTCGGGCATGGATATTTGTGCCGTCCTTAGTAGTAGCTAGTTCATAAGTAGTTTGTAAGTTTAGGGACTGATGACCCCGAAGTCCCATAAGCTCTACAAACATTTGAACATCAGTCCATAGCTTACAAACTACTTAAACCTAGGTAAACTAAACTACGGACAAACCCACACACCCATGCCCCAGGGAGGGCTCGAACCTCCACGGCGAGCAACCGCGCGTTCCGCAGCGTGACGCTTTAGACCGCTCGGCTACTCCACCACGGCCACTGTTATTCGAAACTGAAGTCGCATTTAGTGTTTTTCCGTCACGAATTCATCACGCAAAACAATGCTATTAATTAGAATTATTCATCTATGAATGTAGGCCTACTGATCTTGTATTCTCTGATTTGCTTGTCTTTTGCCCATCTCTCTCTCTCTATGTTTGTCTGTATCTCTCTCTCTCTCTCTCTCTCTCTCTCTCTCTCTCTCTCTCTTGCTGAACAATGGATGTGTCAGCATTTCTCTTTCACTCTCTCATTGTTCCTGTTATCATTCCCGTATCAATTTTCTAAAATATTTATTTCACTATGGATTTATGTAATCCTAACTTTCTTAGAGCACTCATCTGCATTCAGTGTATATAAGCTATTCAGCATTAATGACTAATTACTTTCAGATATTTTGTGTCGTTCCTGTGAGCATCCTTCTAACTTTTCGCTAACTTCAGCGGTGTTAAGGAAGTTGCTACTTTATTTAAGCTCAGGAACATAATTAGTTATTTCACGATGTTTCCGCACAGCCTCGCGCTCCCACTTCCCTGAATGCATCGTTAGACTCATTTTTCCCCTGTCCTTGGTGTTGCCTCTCAGTAGCTGGCGAAACTAATAATTAAACACGCATTTTCTCATTTTAGATAGTGAATCACGGATAAAAAAGGAGATTTCGCGAATCAGTGAACAATGACGAGACCATCGTTAGGATAACAGATTGCAGTGTTACAGGATTTAACGTAGGTGGTATAACCTTGCGATGTTACGTGTCTCATATAGGGAATGATTTGTACTTAAGACTTTTCTGTGGCTCGTTGTAATTCTGAGTCGGTAAATGTGCGCATTAGTCTTATTTAAAGGTAATAATATTTAATTGTGAAGGGATCTGAACTAGGTTGGCTTTAGATTACTAATGAGCTACCACATATTTGAATTTTCCTAATTTTTACTTTCATGTGAATTAACAGTCGTAATATATTTTAAAAAATGCATAATCAACCATCAGCTGTTTATTGTTTTCAGAACATTACCGCTTTCGGATACTATCCATCATCAGAAGAGTCTGTTAAAAATTTTACAGTCATGAATTATACACAAGTTACAATGAAATATGACATAACCCAGTAGTGTAATCCGTAAGTATCTTATTTCACGTAACTTGTGTATAATTCATGACTGAAAAATTTTAACAGACTCTTCTGATGATGGATAATATCCGAAACCGGTAAAGATCTGAAAACAATAAACAGCTGATGGTTCACTATGCATTTTTTAATATTTAAATGTTAACTAAAAAAGTTAGTTAGCACCATAATCATTGGCGAGAAGTATCAAACCTACTAAGTTTCGTAAATAAATAATATTTGCTCAAGCCCCCAATATAGTAGACAACATCTGGCTGTATAACCTTTAACTGTTTGGTTAATTTCCTAATATCATTTCACTGTAAAGTTGCAAGTTGAGACAATTGTTAAGAGACTAAGAAATCGCGGAAATGTTTCCAAGTCCCGACATAAGCTCAACAACTAAGTCCGAGATCACACAAATGTTTCTACGCCCAATATAACCGTTTCTGCGGCTATATTCCACTCGTTGCACATAACTAGACCTCACTACTCCGACCGACACAGATCCATCTTCAGAAGTATCCAAAACCGTACTGCCCAAGGCCCTCTCGTAACTGTCCTTATATACTCTCGCTCGTATAAATTCCAACTTAATGCCTCACTGCTGCTGCCAGTGCATTTTATAACATTTTACATGTGGCTTAAAACATTGATATGATTGTATCGTTAGATGCGCGTTTAAATTCTCATACAAACTGATATCTTATATTAATTTCTGCGTGAAGTAGTTCCCAAAAAATATTAGTTATAAACAAATGCGCTTTCCGCGCCCTTTTGAGATTTTTTTGCCCATTGCACATTAATTATCGATTCATTCTCTTGAGAACACGGCTTTTCTGAAAGTCTTTTCACTGCTATTTTTGATGAACTATTAATTTTTAATGTGAGTATTAAATTAAACAAGCTATGAACGATTATCAATAATTATTAACATTAAAAGAAACAAAAATATTTTTAAAAATTATACAAATGATATAATATAGTCATTTCAAAATGTGAGTTACGACAATTGTCCACTGTCTTGCTGTTCGTGTATCTGTCTTGTAATTTTGATACGCAATTTATGACGTTAATTCAGAAAATTGTCATCGATGTGTGGATAGATCAAAAAATGCGTCTCGATGAGACCTTTTATTTGAGCCCTGCTCATTACTGTCCTTCAATTAGTTTAAAAGGTATAAATTGTTATGTGAATCGTAGTTTCTTCCCTTGATTGCTCCTACTATGAAATTAATTTAGTTGCTATCAATACCTCCTCGGAAACGCTCTACCTTCCTCTTTCATTTGTCGTATCGCGCTGGTTTGTCACTTAAATAGTTTGTGCGTAATTTCATAAAATGTACACAATGCTTTGTGAGGCGACTGCAGTGGCAGTTAGACGTGACGTTGTGTCTGCCTACCGATGCAACAGTAGTTTCACGTGGTTGTGGTTCAGCAAGCAGCGGACTACTGCCAGCTTACCTCCTTGGCACCCTTTCATATCCTTTGATCCCATCCGCTGTCAAACCTCGCGCGGTTTACGTGTCAAATAGACGTTGTCTCGTCACAACCTTTCACCCGTACAATTACTGGCTGATTAGAACCACTAATTGACCCGAGCAGCTAACGCCCATGATTGACAGCGAAAGGTAAGAGTTACGAATAAATAATGCTATACGTGTAGAGGAGGTTATAACTAAATTATTGATGCACCGTAACCTCTCGCAATAAATCGGTAAAATTCTTAGGAACACTTAGAAAAAAATATTTACACCAAGAAAATGTAAAACAAACGTTGAGTAACGGACAGATGGAAATAGGATTAACGTTCACCAGCTCATTTAGTGAGTAAAAGATTTTGATAGAAATTAAATAATTTCAAATTTTATTTACAGGAAACTATTGAACAGAACGTGCGAGAAATTGGCCAACTTTAAAAGGAACAAGTACGGAAACACAAGAGACAATCAACAAATTGCATGACTGTTAAATAAAAAATTAATTAGTTAGATTATGGTAACTATTTGGCAGCAAGGAGCTACTAGTTCCACTACAATGTTTACAATTGCTACAAAATGCGCATATCACCGTAATGCTTATTGATTGTGGTCTGAAATTGACAGATTTTGTAAAATATATATCATTTAGAACAATAAATACTTTCATTGTAATATGGTTTCTAGTATATAATTAATTAAGCTCGTTTCTACGAAACACACAGTAGACAACTATTTGTGAAATATCGTTTCGAGAATTTTTAACTGGAGTATTTGGTTTATCAATGTTTTACCAGCAATCAAATGCTGCTGTTTGGTTCCCACTTCCTGAAAATACTCTTCACCCTTTCCCTTTAAATGGCTGCATGAATAAGAAGCGTGAAAGACAATGTTTTATATTCATATTAAGCATTCTGGACCCACAGAAGACGGTTAAAACTACTAAGTCCCTAATTTATGGTTTGAATTCCGACAGGAGACTACCTGTGTTTCATGGAAACCTTAATATAAGGTCCACCTCTATTCTTGGGTGCACATTAGATGCGCTAGTTAGAGGACACAACTGGAGAACCCAAACACCCTGCCAAGTAGCAGATCTGTGGCGAACTTTGAACAGTCTTTAGGTGGGCGGAGCTTGTTGCAAGACTACTGACAATCTATTGAAGCAGACGTCCCATGTAAGATACGGGTAACCTGCTGCAATCGTGGTCTCGGTTTTCTAGACAAATATTTGTGTAAGGTAATCTTCTGAAGGTGCTGACACGTTGGACTATCGTCAAAGTCGTCACGCAAGCAACGAAATACCATGCTTGAATGGAACATTAAGAAATTCTGCATTACATACATAATTAATTTTTGCAATTCTTTCCTTTTCTGCATTGGCTAACACGTGCATGTTAAATGTCACGGTTGTACTACAGAACACATGTTACTCTATGGTGATTTGATGCCCTTCAACTGTGGAAAGTAAAAGATTAAATCGCATTCACGCTTACATAATGATATACATAACTAATTTCATTATCAAAACTAGACATATGTGTCGTTACGGAATTTCCGCGATCATGAATTACATTTTTGAGTGTCAGTCTTTAGATTTCTCATTTCTTAAATGTTCTGTTTCAGGCCAGATGACCAACTTCAGATAATTTTTTTTACAGCTGCAGTGTAACTTGTTCGTTTGTGGACACAACGTAAAAAGATTCATCTGAAGTTGGGCAGCTGGGCCGAAACGGGTCACGTAAGATATATAAGGAATCTAAAGACCGACATTGAAGAACATAATTTAATTCCATTAACTCAGGTAATATGTTAGTCTTATTAAGATGCAGGAAGGCATAAAAATTCACACGAAAAAGATGTACTTCAAATAACCATTGTGGGCAGGTCTGCTGTATGTTTTATGTATTAAAATAAAACACCGTGTTCTCTTCCACGTAATATAAAAAGTACTTATTTCGAAAATTCCCTACTGATAATTCAAATACATCTCCAAAATTAAAAGGCAGCTTAACGGTCACTTTTACAATATTTTAAATGAAACTGAAGAGTCACTAAGTATCTATCATTATAAATAAAATCTTACTGCTTTCACTTTCTAAGCCTTCACTGACCACTCCATTTTATTAGGATCTTCCTCATTTGATTAAACTGAGTCAAACTTTACACAAACGAAGTTCTAAAACTTACATCAATTATTACTGTGGATATGAGTGTGAAATACCTATACCACTTCTAAAGCGGCAAATGGCTTTTCAAGTAAATTTCATCATTTTGTTTGACCAATCGACACTGCGTTTGACACTTGAAGAAAATCATTTCTAAGTAACACAATGAGCTGTAATAAATAAACGTTTAATTGCAACTAATTGCCATTTCAGTGAATATCTTCATTAGTGTTGTAGGTGCAATGTAAGCGGGAGAAAGACGGCTTTAACCAACTTGGACACTATTTAATTCTAAAGTAAAAATCACGAAAAATTAAAAAAAAAAAGAAGCGTAAGTGTTAAATTACATTTAGTCGTAAATTTGGTCGACATCAAGACAAGAACTGATAATGGAGATCTACCAATACCGGCCAAAATGGAGGTTTTTTTCCCCTAAGTGATGTTGGGCAACCCGTGCTTTCTTGCAATTTTTGAATTTAGTCGAATCTTAATAGAAGGAATTGAAGGTACATACACGATCCAAAACGTAGCTTTTCATCGTAGATATAGGTATATACAGGTGTAGTGTCAGATTCTGTAGGAGTGTAAATGCTGCGACTAGTTTGGCTTCTGTAGAAGATTAGCGTCACCGCTGATAAAACATTAAAAAACATTAAGAATATGTATTGTGCTGTTTGCGACTCTTTCTCAAATGGTAGAAAACCTCTGTTCATGGTCAGGGCTTTGCCACCAGCTAGAATCAATGGCAGTCAGTCGATTGGATGGTATCTTGCATCGACGACACGAGTAATCCATATTCGCGCCCACGTAACATGCTTAGCCCACAGGGAGGCATCTGAATTACACCCTGTGCTATATTCCTGGTCGGTATGGCAGCAGCATGTGATTAGAGCTTAACCAAACAATAGGTAGTCCAAGCCTGTTATGCATGTGTTCAGCGAAATGATTTCAGCTCTTGAATTGCGTCTTGTAAGTAGTGGACAAGTGGTTACGACTCTAAAAACTGTTATGACTGAAATAACCTTGAAAACGGTTTAATCACAGTTTGTACTGTAACATGCCGCTTTTGGTAATCGTGCTTTATACACTGCCTCGCTTAGTATCATCATCATCATCATCATCATCATCATTAGAGACTGATTATGCCTTTCAGAGTTCAGTCTGGAGTATAGTACCTCTAATAAAATTCCTCCATGATCCCCTATTCAATGGTGACATTGATGCCTCGTCTGATGTTATGTCTTTTGCTTCAGAATCATTTTTCCCCGAATCTAAATACTTTCTTCTTGGTCTATCTCGACTCCTCTTACACTCCGCTGCCGATCTCATGCGTCTCTTAGGTAGAAGACAAAATGTAGTCAGTGAAAGTTTAAGTTGGGTACCTACTGTTGTGAAATTTTTGGGAATTTAAAATCGAGGAAATATTCCACAGGAATAATGCCGCCAACATTCCCAAAATACATAAATTCGCAGGAATTTATGATTAATAAGCGAGATAGAGCAATAAAACTTAATAGGTTTAAGGCAGTAATTATATAGATAAACCAAACACAGTATATTTTAAGAAAAAAATATAATTAAATAAATTTCTTGGGAATGCATAATTTTATAAACGACATCGCTCAAATTAATAGGTCAATGTGGTAATTGTGTTATTGAAATAAACACGAACACTCTTATATGTTGAAAACAATATTATAATTGATTAAGAAGTGCAGAAAAATAGCCATAATGAAAAATGTTATAAAAATCAAAACTACTAAAAGCGAAAAGGTTTAATGTTTAATAAAGCAACTTTTTATTTCAGTCGATTTCATCATCTTCTTCACTCTCAAGGCCAAACTCGAAATAATCATCCTATAAAAAAACAAAATTTATAATAGTGATATGCCATCTAGTGAGTAGCTAACAAATACTAAAATACACAGGGATGTTTGTCTATTTAATTTGTTTAGTTTTCTGTCAATGTTCGTGATATTTTAGGCCATCAAGTTTACACATTAGTCAATGAAAATGACATTTTTTGGGGAAAAATTATACAAATAAACTGAGATTTATGTTTAACTTGAAAATACAAGTGATTTTATTAACATAGAACACTGGAAAATATTAATTAAAGATTCCAACACTGAAATTGATAGCGATATTTTAGAAAATAACATTTTATAAATCATAATTCATCGCCGGAATTGAGTCATTGAATTCTGTAAGTGAAACACTTATTCGTATGAAAAAATTAAAAAATACCACAGATGACGGCCGGTTGAGAATTGCGCCTTCAGAGAAATATTTTGTAAGTTTAGGTTTCATTCAGAGACATGTGATGTTTTAACTTGCCGAAAAATTGTAGTCCTAGCGAATATTTTAAAATATTTTTTCCACCAGACTTAAAGAAAATGATGTTGTGCATGGAATTACCAAGGAAATTAATGCAAAGAATGATAAATCTTGGATTAAAATGTATGAATTTACTTAGTTAACGGAGTTATAAGGTTTTTTTTAACTGTTAATGACTGTTCATAAATTACCAATTTTTTGCAATCTTCCCGAGCCAAAGAAATATTCCCAGCAATATCCCCATTTTATAAGTTCCTTGCCATTGGGATTATTACGACCCGCATCACTAGGTATACCCTTCCTACAATCAACTAAACGGGTTAGAAAAGGGATCAAATAGTGACCTTCCGAGTGGCAGAATAGTGCTATCGGAGAACTGACACACATATGTGCTGCGTAATTTGTGCTAATGCTGGTTGTACATGACGCGTGAACATTGTCACACACGTAGACGAGGTTCGGGACCTCGACGTAGCCATAGACCTCCGCCAAAGTTAACGTATTAGCTACCACAGCAGACAAGAGGTTTTGTGAGCTCAGAAGTGTCAAAATGAACTGTGACCAACCACTTACTGGCAGAGGGACTACAGACACCTCAAACCCGTATTCAGCATCGATGTGGACGACTCGACTGATGCCATCAGAGGATCACTTGGAATATAGAATGTCGGGCAGATTCTGCATGTATGTAAGTGATAGTCATCTGCACTTATTTCGTCGACCCGGTGAGTGCAGTCTTGCTAAATGTATTTCTCCAAAACACTGACGGACTGGCTCGCGATACGTTTAAACATCCTTTCGTGCAGAAGATGTAACAGTCGTTCCTTTGCAATTCTTCCAACAGGAAGACGATTCCCGAAGTTGTCTTCAATCGACCACATGTGGGATAAGGTGGAACGACAACTGCCCACTGCAACTCGTCAACAAACAACTCTTGCACTACGTGAACACTTCGAACAGGCGTGGAATAGTGAATCCCAAGACAGGATTCGCCGTTTGTGTGATGGAATAGATGCCAGAATCATCGCTTGCATTGCCGGCTGTAGAGGCTACACCACATACTAATACGGCTGTTTACTGGTATCTCAGTACCACTTGAAGTACTAGTTCGTTAATGTAATCATATCATTTACTCTATAAGCACTGTTTCGACAATGAATGTTTGCAACGTCTTTTTACCTTAAAACAAAATTTTATTTACATTTTCTTGGCTCTCTTTATTCATCTAGGGGTGGACTAAATCCTTCTGAGGTGGCATTGCTTTAAATGTGATAAATACACTACATGGAAAAAAGTACAAACGACTTGTCAGCCCTGTAACGATTGTTAGACTGGAATAGGTGCTCCTATAACTCATTTACCCAACTACAGCTTACTTATAATTTCGAATAAAACATTTATCAATATTCTTATGCAAATCAGAAGAGTGGCGATCAAATCAAGTCCGTAAAATGCATTAATAATAGCTCAAGGCCGCAATATAGAGAGTCCAGGTCGCTACAGTAACCAAACAATTTATTTGGTAAATTCCTCAATGTGTTCACGGCCATGAATTACCGAAGTGAAAATAGAACCTAGTGCCCATTACTATGCCAGATACGAAGTTCAACAGTGCCGAAAAATATTTAATCTCCAAACTACTCCTGAATATGTCAAAGACATTAAAGATAAGAGTGAGGCATTGGATTAAATCTGTGATGCGGCCGGGAATCGAACCCGGACCTCCATGCTTGCTAGGCAGACGTCTTATCACTATAGCACCGCACCACTAGCGACTAAGGCGCCTCGGAACAGTCCAAATACGACTTCCCTCCATGTCACAGACTTTAATTCAGCTTCTGTGTTTCATGAAATACTGCCACACCTGTCACCACCCAGCTTACAAAACTTCCTTTTCCTACAAAATCTGCGCCAGGGACGAATAAACAGAGAGTCCACTAAATGCGTAGAAGTGTCTCCCAACCAATAAGTCGATACCCCGGACTCCTCAACCAGAAATCCGGTTACTTTCTTTGAATCTTAGTACTTCTGTCCTAAAAACGCGCTATTTGACGTCATCCCCGCTCGGGCATGGATATTTGTGCTGTCCTTAGTATAAGGTAGTTGATAAGTAGTTTGTAAGTTTAGAGACTGATGACCCCGTAGTTAAGTCCCATAAGCTTAACAAACATTTGAACATTTTTGTACTACCGGTCTACAGCGTCCAACGGGCACAATATTTCGGTGATCAAACATGTCGCCATCATCAAGTGAACTGACGGACTGAGCTCCTGGAAACGCGCCGGCACGGAGATGCGCACGCTACGGCGGCTCGAAGGGAACTGGGTTCTAGCCCGGTGGCGGGCGATTTAAATACCCTCCGCCCGCGGAGCGCCTGCTCTTAGTTAACAGTAAATCTAGCAAACGTAACGTAGTGACGACCACGGCGGACAGAGCCGTCACATCGACGTCATCACGGACGCCGTCGCAATCGGTTCCACTGCGCGACCGCGGCGCAGGGCGTGGACTACGGAGTGGGCGCTCCACGGGCCGAGGGTATTTAAATCGCCCACCACCGGGCTAGAACCCAGTTCCCTTCGAGCCGCCGTAGCGTGCGGATCTCCGTGCCGGCGCGTTTCCAGGAGCTCAGTCCGTCAGTTCACCTGATAATGGCGACATGTATGATCGTCGACATATTCTGCACGTTAGACTCGGTAGACCGGCAGTACACCCGTGGATATTTTGATTATCAAATACGAAGGGAGAAACTCAAGAATCACATTTCTAATAATAGTTTCATGGGCGATAATTGGAAATTTGAGAAGTGCCACTATTTTGCACCCTATCATTAAATACATTCATGGCCCTTGCGGCATCTAATTAATTTCAAGATTTGTTTTGAGATATGTTATGCAGTGGACAGTAATAGCATGGTGTTGGGAAATTTTGATGTGAGGAGACGGGCTCCTGGTCGACTACGCGATATTTGCTTCTCAAAGCACAGGTCGTTAGCGAAACGGGAAAGCCTGGAAGCAATGACGCCACAACTTTGCACAGCTTAGCACTCAGCCGGCGAACGCGTTCTTACTACGCGGAGGGACTCGGTAACGGGAAGGCTCCGTTCAGGATTTCTCACTGTCCATTCTTCGCGAGCGACGGTCTGGCCCCACAGCCACTTGAAACAGGCACGCGGAGACTCCGCGTCCGCGGCTGAATGACGGGTTGATCTCTTGAGTGACAGGTGCGGCCACTGCTTACTCGCCACTGTACAGTTGGAAGTGCAGTGGGTGCCTCAATGAGGACTGCTGCTTCGGAGGAAACCGCCTGCGGCATTCTTGAGATCCTAGGCCATAAACACAAAGGTGTTCAATGCCTGTGGGGAAAGCAGGCGGGAAAACGCGAGGCGGAGATTTTATTTGTCGAAAACAGCGTAGAAACTGTATTATTCCACGCGGACCGCAAGGAAACGCGTTTACCAGGCGGTATTGACCGGTTCTTAGCGCTAACCTTGCGATTGACCGCTTCCGAATGTAAGGGGTGGCAGTCACGATCCCCCTCGTAGACGGTACGCAGAAGTTAATCAGCGTCTAGAATTCGTGATGGGTGTAGACTTAGGAGTTCCAGTTTAGATTATGGAGAACGAACTTGTCTTTACATACGGGAAAGAAAGTCTTAACATCGAAGTTCTCTCTGGTCTCCATAACGGAAGCCAATCAGTGATTTTCTAGTTGGCGTTCAACCCCGTGAGTGGTGGAGCTTGTAAGGTAGCTCCAGCGATATGTGACTATGCATTCCTCGCGAGGAGTGCTTGTCTGTTTCAACTTTGGTGCTGCACAACGATTATCAACACACGAGACAACCCGCGTTAGCAGTGGCATGACGTATCACCAAGACAACGAGCAGCCATATTGGTGACGTATGAGCAGCCACGGCTCGTAATTACAGTCTGTCGATCACGTTTCGTACCGAGGAAATTCATGTTCAAGTCAGTGTACTGTCAGAACATGTCTCATAACTTGGTAAAACGAGCGTGAACGTATCGTATCACCCTCATTTCTCCAAACTGCCATTTGCAGGTTTCTCACATAACAATTCTATATCAAAGCTTATTGATTGGAGATAATTTATATTCATGTTGATTAAATATTAATAAAAGCATGTTTTACAGTCCCTTTAAATATAGTGTCATTTCAAACCCACACATTAATTAAGTTAGTTTGTAAGGGTTTTTTTATGGAGGATTAATTATTTGATGAGCACCATAGTGTCCAACTTCATCTCTGAGTTTGAATTAGAACAGCTCCAATCATCATTTAAATATTAGATTCCATAGTTTTAGTCATTTTATTGTAACCAGATACATATCTGATGCCAACGTTACTTTTAACAATTACAAAGGCCAGTTGCCTAAAAGTGACAACACTTCCTATACACTTTATTCTAAATATGCCCTTTCCAAATTCTCGTTGTTGCCTCATTTTTGTGGTACAAGTATGAATGATATATCTGTTTCATAGTATATCTACTCCTCTTTCCTTTGCTGCTTTTAGAATTTATGCATATTTACTGAAAATTACACGAGGTTAAAACAATTAATATTTCACGGAAGACAAAATAACCATATCATAAAAATAACACCTAAATAGTGTGCGTTGTTAATTGTATACGCATTAGTTAGTATTACTGTGTTCAGTCAAAAGACATGTCAATTATCATTAATCCCTCAATAAAAATGTCTCTCACAGCTTTTAATTATGGAAATGGGAACATTTCTGTCAAGCATTTCAGTCAGTCATTTTGATGTGATTGAACATTTCAACATACGAATTATTTAATTATTATCCTATGTCCAATTCGGTCTCATATATCTCCTTGTATACTACATTCAGGCCATATTTGCATATCATTGGGTTTACATTTCAATTATCTTTTATTTGCCACTATCTGCTTCACTGAATTTATCATGGGCTACACTGCACGCTAGCATATTATATCGTAAGCTATCTATGCTCACCAAAGACCTTGTAAAAATAACTAGACTTCCTGACGGCGCTGCTGTCGCGGAATAATTTGAACCTTCGCCCGGCCGCGCATATATACGAGTGTTGTTAGCAGGTAAATCGTGTATTAAAAAGCTACCGCGGGATATATACACAATTGATAGTCTCGTCTGTACTGTTTGACAAGTGCAGTCTGCATGAAGCACGATGGTGAAAAGCTGCTCAGCGTTTAAATGCATAAATCAATTTAAGAAAGGAATAAAAAGATCGAATACTGTCTTCCCATTTATATTTCACAGGAATACAAGTAGCCCTACTACTTGTGTTCAGAGATAGTTACTCTTGCTTAAGTGACTGTTAATCAAGAGAATATAGGATTGAATGAAATAAATAACAGACTTTTACAATACTGGCAGCTCTTAAAAAGGAGCTACTCTAGGCAGCACTGCAGGGAGTTCAATATGTTTTATTTTATGATTGTGTAAAATAACTATTGGGTGCACGAGATCAGTTGACTCACTGCAGTTCGAATTTTTGTTCATGAAATTAATATTAGCAACTTGTAACACAGAATTTAATGGTAATCTGCTTTAGATATCGGTATAACGGCTGAAAGGGGTTTGCAGGTGTATAGTTCCACATATGAATGACACATTGCCACACTGGATGCATGCACATTGTGAAGTTGAACCCTATGACGATAGTTGACTTTTGAGCAGTTCACGCAACTGTAAGGTATTTCGCTAATATTCTTGCTAGGTACCTTAATGCTAATGTTAGATGCATTAGTAAATAAAAAGTTGCCGGCCGCGGTGGCCGAGGGGACTGAGGCGCTTCAGTCACGGTCTGCACGGCCACTACGGTCGGGGGTTCGAATCCCCCCTCGGGCATGGATATTTGTGCTGTCCAAGTTCGTAAGTAGTACATAAGTAGTTTGTAAGTTTAGGGACTGATAACCCCGTAGTTAAGTCCCATAAGCTTTACAAACATTTGAATTTGAACATTTAAGAAAAAGTTATCGCGTACTTCGTGTTATAAAGAATTTGGTAGTGGCTCATTGCTATATTCACAAGGTAAGAAGCTATTTTTCAGTTATATTTCACTTTCACAATCGATTTTCAACATTAGCTGTTTCAGGCAGCCTTTTTTCATTTTTCGACGCTGCAAAATATCTAAATATTAGAGAATACGGCACTAAAGCAAAGACGTAAAGTGTGAAACTCTTCCGAAATTATCTTTTGTACAAAAGTTTCACGCCGGCCGCGGTGGCCGAGGGAATTGAAGCACTCCAGTCACGGTCTGCACGGCCACTACGGTCAGGGGTTCGAATCCCCCCTCAGGCATGGATATTTGTGCCGTCCTTAGTATAAGGTAGCTGATAAGTAGTTTGTAAGTTTAGGGACTGATGACCCCGTAGTTAAGTCCCATAAGCTTAACAAACATTTGAACATTTTTGAAAAGTTTCACAATCGTAGAATACACTGAGAAAGTGCGAAAAAATCGTGTCTGGAGATAAATTCCGTTCATATGCTGCACTTAGAAAGATAAAAAACTACATGTTGTAGTTCGGTTTTGTTAGGAAGAGGAAACGCTGTTGGCCAATTTCTACACCGTATATGTAATAAATTTACACACAACCGATAGTTGCTGTATATTCAAGGAGTCTGAAGCTGTTTTGTGGTTATATATTTCAATTAGACATAGTTTTCGCGACTTAAACGAATACTCTCTCTAACCAAAAGAATCTTACGCACATTTAAAGTTCGCGCGGAAGTTTGCCACCACAATGGCCGCAGAGGCGCTCTTCAATTTGTCCTCTGTTCGCAGTCGGCCGCTTACGCGATTGTGGGGGCTTGATGCTCACCTGCCATAGCCGCTGACGTCACGTCCGCATCCGGAATTGCCCCTGCACTGAATATTAACTGGTCAGCCACAGCCGGCCACAGATTAGGTTAGATTAATAATTGTTCAGTAGATCATAAATACGAGATTTCGTAATGATTTGGAACGTGTCAGTTTAGTAAAAGATAACATTATATGACACACATTTCTTTTTCTTATAATTACTGATTTCCATGTAAAAATTCTCTACTGAGAAGAATGAGTTATCATTTAGAAATTCTTTCCATTTGTTATCAAATGTTAGTTTATCTGTCAGATATTTTATGTTATTTGGTAAGTGATCAAAGACTTCTTCAGAAATTCTTCTAATTACAAGCTTTTGCTCAAGGAATACGTTTTTGCTCAATGGTGAATTATCCCAAAATATGATGCCGTATGAAAGCAGGGAATGAAAATGTGCATAGTAAGCCAATTTAGTGAGATGTATATCACCAAAATTTGCAATGACCCTGATAGCCTAAGTAAATGAATTCAAACGTTTCATAATTGAAAAGGAAACAGGCCAATCAAGAGCACAAGGAGGCTGTATTATCATTCTGCTGATTTTTTTCATTGTTTTAGTTCTACGGTTCGTGTCATACAAATCAAAACGTTGCTACGATGTTGGGAAAAAAATTAAAAATTAATTCGTGTGTTATACGCTATGAGTTAAGTTGTGAGGCCGTTCGCTTTAAATTCTACTGCATATATTTCTGAAATTCAAAATGAGTCTTGGTTACGCCGAAAATCAGCAAATATTGTTACATTACTCTCATATTGTAACAATCACACAAGACAGTATATCAAAATTTACGCTGCAGGACAAAAAGATTCAATACCCTGAAACATTGTGTTGAGGCTTCAGTGAATAATCATTTCTCAATCAAAAGCGAGAGATCCTCTTCTCCGGGTTACTTAGTGGCAAACGAAGCACTTCGGTCATGTTCTGGCGACCAGTTAGAGCAATTACAGAACGAATTTGGCTCGTATTGTTTCTTCGCACTAGATTCGATAATGGTGAACGGCTGACCTGCTGTCTGTTGCGGTCGGTTGGAACAAAAGGAATGAGTTTTGTGAAGTGCATTTCAATGTTTTACATATTCGTTTTCGGTCTTGTGGAAAACAGACCGGCTGTCCGGTACAGTCCTTCATATACCCTGAAGAACCATAGAAATATCTGTGCAGCGCCCCCGCGAATACGCAGAAGTGCCGCAAGACGACTCAGCGTGGACTTAACTAATGTCTGAAACGGTGCTAGAGGGAACTGACGTCACGCATCCTGCAGGCTTGGCCATAAATCCTTAATAGCTCGAATGGCTGGAGATCTCTTATGAACAGCACAATGCTCAATAATATTCAACTCTGAGGAGTTTGGTGGCAACCTGAGTTATTTAAACTTAGCAATGTTCCTGGGGCCATTCTGTAACAATTCTGGACGTGTGGGGTGTCGCATGTTCCTGCTGGAATCGTCCAAGTCCTTCGGATTGCACAATGGACATGAATGGATGCAGGTGATCAGTTAGGTTGCGCACGCACATTCCACCTGTCAGAGTCGTATATAGGCGTAACAGCAGTCTCCTTTCACTCCAACTGCACACGTCCCACAATATTACAGAGCCTATACCAGCTTCAACAGTCTCCTGCTGACATACAGCGTCCATGAATTCATGAGATTCTCTCCATACCTGAACACTTTCATCCGCTCGATATAATTGGAACCAAACAATGTTTCCAATCATTCCGGTGTTGACGGCCGTGCCGTGCAGTCAGGAAGGCCTATCTCTATGATGTTCCGTTGAATCGTTCACACGTTGACACTTGTTGATGGCCCAGCATTGATACCCCCAATAATTTGTGGAAGCATTTCAGTCACGTTTAACGATTCTCTTCAGTCTTCTTTGGTCCCGTTCTTGCAGGATCTTTTACCGGTGGCAAAAATATCGGAGATTTGATGCTTTACCGGATCCCCGATATTCATGGTGCAATCGCGAAATGGTCGTACGTGAAAATCCCCATCTCATCACTTCCTCGGAGAGTCTGTGTCCCGTCTCTCGAGCGCCGACTATGTTTTAAACTCACGAAAATCGAGATAACCTGCCATTGTAGCAGCAGTAGAGCCCACGCTAGACAACTGTTGTCTTACTAGACGTTGTCTAACGCAGCGCCATCGATTGAGTGTTTACGTATCTCTATGTTTGCATACGCATGCCTATACCAGTTTCTTTTGCTCTTCAGTGTATAAGTAATTGATTTACTAAAGCGTATTTGAAAGGAACTAATGTGAACAATAATTTACGATATTGCACAAGAAAAGTTTATGTGAAAGTATAATTAACACACTGAGCGGTATTTAGACTTCTGTGTTAATAAAGAGGCGAGTGGCATCCTTACACAAAGAGTTGACATATAATCATTCTTTCTCCACGTAAATTCCACGCTAATCAACCTAAACAGGCTCAAGATCGAAAACCATGACACAACTTTAGGAGACTACAGGTTTGGGGTAGCGGGCATATTCTTTAGAGAGTGTGGATTTCAATTAAGTTCGTCGAAGAAATTAGACACCTCTACTTGAAAGTTTCTCTCTTCTCCTTCTCTCTTACAAAATTTCCGTTTGCTGTGTGTTTGAACTTGTTCTAGCTGAATGCCTTTGTACAACGTTATGTTAATCTGACTACGTATTTTTAACTGCATTCTATGTGAATGTAATGGTATTGCAAAACCTATCTGACTGCGTAATGTTTATTATAATGAGACACAAACTGTTAATTGTTTCTGTATGAAAATGTTGTAACAAAGTTAACTGTCTGAAAATTACTGATAATAAAAATCACTGTGTTAATAATTCTGGCCCTAAAAATTTGTTTCTGACTGAACTAACAATCTTTAACGGTATGTAACGAACATAATATTTATCAGTGCAATATGAATCAGTGCAAACACTTGTTAACCTGAACACTGTATGAATTGTCCTATCCTGAAATCTGTAAATCATACTGAACTGTAAGCTTGACAAAAACTGATTCTTTCTCACCTTCACTTACTGCATAAATCTGCGCAACGCCAAACTGCTTCCTGCTGTACTAACTACTGGAAAACAAACTACAGAAAACATCTATGGCACTTTTAATAAAAATGTGAGGAGGGATAAACTGGTAATCTGTTTAAGAACCTCGAACTAATTATTAAAATGAAATATCTGATTTATTTTCTAACTGAAGTAACTTCATGAAAATTACTAACAATGTCATGTTTATGATTTTAAAATCTTTCAGAGAAAAATATAACTCAGATGTTTAATCTGCCTACCAAATTATTTTTAAACGAAGATAAACATTTCTTCACTGTTAATAAATTTTATTCGGTTCACTCGAACAATGTTACAACAATACTATATTTCAAGAACACTACCCATGAAAGTCCTATTTCATAAAAAACGCAATTTCAAAACTAAACTATTACAACAAATACTTTTCCTAACACAGAAAGGGGTCCCTAGCATGAATCGTGAGACCAGAAGCTAACAGCAAGATCTTTCCCGACCGTTACTGTTACCATCAGTTCAGGCTAACAATGCGAAGTTGTGCCATAGAAACATGCCAAGTATTTCATGAAAGATCGTTTCTCCAACGTCATCTATACCTTTCGTCTCCATATCTTAAACAGACAGCTTGGCTCAGCATTCCAGTCTCAAAATCTCATCCCCTTGGCTATCCCGCCGGAACGGCAACTGCACACAATCACGGTCCGCACGCTTCTGCAATCTCATCCGCGCGCCTAGCAAAGTCTACACTTTCAATAATCACAACCTCACTTCCCGGCAACAATACTATCACCGTCTCCAATATCGATAGTACTGCCATTAAAACATAAGCCTGCAAGCAAAGATAAATGACCCATGCCTGACTAGCTTGACACTGGTCTCAAATTCGCGGTACATTTGAATATGAAATGTATAAAACTTCCTGGCAGATTAAAATTGTGTGCCGGAACCGGGACTCGAACCTGGGACCTTTACCTTTCGCGGGCAAGCGCACTACCGACTGTGCTATCCCGACACGACTCACGATGCCGCCTCACAACTTTACTTTAGCCAGTACCTCGCCTCCTACTTTCCAAACTTCACAGAAGCTCTCCTGCAAACACGCAAGACTAGCACTCCTGGAAGAAAGGATATGGTGGAGACATGGCTTAGCCACAGCCTAAGGGACGTTTCCAGAATGAAACTGTTTCATTCTGGAAACATCCCTGATTGTTCTGTAATTTTCACACTTGGTCTGCACTTCTTTTCTTTGGAATGGGAATTACAATATTCTTCAAAATGTTCAAATGTTTGTAAAGCTTATGGGACTTAACTACGGGGTCATCAGTCCCTAAACTTACAAACTACTTATGAACTAGCTAACTCTAAGGACGGCACAAATATCCATGCCCGAAGGGGGATTCGAACCCCCGACCGAAGTGGCCGTGCATACTGTGACAAGCGCCTCAGTCCCCTCGGCCACCGCGGCCGGCCAATATTCTTCTTGAAGCCGGAGGGCATTTCCCCTGTCTCATACATCTTGCATACTAGATGATACACATAATTTAGATAGCCTAAGGCTGTGGCTAAGCCATGTCTCCACCATATCCTTTCTTCCAGGAGTGCTAGTCTTGTGTGTTTGCAGGAGAGCTTCTGTGAAGTTTGGAAAGTAGGAGGCGAGGTACTGGCAGAAGTTAAGTTGTGAGGCGGCATCGTGAGTTGTGTCGGGATAGCACAGTCGGTAGTGCGCTTGCCCGCGAAAGGCAAAGGTCCCAGGTTCGAGTCCCGGTTCCGGCACACAATTTTAATCTGCCAGGAAGTTTCATATCAGCGCACACTCCGCTGCAGAGTGAAGTTTCATTATGAAATGTATACCTTCCCATAGCAGGTATCTTAAATCAAAGGGGATGATGTCGTAGCACAACACAATACTTTTAGAAGATGGGAAAATCACACAGCACCGCCACGAGGTAATTCAGCAGAATTCACTGCCTGTTAATACACAGTACTAGTTTCTAGGGCAAGCGCTGTTCTACTGGCCAGCGAGAAGCAGATACGCCGCCAGCGTAACCAGTGATCCACGGCCGAAGCTGCAAAACACCTCATCATCGCCACGCGCCTTACCGCCGCAGACGTTCGCCGAATCAATTAATTCACAGTACGAATAATGTATGGTTTAACTGTTTAATATATGTATTTTGGTTGTAAAATGTAAACTTTCACGGATGAATGGGTCAATATTAGTAAAATTTTGCGGGCTATTATGCCGTGGTCTACGGACTCATTACTCAAACCCAACGTTTCGTCCCCAACTGCGGAGGACATTTTCAAGGGGGATCGTGGCACTTTTGTATGTTCGATGCACACCCTGGCTCGCTACTGACTGCAGCCAAACTCCGTTTGCGAGGGCTCGTGCGCAGAGGTGTGACGTCAGATATTTTGGACATGCACGCGCAATTCGTCGTTGCCGATTATATTTTCTGTAAATGCTGTTTCATTTTCGCCTCATACCCGAGCCAAGGAAAATACCCCACATATAACATGTTCATAAGATTTATTGTAGAATGCTATCCTGATAATAAAATATTAATTTGTCATCATTTTTTTTTCTATTTCCGTCGTCGTTAGTTGCATATGAAATTGGTGGAGGTGTATTACCGTCTTTAGCAACTAAATGAAAGGCGTTTTTTGTGTGCCATACGCGTTTCGCTTCTTTATTTGTGAAGCATCATCAGTGGCCTGTAATACAGTTTATTTTTGTATAATATTGTAGTACAGTCGTAATATTATATGTTTTTTTAACAGTATGACAGTTAGCAGTCTTGTTAGAATTTCTAAAGTTAGGATCCACTAGGTTAGAAACAACTTCTGTAGCACTAGCTTTTGCAAAGTTAATTTGATTATCCAGTTTTTGGGCCTACTTACAGTTTTCTGTGTTATTCCATGTGTGTCTTCATGGAAATGTTTGTGGGTCTTCAGCTGGATTCGGTATTTTCGTTCTTGATGAAAACCCTTGCATCACCACTTCATTGTGTACTGGTTTTTGAACGTTTGTTTACAATGTTTAGTGTTGCCAACTGTCGCTTTTCGTCTGTCTCTTGTTTGTGTTCCTTGTATCTCCCTTCTTCCTCTCGCTGCCCTCCCCCCCCCCCCCCAATCCCATATTCACAAAAAACTAACACAAATAACAACACACACACACACAGTCTATACAGACATCAACACAAACAAAAAACAGCTGATACACTCAGAGATACAAGGAACACAAACAAGAGACAGACGAAAAGTGACAGTTGGAAACACTAAGCATTGTAAACAAACGTTCAAAAACGAGTACACAGTGAAGCTGTGATTCAAGGGTTTTCATCCAGAACGAAAATACCTTGTCCAACTGAAGACCTCACAAACATCTCCATGAATACACACATGGAATAACACAGAAAACCGTAAGTAGGGCCAAAAAGTGGATAATTAAATTAATTTTGCAGAAGCTAGTGCTACATAAGTTGTTTCTAACCTAGTAGATCCGAACTTTAGAAATTGTAACAAGACTGTTAAGTGTCATACTGTGAAAAATACGTATAATATTATGACTATACTACAATATTATACGAAAATAACATGTATTACAAGTCTCTGATGATGCTTCACAAATAAAGAAGCGAAACACGTATGGCACAAAAAACGCCTTTCATTTAGTTGCGAAAGACGGTAATACACCTCCACCAATATTAATTTGTAATTAGAGCTTGCGATCCTCACAATAGGGCAATCGATTTGCAGTTTTTTAAGTGTTCAGTATTCAACAAAGCGGTAGGGTTGCTTCATTAGATGGCAAAACTGATGTCATAAGTCCTCACGTAAAACCTTTTCATTTGGTGTTCTCCTTCTTCAATTCGTATCCTTCACTGCGCTGTAGTGGCGGAAATGTTTGCGTGTGACGGTGGATCTACACAGGACTGGATGAGCGCCGCGAGCGCTGGAGTGTAAGTAGCGCGGCACGTTTGTCGGGCCGGAGGCCGTGCTGGGCGACGAGTGGTGCAGGGTGGCGCTGGCCGGCCACTGGGCAGTGGGCAGTGGGCGGTGGCCAGTAGGCAGGTAGTAATTGGGCGGCGCCGTGCCGATGACAGAGGGCCCTCGCGCGCGCCCTCCACTCGCAGCACATATTTCATGAACCGCCCGAACGGGCCCAACTGCGCCTGACCTGCCGGCTCAGTTATTGCCAACTCCCCGCACACACCTGGCCGCAGCCGGCGAGGGGCGCCGACCGCTCCAACCACTTGGCCAGGCACGGCGTCCGACGTCGGGTTACCTCAGCCGCATATAATGGTTCATAGGGAAAGACAGAAGGCTCTCGTGGCTTTAATAGGGCTATGCTCTCTTGACATCAAGATCAGAGAGCAAGCGAAAAAAAACAAGCAAGAAAGGGTGGAGGTGATCTTTGGAATAAGAGCAGAAACTATATATGCGATCAATATGAAATTGCGTGCTTATGGAATATCTCCCCAATTGTGCTATTGGATTCACGATTTCCTATCAGAAAGGACACAGTTCATTGTAATTGACGGTAAGTCATCGAGTAAAACAGAAGTGATATCTGGCGTTCCACAGGGAAGCGTTATAGGTCCCCTACTCTTGCTTGTATTTATAAACGACTTAGGAGACAATCTGAATAGCTCCCTTAGACTGCTCGCAGATGATGCTGTCGTTTATCGATTAGTGAAGTCAACAGAGGATCAAAAGCAACTGCAAAGCGATTTAGACAAAATTTCTACAAGGTGCAAAAATTGGCAATTGACCCTAAATAAAGAAAAGTGTGAAGTAATACACATGACCACTAAAAGAAATCCGCTGAACTTCAATTACGCGATAAATCAGTCAAACATTAAGTTCGTTAATTCTAACAAATACCTAGGCGTTACAATTACGAACAACGTAGACTGGAGAGAACACACAGAAAATATTGTGGGGAAAGCGAACCAAAGATTACGTTTCTTTGGCAGAATGCTTGGCACCACCTCCACCAAAGAGACGTTACCGGGGGGAAAGCGCCACGGAAATGTTGCACGAATTGGGGTGGAAATCATTAAAAGAAAGACGTTATTCATCGCGGCGTGATCTCTTTGCGAAGTTTCAATCACCGACTGAATGTGAAAATATTTTGCAAGCTCCCACCTACGTAGGGAGACATGACCATCCCAATAAAATAAGAGAAATCAGATCGAAAACGGAACGATTTAGGTTTTCCTTCTTCCCTCGCGCTATTAGAGAAAAGTTATGAAACTGGTTAATGAACCCTCTGCCAGGCACTTAAATGTGATTTGCAGAGTATCTATGTAAATGTAGATGACGAGAAGGGGATAGGAATTCTGTTTGGATGCCTGGACACACGAGAAAACCGGATGGAGGTCCCGTCTCTTTCTCCCAGATATCGCAGAAATAAAAAAAAAGGTAAAGCAGTCATCAATCCGAAGATTGGTTTGAACACCACAGTGCTTTACTAGGCATGGTCCTGTTTGGAGGTGGTATGCCGTTGCCTTCCTCCGACCTTCGAACTGACTTACCCAGCCAGTTATAGGGGGACCTACAGTTTAACGTGGGTTCCGAACCACGGTGCTACTCGATATTTTTCACATGAGCAACACTGCCAGAGGTGAAAGAAGTGGAAAGTTACAGATAAAAATCCCAGGACCTGGCGGGGATCGAACCCGGGACCTTTGGATTTGTAGTCTGGCACTCTACCACTGTGCAACCGAGGCGCAGAAATATTAACCTTAAAATTCTTCAAACCCAAAAGATGTCTGCGGCAACATCCTCACAGGACATGGGCCGTACCCAGCATATCTTTGTCTATTCGGAAAAACCATCTGAACACATAATCTATGAGTGTACGAGTGTCCCACTTTCGATGATGTTGTTTCTGAACTTATGATCAAATTGTTACTCAACGGTAATGCGGTAGCCTGGGAATTGCATTACAATATTTGTGTTGTGGATTTCAAGTACAACAGCATGACAGAAGGAACGTATGAATCCTTGCCTCTCCCTTTCTGAATACGTTACACAAAACACATTTAATTATCAAAAAATTACGGAACTAATATAACATTTGACTTTAACAAAAGTATCTGAACATTACTGAGCTCCATATTTGATCTGAACTTAAATCGTCACTAATTTAATTTGCTGTCCTGTGCACACGCAAACGCTCGTTTTGTCAAGCAAATGGTTCCTTTAGATATCTACTAGTATTATGACTTTCATTAAAACACTGTAGATTAATCTCCTTTATTGTGATTACCACGTGCAATGTAACATGATCAGGCACACATTAAAACTTTTGTAAAATTGGGAATAAAGTACTACTAGATACTGAAATAATACAAAGCACCATTTAGATTCTGATTATTATTTCATCACTTAAAAGTTAGTCTTACACAATAACAACAATGGCTGTCATGCTTTTACAATTGGAAAAATATAAATATTACATTACCTCTTAATGCTGTTCCGTACAAGCAAGTTCCCTTAATAAATTGTCTGACATTATTAGTATTATTCTCAAAAATATTCTTAATATATATATATATATATATTAACTGCTACTATTACTACTGGAGATGTAAATTCACTGGAAAATAAAAACGGGAATGAGCTAGCCATCACAAAAATGTGTTACTAACACTAATATTACAAATGGAGCTAATGAGTAGACATCTTTCAGCTTTCTTTAAGTCTTAAAATCCTGTAAAAACAGATTTAATTCCCTAGGGCAGCATTTAGGAGCGTGTACAACAGAAGTAGAGGTTCCATAACAGAAATCATATAATTGTCACTATTTACCGAGAAAATGCAGGAAATTATAATATATTCCTAAATCATCTAGAAGCTCTATTGGCTTATTTAATGGGAACAAACAGTGAAATTTTCGTTGCTCGTGACTTTAATACAGATTTTCTTATATAGTCTTCCAGTAAACATTTATTGCAGTCAGTAACATTGTCTTTCATCTAATTCATATTGAAAACTTTCCAACTACGTTAACTAAATCGTCTAGGAGCCATTTATAAAGTTTTATAGACAAATGAAACAAAATCAGATCATGACATTCAGTTCCTTGTTTTAGGTGTAGATTCTAAGCAGGTTTTGAAGACCGCTAAATCTAAATACAGGAGAGTAGTCAATCCACCAAAAATTGAGTATTTTAAAAAACCGTTCAAAGATGTAAACTGGAAAGAAGTTATAGTTCTCATGACAAGAATGAAAAATATATCACATTCATTAATAACGTCAGTATCATATTTGAAAACTGATTTCCTCTAAAAAAACTCAAATTAAACAGACGTCTATAACAAAACCATGGATTACACAAGGAATAATTTCCCGTAAGATCAAAAGAAAAATGTGTCTATCAGCCAAGAATGGCTCGAATGCTGATTATGTAACTAAATGTTAGGCATGTTGTAAAATATTAGGAAAAGTAATTCAGACACTATGCGAAGATGATAACACTGTCACGCAACAAAATAAAAACAATATGGGATATAGTGAAAGAGGAGACTGGTACTACCAGAAATGAACAGGAGCAGACAGCATTAAGAGTAGATGATACATTAGTAGCTGATTGGCATAGTGTGGTAAATATATTTAACGAGTACTTTATATTTGTTACTGATAATATGGGAATGCCAGGATCATCCCTTGAATACCTATAACTACAATTTACAAATAACTTTAAGTTATTACGTTAATTAAGGTGTGTTCTTGTGAGCTTAGCAAAATTTTATGTTATTTGTGTAACCAGTCGATTATAAATGGAACATTTACTGATATGCTAAAATATACGGATATTAAAACTCTGTCCAAGAAAGGGAATAAAGATACACCATCAAACACCAGACAGGTTTCACTTTTGCCAGCATTCCATAAAATTTTAGAAAAGGTAATATACAAGCAACTTCTCAACCACTTGACCACAAATAACATATTACGAAACCGAAATGCTGAAACATTTCGATGGTTTCGGGTCTTTGAAATAAATTCAATGAAAAAATTAGTGCTGGGCTTGGATTCGAAATCGGATTTCCCATTTCGGGCCAGCGGTCGTCTTAAACAATTAGGCTATCCACGTACGATTCCCTTCCAACCCAAATCTCAACTTATACCACACTACGATTTCAGTGCCTATGCCCATTGGCTACCCTTGCTCACAGCTTATACTGTAATCCCGTAAGGGACTTAGCGTATGAATGTGTCCACATCGAAATCGTCCTTTCCTGTTGTGAGCACATTTAAAATTATTGATATGGTGTCTGTTCTTTTCATTCGAGTCCAATAGAACAGACACCATTAGTTGAGAGCAACAGCCGTAAATTTCCGAAATCGAAATACTGAAACAGTTCAACTTTTTCGGGGCGTTGAAATAAATTCAACAACGAAATTGAAAATTTGTACAGGACCAGATTCGAACCCGGAATCTCCGCTTCGGGCCAGAGTTCACTTTAAACAATTAGACTACCTAGGCACGCTCACATTCCAACCCAAATTTTCAACTTATAGCACAGTAGGATTGTAGTGCCCCCTGCCCATTGGTTCCTCTTGCTCGATATTGTACACACAAGGGACTGAGTCTATCAATCATCTGCACTGAAATTCTCATTGCCTGTTGTGGGCAGATTTACGATTATTGATATGGTATATGTTCTTTTCGGACATGCCCGCCCTTAACATCATGATCACCAAGCTTAGCCCAGGAGGTGGATCAAATCAATGCCCACCCCAGTATCTGCATCTGCTCTGCCTAACAATTCCAAAATGCCTCCTGTCCTGCATACCTGATGGGCATTTCTACAGAATCCGCATCTTCCATCGACCGACAGCCTCCTCACCGAAAGGGTGCCCATATATGACTGCCGCTACAAGGTGGATCCTTCCCGCTCCGCGCCATAGTCCCATCGTTGTGGGCAATGTCTCATCTACACACTTCCTCAAGCATTCTCTCAACCTAGCCTCTCCCCACCCCCACCCCACCTTCAGACACCTGTGGCAGCCCCTCCCACCTATTCAAACAAGTGTCAGGCTTTCCCCCAAGCTGACCATTCCTATTTGTCCCATCAATCCCCTCATCCACCCCAACAATTCCCTCTTCCCCTCTACATTGGAGGACATCATCTGGCTCGTCACCACGGTCCTACAGAACATCCACCCCTTCCAACTTCGTTATACCCTCCAGCAGATCGCCTTAGCTGCCCATTCCAATTAGAGACAATAGCTTCCTTCTCCTGTAACCACTCCCATTTCACCTTCTCCCGGCAAGTTACCCTTCTACAAAGTATACCAGTAACCTTGTTTTCCCAATGACACCAACCCTCTTGCTGCTTCCCCATAGCGCGCCCAACTTGCACCATCTTTTACCACAACATTAAATCCCTTCTAGCTAACAAACCCCTCTTCATGCACATCCTCTCCCAACACTGCATGGACGTCTTTCTCCTAAACGAAACCTTCCTTCAACTCCGTTATTTTGTCAACACTGCTCCATATCTCGTCCATCATACAGATGGTCCCCACCCCTTGCTCGAGGCAGAGTTACGATTGGCCACCTACACCACCACCCTATCCAGCTACAGCTCTTCCTTAATGATCCCACGGAGCACCTTATCATCATCAGCCTCTTCCTCTCCTCCCTCACCGTCATCCTTGCCACAACTTTATGACCTATGTGGTTGCTACTAACCTTAAGTCAGAGACTGCAAAAGATCTGGAAGAGCAATTGAACGGAATGGACAGTGTCTTGAAAGGAAGATATAAGATGAACATTAACAAGAATAAAACGAAGGTAAATACTAACACGAATTATTTAAGGACGAATGGATAAACTGGTGGAATCCGACCTTGGGGAAGATCAGTTTGGATTTAGGAGAAATGTAGGAACCCGCGAGGCAATACGTTAAGACTTACTTTAGAAGATAGATTAAGGCCAAGAAACCTACGTTTTTACCATTTGTGGATTTGGAGAAAGCTTTTGACAATGTTGACTGGAATACATTTTTTTTTCAGATTCTGAAGGTAGCGGGGATAATATAGGTAGCGAAGAGTTATATTCAACTTGTACAAAACACGGACAGCAATTATTAGAGTCGAAGGGCATGAAAGGGTCGCAGTGGTTGGGAAGGGAGTAAGACAGTGTTGTAGCCTTCCCGGAATGTTGTCCAATCTGTATATTGAGCAAGCTGAGAAGGAATCTAAGGATAAATTTGGAGAGGGAATCAAAGTCCAGGAAGAGGAAATAAAAACCTTGCGGTTTGCTGACGACATAGCAATTCTGTCAGAAACAGCAATGGACCTGGAAAAGCAATTTAACGGATTGGGCGGTGTCCTGAAATAAAGGTATAAGAAGAACATCAAAAAGAGTAAAAGGAGGGTAATGGAATGTAGTGTCAAAAAATCAGACGGTGCTTAAGGAATTAGATTAGGTAGTAGGTAGTAGATGAGCTTTGTTATTTCGGTAGCAAAATCACTTCTGATGACCGAAGTAAAGAAGATATAAAATGTAGAATGGCTATGGGAAGAAAAGCGTTTCTCAAGAAGTGAAATTTGTTTACATCTTTCTTGTTTACGTCCTTTCTGAAAGTATTTGTCTTGAATGTTCCATTGTATGGGTGTGAAACGTAGAAGATAAGGAGTTCAGACAAAAAGATGACAGACGCTTTCGAAATGTGGTGATACAGACGAATGATGAATAGATGGGTAGATCACGTAACTAATAAGGAGGTGCTCAACAGAATTGTGGAGAAAATGGGTTTCCCCCCTGTGGGGTCTCTGTTCATCATTTTAACCTGCACAATTTTAAACATTATTGTCAATGTTGTGGTAGTGTAATCGGGATTTTAGTAACTGCAACCGCCGTCACCGTCAGAACCAGTGTTATATATGTATTTTAACTAGTTCTTCCGTTGCTATCTACTTGTTGTTTTAACCTTAAGTGGGTTTTTTAGCCGCCGTGACGAACAGTTTATGCTGACTGTGTGTTTCTGTGCTAAGTTTTTGAAGTCCACATTCGCCGACATTTATCTACTTTCTCGAGTTTAAAATAATCGTTTTATCTCCATTTCCTGTCATGCTGTCTCCGTCTGTTTCACCTTGTTGATGTTTCATTGTTCTCTTCAGCAATATAAGTCTCTCGGCTATATAGCGGCGCCGAGAGCGCTGCCAGCCTGCCACCGGCGGTGGTTTTAAAATTCAATAAAGGAAATAAAATTGCCAGAGTTAGATGACGGCCACTAAACGTCGGTTATTAAGTTAATAGCCTTCTTACATCATGACGCGGTACAACACCCACAAAAATTTTATGTCAAAGGAAAAAAAATGAGGACCTGAGAGACGGAGCCCGACTCTGATTATGGAAGAATGGGAAAGGAAATCGGCAGTGCCTTTTCAAAAGGCACTGGCCTGGAGCAAATTAGGGAATTATAAAAAACGTAAATCAGTTTATTAAATTCCAACATGTTGGATGGTTTCAGGAAAGCAACGTACTATTTTTATTAATAACTAGCTGTAACCCCGGAATTGCCCGGGTGTTTATTTATCCTACACTCTCATAGTCCGTGCCGGCCGCGGTGGCCGAGAGGACTGCGGCGCGCCAGTCACAGTCTGCACGGACACTACGGTCGGGGGTTCGAATCCCCCCTCTGGCATGGATATTTGTGCCGTCCTCAGTTTTAGCTAGTTCATAAGTAGTTTCTAAGTTTAGGGACTGATGACCCCGTAGTTAAGTCCCATAAGCTCTACAAACATTTGAATATTTAGTCCGTATCCCCTCCCCCGTCTCTCTCTCTCTCTCTCTCTCTCTCTCTCTCTCTCTCTCTCTCTCTCTCTGCATCCACCTACATTTATGTACCCAGTGATCTTCCTCTTGGTTTAAAGGTTATGTGTACAAAAATTCATAAAGATTGGAGCAAAACTATGCATTTTGTAAAATTCCGTAAGTACCCTCCACCATGCACCGAACGAAATTTTATACAGACATTCCTCTTCTTTTTAAGGTACAGCGTGCAACACTTCATCAATATCGGAACAAAACTATAGATTTCTATGCAATAGAAACGCAGAGTCATATTGAAAAACGCACTTTGTTGTTCTCAAATATTCCAGTTTTATTTCATACAATCCTTGTTCTGAGAATAACGAAAACAACAAAAATTAGTCGAGTCGTTCTCAATTTATGGCGCAACCAAGGTGTTTAGCGATCCATTTTAATGTTGCAAAATACCTTCCCCCATGCACCGTATGAAACTTAAGGTAGACGGTGACCTTCCTCTTGTTTTGAAGGTCAAACGTGTGAGATATCGTAAAGATCGGAATGAAACTGTAGATTTCGTGAGTCTGTAGAAGAAGTGTGCCCTGCTATGCACCTATCACAAAATACTTTCTTAGATTACATTTTCTACCTATAAACTACATTCCTGCCAAATTTCAGCTTCATAGGTGAAGTAGTTTTCGAGATTGAGTGAGTGTCCTTTCGCTTTTATATAGATAGAGATTTAGATAACAGATTGCTTGATTTGGATGCAAGAGAATTAAGGCAGACTTGCAGACAAAAATAAATAGTAACATGCAAATCTGTAATTCTAACTTTATTTGATACAAGGTCATACCTGATACGACAGTTTTACGACATCTACAGCGAAACTGTTGTGAGCGGTAGACTTCTTTTCGTTTCATCATTTTGTAGGGAGTCAGTTACAAAACGCTTCATAAACGTCCTAAATTATATGGAAACATTGTTGCAGGTCCCTAACTACTCCCATTTTCCAATAATTGACGCATAAATCTGGGAATTCTCACGCGGTGATCTCTCATTATTTAAGACGTCACATCTCCTGAGCTATATGTCGTGCTCCTTTATTTTTGGGTCAGGAACCGTCGTGGGCGACCTGTGAACAGTTTACCAAAGTTTAATTGCAATCGAATGAATGGTTTACGAATACATAGAGTACATACAAACATTCATTTTTATATACAGGGTGTTACAAAAAGGTACGGCCAAACTTTCAGCAAACATTCCTCACACACAAAGAAAATATGTTATGTGGACATGTGTCCGGAAACGCTTAATTTCCATGTTGGAGCTCATTTTATTGCTTCTCTTCAAATCAAATTAATCATGGAATGGAAAGACACAGCAAAAGAACGAACCATCGTGACTTCAAACACTTTGTTACAGGAAATGTTCAAAATCTCCTCCGTTAGCGAGGATACATGCATCCACCCTCCGTGACGTGGAATCCCTGATGCGCTGATGCAGCCCTAGAGAATGGCGAATTGTATCACAGCCGTCCACAATACAAGCACGAAGAGTCTCTACATTTGTTACCGGGGTTGCGTAGACAAGAGCTTTCAAATGCTCCCATACATGAAAGTCAAGAGGGTTGAGGTCAGGAGAGCGTGGAGGCCATGGAAATGGTCCGCCTCTACGAATCCATCGGTCACCGAATCTGTTGTTGAGAAGCATACGAACACGTCGCCTGAAATGTGCAGGAGCTCCATCGTTCATGAACCACATGTCGTGTCGTACTTGTAAAGGCACATGTTCTAGCAGTACAGGTAGAGTATCCCGTATGAAATCATGATAACGTGCTCCAGTGAGCGTAAGTGTAAGAACACGAGGCCCAATCAAGACATCATCAACAATTCCTGCCGAAACGTTCACAGAAAATCTGTATTGATGACGTGATTGCACAATTGCGTGCGGATTCTCATCAGCCCACACATGTTGATTGTGGAAATACAATTTATATTTAAAGAGAAATACTAAAATGACCTCTAACATTGAAATTAAGCGTTTCCTGACGCATGTCCACATAACATATTTTCTTTCTTTGTGTGTGAGGAATGTTTCCTGGAAGTTTGGCCGTACCTTTTGTAACACCCTGTATAGTAATTTCAAGAAACTGCCAAATTTGCACACAACTGGTTCTTTTTATTGACGACTAGTCAAAATACTATGATATAAGAAAAAAAAAGGATTTTTAGTTTTGACATTACAATTTTGTATGAAGTTTGTTGATCTTAGAATTAAACAAAGAAAGATGCTATGTAGCACCCTCTACCATACTAAGCCTTCCTGGCGAAACGACGTGGGATGGCGTTACCAGTTGATGTCTGCTGTTGAAAGAGGAATAATATGATATATTTCATAAAAGGGAATATTTATTTTAAAAAATTGTACATGTGATGATGTATCGTTTGTATATTGGTGATGGCATTGAAGTGGTTTGTATTATATCTGCAATGTAAGTCGAAAACAAGATGATCATGTTATGTACCGGGTGATCAAAAAGTCAGTGTAAATTTGAGTACTTAATAAATAACTGAATAATGTTGATAGAGAGGTAAATATTGACACACATGCTTGGAATCACAAGGGGTTTTATTAGAACCCAAAAGAAAAACAAAAGTTCAAAAAATGTCCGACAGATGGCGCATTATCTGATCAGAAATCAATAATTATCATAACAAATTAAGACAAAGCAAAGATGATGTTCTTTACAGGAAATGCTCAATATGTTCACCATCATTCCTCAACAATAGCTGTAGTCGAGGAATAATGTTGTGAACAGCACTGTAAAGCATGTCCGGAGTTACGGTTGTCTTTCAGCATCCCTAGAGATGTCGGTCGATCACGATACACTTGCGACTTCAGGTAACCCCAAAGCCAATAATCGCACGGACTGAGGTCTGGGGACCTAGGAGGCCAAGCATAACGAAAATGGCGGCTTAGCACACGATAATCACCAAACGAAGCGCGCAAGAGATATTTCACGCGTCTAGCAATACTTTTTTTTTTTTTTTTTTTTTTTCTAATAATACCCCATGTCATCCCAATCATGTGTGTCAATTTTTACCTCTCTATCTGCATTATTCCCTGATTTATCAAGTTTTCAAATTTATACTGACTTTTTGATCTCCCGGTAAATCGAATTGTAAAGTTTGTAATACGTGATTATGTTATACCTCATAGGTTTGACTTGATAATGGGCTCAGGTAAGAACGAAACTAGTAGTCAATAAAAAGAACCAGCTGTGTGCAACTTTGGCTTTTCCTTAAATTATGAACGTAAATCAGGATGCCCAGACGAAAATTGGAAGGGTCTTCCTCCCGAATTCGAGTCTATGTGCCAGCCAATGCGCCAGCTCGACAGGTGTGATGGAAGTCTGGTAGTCCGGTACCGTCAGAAGGGGTGAAATCGATCACAAAATACAGTTTTTCTTTTGTTTTCGAGGGAACCTCTGGAAGAATTTGTTTCAAAAATATTACGTGTAATCCTTAGGATTTCCACATTATATCTAATATTGAATATAGAAATTCTTTTAATTTAAAGTTTGATCGGCTTCACCCCACCCAGTGGGGTGAAGCCGATCACTCATTTTTTGAAGACCTATAACGGCTTTCCCCAGACAATGGGGTGAAACCGATTGTCTTGTACATTGAAATATCTCCCAAGGTATGGTAGGCTATGTTTATATGAAGTTTTAAAATAGTAGAGAGTCTTTCTCAGGGACCAAACATCTGTTAAAATTAACAAATAGACTATTTATGGTTAGAACATTGTATTTTCCTTTAAAAAAAAATAACCACTGTACATAAAATTATCTTGCATCTTAAAAAATTTTAACTCAATGTTTGAAATGTCAAAATCTGGGAAACTGTAGCGTCCACGACCAACGCCCTTAGGCTTCATTTTTGTTACAATTTGTGTGAAGGGAGTCTTTTGGGAGTCTTCTGGAAATACACTTGATCAATCCATGAAGTAAACATTCTTCGTCTACTGAACTAAGAACAGACTGCCCACCATATTTATATCTACGTTTGCCCTTCACCCACTCAGACAGAGCACACCGTAACACTCAGATACTTTACGAATACTCAACTTCCCTTTCTTCACTTCCTGAACGGCATTTTCCAGATATACTGGATTGTAGTTCCTTTTTCCCTCTCTTCCTACCTTCTTCACGTATGTTCGCGGCATGATCGACTTCACCCTACAAAATATGACAATTCGATTTTTAGATCACTACTCGTCCATACAACAAACTTCTGCTTTTGCAAATGCATAAATCAAATGACAATGAGTTCACTTGCCGACTAACAGTCCGAAAACAGCAGAATTATATGACTATAAGGTCGCATTGTGACAGGTTTAGTCTTTCTTCATTCACAGGCCACCAAAATGCATTTGTTCGTACCCCACAATCTCGCCGAACGGATACTCAGAGAGAAAATTCTACAGGTAAACACCACTCTGCAACTCATTGGCTTACAACAAGTATGTGTAGCGTGAAGTTCCCGTATGTACCGCCAGGCGGAAATAGTGTAAATTATAATGCTGCATTCCCGGTCGACTTCCCCCCGCCTGATCGACTTCACCCCTTCTGACGGTACTCGCTTGACAGGCAGTCACTGCGCTGACGGCCAGAGAAACCGCGATGTCGACGCGCTTTCCGTGAATATCGCCATGATGACGCCACCTCGTCACCTGCGCGTTTGCCCCCGTTGGCTTCGCCGCGGCGCCGTATTATTTCAGTAAATACAATCGTCGCGGCGACACGCCATGTCCCCGGCGACCACGCAGCTCGCCGTATAAACTGGCGTTGTTTCGCTGCCCAGGCTGTGAAAACACGCGCGGTGTCCGGGTCAGGCCTTTGACGTGTCCGCCGCCGCTGGTTTATTTGACTGGCAGAGCTATTATCCACGTCTTGCATGTTTGTCTCCGCCATGTTTACACGTACTTCATGTGTTTAGCGACGAACAACTCTGTTGATTTTTTTAACTACCTGCGCTCCTATTTCCACATATGAATGTGCCTACTCCTGTAACTAAATATTGGCTCCTTCAAGACTGACGGCTCCAGTCGTTAAAAGACTGTTTCAGCGTTATATTCAAGATATTTTCTATTGGAATAAAATTCCCATTCTAAATAAAACCGAACGTTTTCCTACAAATGTTGGCCGAAACCCAGCATTGTTCAGGTATTTATTTGCTCCATTCGTTTGTTAGTTCATGTCCTCCTCAGCTCACCCCGACTCTCCCTCATCCTCCTTCTCCTTCCTCTATCACTCTTCCCAGTCTCTGACCATCTATTCCTATCTTCCTCCAGAAACAAACTATGCTACATGTTATTCACAGCAACATTTTCTGCCTTATATCTTTATTCCCGTCCTCCTTTAGTTCATTACCCCCTCCCCCTCGCCGGCCGCGGTGGCCGAGGGGACTGAGGCGCTCCAGTCACGGTCTGCAAGGCCTCTACGGTCGGGGGTTCGAATCCCCTCTCGGGCATGGATATTTGTGCCGTCCTTAGTCTTAGCTATTTCATAAGTAGTTTGTAACATTAGGGACTGATGACCCAGTAGTTAAGTCCCATAAGCTCTACAAACATTTCAAACATTTTCCTCCCCCTCGGTCACTTCACCTGCTTTAGTCCCCCTCTCTGTCTACAAAAAATGTTCAAATGTTTGTAGAGTCTATGGGACTTAACTACGGGGTCATCAGTCCCTAAACTTATAAACTACTTATGAACTACTTACAACTAAGGACGGCACAAATATCCATGCCCGAGGGGGGATTCGAACCCCCGACCGTCTCTGTCTACATCTACATACACTACTGGCCATTAAAATTGCTACACTAAGAAGAAATGCAGATGATAAATGGGTATTCACTGGACAAATATATTACACTAGAACTGACATGATTACATTTTCACGCAATTAGAGTGCATAGATCCTGAGAAATTAGTACCCAGAATAACCACCTCTGGCCGTAATAACGGCCTTGATACGCCTGGGCATTGAGTCAAACAGAGCTTGGATGGCGTGTACAGGTACACATGCCCATGCAGCTTCAACACGATACCGCAGTTCATCAAGAGTAGTGACTGGCGTATTGTGACGGGCCAGTTGCTCGGCCACCATTGACCAGACGTTTTCAATTGGTGAGAGATCTGGAGAATGTGCTGGCCAGGGCAGCAGTCGAAAATTTTTCGTGTCCAGAAAGGCCCGTACAGGACCTGCAATATGCAGTCTTGCATTATCCTGCTGAAATGTGGGGTTTCGCAGTGATCGAATGAAGGGCAGAGCCACGGGTCGTAACACATCTGAAACTTAACGGCCACTGCTCAAAGTGCCGTCGACGCGAACAAGAGGTGACTGAGACGTGTAACTAATGGCACCTCATAGCATCACGCCAGGTGATACGCCAGTATGGCGATGACGCATACACACTTCCAATGTGCGTTCACCGCGATGTCACCAAATACGTATGCGACCATCATGATGATGTAAACATAACCTGGATTCATCCGAAAAAATGACGTTTTGCCATTCGTGCACCCAGGTTCATCGTGGCGTACACCATCGCAGGCGCTCCTGTCTGTGATGCAGCGTCAAGGGTAACCGCAGCCATGGCCTCCGAGCTGATAGTCCACGCTGTTGCAAACGTCGTCGAACTGTGCGTGCAGATTGTTGTTGTCTTGCAAACGTACCCATCTATTGACTTAGGGATCGACACGTGGCTGCACGATTCTTTTTACAGCCATGCGGATAGGATGCCTGTCATCTCGACTGCTGGTGATACGAGGCCGTTGGGATCCAGCACGGCGTTCCTAATTGCCCTCCCGAATACACCGATTCCATATTCTTCTAACAGTCCAACGCGACCAACGCAAGCAGCAATGTCGCGATACGATAAATCGCAATAGCGATAGGCTATAGTCCTACCTTTATCAGTCGGAAACGTGATGGTACGTTTTTCTCCTCCTTACATGAGGCATCATAGCAACGTTTCGCCAGGAAAGTTACCAGACATGTGGGCCATTCACGTGTCACAGTAGTCCGATGTCGGAATTATTGGGTACATGGTGAAGTCCTCTCGGGGTCAGCAAGACAAACGGTCCTCTCCATCACTGAGCCAGTGTGGGTCTACACTGGAAGGGACCGCCGTCCCAGTACCAACCCGCAGTATCTGGAGGGATAGGCACAACAGGTGTGGATGAATCCGCCACATGATGGAATCTCGGGGTTGTCTGTCACAATTCCAAACCGTGCAGTTACATGTACTGTGAGGATAAGAGATGCGACACACTTATATAGCGCCAACGGGCTTGGTTGAGTGTGTTGTCCTTAGGATAGGTTTAAATAAGTTTAAGTAGTTTGTAAGTCTAGGGGCGGTTGACTACAGTAGTTTTATTCCATAGGATTACAAAAATTTTATTTGAACACTAGCTTATATGCCCGTGCTTCGCAACGGTTGTTATAGAAGGGCCTGGGCGTATCATGACTTTTTAAGGTTCCGGGCCTCATTTAGTAACTATAGAATCCTTGTTGGATCGATTTGTCAATTAACTCAGTTGTCCTAGCAAAGATGTCAGATGTAAGTAAAAGTCATTGTCCGAAACGATCGATCTTCATGAGGATTTCTGGGACCGCACAATCCTTTGCTTTTTAGCCGCCCGTGTCTGTTTAGAAAGGCTCGAGCGTTTTCTAGGCATTTCTAAATGTACGGTACCTAAACTCACCGAATCACAAAACCAATAACGCACAAAATACCTAAATGAAAACAATCGATAATCACAAAGTAATAACGTTATGTTTTAAACATAAATGATATCTACCGAAAGAATCAAATAAATGTTAAGTTTTTAATACACAAAGCGACATCAGTAACTCCCTGTTCAATGTTTTTTGGTATTCGTTGTTGCTGTACTACGACATAATTATTAGGCAGCAGTGGCGTCTATTAGATCTTTGCTGCACTAAAGTACCTCTCTAGTCTCAATTTACACACGAAAACACATGTGAGCTCGTGTAGTACTTTTAGAGATTAGCCTTTGCAGATAGACACTGACTGCTTTTAGACAAATGTTTAAATTATATCTATATTTTCTCTGATCCGATTGTCTGATTTTGATGATATGATACGCTCAAGTTACGGCTGAAAGTCCTATGAAAATTCGTCTGGTAGTTTTGGAGATAAACGTGTTCAAATAGACAGATCCAATTTCTATGAAACGAAGTTGCCCCATTTAAATCCGTGAAGTAGTTTCGAAGATTAGAAATTTGTAATAGATAGCTGTACACCCGTGATTCACAACGGATATTAAAGAAAGGATACAGCCAATTGTTGCAGAAAACTACACCATTGATGTGAGCATAAAAAATCAGCATTGCCTTCTATTAGTTATTTGGTGTACTACGTAACTAACAGGGCCTCTATTTGTTCATTACTGCAATAAACCGTTTTCTAGGAATTTCTAAACAGAAGGGACTCAAGATCTAAAATGTTGCCGGCCGCGGTGGCCGAGGGGACTAAGGCGCTCCAGTCACGGTCTGCACGGCCACTACGGTCGGGGGTTCGAAACCCCCCTCGGGCATGGATATTTGTGCCGTCCTAGTTCGTAAGTAGTTTATAAGTAGTTTGTAAGTTTAGGGACTGATGACCCCATAGTTAAGTCCCATAGACTTTACAAACATTTGAACATTTCTAAAATGTTCAAATGTTTCTTAAGCTTAAGAGACTTAACTGTGGGGTCATCAGTCCCTAAACTTACAAACTACTTATGAACTAGCTTATACTAAAGACGCCACAAACATCCATGCCCGAGGGGGGATTCGAACCCAGACCGTAGCGGCCGTGCAGACTGTGACTGGCGCGCCGCAGACCTCTCAGCCACTGCTGCCAGCCAAGATCTAATAAGTACGCGCCGAAATCAGAAAGGAAACTACATAAATTCGATTTTTCTTCCAAAGAATTCTTACTTAATGAAAACATCGATAGACGCGAAGGAACGACGTTACTTCTTAAATTCAAATTATACCTGTCGAAAATGCACTTCATTTCTTTCCATGACGTTGCTATCGTTGGCAACGATCTGTTCACTTTAGGAGGATGATTAACCTACTGACCAGAACAGCATAAATTATTTATTTTATCATGAACTGATTTTTGAAAAAGCACTCAACGGCCGTTGCCAACATCAGCATACAACGCCGTCGCCGTAAGTAAAATTGTACCCCTTCTTGTAGTGTATTACACAATAGTTATGAAAATGACAAAAAAAACGCAGCAACGCCATAATTACCTATTTGGTGTACTATGTAACTAACGTCACCTCGCTGTCCTTTCCTGTGCTATGACGTTATCGAGGCAATCCTAAACAGAACGCACTCAAAATGTAATGAGGAGACACCGAAATTCGAAAGGGAACTTCATAAATTCGATTTTCCTTACCAAGAATTCTTATGCAAATTAGAGCATCGATAGTCGCGAAGGAATGTAGGTATATTTTAAATTCAAATGTTCCTTGTCAAAAGAAGCAAAGAAATATTGTTAAGCTGTGAATATACTAAGTGCAATCGCTGTCCAATGTTAGTTTGGATTTGCAGAGATAAGATTGGGCTCTTAATTCAAAATACTTCTGTTACTGAGGGAATACGCACAACACGATCATGTATTGTTTCTTTGCAGCACTACGAAACCAACAGCACCTTTAGTGGTACGTTGCTGTTCTATGGCATAAGCACAGAAAAGAGATTAAAAAAAATAAACACAGCAGCGCCAACTATTAGTTACTAACAGGGCCTCTATTTGTTCTGTACTGTACTATACCGTTTTCTAGGCATTCCTAAACATAATGGACTCAAGATGTAATAAGTACGAACCGAAATCAGAAAGGAAACTACATAATTCGTGTTTCCTTGACAAGAATTCTTAGTAAATGAAAACATCGATAGACGCGAAGGAACGTCGTTATGTTTTAAAGTCAAATGATACCCGCAGAAAGAAGCTCTTTTTTTGCTTTCCATGGCATAGCAAGACATGCGGTATACAGCTAGTAAAAAATTATGTTTCTGTGTCGTACCTGTATTAAATTTTACGTGCAGTGGCAGCGGTTTAATATGTTAAAGTTGGCAACGATATATTCGCTTTAGGGGGATCATTAATTTACTGATCGGAACAACATTCGTTATTTATTTCATTATTAACACAAAGAATTATTCCCCACGTTGTACGTGACTGGTTTTTCAAAACGGATTCAACAACCGATGCCAACATCAATACACTACACCGCTGCCGTAAGGAAAATCGTAGCCGTTTGGTATATAAACTATGTAACTAACAGCTCCTCTATCGGATCTTTGCTATACTACGCCGCAATTCAAGCATAGCACACACCAGAAACTACAAATTACGATATATTTTCTTCCCCTGATCCGATTTTGATTGAATGAAGCTTATATGTTGCCCCAAGGTACTCTCATTTACCTAAGTTCGTATAGTACTCTTGGAGATTTGCTGTACTATACCCTACTTATAAGCATAGTATACACATTAAACTTAAAATTACGATATCTTTCCTTCGTCTGATCCGATTTTGATTAAATGAAGCCTATGTTACTCTCCAAACTATACTCAATTTACCTGTGGAAACCTAAGAAAGTTTGTATTGTACTTTTGGAGATTATCCTCAACAAATAGACATTTAAACAAATCATTAAATTATGATATCCATATTTTCTCTCATCCGATTTTAATTATTGAAGACTTTATATAACCGCACGATATGCTCAAGTTACCTGTGAAAATTCGTCAAGTAATTCTGGAGATAAACGTGTTCAAAGAGACAGACATGACAGTCGTAGATAAAAAATTGTAAATTACGATATTCAATTTTCCGTGATCCGATTTTTATGAAACGAAGTCTATATATTGTCCAGTATTACGCTCAAGTTACCATTCAAATTCGTGAAGTAGTTTTGGAGATAAGAGGTTCTTAATAGTTGAACAAACAGACACGACGGTTACTGAAAACAATTAAAATTACGATATTTTTTTCTTTTCGTGGTCTGATTTTGATAAAATTATGCCTACATGTTGCCCCAAACTTGTCTCATGTTTCCTGTGAAAACCACATGAAAATTCGCCCAGTAGTTTTGAAGATTGAAGTGAAGCGACAGGCCTACATTTACAGATTTATTATTAGTATAAAAAATATAGATTTTGTAACTAGTTCAATAAAGTACAATGATCTTTCATTCTTTGTAGTTCCACTCAGTCCCAAACACTGTCTTTCAGTGTATCACGTTTTCCGTCAAGCAGTGTCTCACTGTAACTATTAAGTTTTGTTTAAAGAATGCGAATATATCAAAATGATATTTTCACTTTGCGGCAGAGTGTGCGCCGATATCAAACTTCCTGTCAGACTGAAACTGTGTGCCCAGGGGAATGTTACAGGTCCTTTGCTTTTCACAGTATATATAAATGACTTCGTAGATAACATCGAACGTTCAACGAGGCTTTTCGCCGATGATGTACTTTATCGAGAAGTCGCAACACTGGAAAAGGATAGCGGACTGCAGAATGATCTGGAGCGTATTGTCCCATGGTGTAGAAAATGGCAATTGAGCCTTAACGTAAACAAGTGTAAAATCCTGCGTTTACATAGAAAAGAAGATCCTTCATTATACAACCATTATGTAAATAACGACCATATAAAATCAGGGGGGGAAATAAAACAGCAGAAGAGGAATGGGTAGCATTGAGAGATAAAATAGTGAAGGCAGCAGAGGACAAAATAGGTAGAAAGGCAAGACCTACAAAAAATCCTTGGATATCACAGGAAATACTAAATATAATTGATGAAAGGAGAAAATATAAAAATGCAGTAAATGAAAGAGGCAAAATGGAGTACATACGACTAAAAGAGGAGATTGACAGGAAGTGCAAAATGGCTAAGCAGGAGTGGCTAGAAGCCAAATGCAAATCTGTGGAAGAATGTACAAGAAGGGAGAAAGTAGACACCGCCTACAGGAAAATCTACATCTACATCTACATCTACATACATACTCCGCAATTCACCGTAAGGTGCGTGGCGGAGGGTACACTGCACCACTACTAGGCATTTCCTTTCCTATTCCACTCCCAAATTGAACGAGGAAAAAAAGAATGCCTATATGCCTACGTACGAGCCCTAATTTGTATTATCTTGTCTTTGTGATCTTTACGCGAAATGTAAGTAGGCGGCAGCAAGATCGTACTACACTCAGCTTCAAATTCCGGCCCTCTAAATTTACTTAACAGAAATTCACGAAAAGAACGTCGTCTTTCTTCCAGCGATCCCCAATTGAGTTGCCGGAGCATTTCCGTGACACTCGCGCATTGGTCGAACCTACCGGTAACAAATCTAGCTGCTCGCCTCTGAACCGCCTCTATGTCTTCCTTCAAACCGATCTGCTGCGGGTCCCAAATACTTGAGCAATACTCAAGACGTGGTCGTACAAGCGTTTTATACGCGGTCTCCTTTACAGGTGAAGTACATCTTCCCAAAATTCTCCCAATAAACCGAAGTCGGCTGTCTGCCTTACTCACAACTGTCGTTACATGCTCGTTCCATTTCATATCGCTCTGCAATGTTACGCCTAGATATTTGAACGACGCGACCGCATCAAGAAGCTCACTACTGATGCTGTATTCGAACATTGTAGGATTGTTTTTTCTACTCATGCGCATCACCTTACATTTTTCTACATTGAGAGCTAGCTACCATTCTTCGCACCAACTAGAAATTTTGTCTAAGTCAACCTGTATGCTATTACAGTCAGTTACAGACGACACCCTCCCATACACCACAGCATCATCAGCAAACAGCCGCAAATTACAACTTACTCTGTCCATCAGATCATTTATATAGATAGAAAATAATAGCGGTCCTATCACACTCCCCTGGGGCACGCCTGACGATACACTCGTCTCTGATGAACACTCGCCGTCGAGAACAACGTACTGCGTTCTATTACTTAGGAAGCCTTCCAGCCAGTCACAAATCTGTGAACCTATTCCATAAGCTCGAATCTTCGTTAGCAATCTGCAGTGTGGCACCGTGTCGAACGCCTTTTTGAAGTCGAGAAAAACACAATCCGCCTGTTGCCCTTCGTCCATGGCTCGCAAGATGTCATGTGAGAAAAGGGCAAGCTGAGTTTCACATGAACGATGTTTCCTAAACCCGTGCTGATTCACGGAAAGAAGCTTTTCCGTTTCAAGGAAATTTACTATATTCGAACTGAGAATATGCTCCAAAATTCTACATGAAACCGATGTCAACGATATTGGCCTGTAATTGTATGGGTCAGTTCTATTTCCTTTCTTATACACGGGAGTCACCTGCGCTTTTTTCCAATCACTAGGAACATTGCGCTGAATTAAAGATTCGTTATAAATGCAAGCTAAGTAGGGGGCCAATGCCGCAGAATAGTCTTTGTAAAACCGAACTGGTATTCCACCCGGACCAGCAGACTTTTTCGTATTTAGCTCTCTCAGCTGCTTCTCTACACCGGAAATACCTATTGCTATGTCCCCCATTTCGGAATTAGTACGTTGATCAAATGATGGTATATTTGTGCGGTCCTCCTGCGTGAAAGATTTCTTAAAGGTTAAATTTAGAACTTCAGCTTTCCGTTTGCTTTCTTCTATTACTGCCCCGAAATGATCAACTAGTGACTGGACAGTGGGCTTTGATCCCGCTTATCGATTTTACATAGGACCAGAATTTTTTCGGGTTCTCGGAAAGATCTTTTGCTAAGGTATGACTGTAATAATTATTGTATGCTTCACGCATCGATCTTTTTATTGACGCACGAATCTCTACTAACTTTTGCCTGTCATCATTTGCGTGTTCTTTTTTTGAATCGAGAGTGCAACAGCCTTTGCTTTCTCAGCAGCTTTCTAACATTATTATTATACCACGGTGGATCTTTTCCATCCTTAATCGTCTTTACTGGCAGATATTTCTCTAACTCTTCATTAACAATGCACTTAAATTTAGTCCACAATTCCTCTACATCCATAGTCCCAGAATTAAACGATGCCCATTCATTTTCTAAGTGCGATCGTAACATTTGCTTGTCGGCTTTTCCCAACAAAAACACGCTCCTAGCCTTCTTGACTGGTTTATGAACTTTGGTCACCATCGACGCTATGACGATATCATGATCACTCATTCCTGTCTCTACACAGACATCGTTAATAAGGTCAGGCCTGTTTGTGGCTATAAGGTCTAGAATATTTCCATTGCGCGTGGGTTGCCGGTTTAACTGCTCAAGACAGTTTTCGGAGAATGTGTCCAAAAGTAGCTCGCAAGACTGCTTGTCTGTACCGCCTGAAATGTAACTAGCGAGGTCCCAATCTATACTCTTAAGGTTGAAGTCACCTCCGACTAATATTGCATGGCCCAGATACCTATGCACTACCTGGTGTAGACTTTCCTTGAATGATTCTAAAACTGCTACAGTAGCACTGGGGGGCCGGTAAAAACACCCAACTATTAACTTTACTTCTTTTAGACCTGTTATGCGTGCCCAGATAATTTCACAGTTACTTTCAACCTCGATCTCAGTAGAAACAATATCTTTGTCCACAGCGATGAACACTCCTCCTCCAGTTGTATCAGATCTATCTTTCCGATATACATTCCACGCTTCGCTAAATATTTCTGAACTTGCCACATCATCATTTAGCCAGCTTTCGGTGCCTAAAACTATCTGAGCGCAATAACTTCCATGCAGCGCTGCAAATTCGGAATCTTTGTTTCTAATACTCTGTAAGTTCGCGGCTAATATTTTTATGTTCGAATTTTTGTTCCGAACGTGGCCTGAATTCGCTGTTTGAATGCTGAGAGGCGAGTGCTCGTCAGAGTCAGCGCCTAGCCTAAAAAAACCCCATGTGCATTCCACAAGTACTCTGCTACCCGAGTAGCCGCTTCCTTAGTGTAGTGCACCCCTGATCTATCTAGGGGCACCCTACAATTCCCCACCCGATAACGCAGATCCAGAAATCTGCAGCCATGACTGTCACAGAGTCGGCGAAGCCTCTGGTTCAGACCCTCCACTCGGCTCCAAACCAAAGGACCCCGATCAACCCTGGGAACAATGCTGCAAATCGACAGCTCTGCTTGCACCCCGCGTGCGAAGGCAGCAGCCTTCACCAATTCCGCCAGGCGCTCGTAGGACCTGAGGATGTCCTCAGAACCCAAGCGACAAGCGTCATTGGTGCCGACGTGAGCAACGACTTGCAGTCGACTGCACCCCGCACCCTCGATAGCCGCCGGCAAGGCCGCCTCCACATCTCGGATGAGGCCCCCCGGCAAACACACCGAGTGCACGTTGGAATTCCTTCCAGATCTGGACGCTATCTGCCTAAGGGGCTCCATCACGCGCCTGACATTGGAGCTCCCAATAACTAATAATCCCCTCCCCCCGTGCACCTGCTCGGACCCTGCTGAAGGAGTGGCCACACTTTCACTCACAGGACGAACGGGCGCGGACGGACGTCCAGCCTCCACATTGGCCTTCCGCCTCGAGCGACGCGAACGCCGTACAACCCGCCACTCCCCTTGCGGAGAAGGCGGCTCGACGACGTCCGGTACACCTGAAGGTGCCTCGGTAGCAGGGACAGGGAGCGAAGAGTGAGACACCTGAGGTGTCCCACTCGACGCACCAGACTCCCCACCATCGCTGCACCCCGAGACAGCAGCCTGAAGACGGCTGACCGTAGCCAACAGCACGCTCAGCTGTTCGCGAACCGCGGCCAACTCCTCCTGCGTCCGCACACAGCAGGCACACATCCTATCCATCCTATCGATACAATTAACAGCAATTAACAACTTTAAAGGAGCCTAGTATTCTAATGAAGGCGGCTGGCTGCTGACTTAACTGTGGTCAGTGGTAACTACACTGTCGAATCAACAAAACTGAGTCCGGCAGCTTTAGCGCTGTTAACGCTGCGGCACTCGTGGCAGCTGGCACTGGACTGACTGATAACGAGCTTAGTAACGGTCTCTGACTTGTTTGAAATACACCGGTCAAAGACGAAGACTAAACACAACGGTATTTATCAAATACGATAGAATAAACTATTAAAACAGTAGTACAAACGAAATCTGCAAGTACGCGGGAATAAACCTCTTAAAACAGTAGTAACGAAAATGAACTAGACTGGCAAATTAAATTTGACACAAATTAAATTCAGATACTTAGCGCTGTTTACGATGTGGCACTGGTGACAGCTGGCACTGGACTCAAAAGAGACATTTGGGGACAAGAAAAGCAACTCTACGAATATCAAGAACTCAGATGGGAAACCAGTTCTCAGCAAAGAAGAGAAAGCTGAAAGGTGGAAAGAGTACATAAAGCAGCTCTACAAAGGAAGTGAACTTGGAGACGATGTTGTAGGAAGGGAAGAGGAAGCAGATCAAGAGGAAATAGGAGATACTATACTGAGAGATGAATTTGACAGAGCCTTGAAAGACCTATGTCGGAACAAGGTCCCAGGAGTAGATGACATACCCTCAGAACTACTAAAGTCTCTGGGAGAGCCAGCCATGACAAGACTATTTGGACTGGTGTGTAGGATGTATGAGACAGGGGAAATGCCCTCAGACTTTAAGAAAAATGTAATAATCCCCATTCCAAAGAAATGAGGTGCAGACAGGTGTGAAAATTACAGAACCATCAGTTTGATAAGTCATGGTTGCAAAATTTTAACACGAATTATCTACAGGAGAATGGAAAAGCTGGTAGAAGCTGACCTCGGGGAAGATCAGTTTGAATTCAGGAGGAACATAGGAACCCGGGAGGCAATACTCACTTTACGTCTTATCTTAGAAGATAGATTAAGGAAAGGCAAACCCACATTTTTAGCTTTTGTAGATTTGGAGAAAGCATTTGACAATGTTGACTGGAATACACTATTTCCAATTCTGAAGTCAGCAGGGGTAAAATACAGGGAAAGGAGAGTTATTTACAACTTGTAAAAAAGCCAGACCGCAGTTATTAGACTCGAAGGGCATGAAAGGGAAGCATCAGTTAGGAAGGGAGTACGACAGGGTTGTAGCCTTTCTCCGATGTTATTCAATTTGTACATCGAGCTGGTGGTGAAGGAAACCAAGGAAAAATTTGGAATAGGGATTAATGTTCAGGGGGAAGAAATAAAAACTTTGCGTTTTGCTGATGACATTGTAATTCTGTCAGAGACAGCAAAGGACCTGGAAGAGCAGTTGAATGGAATTGACAGTGTGTTGAAGAGAGCTTATAAAATGAACATTAACAAGAGCAAAACAAAAATAATGGAATGCGGTCTTAAAAAGTCGGGCGATGCTGAAGGAATTAGATTAGGTAACGAAACAATGAAGGTGGTAGATGAGTTTTGTTACTTGGGTAGTAAAATAACATGCGATGGTCGCAGTACAGAGGATATAAAATGCAGAATGGCAATGGGAAGAAAAGCATTTTTGAAAAAGAGAAATTTGCTAACATCGAATATTAATTTAGTGGTAAGGAAGTATTTTCTAAAGGCATTTGTGTGGAGTGTTGCCTTGTACGGGAGTGAAACATGGACGATAAGCAGTGCGGACAGGAAGAGAATAGAGGCTTTTGAAATGTGGTGCTACAGAAGAAAGCTGAAGATTAGGTGGGTAGATCGCGTAACTAATGAAGAGGTACTGAACAGAATTGGTGAGAAAAGGAATTTTTGGCATACCCTGACTAAAAGAAGGGATCGCTTGGTAGGAGAGAAGCTGTTATAATACCAACTCATAAAAATGGTGTCAAACAACAATTCATGAATTACAGAGGAATCTCATTAATTAGCAACGCCTGTATAGTATTCTCCAAGATCCTTCAGAAAAAATTTAAAAGAGGTAGTAAATGGGAAACAAGCAGATATATGAAGGATCGTTCAACCACTTGATCAGATTCATACTGAAAGAAGCCATATCCAACTACTGGAAATTTAACAAGACAATGGCAATATTATTAGTTGAATTAAAAAAACTGCTTATGACAATATATCCAGAGATAAGTTGTGGGAGAAAATGCAAGGATTTGGAATACCGAAGAAGATTATAAATCTTGTGAAAGCTACACTAAACGGCTCAAAAAATTCAAACTACGGGGTCATCAGTCCCTAAACTTACAAACTACTTATGAACTAGCTAACACTAAGGACGGCACAAATATCCATGCCTAAGGGGGGATTCGAACCCTCGACCGTAGTGACCGTGCAGACCGTGATTGACGCGCCTCAGTCCCCTCGGCCACCGCGGCCGGCAAACGGCTCAAAAGAGGTAGTGAAAATGGATGGAGAATATTCCAAGGCGTTTGCCATAAAAACAGAAGTCAGGCAAGGAGATGGTTTATGACCCTCTTGTTCAACATCATAATACAGAAAACACTGGATGCAGCAAGTGCAGCAGAAGATGGAATTAAAATAGGAACAAAAATGAAAGAACTGGCCATTGCTGATGATGTAACACTAATCGCTGAAAATCTGGATGACCTTCAAATACTAGCCTTTTTGTTTCAAAAAATAAGTTGGATTGGAAGTAAATGAGAATTTAAAAAAATCATGAGGGTAGAAAGAAATTTCAAAGCTTAAAGGCAGTCTTTCTTCAATGTTATTCAATCCGTGCACCGAGCAACATGAGAAGGAAAGCAAGGAGAAAACTGGAGAAGGAATTAAAGTTCAGGGAGAAGAAATAAAAATGTTGCGGTTTGCCGATGAAATAGTAATTCTGTCTGAGAGAGCAAAAGACCTGGAAGGGCAAGTGAATGGACTGAACAGTGTCTTCAAAGGAATGTACGGGCTGAACATTAACAAGAGCAAAACAATGGTAATGGAATGTAAGAAAGCCAGGCGACGCTGAAGGAATCTGATTACGTAACGAGACAATCATGTTGATATTGTACGACTTCTGTTACTTGCGCAGTAAAATAACGTGCGGTGGTCGAGTTCAGATGACATAAAATGTAAAACTAAAATGGGAAGAAAAGCTTTTCTGAAAAAAAATTGTTTGTTAACATCGAATATTAATGTAAGTGTTAGGAAGTGTGACAGATAAAAATTCTAGGACCTGTCGGTGATGTCCCATAACTGTTCTTTTTTTTTTTCTTTTTTTCTGTGTACCAGATATAGTCAATGGGAATGCTCACATCTTATGTACCTTTCAGAGACAATGAAAGGATTTGCTTCATAACATTTATATTAGCGCTAGCGGAAGATTTTTTGGAAACTCATTCGCGAAGAAGGCTCACTGCACTTCACGACTTACTAAAAATACCTGCATGTAATCCTGTTTACATAGGGTATAACATCATTTTGCTTTCCTTTCGTGAAATATGCCTACTTTTACATTTTATTAGTATTTTCTTCATTTTCATTTCAGAAACCGCCTTTAGGAAACCCTTTAAAAGGAAATGAATACTAATAAAAACGTATAACATATACCCACCAACTTATTTATTTATCTCACAGGTCCAGGACTTTCGCTACAATGCAATAAAATAAATTTTCAGTAAATATACTACAGTATAGAAACAAAAAATAAGAAAAGTAATAACTAATTGTGATGGACAATGCTGATTTGCTGCTAAATGGATATTGAGCGAAGAAAGAAGATAACATGTTATCCATTTCAGAGATTTGCTGTAAGGCTTTCCAAAAACGAAAAAAAAAATTACAATGTAATTATTGTATAATTTTTACATTTCTTGCCAATTTTTTTCTCTGAGTTAGCTAAAGCGGCTGAATTTCAAGAGAGTGGTATCGCACCGCCTTCAGATCAACATTTACAGAAAAATATTATTTATACTTGTGGTTATCAATTCGTTGTCTTTGTTATTTTTGTTTATATAGTCTTCTAACAGTAATATTTCATTAATAGGTAGTGCTTCCGCACAATAACTGTTAATTACTGACGCACCCTGCAGCGAAGAATCGACACTCAACAACTACGATATATTTATTTTTATAAATGTAACTAATAACACAGTTTATTTGTTTCTTTTTATGGCTCTGATAATTGTTTTAATTGCTTTTCTGTAGCGCTGTGTCTGAACACGACCTGCACTGATCGACCAGTTTACCTCACATATCGGGAAATCTTGGATTCTGTTACTTTTGACCGGCCTTCGATATACTCACTTTTCTTGGGACTATCACAGTGCCATTTATTAAATATTTTAATGGACGATGAACTTTAACAACAGAAATAAATTAGAACGTTTCCTTATCAACAACTAATAAATAAAAGATTTTCGTCATGTCTCTATCCAATTCTCTAGCTTTCGCTCGTCACGCGTTCTAAAGACATTTAATAGTACTATTTGTTCATCCAAACAGACTTTGACGCTTTATTAAGTCTCACAATAACAATTAGAGTAAGTTTGTCACGATGTATATCATTTGTTACGCATTTAATTCTTCATTAACTCTTTTTTCTCCCTTCATTGAATGTTGACCTCTTGTTTCTGCTAACGTTTTCCCCGTTTTTCTAATATGAAATGCAAGTAGTTTGGTAATCATTGGATTCTCTCCTAAACAAATAAAATATTTTACTGCTTCAGAAGAGTAATACTATTGGAGCATATTTTTTCGCCTCTGCCTGTTACCTTTACGAAGAGAACCAATATGCATGTTCAAACAATCTATCGATACTTATCGGTCTTGTGTGATAACACATACTGAAAATTTCCATAAATACAATAAGAGCTATTGGGGTGGTAAGACTAAGGGCTGTTTCCTGTAATGTTTCACTAAAATATCAAATTTAAAGCAAAGTCATAGCTTATTGTGACAAGTCCGTAGATTTTTGAGTGTAGCCTTCCTTGCCCCCGCGCCAGGCTATTGAAATGTCACATGACTTTTGGGATTGACTCGTTACTGTATTGAAAGTTGCGGGTTATCGGAAAATATCGAGGCCATTCGAACGTGTCATATACCGAGCATTGTAATTTTAGGGTAATTAGGTCTTGTATCAAACGTCGACTGGACTGGAGAGTCGACAACGTGAACGAACTTGATGTTATTATACGTTGCTTGCAGTGGCCATTTTGAGCAGCAGCTGAATTGTATTTCACTGTAATGTTTTTAAAGTAAACGCCTTTTGCTACTGCGAATGAAGGGTTTTATTTTCGCCTTTGTCTCAAGGCATCATCAGTGGGTGTCCTGAAATATTTACATGTTTTTGTTTACACATAAACGTTAGATTTCTTACATATGTACAAAACATTTCATTTCCGATTTAAAACACTGCCTTACTGTGTCCACTGTTATTTGTTTTGTAGTGTTGCCAACCTTAGCTTATTTGAAATTCAACTGTTTCATTGAAAGTGTGTTGAAGGTATCTTCGTGTGTGTGTGTGTGTGTGTGTGTGTGTGTGTGTGTGTGTGTGTGTGTGTGAGTGTTTGTAATTTTTTTTATCTCTGTTTGTGTATGTGTGTGCGGTGGGCGGCGGGGGGGGGGGGGGGGGCTTGTGATTATGTGTTGGGATTTGTGTCTGTCATATGGTCGATCAGTGAGAACAATGATTGATTGGTCAGGTTTATTTGGTCATTTAGTAGCAACTTTTTTTCAGCTTTTGTTTTATATATGTGATAATTTTCTTGTAATGTTAGGAGACTTTTCATTATTTATTCTAATTACCTTCATGTCTTTTTCTATTGTGGTGGGTTTGGGGTTATATTCTTTTAGATGTTCTGCAAAAGTGGAGCGGTTTGTTCCGTATTTCCATGCCCTGATGTGTTCTTTGTATCGGGTATCGAATGTTCTGCTGGTTTGTCCTACATACCTTCCATCACATGAGTTGCAATGTAGTTGATATATTCCAGCTGTTTGGTAGATATATGTTTCTGTTTTGATTTTTGGGATATATTTTTGGATTGGATTATCTGTTTTGAGAGCTATTTTTATGCCTTGTCTTTTGAAAATATTTATTATTTTATGTGTTAGTTTGTGTGTGTATGTCATTGTGTACCATCTTGAAATTTCTTTTTTGCTTTCATGTGTTCTTTGTACTGCAGTTTGTGTTGTGTGTTTGTGTGCTGCTTGGCTGTGTTGTTGTCTGTGGGTTCGTATGTTTGGTGTTTTTGCCCGTATCTGTTTTTTAAATTTTTTTGTTTAATTTTTCTACTATATTACTATCGTATGCATTGTTTGTTGCTATTTGTGTGATGATGTCTAGTTCCTTTTGGTAATTTTCTTTGTTGAGTGGTACTGTGTTGAGTCTGTGGAGCATGTATCTGATTGCTGATTGTTTTTGTGCATTTGGGTGATTGGAGGTCTGGTGTATAATCGTATCAGTTGTTGTCGGTTTACGGTAAATGTCAAAGGTATGCTTGTTGTTTTCCTTTTTGATGGTTATATCCAAGAAGTTTAAAGGTTGTTATGTTCTTTTTCTATTGTGAATGTTATTTTTTTGTGTATAGTGTTTAAATCTGTATGGAGCTGGTCTATTCTTTCCGGAGGTTCATCAATTAGGAAGAGGATGTCATTCATGTACCTTATCCAGTAGAGTATTTTATAGTTTTTTGTGGTTACTCTTTTAAAAATCATGCTTTCTACATGGTTCATGAAAATATTGGCTAGGGTACCTGACACTGGTGATCCCATGGGTAACCCTTCTTCTTGCAGGTAATATTCATCATTAAATTGAAAATAGTTTTGTTCGGTTATCAATTTTAGCAATGAGTATATCTCTTTTATGTGTTCATCTGGTAGTTGACTATTTTCTTTTAGATTTTGTTCTATGATAGTTATTGTTTCATCTAGTGGTACGTAGTGTACACATTTTCTATGTCAAAGGAAAGAAGGGTAGCTGAGTCTGGCATTCTTGTATCTCTTATGAGTTGTATTAAGTGTGAGGTGTTGTTGATGGTTTTGTTGTATTTCATTTGATAGGTTTCTGATAGTACTTTCATCATGTGTCTTGCAAGTTTATAAGTGGGAGCATTTTTGAAATTCACAATGGGCCATAACGGGATATTTGGTTTATGTACCTTTGGTTGCCATCAGAGGTTTGGTGCTGTGGGATTATTCTGAATTAATTTTCTTTTTTCTGTGTCATCCAGTGTGTAGTCTATATCTTTTAAGGTGTTTTTTACTTTTTTACATTGACCATATGATAGACACAAATCCCAACACATAATCACAAGCCCCCCCCCCCCCCACCACACACACACATACACAGAGATAAAATATAGTTACAAACATTCATACACACACACACACACACACACACACACACACACAAAGATACCTTCAACACACTTTCAATGAAACAGTTGAATTTCAAATAAGCTAAGGAGGTTGGCAATACTACAAAACAAACAACAGTGGACACAGTATGGCAGCAGGTGACAGTGGAACCAGAAAACTACAATGTGTTACAGAAAACAGTATAACCTTTCGACCTGGTTGCCAGAAAGATACTGACGTGGAGTTCAAGTGCTGTAAGTACACCATTTTATAACAAACAACGAACTGTTTTAAATCAGAAATGAAATTTTTTGTACATATGTAAGAAACCTAACACTTATGTGTAAACAGAAACATGTAAATATTTCAGGATACCCACTGATGATGCCTTGAGACAAAGGCGAAACGCATATGGATGACTTATAAATATAAAAATAAAACCCTTCATTCGCAGTAGCAAAAGGCGTTTACTTTAAAAACATTACAGCAAATAGAACTTGTTGTTATGCCGAAGAAATAAGTTGAGCTGAATACACTCGCCTGTAAATTTAACCAACTTCCAATTAATCACGTTTTCCGCTCTTTAACTATCGTGGGGCTACTCTTACCACAATATAATTTTTAGTCCCAAAGTTTGGAACGTCTCGGATATTTCATGGGCATAAGTTCGTAGAGTTTTCCATTAGTTTAAGAAACACAACAAGTACGTACCCTTAACACAGAGTTTAGTCATCAATTCTTCATTTACCCGATCTTCATCAAACCTTCAAGATATTCCTGAACGTGAAGAGTCACTACGGCCAAGACGATCTCCCAAAATACGAGAATATCATTGTCTTGCCCTGCTCTGTACAATGGCGTTATCCCCATACGTATCTGACTGATTCCGTTTCCATTCTATCAAACTCAAACAGAATAATACGTTTGGAATGCTATGATTCTTCCTCTTGGAATATAAGTTAAAAGACAATCGATTAATAAACACATAGCATCCACAATATCAACGTGCAAAACAAGTGCGGAAATATTGATAGGAGCTTCGGTCGATTTTCCAGTTCGAAGTTGTTATTATTTCTGAGAGCCTATTCCGAAAGAATTATTGCTTGTTTTTGCACTTCTGCTTAGGGTAAAAAATGTACAGTTAAAAATTTGGCTACTAATCAGTGATCGCGGTATAGAGATCCCTGTTAAAAGTGCGCCTGCTCTCTGACGGAAAACAACATCTCTGAATTATTTTTACGGTTGACAACAAAGGAAAACCACATTACAGAAGTCTTTGTGTTACGTAATGACTGTTCTGTAAATTTGTGAAGGTAAGGTTTCTTCACTATTAAGACAGTAATTAGAAAACTTTCAATTGGGTAAAGCAAGCTAGTATTCGTAATGTAACTAGAGAAAAAGGAGCACTAGAATACGTTTGATCATATTTGATCATGGCAGTACAAAGAAATGTTTATACCTATAGAATAACTCTTGTTATAAACAATGTCCTGATACTAGTACTGTTAAGGGAGTAATTTACTAATCTGGAATCTAGTCATTTTATTCTAAAAAGTATCACCAATTTTAAGTACAAAATAAAACTGAATAATTACAGGTTTCGACTTTCCATTTCCTGGAAGGAGGCTGCTTATACGCATAAGATTTATATGAAATGCTCCATAGCGGTAAAAACTTAATACGGCAGCACCAGAGTTTGCTTTCGGTCAGCAGACTAAGCAATGCTTCACGGTACTGAATCTACTGATTAACAGGTATTTTAACTTCCATTATTAATAAGCTTTCTTATAACATCTTTAATCTCCAAGGGCAATATATTGTGCAGCTTTATTGTTTTGTTGAGAAATTCTGTTCCATGTTTAATCTTTCGCAATAAGCTACATATACAGCTACCTGCTTGGTCATCAACAAAGATGTTGATATGCAATAATTACCAATAGGTTAAATACAATTCAAGTATTCAAGTCACTTTCATTCTGACGTGACGGTAGTTCAAAGCAGCCAATGAGCAGTGGCATTCAAATAGCGGCGATTTCCAAGAGAACGTACACTCGAAGTTGTACAGCCAGAATCGATATATATCATATGTCGATTACGCGGCTATTCATGCGCAGGATGAGTGAATATGGGTATTTACTTATGTATCATAACGTACAAATACATTTTCTTATTAGAAATCTACCGATAACAAAGTAGTTACTCACTCGTGAGATGAGTAAATACCGACATTTACTAATGTATCATAACGTACAAATACATTTTATTACTAGTAAACTACTGATAACAAAAAATTACTTCACTTACTTTATTAATGAGCGAAGTATTCGTCTTTCAGTTCTCTATCAGTTGTATATGCACTTTCTTAATTAGAACACACTAACAATTGACATTCGATATATATCGAATTCGTCCTTACCACTTCGAGTGTAAGCTTTCTCGGAAATTACCCAAATAGCTATTAAGAATACGTCATTACTGTTTACGCTTTGTAAACAATTTGGCGTTGTTGATCTAAATATTCTTGCAAGTAACGTATTGCAAAATCGTACATATTGCAAAATCGAACATTTCCGTAAAAATGGAATATCTTGATACATTCGCATAATACGTTTTACTCGCTGCCGATTAAAAGAATGTTTCTGGTCAAAGCTAAGTATAAAACACAGAGTTATACCAATTTTGTTACTCTCACTCGATGTTCTCTCCTTTTATTTCTTCTCCAGTAATTTCGTGAAATATTTGTAGAATTTATTTGGCAATATGAATGACTGCCAGATCATGAATCGGAGAAGTACCTCCAGAACAAGTCATTACATAGGTATAACAGTTTGTTTGATGTAATGGAAAGTGAGTGCAGTAATTCATCAATTTTTGTATTCGCTGTCAATTAAAAGGCTGTTTCCACTCAAAGCTACAACACTGCTACACCCATATAGTGACTGGTTCCCGATGTACTTTTGTTTAACTTGTTCTCCAACGATATCTTTTACAAAGAAAGTCCAATCTATAATTTTTTGTTTCTGTATTAATTTCAATTCTTTTTCCATTCTCCATCGCAGTTCATCGTTTTATATACACATTTTAGACGACATGCCTTGGATACGAATCACTTTCAAATTCGTTTACACTGTAGGTCGTTAAAAACACACAACATTTTCTCGGAATATGTCACAGTTTTGCAGTATGTTGCTCGTAAAAAAGTAACTTAATGTATTTTCTCCGAATGTGTCAAGAGTTTCCAGTATTTTACTCGTAAAAAAGTAATTCTGTCAACAACAGCGATATTTTCTATTAATATGTCACGATTTTGCGATCTTTTACTCGGAAAAACATTCTACGTCAATGACACCGATTTGTTTATTAAGGGTAAAACGTGAGGGCGCAATCTTACTGGCTGTTTGAAAGCTACTCCTGATTGGCTGCTTTCACCTCCCGTCATTCATCACACCGCTGCCAACATCAATACGCCAAGAACTCTATGCCGACACATAAGGCCGGTATTACACGGTCAAATTTTTGATCAAATCTTTGACATAAAAATATCATAAAAAATTTTAATATTATTTATATATACAAATTACTGGAAAATGGATGATAAAACGTATCGGTATTTACTCAGTAAAGTGGCGCCACACATTAAAAATCAGTCTACGCACATGAGAAGATTATATCGACAGAAGACAGGTTTACGGTGACACAGCAATTTCTTGCTACTGGGGTTAAATTTTACTTACGGCGCGGCGGCGTAATATTCTCATGTTGGCAACGAAATGTTCGCTATACGAGAAGGATTAACTTACTGGCCGGACAAGAGCGCATACAAGCACCTGTCAACAACAGAGCAGGAACAGCATCTATTATTATTATTATTATTTTGGGATGAGTGGAGAGCTTATAAAAATCTGCTTCATACATTTCTATTAATTTTTTGGTTGATGTAACACACGAGGCTATTAATCTTCTTCTCAATATTCTCGGCTGTGCACCCAGCACGAATTTCTCTTAGTACCTCTGCCATTCTCTTGTAACTTTAGAGTCTGCAATTCTTGCTACTGGGGTTAAATTTTACTTACGGCGCGGCGGCGTAATATTCTCATGTTGGCAACGAAATGTTCGCTATACGAGAAGGATTAACTTACTGGCCGGACAAGAGCGCATACAAGCACCTGTCAACAACAGAGCAGGAACAGCATCTATTATTATTATTATTATTATTATTATTATTATTATTATTTTGGGATGAGTGGAGAGCTTATAAAAATCTGCTTCATACATTTCTATTAATTTTTTGGTTGATGTAACACACGAGGCTATTAATCTTCTTCTCAATATTCTCGGCTGTGCACCCAGGACGAATTTCTCTTAGTACCTCTGCCATTCTCTTGTAACTTTAGAGTCTGCTTAACCCTCTGTCCCACATTATGAAATCAGCTTTTGAAAAATTAAAATTCAGTGTTTTCTTCATTAATACAGTGCAATAAACATCAAAAAATGTTTTAAAATTTTTGGTCGAATTATTGATTTTTCTGTCATAGTTCATGCACAACACGGACGTTTGACTAGAGATATTTTATTACATGGACGTTATTTTCTTGAGTTAACACTGCCAGATAAATTATGCTATCATAATCTTCGCCAAAGACAAGACAATTCACTGCTGGAATAAAATATCATAAACCACACTCACGCTCACACTCTAAGCATTGTACAGACGGCAACGCGTTCAACCTCCAAGACGGACACATTATTGCCTCAGAAGTGGCTATACGCCGTACTGAGCGGTAAAATGTCATACTATAAGCAAGTTGTTCATCAACAAAAAATGCAACTTTAAGGATTGATGCACGAAATACGGTATAAATCAACTTTTAATACGTTGTAGAGGAACAACACTGGCAATGTATGGTTAATCTGTTCTTATTCAGGGTGTCGTGGTTATACAGTGCTTGTCTACTTCAGAAAGCTCGATTAATTTTGTCGAAGACGGCACACACCAAATAAACTTCGACGTCATGTTTTCATTCAAACAAACGTTTGTTTTCAAATAAGCGCGGTCCAAGAGCTACAGCGATGCCAGCGCTCCTAGCGGTTACATTTTGCATTGCAATGAACTAAACACAAACGACTTTTTCTGATCAAATCCAACCTCCTTGATCAAATCTACCGCGAGGCATTAGATATGATCAAATTTTTTTGACGAATGCAGAGATATGTCGAAGTTGCCTATTACACTATCAAATTTTTATGATGTAAATGTATGATGTAAATTTTTTACAAAGAAATAATGACCGTGTAATAACGGTCTAACGTCAACCGTGATAGTCACGTATTTTAGTAAAAGAATTGACCCTTATAGGCTACGATGTGGAGATCCTAATCATGAATTCTAATAAATTGGAGATGTCTGTTATCTCTGTTCTTAGTAACCATATTCCCAATTTAATAGAAAATGTTCAAATGTTTGTTAAGCTTAAGGGACTTAACTGCGGGGTCATCAGTCCCTAAACTTACAAACTACTTATGAACTAGCTTATACTAAGACGAGACAAACATCCATGCCAAAGGGGGGGGGGGGGGGGGGGGAATCGAACCCCGACTGGGAACGGCCTCGCGCATCGGAGCACAGCACCTCAATGCGCTTGGCCACTCCGCCGCGGTCAGTTTATTATCAACAATTTGTTACCAAAATCGGAAAAAATTTTACTTGCGGCCTCGTCGACGTAACGTGCTGATGCTGAAACGAATTTTGCATACACTTCGAAACTCAATCACATACAGTCCTAGGGAATAACAGTGTTGACTGTTAGATAAATAATGACGTTGCTGCTCTATGGTTGACCGTTCTTGTATGTACCCTTGTCCAGTCAGCAAACTAATTATACTCGTAAAGCAAACATTTTGTTGCCAACATTAGCACACTACGCACCCGATGCCGTAAATAAAATTTAACCGCTGTATCCCTTACATCTATAAATTCTAGCTCAATTAGTAGAGTCCTATGGTCAGTAATACTGATAAGCTGTAGAAATGGTGTATCCACATTACTGGTCAATTCTTTTTAATAGATGATTCACACGAAGTTTATGAGTTGATTGGGTAAAATGGATATATTAAAGTTACCTCCATTATGACCGTCAGTTTGGAGATCAATATTATTGTGTCTGTGTCACAGGATTTTGACTGTCAGTTATTGTGTATTTCACCTCTGCCAGTGTTTAACGTACGTGAAAATGGTCACATAGAACCTTGGTACGGTGTTCATACTGAACTGTGGGTCCATCTTTTACTAAGCGACCAAACCGTAGCCATTTACCAATTGCAGTTTGGCTACGTAATGGAATAAAAGATTTTATATTCAGCATTTCGCGAAATTATCGACCTATTAAAAAAAGTTAAATGGCCTACGTTTCCAACTTTGTTTCTAGACGTGCATTTCTATCCTCTGTTAGGTCCTCTCGATGCGTTAGATAACCCATACGAGTGCGTTCTACGTCGGACTGCCAGCGACTCGTAGCCATTTGGCGGCCAAGGAACCGCGTGCTCGGGTAGCGTTCAGTTAGCATTAAGCAACACCTGGGCGCGTCTGGACGCTGTTGGTCCTCTGCGTACAACTCCGCCTCTCACAATTGTTTAGTTACATTGATATCATTTGTAATCGATAATTTTGTTATTCTATTTTGTTAAGTTCCCCTCAGTTTATTGATAAAATAATTTAAAATAATTCGATTGCTCCTTACGGCGATCGGATTGCTTCTAAACAACCATAAGAAAGTTCACTTTTCGTCCCTCCTAAAAATGTAATCCTGTTTCTAAAATAATGACTTCCAAATGTTTTTGGAAAAAAAAATCATCTATCTAAATTTTACTTTTTTTCCTTTCCGTAGGAATTATGTGAAAAGGTATGTGTGTGTGGGGGGGAGGGGGGGAAGCATGTCTCTTATATGTTTCATAAGTAATGTTTCTTAAGTGAAAAGGTTGAAAATGTCAAAGTAAATGATAACTCGACGAACCGGTTGATTTGTTTTTATTCTTTCTTTGCAAGTTAAACAATTCGTTAAAACTGGACCACGAGTCCGGTTATATTTTACTATATATAAATGTCAGTTCTAGGTACTTTACCTCAACATACCTTGACTTAAAATGCTTGTATTGGAAATATATTTAATGTTTTGTTTCATTTTCCCTCCAAACATTCGTAGTAAGGAATATTAAATACGAAATACGCCAAATACGGCACATTACCTTGAATTCAAGATTACGCAGCACGATGTTCCTTTGTTACACTGAGCACAGGGCACGTGATGTAGTCAGCCAATCTCAGCACACTGTAACAGCATTAGTCAGCCAATAGTAGTCATCCAATAGAACACTTCCTCGCCGCGGCAACATGCAAATAGGAATGGTTATCGTTCAAGTTTCGATCTGTCCGCATCATGTGAGTTTTTTATTTTTATTTTTGCAGTAAAAGATATATCTGTCTGCATCCCGTGAGATTTTTTTAAATAAACTGAAAAATGACGAGTCATGTCGTACTTAGCGGTGCGTAACATTTTTGGAAGTGGTTGAACTTACATTAATCTGAGAAATACTGTGACTGCAGTAAAAGATAGACCTATCTGCATTCCGTGAGATTTTTTTTAATATACTGAAACATGAAGATTCATATCGTACGCAATATTTTTGGAAGCGCTTGAACTTACATTAATCTCGGCAATCCTGTGACTGCATTAAAAGATAGATCTGTCGGCATCCCGCGAGATTTTTTTTAATATACCGAAGCATGAAGATTTATATCGTACGTAATATTTTTGGAAACGGTTGAACTTACATTAATCTCGGCAATCTTGTGACTGCATTAAAAGATAGATCTGTCTACATCCCGTGAGATTCTTTTTATTTTTATTTTTCTTTTCTTTTTTTTTTTTTTTTAATAAACTGAAACATGAAGAATTACGTAGCATTTAAACACGCGCGAAAGCTGATATGCTGCACACGAACTCTGCTTTCCGATTGGTTAAACAGACTCTTTAGATTCGGCTTCACTGGTTGACAAAAGAACATCGCAAAGCGTTTCAATTTCACACTTCGCTAGGCTCTCATAGCGTATTTCACCAGTTTCGTAATTGTATTTCACTATTACGAAAAATACCACTCCAGATGCAACATCACATTAAAGAACATCAATAAACGAACCGTTTTCAGGGCGATTTTGTGTCCTACAGTGCCAGGAAGTGACATTTATATACGGTTGAAGTTTACCACGATTCCCGCATAGCGGTTTCATTGTAAATAACCTCTTAATTTCTATTAGCGGTAGCCTCCTTTGTAATCGAGATACTAATTCCAGTTGATTTAACCACGGCGGTTGGGGTCTCAGAAACACCACAATTCTTCATCGTCAGATCCCATGAATAATTCCTCACCTGTTCGCTAATAAACCGAATATACGCACATTTTTGCTCAAGATGCGTCGTTGGCGCCGTTAACTCTTTGTTTTACATTTTGTCGAAAATCTTTCAAGACATTTCGCCCAGGATGCATGTTTGCTCTACAGCTGTCTTTCAATTTCATCCGCACACTGACTTTGAGTGACTGGCAGTGTTATGTTCTCCACCAGACAAACACTCAAAAATCCGTAAAAAATAGATATCTCCATTTTTACTTGCTGAAATGAAGATAAAATAAAACTTAGTTTGAAACTTTACACTCGTGACTTCTTCATTGGATAAACATTCGAAATTCCGTCAAATTTTATACGTCCGTATTTTCTTCCAAAAATAAAGATGAAATCAAAAAATTTAGTAAACATTATAATCATTACTTTCTTTACGAATGAGACATATACTAAATTTGTCCAAAATACGAAATAAATATTATTATATAGCTAAATTATATTCACGTTAATCCTGTTTAGCCACCTATGCTGATTAAAATAACGATTCATCCACATAAATACTCTACAAGTCACTTTCAAGTGAATGACAGAGGGTTCATTAAACCGCTTCTTCGATTGTAATGCTGCTTTGCGATACTCTGCTGTTGTGACAATTAGCACCAAAGCATGCTCCGGACAGAGTGAATTACTGTCGATACATTAGTCTTACGTCTATTCCTGAGGGAGATTTTTATTTTATTTTATTTTTCCAAGAAACAATCAAAATTTAATGAAAAAAAATCCATATTAATAAAAATGTAAATGTTCGTTTCTGTAAAACAATTATCCTTCGTAAGTTCTTGACGAGATTCGTTGAACTTTTTACACAACGATGAATTCTAATAGGGCAAGGTTTTTAGGTACCTTAAATGACTTATTTCGATTTATTGTGACAATGTTTCCCAACTGTAAAATTTATACAAAATCATATATTACATAAATTTAAAAAAATGGGATATAGTAACATGGCACCCGTATTCCCAGGACAACGTTGTATCGAAATTTCAAATTTCGGAGATTTGCTGTTAGGATCATCTATATTTTCAGTAAAAGTAGAAATGTACATGTTTGTTTGGTCAAAATCTCTAATCTCCAAAAATTCTTTAGGCTGAAATTTTTGCACAATGTCGAATTCGATTTAACTCGTGCTTTTTGTTACCCACTGAAGCACCAATTTGTATATGTGTGTTATAAGACGGTTGGAACTTAAATAGTGGCAACTATTTATTCAGAACCGATACAAAATCGATATATGTTTGCACATGTTACTGTTCTTCAAAGTAGTCACCAGCGTTGTGTAGAACCAGTTGCCAGCGATGTGGAAGGCGTAGTACACCATTAGCGGAGGCTGTTTTGTTGATGGTGTAAATGGAGCGGTCTACTGCCTGTCGAATCTCTGGAACAGTTCTGAAGCGAATGCTACAAAGTGGTTGTTTCATCTTTGGAAACAAATCAAAGTCACAAGGACTTAAGTCCGGGGAGCATGGTGGATTGTACAGTACTTCTCAGCCCCATCGTCCGAACAGTGCAGCCACGGCTTGAGCATTGTCGTACAAAATGATGGGTGGGTTGCAGTGGCGTCGATCACTGTCCTCTAACGCGGCAACAGTATGCACTTCTTCTTCAGAGACGCTAGGACGACCTGCCGATGCTTGTCTGTCACAGTTTGCCGACCTTCTATGAAGGTTTTTAACCAACGTGCCACTGTTCTGAACGGCAATGCCGATTCCCAGCACGCCTCTTGAGGACTTTGATGACTCTGTCCTGCTGTTCGACCTGTGGCGCATTAAATATTCATCCAACTCCTGTTTCGAAAACATTGTGACACCGTTACGTTAGACCGCCAGCTCACTCGTTACAATGTTTACCTAGGGACTAATAACCAAACAGCTAAATCCCATAGATTTACAAACATTTGAAATTTTTGAACATAACACTAAATAAAGCTCCAGGATAGACAGAGCAGTAAGAGGAGACAGAGGATGGGGAGGATATTTATGTTGAAGGGAGGAGGAGGAGAAGATGAACAGGAAGAGTGTGGAGAGAAAGAAGCGAGGAACAGAGAGTGGAGGACAGAGCAACCAATTTCCATTCACAAAGCATTATGAAATTACACATATTAGAGATGTGTGCTTTCTCTTTTCTTTCTTATACATTCACTCCGTAACAAGCTACAGCAAGTTACATGTAGTTTCTATTATCAATCTAAACATCTGTCACCCGTTAAAGCTTAAATTTACCCAAATAGAAATTCCGTCAATTTTGACGGGAAAGTTGGCAACTTTTGTGACTGGTCCAACTGCGGGGTTGTTGACCTTATCGAGCATGACAGTGATCCATCCAAAGAATCCGCACTCAGCTCTGAAAAATTAGTAAGAAATCTCCATACCACCAAAAACATTAGTAAACCTTACATTTTCTATTAGGGACGTTGCAGGTTGGACCCACGAACGATTCACTACCCTCACCACCCTGCCCCCCCCCCCCCCAACTACCAACAGCAACAAACAAAAACAAAAGGACTTTAGATTAGTGAATATAAAATAATCTAATGACTTATCGCGTAGCTTTATGTTAGATTAAACGTAAAGAAATCAAGTGACTGGTAGCAGAAATTAAAATATTTATTAGTATCTTTGTCGGTGTCTAGCGACAGTTGAAGTACATATATATAAATGCTTTGCGCTTGAACGAACCTTAAAAGCTCACAAATAATGGCTCTCGCTTGCTTAGAATTTGTTACATGGCAGCACCATCAACGATGACAACTTGTAATAGATAGACTAAAATACACTGAATAACTCGCAAAATCAATTTGCCGCGCGGGAGTAGCCGAGCGGTCTGGAGCGCCACGTTGCGGATCGCGAGGGCTCACGCATCGGAGGTTCGAATCCTTCCTCGGGCTTAGATTAGTTTCACTTAGTTTAAGTAGTTTGTAAGCTAGAGACTAATAACCAAGCAGTTAAGTCCCATAGAATTACAAACATTTGATTTGATTTGACAATCAAGTTTAATTTAGGCAATGCCTGCGACAGTCACACAGACCGTTTAGAAAATTGCATTTCTAGCCTCACGTCTCTTTATTTTCCAGTTTTACAATTCCTACTGCCTTCTCGTAAATGTGGTAACTCGGTTTGTTCCATATGTACTTGAAACCTTCGATTTGTGAAAGTGACGTTTCACTTTGCATTATCAAATCTCCAGGTTATGTAAGCTTGATATAGAGCTGAGTTTCTTCCGTTGTTTAACCTTTTATCCAACTGTACTATACTTCGATACGTGTTATTTCCTTTTTTCTGGTAATATGCAGCTTGTTCTAGTCAACGTTTTAGATGCATTAGTGCCAGCCTGGCTGTGCAACAGTTTTCTCATGTTTTTCCTACAGTCCTTAGCAACGTCCAAGACTTCTGGCTTGTGGTGAAAGTATTTTGCTACCCTCCATCTGGTTCAAATGGTCCAATGTTTGTAAAGCTATCGGACCAAACTGCGTGGTCATCAGTCCGTAGCTTACAAACTACTTAAACTAAGTTAAACTAACCTAAGGACTAACACACACACACACACACACATGTCCCAGAGAGGACTCGAACCTCCGACGGCGAGCAACCGCGTGCTCCGCAGCGAGGCGCATTAGACCGCTCGGCTATTCCACCGCGGCCCTCCGTCTGGAAATAGTAAAATGTATAAGGAGTTCAATATCTGTAGTACTGCGTCAAAATTATTTAGTTTCGGCTTTCTAATTATTTTGTTCACGCAACTGTATTCTGTCTTTCATAGCATAACTATTATTAACTTTAAGATGAGCTGTCATCACAACCGTTATACTAGTAATTATTTTGTAGGTAAAGTGGTCGGTGGACATATTCCTGGTGACATCGGTTTCCTGCGAATTTCGTTGTGAGTTACGACACATTTTTGTGCAATTAATTAAATGTACTGAAATAAAATGAATGTATCAATGAAGGTAAAATAATTGATGATGCAATGAAATGAAATATCAGTGAAAACCATTAAGATATGCTGGATCTCTAATGTAACGATTATAAAATTGCGACTGAAAATTTGTTCCAAACCAGGATTTAAACCGATATTTCTACTATACAGCGAGCAACCAAGACGCCTGCCTAAGATCGTACCTTTAGTCCAAAAATGTTCAAATGTTTGTTAAGCTTAAGGGACTTAACTACGGGGTCATCAGTCCCTAAACTTACAAACTACCTTATACTAAAGACGACACAAACATCCATGCCCGAGGGAACATTCGAACCCCGACGGGGAGCGGCCTCGCGCATCGTAGCACAGCGCCTCAATGCGCTTGGCCACTCCACCACGGCATACCTTGAGTCCCACAAAGCTAATTTCATTCAAACTGTTGGTTTTAGGCCTTAGTTTCTAACAGTTACCGTTATTAAACGATCAGTTGTGGCAAACTTTGGAAAGTTGTGGTCTATACACTAATGTGAAAATTTATCATAAGACATGTTACGATTCTCAAGTGGAATTTTTTAAATCTGTTTTTTATGCTGCTCCGTCACAGTTGCACATTTATTTGGATGTTGTGTCCAATATCGGACTATTGCATCGATTTTCAAAACTCTATCCTGTGCTTAAGATCATAATAAAACCATCTGATATATATTTTAAAATTATAGTTGATAAATATTTTTCTGCAGATGCATGCATCCAGTACATACTATTTTATGTGGTCGTTCCATTTGAGATCGCCCCTTACATCTACTCCAAAATATTTTATGGAAGTAACTGATTCCAGTGTTTTCCCTATTATTACATAGTTATATAATGAAGAAGCTTTCTTTCTATGTAATCGCAGCACTTCAAATTTATTTACGGTGAGGTTCAATTGCCATTCCCTCCACCACGCGTCGATACGCTACAGATCTTCCTTGGATCCTGTATCTATTGCTCTCTGGATCTTGTGGACGAGTAGCATGAGCTGTGTTTCACATGATCGTTGATTTCGGAAAGTATGTTGATTCGTACAAAGGAGATTTCCGCTCTCCAGAAATGACATAATACTCGAGCGTAAAATGTGTTCCAAAATTCTGCAACTGACCGATGTCAGTGATATGAACCTATAGTTTTATGCATCTGATCGACGACCCTTCTTGTAAACGACATGACCTACGCTGTTTCCCAATCCTTTGGAACGCTTCGCTCCTCTAGAGACTTTCGATACACTGCTGCTAGAAGAGGGGCAAGTTACTCCGGCGTATCCCGTGTGCCGGCCGAGGTGGCCGAGGGGGACAAAAAAAAGGGGACTGAGGCGCTCCAGTCACGGTCTACACGGCCACTACGGTCGGGGGTTCGAATCCCCCCTCGGACATGGATATTTGTGCCGTCCTTAGGATAAGCTAGTTGATAAGTAGTTTGTAAGTTTAGGGACTGATGACCCCGTAGTTAAGTCCTGTAAGCTATACAAACATTTGAACATTTTGTATCCCGTGTAAAATCGAATCGACAGCCAAAGCAATTCCAGCCGCCTTTTCTCTATTGAGAGATTTCTATCCCTCTGACACTTATTTCAGTATCTTCTAAAAAAATGTTCAAATGTTTGTATAGTCTATGGGACTTAACTACGGGGTCATCAGTCCCTAAACTCACAAACTACTTATGAACTACTTACGAACTAGGACGGCACAAATATCCATGCCCGAGGGGGGATTCGAACCCCCGACCGTAGTGGCCGTGCAGACCGTGACTGGAGCGCCTTAGTCTCCTCGGCCACCGCGGCCGGCCAGTATCTTCTATTTTGTCGTTCGAGGACGAACAGAGCAATCTTTCTCTATGAAGCGGCTTTGGTAAAAGACGTTTAATATTCCGGTAAATTAGTATCTCCACATAAAACTATACCTGACTGGGAAATCTAAGGGAAATGTTTTCCAAGTCTTCCCGATCAGGTTTGCCACTATTTCTGCTGAGCCAGGTGGTCTATAAAAACATCTAATGAGCATATTCGATCCACTATTATCCCTGACCTTCGCCCTACGTTTTGAGTGAAATCCCCAGTCTACGTAATGCGAAAACGGTATATCACTGTCCCTACTTCAAAAGTACGTAGCTTTCCCAGTAAACAGGCCCAGAATGTAAGCTATTCGCGTCTGATTTTCACAATCACATGGCTTGCAGATAATATGCCGAAATTCCCGGGAACCGTTGTGGCCACTGGCTCACGTTCTGCCACATCAGTTGCGCGTGTTTACTATGCAGCGAGCCGGCGCGCGGCACCGCCGACCGCTCTGAATTATTACTGCGAGCCGCATTCACACACGTCGTGTTTGTTTGTTTTGCTTCTGGTACATTCTGCAGTTTCCATTCCACTGCATTACACAATGTGCTCGGTAAAAGAAATGGAGAGTAACACCAACAGAATACTGATAAAATAGCACATATATTCTAAAGTCAACCATGTATTGACGTTTTAGTACGACATAATTACGTGAACGCGATAAGTGAAGTACTGATTATTAATATTATTTGAGGAGGCCAATTAAATAAATATAATTTGCAATGTGCTTTGCTAGAGATGTGCGTAACCACAGAGAATGGTAAAAGGAATAAATGTTTTTATAACTCTGTTGTTACGTTTCCTATCACGCATTAAAATCCCTGTCACAATAAGTTGATATCGAAAACTGATGGTCTACCAACTCCTATACTGCGTACCGATCAGGTGCAATGCCACATGGAAGTTACAACTTTTCGCGTAATCGCATTCTAACGGCGCGCCGTTCATGTTTAAATGGTTCAAATGTCGTAATCCTATAGGACCAAACTGCAACGATCGTCAGTCCCTAGACTTACAACTTAAACTTACACTAAGGACAAAACACACACACACACACACACACACACACACTCATGCCCGACGGAGGACTCGAACCCCTCGGCGGGGAGCAAACGCGCGCACCGCAGCAAGGCGCCTTAGAACGCTCGGCCATTCTACCGCTGGTAACTTTCTGTATTCTCGAGACATTAATAACGTGGACATACCATTGGATGTGTCTTCAGAATTATATCATCCTACGAGTTATGGTTCAGGAGATATGTTGTCAAAAAATCTGTTCAAATGTTTGTTAAGCTTATGGGACTTAACTACGGGGTCATCAGTCCCTAAACTTACAAACTACTTATCTACTACCTTATACTAAGGACAGCACAAATATCCATGCCCGAGGGGGGATTCGAACCCCCGACCGTAGTGGCCGTGCAAACCGTGACTGGAGCGCCTCAGTCCCCTCGGCCACCACGGCCGGCTCCTATTACTTATGAGGCTGTAATTTATTACTTTGTTACCATTCCATTCGAACGTATTGTAGGACACTTAGTTCAAGAGAAATGACGACGTATATGCATGAAAACAATACTATAATGGATAGAGAAGGTTTTTAAAGCGGTGGACATAGAAGTAAGAAGGGAAGTAACGAAGGTTAGAGTTTAAAGTCCCGTCGACAGCGTGGTCATTAGAGCCTGAGATCATGCTCGGATTTTTGGGAAATGATGGGGAAGGAAATCGGCCGTGGCATTTAAAAGAAACCAACCTGGCATTGGCCTGAAGTGATTTAGGGAAATCGTGGAAACTTACATCTGGATGGCCGGGGGTGGATTTCATACGCCGTGGGCGCGGTGGAGTAGCCGAGCGGTCTAAAGCGTCTCGCTGCGGAGCGCGCGGTTGCTCGCCGTGGAGGTTCGAGTCCTCCCTGGGGCGTGGGTGTGTGTGTTTGTCCGTAGGTTAGTTTACCTAGGTTTAAGTAGTTTGTAAGCTACGAACTGATGACCACGCAGTTTGGTCCGATAGATTTACAAAAAATGTTTGTAAAGCTTATGGGACTTAACTACGGGGTTATCAGTCCCTAAACTTACAAACTACTTATGAACTACTTACGAACTAGGACGGCACAAATATCCATGCCCGAGGGGGGATTCGAACCCCCGACCGCAGTGGCCGTGCAGACCGTGACTGAAGCGCCTCAGTCTCCTCGGCCACCGCGGCCGGCGATAGATTTACAAGCATTTGAACATTTTTTCATACGCCGTCCTCCTGAATGCGAGTCCAGTATGTTACTGTAGTGCTACCTCGCTCTGCATAGAGAAGGAAGAGGATGGAGAAGTAATGAGATATGAATACGCACCCGAGCAACTCCGGGGTCTAACGCTGGTATACATAGGAGGGTTGAAACACTGCTGTGGAGACACTATGCAATGGAATCGTATTAACAACATATACACGCAACACATCTTCCGGAAGACGAAACCGAATTTCGTAAACCGTTTTTCGCTATCGTGTTTACATGTGATAGCCTGAATCGGATTTCCTAGCCCACTTAATATGGCGGCTGAAAAACAGCTGATACAGTTCGTGATTTAGTCAGCACAATCGCTATTTTTCTTAACTTAAATAGACATATTCATGCTCACTCTAATATTTATACTTTTTTCACATTAGAAACTGTCACTCTGTCCATATGTTCCAAAAATTCTTAACAAGGAAAAGGCATTTTGACAAGCCAAGAACGCTTCAAAAACGGTTGCGTTTACATGTGCACAAAAATCGATTGTGGCACTGGAAAACCGCTTTACAGAAGTGGATTTCCAGCTTCTATTTTGGAGTGTTTACATGACCAACCAAAAGCGGAATTGGGAAATCGGTTTACGAAATTCGGTTTTGGGAGCCCTTGTAAACGGGGTACTAGCACACGTTGTTGACATACCTACCTTAGCTCCGAGCAAATGGAACTGCCCGTCCCACGTCATCAGCGGGCGCAGAATCTAGGTAAACAGAGACACTCTTTAGCGAGCGGTCTAATGTAACGGTATTACTATATTTTAGAAACAGGAACCACGAAGTTTGATCAAGATTGAATGTGCCATTCCAACAAATGGCGTCGATATGGGTCGCCGCGAAAGTCGAAAGTGAGTCAGAGCTCGAGTATGGTGAAAGTTATGGTGATTCCCACGTACGACTGTGATGGTGTAATCCCAACGCATTACGTTCCTCCATGGCAGATCGTCAATGCATAGTATTAATGTGCGTTTTTGGAGCACCACACGCAATCAGCTTTGCGAAAGAAGCTGGAACACTTTCTACGCAACCCACCCATCATTTGCAGGCGCATGCAGCGCAAGCTGTGGCTGCTGTGTTCGGTGGATGATGGGGCTGGGAAATACTGTACCATCCACTATACTCCCCGGACTTAAATCCTTGTTACTTGATTTCGAAGATGAAGGAACCACTTCGTGGCATTCGCTTCAAGACTGTCCCAGGGATACGACAGGCAGTAAACCGCTCCTTTCGCACCACCAACAGAACAGGCCCTTACTACTTGCAAGGACAGTAAGAGGTGCAAACATGTAACGCTTTCGTATCGGTTGTGTAAATAGTTCCCAACCCTCGTATATAATTAAGGCGAAGAGAATCATTGATCATTTCCGGTGCGGAAGCGTAGCAGGCCCTAACTCTCTTGAGATTCGGCTAAATGTCGCGAGTTATGGGAGATAATTGGCTGGGGCACTACGTCAGACGTGTGTGGTCAATTTGAAAATATGGTTCAGGCAGGAGGCGTGCTCTGGTATTCATCGCTCTCATGGTGACACTGTCCCTAGTGGCGTAATGGCAAGCGGCTGTGTGGTAAGCAGGAGACCCAGGTTCGAATCCCGGCGAGGCAGAAATTTTCAACTTTTCCAACTGGCTGATTTCAGTGGCCACTGGCCGCCAATGTCGTAAATTAGTTTGTGTGTTGTAAGGGGTCAGCTTTCTGGAGACACTTGAAGTCTGCAACTCTGTGACAAAACGCACACACGCGCAAAAATCGTGAGGGTATGTTGACAAGTAGCCTACTGGCTGTTATGTGACATATTTTGACAGCTACTTATTCGTCATAGTTCAGGAGATACTGGGCGATGGCGTCACTAGTCATCTGTCAGACGGGCAGGGGGTTGGTCGCGAGTCTATGATCAACTAGCAAGGAAAACCCGAGCGGCTACAGACCGAATGGTGGAAAGCGGGAAAGCGCCTGTGCGGCCGTTTGGACTTGGTGAAATATGCAAAAAACTACTTAAAATTAATAACTATTGATCCATATATGATAAACAGGAGCGCGCAGATTTTAAAGATACAGAGTAGACGGATGCGCTGATATAAACGCGCCTCCTGTCACTTTAATAATTTTTTAGTTACAGTAAATCAAAAATCATTATAGAATAACAATTTTGTAAACGATATATCTGGAAAACGGCTTAACCAAATATTACGTATAAGGTGTCGAATTATAGATCTAAGTGAGTACTATTAAGACGTATATTTAGCTTTTTGCGCAAATTAAGTAAATTTGAATTAGAAGCCAGTAACATGGTTTCAAGGTATAAAAGCTGGATTTTAATAAGTATAATAACAACTGTAATATTAGTATAAAAGTTTAATTTTTTGATAATGTAAAAACTACGATAAATACAATGTTTTTGATGCCATATTCTGTTTGAGCGGAAAATTTCCGTTAAATACTATCATCACATGTGTTTATTTCATTTGTATTTTATGTAAAAGAGGTGATTTTATGAAAATATACTGATTTGACTTCATAGTAAGCCATTGAGGGTACTAAAGGCGACCAATTTGGCTTGTTAGGGGCAGTCCGTTTTGTTGGTTTGACAGGCAAGACGCGTCGTTATGATGGGCGACAGTGGAGTCGCTTGAGGACTTGTAAAATTTCAGGGAAGTGTTCAGTGTGAAACTTAGAAATATTTGTTCTGCTGTGCTCCGAGAACTTTGATTTTATTCTGCGTCTGTGGGACTTAGAAAAAGTCTTCACTGGTGCTTCGTGAACTCCAATTATATTCTGTAACAGTGGAACTTAGAGCTTCTCAGGTTTGTTGCTAGACTTTAATTTTTATTTAACGGTTATGCGAATTAGAAACTATTGAGTCAAATTTCCATGTTTTTGGTGTGGCAGCCTTAAGAAACTCGCCATTGCTCTGAAGTCAAAAATTCACTGATGGATATTAGGTGGAATCAACATCAATTAAGTTAAAAGTGAATGTGTCATTTGTGCATTTTTTGTTCTTGTTTGCATTTATTTAAAGCTAAACATTTTGGGGACATTGCAGCAGGTATGGCTGGCCCCTAGACACGACGCAGCCAGTTTGTATAATAAATAGGGTCTGCAGCCGTACTTCACGAAGCCCCAAGCAAATACAGGCTGTGAATGGGTGATTTATTAGTGTGTTTATGTTTTTTCTTCTTTGTTTTCTTCCGTGCTGCAGCACTGGGGGCTCGAGTCCACTGAAGGAAATAACTGAAAAATGGTGTATAATTTTATCACCTGCACAGAATAGTGTGTTTATTCCTAGTTTGTTTCTGGAAATTCCGTGTGTAAGCTCGCAGTGTTGAACAGTGGAGGCGCGATCACAAAGCTCGTCGTGAAAAAAAAAAGTAAATAAATAACATACGAAGTGTTGTAAAACTATAAGAGTCGTTGCCTGGCCGCTTAATATAGGCGGTAGTGGCCGCAACTTTGCAATGCGCATGCGCGGCAGAGGTTCAAATTCCCTTATGAAACCACTGGAGGCAGCATATGGTTGCTCCCGCGGCAGGGAGGGGCGAGGGGAAACGCCTGTGACACGACCGCGATTAATCGAGCAGTCATGCGCCTAATGGCAAGACTTGGACGGAAACTCCCCAAAGATTTACCCAAACACGAAATAAATTGTGGGAGGCAATAGCTATGCTTGAAACAGGTGTAGCATATGACAGTAGAAGGGAATTTGGTTACTAAGAAGTATGAAATTGGCTTATGCGCCCAGGAATTACTATTGCTGTACTAATTAAATGTATTAATAGGATAAATCATTAATAAAAAATATAAACGGTCGCCAGCCTAATGAGTCGTTACTAAGAAGTATGAAATTGGCTTATGCACCCAGGAAATACTATTGCTGTACTAATTAAATGTATTAATAGGATAAAAAATATAAACGGTCGCCAGCCTAATGAGGCATGAGAATACCAAGCAGTGATAAAGTAAAGAAAAATGCAGTTAAATTTGGAAGATTGATACTGAATAAATGTAGGGTGGAAGAATTTTGTCACCAGTTTCATAAAAAATAAAAAAATACCAATCACAGAAATAATTAAGACTTTAATGAAAACAGGTACTATTTCAGTTACTGTAAAGACAATGCTCACCTCCTCAGTTATTTTCTGATACTATAAAGAGTATAGCATGAGATGTAGAAATGCACTACAAGTGTCACTCACACACAAAATTACTGAAAAACTCATAACTGAGTAGTAACAAAAAAAATCTACTGATGTTACGGTTAGTGCTGTTCTTAATACTCTTTACAAGTAAGTAGGAAATTAGTTATTATGACCTCTATTTAAAGGCCTACATAAACAACACAGCCACGGTGGTGTGGCTGAGCTTCTAAGGCGCCTCGCTGCGGAACGCGCGGTTGCTCGCCGTCGGAGATTCGAGTCCTTCCTGGGGCATGGGTGTGTGTGTGTGTTGTCCTTAATTTAGTTTACCTTAGTTTACGTATTTTGTAAGCTCGGACTGATGACCAGGCAGTTTGGCCCGATAGATTTACAAACATTTGAACATTTTGAAACAATACAGACTAGCAGGTATCACTTTGCCTAAAATTATTAAGTCTTTCTGCCTACCATAAAACAAATGATTACTTTGATTCTGTCAAAACTAGCTATCTTTAGGTAACACTTTACTGAATGGGTTTATCAATTAAATCTAGTAACCTTGAATCTAGAATGATATCACTTAAACTGTACTGATTTATAGGAAAACTGTCACAAATTTTGACTAATGTCACAAAAAAATACTCCTATCTGAACTATTTAAAAGAAATGAGCTAAATATAAGTAGTTATATGGCAACACAGTAACTTATTCCTCCCAAAAATGCACTTGAACTTTTATCCATTGTGTAATGAGCAATGAAATATATAGTTGCAGCACCATGTACTGCACTTGGAATTTCTATACGGATACGCGGAGCAATCATACAAAGCAATGTTACTTCAAAAATAAGAACATTTGAAAAGAAAAGTTCTCCACAAACTTTACACAATTTAAATTGGTTGCTGCTCTTAATAAAATTGGATTACTCGGATAAGAAATCTTTGCAGGACAGGATTCCTACTAGGTTTTGTGACTTAGGATAAGTTAAGGTTACGTACACACTAGTTTTTTTTTTTTTTTTTTTACAGAGAAGTAACCTCTATTGAAAATAATCAAAACACATTATTAAAGTTCTAATCGACCAGTTACAAAATAATGATAACTATTATGACCTGTTATTAATGCGGAGTGGTGGTAAGGTGGAGGCGCAGCGTATATAGCTCAGATTTCCTTTTCTTGCAGGCTATGTTGAAGACATTATAACGGCGGTTTCCAGTAGCTTCCATTTAACTCCACATGCAGACAGTATGAATGATACCATTACAGTTGCAGGTCCACCGAGGTCATTGTAGGCAGATTGGTCTTTTGCCTTCAGTAAACACATATTTGGCCCAGAAAACACGGTAGCACAATTCTGCCACTGCTCGTTGCCTCAGACTACTACTGTGACCTGCCTGCTCCGCCGGCCGCGGTGGCCAAGGGGACTGAGGCACTTCAGTCACGGTCTGCACGGCCACTACGGTCGGGGGTTCGAATCCCCCCTCGCGCATGGATATTTGTGCCGTCCTTAGTTGTAGCTAATTCATAAGTAGTTTGTAAGTTTAGGGACTGATGACCCCTTTTACTACTTACGAACTAGGACGGCATAAATATCCATGCCCGAAAATGTTCAAATATTTGTTAAGCTTATGGGACTTAACTACGGGGTCATCAGTCCCTAAACTTACAAACTACTTATCAACTACCTTATACTAAAGACGGCACAAATATCCATGCCCGAGGGGGGATTCTAACCCCCGACCGTAGTGGCCGTGCAGACCGTGACTGAAGCGCCTCAATCTCCTCGGCCACCGCGGCCGGCTAGGGGTAATGATTTAAGGTGCAATGACCACATAAATCTATGTATGGGGATCGTAGATGCTGAAATGTTATCCTAAAGCAGTGTTTTTCAACCCGTGGTTAACAACCCCTGGGGAGTCACCGTCACAGGAGCAAGTACTTGCACCATAAATCAACCAGAGGTTCAGTAATCCAAAAACGTATGTCTAAGTGAAATTTATTTAATGTTAAAACTATGGAGTTCCTTGTGTAACATAGATCATAGATTGTTTTATAATACTGTGTGTTAAAGATGAATAAGCGCAGAGTCTGAAAACTATTTCCAGGAACCTATCGACAGGTAAGAGAACATGATACAATAAGTAATTCAAGAAATTGGGAAAACTATTTCTTTATTAATTGTCTACATAGTGGGACCTTTCTTAATGAGGTAATTCGCTTCTGAGTCTTTCCTGAAATGCGAAACACTCATTAAACGGCCACTACGGTCGGGGGTTCGAATCCCCCCTCGGGCATGGATATTTGTGCCGTCCTTAGTGTTAGGTAGCTCATAAGTAGTTTGTAATTTTAGGGACTGATGACCCCGTAGTTAAGTCCCTTAAGCTTAACAAACATTTGAACATTTTCGGGCATGGATATTTATGCCGTCCTAGTTCGTAAGTAGTTCATAAGTAGTTTGTAAGTTTAGGGACTGATAACCCCGTAGTTAAGTCCCATAAGACTTACAAACATTTGAACATTTGAACTGCCTGCTCCTTCCGGCGCCTTGCTGCCGTGAGCTCCAACCTCAGACTGACTATTGTTCACTACGTGAGCTGCCCGCTAACGCCACCTTTTCACTCGCAACGGAACTCCGTTCACAGTGGAATCACTACATCTTTTACGTACATAGCACGCTGGTCGTGTGATATTACAATTTACATAATATTCACATACATTAAACAGTTCAAAAATTTAAAAAGATGACATTACCAAAGCAAATTAAAATTACAAAATAATATACAAAAATAAACATGACGTAGATATTCATAAAACATACAAAGCATGTGGAGTATAGAAATCACATACCATACAGTAGTGGGATCGATTGTAATATACATGAAATGTAGTATTTTACATAACATAAAAAATGAAATATTACCAAACGTGCTCAAAATTGGGCAATGGCGTTATACACCGCTTTTAACATTGTCGTTGGAGCTGGTAGAATCGCCAGCTCCTGGCTACTCGAACTCTTGCGGTTACGCACAATTGGCCCCGAAACAAAGACAATGGGGCTACTGCGCACCTCGCCTTGCGCTTAAGCATATTCTGCACTAGCTGAAAACCCGGCGTTGCCCGGGTATTTATTCCTGACATTTTAAGGTATATATTCATTTTGTATCAGGGATGTACGTCTGTAAAACCTCTTGGGAATACAATTAATAGTACAGAAGTAATAGATTAAAACTTGGTGCGTGATGGAGCGGTTTTCCATTAACGTTACTGTTTATGTGCTATATCTCATGAACTACGTGTCATACTGCGATACAATTTCGAAGGCACACTCAGCTATATGTGTTTATATAGTCTGTAAAATTTTCTGCGGCTACAATTTGCAGTGCAGAAATTATAAATTGTAACATCATGACCAATGCCGTAGCCTTAGACCATGAACAGCGGAACGTTACTGTTTATGTGCTCATATCTCATGAACTATGTGTTGGAATGTGATACAATTTAGAAGCTACATTCAACTATATATGTGTATACTGTCTGTAAAATTTCCTGTCGCTACAATTTGTAGTGTTCAAATTATAAATTGTAATGTCATACCAAGAGCCGTAGTTTTACTGAATAAACTGCGGAAAAGTAGTAAGCGAGAAACTTTTTTCGTTTCATCATTTTGCTATGGCTGTCAGTGAAAGAAAGTTTAATAAGAGTTTGAAATTATGTATAAAGTTTGTTGCAAGTCGCTAAGTACTCTGATTCTCGTATAGCGTATTTATAAAGTCTCGCCGCATTATGTGGCAGTTTCTTGCAAATCCTATTGTTTATGACGTCATATCTTCTGAATCATGTGTCGTATATGATTGTTAACTCTGCAGCAATTGTACCTCACGGTAAGGAATGTGTGTACCAAATTTGGTTGAAATCGGTCCAGTGGTTTAAGAGGAAATGAGCAGAATTGTCGCTAAATGCAGCAGTTTTCTACGCATCTCATTGTTTATAACGTCATATCTCGTGAACTATATATCGTACGTGATTCTTAAACTTACGGCGACCGTTCTCTTGAATTGAAGCTTACGTGTACAAAATTTCATGAAGATTGGAACAAAACTGTAGATTTGTATGCAACACATATAAAGCAGTGTGTCCGTATATTTGTACATTAGATTAAGGCAACATCCACCCTTCATATTTGTTTTTGGCGCATTGGCGATTCATCAAAAATATGTCATATTTGGTAAAATATAACTACAAATTAAAGACGCATCAACTGTAAAAGCCTTCAGACGATCCGATCATGAATAATAATGAAGTCACTACTCTCCAGCTAGCAGGAATAGCCGTGTGTTAGCAGCATCGCGTTGTGCTCGTCGAAGGTAGTGGGTTCGACTCCAACTGTAGGCATTTTTTAAACCCAATCTTCTTTGTAACAGATACGGAAACAACAACGACTTTTCTATTCTTACTTGCCATATATCTTTGGACTTTTAGCTAATGTGTCGCGATTTTGAGGGTAAATGACATTTAGACTCATCGTTGTAACAAATATTTAACTGTTTGAAAAGATGTGTGGCACAGCAGCCTTTGCGCATGCGTAAGGATAGGAGGGGGTGCTTCTTACAGTGTCACGTGACCAGAAGGAAGCTTGTTCCTTCATTCATTTTGTTACAGTCATTTAACACTGTAATAACCCGCAATCGGGAGGACAGTGGTTCAAATTCACTCCGGCCATCCAAACTTATGCTTTCCGTGATTTCCCTAAAATCACTCCAGCCAAATGCCTGGATGGTTCCTTGCAAAAGGCACGGCCGATTTCCTGCCACATCCTTACCCAATAATCCGACCGTAAGCTCCGTCTCTAATGACCACGCAGTCGATGGGTTGTTAAACCCCAAGCTTCCTTCCTTTCTTCCACTGCAATGAGTTACTTACTGTCTCTTAGTATTCATGTGCATATATTCGTGGTGTTTATTATCAATGAAAAATGAACAAGATGCAGTATATTTTAGAAACAAATTACTCTGCTTTAAGCTGGTAAGAAAATTGTGAAATAAAGACGCTTGGTAGGCCGACGCCTCATCTCGAGTTGAAGCAAGCGCAAACAAGCCGAGGTAAGACATTCTGTAGATCTTATAACGAAAAGGCCGAGGCGTAGCGGCCGAGCGCATTGAGGCACTATGCTACGATGCGCAGGCCTATACCGTCGGGGCTTCGAACCCCCCCCCCCTTTGGCATGGATGTTTGTGTCGTCTTTAGTATAAGCTAGTTAATAAATAGTTTGTAAGTTTACTGACTGATGCGCCCGCAGTTAAGTCTCTTAAGCTTCACAGAAATTTTAACATTTTTATAACGAATACATATCTGAAGGGAGGGGAGGGGGCGGCACCACTATCAAGATCTGGCACTCAAAGAAGTGAACCCCCAGTCATCGGAAGAACCAGCCGCCACTGTAAATAATTAAGACGAAGACAGCCATTGATACTTTACGGTGCGGGAGCCTAGCAGGCGCTAACTCACTCGGTAATCGACTATATGTTGCAAGTTACGGGTGATAATTGGCAGGAACGCTACATCAGAGTGTAGGGACAAGCTGAGGACTTGCTTCAGGCAGGAAGCGTGCTTTGGTATTCATCGCGGTCATGGTGAATCTGTGTCCTTAGTGGCGCAGTGGGAAGCAACGCATGGCCTTAAATCCTGCGAAACTCATCCGCTTAGTCACCGCCCTCGAACTCTAGCTCCACCCCTCAGCGCCATCTGGTGGCACTGGTTCAACCAAACCACAAAAAATGTTCAAATATTTGTTAAGCTTATGGGACTTAACTACGGGGTCATCAGTCCCTAAACTTACAAACTACTTATGAACTACCTTATACTAAAGACGGCACAAATATCCATGCCCGAGGGGGGATTCTAACCCCCGACCGTAGTGGCCGTGCAGACCGTGACTGAAGCGCCTCAGTCTCCTCGGCCACCGCGGCCGGCTAGGGGTAATGATTTAAGGTGCAATGACCACATAAATCTATATATGGGGATCGTAGATGCTGAAATGTTATCCTAAAGCAGTGTTTTTCAACCCGTGGTTAACAACCCCTGGGGAGTCACCGTCACAGGAGCAAGTACTTGCACCATAAATCAACCAGAGGTTCAGTAATCCAAAAACGTATGTCTAAGTGAAATTTATTTAATGTTAAAACTATGGAGTTCCTTGTGTAACATAGATCATAGATTGTTTTATAATACTGTGTGTTAAAGATGAATAAGCGCAGAGTCTGAAAACTATTTCCAGAAACCTATCGACAGGTAAGAGAACATGATACAATAAGTAATTCAAAAAATTGGGAAAAACTACTTCTTTATTAATTGTCTACATAGTGGGACCTTTCTTAATGAGGTAATTCGCTTCTGAGTCTTTCCTGAAATGCGAAACACTCATTAAACGGCCACTACGGTCGGGGGTTCGAATCCCCCCCTCGGGCATGGATATTTGTGCCGTCCTTAGTGTTAGGTAGCTCATAAGTAGTTTGTAATTTTAGGGACTGATGACCCCGTAGTTAAGTCCCATAAGCTGTTGTTGTTGTGGTCTTCAGTCCAGAGACTGGTTTGATGCAGCTCTCCACCCTACTCTATCCTGAGCAAGCCTTTTCATCTCCTCATAAGAACGACAACCCACATCCACTTGAATCTGCTTACTATACGCGTCTGTTGGTCTCCCTCTGCGATTTTTACCCCACACACTTCCCTCCAACGCTAAATTCACAATTCCTTGATGTCTAAGAATGTGTCCTACCAATCTATCCCTTCTTTTAGTCAAGGTATGCCAGAAATTTCTTTTCTCCCCAATTCGGTTCAGTACCTCCTCATTAGTTACGCGATCCACCCACCTAATCTTCAGCATTCTTCTGTAGCACCACATTTCAAAAGCCTCTATCCTCTTTCTGTCCACACTGCTTATCGTCCATGTTTCACTCCCATACAAGGCAACACTCCATACAAATGCCTTCAGAAAGGACTTCCTTAGGCTTAAATCAATATTCGATGTTAACAAATTTCTCTTTTTCAAAAACGCCTTTCTACCCATTGCCATTCTGCATTTTATATCATCTGTACTGCGACCATCATTTGTTATTTTACTGCCCAAGTAACAAAACTCATCTACCTCCTTTATTGTTTCGTTACCTAGTCTAATTCCTTCAGCATCACCTGATTTTCTTACACTGCACTCCATTACCCTTGTTTTACTCTTGTTAATGTTCATCTTATATGCACCTTTCAGCACACTGTCCATTCCGTTCAATTGCTCTTCCAGGTCCTTTGCTGTATCTGACAGAATTACTATGTCATCGGCAAAACGCAATGTTTTCAATTCTTCACCCTGAACTTTAATTCCTTCTCCAAATTTCTCCTTGCTTTCCTTTATAGCTTGCTCAATGTACAAATTGAACAACATTGGGGAAAGGCTACAACCCTGTCTTACTCCCTTTCCAACCACTGCAACCCTTTCATGCCCTTCAACTCTGACAACCGCTGTCTGGTTTTTGTACAAGTTGCAAATAACCTTACGCTCCCTATATTTTACTCCTGCTTGCTTCAGAACTTGAAAGAGTTTATTCCAATCAACATTGTCAAAAGCCTTCTCCAAATCTACAAAAGCTAGAAATGTTGGTTTGCCTTTTCTTAATCTATCTTCTAGGATAAGCCGTAAAGAGAGTATTGCCTCCCGTGTTCCTACATTTCTCCTGAACCCAAACTGATCTTCCCCGAGGTCTGCTTCTACTAGCTTTTCCATCCTTTTGTATATAATTCGTGTTAATATTTTGCAACCATGACTTATTAAACTGATGGTTCTGTAGTTTTCACACCTGTCTGCACCCGCTTTCTTTGGAATGGGGATTATAACATTTTTCTTAAAGTCTGAGGGTACTTCGCCTGTCTCATACATCTTACACACAATGTGAAACAATTTTGTCATGGCTGGTTCTCCCAGAGACTTCAGTAACTCTGACGGGATATCATCTACTCCAGGGGCCTTGTTTCGACTTAGGTCTTTCAGTGCCCTGTCAAATTCATCTCTCAGTATAGTATCTCCTATTTCATCATCATCTACATCCTCTTCCCTTCCTACAATAGTGTCTCGAAGTTCATTTCCTTTGTAGAGCCCCTCTATATACTCTTTCCACCTTTTGGCTTTCCCTTCTTTGCTGAGAACTGGTTTTCCATCAGTGTCCTTGATATTCATAGAGCTGTTTTTCTTATCGCCAAATGTTTCTTTTATTTTCCGGTAGGCTGTATCTATTTTTCCCCTATTTATACATTCTTCTACATCCTTGCATTTGCCTTCTAGCCACTCCTGCTTAGCCATTTTGCACTTCCTGTCAATCTCATTTCTTAGTCGTCTGTATTCCATTTTGCCTGTTTCATTTACTGCATTTTTATACTTTCTCCTTTCATCGATTAAATTTAGTATCTCCTGTGATATCCAAGGATTCTTTGTAGGTCTTGCCTTCCTACCTATTTTGTCCTCTGCTGCCTTCACTATTTCATCTCTCAATTTTACCCATTCCTCCTCAACTGTTTTATTTTCCTCTGTTTCTATCAATTGTTGCCTGAAGCTCCCTCTGAAATTCTTAAGAACTTCGGGTTCCTTCAATTTATCTAGGTCCCATCTCCTTATATTCCTACCTTTCTGTAGTTTCTTCAGTTTCAGCCTACAGTTCATAACCAACAAGTTATGGTCAGAATCTATGTCTGCCCCTGGGTATGTCCTACACTTCAAAACCTGGTTCCGAAATCTATGTCTTACCATTATAAAATCTATCTGGTATCTCCCGGTGTCTCCTGGTCTCTTCCACGTATACAACCTTCTTTTGTGATTCTTAAACCAGGTGTTTGTTATAACTAAATTATGTTCCGTGCAAAATTCTACCAGGCGGCTTCCTCTTTCATTCCTTTTGCCCAGACCATATTCACCCACTATCTTCCCTTCCCTTCCTTGTCCTACTACCGAATTCCAGTCTCCCATAACAATTAAGTTTTCCTCTCCCTTAATTGTCTGAATAATTTCCTTTAGCTCCTCATATATTTCTTCGATCTCCTCATCATCGGCAGAGCTAGTTGGCATATAAACCTGTACTACTGTTGTCGGTGTTGGCTTCGTATCTATCTTGACAATGATAATGCGATCGCTGTGCTGGTCATAGTAGTTTACCCGCATTCCTATTATCTTATTCATTATCAATCCTACTCCTGTGATACCCCCAACTGATTTTGTATTTATAATCCTGTACTCGCCTGACCAGAAATCCTGTTCATCCTGCCACCGAACTTCACTAATCCCCACTATATCTAACTTCAACCTATCCATTTCCCTTTTTAAATTTTCTAATTTTCCTACTCGATTAAGGGATCTAACATTCCACGCTCCGACCCGTAGAATGCCAGTATTGTCTTTCCTGATGATCACATCCTCCTGAGTAGTCCCCGCCCGGAGATCCGAATGGGGGACTATTTTACCTCCGGAATATTTTACCCGAGAGGATGCCATCATCATATGTTCACACAGTAGAGCTGCATGTCCTCGGGAAAAATAACGGCTGTAGTTTCCCCTTGCTTTCAGCCGTTCGCAGTAGCTGTGTGGCAAAGCCACATTAGCTGATGTTACAAGGCCAGCTCAGTCAATCATCCAGACTGTTGCCCCTGTAACTACTGAAAAGGCTGCTGCCCCTCTTCAGGAACCACACGTTTGTCTGGCCTCTCCACAGATACCCCTCCGCTGTGGTTGCACCTACGATACGGCTATCTGTATCGTTGAGGCACGCAAGCCACCCCACCTCGGCAATGTCTGTGGTTCATGGGAATACAAACATTTTTAAGGACAAACGGGGTACAAATTTGGCGTTACTAGCTACTGAAAGTAAACACGATTTCTGTGTAAGTACTTAATTTATTTAACCAAAAAATTGCGTATTAAAAGAATTTAAATTTTAAAAGAACTCCATATTTTTATTTTTTGGATACAAAGCAAGTGATTTTGGAAGAATAAACAGAATTTTTAACTGAACTTCAAGGTAAAGAAAACTCCACTCGGCAAAAATGGCTGAAACAACGCGCCTAACTTTATTTTAGATGAAGAAACAAAGCTGCAGATACGCTCGAGGCTGTCACACTGTGTGATTTAAGCATAAGCACTGCACACAGTACCGTTTGCTGAACTGGCTGCAAGCTGGTGCGCCATCGCTGGAAGCAAACCTAACTCGTCTGGTTGGATAAACTTCTGTTGATCGAAATATTTCCTATGTCTCAGTGATGTTGAGAACCCTAACGATTCCTAGTCTCGCTACTGGCGTGGTAAGCTGATTGCATCAATCAACCCACCGCGATGCCACTGCAATTCGCCCACAGGCATTAACTATTTCACTCTGTGTGTATTCTCGTCAGACAAGAAGTGGCTGACCAACACAGTGAATATCGCACAATCTCATTACTCTTGTGTTGTTGTGGTCTTCAGTCCGGGGACTGGTTTGATGCAGCTCTCCACAATACCCTATCCTGAGCAAGCCTCTTCATCTCCACATAAGAACGGCAACCTACATCTGTCTGAATCTGCTTACTGTATCCATCTCTTGGTCTCCTCTGCGATTTTTACCCCCACACACTTCCCTCCAATGCTAAATTCACAATTCCTTGATGTCTAAGAATGTGTCCTACCAATCTATACTTCTTTTAGTCAAGGTATACCAGAAATTTCTTTTCTCCCCAATTCTGTACAGTACCTCCTCATTAGTTACGCGATCCACCCACCTAATCTTCAGCATTCTTCTGTAGCACCAAATTTCAAAAGCCTCTATCCTCTTCCTGTCCGCACTGTTTATTGTCCATGTCTCACTCCCATACAAGGCAACACTCCATACAAATGTCTTCAGAAAGGACTTCCTTACGCTTAAATCAATATTCGATGTTAACAAATTTCTCTTTTTCAAAAACGCTTTTCTACCCATTGCCATTCTGCATTTTATATCCTCTGTACTGCGACCATCATTTGTTATTTTACTGCCCAAGTAACAAAACTCATCTACCTCCTTTATTGCTTCGTTTCCCAATCTAATTCCTTCAGCATCAACTGATTTTCTTACACTGCACTCCATTACCTTAGTTTTGCTCTTGTTAATGTTCATCTTATATGCACCTTTCAGCACACTGTCCATTCCGTTCAACTGCTCTCCCAGGTCCTTTGCTGTGTCTGACAGAATTACTATGTCGTCGGCAAAACGCAATGTTTTTAATTCTTCACCCTGAACTTTAATTCCTTTCCAAATTTCTCCTTGCTTTCCTTTATAGCTTGCTCAATGTACAAATCGAATACCAATGGAGAAAGACTACAACCCTGTCTTACTCCCTTTCCAACCACTGCATCCCTTTCATGCCCTTCAACTCTGACAACCGCTGTCTGGTTTTTGTACAAGTTGTAAATAACCTTACGCTCCCTATATTTTACTCCTGTTTGCTTCAAAACTTGAAAGAGTTTATTCCAATCAACATTGTGAAAAGCCTTCTCCAAACCTACAAAAGCTAGAAATGTAGGTTTGCCTTTCCTTAATCTATCTTCTAGGATAAGCCGTAAAGTGAGTATTGCCTCCCGAGTTCCTACATTTCTCCTGAACCCAAACTGATCTTCCCCGAGGTCGGCTTCTACCAGTTTTTCCATCCTTCTGTATATAATTCGAATAAGAGGTAATTTCAGATTTGCTTCCCACAGAGCTGCTCTTTTCAGTAAAGCACTAAAAAGAGTCTTCTCTCTCTCTCACTTGGTCCACACTCGTAAATGCGCAAATCGCGCCTACAGAGAGCTCGCTCGCATTCGACACAACCTGTCATTGCCAGGCCAAGCGCCAGATTGTTCACTGCCGCTGTCGCTCACCGCTACACACGTCCCCCCCCCCCCCCCCCACTCTCACAACGTCAGCGAACTTTCGCCTACCGGGGATACGCTTTTATCTGGGCCTTAGGCGCTCCCACGAACCAGCCAATAACGCACACGCTAACATCGCGTTTCGGCTCGCCCACGCTTCGAAGGTTACCTGCTAACGCATAACGAAGTATTGCACCATAATTTGTAAGCATCTGAAATTGTTGTCAAGTACTGTCTGCAATGGTATTTTAACAGATAAACTGGAACCAACAATATTCCCTCAGTGTATATGTATGAACTGTTACTTGCTTCAGCCTCCAGAAAAGCTAGTTATCGCACTCGCGATTTAATGCTGTACTTCGAATAATAATTTCTTTCCTAGCAGTAAACAAAGTAATTAGCATATTAGATATCACTTGTAAGCAACAAATACTGTGTTATAGATCCGAATATGTAGGAAAATGCGTCTAAATGACTTTGTTGCGACTCGTAATAAATTAATTTAACAGCAACATTTCTTGAGTAACATAAACGTATATTTCCATCACATAATACAGAAACAAAAACTAAACGAAAACAGAATAAACACATATAGAAAAATGAATGAGCAATAGCAAAGATATGAAGTGAATGTAATCTCTGTTCGACTCGCGCACGTCGATATCTCGATGTATACCACTGCACAAACTTGATGCCACCACTACGTAACTCCCCCCTTAAGAGCTAACGACATTTACGATTAAACTTGACGTGCCGTCCTGATCTAGTGACCACTGGTTTTGTTGTTTTAGAGCTGTCAGTTGAAGTACTCGTTGTCGGTGGTTTGCTGGTGGCAGGTGGTGGGGAAGCAGTTGGTTCTGTCATGTCTTCTGACATTGTGGTTGGTGGATCATTTACATCAGTAGCAGCAGTGTTGAAGGCAGGTTTGAGGCGGTCGATGGAAACTGTTGTTGGTGTCCCCATAACATCAACTTTAAAAGTTTTCTCCCCTCTGCTCAGTACTGTATATGGGCCGTCATATGGCGGTTGTAGAGGCTTACGCGCCGCATCATGTCGAATGAACACTTGTTTGCAGTTCGACAAATCTGCAAAGATGAATGGGCGGCGAGTACCTTGTTCTCTTGCTGTAACAGACCGAAGTTGTCGTATCTGTGACCGTAGTTTCCTGACGAAGTCTGGCGCATCGACGATAGTGTCTGGCATGTTACAGAGGAACTCGCCAGGTAGTCGAATAGGTTGCCCATAGACCATCTCAGCTGCGGTTGTTTTCAGATCGTCTTTGATGGCTGTGCGTAGGCAAATGTTCAAATGTTTGTACAGCTTATGGGACTTAACTACGGGGTTATCAGTCCCTAAACTTACAAACTACTTATGAACTACTTACGAACTAGGACGGCACAAATATCCATGCCCGAGGGGGGATTCGTACCCCCGACCGTAGTGGCCGTGCAGACCGTGACTGAAGCGCCTCAGTCCCCTCGGACACCGCAGCCGGCTGTGCGTAGGCCCAGTAATACGATCGGTAGCGTCTCAGTCCAACGCTGTGACTCGTGACATCGAAGAGATGCTTTGAGTTGACGGTGGAAGCGTTCCACTAAACCATTCGCTGCCGGATGATAAGCAGCAGTCCGAATGCGCTTCGTGCCTAACAGGACAGCGAGTGCTTGAAACAGGTAGGATTCAAAGTGCCTGCGCTGGTCGGTGGTAATGCGCAATGGTATGCCGAAACGGGCAATCCATCCCTGGAAGAACGTAGTTGCGATGGTCTCGGCGGTGATATCGGACATGGGGAATACGTCTGGCCAGCGAGTGAATCTGTCTATGGCAGTGAGGCAATAAGTGTACCCGTTCGATGGTGGCAATGGTCCTATGATGTCAGTATGGATATGTTCGAAACGTTGGTTAGGTGGAACGAACGTACCAAGCGGTTCATTAACATGGCGAGTGATTTTGTTACGTTGACAAGCCATGCATTGGTGGACTCTGTTCGACTCGCGCACGTCGATAACTCGTTGTATACCACTGCACAAACTTGATGCCACCACTACATCTTGACTCCTTACACGGTCAATGTCGTAATTTCGTTTGTGCGTTGATTGACAATATCTGCAGGATCAATAACGGTGTCTGTTTCTTCGGACACGTCCGAAACCGCAGACAGCACCAGGGTGTAGAAGACAGAGCGTCTGCATTGGTTTCTGGTGCAGATGGAGAGACGACGGGCGGGGCTGTGAACGGCCTCGCGCCCAGACGCTTGCCTGCCGGTTTGCACGCGGTCTGGCCGGCTTTGTCCGACGCTGCAGAAAAGGTCCTGCCGAGCGCACTGGGCCACGGCTGCCGGTGAGCAGCGGCCCGCAGACGGCCTCAAAGAGGCGCCGGCGCCGCGGGCAGCAGCTGGGCCGGAATCGAGTTACCGCGCCGGAGTGGGCGCCGGCTGCTATATAGGACAAGCCAATTACCGCGCAAACTCGGTTTCCGCCGACAGCGTCGGCCAACAGCTCGCGGCCCGCGCCGGGACCGTGGCGGAGGCCCGCGGACACACAGCCGCCTAAACGCCCATCCGCAAGCACCTGCGATCTGCGCTCTCCTAAGACAGGTTGCATGCAGCGCCCCATTCATGTCCACTCTGTGCCGGAGATGGGGAAACTGAAACATCTGACCGTTTCGAAACGAATGAAACCGTACAGTGTGAGGTTTCGAAACACTGTTTCGAAACCATGAAACGGTGTGTATTTCGTAATAGTATGGGCCTGTTTATTGTTCCATCGTTGTGGTATCCGCTACCACGCCGCCGCCGGCCGACAACCCAGCAGCTGGCGCCACGCCAAGTAGACGGCCTGCAGCGCAAGCCACACAAGGAAGTAAGGCGCGCAGACCGAAGGCTCGCCGGCCGGCCGCACGGTACAGTTCGACTGGACCGCTAGAGGGTTAGTGTTGCGAGATGGAAGCGAGTCTACACTAGACGTCCACGGCGCCACCGCCTGGCTCACACCCGGACTACTAGAACCAAATATAGGCGGCCGCAGCTGCCTAAGCAACCCAGTGTACTCTCGCCTTCGCCAGTGATACCTTCGCTTATTGTTTATTGACGTGCCGCACGTAGTGCTACGAGGACTTCAATAGTGAGCTGCCACTTCCGGCTCTAGATTCCTGGGGCATTTCTACGAGATTTGGCGTGCCGTACCAAGGAAGACCTACCGCCGTATGGCTTGTCTAAACTGTGCGTTTGTGAAAGTGCTGTGTAAATAAATTTTTGGAAGCTTGGATTTTGCTATTATTGTGTTATCATTATAACACAATAATCGTCAATGTGTGCTGTATTAAGGCTAGTTTACACGACGACACTGTTTCATCAAACCGCGCTACTGGCCAGTGCGCATGCGCGGCAGGCGTTTGCGCAACTCGTCGGCGAAACTAAACAGTTTCGGCACCTTCCAACTTTGGCGAAACTGATTGCGCGTGTTTTTAGGTTAGGTGATAATCAGTACAGAACAAAACACAACATAAAGGGGAGGGGCGGGGAGGGATAAATAATTCGGTTTCTGAACATATATGCGATGCATAGGTGTTTGTGCCATTTTTAACGATGAAAATTTCAGCGGCGTGTTAGTGCTCTTGAAGCAATTACCCGTGAATTAAATATTGATGGGTTGACGATTAGTGAACTGCAGACTAAAATACATTCAATTCCAAATTCCTGTACAAACGAATTATGGCAATTGTGGATTTGGGAAACGGACAGGTACTGTAGGGACGAATATCTACTTGACAAGAAAAGTAATGCAATTTGTAACTTCAGTTATGGTAACAATGTTTCACGAATAACAGTATCTTGTTTCTTTATTGAATTACTAACCCTGTTTAAAAGGAAGGTAAACTGCTCTGGTGATATTATGAGTTGATTAAAATAACTTCTAGGGTCTTCGATCACAATTTCTTTCAGCACGGTCGCTAAGCAACAGAGATGACGTCTTTTTTTTTTAATCCAGTCACAAACCCAAACACGTTTCTTATACTTTTTATGTTTAGTCTTATGCAGCGACTTCACACAGAGAAGCAATAGCTCCGCCACAACTTTTACAGCTACCAAAACTTTCATTCTACGGCGACTACGGCACTTATAAAACAACTAAACTGAAGTGTATAGTATTGACGCAGTGTCTACAGAGATACACGAAACCAGTTACGCGCAACTCGTTTCACGCAACGAGTGTCGCAACTTAGTGTCGTCGTGTAGACTAGCCTTTACTCGGCAAAGCCAAGTGTTAATATCGCGACGGTGGCAGCACCGTCGTGTGTACGCCGGAGAAACAGAGAGAGGGGAGCAGTATGGCGTACCTGTACGCTCCAGTATTCTTGTAAGTGGACCGCTGCTAGCCTGTTACACGTAGCGCGTTTACTCACGATTGATTTTGCGGAGAACTAAATTTAATTAGGAAATTCGAATGCAGTGTTCAGTGCTGTGGTTAGATGTTAAGGCTTTCAGCGAGCGGAACTATTGTGACGTTTCTGTGTGTCCCTCTCCGCGTGGGAGTGTTAGGGAATGAGCCTGCGGATACGGCTGCCAAGGAGGCAGTTCTCCTTCCTCGGCTATCGACCTTTTGTACTACATCTACATCTACATACATACTCCGCAATTCACCGTAAGGTGCGTGGCGGAGGGTACACTGTACCACTACTAGGCATTTCCTTTCCTATTCCACTCCCAAATTGAACGAGGAAAAAAAGAATGCCTATATGCCTCCGTACGAGCCCTAATTTCTCTTATCTTGTCTTTGTGATCTTTACGCGAAATGTAAGTAGGCGGCAGCAAGATCGTACCACACTCAGCTTCAAATTCCGGCCCTCTAAATTTACTTAACAGAAATTCACGAAAAGAACGTCGTCTTTCTTCCAGCGATCCCCAATTGAGTTGCCGGAGCATTTCCGTGACACTCGCGCATTGGTCGAACCTACCGGTAACAAATCTAGCTGCTCGCCTCTGAACCGCCTCTATGTCTTCCTTCAAACCGATCTGCTGCGGGTCCCAAATACTTGAGCAATACTCAAGACGTGGTCGTACAAGCGTTTTATACGCGGTCTCCTTTACAGGTGAAGTACATCTTCCCAAAATTCTCCCAATAAACCGAAGTCTGCTGTCCGCCTTACTCACAACTGTCCTTACATGCTCGTTCCATTTCATATCGCTCTGCAATGTTACGCCTAGATATTTGAACGACGCGACCGCATCAAGAAGCTCACTCCTGATGTTGTATTCGAACATTATAGGATTGTTTTTTCTACTCATGCGCATCACCTTACATTTTTCTACATTGAGAGCTAGCTGCCATTCTTCGCACCAACTAGAAATTATGTCTAAGTCAACCTGTATGCTATTACAGTCAGTTACAGACGACACCCTCCCATACACCACAGCATCATCAGCAAACAGCCGCAAATTACAACTTACTCTGTCCATCAGATCATTTATATAGATAGAAAATAATAGCGGTCCTATCACACTCCCCTGGGGCACGCCTGACGATACACTCGTCTCTGATGAACACTCGCCGTCGAGAACAACGTACTGCGTTCTATTACTTAGGAAGTCTTCCAGCCAGTCACAAATCTGTGAACCTATTCCATAAGCTCGTATCTTCGTTAGCAGTCTGCAGTGTGGCACCGTGTCGAACGCCTTTTTGAAGTCGAGAAAAACACAATCCGCCTGTTGCCCTTCGTCCATGACTCGCAAGATGTCATGTGAGAAAAGGGCAAGCTGAGTTTCACATGAACGATGTTTCCTAAACCCGTGCTGATTCATGGAAAGAAGCTTTTCCGTTTCAAGGAAATTTACTATGTTCGAACTGAGAATATGCTCCAAAATTCTACATGAAACTGATGTCAACGATATTGGCCTGTAATTGTATGGGTCAGTTCTCTTTCCTTTCTTATACACGGGAGTCACCTGCGCTTTTTTCCAATCACTAGGAACTTTGCGCTGAAATAAAGACTCGCTATAAATGCAAGCTAAGTAGGGGGCCAATGCCGCAGAATAGTCTTTGTAAAACCGAACTGGTATTCCATCCGGACCAGCAGACTTTTTCGTATTTAGCTCTCTCAGCTGCTTCTCTACACCGGAAATACCTATTGTTATGTCCCCCATTTCGGAATTAGTACGTTGATCAAATGATGGTATATTTGTGCGGTCCTCCTGCGTGAAAGATTTCTTAAAGGTTAAATTTAGAACTTCAGCTTTCTGTTTGCTTTCTTCTATTACTGCCCCGGAATGATCAACTAGTGACTGGACAGTGGGCTTTGACCCGCTTATCGATTTTACATAGGACCAGAATTTTTTCGGGTTCTCGGAAAGATCTTTTGCTAAGGTATGGCTGTGATAATTATTGTATGCTTCACGCATCGATCTTTTTATAGACGCACGAATCTCTACTAACTTTTGCCTGTCATCATTTGCGTGTTCTTTTTTGAATCGAGAGTGCAACAGCCTTTGCTTTCTCAGCAGCTTTCTAACATTATTATTATACCACGGTGGATCTTTTCCATCCTTAATCGTCTTTACTGGCACATATTTCTCTAACCCTTCATTAACAATGCATTTAAATTTAGTCCACAAGTCCTCTACATCCATAGTCCCAGAATTAAACGATGCCCATTCATTTTCTAAGTGCGATCGTAACATTTGCTTGTCGGCTTTTCCCAACAAAAACACGCTCCTAGCCTTCTTGACTGGTTTATGAACTTTGGTCACCATCGACGCTATGATGATATCATGATCACTAATTCCTGTCTCTACACAGACATCGTTAATAAGGTCAGGCCTGTTTGTGGCTATAAGGTCTAGAATATTTCCATTGCGCGTGGGTTGCCGGTTTAACTGTTCAAGACAGTTTTCGGAGAATGTGTCCAAAAGTAGCTCGCAAGACTGCTTGTCTGTACCGCCTGAAATGTAACTAGCGAGGTCCCAATCTATACTCTTAAGGTTGAAGTCACCTCCGACTAATATTGCATGGCCCGGATACCTATGCACTACCTGGTGTAGACTTTCCTTGAATGATTCTAAAACTGCTACAGCAGCACTGGGGGGCCGGTAAAAACAACCAACTATTAACTTTACTTCTTTTAGACCTGTTATGCGTGCCCAGATAACTTCACAATTACTTTCAACCTCGATCTCAGTAGAAACAATATCTTTGTCCACAGCGATGAACACTCCTCCTCCGGTTGTATCAGATCTATCTTTCCGATATACATTCCACGCTTCGCTAAATATTTCTGAACTTTCCACATCATCATTTAGCCAGCTTTCGGTGCCTAAAACTATCTGAGCGCAATAACTTCCATGCAGCGCTGCAAATTCGGGAACTTTGTTTCTAATACTCTGTAAGTTCGCGGCTAATATTTTTATGTTCGAATTTTTGTTCCGAACGTGGCCTGAATTCGCTGTTTGAATGCTGACAGGCGAGTGCTCATCAGAGTTAGCGCCTAGCCTAAAAAACCCCCATGTGCACTCCACAAGTACTCTGCTACCCGAGTAGCCGCTTCCTTAGTGTAGTGCACCCCTGATCTATCTAGGGGCACCCTACAATTCCCCACCCGATAACGCAGATCCAGAAATCTGCAGCCATGACTGTCACAGAGTCGGCGAAGCCTCTGGTTCAGACCCTCCACTCGGCTCCAAACCAAAGGACCCCGATCAACCCTGGGAACAATGCTGCAAATCGACAGCTCTGCTTGCACCCCGCGTGCGAAGGCAGCAGCCTTCACCAATTCCGCCAGCCGCTCGTAGGACCTGAGGATGTCCTCAGAACCCAAGCGACAAGCGTCATTGGTGCCGACGTGAGCTACGACTTGCAGTCGACTGCACCCCGCACCCTCGATAGCCGCCGGCAAGGCCGCCTCCACATCTCGGATGAGGCCCCCCGGCAAACACACCGAGTGCACGTTGGAATTCCTTCCAGATCTGGACGCTATCTGCCTAAGGGGCTCCATCACGCGCCTGACATTGGAGCTCCCAATAACTAATAATCCCCTCCCCCCGTGCACCTGCTCGGACCCTGCTGAAGGAGTGGCCACACTTTCACTCACAGGACGAACGGGCGCGGACGGACGTCCAGCCTCCACATTGGCCTTCCGCCTCGAGCGACGCGAACGCCGTACAACCCGCCACTCCCCTTGCGGAGAAGGCGGCTCGACGACGTCCGGTACACCTGAAGGTGCCTCGGTAGCAGGGACAGGGAGCGAAGAGTGAGACACCTGAGGTGTCCCACTCGACGCACCAGACTCCCCACCATCGCTGCACCCCGAGACAGCAGCCTGAAGACGGCTGACCGTAGCCAACAGCACGCTCAGCTGTTCGCGAACCGCGGCCAACTCCTCCTGCGTCCGCACACAGCAGGCACACATCCTATCCATCCTATCGATACAATTAACAGCAATTAACAACTTTAAAGGAGCCTAGTATTCTAATGAAGGCGGCTGGCTGCTGACTGAACTGTGGTCAGTGGTAACCACACTGTCAAATCAACAAAACTGAGTCCGGCAGTTTGGCGCTGTTAAAGCTGCGGCACTCGTGGCAGCTGGCACTGGACTGACTGATAACGAGCTTAGTAACGGTCTCTGACTTGTTTTGAAATACACCGGTCAAAGACGAAGACTAAACACAACGGTATTTATCAAATACGATAGAATACTAGCTCTGATGACCTTCGCGCTTGCGTCTCCCGGCGTATCATCTCCCGTTGGTTTTTACATTGGTCATCCCTGTCAGGAAACAAATTGCGGGCCATTAAATCTGTGTCTGATCTTTGGTCAACGTCATCTCGACCCTCTCGTCGAGAGAAGATTGTCCTGGCCCGGCTTCGTATTGGCCACTGCCGTTATAGCCACCAGCATTTACTTCGTGGTGATCCTGCTCCCTTATGTGAGCACTGTGATGAACCTTTTACTGTGTACCACCTTTTAGTGCAATGTCTGTTTTTAATCGTCCCCATCATGATCTATGTTTACCATTTGAAATGTCTGATATTTTAGCTGATGATCCGCATTCTGCTGACAGAGTTTTACTTTTTATAATATATCGTGCAATATGGCGAAGTTAAGTTCTAACGCCGGTTCGATTTTACTATGGGCAGTGTTGGGCGCTAATGACCTAAGCAGTTGTGCGCCCTAAAACCACAAAAAAAAAAAAAAAAAAAAAAAAAAAAAAAAAAAAAAAAAATTAAGGCTACATCGATTTTACTAATCCTTTCAATGGCGGTTTCCGATTGTTTTATTCTTCTCACATTATGAAAAAAAAATGCGAAGCAATCATTGGTTGAACATTACTGCAGTCAAGCATGTCCAACTCCTACTATGGCTAGAAGTCTTTCGAATGGATAAAGACGTTGCGAGTACTCAGAAAGGGTAAAGACGAAGCTAGTAATCAAAGTATTTCTTCCAATGAACAACACTGAAAATAAATTTCAATTAAAAACAATAGCTAGAATACTTATTCTGCGATATATTCCTGGAAGCATTATCTTACCTCAACTGTTCACGGAGCTTCGCTGGCCGGCCGCGGTGGTCGAGGGGACTGAGGCGCTCCAGTCACGGTCTGCACGGCCACTACGGTCGGGGGTTCGAATCCCCCCTCGGACATGGATATCTGTGCCGTCCGTAGTCGTAGCTAGTTCATAAGTAGTTTGAAAGTTTAGGGACTGATGACCCCGTAGTTAAGTCCCATAAGCTATACAAACATTTGAACATTTTTGGAGCTTCGCTGGCAGTATCTGTAGAACTACCTCCCATGCTGATCTCGTCTTCCTCAGCTGTCTCTGTCGATTCGTCGTCTGCCGATTCGGTCGCTGACGATGATGATTCGACACTTGAATCCAGCCCGACTGATATATTTTTTTCTATTTCTTCGTCCATCAGAACATCTCTTCTCCAATAGTCCTCGCACACCTTTTCTACGTGATATACCGCCTTTCTCCAATCTTCTAATGTCACAGCAGCAAAAGCATCAGCTATAATTTTTTTTCTGCCAAACGCTTGAGAATTCTGAGTACGGATTTTATTTTTTACAATATTCCAGATTAATTATATGGGATTCAGGTCTGGATGGTACGGAGGCAGACGGAGGGGTACAAATCCATTCTCTTGCAAATTTCTGTCAATACAAAAACATGAGACGTTTGGTGCCCCTCAACTAGTGCCAGAAGTTTGGCTTTCCGTAGGTCAGAGTCATAACGTATGTTGTTGATGGTCAGCCAGGATTGTATTTTACTTTTTAGAGAGCTAGATGAAGGCGATTTATTCTCGTGTTTATTGTGATATGGAGCATTATCAAAAACAAAAATACTTCTTGGAGGTAAGCCTGGGTTTCAACGTATTTTTGAAAGTTTTTGCTATCCATTTCTGAGTGATAGTCGGATGTTTTGGTTTTTGAATCATATATGAGAAGTGCACCCGGAATGAAACCCTTGTCTCCGCCTGCACGAACAATTAAACAGTGACCGGCATTTTGTTTGACAACACGCCTCGCACACAATCACTTTGCCAACATTTATTTACTGTATAATGTGTGTGAATCCGTATTTCATATAAGTAAACCACTGGTCCCTTTGATTCTGATGCTAGATTTTTACGTAAAAAATGTTCAAATGTTTGTATAGTCTATGGGACTTAACTACGGGGTCATCAGTCCCTATACTTTCAAACTACTCATGAACTAACTAAGACTAAGGACGGCACAAATGTCCATGCCCGAGGGGGGATTCGAACCCCCGACCATAGTGGCCGTGCAGACCGTGACTGAAGCGCCTCAGTCCCCTCGGCCACCGCGGCCGGCTTTACGTAAAAATCTGAGATAGTAAGCCTTTTTAGCAACAATGTCTTCTCGTTCGCACAAAACAACGTGTTTATTTTAGCATCTTCTAAAACGAAATCCCATAGAAAAAACATTTTTTCTAAGAGTTTCTTTGCTAGCTTTGAAACTCAGTTCTGTTCGACAAAAGTTGTGCAGTTTTCTCAAAGTTGGTATTTCTTTACATTGTTCATAGTACCGTTGAAATTGCTGCCTGATAATACATGTATCCATATCATAGATCACATACTTATTGTGAGGTTCTTGCTTCTTCTTCTTCGGCGTAGAAACGAGATATCCACTCTGCTCGGCATCGTGTGTCTTTCCGTAATTTGGAAACCATTCTCTTGCTCAGCTTTAACATTTTGACAGCAAGTTCCGTCGCCTTCTGCACCGACACGGTCTCTCCGTTCTACTTCTCGTCGTCAAGTATTTAATTACGTTAACCGCAAGCCGCCGCGCCTGTCGACGAAGACACTTTCCACGCTCACCTTCCATTCACGCACTTAGGGTAACAACGCGCATTAGAGTAACCGTAGCTCGACTGTTCCTTGTCACGTGACCAAGTTAGTTCCTACCGCTGCCGCGTTACCACTTCACCTTGCCGGTAATATAAGTGCTCCATAGAACCACAACCATAGTGTGAGGACGGCTTCTATAGGGGAAAAATAAAACTAATTATTAGGCCTTGGCAGTTTTATATTTCCTGCACTGCATTGCTTTCGCAATAAGTAACGTTCCTGATTTCCCATTAGCTGAGGACTGACGTTTTTATATTTAAACTACATTAATTCCCGCTGCTTCTAATGCGTAGATTGGATGGTCTGCATTGATTGTTTCTGCTTCTAAATAAAAAGTTTCATAGATTTAGCTTTAAAATGGCTTACCTAATAAAGTATTTTGATACAACTAGCCACCCCCTACTGCACCAGTGATGGCAGAATTCAAAACATGCCTAAACACATTTTTTAAATTCTAACCATGCTTCCAAATCCAAATTTCTAGCATCGTAGTAGTACCCTTGAAAGATTTTCCCTTATTTCACCCGCTTAATCGTTGAATTTACAAAAATATCGAAACACGTGTTTTTTTAAATTCCAATCAAAAATCTAAATCCTATGTTTTGTATTTCTTGCTTCAAAATTGCATTAATAGCAATAAATATTCAAAACAAAACAAAAGTTCATCCCCTATTTCACCCCCTTAGGAATGGGAATATCGAAAAATCGCTGAAGCCTGCAGTGTAAGATAACTTCTACAAATTTCATGTTTCTATCGCCTGTAGATTCACTTTTCAGCGCCGTTTTCTGTCTTTTAGCAACGAATCGAGAACGGGAAATAGCTTTCTTACGCTTTGGCATCTTTGTTGGTAGTTTTACTTTTCAGACTGCAATATGCACTTATTTACTTATTTTTTATTCGTACGCTTGTAGCAGAAAAACAACTGAAGAATGTGCATCACGTTTCGCTGTATATAATCTCTTTGCTGTTATACTGTCAAAAGTCATCGCTAGTCTTCATTCCGAATTTTATACAAGCTTACGACTTTCAACCACTATATCTACGTCTACATCGATACTCTGCAATCACATTTAAGTGCCTGGCAGAGGGTTCATTAACCACTGTCATAACTTATCTCTACCGTTCCATTCTCTAATAGCGCGCGGGAAGAAAGAACACCTAAATCATTCCGTTTTCGATCTGATTTCCCTTATTTTATTGAGATGGTTATGTCTCCCTAAGTAGGTGGGTGCTAGCAAAATATTTTCTCATTCAGAAGTAAAAGTCTGTGATTGAAACTTCGCAAACAGACCACGCCGCAATGAATAACGCCTTTCTTTTAATGATTTCCACCCCAATTCGTGCAACATTTGCGTGACGCTTCCCTCCCCCCCCCCCTCCCCGTAACGTGATAAAACAAAACGAGCTGCCCTTCTCTGAACCTTCTCAATATCTTCCGTGTGAGTGTGTGTGTGTGTGTGTGTGTGTGTGTGTGTGTGTGTGTGTGTGTGTGTGTTGATGGAAAAGAGGGACCAAACAACGAGGTCATCAGTCCCTCAATATCTTCCATCAGTCTCACTTGGTGAGGACGCATAAGTGTGATGGAGCTGGTGCATCTTCGAAGCGTTCTGCCAATGAAACGTAATCTATGGTTCGCCTTCCCCACAATATTTTCTATGTTTTCTCTCCAGTCTAAGTTGTTCGTAATTGTAACTCCTAGGTATTTATTAGAATTTACGACCTTAAGGTTTGACTGATTTATCACGTAATTGAAATTCAGTGGATTTATTTTAGTGGTCATGTGTATTACTTCACACTTTTTTCTATTTAGTGTCAATTGCCAATTTTCGCACCACGTAGAAATTTTGTCTAAATCGCTTTGCAGTTGCTTTTGATCCTCTGTTGACTTCACTAACCGATAAACGACAGCATCATCAGCGAACAGTATCTTCGACCCTCTAATAGTTATCGACACGGAACTGCTTTGGTGTACAAAGGGAGAATTTGTTCTACAACAACGCAGAGAGATCGTTCGTTTGTATAGTGTAGTTTTTGCTGACGTGCAAAATATTGACACCAATACGTAGAATTTTATAGAAGTCGGTAACTTTCAGCTCCCATATCTTTCACCTCCTTATCGTTATTACCCTCTACCACTATAGTGCACTGATACCTACTACCACATACAAACACTATTCGTTAGCGATGTGAAGTTTTGGCTGCAGAGTGAAATGTAGGTACAAAAACCTCAATTTTTATATATATTAAGAGATTGGTTTTTAATCAATGTAGCTATAATTAATATATTTGATTTCTTCCATTCTAGAGCCTATTTTTGATAGGTGTTGTGTGTGTTCTGACCTACAACTGATATTGAAAAGCATATCTCATAAAATTTATTAAGCTAACATTTTGGGAGAGTTAAGTTTTCATACATCGTTATTGTACTACTTGGTACTTTACTAAAATGTACTTTAACTTAAAATTCGAGTTTTGAAGATATATTTAATGCGTGAAGTAAAATTTTACCTACCATCCCAGTAGCCTCGCGTGATTATATTGGCGACATCAACAATACGATAGAAAATCTTTGCCAAGATGTTAATATTCCTAGAAATCCACATAGAATGATTTGATTAACGTTTCGTACAGACAATGAAGTAAATAAATAATGCTGTTCCTGCTCTACTGTTGACAGGTTCTTGTATGTACCCTCAGCCGTTCGGTAAAAGCAATTTCCCTCGTGAAACGAAGATTTCATGCCAAAATCTTTGGGTTGTCGCGCGACTGGCTAATGCCAACGTCACATTATTGCTAACATTATCACTCGAGACCGCCAGGACGGAAAGTAAAATTTAACCATGCATGGTTTCATTTTCCGTCCAAACTTTCATAATATACACGTATAAAGACGAGATTCGTCAACTACACAATATGTTAGCTTTTGATATATATATATATATGTATATATATATATATATATATATATATATATATATATATATATATATATATATATATATATATATATATATAATTTATTAACAAACGTCTTTTGTTTTACACGAATCTCCCAGCAACGTTGTGGAGATGGCAGCTAACTTCATTTTCGCGCGGGAGAAACTAATGGTAAAAAATTTTAGCTCTTTGACATGATATTACATTTGTGATCTCGCCTTGTTAATATAAAATCTGGCATTTTAGGCTTTATGTTGTTTCCAGTTCCTGCTTAAAAAAAGGAAGTTGTCGGTTTAGTCGCGGGGTTTTAATATGATTACCTGGAATTTTACTGGATATTTCAATGCAAACACTGAGCGTTTTTTGATTGTTTATTTGCGGTAAAAATTAGATATTATGCCATTATTCGGATTACAGCAGTCACTTTAGAAACGAGTAATGATTACAGTAATCTTACTCTGCAGACTCACGTCTGTCAATTACTTTTCACACTCTTTAAACTGCTCATAGACTAGTATGTTAAATGGGTTCCTTTGTCGAGCTTCAGCAAAATGAAACACCACTGTTTCGACATAATTTGTCTGTTCTGCCTTCCTGCATTTGTGGTTTGAAACACTGGTGTTATGAAAAAGCGAAACCGGAATGAAACCGTGAACCCGATATGAAACCATGACACCGACAGGAAGAAACAGTTTCAAAAAATGTTCAAGTGTTTGTAAATCTATCGAACCAGACTGCGTGGTCATCAGTCCGTAGCTTACAAACTACTTAAACCTAGGTAAACTAACCTAAGGACAAACACACACACCCATGCCGCAGGGAGGACTCGAACCTCCACGGCGAGCAGCCGCGCGCTCCGCAGCGAGACGCTTTAGACCGCTCGGCTACTCCACCGCGGCGAAACAGTTTCAATCTGTCGACTATCGACCGTGAATGTGGTCCGAAACAGAGCGGAATCAAACCCTATGGCTTCGAAACCGTGAAACATGGCGGTTTTGAAACATTGATAGCGTTCTATGTATCAAAACATTGTTTCGTAAACATAAAACATGAGGGAACTCTACTCTGTGCCAAACTCTCTGACTTTGCATAAGTACTGCAACTCACATTCACTTATCAAAAGTCAGGAGATAAGAACCAAATGACGTATGAGGCTACCTCTAGGCCTGCTGGCTGGAGTGCGTCCCTGACAGTCCTGTGGACGCAGCTGACACCAAAACGTTTACAGAGCGGCAGCCAATCGGGTTTTTTTCGTGGGTGTAGGTTCCACGGCAAGGATCCTGCGTTCCATAACTTCCCAGATATGCTCGGTGAGACTCAAATTGCGGCTCTGGTGTGGCCATTTCAGTCTTTGCTTCTCCCTTGCATCTTTCTGCAACTATTTCTGGTTAGCGAGGGAGGATTAAGTGACATATCTGATGTTGAAGCTCTTACTTCGTTTGTGTTTGCATTATAAATATTTAGTTGCTTCTGTGTAAGTATCTGCCCTGAGCAAAACACTGGTTCTTGTTCCTATATGCCCATGTATGTTTGGCTACAATTGTAGCAACTTCAGTGGGCCCTTTTTATTGCTTTAAAATAGAACAATAGAAATATTTTTAGTTTTGCAGGTTTTCACAATTTCATACTGTTAATTAGAATTATGAACAAGAATTTTATATATGTATGTATACCTCGTTTTACATTTTAAACTAGTTAGTTTTTCTACATCATTCCTGTAGGTCTTCGTTTACAGTTGGACATCTGCAACCATGTGACATTTACATACAAAACTGTTTTGTCGAAATATTTAACCTGACTTCTTATGTTATTTTTATGGTTAGGCCTGTTACTTAATTTTATGTAAATGGCATCTGTGCGTATGTTTATTTGTTTGCTAATGAACTTTGTTCAACTCACATTTGTTTTTGTCTTGGCTCAACATAGTTCATTAGCAAACACACACACACACACACACACACACACACACAGAGAGAGAGAGAGAGAGAGAGAGAGAGAGAGAGAGAGAGAGAGAGAGAGAGAGAGAGAGAGAGAGAGATGGATGCTATTCACATAAAATTAAGTTATAGATCTAACCATAAAAATTACGTAAGAAAGCAGAACAAATATTTCGACACACAACAGTTTTGTATATAAGTGCCATATGGGTGCAGATGACAAACTTTAAACGAAGACCTACAGGGATGACGTAGGAAAACTAAATAGCTCAACATCGTATACGAGGTATATATACACATATGAAACACTTGTACATAATTCTAACTAACAGTATGAACTTCTAACAAACTGTAAAAACTCACATACTTCCCTATAATTCTAACTTTTCGATTCCTTGATGTCTAAGAATGTGCCCTAGCAATCGATCCCTTCTTTTAGTCAAGGTATGCCAAAATTTCTTTCTCTCCAATTCTGTTCAGTACCTTTTCATTAGTTACGCGATCTACCCACTATTCTTAAGCATTCTTCTGTAGCACCACAGCTCTAAAGCCTCTCTCCTCTTCCAAACTATTTATCGTTCAAGTTTCACTCTGGTACAATGCAACACTCCACACAAACGCCTTCAGAAAACACTTTCTTACCTTTAAATTAATGTTCGATGTTAATAAATTTCTGTTTTTCAAAAACGCTTTTCTTCCCATTACCACTCTGCATTATATTTCCTCTGTACTGCGACTATCAAACGTTATTTTACTGCCCAAGTTACAAAACTCATCTACTACCTTTATTGTTTCGTTACCTAATCTAATTCCTTCAGTATCGCCTGTTTTTCGAAGACTGTGTTCCATTATCCTTGTTTTGCTCTTGTTAATGTTAATCGTATACGCTCCTTTAACACACTGCACATTCCGTTGAATTGCTCATCTAGGTCCTTTACTGTCTCTGACAAAATTACAAGGTCACCAGCAAAACCCATTGTTTTTATTTCTTCACCTTGAAATCTAATTCCTTTTCCAAATTTCTCTTTGCTTTCCTTCATAGATTGCTCAATTCACAGATTGAATAACAATGGAGAAAGGCTACAACCCTGTCTTACTCCCTTCCCTATCATTGCGTCCCTGTCATGCCCTTAAACTCTACTAACTGCTGTCTGGTTTTTGTACAACTTGAGTATAATTCTTCGCTCCCTATATTTTAATCCTGTTACCTTCAGAATTTGAAACAGCGTATTCCAGTCAACATTGTCAGAAGCTTTCTCCAGATCTACAAATGCTAAAAACTTAGGTATGCCTTTCCTTAACTCATCTTATAAGATAAGTCGTAATGTATTGCCTCTCGTGTTCCTGCGTTTCTCCTGAATCCAAACTGATCTTCCCCGAGATCAGTATCTATCATATAACAAAAAAAAAAAAAAAAAAAAAAAAAAAAAAAAAAAAAAAAAAGTTCTTTGCTCAAGGCAGAGTCTTATACAGAAGTAACTAAGTGGCACGGAAGGAAGGAAGGAAGCTTGGAGTTTAACGTCCCGTCGACAGCGTGGTCATAAGAGACTGTAAGTGGCACGATATCACCTTGAAACTCCGCAGAAGGGTCATTGTGCAGGCAGGCAAAAAATGTTTGCAGATGGTGCCCATGCAGTTCAACATACGAAACAGGCCATTCATCCATCCTAGAACAACTGCGTAACTCATTTCACACTAGTAAAATGCACTGCAGTCCATAACAGGGACATCACAGCCTTGCACCACTCCTGCATGGCAGGCGGAGTCTGTGACATAAAGCGGACATCCATCGACGTGGTGTAGTTGACATCGTGATTCGTCCAACCATTCCACATTCCGACATTTTCCCAGTGCTCATCCCTGGTGACTGGCGACAAATCCAACGTGAGCCTGATGACATTGTGTTATCAGTGATACTTGCGTGTAGTGACAGCTAAAATACCCCATGGAGTTTACCTCCTTACGTATCTAATACGTCCAGTGTTGAAAAGAACCGTGATTTGTTGCAATGTTGCCCTTCCGTTACTATTCACAATCCATAATTTTATTTTATTTTGCTAATGGCTGCGACACTCCAATAGTGTCATCCTCCAGGCCAAATTATTAACGTCCATCCCATTACATATCTTGTCAATGAAGCCGTACTTCATAGGTATTCGCAGTTCTGGTTATCCATTTGAGCCCTTCGAACATGCGACAGTAACAGTCCTAGGTAGTATGCGGCCGCGTCGACCGAGCTGGATGGCCGATAGCTCGTCGGTTGAACGACCGAAGCCGAATTCCAGCACCATTGCCGAAATCTAAATTCCGATTCGTCAGACATCGACCACGACACTGCGTCAGCTCATCATGAAGTTGCATGTTATATAAATCACTTGCACCACCTCGTCTCAACGCGTCTCCTACACAACGGCACTTGGCACAGGGGAAGTTCAAATGTTCAAATGTTTGTTTAGCTTATGGGACTTAACTACGGGGTTATCAGTCCCTAAACTTACAAACTACTTATCAACTACCTTACACTAAGGACGGCACAAATATCCATGCCCGAGGGGGGATTCGAACCCCCGACCGTAATGGCCGTGCAGACCGTGACTGGTGCGCCTCAGTCCCCTCGGCCACCGCGGCCGGCCACAGGGGGAGTATGGTGCGCAAATAAACCGCGCCGTCTGTGTCCCACTGTCCTATGATTTCTGCCAAGTTAGTGCAGACACAATGTGTAAAATGTCCGAAAGCAACATGGGCAATACGTAATCCGTTCTCCATGCCCTTTTCCATTAAGTAATTAGTTGATTATACAGGGTGAAATCACCTAACCCTTGCACCGCAAATATTGCGGAAACGGAAAGTGCGATGTTGTGCGGTTTTCACAGAAGGATTGGTAGTCAAGGACTCCTATTGTTAGCCAATAAACAAATTGTAAAAATATCTAGAAATTGTATTTTATGCAAACATACAATATTTCAAATGGAACAATGGTTGTTTCTATCATTCACTGGAATTTTTGACACCAGCTGCGTACAAAGAATTTTGAATGACATTTTTATCACGTATAGTTTGGCAGCTACAACCATTCAAAGTTTCGAGGGCGGAGGCTACGACAGCGTAGCTGACTGGCTGGTAGTCATGAGAGTGAGCCGTGCCTCAGGGGCTAGCCACTCGGCCAGTCAGCTACGCTATCAGCCTCCACCCCCTGAACTTTGAACGGTTGTAGCTGCCAAACTAAACGTGATAAAAAATGTCATTCAAAATTCTTTGTAAACAACTGGCGTCAAAAATTTCAGTGCATGATAGAAACAACCATTGTTCCATTTAAAAAACTGTATGTTTGCATTAAAAAAGACTTTCTAATTAATATTACAATCTGTTTCTTCGCTAAAAATACGAGCCCCTGGCTACATCAATCGCACTTTCCGTTTCCGCAATATTTCCAGTGCAAGTGTTACGTGATTCACACTGTATAATTCCTAGATAGAGAATGCGATTTATGGTTTATTAATTACTGATCCTAAACTCCAGGACTTGAGAGGCCCACTGGGTACTGACCGGCCTCCGTGTCATCCTCCACCCGGTGGCGTCAACGGATGCGGTATGGAGGGGGACGTGGTCACCGCCCCGCACTCCGGTAGTTATGTCAGTTTTCGTAATCGGCGCCGCTACTTCTCAAATCTTCGGTGAACCGGGAACCGGTGTATCCACTGTGGCATGACCGTAGACGTTCTTATGCCCTACTGAAACCATTTTATAGCGCATTCTGTCAAAAGCAATACCTACAACTACTTCAAATTAAACTCAATTGAAGGACGTCAAAAATTAAGAGGGGAGGAGCATACAAGGAAAGAAGCCCAAGCCAAACCCTTAGGAATAATTGACTTAAAGGACCAGTAGAATCAAAACCATCTTTTGAGAGAACGGCCTATCAGGGCTTAACTTCCAGTCACCTACAGGGTCATTAGAGATGAAGCTTTTTTCTCAGACTGGATAAGAATTGGGTAGGAAATGGACATTATAACTTTCAAAGAAACAATTTTTCCACTCACATTCAGAGTATTTTTAGGTGATCCATCGCTAAGCAAATCCAAGATGGCTACCGACCACGAATACAGTTTGCTAACCACTAAGAACGCCCCTAGGATGAAAAACACAGGAGAAAAGTTTGTGGTGAGTTAAATATTGGGTCGCACAGCGATTGTGATTAAAATTATTTTTGATGACATTATAGACCTAACAGAAATACGTTAATTTAATATGACTGAATATCGTCGATAATGTTATGTGTTTCGTTAGTCATTGCCATTTCTAATAGCTGCTGTGTTGCGCGAAATGATACTATGTTGCCTCAAAGCTATCAATTATATAACATATATCTAAACATCTATTGTAATTTAATTATCTATCGATAAATGTAAAGGAGTTTCAACTAATGAATTAATTAAATGAAATTAAATTACAAATCAAACAGCATGTATTCCTGTTAAAGACAATATTTATTTAATTTGGGTTCGCAGATCCCATTTAGTTCTACAAACATTTCCTGTTTAATGCTTGATAGCTTTTATATCCCCCAGACAGCAACTATTACTAACGATGACGCACAGACATTGATAGTTTTATAAAGCAACTCTGTTAGCTTAAAAAATTAAAACAGATTCCAATGGCATTCCTATTTCAGAGCCTTTGCCTCAATTGACACGAGTTCTTTAGTCGATTCGTTTAAATTTATGGTCTGTGTATCCTCACACATACATCACATTTATGGCGTCGTAAGCCACCTTCATCGACTTCATAAGCTTATGACAATATTTCTGAACCATCTGCAGTTAACGTGATGTCACTGTGCCATTAAATAAATTTTCCACGCCGCTACGCACGTCACAACACGTTTTTTCTCAGTATCTCCCTCTCTCAGCTGTGTACCGCCCTGCTATGACTTTTTCTTCTTCTTTTTTTTTTTTTTCACTCAAGAAAATGTTCACATTTGCTGAAATCTTCGCAAACTTTATCTTTCCTAAAAATCGTATTTCTTTCATTTTTCCAACCCAGTGCAAACTGCATAATCTGCAACTCTCATTATATACAAATAATCACTGAAACCTGAGGCGCTTCCAACGAAAGCACAACTACATTAAAGTGTTATGCAGGTCTAAAATTAATGATTTTCACTGATCGACAAGTTTATAACGATCAAAAATACTGTTTTAGATGATATGCTGCATTTGCAAAACTAAAGTACAAATGAGAAGCACTGCACCTAGCTACCTTTAAGGAACTGACGGAAAGTCATCGGGTAGAGCATAAGTGATATCTGGCGTTCCCCAGGGAAGTGTTATAGGACCCTTACTGTTCAATATTTTTATAAACGATTTAGGAGAAAATCTGAGTAGCTCCCTTAGACTGTTGGCGGATGATACTGTCACTTATCGGTTAGTTAAAGTCTCCAAAATATTAATCAATAAAATATCTGCATGGTGGAGAAAGTGGCAAATAACACTTAATAATGATAAGTGTGAAGTCATCCATATGACCACTATGAGAAACCCGTTAAACTTCATTTGCAAGATAAAACAGTCAAAAGTAAACGCCGTAAATTCAACTACATACCTGGGAGTAACAGTTACAAACAACTAACTGGAAAGAACACACGGAAAATATTGTAGGGAAAGCTAACCAAAGACTGCGTTTAGTTCGCAGAACCCTTCGAAAATGCAACAGTTCTCCTAATGAAACTGCCTACACCACACTTGTACGTCCTATTTTGGAGTATTGTAACGCATTGTGATATCTCTACCAAGTGAGACTGACAGACTATTTAGACAAAGTACAGAGAAGGGCATCTCTTTTTGTATTATCGCGATATAGGAGAGCGACTGTCCCGGAAATGATGCACGATTTGGGATGGAAATCATTAAAACAAAGGCGTTATTCGTTGCAACGATATCTATTTGCAAATTTTTTCCACCGACTTTCTCTTCCGAATATGAACCTACATACGAAGACATGATCATCAAAATAAAATAAGAGAAATCAGATCGTAAACCTCTGTGCCTCTTTGCTTGCTTCGTGCGCCGGCAAATAGGAAAAAGGAAAATATCCTACTTATGCCGGTTCACCAATCCAGTACAAGACAGTTTCACGGAGTTCTACGGTTGGACAGTTACGATCCAAGAGTTCGATCGACTAGATCCAGCGGTCTACAAGCCGGAACAATACTAATGACAGATGTAGTATTACATTGGAGAACTATATAATAGCTAGGACGAAGCTGTAACTCCACTACCACATCAAAGTTAAGTATTTATTTAATTGTGTTAATAAATGTTATGCGAACTAGTCAATTATTTTACTTAGAGACCGGCCGGCCGCGGTGGCCGAGGAGACTGAGTCGCTCCAGTCACGGTCTGCACGGCCACTACGGTCGGGGGTTCGAATCCCCCCTCGGGCATGGATATTTATGCCGTCCTAGTTCGTAAGTAGTTCATAAGTAGTTTGTAAGTTTAGGGACTGATGACCCCGTAGTTAAGTCCCATAGACTATACAAACATTTGAACATTTTTTTTACTTAGAGACCGACGTCCACATAGATGCTAGTCGCAGTCCACGTCATGGACTCGCAGCATCTCGAAGTCACAAGAAGTTTGTTTTTACTATCGTGACGTAGGGGAGAGAGTGTCACGGAAATGATGCACGAGTTGGGGTGGAAATCATTAAAAGAAAGGTGTTATTCGTTGCGGCCAGATCTATTTGCGAAATTTCTTTCACCAACTTTCTCTTCCGAATACGAACATATTTTGTTAGCACCCACCTACATAAGGAGACATAATCGTCATAATAAAGTAAGAGAAATCAGATCGAAAAGTGAATGATTTGATTGATCCTTTTTCCGTGAGCTATTAGAGAATGGAACTGTAGAGAAACATCACAAAAGGGGTTCGATGAACC